>BSWB01000008.1:81400000-82650000 GCA_033239125.1 Fagopyrum homotropicum
CAAAACAGCCACCTTTAATGTCATAAAGGTGGTGTAAACAGCCGGAGTAAAGCTTCTTTCGTTAAACCGCATGGGCGGCCTTCAGCTCCGCAGGGGCGGTGAAGGCAAAATCGCTTGATCTTCTTTATGGCCGTAGGGGCGGCTAGGAAATTCCACAGGGGCGGATCTTTAATGATCTTCAGACGTCTGACTCTTCAAGTTCCTTCTGTTTATGATGCCAAGCCGTCGGGGCGTCCCAGTGTCTACGCAGGGGCGGTGACACAGACTCTATTTTCCAGCTCCCCGGTTGAGGCGCAGGCAGAGGCGGAGGGGAAGGCGCAGGGGCGCCGGTCTACGCTTGTTCAGGGCAAGTCACCGCAGGGGCGCTAGGGGTTGACGCAAGTGCCGTGACAGTCTTCGTGGCTGCGCTGGCGAAGGCGCAGGGGGCGCTCTGGAGTGTGGTGTCACCCGCAGGGGCGGTGACAAGGCTCCGCGGGGTGCGGTGAAGCCACAGAAGCTTTGCTTCGTGAACAAACTTCACTCCTAAGTGCTTATAACTCCTTCCTTAGCTTCTTTTAGTCTTCTTCTTCTGGACCAAGGAGTTAGTAGTATAAACCGACACTAATGCAATAAAAAAGACTCTAAAAACTATCCTATATGATAGTGATTCCATCACCTATCACTAAACAATGTGTAGCTTGTAACACCCCGAATCCACGGGACTCGGAGTTCCACATTGGGCTAGGATCTCACAATGGATCTTGACCCTAGCCTGACAACAAGTTCACTGGACCTTACAACATGGCACTGACAGATATAAAAACAAATACATAAAACCATATAAACTGTATAACCAAAGGTAAACAACAACATAGCCGAGTATGAAACGACATCCTCACACAGGAGGGAAAACAAGACATCATCCTCACGCAGGAGGGAAAACATAAACAACCCCAAAACCAACCACCTAATGTACGAGAGTCCTCGGCTTGTCACCCTGTCAGATCACCCAACAACGCCTATCCTGCAAACATCTAAAACACAATATGAAACCGTTAGCTAACCATACATATATAAGGTAATGCATAAGCACAAGCACAATCATGAAAGATAAACACATCAGCATGCTATCACACATTTACCCATTTTATCATCTTTATATAATAGTCATTCACTCAAATCATATATATATAGATAGATGAAAGTATGTGACACGAAGACCGATACATCCTCGCCTCTGAGTGCTATATCCAGCTGTACGAGTATCGGTCACACAACCCATGTACCCTATGGGAGTGGATTGCGCCCTTCCTGTAAACCAGTCTGGCCTGACGTCAGAGAACCTTCCAGATTCCATGGCAGGATGAAAGGGAAGGGTTATCACAGCCACGCAACGGGCCAGTCAATAAAACTTAGGTCAGTATAAACGATATCTCATGCTATCATATCAAACATATAACGCACACACCACTCATGCAAACACCTAATATAGGGATGGTAGCTAAGTAAGTCCTACGGACTTACCTCAATCTCGTACTCAGCTCAGCCACAACAAGCTCCAATCCTGAGAGAGGGTACTGCTTAATAACAAGGCATAAAGATATATCAAACTCTATTCATCAAAGGGGTCACACCTAGACCCAAAGGGATCCATGAGGATCATACTCAATCTATAAGCCTCACAACTAACTAAACCTCAATATCTCAGCAAAACTCACAATTCCTCATATCTCAAGGTAGTATCTAATCAACATTCCTCAATCTCAATTCTAATCCTAATTTAATTAATTAACCTTTAATTAATTAATTAGATTTTGCCAGAATAACGTTTTGCCTGCAGGAAATTTCTAATCCCCCTGTCATCAGATTTCATCAAACAAACAACCCATAATCACCAGAATAATATAACGACCATAATGGAATTTCTAATTATCCATTTTGACAAGCCTAAAGTCAATTTAGGCCAAATCGCAGTACGAAAAACAAATAAATTCATAACTTATTCATTACCAACTCGATTCACGATTTGAAAGAAGATTCGGAAGCACAGCGACGCAGGCTACGCATGGACAACATCAAATTCACCAGAATTTGAGCGACGTTATCTGCCTGGTGAAATATATGCTCGACCAACCCTTCATCTGCTCGGAAATGTAGAAACTCGGTACCGATATGGAGAGAATGAAGAGAGGAATCCAGAAACTCAAACGGAATTGAAATCGGATTAGAAACGGAGAGTAGATATGAGTTTGAAGATTGAGAGAAATCAGAGCTTTTACGAGGAAACGTGAAAGGAAATGAATTAATAAAGGATTTTCCGCTATTTATAGTGAAGACGATAATTATCCTTTAACCGATCCAAAGGTGGGTCGAACCTCCTTCTCCAAACTTCTCGAGATTGCAATATTAAATCTGGAATATTGTAGGGATAATTATTCCACAACTGCCTCGGAAATTGAGTATTCTTAAGCCGTCTTTCTTAGCCGTTAAGAAACAAAATAGCGACTCTTTTGGCCGTTTTGCCTCTCCATGTTATTTCATATTCAGGACATATCCGATGTCCAGATCATTTCTCTCAACTGCATTTTTATTAATTGGAGCTTCCAAATGCTCCAAATAACACCGGAGGGTAAAAATAATTACCCGGGGGAAAAGTAAAAATTTTCCCAAACGTCCAAAATTATGCTAGGAACATAACGGTGGGACTCATACTCATCACTTGCGAAATCTTCACGAGTTATATGTCAATTACTATAAACGATTAAGTTAATCAACATTAATTAGAATTCGGAATCCTAGCTATTATAGAGCTTAACACCACCACAACATAAGCTCATATACCCCATGCAAGGGGTCACCTACATAATCCGGAAAAGCTTCATGCATCAAGCGGAAGATATGCACTTTGACCAAGCGAATGATCACATGAGTTGGTAACCGATTCCCCTCAAAAATAAGGTTGTTTCGGCTATACCAAATAAAGTAGATTGTCGTGACAAGAACAAAGACCATCGATGAAGCCTTCTTATCTTTTCTTCATGCATGCCTTCTAAGCCAACGAAGCGTCAGGTCCACTGACTGAGGGTATTTCTATGGTCGTATATACCCTATCAAAAATATAATCCCGACTTAGCACTAAAACAAGTATAGTGGTTAAGTAAGGGTCGAACCCAAGAGAGTTAAGGTATTTTTATTAAAGCGATTATTGATTATAAAAACACGTAACAATAGGGGGGGGGTTTGGTTGAATTGATGCACACAAAAACTTATGAAAACGAATAACGCAGCAAGTAAGACAATAATAGATGAATCTACACTAGGTTGATTCTTAGCATGCAATTGCTAATTTGGTGAGTTCCTTTTACAAGTTTTCAAGTAATCTCCCGTCTCGATCATATATATGTGTTGAGCCAACCGGCATCAACACAACTTAACAGGTTAATGTTCCGTAAACCTACAAGAACAATTAACAAGTTAGCTTTCAAATAAATACTAAGGGATATAAAGAATAGATTAAAACCATTAACCTTATCTTTTTATTTGTGTTCCTTTTCTTTAAGTAATTACAACCCGTTATTACTTAAAGTTTACTACTAGATTAAAGGCCCGAACCCGGAACCTATTAATCCTAGTTCTTTGTTTGCACTTTAGAACCTCAGGTGATCAATCTCAAGTAATAGTAAAACATGTAATTAGACAATGGAGATCAAGGAAACACAAAGCATTACTTAATGAAAACTTATATTAAAGAAAACTTACAACCAAAGTAACAACGCAGCTTCAAACCAACCCAATGTAGCAAGGGAGTTAGCAACTCATTACAATGGAAATGATGAGAAAATTGGTTTCTAAGTGGAAAATGATGGATAATTCGGTTCTCCTTCTAGCAATCAACCAAGAACTATTTATACTACAAAAGACACTAAATAGGAGTAAATGGCCGGCCCAAAACAACCACCTTTAATGTCATAAAGGTGGTGTAAACAACCGGAGTAAAGCTTCTACGTTAAACCGCAAGGGCGGCCTTCAGCTCCGTAGGGGCGGTGAAGGCAAAAACACTTGATCTTCTTCATGGCCGGAGGGGCGGCTAGGCAATTCCGCAGGGGCGGATCTTTAATGCTCTTCAAACGTCTCACTCTTCAACTTCCTGCCGTTTCTGATGTCAAGCCGCCGGGGCGTCCCAGTGTCAACGCAGGGGCGGTGACACAGACTCTTCATCTTCCAGCTCCCAGGTTGAGGCGCAAGCAGAGGCGCAGGGGAAGGCGCAAGGGCGCTGGTCTTCGTTTCATCAGGTCAAGTCACCGCAGGGGCGCTAGGGGTTGACGCAGGTGCGTTGACCGTCTTCGTGGCTGGCGCTGGCGAAGGCGCAGGGAGCGATCCAGAGTAAGGTGTCACCAGCTGGGGCGGTGAAAGGGCTCCGCGGGGGCGGTGAAGAAACATAAGCTTTTTTTCGTGAACGAACTTCACTCCTAAGTGCTTATAACTCCTTCCTTAGCTTCTTTTAGTCTTCTTCTTCTGGACAAAGGAGTTAGTAGCATAAACTGACACAAATGCAATAAAAAGACTCTAAAATCTATCCTAAATGATGGTGATTCCATCACCTATCAAACTCCCCCATACTTGGACCTTTTACTCATCCCGAGTAAAACAAATGACAGCAACTAGACTTAAAGGCCTCAGGAAGCATGGGTAAGTAGAAAAGACATTGAAAACAAAAGAAAAGCCAAGAAAGAAAGAAGGAAAAGAGAGAAAATGTGAGAAACTACCATCCTTATTGCTCCAAGTGTGGCCTACCCGGACAACCTCCTTATGACTCCCCTTCTTATGTCACCAAACGACGGAAGGGAAACCTACACTTGGTGTCGCTCATTTTACCAAGGTGCCCTTTCGGCTTTTCACCTTGTCACTTTTCTTCTTTTCTTTGATGATCTCACTTTGAACTTACATCCCTCAAGTCCAATTTTGCACCAACCTAAGGTTGGTCGGACTACCTTCTTTTAGCCTAAACCGCCCTTTCGGGTTTTCGGTTTATCCAAGGTTTTTAATACCTTTTCTTTTTCTTTGGCTTTTTCTTCTCTTTTTTTTTATGAAACTAAATTACAAAACATAAGACTTAATGCAAAACAAACTCAAAAACTCGAATGAAACTGTACATGCAATGATATGTCCCTCCCCCATACTTGAAGATCAGTTTGCCCTCAAAGTGGAAATGAGACAAAGATAAATGTGAGAAAAGGAAGAGAAATATACCCCTTAGTGGGATGGTGCAACTAGACCATCCGGACCCTCCTCTGGTGGGTATGGAAAGTGGCGGAAGAAATGCTCCTTCCGGCAGTAGAGCGTGTCGATGCGGTCCTCCTGAGCCTCCATCCTCTCTCTAAATGAAGTCTCGTAGCTAGCTTGCCAAGCCAGCCCGCAGCATATCTCCCAACAATGTCCTCCTGAGGCCGTCTCGGAGCAACGGGGTCAACTGGTACGTACAATTCAGAGAGCTCGTCTCCAAGTCAAAGTGGTTAGGGGAGGTATGTTATGTGACTCCCATCTGCCAGCGAGATCCAAAATAGGTTCTCCCCGTCTCTCCTGAGGAGCCTGCACCTCCTCAACATACCTTCCGTATACAGTGGGGCCTCTAAACCTTCTTCCATGTCAGGGAGATCCATCACCTGTGCGGCCAACAAGGATATTACCCCACCTTCCACAATGTCTCGAGGTTCATTCTTCCTAATCTGCTTCAAAGCGGTAAGGAAGAGATATGGCCAATCTGGTACTAGTCGTTTGTGGGGAGGCAGGTGTATAGCAATGGAAGGTCCTTGAGAGCAACCTTATTCTCCTCCTTGTGTCCACAGATGACACTCATAAAGATCTTCGAGATGAGCCTCAAACAGGGGTGAGTGAATTTGTTGGAATACTCACCCCCTGCATGAAACTCAGATCTGGTGGCGGCCTGCCAAAACTCTATCAAGTCGGGTGTCGGGATAGGTTCCCACCAGTCTTCGGAGGCGGCTATAGTCACCCCTAATGCCTCTTGCAGTTGGGTGTAGTCCAATGTATACTTTCTTTTGTTAAACTTGAATGATAGTCCAACACACATGTGGTCCACCGTTTCCATGTTGAATATGGCGATGAATTGGCGGCTGAGCTCAGGATATGTTGGAGCGCTCGTTATCAGAAAATCACCGAGCCCAGCATTATTGAGGAATGTCTGCATGCTCTCCAACATGCCCAAGTTTTCCAAGGTAGGGACGTCCAGAAATCGAGTTGCATACACATCCCGGCCTTGCACAATCCTATACCGCTCCTTCTCAACATCCGACAACTTGTATTTCTTCTGTTTTCCATCTCTTGCAGTGGAACAAGCAAAGGAATTCGAAAGTTCAGAATTTAGAGTAAGAGACGAACCCTCTGTTGTGTTTTCCGCAGGGGTGGTTGTAGCCTGCGCAGGGGCGGCTTGGCGCAGGGGCGGTAGCTTGTAGGCGCAGCGGCGGAAGAAATGCAGAGGGCAAATTCTGGGGAGCGACGAAGGTGGTGATGTTGAGGCCATTCCGGTGACTTCTTTACTGGTGTAGGCGTCGCCGGAGGTGGAGCAGGAGTGGAGTTTTGTGGTGGTTGGTGATGAAGAGTGTAGTAAGGTGAGAGAGTTTGGAGGGAGGAAGGTGGAGCTGGTGAGGGTGGCGCAGGGGCGTCGCAAGGGGTTGGCTGTCGTCGGAGGTGGCGCAGGGGCGTCGCAGGGGTGGCTTGTGAGTGTTTGGTGGGGGCGCAGGGGCGTTTGCAGTTTGAGAGGGTAAAGGCGAGGGAGATGTGGTTGGTGAGGAGATAGAGAGTGGGTGGGTGGGGTAGGGGCAGGGGAATATTTTTGCGATTTCTATTTTTTTTCTTTTCTGGATAAACCTGCAAGGGTGGGAGCTTGTCGTCGCGGGGGCGGTGACAAGGGATAGGGGCCACACAAGCTTAACACCGGGGGCGACGCCGACGATGTGTGTCAAGGATGGCCGCAGGGGTGTAGGGGAGTCACCGCGGGGGCGGTGACTAGCATGTTGCAGGCGCTGGCCTAGTGCCGGGGGCGGCGCTGGGCATGGGTGTAACCGTAGGGTCGGGGATTGGAGTGCAAGGCTAAATGACGCCCTATCACTGATTAATGCTTTTGGAATTCCAAATCTTGCAAAGATAGGTTGTTGATACTCGTTGGTGGACGTGGTACTTTTTAAGGAGAGCCGTGATCGTCTTGTTGTAGAAATGGGTACCCCTATCACTGATTAAGGCTTTTGGAATTTGCAAAGATATTTTCCTTAAGAAAAGCTACAACCACTTTTGAATCATCAGTTTTGGTTGTCTTTGCTTCCACCACTTGGAAACATAGTCCACCGCAAGCAAAATATATGTGTGCCCGAATGAAGTAGGAAACGGCCCCATGAAATCAATTCCCCAAACGTCAACCATTTCGCAAAATATAAGAGAGGATTGGGACATTTCATGTCTCCTTGAAAGATTTCCTACCCTTTGGCATCTTTTACACACTTTGCAAAACGCAAAAGCGTCTCGAAAAATGTGTGGCCAAAAGAAACCGGCATCCAAAACTTTTCTTGCAGTTTATTTTGCCCCAAAGTGCCCCCCACATGCTTCGGAATGACAGAAGGTTAGGACAGATTGTACCTCATTGTCCGGAATGCAACGGCAAATTACTAGGTCACTGCTATGCTTCCAAAGGTAAGGATCATCCCAAACGTAGTGTCGAGCTTCAGCCTTTACCTTCTCTCGTTGTGCCTTGGTGAAGTCTGGAGGATACTCTTTCTTGACAATGAAGTTCACAATGTCAGCAAACCAAGGTTTAAAAGACTGGAGCTTAAGACAAACCTCTGTCGACAATTCCGCAGGGGCGCCTAGACTGAGCCGCTAGGGCGGCTGGTGTGAGGCGCGGGGGCGGTCACACAACAAAGAGTTGTGTAAAATGTATCGTGTGGAAAACATCCAGCTATCTCTCTTCCTTTTCATGGATCCTCCTCTTCTTTCACTAGTCTGCTCAAATGATCGGCCACCAGGTTCTCAACCCCCTTCTTGTCCCATATCTCTAGGTTAAACTCGCTTAGAAGGAGCACCCATCGAATCAATCGTGGTTTTGCTTCCTTCTTTGCCATGAGGTACCTAAGAGATGCATGGTCAGTGAAGATAATTGCCTTTACCCCAAGTAGGTACTGCCTGAATTTCTCAAGGGAAAAAACCACCGCTAACATTTCCTTCTCGGTGGTAGAGTAATTCCTTTGCGCTCCATTGAGTGTCATAGACGCATAATGGATCACATGGGAATCCCGTCCGTCTTTCTATCCTAGGACGTCTCCAACGGCGTAACCACTGGCGTCACACATGATTTCAAAAGGTTTCTCCCAATCCGGAGAACGGATGATTGGTGCGGTGGTAAGACATGCCTTCATAGTGTCGAAAGCTTTCTTGCAATTCTCATCTACTATGAAGGTGACGTCTTTCTTGAGCAATTCACATAGGGGTGCCGAAATCTTTGAAAAATCTTTGATGAAACGTCAGTAGAAACCTGCATGACCAAGAAAAGATCGGATTTCCCAAACATTAGTAGGATAAGGTAAATTTTTAATTACATCAACCTTTGCCCTATCTACCTCTATCCCTTTTGAGGATATTACATGTCCTAGCACAATTCCTTGTTCGACCATGAAATGACATTTTTTCGATTTAAGAACCAAATAGGTTTCAACACATTTTTCAAGAACAAGTTTCAAATGCCCTAAACATGCGTCAAAACTGTCTTCATGGACGGTAAAATCATCCATGAAGACTGATAACACGATTTATGATGTAGGTTTAAGCACTCATTTAGATAGTTTTTCCGCTCATTCATGCATGGTTTAGCACTAGTTCATGACGTTTGCATCCAATTCTTGTATATTTGTCGAGATAGACGTCTACACGGACTTTTGCATGTTTTTTAGGTATTTTGGGAGCTTTAGGAGCTTAATCGATACATTTGAGGATCATTCCTCGAGATGACACACCTTCGGACCCATTGGGAAGCAAGTTAGGAGCAAAGGAGAACACATGTGAACTTGTTGTTGCATGCCTTGCACCAAATCGTGGCTTGATGATCCATAGAATGTTGAATCACCAAAACCACGGCCACTGGGACTTCCACGGTCATGGAAATAGGCCGTGGTTCTCCCTGCACAGCTGCGACAACTGTCCCACGATCTCCATAACCGACCCTTGCCTATAAAAGGTGGTCCTGCAGGCTGTTGAGGGCAGACCCCATCACTCCATTCTCTCTCACACCTTACCTCACACATATTCTCTCATTGGAAGATTGGATTGGAGCTACTCTTGGAGGAGAAGAAAGGCTTCCATTGGAGAAGAAGAGAAGAACACACCATTCTTAGTTTTTCATAGCTTTTAGAGTGAAGATTGTTGGAAACATTTTCTAGGGTTGTAAGAACGAATCGAACCTTCTTTTGAAGGGTTGTAAGTTTTACTTAAACTCATTTTCAGCTTGGATTTCTTTGTTCTACTTGTTTCATCTTTCTTTCTCTTCATTTTCTTGCTAATGGAAGCCATGAATGTATGCTTGTTGAGTTTGATTGTTATGATGTTTGTTGTTGGCTAAATAGATGCGATTCTAGGGTGAGGAAATGATGGTTATGGCTTGGACTATGATAGGATAGATTTAAACGTACCTTTGGATGAATTGTTTGCTCGAACCTAGCTACTGTTGCAAATCACGGTCTGATCTTACCAGTCCACAGCCGTGGAAAGGGATGAACTGCCCGTGATTTTGACTGACTTGCTTGTTTTGATAAATCTAAGTGTTAGGTTGTTAGATTGTTGAAATCCTAGTGTTTATTGAGCTAGATCTATCCTAGGGTGACCTAGTGTTAGCAACTAAGTGTAAGAAGAGACCTACCCGGTGATTCTTGCTCTTACATACCGAAGATGATGAACTCTAGGTAGTAGTGAGCCTCATAAGCCGCTATTGGACTGAGTGTGCTAGGATTGATGTTTAGGACTTGCCTTCCCGAGACTTACCCGGTAAGGAGAGGTTAGATCCCTAGATGACAATCTGGTTTGTGTAGAATTCCTATCCTTGGGCTCTTTGAGACTTACCCGGTGATGAGACCTTAGGAACGGACTAGTGGACCATGAGACCTACCCGGTGATTGATCCCAATCTAGAAATACTCACTCCAAACTTACTATAGTTGATCCAAGGAATGATTAGATAGCTTGAGTCCTATGCCATAACCGAAATTTCGAACTCCTAGAATCCGCTTTTCTCTCTTGATTACTTATCTCGTATTTGTGTTTGTTTAATTGCCTTGCTAGCTTAGTTATTTGTTAATCTTGCATGATTTGTGATTTTTGATTAATCACCACAAAACCAATCCAAAAAGATTGAGATTTTCATTTCTTTATTTCTTTCTCTTTTCTTAGCCTAAATCAACACTATCCTTAGTCACCATTGATTCAATTTCACCTTAGTCTATGTGTTCGACCTCGGAATACTATCCTTAATACAAAACGACCCATACACTGTGGGTTCGCTAAGAGTTTGGAAAAATATATCGAGTTATAAATTTAAGACTTTTTGCGTGTCACAAATCTTAGCGTAACAAGTTTTTGGCGCCGTTGCCGGGGATAATCAATTTGGAGGGATAATCAATTTGTAGGGATAATCAATTTGGATGATCTACGAGATATTGATGGAGACTCTAAAGCCGCCTAGGTTGGAGAACAACAACCATAAGCTTAGGGCTTTTTCCTTCTCACTTAAGGATAAAGCCTTGGCTTGGTACCAATCGATTCCCCTAGGACGTGTGAGTACTTGGGAAGAAATGACTACCGAGTTCTTGACTAAGTTCTTCCCACCTTCCAAGACTACCGAGCTAAGAGGGAAGATCAATGCCTTTGTAATGAAGGATCGAGAAAGCCTATTCAAGTCTTGGGAGAGGTTCAAAGACCTTCTCCTTGATTGTCCACACCATGGTATACGAAAATAGAGCTTTTGGAGATCTACTTCAAGGGACTTGATGAAGATAGCCAATTCAAGCTTCAATCTCTTTCCGGTGGGACTTTCATGGAAAAGAATGTAGATGAAGCTTGAGAGTTTGTAGAGAAACAAGCTTTGGTGATAGAGAAGTACTCCCATAGGAAGAGTGATGGGAGAAAACCGGGAGCATATGAGGTGAGTGAAGTCACCATGAGCAACTTCAAGCTTGATGCAATCAACAATGAGCTTAAGTCCTTGAGGGAATTGTGTGCCACAACTTTGAATAGTCAAGCAAGCCCTCAAGTACAAGTGCAAGCAAACTTGTCTTCCAAGGAGGAAGATGAGAATTACATGGGAAGGGGCAATTACAACAACCATCAAGGCCCAAGGAACTTCAACAACAACCGGCAATTCAATAATTACCGGCCTAACCACAACCATCCCGGGTTTTCCTATTCTAACCCGGATGGAGCCTTGAACCCTCCCGCTTTCACAAGCGCAGCTCCACCACCTAAGGCTTCACAAGAACCTCCACCCGGATTTACTAAACCTTCAAAGGATAGAACCGAGATGATGTTTGAGCAATTGCTTGGAAGGTTGAGTGGTCTTGAGAGCACGGTGACTTCTATTTCTAAGGCTCAAAAGGTGTTGGAAGCACAAGTGTTCCAAAAGGCGGGTGAAGCTCATAGAGATCCGGGAAAGCTTCCCGGAAGAACCAAAGATAACCCGAGATGTCAATTGTTGGCCATTACAACAAGAAGTGGGCTGAGCATGAAGGATCCCTTACCTAAGGGAAATGATAAAGAGAAGCAAGTGGTGATAGAGGAAGAGACATTGCAAGAAGATGGAGGCAAGAGCAAGGATGATGAGCCAACGTATGTGGCACCACCTTCATGGATGCTATTCTAGGTATGCCGGCATATGGTAAGTTCTTGAAGGAGATACTCTCCAACAAAAGGAAGTTGGACGAGTATGGGGAAGTGAGAATGACAAAGAGATCCTTGGAGTTGATTCAAACTATGAAGGAGGAGATGCCTCCTAAGCTAAGAGATCCGGGATCTTTTTGTATGCCAATTGGAGTGGGAGAAGTGAAGTATGAAGCCCTATGTGATCTTGGGGCAAGTGTAAGCATCATATCGCTTGCACTTTACAACAAGGTTGGGCTAGGAGAGCCAAAGCCGGTCAAGATGACCCTTTACATGGCGGACCGTTCGATCACTCACCCAGTTGGAATCTTAGAGGACATACCGGTGCAACTCGGGAAGTTCTATGTGCCGATTGATTTTGTTGTCTTAGACATCCCGGCGGACTATCCAGTTCCTATCATCTTGGGGAGACCTTTCCTAGCCACTTCCTGATGTTTGGTGGATTGCAAAAATGGAATTCTCTCCTTCAACATTGGAGAAGAGAATATCAAGTTCAAATTATCCACAATGATGAAAGGGTCAACCCTTGGTGAAGATGTGTTCAACATTGTCGAGCAAGAGGAGTCTAGAGAAGTTGTGAGCTCGATCTTGATCAAGGACCCCTTGGAGAAGGTTCTTAGCTTAAGTTTGATGGAGGTAGGAGTTGAGCAGGCCTGCAATGAAGAAATCAAGGCTTTGGATGCATTGGAAAAGGAGACAAGAGCTGAATTTGAAGCACACGAAGGTGTGCTGAATTCCTGTAGAAATCACGGCGTGGGGGGAAGAACCACGCCCGTGGAATGTCCCGTGGAACTCTCTGGAATGCTCAAAAAGGCTAGATTTGCAAGTTCCACGGCCGTGGTTGTGCCAGAGCCCGTGATTTTGCCCGTGGTTTCTCCAGAAACTACATTGGTTGTTGATCAAACTTCAAGGAGCTTTGGGGAGTCTTCCATGGCTTTGGATTCATCTCAACCAACATTGTATGGAGCGTCTCCAACCGATAAAGGTCCTCCTAAACTTGAACTTAAACCCCTCCCCTGTCATCTTAAGTATGCTTTTCTTGGTGAAGATTCTACATATCCGGTGATTGTTAATGCATGCTTGAATAATGATGAGTTGAATATTGTTGCATGAGTTGAGATTGCATAGGAAGGCTATTGGCTATACAATTGATGATTTAGTTGGCATTAAACCTTCTTTGTGCATGCATAAGATCTTAATGGAAGATAATCATAAACCTTCAATTGAACCTCAAAGAAGACTAAACCCCATCATGAAAGAAGTAGTAAAGAAAGAGATTCTTAAATTGCTAGATGCGGGAATCATTTTCCCGATTTCAGATAGTAAATGGGTTAGTCCCGTGCATGTGGTTCCTAAGAAGGGTGGGATGACCATAGTGACCAATGAGAATAATGAACTAATTCCGACTAGGACGGTTACGGGATGGAGGATGTGTATAGACTATAGGAAACTAAATGTGGCCTCTAGGAAAGATCACTTCCCTCTTCCCTTTATTGACCAAATGCTAGAGAGATTAGCTCAACATTCTCACTTTTGCTACTTAGATGGTTATAGTGGATTCTTCCAAATCCCTATCCACCCCGATGACCAAGAGAAAACTACATTCACATATCCTTGGGGTACATTTGCATATAGGAGAATGCCATTTGGGTTGTGTAATGCACCCGCCACCTTTCAAAGGTGTATGATGGTTATATTTTCTGAGTATATTGAAAACATCATGGAAGTGTTTATGGATGATTTCTCTTTTTATGGATCTTCATTTGATGATTGTTTAGCTAACTTGTCCTTGGTGCTTAAGAGATATGAGGAGACAAATCTTGTCTTAAATTGGAAAAAATGCCACTTCATGGTAAGTGAAGGCATTGTGTTGGGACACTTGGTGTCCAACCGGGGCATTGAGGTTGATAGGGCTAAGATAGAGACGATAGAGAAGTTGCCACCACCTACCTCGGTAAAGGGGGTAAGGAGTTTTCTAGGGCATGCCGGTTTTTACCGGAGATTCATTAAAGATTTCTCTAAGATTTCTAAGCCTCTTACTAACCTACTAATGAAAGATGTTGAGTTTGTTTTCTCCAAGGATTGCCTTGAGGCTTTTTGTAGGTTGAAGAATGCTTTGATCTCCGCACCTATCATGCAACCTCCGGATTGGAGTTTACCGTTTGACATCATGTGTGACGCGAGTGATGTAGCCGTTGGAGCTGTTTTGGAAGAAGGAAAGATGGGCTTACAAATGCCATCTATTATGCTATCAAGATGCTAGATGATGCCCAACTCAATTATGCTACCACCGAGAAAGAGTTGCTAGCGGTTGTGTATGCATTTGAGAAGTTCCGCTCGTATCTTGTTGGAGCGAAGGTCATTGTGTATACGGATCATGTTGCGATCCGTTATCTCCTTACTAAGAAGGATGCCAAGCCTTGTTTGATCCGGTGGATCCTTCTTCTTCAAGAGTTTGATTTGGAAATCCGGGACAAGAAGGGGTCCGAAAATTCTGTGGCGGACCATCTTAGTAGGCTCCCACCGTTGGAGATTGAGAAGGATGACATCCCGATTGATGACTCATTCCGGGATGAACAATTGCAATTGGTGGAGGAGTGCTTGCTTGAAGTGTCAAGGGGTAATGAGCCATGGTACGCCGACATAATGAACTATCTCGTTTGTGAGGAGGTGCCACCCAGTCTTTCTTATGCCCAAAAGAAAAAGTTCTTCAAGGATATGAGGCATTACTATTGGAGTGAGCCGCTTTTGTTCAAGAGAGGGACAGAAGGAGTCTTTAGAAGATGCATACCGAAGGATGAGGTGGAGAGTGTGATCCGCCATTGTCATTCCTTTCCATGTGGAGGGCATGCTAGCTCACACAAGACATGTGCAAAGGTGTTGCAATCCGGATTCTATTGGCCGAGTTTGTTCAAGGATGTGCAGAATTTTGTGGTAGCATGTGATGCTTGCCAAAGGATGGGCAACATCTCATGAAGGAATGAGATGCCCTTGAACAACATACAAGAGGTGGAGATATTAAATGTGTGGGGTGTGGACTTCATGGGACCATTCCTTTCTTCTTGTGGCAACCTCTACATCCTATTGGCGGTGGACTATGTTTCAAGATGGGTGGAGGCAATCGCCTCTTCCTCAAATGATGCCAAGGTTGTAGTGCGGTTCTTCAACCGAGTGATCTTCCTAGGTTTGGGACACCAAGGGTGATCATAAGTGATGGAGGAAAGCACTTCACCAATAGGAACTTTGGGACACTTTTGGCTAAGTATGGGGTGACTCATAAGGTGGCAACACCTTACCATCCCCAAACTAGTGGCCAAGTGGAGATCTCCAACCGGGAGATAAAAGGAATCCTTGAGAAGACGGTTTCTAGAACGAGAAAGGATTGGGCTATGAAGCTCGATGATGCTTTGTGGGCTTATAGAACCGCTTTCAAGACACCGATTGGCACCACTCCATACAAGCTAGTTTATGGCAAGTCTTGCCACCTTCCGGTAGAGTTGGAGCATAGAGCGTATTGGGCCATTAGATGGCTGAATTTTGACCTCAAGGAGGCCGGAGAGAAAAGGTTGTTTGACATGAATGCTCTTGAGTAGATCCGGTTGGATGCCTATAAAAACACCCGGATCTACAAGGAAAGGACTAAACGTTGGCATGACAAGCGTCTCATCCCGAAGGAGTTGAGTGAAGGAGACTTGGTCCTTCTCTTCAACTCAAGGCTGCGGCTCTTCCCCGGAAAACTTAAGTCAAGATGGACGGGTCCTTATGTGGTGAAGAAGAACTTTCTCCATGGAGCGGTTGAGATAGGAGGGATTGTGGAGACTTTAAGGTGAATGGGCACCGGTTGAAGAGGTATATCCCGAAAGCTCCGGTGGATGTGATAGCCCCACTTCACCTTGAGTGAGACGCCCCCGAATTTGGTCAAGCTAATGACATTAAAGAAGCGCTTGATGGGAGGCAACCCATTGGTAGACATCTTTCCCTTTTTCGTTTTTGTTTTTGTTTTGATTTTTCTGTTTTTGTGTGTTTTTGTGTGTTTGGTGTGCTTTGTGTGTGTGCTAGAGTCTTGGTAGCATGGAAGCCTTGCAAGGCATGAGTTGATGATGATGATCCCATATCAATTATGGGTGGAGCGGACGTGGGACTTGGACGGCTAGCGGTGCCTAGCACGGATCCCGACGCCATGATGAACATTTAGAGCTCTCTAACATCGTTGATAGGATCATCCAACATCACTCCACTTGAGTGAACCCAAATACCAAAGCAAACCATTTTTACATTGTGAGAACCCTCTTTCACTCTTCTTTACTTCATTTACACATTGGGAACAACGTGTTTCTAAGTATGGGGTGGGGTTTTCATGATCACTTGCATGATTAGCATCTAGGATAGTTTCTTTTAGTCACATGTTTCATTATGTCTTGCATTGTACATACATATTTCGAAAAATCCAAAAAATCAGAAAATTTAAAATTTTTTAGTGCTTCTAAGCTTGGGAATGACCCTTATGATGAAATTATCTTGTGAATTGGCTATGGATGGCCTTGTGTGTTGAATAGATGAATGCATATGTGGACTTGAAGTACTTATCTTGAATCCCATGAATGATTTGTGATTATGATGCTTGCCTTGATTGGATTGAGGATTGAAAGTCGAAATTGCATGCTAGTTCTTGCACATCATTTAGGAATGACTAAGGCAATTCATTTTCCTCTACTTCTCATCTTGATCATGTTGCTTGAGCACCTCAATTAATGAAAAATTTGACCTCTTTTGACCCATCCGGGAATAGGAGCATGCTAGTGTGTTGATGTGTGTGAAAAGCAATTGCGGGGTGAAGTTGTTGATGAATGAATGTTGTGAATGAAGTGCTGAAATTGTTGTGAAAGTGTAGACAAAAATATAGGTTTGGGGACGTTGGTTTAAATGACGAGTAACTCGGCACCATTCACATAATCGGGTGTTTGTGCCTTGCCAAAGTCAAATAAACCGATAGTCCTAACGAGTTTTGGTATGTGTGCCCGGTGTGGAGCACCTCGAAAAATAAAAAAACCCGAGACCCGCTAATCACCAAGGTTTCGACTTTCGTACACCAATGCCATTGTCTCAAAAATAAGTGAAAAAGAAAAGAAAATATAGAAAAGATGGAGAAAAATATACACTTGTGGGGAAGTTGATCAAAAATAAAATTGTGGAGTTAGTTTCTTTCCCGGATTAGCATCACATGACCAAAAAATCCCCACCTATTCACAACGTTTCTTGGCCTCTTCCTTCCTAAGTCCTTGTGACCTATTTGCATGTGTGTAAGACTTAGTGATCTAAATTGGATATACTCATAATCATCTTGACTTCTTCATTTTCACCTTGCATGCAGGTTTTCTAGTTAAGTATAATTGTCTTTCCGTGCCTTCATTCATTTGATGCATGATTGCTTGTCCATTTGCCATGAAACATGACTATGAAGGTGATCCAATATTAGAAGCACAATCCCAAAAATATTTTCAGTTTTTCTTGCATTCATAAATCATGTCATCTCTTAGCCTATAGTCGGACTTTGCTCGGGGACGAGCAAACCTTAAGTATGGGGTATTTTTGATAACACGATTTATGACGTAGGTCTAAGCACTCATTTAGATAGTTTTTTCGCTCATTCAAGCATGGTTTAGCACTAGTTCATGACGTTTGCATCCAATTCTTGTATATTTGTCGAGATAGACATCTACACGAACTTTTGCATGTTTTGTAGGTATTTTGGGAGCTTTAGGAGCTTAATCGATACATTCGAAGATCACTCCTCGAGATGACACACCTTCGGACCCGTTGGGAAGCAAGTTAGGAGCAAAGGAGAACACATGGGACCTTGTTGGTGCATGCCTTGCACCAAATCGTGGCTTGATGATCCATAGAATGTTGAATCACCAAAACCACGGCCACTGGAACTTCCACGGGCGTGGAAATAGGCCGTGGTTCTCCCTGCACAGCTGGGACAACTGTCTCACGATCTCCATAACCGACCCTTACCCTTGATGGTGTATAAAAGGTTGTCCTGCAGGCTGTTGAGGGCAGACCCCATCACTCCATTCTCTCTCACACCTTACCTCACAGATATTCTCTCATCGGAAGATTGGATTGGAGCTACTCTTGGAGGAGAAGAAAGGCTTCCATTGGAGAAGAAGAGAAGAACACACCATTCTTAATTTTTCATAGCTTTTAGAGTGAAGATTGTTGGAAACATTTTCTAGGGTTGTAAGAACAAATCGAACCTTATTTTGAAGGGTTGTAAGTCTTACTTAAACTCATTTTCAGCTTGGATTTCTTTGTTCTACTTGTTTCATCTTTCTTTCTCTTCATTTTCTTGCTAATGGAAGCCATGAATGTATGCTTGTTGAGTTTGATTGTTATGATGTTTGTTGTTGGCTAAATAGATGCGATTCTAGGGTGAGGAAATGATGATTATGGCTTGGACTATGATAGGATAGATTTAAACGTACCTTTGGATGAATTGTTTGCTCGAACCTAGCTACTGTTGTAAATCACGGTCTGATCTTACCAGTCCACGGCCGTGGAAAGGGATGAACTGCCCTTGATTTTGACTGACTTGCTTGTTTTGATGAATCTAAGTGTTAGGTTGTTAGATTGTTGAAATCCTAGTGTTTAGTTAGCTAGATCTATCCTAGGGTGACCTAGTGTTAGAAACTAATTGTGAGAAGAGACCTACCCGGTGATTCTTGCTCTTACATACCGAAGATGATGAACTCTAGGTAGTAGTGAGCCTCATAAGCCGCTATTGGACTGAGTGTGCTAGGATTGATGTTTAGGACTTGCCTTCCCGAGACTTACCCGGTAAGGAGAGGTTAGATCCCTAGATGACAATCCGGTTTGTGTAGAATTCCTATCCTTAGGCTCTTTGAGACTTACCCGGTGATGAGACCTTAGGAACGGACTAGTGGACCATGAGACCTACCTGGTGATTGATCCCAATCTAGAAATACTCACTCCCAACATACTATAGTTAATCCAAGGAATGATTAGATAGCTTGAGTCCTATGCCATAACCGAAATTTCTAACCCCTAGAATCCACTTTTCTCTCTTGATTACTTATTTCGTATTTGTGTTTGTTTAATTGCCTTGCTAGCTTAGTTATTTGTTAATCTTGCATGATTTGTGATCTTTGATTGATCACCACAAAACCAATCCAAAAACATTGAGATTTTCATTTCTTTATTTCTTTCTCTTTTCTTAGCCTAGATCAACACTATCCTTAGTCACTATTGATTCAACTTCACCTTAATCTTTGTGTTCGACCTCGGAATACTATCCTTACTACAAAACGACTCATACACTGTGGGCTCGCTAGGAGTTTGGAAAAATATATCGAGTTATAAATTTAAGACCTTTTGCGTGTCACAAATCTTAGCGTAACAAAGACTTCAATGAAATTTTCTCTGTATTCAGAGAAAATACTTATCATGCACCGTTGGAATGTGTCAGGTGCGTTGTAAAGTCCAAATGGCATTCCGCGGTACGCAAAAGTTCCAAATGGGCAAGTGAACGTCGTCTTTTCTTGATCTTCTGGTGTGATGGCTATTTGGAAATAGCCCGAATATCCATCAAGGAAACAATAGTACTGATGACCTACAAGACGTTCCAACATTTGGTCAATAAAAGGTAATGGGAAATGGTCTTTTCGCGTTACCTTGTTGAGCTTGCGGTAGTCAATGCAAACTCTCCATCCAGTTTGTGTTTTACTCGGGACCATCTCTCCATGTTGATTTTCCACCATGGTGATGCCTCCTTTCTTTGGAACCACTTGGGTTGGACTAACCCAAGTGCTATCCAATATAGGGAAGATCATATCTGCTTGGAGGAGCTTCAACACTTCCTTCTTGACCACATCCATCATTGGCGGATTCAACCTCCATTGAGGTTCCCTATAGGGTTTGGCTTCATCCTCAAGTAAGATCCTATGCATGCAAGTTGAAGGGCTTATCCCTTTGATGTCCGCAATGGTCCATCCAATGGCCGTCTTGTGCTCTTTTAGCACTTTCACCAACTTGTCTTCTTGACCGGTAGTCAACTTGTTGGAGATGATCATCGGCAAGGTATTGTGTTCTCCAAGGAAAACGTACTTGAGGTGTGACGGAAGGTCCTTCAATTCTATTTTTGGTGCCTGCACTATAGACGGAACAAGCTTCTCGCTTGGGGTTAGTAAAGTGGGCCCAATGGCCAAATTGGAGATAGGTAGCCTTTTATGCCCATCTAATTGGGCTAGGACCTCTTTCATGCTGGATGTTAATACATAATCTGCTTTAAACCCATCAATGTCATGCTCAATTACATTTTTCAATTCATCAACATCAGAGTTATCAAAAACATCTTGCACTAAAGGTTCAACAATGTCAATAGCACATAAAGAATGATCATCACTAGGAAATCTCATTGCATCATAGATGTCAAATTCCACTACTTCACCATCAAACTCCATGGTCAATTTGCCACTAACATAATCAATTTTAGTCCTAGCAGTTTTCAGAAATGGCCTACCTAATAGAATGGGCGCAGCATGTGAACCATTTTCCATACCCATTACAAAGAAATCAGCAGGAAATATTAGGTTGTCTACCATTACTAATACACCTTCAATTATCCCTTTCGGGTACACATTCGATCTATCAGCAAGTTGTACTACAATCCTAGTTTCCATTAATGGCCCAAGGCCAAGTGATTTGTAAATCAAATATCGTAAAACATTGATAGAAGCACCAAGATCAAGCATTGCTTTGTCAAACCAGGTTTCCCCTATAACACAAGGAATGCTTACCATGCCCCGGACAGCTGCACTTCTTGGGCATTCTCTGTTGGAAAACAGCCGACACATGCTCACTTACTTGTACTTTTTGTTTCCCCTTCAGCTTATGGTTTCTCTTGATAGTGCAAAGTTCCTTTAAGAAACAAGCATACTTTGGAATACTTTTCACCAACTTAAGGAGGGGAATGTTTACCTCACATTTGGAAAAAGTTTCAAAGAGGTCTTTGTCCTCAATGATTCATCTCTCCTTCAGGACCTCAGGAAAAGGAGTTGGTGGTTTCTTAGAGTACAGTGGCGGAAAGTTAGGCCGGATGTGAGAATCCTTCTCATCAGAACCTTCTGTCGTGTTTTCCGCAAGGGCGTCAGCTTGGGTTTTCACCGCAGGTGCGGGGACATCCAGCCGCAGGGGCGGTGTCTGCTCGGTATTGGGCGCAGTTGCAGCCGTAGGGGCGGCTGTGGTTGCGGTAAAATCGACAGAAGGTTTGCTTTGTGATTCTTTTGCTGGTTTTTATTGGATTTGCTTCCCACTCCTTAATGTTAGGGCACTAACATTCTCCTTGGGGCTTATAAACGTCTGGGAAGGCAATCCTCCGGAAAATCTAGATTCGGTCCTTGAAATGGCTTCCGCCATTTGCCCAACCTGTTTTTCAAGGTTTTTGATGCTGGATTCTGTTGTTTGGACATGAGTAGCAAAGTGTTTAGTCAAAACCTGCAACATATCTTCAGTTGTTTGATACTTACCTTGGTGGGGCTGTTGTTGTTGGTTTTGTTGATCCTTCCAATGGAAATTCTATTGGTCACGCCAATTTGGCATGAAATTTTGTGCATAAGGATCGTTCCTAGGCCTTTGCTGTTGTGGTTGTCCATAACCCATTGCATTCACCTCAGCATCATCATCTTGGACTTGTGGGCACATGTTCGTTGGATGATATGGGTCAGCACACAGTCCACAAGCTTTGAGCTGTTGTGGGGTTCCCATAAGTGTTAGTCTCTTCACCATTTCCTTCAGCTCCACGAGCTCAGTGGATATCTCACTCTTCCAGGTATTCACAGCATGAACTCCTTTCTTGGACGGGGTCCTTCCAAAGTTCTGGGTTCCTTCCGCTAGTTCTTGTATCTTTTCCAAAGCAAGGTCAGGAGTAGAGTTAAGTATATTACCTCCGTAAGCCGCATCGATGATCCTCCTTTCATTATCAAGCAAGTCATTGCACAAGTACAAGACTAGATCTTGAGTTGAATATCCATGGAAAGGACAGCTGGATCGGAGGCGTGCAAACCTTTCGAAGTACTCATAAAGAGTCTCGTCTGCCTCTTGCTTGATGTTGCTTATAGCTTTCTTCAAGCTATTGGCCTTCTTGGCTGGGAAGTATTTCTCCAAAAACGCCTTGTGAAGGTTCTCCCAAGTGTCGATGCTCCCGGATGGAAGGTGGTAATACCAATCATCCGCTGAATCTTTGAGTGTAAAGCCGAATGTCCTCATCTTGATTTGTTCTTCGGTAATGTTGGCCGGCTTCATGCTCATACACATGGTATGGAACTTCCCAAGGTGTTTGATGGGGTCTTCACCACTTAGCCTATGGAAGGATGGAAGCAAGTGGATGAGACCCGGCTTGAGCTCAAAGTTGATTCCTTCCCCTAATGTTGGTATGGTAACCGCAAGAGGGTTTTGAGCCAAAGTGGGCTGAGTAAGTTGACGAAGAGTACGATCAGCCATTTCTTGTTGGAGTTGTTGTTGTCTTCGTTGCCGGATGTGTGTCCTCTCAATTTCAGGATCAAAAGAAGCAAAGCCGGAGTTAGTAGCACGGGTTTGAACCATAAAAATTGTTCAAACCAATAATTAATAATAACAATAGAATAAAAACACTAAACTCCCCGGCAACGGCGCCAAAATTTGACTGAGGGTATTTATATGGTCATCTATACCCTATCAAAAATATAATCCCGACTTAGCACTAAAACAAGTATAGTGGTTAAGTAAGGGTCGAACCCTAGAGAGTTAAGGTATTTTTATTAAATGCGATTATTGATTATAAAAACACGTAACAAGAGGGGGGGTTTGGTTGAATTGATGCACACAAAAACTTATGAAAACAAATAACGCAGCAAGTAAGACAATAATAGATGAATCTACACTAGGTTGATTCTTAGCATGCAATTGCTAATTTGGTGAGTTCCTTTTACAAATTTTCAAGTAATCTCCCATCTCGATCATATATATGTGTTGAGCCAACCGGCATCAAAACAACTTAACAGGTTAGTGTTCCGTAAACCTACAAGAACAATTAACAAGTTAACTTTCAAATAAAGACTAAGGGATATAAAGAGTAGATTAAATGCGTTAACCTTATCTTTTTATTTGTGTTCCTTTTCTTTAAGTAATTACAACCCGTTATTACTTAATGTTTAATACTAGATTAAAGGCCCGAACCCGGAACCTATTAATCCTAGTTCTTTGCATGCACTTTAGAACCTAAGGTGATCAATCTCATAATAGTAAAACATGCAATTAGACAATGGAGATCAAGGAAACACAAAGCATTACTGAATGAAAACATATATTAAAGAAAACTTACAACCAAAGTAACAACGTAGCTTCAAACCAACCTAATGTAGCAAGGGAGTTAGCAACTCATTACAATGGAAATGATGAGAAAATTGGTTTCTAAGTGGAAAATGATGGATAATTCGGTTCTCCTTCTAGTAATCAACCAAGGATTATTTATACTACATAAGACACTAAATAGGAGTAAATGGCCGGCCCAAAACAGCAACCTTTAATGCCATAAAGGTGGCCGGTGTAAACAGTCGGAGTAAAGCTTCCGATGTTAAACCGCTGTGGCGGCTTTCAGCTCCGCAGGGGCGGTGAAGGCAAAAACGCTTGATCTTCTTGATGACCGTAGGGGCGGCTAGGCAATTCCGCAGGGGTGGATCTTTAATGCTCTTCAAACGTCTGACTCTTCAACTTCTCGCCGTTTCTGATGTCAAGCCGCCGGGGCGTCCCAGTGTCAACGCAGGGGCGGTGACACAGACTCTTCATCTTCTAGATCCCAGGTTGAGGCGCAGGCAGAGGTGTAGGGAAAGGAGCAAGGGCGCTGATCTTCGCTTCTTCAGGTCAAGTCACCGCAGGGGCGCCAGGGGTTGACGCAGGTGCGGTGACCGTCTTCATGGCTGGCGCTGGCGAAGGCACAGGGAGCGCTCCAGAGTAAGGTGTCACCCGCTGGGGTGGTGAAAGGGCTCCACAGGGGCGGTGAAGCAACAGATACTTTGCTTCGTGAACGAACTTCACTCCTAAGTGCTTATAACTCCTTCCTTAGCTTCTTTTAGTCTTCTTCTTTTAGACCAAGGAGTTAGTAGCATAAACCGACACAAATGCAATAAAAAGACTCTAAAATCTATCCTAAATGATAGTGATTCAATCACCTATCATCCACCGTGCCCAAACCCGACGCCATGCCAAACGTTCGTCTAACTTCTCGCCATACCTCACAGGAATACCTATCCTAGGTAGGCGGCAAACCGGATCAATGTCCAAGAACAACATTCTATCCTAGGTAGGTAAATGTTATAGCATTGTCATCCAAGCAATGCAAGCATGCCTAGGTGACACCCTTGAGTCCCATATGATCCTATGCCATGGAGCCTCCTCTCCTTTCTTCCGAATAAGGTTATATACTTTTATGACTTTAAACCTACCTACAGGTGACAGCGAGCTTATACCCTTATCAAAACTCATGTTCTCATCCCACTTGCTCTTCATAAAATCTTGTCAACTTAAGATTGCCTTGATCAGTGGTGAATCTCTCCGATGAGGCACCCAATCTCGCAGCTCAGTCACCGACAAGTACCGATGGTGAACCCATTTAACTCATAGGCTTTCCCTTCCTTCATGTATATGTGTATAATGTTTACACATAAAAGCCATATTCCAAGCCTTAAAATCCAAAAGAACTAACCCTCCGTCACTTTGGGGCTTACATATCTTCTCCCATGCCACCAGCGGCCTAGCCTAGAAAAACTGGCGACACAGACGAATAATTCGATCCAAAACCACCCCATGAACCGGGAGCATGGATAACCAAAAGTTGTCTATCCCTTGAATAACTGAAGAGATTAACTTCACCCGACCAGCATACGACAAATGCCTCTTGTTCCATGCCGTAATCTACTTTCCTATCTTGTTAATAAGCGGTGTAGACTCTGTAGCACGCAACATATGAGGACCCATAGGAATTCCCAGGTATCGAAACGGAAAGCTCCCCGTATTGAACCATATAATTGTCTTGAGCTCATCCACTTCATCATCCGGAATCGAAGCCAAATACATTGAAGACTTTGCAAGGCATACTCTTAGACCACTGATATCACCAAACCGTGTAACACTTTGCATCAAAATCCCAAGAGACTCCTTGTCCCCTCTACAGAAAAGAACAATGTCATCTGCATAAGCAAGGTGCGCAATGCGAAGCTCTCTACAATGTTGATGAAACTGAAACTTTGTGCTAGCCGTATTCAACTTTAACAGGCGTGATAACATCTCTACACAACAAACGAATAGGATAGGCGATAAAGGATCCCCATGGCGAAGACCTCACTTCCCCACAAAAAACCCATCAACTTCCCTTTTAATTCTGATGGAGTATGATGCCGACGTTACACACTCCATTACCCAGGCAACTAACTTCAAGGGGAACCCAAGCCTCTCAAGAGCCAAGCGGAGAAAATTGAAACTTTGTGCTCGTGGAAGTTGCTATTCACCATCTTGGGGAATAACAACTTCCTCAGAAATACCAAAAAGTCTTTGGTAGAAGCCTAGAAACTCTTGTACCACCTCATCATTAGATTGTATCATTTCACCATTTGAACGGGTTATAGCTACAACATGACATCCAACCCCCCTAGCCTTCATAAGTCCATGATAGTACCGTGTAGAACGATCACCTTTCAACAAAATTTTTGACTTGGCCTGTTGTGAAAGAAAGCTAAATTCTACCTCCCCTAATATGTCCATCTTTGCTTTTGCCTAACGCATAAGATCTCTTTTACTAGCAGACAAAGGATCCAACCGAATCTCCTCTAAAGCCCGACCATATTCCCCTGTAGCTTCCTTTGCCCTCTCTGAAACGTGTGAAAAATGCAAACTATTAAGGCTGCGAAGAGGAGCCTTCATACCCTTTACCACATCTAAAAACCTGTCATGTCTTGCCCACATGTTGTAAAGCTTGAAACTCCTCCTATGTTCATTAACAAGCCGATGAAGATGAGCAATTGAGGGTTTGTGATCCGAATATTGCCATTTATCCACAAAGCGTGCCCTACAATATATGCCATGTTCAAGCCAATGCCCATTCACCATAACTTTATCAATCTTACTCCAAATAGTGCTATTTGACCATGTAAACTTGTTAGCACTGTTGCACGGTACATCAACCAAGCCCAAATCCTGACACACCTCATAAAGCGGCCGACATTCATACAATTTAACCCGTGCACCATTGATTTTCTCATCTTGGTAAAGCACGTTATTGAAGTATCCAAGAACAATCCAAGGGAACTGGTAGGCCTCGATCACTTGTTTCATTCCTTGCCATAATTCACGTTTCTCAACCACTGAGTGTACACCCAAGACGAAGAAAGCACCAAAAATGACTCCTGACATCTTGCATGTTACCTTGCATGCCACAAAATGTACATGCATGCTTAAAATCATAGCATCCACGAGCATTGGATCCCACATTACCAGAATACGGCATATGCTATCTAGCTCAAATTATGAACAAAACGCCATCTAGAGAATTTCCTTCGCATAATGACCTGCACATCCGTAATAGAAGAGTCAATACGTGTTTCTAAAATTTCACATATATGTACCTTAAATTCTGCAAAAAGAGCCTTAATCCCATTTTGTTTTCGAGGATGGTTAAACCCCTACACGTTCCAAGCTGCAACACTCATGGTGGAACATGTCTACCTCCATTCCTCTTCTCACTCATTATAGGATTTTTTTGCCTTGCCTAAATCCACTTGTGTTAAAGTCTGTCTTGTCAACCGACGACCTCTACCCCTATCTTTATCTCCTCTACGATCACTCTGAGCTTGTTTCTTAACTGAGGCATTGAGCTTCCTTATAATTCGTCTCTTGGCTTTAGAAAGCACAAGTGTGTATTCATCAGGTGCCTCATCTGCTTCACCCTCATTCTCATCAGAACCATTCCCTAATGCTCCCTCATACTCAGGTGCAACTCAATGTCCTCCGAAGCCTCTTCATATTCACTACCCATGTTTTCGTCATCTCCAACCTTTTCACTTGCCTCTGAGTCACTTTGAGTTCCTTCATCACTAGATTCTTCTACCATTGTAGCTTTGCCCTTATCTCTAATCGCACTAATGTCCTTTCTTACTCCACTAGTGCCTGCCTTCACCTCATGTTTATTCCCATGTACACTCTCTTCAATCAACTCATTCCCTGGAATTGTAGCATTATCCACAACTACATGTTTTGTAGCATTATTCTCCACATTCTTCCTAGAAGTCACGTTAGGTTGAACACTGTTGCCCACATTTGCATCAACCCAGACCCGAACTCCTTCCCTATTCACTTGTCTCCTACGTCCCTGATTAGTTTTGCCCCCTAACACTTTAGTTCTATCATTAAACGTACATCCATCATGTCTATGACCAAACTGGAGACATGTACGGCAATACAACGGCTCATTCTGATAAAGTAAAGTGCAGTCAAGCGATATTTCATCATCAAAATCAAGAGAGATCTCACGAAGAATGTCCTTCGTGAAGTTTACCTCCACTAAAACCCGAGCATATGAACCTCTCTTGCGATCTTTGGTCACGTGATCCATAAACAAAGGCTTACCAATGTAGGATCCAATTCATCCAAGGATTGTTGGTGTCCAAAATTCATTCGGTAACCCCGTAATTCGAACCCACAATGGCATCGTAGCAGTATCCTTACGATTAAATGCAAACTTATCAGGAACATGCTTAAGAAGCAAAGGTCGGTTGAAGATAAAATATAGACCTCCTTTCAACACATTATCCCTATCCTCATTATTCAAAAAGCTGAAAATCATCCACCCCGCTTGCATTCGAAACTTCACCTTCACACCCCAAGCCTTCATTACATTATTAATGGCGAAGAACCCAGGGTAGAAGCCAACATATTGGCCTAAAAGTGAACTCCCCATACCTGGTGCTTAGGCATCCCTTCCGAACACTTGATAGCAACTCTTTTCATTGTCGGTTGGGTGAATTCAAGTTTTCCACCTAAACCCGAATTCATAAAGATCCTAGAGTTATTGCCCTTCCATGCTTGCTTGACACCATCATTAACTAGTGTAGTTCCTAGCGCCGGAAATAGTGAGGCTGTCTAGCCAGCCACCAGGGGTATGTCTACCCCCTTTATACCATAATCCTCTTCCATTTCTCCATCCGACAAGACATCCCCTCCTTCCCCAACAACTTCCAACTCTTCCTCTCTACTAGCAACATTTCTATCCAAAATTTGACGTTGGATTAATTGATCTTTACTCTTCGCAAATGTGGGGTTAGAATGCACCTTATGGATTCTCAAAGGAGCGGAGTCAGATGCTAACTGGATTCGAGAATTGACCTCTTCTTCACTTTCCGTTAACAAAGGTGATATCCCCTTTGTTCCTGATTCTATTCAACTACAGGATTTGTCAAGCGGACATCCCCTTGTCTCTCTCATCCATTGTTACCACAGCGGATATACCCGTTGGTGGTTTCCTTAACGCTTTCCAACACCTGCTGTCAGTATTGATGATCCTCCTCCCACCGCATGTCTTCAAGGTATTGCAACTCCCTTCCTTTGGGTTTTTAACGCCTTTCCCAATGATGAACTTGGTTTCTTGGTCACATTTATTGGCTATTCTTGATCCGTTTGTAGTTGTTGCTTGTCACAACCAACTAATTCTTGATTTCTATCAGTGACTATTGCAGCATCAACCTGATCATTCGGGGCACTTGATTGTGTCCCTTCTTTGGACGAACTATCACCATCATCATCGAAACTGGCATCCGATGCCATCTTCTTCTTCTTCTTCGGCATGGTGAACAATGTTCACCACTGCCCTTGAGGCACAAACACCGATATCCCAAACTCAATAGTTCAAAACGCTCCACGAGCCCAATCACAACACGAACAGGAAGAGAGAAGCGGGAAATCAAAAATAAAAAGAGAGAAGCAGGAAATCTTGGAGCAAATCTTTGTGGATGCTTATCCGGATGCACTTATACAACTTTGTTTAATGGTCATATGCATCGAGCCTCGGTTCCTCAAGCTCTTGTAATTGGAGTTTCCAGAACTCACCGACTTCATTCACATTTATGTTGCATTTCTTCACCGCCCACCAAGCCTTGTGTTCTAGCTCCACCGGTAGGTGGCACGCCTTTCCAAATACAAGTTGGAATGGTGACATCCCAATGGGGGTCTTGTACGCCGTACGGTATGCCCACAAAGCATCGTTGAGCCTTAAGCTCCATTCCTTCCTTCCGGGAGTAACCGTCTTTTTTAGGATCGTCTTGATCTCTCTATTCGATACTTCCGCTTGCCCATTGGTTTGTGGGTGGTATGCCGTGGAACCTTGCAAAAATGTTATCCTTGAGAAAAGTTGCCACAACTTTAGAATCATCAGTTTTGGTGACCTTTGCTTCCACCCATTTGGAAACATAGTCCACCGTAAGCAAAATATAGATATTCCCAAAGAAGCTAGGAAAAGGACCCATAAAATCTATCCCACAAACATCAAAATTTTCATAGAAAATAAGAGATGATTGTGGCATTTCATTCCTCCTAGAGATATTACCTATTCTTTGACACCTATTACACACCTTACAAAATGCAAAAGCATCTCGAAAGATGTGTGGCCAAAAGAAACCTGCATCCAAGATTTTTCTAACCGTTTTATTAGCACCAAAATGCCCCCCAATATGCTTCCAAATGACAGAAAGAAAGAACATATTGTACCTCATTATCCGGAATGCAACGGCGAATTACCTTATCGCTGCAATGTTTCCATAGGTAAGGATCATTCCAATCGTAGTGCCTAGCCTCGGCTTTCACCTTTTCCCTCTGAGTTTTGGTGAAGTCTAGAGGGCACTCACCTCTAACAAGAAAATTCACGAGGTCAGCAAACCAAGGTTTGAACGAATGTAGCTTATGCAATACCTCTACAGTGATATCCGCAGGGGCGGCCAGAGCAAGCCGCAGGGGCAGTGACAAGGGAGGCGCAGGGGCGCCGGCTTCTAGCCGTAGGGGAAGGGTTGCGTAGGGGCGGTTCCCTATGGCCGTGGGGGTGGTTACACAACAGAGGGTTGTGCAAAAGGTGTCGTTTGGGAAGCTTCCTAGAATGGCATTCTCCTTTGCTGGATCTTCTTCCTCTTGCACCAACAGACTCAGGTGATCAGCCACAAGGTTCTCCGCTCCCTTCTTGTCCCGAATTTCTAAGTTGCACTCACTTAGAAGTAGAACCCAACGGATCAACCTTGGCTTGGTTTCCTTCTTGGTCATGAGGTAACGAAGCATTGCATGATCAGTAAAAACGATTACCTTTACACCAAGAAGATATTGCCTGAATTTCTCCAAGGCAAACACCACCGCTAACATCTCCTTTTCGTTGGTGGAGTAGTTCCTTTGAGCTCCATTCAATGTCATCGAGGCGTAATGGATTACACGTGATGCTCTTCCGTCCTTTTGTCCTAAGACGGCTCCTACGGCATAGTCGTTGGTGTCGCACATGATCTCAAAGGGCTTCTCTGTAACATCCGGAAATTTTATTTTCGGAAGTTGAGTTGTTTCCGACCTTTCCGCGTCTGCGGCTTATTTCCCGCAGACACGTTTGCTGAGTACGGGTTTTAACGCGGGATGGGGACATCCTTTTCTTTCCGACCTTGGGAAGAGGAGTGAGGGGACAAGGGGGATGCTGACCCTTGGATATCCCCACCCCTTTTGTCAGCCTCATTACTCTTTCCCCACTTCCCCACTTCTCCTTTTACGTTCATTTCTATTCCTTCCACTCCTCTCTCCCTTCTTCCTTGCTCTCATCTTCTTTTGCCTTGGAAGAGCTTGGTAGGAGCTAGCTTGGGTATTCCGGATCTGTTGTGGTAAGTGAATTCTTTCCCCTTCCTCTTGCTGATAGTTTTCCCTTCTTCCTCTTCTCTTCACCTCCATGGCTATGGAGGAAGCTTTTGAAGAGAGATCTAGTAAACCTTTGCATGTCCCTTTCTTTAGTTCGTTTACATTATGATGAGGAAGCTAAGACCTGTGGTAAGAGTTTGGAGAAGGCCCACCAAGAGAAGGAGGTACTAGGAGCAAAGAATCAGTCGAACAAAGGAAGAAGACGGAGTTTATGTTGTTCGACCGCGAGGGCGGACCATTAGAGGCGTAGGAGCGGATCAAGACCACCGCAGGGGCGGCCATAGCCACCACAGGGGCCGTGATAGCATGAATTATAGTCTATATTTTGGGACCTGTTTAGACGTTTTATCTTCAATAATTTTCATGTTTGGATGTATATTATGTGATTAAGTTGTCGTTTCATCTACCTTTACGGAAATCGAGGTCTACACCAAGTTTCGTTGTAATTGTAGGTAAAATGGCACGTTTTGCATCAAAATGAAGCTAAAGGAGCTAAGGAGTCATTGGAGCTACTTTCAGGAGCTTAAGGAAGAATCCAGGAAGCATGGAATTGAATTAAAGATTCATTTTGGACCAGATTTAGAAGATTTCACCTTCAGCTAAGAGTCACCTCGACCGAGGTGATCTAAGGGAGCGTCTCGACCGAGGCGAATATCCTGACGCGGCGAGATATATTTTATTTGGCTGAGATCTTTTATTTTTGGAAGGAGAGATCTTATATTTTTGGGCTGGATTTCTGGAAGGAAGATCATATATTTGGGAGATTTATTTTATGAAATAAGATATATTTTATTAGGAAATTATCTTTTAAGATATTTCCTATAAAATTATCTTAAGAAGATATTTATTTTAGGAGATATGGATATATTTTATAGGAAATAATCTTTTTAAGATATTTTATCTTTGGAAGATAATTCTCCTATATAAAGGGTGGGATTTTCTTCAATTTCACCCATCTTCGGATCACCGAATGCTTAGAGGGCTGAAAGCATCCAGCAATTAAGGAATTTTTTCCAGGGTTTTGAAGGAAGGAAGATTGAAGATCAATCTAGGAAGGATTGATATCTTATTATAGCTTTTATGAAGGGTTTTGTAAGACTTTCTTAGATTCCCTTCTTGTTGATTTGTCTTGTTGGATTTGTGATCCAAGGAACGCTTATTTGTTTGATATTTGATTCAGTTATTGAAGCCTTGTTCTTAAGGTTTTTGTGTTCAAATATTCATTCTCTTCCCATATATTTGATTATTGCTTTCATGATGATGAGTGGCTAATTTCCTTGTGCGATTCTAGGGTGATTTGTTGAAGGTTGTGGGAAAAACAATGATAGAATAACCTTAATCCCAGTAGGACCCTGAAAGCTCGAGTCTTTATCCTTAACCTTAGAACATCTCGTTCAGTCGATGAACATCTCGGCCGGGGTGGAATTTGACTGAACGAGGTGACCTTTCTGATCCGAAACTGAGAGTTAAGTGTTAAAGTTTGCCAAATCCTATTCTTATTACACCTTTCCTGGTTCAATGCAAGCCTAGGATGAGACTTACCCGGTAATTCCTTAGTTTGTTTACCCATGATCATAAGTGTAGGTAATAAAGGTTTATCCTTTATTGGGGTTTGAGTGTGCCTTCATTCCATCTTTGTGAGTTAGCTTGAGACTTACCCAGTAAAGGCTGATTCTGTTCCCTTAGTTGGTGTGTTGGTTTGAGACTATAATTCCTTTCCTTAGTACCTTGAGACTTACCCGGTAATAGGAGCTTTTGGTTTAGAGTTAGTGATAGGGAGACTTACCCGGTGATCTATTTCGTTTTAGAAACACCTTCCCTTTGCAAAATCTCAGCTTTGTCCGCTTATCTTGAGATCTTGAGTTGGAACCACAACTGGATGCTTTAATCCCTAGAATTTGCATATTTCCATTAATTGACTATATTATCATCTTTGATTGCTTTAATTGCTTTTGTGGTTAGTAATTACATTGACTACCTAAACTTGCTTAGGTTTCACCTAAGTCCCTGTGATCGACCCCTGAAATTCTTGCTTTTTACTACAATTGACGCGTACATTGCGGGTTCGCATCCTTGTTTTAAGCATTCTTCTTGGGTTATAAATTTAAAGCTTGCACACACCATTTGGAGCGAACAAGTTTTTGGCGCCGTTGCCGGGGACTTTGTCTAGACCGAGCCGGTTTCGGTTGTCTTTCGGGGCTATTGCCCTTGTTTCTATTAACTACTCTTTCTATGAGTTTTGTAGTTTTCAGGATATTCGATGACTACATTTGATCCAGCCTGGATAGCAAGACAAAGTGCTAGGGCGGACCATTATGAATACTTGGAGGAGAAATACTCCTTCTATTGGTTCAACAATGAAAGGAAAAGAGAAAAGGCCATTGAAGAGGAGCTTGCGATATGGGATGAGCTTAATGTCCCTAGAAAGATTTATGAGCAACCTTTTGAAGATTCGCTTGAATCAAAATGGGAGAAGTTGATGAGAAAGATGGAGGAGCTCAAGGAAAGCACCCTATCCTATGCTAAGCCGAAAGAGGAGCATAAGGAAGTACTGCAAGTTTCAAGCACTCCTCCAATCGAACCGGAAGTTTCTCCTGAAGATTTTGAGGAAGAGGAAGATATGGAAGATCTCGATCCAACTGTTGAGACTTCAGCCGAGGTGAAAGAAAGATCGGCCGAGGTGGAAGATAGATCGGCAGAGATGGAAGAAGAATCTGTAGAACTGGAAGTGGAAGATGCAGAGAACCTTGGCCAAATTACCGACACTGTGGCCAAGGTGGAAGAAAGATCAGATGAGTTGGGAGAGATTTCATGTGTGGATTATCAACCTAACATGAAACTTGTCTCAAGCTTTGGAGAACTTTATACGGTGCCTTCTCTTACTCCCTTTGAAATTCCTACTAAAGTTCTAGATTTCTTCAGGGATGCACCAAAGAGTTGGAGGTCTCTTCCGAAAGAACCTCCTAAGATCAAGATGAAACCTCCCTTGAAATTGTTGGAAGAAGATGTTCCTTGGATTATAAGGAGTGAAGTTAGCAAGCGCTTCACCGCTAAGGCAACGAAGTGTTATTTGTTCAAGTATGGGGTCATTCATATGACAAAGACCTTGTACCATATCCAAAATGGAGATGGGGAAGCTACTAGGATTCTTGAGAAGCTGTTTTCTCGATCCAGGAAAGGATGGGATGCAAGGCTAGATTATGTCCCATTGAAGTGCAGGAAAGCTAGAAATATTCCGGTGAGAATCAAACCGTACAAACTTGTACGTGGGAGATCTTACCATTTGCCGGTGAAATTAGGAACCGGAACCTTTTTGGAAGAATTTTATGATGGATGTGATGAGCACTCCAAGGTGTTCGAGGTACATTGAGTAATTCTATGGAGAAAGGTCCAGCTAGCGACCTTAAACCAAGCGCTTCTTGGGAGGCAACCCAAGGTATTGCTTTCTTTTCCCTTTTCTAGCTTAGTTTTAGATAGTTTGCTTTGCTTTGCTTTGCTTTGTTTTTGTCGTCCTCTAGACAGAAACCAGGTACTCTCTAAGGAAGGATTACAGCTCAGGAGCTACACTAGAAGGACAGAAGTTCAAGAAATTGAGAGGACAGAGCTTGACTGAGACACATCTCGGGTGCAGTCACAGGACCTCGACCGAGATGTTCTTCGCCAACCGAGATGATCTTATCCGGGAGTTGTTTCTTATTTCTTTATGCAGCTCAGCTTATGTCCAGTGAGTACTTGATAACGTGATTTATGACGTTAGTATAGGCATATAATTAGATAGTTTTTCCCACTATTCATGCGCGGTTTGGCATTAGTTCACGACGTTTACACTCATTTCATGCATAATTCTAGAAAAGACGTCTACATGAGCTTTTGTCGGTGTTGTAGGTATTTCGGGGGTCTTTTGGACATTAACCGATGCATTCGAGGGCCAAGCCTCATGGTGGTACACATCCAAAGCTTGGAAGGAGCATAATTGGAGCAACAAAGGACACAGAGACCACTATTGGTGCAAGCAATGGAGCAACTCATGGCTAGACAATCATAGCATGCTTCTGTTGAAGAAAATCGGACCATCACTCAGGAAAATCGGCCGATTTTCCTGAGTAGGTCGATTTTTAGGCCTTCAACAGCTTAAGCCACGTGTCCCACGATCTCTTGATCCGGCCTTGCTCTTGGTGGAGAATATAAGTGGGCCTGCAAGCTGTTACTGAGCATCTCTCCTCTCTCACATTCTCATTCACAGCTCATTGGATTGGGGAGAGACTTGAAAAAGAAGAAAAACTCTCCCAAATTGAAGGAAGAAGAAGAACACCAATCTAAGAGTGATAGTGAGGTTTTGAGTGATTTTGAGTGATTTTTGGAGTCTTGATTGAAGAACTATTGCAAGGATTGTTAGGAACGTTTTGGAACTTCATTTGAAGGGTTGTAAGTCTTGCTAAAACTTAGATTCAGCTGAGATTATTGTTTTAATTGCTTATCTTTCATCACCCATCTATGAAAACCATGTATGCTTGTGTGATGATTTTGGATCTTGATATGCATATTATTGGCTAGTTTATTGTGATTCTGGAGTGATGGATTGATGGTTATGGCTTGGGTGATGATAGGATGGACTTATATGTTAGTTTAGGATGATTTGATTGCACAAAACCTAATCTAGAGAGAAAAATTGGGCTGTTCTTCAGCCAGATCGGCCGATTTAGGCATGATCCACCCGATTTTCCTCTCTGTAGCTCTTTAATTGATGAATCTGTATGTTAGGGTGTTAGGTTGTTGAAATCCTAGTGTTTATTAAGCTTAATTTAGCTTAGGATCATCTAATGCTATCAACCTAAGTGAGGGAAGAGATCTACCCGATGATTTCCGATCTTAGATACCTAAGATGATGAATTCTAGGTAGTAGTGAGCCTCACAAGCCGCTATTGGATTGAGTGTACTAGGATTATTGCTTGAGACTTACTTTTCCGAGACTTACCCGGTAAGGAGAGGTTTGCCACTTAAGTAGTGTCCGGTTTGTGTAGAATTCCCTACTTTAGCCCCTTGAGACCTACCCGGTAATAGGAGTTTGATTCGGGATTAGAGAAGTGAGAGACCTACCCGGTAATTGCTTCCATTAGTGAAACACCCTTTCCCAACACCGCAACTTTGTCCTTAGAATCCTTAGAACCTTGAGTCCAATGCCATAACCGGAAATCTTGACCTCTAGAATCCAATTTCCTCTCTTTGATTACATATTTTGTGCTTGTGTTACTTGTTTACCTTGCTAGCTTGAGTTGTTAGTTTGTTTTGATATCTTGTTTGATTTGTGATCTTTGCTTGATCACCACAAAAACCAACCAAAAATACCGAGATTTTCATTTCTTTGTTCCTTGATCTTTTCTTAGACTAGATCCACACTATCTATGCTCACTTGTTGACTCGATTTCACCTCAGTCTTCGTGTTCGACCTCGGAATACTATCCCTACTACAAACGTCCCGTACATTGTGGGTCCGCTAGGAGTTAGGAGAAATATATCGAGTTTATAAATTTTAAGGCTTATTGCGCATCTATTCCTAGATGTGACAAGTTTTTGGCGCCGTTGTCGGGGACTAGGTCTAGATTGAGTCTATTTTGTGATTGTTTATAGTGTAGATCTTTCTTGTTGCTTTTGATCTCTCTTTGGTTTGTGCCTTTGCTTTAGGACATCTCTTACTCTTTAGGTGTATGCGAAGATCTCGTGGCAAGGATTTAGCTCCATTCGATCCCGAACCGGAGAAAACCCTTAGATCTAGATCCAAGAGCATTAAAAAGGGAAAAGAGATGGCCGGAAGAGATCTCCAAGCTGAGTTGGATGAGGCATAGAGCAAATAAGGCTAAGAGATGAGCTCTTGGAGGAAGAAAGGAGACTTGCCAATGAGAGACAAGAAGCAACTAGGAGGGAGATTGATGAGATTAGGCAAGCCCTTGTACAAGGAGAGCTTAATCGTCAACAACCTCCACCTCCTCCACCACAACCCCAGCCGGCGGCGAATGTTAGGGTTGTGCCCATTGCAATTGAAGAGCCACAAACATTAGGGAGACGTATGGATCCGGCACAAAGAGCACACCGTCCGGGTGTGAACTTAGGAGATCCCGCAACCCACAACTACGAGCTCCGCCCTCAAGTTCTACAAATGATCCGGCATAATCAATTTGGAGGGATGGAAGGAGAGTCTCCTCATCAACACTTGATGAACTATGAGATTTTGATGGAGACTCTTAGACCGCCAAGATTGGAGAGCAACAACCATAAGCTTAGGGCTTTTTCCTTCTCTCTTAAGGATAAAGCCTTAACTTGGTATCAATCTATTCCACAAGGACGAGTTAGTACTTGGGAGGAGATGACAACCGAGTTTTTGACTAAGTTCTTCCCACCTTCCAAGACTACCGAGCTAAGAGGGAAGATCAATGCCTTCGTGATGAAGGATAGAGAAAGCTTGTTCAAGTCTTGGGAGAAGTTCAAAGATCTTCTCCTAGATTGTCCACACCATGGTATACCAAAAATTGAGCTATTGGAGATCTACTTCAAGGGACTTGATGAAGATAGCCAATTCAAGCTTCAATCTCTTTCCGGTGGGACTTTCATGGAAAAGCATGTGGATGAAGCTTGGGAGTTTGTAGAGAAACAAGCTCTAGTGATTGAGAAATACTCCCATAGGAAGAGTGAAGGGAGAAAGGCGGGAGCATATGAGGTGAGTGAAGTCACCATGAGCAACTTCAAGCTTGATGCCATCAATAATGAACTAAAGTCTTTGAGGGAGTTGTGTGCCACAACTTTGAAGAACCAAGCAACTCCTCAAGTGCAAGTGCAAGCAAACTTGTCTTCCAAGGAGGAGGATGTGAACTACATGGGAAGGGGCAATTACAACAACTATCAAGGCCCATGGAACTTCAACAACAACCGGCAATTTAACAATTACCGACCCAACCATAACCATCCCGGGTTTTCCTACTCTAACCCGAATGGAGCCTTGAACCCTCCCGCTTCCACAAGCACAACTCCACCACCAAAAGCTTTCAAGAACCTCCACCCGGATTTACTCAACCTCCAAAGGATAGAACCGAAATGATGTTTGAGCAATTGCTTGGTACGTTGTTCGCCACTTAGCGTGCGTGCAAATAAGCTTTAAATATAAAACTAGAAATCAAGCAAGCAAACCCGCAGTGTACGGATCGATATAGTTAAGCAAGAATTTCAGAGTATTGAACACAGGGATTTGGGGGGAACAAATTCGATTGTAGATTATCAAGCAAGTAAATGTATGAAGCTTTTCAAATATTGGGAAAACAACAATCCTAATGATCCAAGTATCCAGCTGTGGCAATCGATTCAAGATATATTAATGATATAAGGACAGAATTGAGATATGAAAAGGTATGCTAATGTAAGGTAATCGTACGGTGAAGTTCCAAAAACCTTATATGACTCACCTATAAGAAACTCTCTATAAAGGTTGTTGAGGCTTCAATATAGAAAGGTTCTAAAGGTAAGAATTAATGTCAAATACCCAAACTTGTAATCCAAGGATCAAGACTTACTAAACCGATTACGGTTGTGACACTCACAATCGAGGTAGAGGTTGTTGAGGCTTCACTACCACCTAGAAAAGGCAAGCCTAAACTAAATTAAAGCAAATCTTTAACTTTGGATTAAAGTAAAAGCAAGTTCGTAAACTTAAGGGAAATCACGGTTGGATCTTGAGGTTCCACGGTCGTGGACTCAAGAACAGACCGTAATTTAGGGTTTGTCGGCGATTCTCTCTAACTCTCAGGGTCCAATCTGTTTACTATCGATCTATCATCATCTAAGCCACAGCTATCAACCCTTCACCTTAGAATTGTTAAGGGTTTTTAGCCAACAATAGTCATATTGATATCAAATTCAAGAATTAAAAGATTGAAAGATGAAAACTTTCGAAAACCTTCAATAAACTTCAAACCAATCTCAATGTCACAATCAAGAACAAATATTGTCACTAGATTCGGAATATAACAAACAAACACAATCTTAGATAAGATGGAAGAACGGGATGTCAATCCGTCTTCTAAATCAAACCTAAACAAGAAGAGGAATCTTCTTGCGAACAATCTTCCGAATCTTCGATCTTCCGTCAATCCGGGAATCACAATAGCGCTGCACAAATCTCTCAAACACAACTTCCACTAAAAGCAAAATTAGGGCAATCCCAAGCGCAAACGGGAGTGCGTCTAAGCGTAAGCGAAGGTGTAAGCCAAGGTCTAAAGCGAGGTGACGGAATCTCTCTTCGTCCGTCCTTTTATAGTGTAAGATAAAATATCGGCCCGGCCCAATTGCGTAGGAGATCGTGACTTAAAGTATGGCGAAAAAGATCGCCAAGATCACGGTCGTGGAAGGTTCCACGGCCGTAATTTAGAGCGTGGAATTCAACACGGTTTGAACCATCTTCTCCACGGCCGTAGAAGTTGCTGGAATGAACCACGCTTCTCTAGCTATGCTTCTACGGCCGTGGAACTGAACGTGGAAAGTGGTACGGCCGTATTTTAGAGCGTGGTTTAGGGCAAGAACGTGATTCTTTCCTAGCCTCGTGCATTCCTCAAGTTGGCACTCCCTTAGCTCCTAGAAATGCCTTCAATCTATGGACATTGCTCAACAACTTCATCCTTGCTCGATTCCGTTCGGAAATAGCTCTCAATCACCTATAATCAACATAAAGCTTGTGTAGATCTCTATATCGACATTATAGACAAACTAGCTCACAAATGCATCTATGCTCAATCAATGATTATCAATATGAATCAAATACACTTAGAAAACGTGCCTAAAATATCACAATATTTCATGCTAACAAATAACCCCATACTTGCCACTTGCTTGTCCCTAAGCAAGGTCTTTTAAAAGCTTTAAAACAAGAGTTAGGATGAAATATGTGTACCTTCTCAAAGCAATACTTTTTTTTGGATGAATGTGCCTTCTAAACAATAGATCATTCTCAAATCTTGCTTCAATCGTTTATAGGACTTTCATACACTTAATCAAAGAGTAAAGAGTAAAAAAAAACTCATGAATCAATCAAACTTCCATACAAACATCATAACCCTTAAACATTATCAAAATCAATCATAAGAAACTTCAATTTAGATCACCAAGTCATATAACATTCTTTTCTTCTTCTCTTGCGGTGCATGAATCCGGGAAAGTGGAAAGGGAAGGAAACTTTAAGGAATGTGGTGCATGAATCCGGGAAAGTGGACAACTACTCTTTTCTTCTTCTCTTGCGGTTTCCACAAGACCTTCAACTTAGAGCTTCGCTCTCTTCTTTTCATTTTTCGACTTTACTTTTGGAGTTATGGATAGAGGTGCACAAAAACCGAAGCCTAGGAGATTGGCGTTTCTCAATTTTTATGAGATGCCTCAAACCCTTAGCGCACATACCATAATCCGCTAGGAATTTCGCTCAATCCGACTTTGGCAAGACACAAACACCCGGCTATGTGAATGGTGCCGAGTTACTCATCATCATGATTGACTTCCCCAAACCTATAATTTCTTTCTATTCCTTTGAATGCAAATTATTGCTTTCATGGCCCTCCCACATCATACATGCCTTTTTCAATCAACTCCTCCAAATTCCCGGATAGGTAAAGGAGGCCATAATTTCAATGAGGGGCTAAATGATCAAAGAAAGAAGAAAGAAAAATCGAATTGCCTTAATCATCTCAACAAGAAGCATAAGAACTTATAGTGTGATTTCAACTTCAATCCCTCAACATGATTTAGGTAACATTCATCACATTATGAAACTTGCAAAAGAGGCATAATCAACTCATTCAATTTCTTTTCAATCCACTATTCGTTTAAGCATGCAATTGTCATCAAACTCAATTCACAAGTAGCGATTATCATAGAAATCATCTCAATTCCTTAGAAGCACAAAATTTTTCAAAATTTTTCAATTTTTATGGGTTTTTCAAATTCTTTTTCATGCAATGCAATAATGAAACATGCAACAATATAATGAACATGCAATGATAGTCTCGATAGAAGCAAACATAGTGAGTAAGAGTTATTATAACTTTTAGTCACACCCCACCCCATACTTGGAACAAACATTGTCCCTAATGTTCAAATAAAAGAAAGAAAAGAAGAAAAGAAAAAGAAACTCACAAAATGGTGGTGGAGCGGCTAAAGTAATCGGTCATGCAAATCATCGTCACTGCGGCGCTGGTGGAGGCGGAAATGGAGAGAAGCTAGGATCATAAAACCGCCCAAACTGCTGGCGGTAGACATCTCTCATCATGTAATCGAGGTCGTCCAAGCGTCCATCTCTAGCATCGGCTCGAATCTCCAATGCTCCTACTCTCTCCGAAAGACCAGTAGCCCAATCCGGCATCTGCTCATACCATCCCGGAGCCTGGCTGTACCATGCTGGAGCGTCGGACGGTGCTGGTGCTGGTGCTGGTGCAGATGGTGTCTGTGTAGCCCATGGAGGTGGAGCTCCATACCATGCAGGAGGTGTCTCTGCCCAAGTGGGTCTCTCACTCACGCTGGCGCAGCGAGAAGACGAGCCTGAAGCTCTGGCGGGACGTGGAGAACGTCTAGGCACATCGGGGGCCGCATCCGGCTGATCCGGAAACATGCCAAACTCCTGCTCGGCTCCTCCTCCACCCTCAAACTGATCCCTCATCTCCTCCTCCTCAACTACGGGCGGTGGTGGGACATATGGGGGAGCTGCAATCCTGTTCGCATGCATAGCAGCGAACGTCTCCTTCCAATTATGGCGTCCAGCCATAATGGAGTACTCCGGTAGCCACTCAATACCCCTACCCGTCCTGCTCTCCCAAGGCATGGCCGCATAAGGCGGACCTCTATTTGTGGGGAAGATGAGACCTCTAGTCATGAAGGCATGAAGTCCTAAGGGTACGGCTAGTATGCGGGTACATGCAGAAAAATCAACTCCCAACATCCTAGCAAGGTGGGTAACTATCCCACCATATCCAATGTTGCCCTTCCTCTTGTTCTTAAGCTTGCTCATAGTAGCAGCTAAGAGGGTGGCACAGTCAGCTCGGCGCCCATACAGCATAGAATACAACAAAAATAGCTCATCCGTCTTGATCTTTTGGGGCGTCTCCGTCCTAGGGAAGAGACACTCCGAAAGAACACGGTAAGCAATCTTCAAGGCTAAGTGATACATCAACTTAGCCTTGGTGTCAGCAGGTTGCCAACGGTCCTCGCTGGCGTAAATCATAGCAACCTCCTCCCAAAAGTCTTTGGCGTAAACGCCACTAGGAAAACGACCGTTAAAGGTCTCATGGAACCCAAAGAAGGTTCTGAACTCACGGATGGAAAAATCATAGTTTCTTTCCATAAGACGGAAAGAAACGGTCCTATCCACATGGTTGTGCTCGAAAGACGTCACAACCTCCCTCGTAATCTAGGCGTCTTCTCGGATAGCTGAGAAGACAACTAGTCCGGCTCTATCCAAGAGCCAAGTAAGGTCATCTATGATGTTAAGAGGAGCTAGATCCTCTAACAATAGGTACCTAGGTCCAATCACAGGCCTCTCATGGATCCTCTCGAGTGCATCGAGGTGATCCGCATGAATGGTCGGTACTCTAGGGCTAGGAGGTGAGGGTGACGAAGGTGATGATGGAGGTGAGGGGGAAGAAGGTGGTGGTGCCCAAGAGGATGAAGAAGAAGAGGGATTACCCTTTTTCTTCTTGTTTTGGTCATTCTTCTTCTCCTTGATTCTCCTAGAAATTCTCCTCACAAAGTCCATCTCTGTTCAAAATTACGGTCTGTTCTTGGTAATTCCACGGCCGTGGAACTATCAGCGACCGTGGTTCGTCTGATTTTTTTGCAAATCTCATCAAACAACACTCAAACTCAGCAATCAGGCAGCCCTAGTCTAATTTCTTCCAATTTCAATCAGTTCTTCCTAAAATTTCTAGCAAAAACGAACCAAATTGACAAAGATCAAGAAGAGTGGAAAAAACCTAGGTTTCGGATTTTAAAATCCGAATTGTGCGTTCCGTGGTGATTTTCCGCTCGATTCGTTGCTTGGATCTCGTTGGTGGTTGAATTTGCTTCAATTTGGGAAGAAGAATCGTCAAAAACGATTAAGGAACGAAGATTTGGGAGGAAGGGCGTGGAATCGGCGTTTTGGGTCGTGGAATTGGGTATTTGTGGAGTGTTTTGGTGAAGAACGTGGTTTATATAGTGACAGGAAAAATTTTGAAAATCACGGTCTGTCGGGGGGTTCCACGGCCGTGGAAATGTACGGAACCGTGGTTTTGGTGATTTTTCAAAGGCTTTTGGAAATTACGGTCACTGTAGCTGTCACGACCGTGGTTTAGGCCGTGGAACTCTCTGTAAAGCTCCAAAGTCCAAATTTCGTCACTTTTCTTCAACATTACCCTTCCCTTTTCCTTTTCCATCGTTCCTACATCCAAAAACACGAACATACCGGAAGAAATCGAGGCAAAATAAAGCGAAAAAACGTCTAAATTAAGCTAAACTATGAATCGAAAACAAAAAAACAAAAATGCAATACCTTGGGTTGCCTCCCAAGAAGCGCTTTGTTTAAGGTCCGTAGCCAGACCAATCTCGCACTTATTCGAGTGCGGTAGGCGCGAACTCTTCAGCTTGGAGTTCGGGCGTGTACTTCTTGAGTCGTTGACCGTTCACCTTAAAGCTTCCGCCCACTTCACCCCATACTTCAACTGTACCATGGGGGAAAATACGCTTAATTAGAAAAGGTCCGGTCCAACGAGATTTAAGCTTACCTGGAAAGAGACGAAGCCTTGAATTGAAGAAGAGAACTTGATCTTCTTCCTTGAAGTCCTTTGGAATGATGTGCTTATCATGCCAACGCTTTGCTCTCTCCTTATAGATCTTGGCGTTTTCGTAGGCATTCAAGCGGAGTTCTTCCAGCTCATTAAGGTCTAAGAGACGCTTCTCTCCCGCTTCCTTCATGCCAAAATTCAACCACTTAATAGCCCAAAACGCCTTATGTTCCAACTCTACCGGTAGGTGGCAAGACTTTCCATACACAAGGTTGTATGGTGTGGTTCCTATGGGAGTCTTGTACGCAGTCCGGTATGCCCACAATGCGTCATCAAGCTTCAAGGACCAATCCTTCCTAGTCCTTGAAACCGTCTTCTCTAAGATTCCTTTGATCTCCCAATTTGAGATCTCAACTTGTCCACTTGTTTGTGGATGATAAGTGGTGGCGATCTTGTGAGTAACCCCATACTTAGCTAGAAGAGCTTCAAAGCGCCGGGCAATGAAGTGAGAACCTCCATCACTAATGATAGTCCTTGGCGTCCCAAATCGCGGGAAGATGGTCTTTTTAAAGAACTTAACCACCACCATGGCATCATTGGTGGGAGAGGCAATTGCTTCCACCCATCTAAAAACGTAATCTACCGTCAATAGTATGTATTGGTTTCCACAAGAGGATGGTAACGGTCCCATAAAGTCTACTCCCCATACATCGAAAATCTCCACCTCTTGGATGTTTTTGAGGGGCATCTCATTCCTCCTAGAGATATTACCTGTTCTTTGACAAGCATCGCAGCAAGAAACAAAGGATTGCACATCTCTAAATAAAGTAGGCCAAAAGAATCCAGATTGCAATACCTTTGCGCTAGTCTTGTTCGAACTAGCGTGTCCTCCACGAGGTAGTGAATGACAATGGCGGATGACACTTTGCATCTCATCTTCCGGCACACATCGCCGAATAATGCCATCCGGACCTCTCTTAAAGAGGAGAGGCTCGTTCCAAAAGTATTCCCGGACATCCTTAAAGAACTTCTTTCTTTGTGCGTAGGATAATCCGGGTGGTATCTCCTGATAAACCAAATAGTTAACAAAATCAGCAAACCATGGTTCGTTACCTTTGGAGATCACATCGATGCACTCCTCAATAATGTGTAGGTGTTCGTCCGGGAAGGAGTCATCGATGGGTAAATGGTCGTCCTCTAGATGTGTTAGGCGACTCAAATGATCCGCAACAGAATTTTCTGAACCTTTCTTGTCGCGGATCTCTAGATCGAATTCTTGTAGGAGAAGAATCCATCTAATTAGCCTTGGCTTCGCATCTTTCTTCGCAAGGAGGTACCGGATCGCAGCATGATCCGTGTAGACAATCACCTTTGCACCTACAAGATAAGAGCGAAACTTGTCAATAGCATAGACAATGGCTAAAAACTCTTTTTCGGTAGTGGCGTAATTGAGCTGCGCTTCATTTAGCGTCTTGCTAGCATAGTATATGGCATGGGTTTGCCCTTCCTTCCGTTGTCCAAGAACAGCTCCTATAGCTACGTCACTAGCATCGCACATAACCTCAAAGGGAAGATTCAAATCCGGAGGTTGGATAATAGGTGCTGAAATTAGAGCTTGCCGAATGGTGTTAAACGCATCCAAACATTCCTGCGAAAACTCAAAAACTGTAGGTTTTGATATTTTAGAAAAGTCTTTAATGAAGCGTCTATAGAATCCAGCATGTCCTAGGAAACTTCTTATCCCTTTCACCGAAGTTGGGGGAGGAAGTTTCTCTATAGTCTCTATTTTCGCCTTATCCACCTCTATCCCTCTAATAGAGATTAAGTGACCTAATACAATTCCTTCCTTAACCATAAATTGACACTTCTCCCAATTAAGAACTAGGTCAGTGTCCTCACACCTTTGTAAAACAAGAGAAAGGTTAGAAAGGCAATCGTTAAAAGAGGAACCGTATACGGAGAAATCGTCCATGAAGACCTCCATGATTTCCTCAATGTATTCGGAGAAGATGGCCATCATGCACCGTTGAAAGGTGGCTGGGGCGTTGCAAAGCCCGAACGGCATTCTCCTATAGGCAAACGTACCCCATGGGCACGTGAATGTGGTCTTCTCTTGATCATCCGGGTGTATCGGAATCTGAAAGAAACCACTATAACCGTCAAGATAGCAAAAGTGCGAATGTTGCACTAACCTTTCAAGCATTTGATCGATGAAGGGTAGTGGGAAGTGATCCTTCCTCGTCGCGTTGTTAAGCTTGCGGTAGTCAATGCACATCCGCCATCCCGTTACGGTTCGGGTAGGAATGAGTTCGTTATTCTTGTTGGTGATGACCGTCATTCCTCCCTTCTTTGGAACTACTTGAACCGGACTCACCCACTTACTATCGGAGATAGGATAGATGATACCTGCATCAAGAAGTTTAAGAATTTCCTTCTTGACAACCTCCTTCATGGTCGGGTTCAACCGCCTTTGAGGTTGTCTTGAAGTCCTGAAGTCTTCCTCCATTAATATTTTGTGCATGCATAGGGAGGGTTTAATTCCTACTAAGTCCTCAATAGTGTAGCCTAAAGCTTTCCTATGTTTCCTAAGGACAATCATGAGCTGATTATGTTCATCTATGCTTAGATCGGAACTAACAATAACTGGAAATGTAGAATTAGGTCCTAGGAAAGCGTACCTTAGATGAGTAGGAAGTGGTTTTAGTTCCATTTCTTTCGGAGCTTCTAATGGCTCTTGAGGAGCATCCGATGTCTCCTTAGAAGTTTCTAAGGGTGTTGAAGGTGTAGGTGAAGAATCGAAGGAAGTTGAAGGAGTGTCTCGTTCACCCTTTTCCACGGCCAGAATCACGGTTTCCCTATGTCCTCCACGACCGTGTAACCCCCTGGAGTGAGTCACGCTTTGAGTTGTGAGATCCACGGCCGTGGAATATAGTGTATGGCCATGGATTCTCACGTTTTCTGCCTCGTCGTGGAGCTCCTCGAATTCCACTTCACCCATTTCTTCTTGTGCTTCTAAGGCTTCAATTGCCTCATTGCACTCCTCTTCTTCCCCTACATTCGTTAGACTCATAGTAATGACCTTTTACAAAGGATCTTTGAAGAGAATGGCACTTACCTCCTCTCTAGACAACTCTTCTTCATCTTGGATATTGAATATATCCTCATCAAAGATTGGCTCCTTCACTAGAGTGGAAAGAACGAACTCTACCTTCTCTTCTCCTATGTCAAAGGCGAGTCTAGCATTCTTGCAATCGACTATGCAGCCGGAAGTTGCAAGAAACGGTCTTCCGAGTATGATCGGGACCGGACTATCTGCAGGAATGTCAAGCACGACAAAGTCAATGGGAACAAAGAATTTACCTAGCTTGACTGGGACGTCTTCTACAATACCGACGGGGCGAGTAATGGATCGATCCGCCATGTATAACGTCATCTTCACCGGTTTAGGGTCGCCTAAACCGATCTTCCTACACAATGCAAGTGGTATGATGCTCACACTTGCTCCCAAGTCACATAGCGCATCGTATGTGACATCTCCCACTCCTATGGGAATGCAAAATGACCCCGGATCCTTTAGCTTGGGGGGCATTTTCGCTTTCATGGTCTTAATGAGATCCGAAGAATCCGAACTCATCTTAACCTCACCGAAATCTTCTAGCTTCCTCTTGTTGGAGAGGAGCTCCTTCAAGAACTTGCCATAAGCCGGCATACCTACAATAGCATCAATAAAGGGTATATTAATATGCAGCTTGCCCATGAGTTCTATAAACTTACCAAACTGTTTATCTAGGCGTGCTCTCGCTCTAGATTGAGGGAATGGTAGGGGAGGTTTGTAAGCTCGAGGAGGAACGTAGACATCTTCCTTCTCCTTCCCCTTCTCTTTGTCTTTCTCTACGGGGACTTCAACAAACTTAGGCTGCGGATCGGTGGTAGTCACTCCGCTCCTAGTTGTGATTGCCATCACCCTTCCCTTAGGGTTGTCCTCCGTCTTTCCTGGAAGTTTCCCTTGATTCCTAGGAACTTCCTCCGCATGGCTGAACATTTGGTTTTCCAAAACCTTTTGGGCTTTATCAACCTTAGAAATTTGATCATCAGCCTTAATGATGCGGTTCTCCAAGCCTTGAAGCTTTCCCAAGATCGTTTCCAACATGGGATCGGGCTTCTCCTTCCCCGAAGTGTTTCCTCCATTAGATGTTTGCCCCTGGCTTTTCAAAGGAGTAGAGGAAGAGGAAGGTGGAGTTAGTGAATTCGAATTGGAAGGATAAGAGTTACCGGAATTTTGTTGATTGGAGCGCCAATTGTTGTTGTTTGAACCCCGATTGTTGTTCCAATTGTTGTTCCGGTTGTTGTTATTGCCATTCCAATTGTTCCGGTTATTATTCCGGTTATTGTTGTTGTTGTTGCGGTTTGTGTTCTCACCGCCATTGTTATTGTTGCCCAAATAGTGAACATCCTTTCCTTGTTGCTTTGAAAAGTTGGTCTTGATAGCCTCCTTCAACTCCTTGATCTCATTGTTGAGGGAGAAAATTCTGATTTTGAGCTTCATGTGTGAGCTTTGGTCCTTGCTCCACACGATTTCCCTCCACTTTCCGGTGGGAATACTTCTCTATGACCCTTGCTTGCTTCTCAATGAAGTCCCAAGCGTCATCTTCCCTCATGTCCATGAATGTTCCACATGAGAGGGATTGGAGCTTGAATTGTGTCTCCACATCCAGCCCCTTGTAGTAAATCTCCAGCAATGCAAGCTTGGATATGCCATGATGAGGGTAATCCAATAACAAGTCCTGAAACCTTTCCCATGATTGAAACAAACTCTCGTTAGATCTCATGGAAAATGCATTAATCTTACCTCTAAGTTCCGCCGTTTTGGATGGCGGAAAGAATTTGGTGAGGAACTCCGCGGAAAGGTCTTCCCACGTGTCTAGTTTCCCACTAGGAAGAGCTTGGTACCAAGACAACGCTTTCCCCTTCAAGGAGAAGAAGAAAGGCTTGAGCTTATAGTTGTTGGTAGTCGCGTTCTTCGGCCTCATTGTCTCCATCATACACTCAAAGTTTTGCAAGTGTTGGTGTGGAGATTCAGCGCTTGTCCCGCCAAATTGGTTTTGGAGAACAAGAGTAATAACTTGAGGGTTGAAGCTAAACCCTTGTACATCGTCAGCATCAAAGTTCACGCCCAAACGGCGCGGTTGTTGTGTTGGATCCATCCTTTGACCAAGAGTTCTTGGCTCATCATCTACACGGTTCACCCTTACATTCCTAGGTGGAACGCGTCGGTTTGCGGTCGTCCGTGGAGCAAATGGATTCACATTGATCCTTGGATCAATCTCCTCTAACGGTGGCATGGAAGAGTCGCTATCATCAGCGGATGAATGACCCCTATTCGACCTTAATGATCTCCATGAGGATTTCTTGCTCCCCTTATTCTTAAGGTTGCTTATTTCTATCCTCATCTGGAACATCATGTCCTTCAGATCATTAACTTGGGATTGATGACGATCCATCTCATCCCGGCGAATATTCTCATTCCATTGGAGTTGAGCTTCTTTCTCCGCTAACTCCGCTTGAAGATCATGTTCGTGTTCTTCAGCCATCTTCTTTTCCTTACGCTTTTGCCTTAAAGTTCTCTCAAGCTCTTGATCAAGAGGTAAGAGGTCTTCGGTGTTCCTAGATCTGTGCATGCACTCGAAAAGATATCAAATAACAAGGGAGAAGCTCCCCAGCTTGACAACCGAAAACCGAATTCGGCCTAGACCAAATCCCCGGCAACGGCGCCAAAAACTTGTTCGCCACTTAGCGTGCGTGCAAATAAGCTTTAAATATAAAACTAGAAATCAAGCAAGCGAACCCGCCGTGTACGGATCGATATAGTTAAGCAAGAATTCCAGAGTATCGAACACAGGGATTTGGGGGGAACAAATTCGATTGTAGATTATCAAGCAAGTAAATGTATGAAGCTTTTCAAATATTGGGAAAACAACAATCCTAAAGATCCAAGTATCCAGCTGTGGCAATCGATTCAAGATATATTAATGATATAAGGACAGAATTGAGATATGCAAAGGTATGCTAATGTAAGGTAATCGTACGGTGAAGTTCCAAAAACCTTATATGACTCACCTATAAGACACTCTCTATAAAGGTTGTTGAGGCTTCAATATAGAAAGGTTCTAAAGGTAAGAATTAATGTCAAATACCCAAACTTGTAATCCAAGGATCAAGACTAACTAAACCGATTACGGTTGTGACACTCACAATCGAGGTAGAGGTTGTTGAGGCTTCACTACCACCTAGAAAAGGCAAGCCTAAACTAAATTAAAGAAAATCTTTAACTTTGGATTAAAGTAAAAGCAAGTTCGTAAACTTAAGGGAAATCACGGTTGGATCTTGAGGTTCCACGGTCGTGGACTCAAGAACAGACCGTAATTTAGGGTTTGTCGGCGATTCTCTCTAACTCTCAGGGTCCAATCTGTTTACGATCGATCTATCATTATCTAAGCCACAGCTATCAACCCTTCACCTTAGAATTTTTAAGGGTTTTTAGCCAACAATAGTCATATTGATATCAAATTCAAGAATTAAAAGATTGAAAGATGAAAACTTCTGAAAACCTTCAATAAACTTCAAACCAATCTCAATGTCACATTCAAGAACAAATATTGTCACTAGATTCGGAATATAACAAACAAACACAATCTTAGATAAGAAGGAAGAACGGGATGTCAATCCGTCTTCTAAATCAAACCTAAAAAAGAAGAGGAATCTTCTTGCGAACAATCTTCCGAATCTTCGATCTTCCGTCAATCCGGGAATCACAATAGCGCTGCACAAATCTCTCAAACACAACTTCCACTAAAAGCAAAATTAGGGCAATCCCAAGCGCAAACGGGAGTGCGTCTAAGCGTAAGCGAAGGTGTAAGCCAAGGTCTAAAGTGAGGTGACGGAATCTCTCTTCGTCCGTCCTTTTATAGTGTAAGATAAAATATCGGCCCGACCCAATTGCGTAGGAGATCGTGACTTAAAGTATGGCGAAAAAGATCGCCAAGATCACGGTCGTGGAAGGTTCCACGGCCGTAATTTAGAGCGTGGAATTCAACACGGTTTGAACCATCTTCTCCACGGCCGTAGAAGTTGCTGGAATGAACCACGCTTCTCTAGCCATGGTTCCACGGCCGTGGAACTGAACGTGGAAAGTGGTACTGCCGTATTTTAGAGCGTGGTTTAGGGCAAGAACGTGATTCTTCCCTAGCCTCGTGCATTCCTCAAGTTGGCACTCCCTTAGCTCCTAGAAATGCCTTCAATCTATGGACATTGTTCAACAACTCCATCCTTGCTCGATTCTGTTCGGAAATAGCTCTCAATCACCTATAATCAACATAAAGCTTGTGTAGATCTCTATATCGACATTATAGACAAACTAGCTCACAAATGCATCTATGCTCAATCAATGACTATCAATATGAATCAAATACACTTAGAAAACGTGCCTAAAATATCACAATATTTCATGCTAACATAGGTTGAGTGGTCTTGAGAGCACGGTGACTTCTATTTCCAAGGCTCAAAAGGTGTTGGAAGCACAAGCGTTCCAAAAGGCGGGTGAAGCCCATAGAGATCCGGGAAAGCTTCCCGGGAGAACCGAAGATAACCCAAGAGGCCAAGTGTTGGCTATTACAACAAGGAGTGGGTTAAGCATGAAGGATCCCTTACCTAAGGGAAATGACAAAGGGAAGCAAGTGGTGAATGAAGAAGAGCCATTGCAAGAAAATGGAGGCAAGAGCAAGGATGTTGAGCCAACTTATGTGGCACCACCTCCATACAAGCTACCACTACCATTCCCACAATCACGAGCAAGGGCTCGTTTGGACAAGCACTTTGGTAAATTCCTTGAACTTATGTCTAAATTGCATATTAACATTCCGTTCATGGATGCTATTCTAGGTATGCCGGCATATGGCAAATTCTTGAAGGAAATACTCTCCAACAAGAGGAAGTTGGAGGAGTATGGGGAAGTAAGGATGACAAAGAGGTCCTCGGAATTGATTCAAACGATGAAGGAGGAGATGCCTCCTAAGCTAAGAGATCCGGGATCCTTTTGTGTGCCAATCGGAGTAGGAGAAGTGAAGTATGACGCCCTATGTGATCTTGGAGCAAGTGTAAGCATCATCCCGCTTGCACTTTGCAACAAGGTTGGGCTAGGAGAGCCAAAGCCGGCCAAGATGACCCTTTACATGGCGGACCACTCAATCACTCATCCGGTTGGAATCTTGGAAGACATTCCGGTGCAACTAGGGAAGTTCTATGTGCCCATAGACTTCGTTGTTTTGGATATCCCGGCGGACTATCCGGTCCCTATCATTTTGGGGAGACCTTTCCTAGCTACTTCCGGATGTTTGGTGGATTGCAAGAATGGAGTTCTCTCTTTCAACATTGGGGAAGAGAACATCAAGTTTAATTTGTCCACAATGGTGAAGGGGCCAGCCCTAGGTGAAGATGTCTTCAACATCGTTGAAGAAGAGGAGTCTAGAGAGGTTGTGAGCTCAATCTTGCTCAAGGATCCACTTGAGAAGGTTCTTAGCTCAAGTTTGATGGAGGAAGGAGTTGAGGAAGGTAGCAATGAAGTAATCAAAGCCTTGAATGCATTGGACGAGCTACCAAGTGTTGGATTTGAAGTGCTAAAGGAAGAGAAAAGCAGGCAGACAAATCGGACTAGGGGGGCCAGATCGGCCGATTTTCTGACTTATACTGAAGTTTCATCAAATTCTGCAAAACCAGAAACTCAGATCGACCTACACTCCGAAAAATCGGCCGATTTTCCTGACTGGGCCGATTTTCCTGAGTCTTTTGAGCATCATCCACTTGCTTGTGAGCAATCATCAAGGGACTTAGGGGAGGCTTCCATGGCTTTGCAATCATCTCAACCTACATTGTATGGATCATCTCCAACCGAAAAAGGTCCTCCTCAACTTGATCTTAAACCTCTTCCATCTCATTTAAAGTATGCTTTCCTTGGTTTAAATTCTACTTATCCGGTGATTGTGAATGCATCTTTGAATGATGATGAACTTAATAAATTGTTGAATGAATTGAAAATGCATAGAAAGGCAATAGGATACACCATTGATGACCTTGTCGGCATTAAGCCCTCTTTGTGCATGCATAAGATAATGATGGAAGATAACCATAAACCCTCTATTGAACATCAAAGAAGATTGAATCTCATAATGAAAGAGGTAGTCAAGAAAGAGATCATTAAGTTGCTAGATGCGGGAATCATCTACCCTATTTCGGATAGTAAATGAGTTAGTCCCGTACATGTGGTTCCTAAGAAGGGTGGGATGACCGTAGTAACTAATGAAAACAATGAACTAATCCCAACTAGGACGGTTACGGGATGGAGGATGTGTATTGATTATAGGAAGCTTAACATGGCCTCTAGGAAAGATCACTTCCCCCTTCCCTTTATTGACCAAATGCTAGAGAGGTTAGCTCAACATTCTCATTTTTGCTACTTAGATGGTTATAGTGGATTCTTCCAAATCCCTATCCACCCCGATGACCAAGAGAAAACCACATTTACATGTCCATGGGGAACTTTTGCATATAGGAGAATGCCATTTGGGTTGTGTAACGCGCCCGCCACCTTTCAAAGGTGTATGATGGCCATATTTTCTGAATATATTGAGAATATCATGGAGGTGTTTATGGATGACTTTTCTGTTTATGGCTCTTCCTTTGATAATTGCCTAGCTAACTTGTCTTTGGTTCTTAAGAGATGTGAGGAGACAAATCTTGTCTTAAATTAGGAAAAATGCCACTTCATGGTAAGTGAAGGTATTGTGTTGGGACATTTGGTGTCCAACTGTGGCATTGAGGTTGATAGGGCCAAGATTGAAACGATAGAGAAGTTGCCACCACCTACCTCGGTAAAGGCGGTAAGGAGCTTTCTAGGGCATGCCGGTTTTTACCGGAGGTTTATTAACGATTTCTCTAAGATTTCAAAGCCTCTTACTAACCTACTAATGAAGGACGTTGAATTTGTTTTCTCCAAAGATTGCCTTGAAGCGTTTTGTAGGTTGAAGAATGATTTGATCTCCGCACCTATCATGCAACCTCCGGATTGGAGCTTACCATTTGAAGTGATGTGTGATGCAAGTGATGTGGCCGTTGGGGCTGTTTTAGGACAAATGAAAGATGGGCGTACACATGCCATTTATTATGCTAGCAAGACGCTAGATGATGCCCAACTTAACTATGCCACAACCGAGAAAGAGTTGCTAGCGGTGGTGTATGCATTTGAGAAGTTCCGCTCATATCTTGTTGGAGCGAAGGTCATAGTGTATACGGATCATGCTGCGATCCGTTATCTCCTTACAAAGAAGGATGCCAAGCCTAGGTTGATTCGGTGGATCCTTCTTCTTCAAGAGTTTGATTTGGAGATCCGGGACAAGAAGGGATCCGAAAATTCAGTGGCGGATCACCTTAGTAGACTCCCACCATTAGAGCTTGATAGAGATGGCATCCCGATTGATGACTCATTCCGGGATGAGCAATTGCAAATGGTGGAAGAATGCTTGTTCCAAGTGTCTAGAGGAAGTGAGCCATGGTATGCCGACATTGTTAACTACCTAGTGTGTGAGGAAGTGCCTCCTGGATTGTCATATGTCCAAAAGAAGTTCTTCAAGGATGTGAGGCACTACTATTGGAGTGAACCGCTTTGTTCAAGAGAGGGCCGGATAAAGTCTTTAGAAGATGCATACCGGAGGATGAGGTGGAGAGTGTGATCCGCCATTGTCATTCTTTGCCATGTGGAGGGCATGCTAGCTCACACAAGACATGTGCTGAAGTGTTGCAATCGGGTTTCTTTTGGCCAAGCTTGTTCAAGGATGTGCAAAACTTTGTGGCAACTTGTGATGCTTGCCAAAGGACGGGCAACATCTCGAGGAGGAATGAGATGCCCTTGAACAACATACAAGAGGTAGAGATATTTGATGTATGGGGTGTGGACTTCATGGGACCATTCCCTTCTTCATGTGGCAACCTCTACATCCTATTGGCAGTAGATTATGTTTCGAGATAGGTAGAGGCAATCGCCTCTCCCACAAATGATGCCAAGGTGGTGGTGCGGTTCTTCAACCGAGTGATCTTTCTAGGTTTGGAACACCAAGGGTGATCATAAGTGATGGAGGGAAGCACTTCACTAATAGGAACTTTGGAGCACTTTTGGCTAAGTATGGGGTGACTCATAAGGTGGCAACACCTTACCATCCCCAAACTAGTGGCCAAGTAGAGATCTCCAACCGGGAGATAAAAGGGATACTTGAGAAGACGGTCTCTAGGACGAGAAAAGATTGGGCTATGAAGCTCGATGATGCCTTGTGGGCTTATAGGACCGCTTTCAAGACACCAATTGGCACCACTCCTTACAAGTTAGTCTATGGCAAGTCTTGCCACCTTCCGGTAGAGATGGAGCATAGAGCATATTGGGCTATAAGGTGGTTAAATTTTGACCTCAAGGAGGCCGATGAGAAGCGGTTGCTAGACATGAACGCCCTTGAGGAGCTCCGGTTGGATGCTTATGAGAATGTCCGGATCTACAAGGAGAGGACCAAGCGTTGGCATGACAAGCGCCTCATTCCAAAGGAGTTGAATGAGGGTGACCTAGTGCTTCTCTTCAACTCGAGGTTGCGGCTCTTCCCCGGAAAGCTCAAATCAAGATGGACGGGTCCCTATGTTGTAAAGAAATTTTTTCCTCATGGAGCGGTGGAGATAGGAGGAGATCATTGTGGTAACTTCAAGGTGAATGGGCACCGTTTGAAGAAGTACATTCCGGAAGCCCCGGTGGAAGTGATTGCCCCACTTCACCTTGAGTGAAACGCTCCTGAATTTGGTCAAGCTAATGACCTTAAAGAAGCGCTTAATGGGAGGCAACCCATTGGTACATATTTTTCCCTTTCGTTTTTCTTGTTTTTTTTTTATCTCACTCTTGGTGTGCTTTGTTTTTCTTTTGTGTTTTTGAGTGCTAGATCTTGTTGATTGTCATGTGTGATGTTGGAGGTCATGTGACAACCTCATGGAATGGTTGAAGGTGCAAGATCCGAGCACATGGACGAGGAAGAAATCACCCAGAAAAATCGGCCTGTTCTTCAGCCAAATCGACCGATTTCCTGGGTTGCTGTGCCGATTTTTCCTTCTGTAAAGGAAAGTGATGATCTCCAATCAAGCATGGGTGGAGCGGACGTGGAACTTGGACGGCTTGCGGTGCCAAGCGCGGGTTCCGACACCATAATGAACATCAAGAGCTCTCTACCATCCTTGATCGATCATCCACTATCATCATTCGATGTGAACCGAAATACCAAAGCATCACCAATTTTACATTGTGAGGACTCTCTTTCACTTCTTTATTTAGTTTACACATTAGGGACAATGTGTTTCTAAGTATGGGGTGGGGTTTTCATAATCACTTGCATGATTATCATCTAGGATAGTTTAATTTTGTCACATGTCTCATTATGTCTTGCATTGTACATACATATTTCGAAAAATCCAAAAAAATCAGAAAATTTTAAAAATTTTAGTGCTTCTAAAGCTTGGGAATGACCCTTATGATGAAATTGTCTTGTGAATTGACTATGGATGGCCTTATGTGTTGAATAGATGAATGCATATGTGGACTTGAAGTACTTATCTTGAATCCCATGAATGATTTGTGATCATGAATGTTTGCCTTGATTGAATTGAGGATTGAAAGTCGAAATTACATGCTAGTTCTTGCACATCATTTAGGAGTGATTAAGGCAATTCATCTTTCTCTACTTCTCATCTTGATCATGTTGTTTGAGCACTTCAATTGATGAAAAATTTGACCTCTTTTGACCCATCCGGGAATAGGAGCATGCTAGTGTGTTGATGTGTGTGAAAAGCAAGTGTGGGGTGAAGTTGTTGATGAATGAATTATGTGAATGAAGTGCTGAATTTGTTGTGAAAAGTGTAGACAAAAATATAGGTTTGGGGACATTGGTTTAAATGACAAGTAACTCGGCACACTTCACATAATCGGGTGTTGGTGCCTTGTCAAAGTCAAATAAACTGATGGTCCTAACGAGCTTTGGTATGTGTGCCCGGTGTGGATGCACCTCGAAAAATAGAAAAAGCCCGAGGATGGCTAATCACCAAGGTTTCGGCTTTTGTACACCAATGCCATTGTCTCAAAAATAAGTGAGAGAAAAAAGAAAAGAAAGAAAAGATGGAGAAAATATACACTTGAGGGAAGTTGATCGAGGACAAAATTGTGGAGTTAGTTCCATTCCCGGATTAGCATCACATAACTAAGAAAAATCTCCACCTAATCACAACGTTTCTTGGCCTTTTATCTCATAAGTCCTTGTGACCTAAATGCATGTGTGTAAGACTTAGTGATCTAGATTGGATATACTCATGATCATCTTGACTTCTTCATTTTCACCTCTTATGCATGCTTTCTAGTTAAGTATAATTGTCTTTCCATGCCTTTGCTCATTTAATGCATGATTGCTTATCCATTGCTATGAAACATGACTATGAAGGTGATCCAATGTTAGAAGCGCAATTCCAAAAAGATTTTGTTGTTTTTCTGCATGCATAAATCATGTCATCTCTTAGTCTATAGTTGGATCTTGCTCGGGGACGAGCAAATCTTAAGTATGGGGTATTTTGATAACGTGATTTATGATGTTAGTTTAGGCATTAAATTAGATAGCTTTTCCCGTTATTCATGCACGGTTTGACATTAGTTCACAACGTTTACGCTTAGTTCATGCATATTTCTAGAAAAGACGTCTACACGAGATTTTGTGGGTGTTGTAGGTATTTCGGGGGTCTTTTGGACATTAACCGATGCATTCGAGGGTCAAGCCTCATGGTGGTACACATCCAAAGCTTGGAAGGAGCATAATTGGAGCAACAAAGGACACAAAGACCACTATTGGTGCAAGCAATGGAGCAACTCATGGCTAGACGATCATAGCATGCTTCTGTTGAAGAAAATCGGACCATCACTCAGGAAAATCGGCCGATTTTCCTGACTGGGTCAATTTTTTGGCCTTCAACAGCTTAAGCCACGTGTCCCACGATCTCTTGATCCGGCCTTGCTCTTGGTGGAGAATATAAGTGGCTTGCAAGCTGTTGCTGAGCATCTCTCCTCTCCCACATTCTCATTCACAACTCATTGGATTGGGGAGAGACTTGAAAAAGAAGAAAAACTCTCCCAAATTGAAGGAAGAAGAAGAACACCAATATAAGAGTGATAGTGAGGTTTTGAGTGATTTTGAGTGATTTTTGGAGTCTTGATTGAAGAACTATTGCAAGGATTGTTAGGAACGTTTTGGAACTTCATTTGAAGGGTTGTAAGTCTTGCTAAAACTTAGATTCAGCTGAGATTATTGTTTTAATTGCTTATCTTTCATCACCCATCTATGAAAACCATGTATGCTTGTGTGATGATTTTGGATCTTGATATGCATATTATTGGCTAGTTTATTGTGATTCAGGAGTGATGGATTGATGGTTATGGCTTGGGTGATGATAGGATGGACTTATATGTTAGTTTAGGATGATTTGATTGCACAAAACCTAATCCAGAGAGAAAAATCGGGCTGTTCTTCAGCCAGATCGGCCGATTTAGGCATGATCCACCCGATTTTCCTCTCTGTAGCTCTTTAATTGATGAATCTGTATGTTAGGGTGATAGGTTGTTGAAATCCTAGTGTTTATTAAGCTTAATTTAGCTTAGGATCATCTAATGCTATCAACCTAAGTGAGGGAAGAGATCTACCTGATGATTTCCGATCTTAGATACCTAAGATGATGAATTCTAGGTAGTAGTGAGCCTCACAAGCCGCTATTGGATTGAGTGTGCTAGGATTATTTCTTGAGACTTACTTTTCCGAGACTTACCCGGTAAGGAGAGGTTTGCCACTTAAGTAGTGTCCGGTTTGTGTTGAATTCCCTACTTTAGCCCCTTGAGACCTACCCAGTAATAGGAGTTTGATTCGGGATTAGAGAAGTGAGAGACCTACCTGGTAATTGCTTCCATTAGTGAAACACCCTTTCCCAACACCGCAACTTTGTCCTTAGAATCCTTAGAACCTTGAGTCCAATGCCATAACCGGAAATCTTGACCTCTAGAATCCAATTTCGTCTCTTTGATTACATATTTTGTGCTTGTGTTACTTGTTTACCTTGCTAGCTTGAGTTGTTAGTTTGTTTTGATATCTTGTTTGATTTGTGATCTTTGCTTGATCACCACAAAAACCAACCAAAAATACCGAGATTTTCATTTCTTTGTTCCTTGATCTTTTCTTAGACTAGATCCACACTATCTATGCTCACTTGTTGACTCGATTTCACCTCAGTCTTCGTGTTCGACCTCGGAATACTATCCCCACTACAAACGTCCCGTACACTGCGGGTCCGCTAGGAGTTAGGAGAAATATATCGAGTTTATAAAATTTAAGGCTTATTGCACATCTATTCCTAGATGTGACAGTACTCTATTTTCATACTTATTTTGACCCATTGGGACAATGTGTCCCAAGTATGGGGTATTTGGATGTATTTATTTGAATTTATGTGTATGCTTGGATGACTCTACCGGATATTATTGTTTTATCTTGCTCTATGTGTTTATCTGAGACTACATGCATGCATACAGGTTATTTGATTGAGAAAAACGTCAAAAACTGGTTAAGAAAAATTTTTTATGACCTCGACCGAAGTGATTCTGACCAATCGGGGTGCAGTACCTCGGTTGACTTAGAACATCTCGACCGAGGTGGTTTAACTGAGACAGTTTTCGAAAAGGTTTTGTGCTTCTTATTTGGATATGACCTCAGTGAAGATTTTGTTAGCAAACTGGTTTTGAAATCTTTATATGTTTGAAAGGTTTTATAATATGTTTAAGTTGCTAAATGCTTTGTTTGAAATTTTGGCATGTTTAATACTTTGTTTTTATCCAAATTATGTTGAATTTGAAGGTTGACACCACATGATAAGTTCTCTCACTTTCTTCATGGGATGATTAAGGCAATTCATTCTCTTCTCTTCTTCTTCTTGATCATGCTTAGCCCCTCATATACATATTTGCCTCCCTTTACCTATCCCAGAATTTGGAAGCAAGCAAGTGAAAAGCAAGTGAAAGAAAAATTGAGATTTTGACTGGAAGTTAGAAAGAAACAAATAGGTTTGGGGAAATCAATCATGATGATGAGTAACTCGGCACCATTCACATAGCCGGGTGTTTGTGTCTTGCCAAAGTCAGATTGAGCGATATTCCAAACGGGTCATGGTATGTGCATCAAGGGTTTGAGGCATCTCGAGAAATTGATGATTGCTGATTTCCTAGGCTTCGGTTATTGTGCACCTCTGTCCATGCATCCCAAAAAGTAAAAAAGTAAATAAGCAGAGCTTATTAGTGGAAGATGTTGAAGTTCAAAGCAAGTGAAGTGAAGTGAAGATCCTTTTCCCGGATTCTAGCACCACATTCCCTATATACATCCCACCCTCACACGTTTCTTGACTTTTCTTTTGAAAGCCCTTGAGACCTCGAGCTTGTTGATTGACTTGGTGGTTTAAACTGGATTATACATGATTAATTTCGATAATAATGATTTATTAGGCATTCTATGATTTTCATTCAAAGACGAACAACTTTCTTATATTTATAATATGTTTTGATCATATTTTGATTTTAAACACGATGAAGCATTCTCTTAGAGTGATCTATGAGCGGAGCACACCACCAAAAATGTTTTGAAATACTTTTTATTGATCTTTGTGACTTATAATCCATTCTATCTTGTACTTAAGATTTGGAACTTGCTTGGGGACAAGCAAGGGACAAGTATGGGGTATTTTGATAGCATGAATTATAGTCTATATTTTGGGACTTGTTTAGATGTTTTATCTTCAATAATCTGCATGTTTGGATGTATATTATGTGATTATGTTGTCGTTTCATCTACCTTTGCGGGAATCGAGGTCTACACCAAGTTTCGTTGTAATCGTAGGTAAAATGGCACGTTTTGCATCAAAATGGAGCTAACGGAGCTAAGGAGTCATTGGAGCTACATTCAGGAGCTTAAAGAAGAATCCAGGAAGCATGGAATTGAATTAAAGATTCATTTTGGACCAGATTTAAGAGATTTCACCTTCAGCTGAGAGTCACCTCGGTTGATCACAAAGTCACCTCGACTGAGGTGATCTAAGGGAGCGTCTCGACTAAGGCGAATATCCTGACGCGGCGAGATATATTTTATTTGGCTGAGATCTTTTATTTTTGGAAGGAGAGATCTTATATTTTTGGGCTAGATTTCTGGAAGGAAGATCATATATTTGGGAGATTTATTTTAGGAGATAAGATATATTTTATTAGGAAATTATCTTTTAAGATATTTCCTATAAAATTATCTAAAGAAAATATTTATTTTTGGAGATATGGATATATTTTATAGGAAATTATCTTTTTAAGATATTTTATCTTTGGAAGATAATTCTCCTATATAAAGGGTGGGATTTTCTTCAATTCACCCATCTTTGGATCACCGAATGCTTAGAGGGCTGATAGCATCCAGCAATTAAGGGATTTTTTCCAGGGTTTTGAAGGAAGGAAGAGTGAAGATCAATCTAGGAAGGATTGATAGTTTATTATAGCTTTTGTGAAGGGTTTTGTAAGACTTTCTTAGATTCCCTTCTTGTTGATTTGTCTTGTTGGATTTGTGATCCAAGGAACGCTTATTTGTTTGATATTTGATTCAGTTATTGAAGCCTTGTTCTTAAGGTTTTTGTGTTCAAATATTCATTCTCTTCCCATATATTTGATTATTGCTTTCATGATGATGAGTGGCTAATTTCCTTGTGCGATTCTAGGGTGATTTGCTGAAGGTTGTGGGAAAAACAATGATAGAATATCTTAATCCCAGTAGGACCCTGAAAGCTCGAGTCTTTATCCTTAACCTTAGAACATCTCGTTCAGTCGATGAACATCTCGGCCGGGGTGGAATTTGACTGACCGAGGTCACCTTTCTGATCCGAAACTGAGAGTTAAGTGTTAAAGTTTGCCAAATCCTATTCTTATTACACCTTTCCTGGTTCAATGCAAGCCTAGGATGAGACTTCCCCGGTAATTCCTTAGTTTGTTTACCCATGATCATAAGTGTAGGTAATAAAGGTTTATCCTTTATTGGGTTTTGAGTGTGCCTTCATTCTATCTTTGTGAGTTAGCTTGAGACTTACCCGGTAAAGGCTGATTCTATTCCCTTAGTTGGTGTGTTGGTTTGAGACTATAATTCCTTTCCTTAGTACCTTGAGACTTACCCGGTAATAGGAGCTTTTGGTTTGGAGTTAGTGAGTAGTGAGACTTACCCGGTGATCTATTCTATTTTAGAAACACCTTCCCTTTGCAAAATCTCAGCTTTGTCCGCTTATCTTGAGATCTTGAGTTGGAACCACAACTGGATGCTTTAATCCCTAGAATTTGCATATTTCCATTAATTGACTATATTATCATCTTTGATTACTTTAATTGCTTTTGTGGTTAGTAATTACATTGACTACCTAAACTTGCTTAGGTTTCACCTAAGTCCCTGTGATTGACCCCTGAAATTCTTGCTTTTTACTACAATTGACCCGTACACTGCGGGTTCGCATCCTTGTTTTAAGCATTCTTCTTGGGTTATAAATTTAAAGCTTGCACACACCATTTGGAGCGAACAAGTTTTTGGCGCCGTTGCCTGGGACTTGGTCTAGACCGAGCCGGTTTCGGTTGTCTTTCGGGGCTATTGCCCTTGTTGCTATTAACTACTCTTTCTATGAGTTTTGTAGTTTTCAGGATATTCGATGACTACATTTGATCCAGCCTGGATAGCAAGACAAAGTGTTAGGGCGGACCATTATGAATACTTGGAGGAGAAATACTCCTTCTATTGGTTCAACAATGAAAGGGAAAGAGAAAAGGCCATTGAAGAGGAGCTTGCGATATGGGATGAGCTTAATGTCCCTAGAAAGATTTATGAGCAACCTTTTGAAGATTCGCTTGAATCAAAATGGGAGAAGTTGATGAGAAAGATGGAGGAGCTCAAGGAAAGCACCCTATCCTATGCTAAGCCGAAAGAGGAGCATAAGGAAGTACTGCAAGTTTCAAGCACTCCTCCAATCGAACCGGAAGTTTCTCCTGAAGATTTTAAGGAAGAGGAAGATGTGGAAGATCTCGATCCAACTGTGGAGACTTCGGCCGAGGTGAAAGAAAGATCGGCCGAGGTGGAAGAGAGATCGGCAGAGATGGAAGAAGAATCTGTAGAACTGGAAGTGGAAGATGTAGAGAACCTTGGCCAAATTACCGAGACTGTGGCCAAGGTGGAAGAAAGATCAGCTGAGTTGGGAGAGATTTCATGTGTGGATTATCAACCTAACATGAAACTTGTCTCAAGCTTTGGAGAACTTTATAAGGTGCCTTCTCTTACTCCCTTTGAAATTCCTACTAAAGTTCTAGATTTCTTCAGGGATGCACCGAAGAGTTGAAGGTCTCTTCCGAAAGAACCTCCTAAGATCAAGATGAAACCTCCCTTGAAATTGTTGGAAGAAGACGCTCCTTGGATTATAAGGAGTGAAGTTAGCAAGCGCTTCACCGCTAAGGCAACGAAGTGTTATTTGTTCAAGTATGGGGTCATTCACATGACAAAGACCTGGTACCATATCCAAAATGGAGATGGGGAAGCTACTAGGATTCTCGAGAAGCTGTTTTCTCGATCCAGGAAAGGATGGGATGTAAGGCTAGATTATGTCCCATTGAAGTGCAGGAAAGCTAGAAAGATTCCGGTGAGAATCAAACCGTACAAAATTGTACGTGGGAGATCTTACCATTTGCCGGTGAAATTAGGAACCGGAACCTTTTTGGAAGAATTTTATGATGGATGTGATGAGCACTCCAAGGTGTTAGAGGTACATTGAGTAATTCTATGGAGAAAGGTCCAGCTAGCGACCTTAAACCAAGCGCTTCTTGGGAGGCAACCCAAGGTATTGCTTTCTTTTCCCTTTTCTAGCTTAGTTTTAGATAGTTTGCTTTGCTTTACTTTGCTTTGTTTTTGTCGTCCTCTAGAGAGAAACCAGGTACTCTCTAAGGAAGGATTACAGCTCAGGAGCTACACTAGAAGGACAGAAGTTCAAGAAATTGAGAGGACAGAGCTTGACTGAGACACATCTCGGGTGCAGTCACAGGACCTCGACCGAGATGTTCTTCGCCAACCGAGATGATCGTATCCGGGAGTTGTTTCTTATTTCTTTATGCTGTAACACCCCGAATTCTCAGAACTCGGGACATTACTGGTTAGGACCTCACAATGGGTCCCGACCTCAATTTGACAACAACATTACTAGGATCTTGCAACAAGACACAAATAAAGAAACCGAAATTCATAAAATAGTATTTTTAGGGTAATGAATGCAACACTGTCTAGCAGCCTAAAGTACTTAAACAAAAGAACGAATACCTGTCTTAACCAAAAGAAAGAAAAGACAAACACAACTCCCAACCCCCACTCTAAGGAGTACGGAGACCCGGCTGACCACTACTTCCGGATCACTCAGCTGCTGGTCTAATCTGCGGTAAAACTAAAAACACAACAGGAGGAACCGTTAGCTAGTTATCTAAATATTAGCAGACTAATAGCAGCACAAGCACACACATCAAAATATAAACACCCATCATGCTTTCAAACAAGTCCGTTTTATTATCTTGAGTTAAATTACTCTTTCACGCTAATGATACTTATTTTGTGACACAAGGGATTCCAAACCTCGCCTCCGCCCCCGTGTAACCATCAGGATTGGATCCGATGCATCTTACCTTGTACCTGCCTGGTCTGGGTATAGAGAACCTCCCAGTCTCCTGTCAGAGCTGGGCAGTGATGTCACGGCCCGTTATACATACACTTGGGCCTTAAACATAATAATAACAGTCGTCCTAGCAAGTTATTATTATTAAAACACGCAAATAGCACACACAACCACTATCACTCAACTAATATCCAGAAACTAGCTAAGTAAGTCGCAAGGACTTACCTGAGTCAAGATACACTCTAACACGTCTCAACTAGTCCGTACTCGTGGTAACTCAAATGCCTGTCAAATAAGGCATGGGTATCAAAATCACATCTCGATGTCCAACCTCATGCGAAGGAATTACGGAAAATGCTCTCTTATGGTAAAAGACCATTTTACCCTTGATATCGTAATTTCTCGAAGTTTAAATTAGAAAACTATCAATTCCCTTTGATAGTTACACCAGTTATAAGTTACACTCTAAAACTCTTCCAAGAACCAAAATCCCTCCGTACTTCCCTATTATTACTTTACTCTTCTAAACGTATGTATAAATAGGTACATACTCTCACCTTTACTTCCATTTCATATTAAAACCGTAACCATTCGGTATTTATATATATATATATATATATATATATATATATATATATATATATATATATAAACATATACACATGACATTTCCGTAACTCCCATTCATATGAGTAGATTTATATATATGTCGATCCACGTGTATAACTTTAATTCATGTATGTACACTTTTATTTTCATAAACTATATATATACGTATATTTATATACTCGGCATACACAACTCCTATATACACTATACTAACTGATTTTTATAACTTTCCGCTTCTACTTCTTATCATATATACATGTATACATTGTACTACATTTTTATCATTCCAATTGTATATATATATATACACACTACAGTGTACTCACAACTCAACAGCGGCCTAAGACCGGCACCGGCGCAGGAGAGTAGAGGTGGCAGGGAGGAAGTCTTACCGGTGTTGCAGTCCGGTAGGGAGGTCCTAAGCGGCGCCGAGCTGCAGTCGAAGGCGGGAAGATCTGGGCTGGTGCAACACAGCAGCCGCAAGGGGAAGGGTTAGCACTGCGTACCGGAACAGAAGGAGGGAAGGAATAGGGCGGACGACTCACTGGCGGGACTCGCACGGCTGGGCGTCTTGGTGGTTGCAGCGGCGGGGCGGTGCGGCTGTAGGCGGAGGAGAAGCAGTGTCACTGGTTCCTGCCGGCCGAAGTGAAACAGCGTGTCAAACGGGTGTGGAAACAAGCGGAAGAAGCGGGGAGAAGGGCAGGGCTTACCGGACTGTTGCACGGTTGGCGACGAGGCTGGTATTCCGGCGTCGTCTTCGGCTGCAGGGAGAAGGGCGGCGCGTCTCCTGTTGAAGGCAACAGAGGTACGGGATCGATGTGCAGAAGGTAAGGCGAAGAGGGAAGCGGCAGCTGTTAGTTGTTTGCTTAGGGTTAGATTAACTTTAAGATTAGGTTAATTAATCTAGTATTGGGCCGGCTGAGCCATGGGCCAACAATTCGGGCTAGGTCCGTTCATTTAGCTAATGTGGAAAGCTAGTTAAAAGTTATTAGTACGGAATCGCTCAACGGTTTTCTTTTTTTTTATTATTATTATTATTATTACTTTATAAGTACGGAATATTTCCGGTTACCTAGTTTCATCATTTTATGTGACTTACGGTCACATAAAATGATAGAATTTAAACTCGTTTTATTTTATTTATTTCCTTATTTAAGATTGTCGCATCGGAATTTGGTTAATTGTAGTTTACCGGAACTTTAAAAATTTTCAGTTATTACATCAGTGCCCTCTTAAAAGAAGTTTCGTCCCGAAACTTAGAATGTTCCTCTTACTCACACATTTCCTTCCATGCACTACTCAACCATCAAACAGACAAGTATCACAAAAACAGAATCACTCAAATCAATAAAAACCTGAAAGGTCAAACAACACAACATCCGAGTACTAACTCGTCAAACAGGAGTAACCTCTAACCCCGCAAAGAACTCGGGATAGTTACGTCTAATACTCTCCTCAGTCTCCCAAGTGGCCTCATCAGCTCCTCTCCTAGACCACTGGATCCTCAACATAGGTATCTCCTTGGACCGCAGACGTCTAGTACTGCGCTCCAAGACAGCTACTGGGTACTCTACAAATGTATGGTCAGGCTCCACTGTCAGATCCTCATGGCTGATGACGTGTCTCGGATCCGGGATGTACTCTCTCAACTGAGATACATGAAAGACCGGATGGACACTCTCTAGTCTCGGCGGTAGTGCTAGTCTATAGGCCACCTCTCCAACTCTCTCCAAGATCTCAAACGGTCCGACATATCGGGGACTCAACTTCCCCTTAATGCCGAAACGCCTGACCCCTCTCGTAGGTGACACTCTCAGCCACACCTGTGCACCCACTCTAAACTCCAAAGGTCGACGCCTTTTGTCGGCGTAGGACTTCTGACGACTCTGAGCTGCTAACATCCGCTCTCAGACTAGGGCAATCCGAGCGATGTCATCCTGTATCTGATCTGGAGCTACTCCATCAACTCTGTTGGGCTCATCCCAACATAATGGTGTACGACATCTCCGCCCGTACAAAGCCTCATAAGGAGCCATCCCAATAGACGCGTGCTAGCTATTATTATAAGAAAACTCTACCAGTGGAAGATGATCTGGCCATACCTGTCCCCAATCTAGTACACACGCCCGAAGCATGTCCTCTAAGGTCTGAATGGTCCTCTCAGACTGTCCGTCTGTCTGTGGATGGTAGGCGCTAATAAAGTGGAGACTCGTCCCCAAAGCAGTATGTACCTGCTGCCAAAATCTCGAGGTAAAACGTCCATCCCTGTCAGAGACGATAGTCCTCGGTACTCCATGGAGTCTCACAATGTGTCTGGTGAAATCCTCAGCCAGACGACTCACCGGCCACGTTTCCTTGATCGGAATGAAACGTGCGGTCTTCGTCAGGCGGTCTACCACTACCCAAATAGCATCAAATCCTCTGTTGAGTCTCAAACCTGTGACAAAATCCATAGATATATCCTCCCACTTCCACTGTGGTACTAGAAGTGGGTGGAGCTCTCCTCCAGACCTACGGTGCTCAATCTTGACCTGTTGGCAGGTCGTGCACTGAGCTACATACCGAGTCACATCGGGCTTCAAACCACCCCACCAGAAGGACCGTCTCACATCCTTGTACATCTTACTCGCTCCAGGATGTACTGAGTATGGGGTAGCATGAGCCTCACCTAGTATCCTTTGTCTCAGCTCACTGTCTGACGGCACACAAACACGATCCTGACGTCTCATCACCCCATCTGCACCAATAGTAAACTGTGGGGCCTCATCTCGAGACATCCTGTCTCGGATCCTGATCAAAGTCGGGCAAGTCTCCTGCTTCTGTCGGATCTCATCCAACAGATCAAGAAGTAACTCCATGGTAGCCAACTGACCATCAGTATCGGGAAACTGAATCTCTATCTCCAACCAAGCCAAGTCCCTCTGCAACTGTGGTTGTACCGTCAACCGGGCTATCGCCCTCTCCCTAGGCGTCTTCCGGCTCAAAGCATCAGCTACCACATTCGCCTTTCCGGGGTGGTAAAGGATCTCAAGGTCGAAGTCCTTGATCAACTCTAACCACCGCCTCTGGCGGTTATTCAACTCCCTCTGAGCGAATATGTACTTCAGACTCTTATGGTCTGTAAAGATCTGACATGTCGCCCCATAGAGATAGTGACGCCAGATCTTAAGAGCATGGACTACTACAGCCAACTCTAGATCATGTGTGGGGTAGTTCTCCTCATACGTCTTCAACTTTCGAGACGCATAGGCTATGACCTTACCCCTCTGCATCAAAACACACCCCAAGCCTAGCTTGGATGCATCACTGTATACCACAAAGTCGTCAGTACCCTCAGGTTGTGCCAAAATCGGAGCGGATGTCAATCTCCTCTTTAGCTCCTCAAAACTCTGTAGACACGGCTCAGACCAGACAAACCGAGTGGTCTTCCTCAAAAGACAAGTAAGTGGTCGGGAAATCAAAGAGAACCCTTCCACAAACCGGCGGTAGTAACCTGCTAAACCTAGAAAGCTGCGAACCTCCTTAACATTCTTAGGAGGTTGCCAAGAAGATACTGACTCGATCTTCGCCGGATCGACCTTAATACCCTCAGCAGTCACCACGTGACCTAATAAAGCCACCTCTGACATCCAAAACTCACACTTGGATAGCTTAGCATACAACTGGCTATCTTGTAGAATATGCAGTACTGTCCTCAAGTGTCCGGCATGCTCCTCTCGACTCCTAGAGTAGACTAGGATGTCGTCAATGAAGACCACTACAAACTGGTCTAAGAAGTCAATGAATATCCCATTCATCAACTCCATGAACACCGCTGGTGCATTAGTGAGCCCAAATGGCATCACTACGAATTCATAATGACCATACCTAGTCCAGAATGCCGTCTTAGGTATGTCCTGATCTCTCACCCTCAACTGGTGGTAACCTGACCTCAAGTCTATCCTCGAGAACATAGACGCTCCATGCAAATGGTCCAACAGATCATCTATGTGTGGCAGTGGGTATTTGTTCTTGATGGTTACCTTGTTCAGCTCTCTGTAGTCTATGCACAGCCTCATCGATCCGGCCTTCTTCTTCACAAACAACACTGGTGCACCCCAAGGAGACACACTAGGGCGTATGAAACCCTTCTCTGCTAGCTCCTCTAACTGCTTCTTCACCTCAAGCAGCTCTATAGGTGTCATACGGTACGGAGCCTTCGAGATCGGTCTCGTGCCCGGCTCCAAGTTAATGCTGAAATCAACGCTCCTCTGTGGGGGGTAATCCTGGCAGGTCGTCACTAAATACCTCTGCAAACTCGCATGCAACAGGTATCTCCTCTATAGTCAGGCTCTGGCTTTCCTTCATGGCATAACACCAAAAGGCTTCGCAACCCTGTGCTATCAGTCTCGCTGCTCTCACTGCACTGATAACTGTGCCTGACTTTCCGAGGTCCCAACCTCGGAATATTACTCTATGGCCCTCCTCGGTGGCAACGGTCACCGTCCTCCTACCAATGTCTAAGACTGCTCCGTGTTTCCTCATCTAGTCTATTCCTAAAATGACATCCTCATGAGCTAAGGGCATGACTAGAAAATTGACTAGCCAGTCACGATCTCCCATGCGAACAGGACATCCAAAGATCTCTCTAGTCCCTCTTACTTTACTCCCATCAGGTAAGCCTATCATGAAAGGTATCCCCTCTACAGTAGCTAAGGACAACCTATCTACGCATGCATCAGATATGAAGGAGTGTGTAGCACCCGTATCAAATAAAACTCGTACAGTTAAGTCATGAATCTGGATCGTACCTGTGGTAGTCGGAGCATCTGGCTGATCAGCATCTCTCAACTCAAACACTCGGGCCTGAGTTCCTCTAGTATCAGCCACACTACCACGTCCTCTGCCCCGACCTGATCCCTGCATAGCACTCTGTGATGGTGTGTGTCCTGGAGCCCTGTAAGACTGCTGCTGACCAGAAGCTCGGTACTGCTGGTGCTGACTCGGAGCTCGGTACTGTGGCGGTCTCTGTACACTCCCTGATAAGCCTGCAGGAGAAGAACCCTGCTGAGATGGAGCCTTGTCCTGACGGCAGAATGCAGCTCTATGTCCAACCTTACCGCACTGAAAGCAGGTCACTGCCGGCTTCGTGCAGTACGATCGGATATGTCCATAGCCACTGCAGTTGTGGCACTACAAGCCACCAGCTGAAGTCTGATCAGTAGCTATATGGCTATGTCGCCCCTGAGTCTGTCCCCGTCCAAAAACAGCTACTCCTAAACTACCACTAGCATAACCGGTCCTCTGCCGCTTATCCGGCCTGTCTGACTGAGCAGCTCTCCTCGACACTGGTCTGTCTCTCTCATATGCAGACGCTCTATCCTGATAGTCTGACAGAGTCTCACAGCAAAATCCTGCCAGATAGGAACGAGTACTCTCTCTCTCAATCTCCGTGAAAAGAGATATACATGCTGCTCTTCAGGAGGTGCAGCTGGTCCAAGCAGTGTCAGTTCCTTCTGGAACTTCTTGATGGCAGCAGCAATCGGAATGTCCTCAAATCCTGCCTCAATGAAGTCCTGGAACCTCTCTCTCCTCAACGAGACAGGGCAGTATCTGTCTCTAACAATGCTCCTCATCTGCTCCCAACTGGTGACTCGACTATGCATAGTCCGCCACCAGGAATGAGCATCTCCAGTGAAGCAGGTCTGCACCAAATCCACATGCCGATCCTCTGGGCAACGTATTGCCTCTAACGCAGTCTCTACCTGTCCAATCTAGTGCTCCACCTCCAGTCCTATCTCTCCAATATATGAGGGAATCTTCTGAGAGTTGAAAGCCTTCAACCACTCATCCGGTCTCGGTGCTCTAGACCCAGTAGGAGCTCTATGAGCCACAACTCTCCTCTCAGGTACAGCTGGCACCTGAGGCACTCCCTGTGTCACCTGGACAGATCTAGCCGGTACTGGTGGTACCTGGGTAAGTCTCTCTATCCTAGAAGCCTCCTTCATACGCTCAACGTATGCTCGGTACTCTTTGTACTCAGTCGCTCCAATGGAAAGACGTCCTGACTCTGTCGAACGTGCTCTCTAGGCTCCAGACCTAGCAACGGTCTCATTCCTGACCTCAGGTCCTACACTCTCAGCTACCTCCTCCACTCTAGCCTCTAGCATGATCACTGCTGGTGGATCCTCTCTAGGAGCTCGACCTCGGCCTCGGGCTAGTGGAGGTCTACCTCCACGGCCGCGTCCTCTAACTGTAGGGGTCCCATCTCCCCTACTTGGTCCAGCTGGAGGGAGAGCTGGACGACCTCTACCTCGACCAGTAGCTAGCGTAGCTCTAGTACGTGCCATCTGCGCGAGGAACAATGACTATAATTACTACTAGCTAAAAGTCCAAAAAGTCCATCTACAGTAAAACCTAAAGTCCATACTAAGCATACTGAGATCCGCGGTAGTAGTGGTGGTCAGCCGTACTTTTCTATTCCCAACCACACTATGCATGCATTTAAAACCAAAAATTTTCTTTTTAAAACTCAGACCCCTTTTCGGGTTCTGCTTAAAAGTTATTCGGTCTTTCAGAAGATTTCAAGTGCCATTGTTGCCAACCTAGAGCTTTGATACCATGTTGTAACACCCCGAATTCTCAGAACTCGGGACATTACTGGTTAGGACCTCACAATGGGTCCCGACCTCAATTTGACAACAACATTACTAGGATCTTGCAACAAGACACAAATAAAGAAACCGAAATTCATAAAATAGTATTTTTAGGGTAATGAATGCAACACTGTCTAGCAGCCTAAAGTACTTAAACAAAAGAACGAACAACTGTCTTAACCAAAAGAAAGAAAAGACAAACACAACTCCCAACCTCCACTCTAAGGAGTACGGAGACCCGGCTGACCACTACTTCCGGATCACTCAGCTGTTGGTCTAACCTGCGGTAAAACTAAAAACACAACAGGAGGAACCGTTAGCTAGTTATCTAAATATTAGCAGACTAATAGCAGCACAAGCACACACATCAAAATATAAACACCCATCATGCTTTCAAACAAGTCCGTTTTATTATCTTGAGTTAAATTACTCTTTCACGCTAATGATACTTATTTTGTGACACGAGGGATTCCCAAACCTCGCCTCCGCCCCCGTGTAACCATCAGGAATGGATCCGATGCATCTTACCTTGTACCTGCCTGGTTTGGGTATAGAGAACCTCCCAGTCTCCTGTCAGAGCTGGGCAGTGATGTCACAGCCCGTTATACATACACTTGGGCCTTAAACATAATAATAACAGTCGTCCTAGCAAGTTATTGTTATTAAAACACGCAAATAGCACACACAACCACTATCACTCAACTAATATCCAGAAGCTAGCTAAGTAAGTCGCAAGGACTTACTTGAGTCAAGATACACTCTAACACGTCTCAACTAGTCCGTACTCGTGGTAACTCAAACGCCTGTCAAATAAGGCATGGGTATCAAAATCACATCTCGATGTCCAACCTCATGCGAAGGAATTACGGAAAAAGCTCTCTTATGGTAAAAGACCATTTTACCCTTGATATCGTAATTTCTCGAAGTTTAAATTAGAAAACTATCAATTCCCTTTGATAGTTACACCAGTTATAAGTTACACTCTAAAACTCTTCCAAGAACCAAAATCCCTCCTTACTTCCCTATTATTACTTTACTCTTCTAAACGTATGTATAGATAGGTACATACTCTCACCTTTACTTCCATTTCATATTAAAACCGTAACCATTCGGTATTTATATATATATATATGTAACTATATACATGACATTTCCGTAACTCCCATTCATATGAGTAGATTTATATATATGTCGATCCACGTGTATAACTTTAATTCATGTATGTACACTTTTATTTTCATAAACTATATATATACGTATATTTATATACTCGGTATACACAACTCCTATATACACTATACTAACTGATTATTATAACTTTCCACTTCTACTTCTTATCATATATACATGTATACATTGTACTGCATTTTTATCATTCCAATTGTATATATATACACTAGTACAAAAACCCCCTCCAGACCTCGCTTATGTTGGAGCGGTTTGAAAGAACCGTGATAAAAGGTATTTTCGGACCACGGTTATATGTATAACCGAGGTCAATTGTTTTTTATTTTTATTTTTTAAAATTTAGACCCCGGTTATTTCATATAACTGGGGTATTAAAGGCTCGGATCCCGGTTCGTATATTAACCGTGTTGAAACAATGAAGTCGGACCCCGGTTTATTATATTAACCGTGTTAAAATAACAAACCGGACCCCGGTTGTTAAATAACCGTGGCATTATAACCTAATTGAACGACGCCGTTTGAACCTAATCAGGAAAAGAACAGACGCCCTCGCGATATGCTTCCCTAACCTATCGATCTACTTCGTGTTCAACCATCCAACGATTGCACCTCAATCCGACTCTCCAACAAAAGACTGGCGACGAGCTTCTGTGAATTGAAGCACACTGAACAAGTAAGGTATGAATTCTTCGCGAGATTTCCCTTTTATTGTTTAATGGTTTGATTCCATTGTTGTGACCATAACCTGAGGGTTCCGAGCGTGTGTCTATAAATGAACTACTACTACATCTTTATCATTTCCCTCAATTTCTTTTGAAAAGCAACTCTAGGTTAAAATCTGATATTTAAAAATCCGGACGTTAGAGAGGAAGGTTCTACAGATAACCACAATTAGGGCAGAAGTGACTGAGATTTAGGTGGTGAATACAGCCCAAATTTGCATTCTCAATTTCTAATCTGTTGAACAAACTTATTATTGTTTAGCTGTTTGGGTTTCCATTATTTTTCAAATAATGATGACTGCAATTCCTCCCTCAAAGTTCCAGTTAATCATTTTATAGAATGGTGGGTAGAAAAGAGGAAAAGAAGCAAGTAGGACTGATCATATATCACTCACAGTTCGTTCAATAAGCCTGCTTTTCTATATACTTAGATATTTTGTTAGTTATAAATATTTTTGGTAAGTTATAAAAGACAAATTTGGATAAGTAAGTAGTCACAGCAAAAATCTGCTATAAGTACTTTGTTAGAACTCAACACTTAAAATCTGTTTTAGGGTTAGTAAAACCCTAAAACAGATTATTATAACATAGATCAATGAGTTGCAGCTTGGCTAGACTTGACAGCTCAAAGAGGATTGCACCAGAATAAGATTTTTTTAGATTGAACCTGATATCAGGTTACTACTAATGTCCAAAAAATTCAATTGATACAACTGAAAGAATTCAGGTGAATCTCATATGATAAATTAATTGACTGAGATTCTAATCCAGCAGTTGAGTGTAGGAGATGAGCCGATGCATAACCAACTTATTTGAAACTGAAGGATCTAAAACTGTATTTCCCACTACTAACAAGTTGTGTCATGTGCAAAGACAGTTGGGAAAGACCTGAAACTGCTACCAAAGAAGAAAGGTAGTTGAAGAGCTTACTTTCTTTGTTATCTACAACACAACACACTCTCTATTTCTCAGTCCATTTGACAAATTGTTTCTGGCAATCTAGATAACCTCAATCCGTATACATTTTTTGTCTAGTATTTTGCTGCAACATACATTAAGCAAACACTAATGGCTATTTACCCAAAACCAGTTGTGTTCTTCCTTCTCTGTGCAGTAACTCTTTCTCTCGTCTCATCATCATCGTCGGTTCCCTTCGCCGTCTTATATGGTAATTATGAAGGGCTCCTCTAATTAGACGTTGTACATTACCTCTTTTTCATTTTGTAGCTCATGCCTTTACAACATTATACTGCAGTGTCCTTATGTTAGTCTATCCAAGAATGTGATTTCAGGATTTGATAATCTTCTACTAGAAATCCCTTCAGATGATTTCTTTTTCTTTATCAAGATTTCAATTGATCATGCTTTGATTGCTATGCCAGCAAATGTACTGTTATATTAGTTGTGCAATAATAGATCATGATAATGAGTTTACCAGAAGATAGATCATTCAATGAAATGTCATTCACGCTCCAAATTATTTGGTTTATTTTTCCCAAGAAATTATATTTTCAATTCTAGGGCTTGGGGAGTCTTGCACTAGTTCCGGAATCTCAGAGTTTACTGAACTTCTCAGTAACTGTTCTATCACTGAAGGTTACTGCATGTAAGTCTTCACATTATAGCTTCCATATCCATGGATTTTCAGCAATGAATTTTCCAACTTTGATTATAAATCTTAGCCATGGTAGTAAGTTGGTTATCTGATTGTCATTACATTACTGAGCAGAGAAATCGGTGATGGAACATCGGATTCATGGATCATGCCCCTTATGAGACAGTGAAATATTTAGGATTAATCTCATTCACTCAAATGCTTATTTGACATACCCAAATTTACACTTTTCCCTTGCATCTTTCTAGGTCGACATTGCGTGTAACAAGGTAAATACACAACAATACACTGTTATTCAATCAACCAAGTGTATAAATTAAGGTGAAAAATAATTTTTTTCCTTCTAATGCAAGTGAAAAATATTGATGCATTAAGTGATGGATACAACATAGTGGGCCTGTCTCAGGTGCTTATTGTGCCTTCTCTAATGTTGTCAATCGGGTTCCTTGCGTTCTTTGGCACGCACTCATCAGTTTTACATCTTGCTTGTCTCGAACTGCTTGACAGGGTAACATGGTAGGCCGAGGACTTATTGAGTTCTGTGATGGTGGACCATCGGTACACAATACTTGCCAAAACTCATTTCTTATATGATCTTACAAGTGCAATTGAATCAGATTTATACTAGTTTCAAATATTTTGGTGAAACAATTTGATGCTCTGAAACAGGTAAAAAATTACATATCACTAGCTAGAAAATTTGATGCTTCGCGACTTTCCTTAAAATGCGTCCGCATGGTTGTGAAGGACTTCAAAACTATTTCTTCTACAGAAGGATGGAAAGTAATGAGACATAGCAACCCTTCTCTTGAACAGGAGCTTTTGGAATCAGCTGTAGAATCAGGTTCGGTATGTGATGTGTTCAACTACACGTTTCTTTTATATAATGTTTAACTTTTATCAATTTTGCTGACATTTTTAGTGTCTTGGTGAAATTGTATTGGAAGCCAGCAACAACTACTCTCACTTAAGAATCTCACATATTTATGACATAGACTTACATATTGCATAGCATTCACTTTCCATTTTCTGTTTTTAGTGGATCATGTTATGTATGCTCATGACAGAGTAAGAAAAAAAACCAATTCAAGACAGTTAGTAAAAGAAGGGAAGAAGGTGTATGTGCAGCTCCAGAAGGGTCTCTTGATATTCTTACTTGATTTGTAGAGAAAGCAAGAAAGTCGGGTAAAGGAAGAGAACAAGGTTTACGCGCATCTCCACGAGGCAATGGAAGCACTAGTTCACATATGCAAAGACGGTTGCAGGACAATTGTGTCTCGAGACAAAATTGCTGAAAGAAAGCCAGATGGCATGAAACTATTCCGCTTGCAAAAGCATTAAAATGTTAGTTCGTCATTTTTCAGGCTGTAACCGACGAGTTCCTGGCGGATGTGTGCACTGTAAAAGGTTCTAATAACTACTTTCATTAAAACTGATGCCGAAAACACAAAGGGGTTGACAGCTCTGGACATTCTTGATCAGTCAGACACCAGTTTGCATAAGATGAATCTCATAGACATATTAACCCGAGGAGGTGAGCTGGTTACAAGTAACATAATTTTGGGGACAAGCAGTAGAGTTTTAGTAGACTCAGGTAGTGTTTGCGAGCAGAATGAGATGCCGATAACTGATGAAAATGGTATTGACACTCAAAGCCAATCAACAGTTGTCCTGCAGTCCTCTAGGATTGAATCAGTCCTACATCAAGGTAAATAATAGAGAATATATATATGCACACTCCACTGTTTCCACTTCTATATATCAACTTTGAAAATTCATGTGCATAAATCCTGAATGCTTAAATATCAACTTTGACAAGAAATGTTTGTGGCTGCTTACCCTTCTATATATCAGCTATATTCACTTCTATATATCAACTTTGAAAATTCATGTGCATAAACCATTGTTTCCACTGTTTCCACTTCTATATATCAACTTTGACAAGAAATGCTTGTGGCTGCTTACCCTTTTGACAAACTGCGCTTCACTGCTCCTTGTATTAAATATCTTGGGCTTCATAGTTGCTCTATTGGTGAGTTGAGTACTTCTAATGGCATAGCTATATGACATAACTTGCTTTAGAAACACTTGCAACCAAGTCAGTTGCCATATAATATGGCACCGCTGATTTGCTTTTTGCGTATGCTCCTTATGAAAAAGGTTGTGAATGAATTTTGTGTACAACCTTTCTGACACTGACCAGTTATACAAATCTAATCTGCACGGAATACTTTTAACTGGGGCACCTGGTACTGGTAAAACATTACATGCGAAGGAAAACTGTGATGTCTGATAAACATTGTCTGTTATTTGCTATGTACCTGCCAAAGTTTTGTGGAAGACATTACTGATTTACATTAATTATTATGTAAAAGATTGATCAACTATGAAAATTATATATTTCGTTATTGATGCAAGTATGCCTAAGATGTTTGAAGTATGTTCCTAACATCTTGCTAAACAAGATAAGGTGATTTTAGAATCATTAGTAGGATTGGTTCTAATGCATGTTTGCTTGATATAACACCGGTAATTTGAGCCTCTTAGTTCCTACAGTTATGGGTCTGAAAAATAGTGACTATTGATTCCCAGCCGAAGTTCACCTTGTTTTGAGGGTGAGATTTGTCAGTACTTGTAACGAGGGAGTCTAGACTCTAGTAGACCAGAACTATGACTATCTTGATTATTGAAAAGCTTGCTGGCTTCTAACACTTTAGTTTGCATACTTTTTTGGTCGGCATGCAGAGGGTGGGCTGCTGCATATAAGTTCAAATTCTTGTATCCTCTTTTTATATCTCGTTTGGTTTCTCTTAATCTTCTCTTCTTATCTATGATCTGGGAAGCCATTGAAGCTGTTAATTTTCTAGATGATTCTAGTTTCAAGTTAGACACATAAGGTTTTCTGTACTTATCTATTTTTTAATTGTATTACTGCTTGGATTCCCTTCTGACTATTCTTGTTGTTCTATTACGAAGGCCATTGCTGGTGAAGCTGGGGTACCATTCTTCTACAGAGCAGGTTCTGAGTTTGAAGAGAAGTAAGTTATATTGATTTTCTAGTGGTTATATGTAGAAGAAAACTTAGTAAATTACGCACCTTTAACTTAATTATCATCACAACCTCATCTCACAACCTCATCTCACAATGGCCTTGAACGTATAGGACGCGGAGGAGCAAGCCAAGGATGATGATGATTGTTGGTTGGAGTGTGCAGAAGGTACATTTTGTGGAGCCTCTCATTCAAGAATGCGCAAAGAGTGGCTCGAGTTTGTGGTGATCGACAAAGACTATCTTCATGATCTAGACAAGGAGTGGCTCGAGTTTGTGAAGCCTCTCATTCAAGAATGCATCGACATTGACTGACTTGTCTAGCTTAGTTTTCCATGTAGAGACAATTGGAAAAAAGGGTTTGTTATCTTTTGTGAAGATACATAAGCTACTATCGGAACGAAGAGATAGAAACTTGATTTTTTGATGTTATTTTCGGATTATATAATTGGAAATTTGGAATATTAATTACATGATAATTTTGCTGAAGCGTTTTAGCTTAATATTATTTATTTTTGATGAATAATTTTCGGTTACGTACAATACGTATTGTGTAATTTAAGCAGTTGCAAAATTACCAATTTACATTTTAAAAATAATAAATTACGGTTAAAAAATTACCACGGTTTTATGTAGAAACCGGGAATAAAATATTTAAAACTGGTAAAAAAAATACCCCGGTTATTATACTAAAACCGTGGTCCGAATATTACTAATCTTTTCTGAAAATTACCCCGGTTTTTTTAAAAAACCGGGGTCCGAAAATGACCCCGGTTTTTTTATAATAACCGGGGTCCGACTTTTTACCCCGGTTTTTTAAAATAACCGGGGTCCGACTTTTTACCCCGGTTTTTTAATAACCGGGGTCCGAAAATTTTAACACGGTGACATTTACCGGGGTGCGAACCGTCGGACCTCGCTCCCGTTAACCACGCTTCCATAACCGGGTTCCCATGTACAAAATAACCGGGGTCTAGGGGGGTATTTGTACTAGTGATATACACACTACAGTGTACTCACAACTCAACAGCGGTCTAAGACCGGCACCGACGCAGGAGAGTAGAGGTGGCAGGGAGGAAGTCTTACCGGCGTTGCAGTCCGGTAGGGAGGTCCTAAGCGGCGCCGAGCTGCAGTCGAAGGCGGGAAGATCTGGGCTGGTGCAACACAGCAGCCGCAAGGGGAAGGGTTAGCACTGCGTACCGGAACAGAAGGAGGGAAGGAATAGGGCGGACGACTCACTGGCGGGACTCGCACGGCTGGGCGTCTTGGTGGTTGCAGCGGCGGGGCGGTGCGGCTGTAGGCGGAGGAGAAGCAGCGTCACTGGTTCCTGCCGGCCGAAGTGAAACAGCGTGTCAAACGGGTGTGGAAACGAGCGGAAGAAGCGGGGAGAAGGGCAGGGCTTACCGGACTATTACACGGTTGGCGGCGAGGCTGGTGTTCCGGCGTCGTCTTCGGCTGCAGGGAGAAGGGCGGCGCGTCTCCTGTTGAAGGCAACAGAGGTACGGGATCGATGTGCAGAAGGTAAGGCGAAGAGGGAAGCGGCAGCTGTTAGTTGTTTGTTTAGGGTTAGATTAATTTTAAGATTAGGTTAATTAATCTAGTATTGGGCCGGCTGAGCCATGGGCCAACAATTCGGGTTGGGTCCGTTCATTTAGCTAATGTGGAAAGCTAGTTAAAAGTTATTAGTACGGAATCGCTCAAGGGTTTTCTTTTTTTTTTTATTATTATTATTACTTTTAAAGTACGGAATATTTCCGGTTACCTAGTTTCATCATTTTATGTGACTTACGGTCACATAAAATGATAGAATTTAAACTCGTTTTATTTTATTTATTTCCTTATTTAAGATTGTCGCATCGGAATTTGGTTAATTGCAGTTTACCGGAACTTTAAAAATTTTCGGTTATTACATATGCAGCTCAGCTTATGTCTAGTGAGTACTCTATTTTCATACTTATTTTGACCCATTGGGACAATGTGTCCCAAGTATGGGGTATTTGGATGTATTTATTTGACTTTATGTGTATGCTTGGATGACTCTACCGGATATTATTGTTTTATCTTGCTCTATGTGTTTATCTGAGACTACATGCATGCATACAGGTTATTTGATTGAGAAAAACGTCAAAAATTGGTTAAGAAAATTTTTTTATGACCTCGACCGAAGTGATTCTGACCAATCGAGGTGCAGTACCTCGGTTGACTTAGAACATCTCGACCGAGGTGGTTTAACTGAGACAGTTTTCGTAACGGTTTTGTGCTTCTTATTTGGATATGACCTCAGTGAAGATTTTGTTAGCAAACTAGTTTTGAAATCTTTATATGTTTGAAAGGTTTTATAATATGTTTAAGTTGCTAAATGCTTTGTTTTAAATTTTGGCATGTTTAATTCTTTGTTTTTATCCAAATTATGTTGAATTTGAAGGTTGACACCATATGATAAGTTTTCTCACTTTCTTCCTGGGATGATTAAGGCAATTCATTCTCTTCTCTTCTTCTTCTTGATCATTCTTAGCCCCTTATATACATATTTGCCTCCCTTTACCTATCCGAGAATTTGGAAGCAAGCAAGTGAAAAGCAAGTGAAAGAAAAATTGAGATTTTGGGTGGAAGTTAGAAAGAAACAAATAGGTTTGGGGAAATCAATCATGATGATGAGTAACTCGGCACCATTCACATAGCCGGGTGTTTGTGTCTTGTCAAAGTCGGATTGAGCGATATTCCTAACGGGTCATGGTATGTGCATCAAGGGTTTGAGGCATCTTGAGAAATTGATGATTGCTGATTTCCTAGGCTTCGGTTATTGTGCACCTTTGTCCATGCATCCCAAAAAGTAAAAAAGTAAATAAGCAAAGCTTATTGGTGGAAGATGTTGAAGTTCAAAGTAAGTGAAGTGAAGTGAAGATCCTTTTCCCGGATTCTAGCACCACATTCCCTATATACATCCCACCCTCACACGTTTCTTGACTTCTCTTTTGAAAGCCCTTCAGACCTCAATCTTGTTGATTGACTTGGTGGTTTAAACTGGATTATACATGATTAATTTTGATAATAATGATTTATTAGGCATTCTATGATTTCATGCAAAGATGAACAACTTTCTTATATTTATAAAATGTTTTGATCATATTTTGATTTCAAACACCATGAAGCATTCTCTTAGAGTGATCTATGAGCGGACCACACCACCAAAAATGTTTTGAAATACTTTTCATTGATCTTTCTGACTTATAATCCATTCTATCTTGTACTTAATATTTGGAACTTGTTTGGGGACAAGAAAGGGACAAGTATGGGGTATTTTGATAGCATGACTTATAGTCTATATTTTGGGACCTGTTTAGACGTTTATCTTCAATAATCTGCATGTTTGGATGTATATTATGTGATTATGTTGTCGTTTCATCTACCTTTGCGGGAATCGAGGTCTACACCAAGTTTCGTTGTAATCGTAGGTAAAATGGTACGTTTTGCATCAAAATGGAGCTAAAGGAGCTAAGGAGTCATTGGAGCTACATTCAGGAGCTTAAGGAAGAATCCAGGAAGCATGGAATTGAATTAAAGATTCATTTTGGACCAAATTTAAGAGATTTCACCTTCAGCTGAGAGTCACCTCGGTTGATCACAGAGTCACCTCGACCGAGGTGATCTAAGGGAGCGTCTCGACCAAGGCGAATATCCTGACGCGGCGAGATATATTTTATTTGGCTGAGATCTTTTATTTTTGGAAGGAGAGATCTTATATTTTTGGGCTGGATTTCTGGAAGGAAGATCATATATTTGGGAGATTTATTTTAGGAGATAAGATATATTTTATTAGGAAATTATCTTTTAAGATATTTCCTATAAAATTATCTTAAGAAGATATTTATTTAGGAGATATGGATATATTTATAGGAAATTATCTTTTTAAGATATTTTATCTTTGGAAGATAATTCTCCTATATAAAGGGTGAGATTTTCTTCAATTCACCCATCTTCGGATCGCCGAATGCTTAGAGGGATGATAGCATCCAGCAATTAAGGGATTTTTTCCAGGGTTTTGAAGGAAGGAAGATTGAAGATCAATCTAGGAAGGATTGATAGCTTATTATAGCTTTTATGAAGGGTTTTGTAAGACTTTTTTAGATTCCCTTCTTGTTTATTTGTCTTGTTGGATTTGTGATCCAAGGAACGCTTATTTGTTTGATATTTGATTCAGTTATTGAAGTCTTGTTCTTAAGGTTTTTGTGTTCAAATATTCATTCTCTTCCCATATATTTGATTATTGCTTTCATGATGATGAGTGGCTAATTTCCTTGTGCGATTCTAGGGTGATTGGCTGAAGGTTGTGGGAAAAACAATAATAGAATAATCTTAATCCCAGTAGGATCCTGAAAGCTCGAGTCTTTATCCTTAACCTTAGAACATCTCGTTCAGTCGATGAACATCTCGGCCGGGGTGGAATTTGACTGACCGAGGTGACCTTTTTTATCCGAAACTGAGAGTTAAGTGTTAAAGTTTGTCAAATCCTATTCTTATTACACCTTTCCTGGTTCAATGCAAGCCTAGGATGAGACTTGCCCGGTAATTCCTTAGTTTGTTTACCCATGATCATAAGTGTAGGTAATAAAGGTTTATCCTTTATTGGGGTTTGAGTGTGCCTTCATTCCATCTTTGTGAGTTAGCTTGAGACTTACCCGGTAAAGGCTGATTCTATTCCCTTAGTTGGTGTGTTTGTTTGAGACTATAATTCCTTTCCTTAGTACCTTGAGACTTACTTGGTAATAGGAGCTTTTGGTTTGGAGTTAGTGAGTAGTGAGACTTATCCGGTGATCTATTCCATTTTAGAAACACCTTCCCTTTGCAAAATCTCAGCTTTGTCCGCTTATCTTGAGATCTTGAGTTGGAACCATAACTAGATGCTTTAATCCCTAGAATTTGCATATTTCCATTAATTGCCTATATTACCATCTTTGATTGCTTTAATTGCTTTTGTGGTTAGTAATTACATTGACTACCTAAACTTGCTTAGGTTTCACCTAAGTCCCTGTGATCGACCCCTGGAATTCTTGCTTTTTACTACAATTGACCCGTATACTGCGGGTTCGCATCCTTGTTTTAAGCATACTTCTTGGGTTATAAATTTAAATCTTGCACACACCATTTGGAGCGAACAGGCCGCCACCAGGCGCAGGGGCGGCGCCAGAGGTCCGCAGGGGCGGAGACAAGGTCCGACGGGAGCGCCAGCTTGCTTCTGCGGCTACGTTTTCTTCTCTAGTAGGTTCCTTCCTCCCTTCCTCTTCGTTCCTTCCTTACGTTTCCTTAGAAGCATACTTAGGATGGACTAGGACTTATGAGAATGCCATCTAGTGGCTTGAACCTAGGTGCCCTTGAATCTTTAGTGATCTTGTGTGTGTGAAGGCCTTGTGGTCTCTCTTCCATCTTACCTTCTTAATCTAGCTTTGTTTTATGCTTGATCTCTTATGAGTTGTGGGTTGTTGTTCCCTCTTTCCCTTGCTTATCTTGTTCTTGACCTCCTAAAGGCTCAAGAGAGCCTTCCTAGCTTCTAGTTGTTGAACCCAAGTTTGATTTTAGCTTTGGAGAGTCTTAATGTGTGTTGTGAGTTGATGTTGACATATATATCTTGGTAATCAGGCTTTGTTTATCCTATTCAGAAAGTGAGATCGTTGGTTTGATTAGCTTGAGACGAGGTAAGTCCTCGGACTTACTTAGCCGCTTTTATGCCTTATTTGGATATATTATGGTGGTGTGTGTTTATCGCTTTTGAGCATGAAAACGGATTAGGATCTACTTGACCTTATTTATTATCAGCCCATCGTTACTATTATTATCGGGCGGTGACATCACTACCCAGCTCCCGAGGGAGACTGGGGGATCTCTGCGACCAGGTCATACATGGTATACAAGCGAGCTTCTTCATCACTCTCTCTGGGTATACGGGCTGAGCGCCGCCACACTCTTGTTGGTTGCACGGGGACAGAAGCGAGAGTTATAAGACTCTCGTGTCACACTTGAACGAATGGATTAGTTATGGAATAACCTAAAAAGATATTATGTAATGAATGTGTATGTTGTGTGTTTTGTGTTCTCATGTTGTTTGTGCCATATTATTCATATAATGCCTAGAATGTGAGCTAACGACTTCAAACCGTTTGTGTAGATGCCTTGCAGGTTAGGGATACCGCCGATTAAGGTGGAGGAGTGGACAGCCGAGTGGACTCCGTACATTATAGGACGGGGACGTTTTTGGGGTTTTCCTTGTATTGTCGGATTATGTCATGTTGTACGTTTTGGATTCCTTTATGTTTATGTCGTTTTAAGGACTCGGCTGAGTATCCAACTTGTATCCCTTCCTTTCTTTTCTTGCATACATTATAAACTATTTTGAGTTTTATGCCTTTAATTGTGCCATGTTTGAAAGGTCCGGTGAGATTGTTGTTAGGCTAATGGTCGAGACCCATTGTGTGGTCTTGCCCGTAGCATTCCGATATCCCGCAGATTCGGGTGTTACATTCTTCCAATTGAGAGATCGGATGATTGGGGCACTTGTGAGGCAATCCTTCAAAGTGCCAAATGCCTTTTTGCAATTCTCATCAACTATGAACTTTACGTCTTTCTTCAGGAGCTCACACAGCAGTGTTGAAATCTTGGTGAAATCCTTGATGAAGTGCCGGTAGAATCCTGCATGACCTAAGAAAGAGCGAATTTCACGCACGTTAGTAGGATAAGGTAAAGTTTGAATTACGTCAATTTTAGCCTTATCAACTTCTATTCCTTTTGATGAGATAGCATGATCTAGCATAATACCTTGCTCTACCATAAAGTGACACTTTTTGGAATAGAGAACTAGATTGGTTTCCACTAGAGGTGTCAAACGGGGGCCAACGGGTCAGGTTCGGGTCGGGTCACAACAAGCTCGGGTTTGAAACGGGTCGGGTCAAGAAAAGGCTTGGTTAATAACCGGATTGGTTTGGGTCGGGTCGGTTTGGCCGGGTACCGATTATTCGGGTTATCGGGTAGCCTCGGTTCTCGGGTCATAACGGGTCGGTTTAGCTCGTTTCTTGATAGTTGTGTCAAACGGGTCCAATGGGTCAATTCGGGTTGGTCACAACAAGCTCGGGTTCAAATAGGTCGGGTCAAAACAATCTCTCTCTTTTAGCGGTTTGTTTCGGATCGGCTCGGTTTGGATCGGATATCAATTGTTCGAGTTCAAATGGGCCGGGTCAAAACAATCTCTCTTTATAACGGTTTGTTTTGGGTCAAGTCGGTTTAGATCGGATATCAATTTAGGTTAATACCGGTTTGGATCGTGTATCAATTAATTTGATTATGATCAATAACCGGCATATCATTAATATAATTTTATATTAATCAACTATTACTTTCTTAAACTAGTGGAAAACACAATATATTGTATTTGAAAACGATTCTAGTCAGATCAGATAATTATCCGCGAATAATTGGGTGATTTAATTGATCGGAATGATTTTATCGTGCTCCGTTTGATTGAAAATGACTTTAACCTGATCTGGATATCCGACTGATCCATTTAATCCATATATCTAATGGGAGTATGTGACTGATCCATTTGATCCATATACCTAATGTAACATATCCCCCCCCCACACACATATATAGATATTCCCTATTTTTTTTGTTTTAAAGTGTAAAATAAAATATATCATAGTCAATTAATCACATAACTTAACTCAAATGAAAGTGAAAACTGTATAATTGATACAATTTATTTTAAAGAAACTTATTTTTAACACTTCAAAACATCTTTTCTTCAACAAGGTAAAAAAGTTAATACTTCAAAAATGTCATCATATATACTTATACAATTATACTATGTATTAAGTAATATATATATATATAGGGTGTGGTTCCCATGAGAACGCCCCCTAACGTGAGAACATGAGAACAATCGTACACCGTTGGATGTGAGTATTAAGGGTTGAGATTTAGAGTAGATATCAAAAATAATAATAACTACGAATAATAATAATTAGGAATCCAACAATAACTACGAATAATCCACTCAACGAACAATAACTACAAATAATACATTAAACGATATGGCACATTCGTAACAAAACTAATAATAATTACGAATCTGTTCTCATGTTCTCACGTTAGGGGGCGTTCTCATAGGATCTATACTCTATATATATATATATATATATATATATATATATATATATATATATATATATATATATATATATATAGGGTGTGGTTCCCATGAGAACAACCTCTAACGTGAGAACATGAGAACAATCGTAAACCGTTGGATTGTTTATTATTAAGGGTCGAGATTTAGGGTAAGTATCGTAATTATTAAGAAAATTTTAACACACACGCGCTTCCCATATCTCAAAATTTAGAATTCCTAATTTCACTCCATACACGCTGCACATCCGGAAAGAAGATTTTAGGGCTGTGACGGTTGAAGAGGAATTTTGACGCTGAATCAGGGGACCTCCGGTGTTGGTGGCGCAACTTAGACGGCGAGGAGCATTCTGGCAACCCATCTGCGGTTGTGGCGCTACCGGTTCGTTGTGGATCTGGATCTCCCAGCGACTCGTTTGCCTTGAGTTGCGTCCGGTGACTCGGTTGTGGCCGCACAATTAGCGGTTGTGCTCACATTGTACTGCGCCCGGTGCCCTTACAAGCTGGCCATTGGGGCTCCTGCTTACCCTAAATCGACGCCTCTGCCCCTTCAATTTCTCGAACGCTGTGCTCAAATCCGAGGTAGTTTCATAAAATCAACTGATAATTTCTTTCGATCGGTTGCTTTCTTTACCATTCTTATTTCAACTCTCTTTTGACGGTTACGATTTCATTGAGTATCCTAGATCGACTGAAGCGACGAATTCCAACACCAAGAATGGATGATAACAGGGTATCTGATGGTTAATTATGAATAATTTTTGTTACCTTCAAGTAATGTTGTTGGAATATGTTGAGAAAATATATTCTATAATTACGAATGATATTGATGCTGCATTTTTTGTTATCAACATGATAGTTTGTAGATATGATTCATAGTTATTAAATTGTTTTATGAGTTTTCAGATTATGTCCTCTTTGTTTTTTGCTATTCCAAAAATTATGAATAATGCGAATATGAAGTGCATTTTAGATTTGAAAACATAAACTAACTACGAATAATTATTGTGTAGACTATTTATGTATGCTAATACAGTAATTATATGGAACGCATATTTGGTTTGAAAAAACTAAACTAACTATGAATAATTATTGTGTATATACTAATTATGTATACCTTTTGTTATAGTATGTACCGGTTGTGAAAGAAATTGGGATAGGGTTTGACCGCAGATATAAAAAGTTTACTAGCGATTTGGATGTTGCCCTTCGCTTTTGTGAAGATCGTGTTGATTTGACTGATTTTGACATGGTCAGTCCTCATATTGTTAGTTGATTATTGTATTTTTCTCAACTTCTACTGAGTTTTTTTTATTTATTGTATTTGTTTCAAGATAATGTTCTCACTGAGTTGTAAGATGCATCACTTTGTGGTGTGTTTCCATATGAAGACTGTTGTGGCTGAGATACTTGATATTCGTAGAGATTCCGACATTGATTACAACTACTTTGTCACTCGACTGGTACGGATTAGTTTGAAATATCAATTTAATCGTTGGATTCGTAATTATTCATTGTTTGTTACATTAATTTCAGGCGTTGCTCTTTGGTCTATACCTTATTGATGTTGGATTAGACGTGATGGGTGGAAGGATACGAGAGGTAGAGGAAGCCAAGGTTTTGAAGATGGCGTGGAAAGATAACAGGGTATCTGATGACATTGGAATATATGATATGAGACATATGAAAACATACAAAGGGGATGCTAAGTGGGAATGTGGCTTCAAGTATCAGATAGTACAGAGTCTAAAGGCATTAAGGGTTCAATATCTGCACCGAATCCTTACCAGTGAGATCAATGAGGTTAAGGAGAACCTTTTGAATGCCTTGGAGATGGGTGTTAAACAGATTGACAAATGGACATTAAGATTGGATGATAATGATGATCGTTTAGATAGACTTACTTGACTTAATGTAATCTACTAGTAGCAACTTGACATCTTCAAACTTAGTTGTGTTTTTTGTTTTTTAGGACTATTGTTGGATTTATTTTATATATGTCTACTTTGATTTGACTGATTGTTAATCGATGTGGCGTGTGTTTTTGTAGGATATATGTTTGACATAATAGCGATTATTCGTAATTACAACCGTTTTTTACGTGAGATATTATAATGTATACAAGCAGTTATTCGTAATTACAAACGTTTTTTAAGTGAGCTATAACAATGTATACAAGCATTGAGTTCGTAATTACAAGCGTTTTTTTTAGTGAGACATAACAATGTATAGAAGCATTAAGTTTGTAATTACAAACGGTCAATGCTAAGATCGTTTAGATATACTTCATTTAGCTAATGTACTCTACTACTAGCAACTTGAAATCTTCAAACTTAACTGTTTTTATGGTTTTTTAGGATTATTGTTTGACTTATTTTGTGAATGTCTACTTTGATTTGACTAATTATTAATCGATGTGTCGTGGATGTTTGCATAATTTACACTATGAAGTTTCAAAACCAAAATGCCAATAATATATTATTTACTTGTGTTTGACATAATAGTGATTATTCGTAATTACAAACGTTTTTAAAGTGAGATTTAACAATGTATATAAACAAAAAATTCGTAATTACGAACATTTTTCAAGTGAAATAATACATTGTTGATAAGCATTTATTTTTAAAGATAAAACAACAACTATTAATCAAAAGCCTTAAGTCCTAAATGGACTGAAAGGTTTCAATAATTACGAATTCAAATAATGTAAAATAACACTAAATATATTCTACATAACTTCCTTGCAGTCGCTTACATTGACTTGACGAGCTATCAGCAAATCCTTGTCTACTACACATCAAAATCCTATGCTTTATAGTTCCATCCGTATCCTCACAAGAAGCTCCCCTTCTAACATCAAACCCAACTGTAGATGCATAGCTATTATAAAAAGTTTCTCCATCCTCAATTGCTTTGAACCTCTTTCCAATTGTCGGTATCAACATTTCATCGCATGTTGGTATCCTCATCACATTCTAAATTTTGAAAAATGAAATCCATATATTCGCCTTCTTGAAGTGCATTAGACTTATGAACCTCCCATTGTTTGGTTGTGCCTGAAAAATCAAATACTCTATTAGACGTCAATTTATTTTATTCGTAATTATAATGATCTTTTCAACTGAAACTAAAAATGATACAATTGTGTTATTCGTAGTTACTCTGTTTATTATATTTATTATCAACATGGAATTTGTTTATTCGTAATTATAATGATCTTTTCAACTGAAACTAAAATGATACAAGTGTGTTATTCGTAGTTAATCTGTTTATTAGATTTATTATCAACATCGAATTTTTTTAGTCTATCGGTTCTTCGTACGAGTTTCAACAATGCAACTATACAATTCTATCGGTTATTCACACGAGTTATGTCAAACCGATTTGAATTACAAAGAGTAAATTTGAATACATACACTTACTCAGATTTGCATATGGAGAAACAAACTGCTTTCTTGACGGGATATGATTTTCTTGACTGGATATGACAGCTTGTTGAATTCTGTTGTTATGATCGACTTGAACATATGTTGTAGAGAGACGGAATTGAATAAATTTGCAAATGCACACTCAATCTGAGTTTTCCATTGTTTCGTTTTTTGATTTGACGGAATTGGGGAGAACTGTTAATGGAGTTTACGTATAATAGAGAGGAGGAAGGAGATATCTGGTGAATCTTTTTTAACTAACGGTTTCCTATAATACAATATATATTTTAAAAAAATAATTAAGAGAGAGTGGGTTCACTCTCTTTTAATGAGAGTGAGTAATTATTATACATTAATTGATTTTCTATTTATCATTTTCTACCATTAATCTAGACCATTGAATTTTAAAAATTGGATGGTCACGATTTGTTCTCATGTTCTCATGTTAGAGGTTGTTCTCATATGATCTATCCTCTATATATATATATATATATATATATATATATATATATATATATATATATATTTTAATACTTGTATTGGAAATCGAAAATTAAAGTTGGAAAATAATTCTAATAAGTAATTAGTAAACCATAACTTAAAACCAAAATTTATTTTAATGAGTTGAAAACATTTTTACCTTACATTTATCGTGTCAGAGTTGTAGAATGTCATTATAGACTTATACTTATAGTATGGAATATGTAATATATATTTATGTATATATAGACAATATAATGAACAAAAAAAATATCTTCAAAATTCCGATTCTTAAAAATTATAGTATGGATTATGTATTTATGTGAAAAACGATTTTAGTCGGTTTGAATAAATATTTGCAAATATTTGGGTGATTTGTTGATCGAAATGATCTTTAACCAGATTTGGATATCCGACTTATAGAATGGATTATGTAAAATGTATTTAATATGTCATTATAGACTTATAATATAAACTTATAATATGGATTATGCCATTATATACTTATTGGGTTACTTCGGGTCGGGTTACTTCGGGCCAGGTTACTTTGTGATATCGGGTCACTTCGGGTCGGGTTACTTTGGGATGGGTTACTTCAGGCCGGGTTATCGGGTCACTCGGGTCGGGTCACTTCGGGCTATCGGGTTACTTCGAGTCGGGCTATTCTGGCAATCGAGTCATTCGGGCCGGGTTACTTCGGGTCATTTATTACTTCGGGTTAAATCGGTTTCAAGCGGGTCAGTTCCGGGCATTTTTTTTCAAAATTTTCGGGGCCAGGTCGGGTTCGGATTCGGGTTCATCGGGTCGGGTTCACGGGTCGGTTCATCTTTTGACAGCTCTAGTTTCAACGCATTTTTTAAGAACAAGTTGTAAATGTCCTAAACATGCATCAAAACTATCTGTATAGACGGTAAAATCGTCCATAAAAACCTCAATAAAGTTTTAAATATATTCCGAAAAGATACTTAGCATGCACCATTGGAAGGTGCCGGGAGCATTACAAAGTCCAAATGGCATTTTGCGGTATGCAAAAGTGCCAAAAAGGCAAGTAAAGGTAGTCTTCTCTTGGTCCTTCGGGGCGATGGCTATTTGAAAATAGCCCGAATATCCATCTAGGAAGCAATATTATGGGTGACCTGCAAGACGCTCAAGCATCTGGTCAATGAAAGGTAAAGGAAAATGGTCCTTTCGGGTTACGGTGTTTAACTTACGGTAGTCGATACAAATCCTCCATCCGGTTTGGGTTTTGCTTGGAACCATCTCGCCATGTTGATTTTCCACCATGGTAATCCCTCTGTTTTTCTTAATAACTTGGGTTGGAATAACCCATTTGATATCCAAGATCGGGAAGATCATATCCGCTTGGAGGAGTTTCAACACTTCCTTCTTGACCACATTTATCATAGGCGGGTTGAGTCTCCTTTGGAGTTGCCTTGATAGTTTTGCCTCTTCCTCAAGGATGATCCGATGCATACATGTAGAGGGACTAATCCCTTTAATGTCCGCAATGGTCCAACCAAGAGCCATCTTATGCTCCTTAAGGATGTTCACCAACTTCTCCTCTTCATGGAAAGACAATTTGCTAGATACAATCACCGGCAAAGTGTCATTCTCCCCTAGGAAAGCGTACTTGAGATGTTGGGGAAGCTCTTTCAACTCGATCTCCGGAGCCTACACAATAGAGGGAACAAGCTTTTCGCTTGGAGTTAGCAAGGTGGGCCCAATGGCCAAAGGTGATATGGGGAGCCTTTTGGCCCATCCAATTGAGCTAGAACTTCCTGCATGTTAGATGTCAAGGCATAATCCGAATTATGAATATCAATGTTGTTTTCAATTATGCTTTTTAATTCATCAATATCGGAAATGTCAAAAACATCTTGTATAATTGGTTCAATTACATCAATAGCACAAAGAGAGTGGTCATCGATGGAGTGTTTCATAGCATGATATATGTTAAATTCAACCACCTCACCATCAAATTCCATTGTCAATTTCCCACTAACGTAATCAATCTTAGTTCTAGCTATTTTTAAGAATGGTCTCCCCAATAAAATAGGTGCAGCATGTGAATCATGTTCCATATCCAATACAATGAAATCAGCCGGAAAAATCAAATTATCCACCATAACTAGCACATCTTCAATTATTTCCTTAGGATAAACATTAGATCTATCCTCTAGTTGGACAACAATTCGAGTTTCAAGAAGTTGCCCAAGACCAAGAGATTGATAAATGGAAAGGAAGAACATTTATTGAAGCACCTAAGTCAAGCATTGCTTTGTCAAAGCGAGTTTCACCAATGACACAAGGAATACTTACCATGCCCGAATCACTACAATTATTGGGCATTCGTCGTTTGAAGACCGCTGAGACATGCTCAGTTACTTGGACCTTTTGCATTCCCTTCAACTTCTGGTTCCTCTTGATCGTGCATAGCTCCTTCAAAAAGCGAGCATACTTAGGAATACTCTTCACACGTTTTAAAAGGTGGATGTTTACCTCACATTTAGATAAGGTCTCAAAGAAATCCATGTCCTCTATCACCCTTCTCTCCTTGAGTGCTTCTGGAAAAATATTTGGTGGTTTCTCGGAGTAAAGCGGTGGAAAACTTGGACGGATGTAAGAGTCCTCATCAACAGAACCCTCTGTCTACTTTTGCGCAGGGGCGGGAGCTTGCAGCTGCAGGGCGGGTCAGGGGTTGTCATCGCAGGGGCAGCGTCTGTGCAGAGGGGAACGCCACTAGAGGCGCGGGGGCGGCTGTAGGGGCGGTAGAACTGTCAGAAACCAGTTCCTTCGATTCCAAAGCTGGCTTTGGCTGCACTTGCCTCCCGCTTTTTAATGTTAGAGAACTAACATTCTTGTTAGGGTTAATGACGGTCTAGGAGGGTAGGTTTACCGAGGATCAAACTTCGATGCTTGTGGTAGCTTCCGTCATTTGTCCAACCTGTTTCTCGATGTTCTTGATGTTGGATTCTGTGGTTTGGACATGAGTAGCGAAATGTTTAGTTAAAACCTGTAGCATATCCACAGTGGATTGGGACTTGCTTTTGCGGGGTTGTTATTGCTATTGGTTTTGTTCATCCCTCCACCGGAAGTTGTGTTGATCATGTCAACCCGACATGTAATTCTGAGCATATGGGTCATTCCTTTGGTGTTACTGTTGTTGTTGACCATATCCCAAAGCATTCACCTCAGCAGCTTCATCTTGGACTTGTGGACACAAGTCCGTGGGGTGGAAAGGGTCGGCACAAACTCCACAAGCATTGAGTTGTTGTGGAGTTCCCATCAAGGTTAATCTCTTAACCATCACCTTCAACTCAGTAATCTCCGTGGATATCTCCAGACGGCTCGGGTGTACAGCATGTACACCTCTTTTGGTAGAAGTCCTACAAAAGTTCCTAGTACCTTCCGCCAATTCCTGCATTTTATCCAAAGCAAGTTCGAGAGTAGAGTTTAAGATATTACCTCTACATACGGCGTCGACGATCCTCCTCTCGTTGTCTAGCAAGCCATTGTAGAAGTACAAGACTAGATCTTGGGTAGAGTATCCATGGAAAGGACAGATGGATCTTGACCTCGCGAAGCGTTCAAAATACTCATAAAGAGTTTCATCCGCTTCTTGCTCGATATTGCTTATCGCCTTCTTCAAGCTATTTGCCTTCTTTACGGGGAATAACTTCTCCAAGAAGGCCTTGTGGAGGTTGTCCAATGAGTCAATGCTCCCGGATGGAAGATGGTAGTACCAATCATCCGCCCCATCCTTGAGGGTGAAGCCAAAAGCCCGCATCTTGATTTGTTCCTCGGTGCCTTTTTCCGGCCATGCTCATGCAAACAACGTGGAACTTCCCAAGATACTTGATCGGATCTCCCCTACTCAACCCATGGAAAGATGGGAGCAGGTGTATCAACCGCTGTTTGAGCTCAAAGTTGACTCCTTCCCAAATTGCTGGTATGGTAACCATAAGGGGGTGTTGAGTCAAATTGGGTTGTGTCGGTTGGCGGAGAGTTCGGTTTGCCGTTGCTTCACGAGTTCATTATTGCTTTCGTTGTCGATTGTGCGTTCTCTCAATTTCTGAATCAAAAAGCGCAAAATCTGAGTTAGTAGCACGGGTTTGAACCATGAAAATGGTCTAAACCAATAATTGATAATCTAAAATAAAAACAAAACAAAAACTTAAACTCCCCGGCAACGGCGCCAAATTTGACGAGGCTAAAATCCTATGGTCATTGTCTTTTAGCTTTAGTCGAAGTAGAATACCGAACGTTACACTTAACCGATTGTATTGTGTAAGGGTCGAACCCAAGAGATTTTTAGTCAAAGTTCTATTTAGATTCAATTAACACTTGGTAACAACGGGGGGTTTGGATTGTAGAAATGAGACAAGACAAAAGCAATCAATAACAAGCAAAGATGATGATAATATGGATGATTAAAAAGCTACACTAGGTTAGATCTTATCATGCATACTACTTGGTTGGTTCTTTTTAGAAGTAATTCACCAATGTTCTCATCTTGATCTTATATATATATTAAGTCAACCGGCATTAACACAACTTAACTAGCTTATTGATCCGTAAACCTACAAGATCAAAGACACAAGTTAGCATTCGAGTAAAGATAAGGAGATACAAAGAAGATAAATAACCCGTTAATCTTACTTTATAGTTTTGTTCCATTCCCTTAAGTAATCACAACCAGCTTTTACCTATGGGTTTACTACTAGATTAAGGACCCGAACCCGGAATAGATTAATCCTAGCACTTTGCATGCAAATGTTCACTTAAGGTGATCAAACTAAGTGAGAAAAGGCATACAAACATAATTTAGAGATCAAGGAAACATTACACAATTGAACTGAATTAAACTTTTATTATAAAATACTTACAACCAAATAGCAATGCAGCTTCAATCAACCCAATGTAGAAAGGAAGCTTAGAAACTCATTACAAATAGAACTTAGGAAATATAGAGCTTTTGGGGGGAAAATATGGATGATTATAGCAATCCGTCAATAGCTCTATTTATACTACAAAATGCACTAAAAGGGAGTAAATGGATTGTCTAAACAGCCACCTTAAATGTCATAAAGGTGGTGCAAACAGCCGGAGTTAAGTCCTTTGGCTCTAAACCGCAAGGGCGGGCAACAAGGCCACAGGGGCGGTTTAGGCCAGAACGTTCCAACTTCGTCTTGGCTGCTGGGGTGGCCTGGCAGTCCCGCAGGGGAGGGGTCTTTAATGCTCTTGAACGTTTGACTCTTCATCTTCGTGTCGTTTTTGTTGATAATCCGCAGGGGTGGCCTAGTGTTACCGCAGGGGCGGTGACACGGTCTCTTCGTCTTCACAGGTCCGTTGGCAAGGGCACAGGTAAGGGCGCTGGGGCGCCGGCTTCGCTTCTTTAGGTTGAGTCACTGCAGGGACAGCTGGAGGAAGTAGTTGGGGCGGTGACAAGCATCTTCTGGGCGCAAGAGAAGGCGCTGACTACGGCACTAGGCATGGGTCTTCAGGTGTGTCACCGTAGGGGCGGCTAGGTGGCGCCGTAGGGGCGGTGACACCCTGGTCTCGGGACGCTGTGAGGCGCAGGCTGTGTCACCGGAGTGTAGTGTCACCTCAGGGGCGGTGACAATACTCCGCGGGCGTGGTGGGGCACCAGAAACTTGTCTTCATTGATCTTCTTCAACTCCCAAGTGTTGCTAAACCCTTTCTTACTTCATTTTGGTCTTCTTCATCTGGATCAAGGGATTAGTAACACAATATGACTCAAAGACTTAAAAAGGACTCTAAAAACTACCTAAATTGATAGTGATTCCATCACCTATCATATATATATCGTAATGCCGGTAATAACTCTCAATTTTTTATGCATCTAGAAGCTTGGCAAAGACAGTGCACAATTTAGATAAGTCGATAATCTCATTCTAAAAACTAGTTTAACTATTACAGTTTGTGTATAGTTTAATGTTCCACAATATTAAATGACACATATAAGCCTTCCAATATTTATAGTCTTGTATGCAATTGGTTTTTGATAAAGAAATCAATATTTTGACAAATGACAATCATTTAAAGCATCAATCTAAGATTCAAGAAGGAAAATCCCATTAAAAACAAATCTATATCCTATACTATCTTTCATCGGTTGAGTAAAACATGTTATAGTATAGACTTAAATCCAAAGGGGCTAGGGGTAGGCAAATTATATAGATATGTCAAGTTGTATATATCTATACCATCTTCGAATCAGCACAAGCTAAAAATTTCATGGTCCATGCGTTATCTACTCTAAAATATACTCACATTCAAAAAAGATAACTATAACATAATCTTAGCGCATAATAATTTTTGATGCCCTAAAGAATATTTCAATTTTCTTCGAGAATAATAAGATCTTGTTAGATTTTCTTAAAACATGGACTTAATAGCATAACAAAATCATTACAGAGTAGCATTGTAAAACAATTACTTTCACTTACTATTGAGTCATATAAAATCATGCTAGATATCTTCAGGAACGAAAATAAAGTTTTATATCAAATAAAAGGGCTAAAGAAATCAGCATAAAGTCATAGTTGGATTTTCAGGGTTGTTTTATGTTCCCCGTATTTTTATAGAAGATCATCTCTATAAGATAAGACGATTATAATTCATGTCATGATTTCTAAATATCTCCATTCTTTCCACCCTTATTTCCACCACCATATACATTGCATCGCTTTGTGAGTATCTTATTCTCTCTACTTGTTCTTTTCACATTGAGGGCAATGTATAGTTTAAGTATGGGGTACTATAATCACATTCACATATCATGTTTCACCTTTCTTTTTTTTTGATACATAGGTAAGAGAAATCGGTGGATCAGTTTCTAGAAACAGGTCGACTTAAAGCATCCTTGCGGATGAGGTCTTGAACATCTTCAAGATTAGCATTGGCATACAGCGAGAGATTGTGACCATGCATGGAAATCTTGTCCATGACCGTATTGATTTTCTTGTAAATATGTTGTGTTGAGGAGTTAGATAATCCCGAAATCATGTTAGTAATATTAGTGATGATCACGTCCAACTCCTATGGAGGCTTCCATATTCGATTGATCGAATTGATAGGCATTAAGTTATCTCCTTCTATCTCGATTGATAAAAATCCTATCCCCTTAGTCTTTTGTAGACCCTCCAAAAGATAAAACGCTTCTGCTTCAAGCATAGAATCAGTGTTGCATCTACCGCTTCCTATAACAATAGGAACGATGTGTATATATAACATACTAAAACAGAACCCACTAAGGCCACATGTCAACCACTGAGATATGCCACCTAGGATTTTTTTTCAATATATTTACAAATATGCCACAAGATACTTACAGATTTTCAAATTTTGTTTTATAAAATAAATTCTTAAAACATTAATAAACAGTCAACAATGCCACTTCACATTTTAAGCATGCCTTGTAAGATTTCGATTGACTTATTTAAAATATTTTTATAATATATCTATCAATTCGTTAAAATTTAAAAAAAATCATAAGATATTGATAACAACCCAAATCTTCAAAGTTTTAACAAACGAGATTTTAAAATTGTAACGCCCCAATTTTAGGTGCGTTTGCGATATATACTTTTTCGACTTTTATCGATATCTTTTAGCTTAAATATTTTTAAAAGGGTATTTTTACAACGTAAAATATTTTTACGGGGTGTATTTAAATTTTGGATACGTTTACGTATATCCGTTTTATATTGTTCGGAAAAAGTCGGTAGGTATTTCTAGTTCGGAAATCCCGATCCGAGGTTTCGATTGAGTTCTTTTCCTTTTTATTTTATGTAACATCCTGGATTTTTATTCTGGGTGTTGAGAGGTTTATCGACTTCCCGCAGACACGAAGTGCTGAACGTCGGGTTTTATTTCCAAAATCTCGTTCCGACCTCTCGTTTACCACCCTTGCTTTTGGACCCCTCGGTTCTTAGCGTTTTGGGAGAATGGGTCAGCTGTCCTTTGAGCTCCCCTTTTTGATGGCAGCCTTGTCCCTCCTCTCTATCTCCTCTCATTTCACTCTTACGTGAAAAGGTTTCCTCCTCCTCCACACTCTCTCTTTGGCTTGGATGCTCTTGGGAACCCTCTTGATGACCTCCCTTCTCTTCCTCTTGGTTGATGTCCAACAATAGTGTGAGCTACATATCCGGTTTGGTGATGGTAAGCCTTTCCTCCTTCCTCATTCCTTCACCTTCATCTTCTTCCTCAAGCTTCAATGGTGAAAGTCATAGCGTCATCTTGCTTTCTTCCTTCTTTGGCTTGCATGCGAGTAGGATCGAGTTTGGAATGTCTTGTGTGATGCTTTGGTGTGTGGAGAACATCTATGGTGGAGCAAGGGAGCTAGGAGGCATCAACACATCAAGGAACCACCGAAGAAACCATGGCGGAATCGGCCACTGTTGTTTGACCACGGGGGCGGCCAGCTTGAGCCGCAGGGGCGGCCAGCCCAGGCCACAGGGGCGGCTGCAGCTTCTGTCGGCCTTCCCTTGCGGTCTTTTTCTCCCTTTTGCGGTTGCTCTTCATTCTTCCGATCTCATGCCTTTGCTTGGTGAGTTCCCTCCCTTGAGTATAGGTTTTTTGATGGCCTTAGGGAGTGTTGATGTTTAGAAGCATGTTAGGTTGGACCTAGGATAGTTGGAATGCCATGAAGTGGCTTGTAAACCTTAACTGAGTTTGTGAGATTTTCGGAATGGTCTTTGGCTTGATGGTTGCGTGTTCTGAGTTGTTTCATGGGATGAGAGTATGGCTACATGGTGAGGCTTTGTGAGGTTTAGATGGTTAGTACATGGATGTGAGTTAATGAGGTAGGATGTGCATATAGTTGTTACCTTGGAGTGTTGTTGAGACTAGGATCGTTCGTCCTAGTATGGGTTATGGTTTGTGATCTTGCGAGATCATCGGGTCTAGAATTCTAAGGACTTCTAGCTTATGAGAGTGGTATTGATTTGTTCCTTGTTATGATCAGGAGATGAGTATTCCTACAGGAAGTGAGATCGGTTTTTAGCTAGCTTTGGGACGAGGTAAGTCTACGGACTTACTTAGCTCGCTTTTACGCATTATTTGGATATGTGATGGTGGTGTGTGCTTTACCTTTGTTTATAATCATGAAACTGGATTAGGATTTACTTGACCATATATATTGGCCCATTGTTACTACTATTATTATCGGGCGGTGACATCACCGCTCAGTTTCCCGAGGGAGACTGGGGGGATCTCTACGACCAGGCCATACACGGTATACGGGCGGGCTTCTTCATCACTCCCTCAGGATATACGGGTTGGGTGCCGCCACACTCTTGTTGGTTACACAGGGACAGAGGCGAGAGTTATAAGACTCTCGTGTCACACTTTGAACGAATGAATTAGAAATGGAATAACCTAAAAAGAGAAGATAAGAACCGGATGAGTATGTTTATGTGCATGTTGTGTGTTATGTATGCTTCTGTGTGTGTTTGTGTCTTTGCTATCTTTATAATGCCTAGAATGTGAGCTAACGATTTTATACCGCTTGTTGTAGTTGATGTGCAAGTTAGGTGTTGCCGAGTGATCCGGAGGAGTGGGCAGCCGGGGTTCCGTACATCTTAGGTCGAGTTTGGGTTTTTGAGTCCATGTAGTATCGTTGTATATTATATTGTGTATTCTTGGCGTTGTTGTATAGACGGCTGATGTCTTTCCTTTCTCGTTGTATCCGGGAATCATGTCTTTCCATTAATCTTGTTTTCGGTTTTGGCCTTTATTTGTGCCTTGTTGAAAAGGTCCGGTGAAATTGTTGTCAGGCTAAGGGTCGGGACCCATTGTGAGGTCTCGCCCGTAGCATTCCGATATCAATCACTCAATAAGCAATACCCAAAAATGCATACCCAAAAAATGCATAACCATAAAAATGCATATCAATCACTCAATAAGCAATATTCAAAACTGCACACACATATACTAAAAAATGCATACCCAAACTGCACACACATATACTTAATAAGCAATACCCAAAAAATGCATATCAATCACTCAATAAGCAATACCCAAAAATGCATACCCAAAAAAATGCATATCAATCACTCAATAAGCAATACCCAAAACTACACACACAAATACTCAAAAATGCATACCCAAACTGCACACACATATACTCAATAATCAATACCCAAAAACCCTATCTTCAATAACGAATACATACCCCAAACAACAAAAGTCTATCTTCATTAATGCATACCAAAATGCACACACATATACTCAATTTAAAACAATACCCAAAAAATGCAAATGTTAAGTAATCAATCTCTTTCATAATACATACCGAAATTGCACACACAAAATCAAACACATACCCACTACTACTTACTAAAACGAATCAAATGCATACCAAAAATATAGTACAAATAGCTTACCCAAAAAATACAGATCTGGTTCCCGGCAACGACAGAGCATACAGCGGTGAGAAAGAGGAGGGTTGGTGACGGAACGATGATCAAACAGCGGTGCTAGCGCCGGAAACCAGTGGTGTAGCCCCTCCTCGTGTCAACGGAGAAACCCTAGATCTCTCGTTCGCCCTTCGACGGAAACCCTAGATCTCTCCCGCTCGAAGGAAACCCTAGATCTCTCGCTCACCCTTCGGTCTGTTCTTGTTTTCTCGGCCAGATTTTTTTGGAAGAATGGAGGAGATGGGAAATGGGTTTCTAAATGAATGATTTAGAGAGAGTTTTTCCTCACTTTATTTAAAAAATCAAAAAATCAAAAGTAAACATCATATCACTATTTAAATTTTGTACACCACCATCATTTCAATTGACCTCCTATTTTTATAGTTGCAGGCCTAATTTTTATTGTTTTCCCTATGAGCCCATTTTGCAAAAGTAATATCTTAAGAGTCCTATTTCCCTAATTAAGTCTTTTAGTTTTCCTTCTTTGCTTTTTAATTTTTGTTTGGTTGTTCAAATTTTTGTTTGCTTGCTCCTAGTCAGCAATCTAATTAAGAGCTATTGTTTTGAGGTTCTGTGGAATCGTAGTTTTATTGAAGATGAACTGATTCCTCACCATCCAAATGTTCCACCAGATGTCAGCGGGGCATCTCAGTTCAGACAATGTTATTGTTCCTTTGAGTTCAAACATGACCTCTGTAATGTTCTCATTGTCAATGTCATAGTTCAGTAAAATGGATGAAAATTTTGGGTTGTCGATTGATGTTACCATGTAAGGACATTGAAAAAACAAGGTGTTTGGCATTTTTTGTATGGTGATTACAGAATTTACAATTCATCACGACCGGGATGCTTTGCCTATCAAGATTCTGCTTTGTAGGTAGACCATCTAGTGCAAGTTTCCATAGAAATTTTTTTTATTTTGGACATAACGTCAATTTTTCATATCCAACTTTTGTCTATGGTTGTCCACCTTTAGTTTTTGAATCATTTCGAAAGCCAATTTGGTCGAATATCATTCTTCATCATTCTCAACCCCATACAGTTTATCCCTAATATCATTTTTGGGGAAGATTATAGCTTTTTACTTTTTCGATAATGTTAGTAGACAGTACATTGTTTAGTCGATTAAGCGTTTAATTATTCCATCTTTTGTTTGTGATGTACGATGAAGTACTTTCATTTTGATTTATCAAGTCCTTATTAGTCACCATTTCCATAAGAGGTTTGTCGTTGATCCACCTGTCTTTCCAAAATCTAACAATTTTTTCATCTCCTACTCGTCATCTAAGCCCTTTGTTATAATCTTCTCTTAGTTTTACTAGTTTCTTCCATTTCCATGATGCATTTTCTCCACATTGGTAGTTCCAAAGATATGATCCTTTAATGTATTTTTCTTCGACAATTTTAACCTAGCATTGTCCGGCTCTGCCATGATATTCCACAAAAGTTTCATTTGTAGTGCGTTATTCATATTTTCTACTTTCCTAATTCCATTGCCTCCTCGGGATCTTGGTTTATAGATTTTATCCCAGTTGATAAGCGGGTGGTTATTTGGGGCCCTTATTCCAAAACAAAATTTCTATTAAGATGATCTAATTCTATGTGGATACTTATTGGTAGCATAAAGGCCTACATTAGATAACTTGGTTTGGCGTTGAGGTTGGCTTTTATTAGTGTAATTCTACCTTCCTGTGATAGCGACGACGTTTTCCATCTCGTCAGTTGTTGCTTGGATTTTATTATAAAGGAGTTTAAGATGTCTTTGCTAACTCATTCATTAATGATAGGGCCTCCAAGGTATTGTTCAAGACTATTTGTAGCATTAATTTCTAGTTGTCCTTGGATTCATTGTTTGTTACTTTGGTCAATGTTTGCAGTTATTTGGAAGGCGGATTTGTGGTAGTTTATAACTTTCCCTGAGATATCACAATAGTCGTTCAAGGTTGGAAGGATCTTGTTGCTAGCATCAACGGATGTCTTAGTAAAGATAATATTATCATCGACAAAAGCTAAGAAAGGTATTCTAGTTCCATTTTTGTAATAGGGAAGCCGATAGACTTAGGGTTGTCGTTTGTCATTTTTTGAATTTTTTTGGTCAATACCTCCGCATAAAGATTAACCAAAAGGAGGGAAAGTGGGTCGCCTTAACGATGGCCTCTTTGTGGAAGCAAAATGTTGGTGAGGAGTCATTGATTAAAATAGAGTAAGATACTGTGGAGATATATTCGTAGATCCACTCTTGAAATTTTCACCCGAAGCCGAATTTTGCTAATACGGCTTTCACAAATTTCCAATCTACTTTGTCATATGTTTTTTCCATAACTAGTTTGATAGCCATGAACCCATCTTTTCCTTTTTTCGACTTGAATTCATGAAAAATTTCGTGCGTGATGAGCACGTTATCTTGAATTGCTCTATTTTTAATGAAGTCACTTTATAGAGGATGGATTAGTTTAGGTAGGACTAAGCTAAGTCTTTTTGCCAGGATTTTTACAATTATTTTGTAGACAGTTGAACATAAGCTTATGGGTCTATAGTGCGAAGTTTTGGTTGGGTTGTCTATTTTAGGAAGTAGGGCCATAAATGTATGATTGATTTGTGTGAGTATTTTTCCGGTTCTACAATAACTTTTGACTGCCCTGGTATCTTCTGGTCCTATGATGTGCCAATAAATTTGATACAACCTAACTGGCATACCATCAGGTCCCGGCGATTTGTCGTTGCCAATGTCAAAAGTGCATCTTTGATTTCCTTTTGTGGAGAACGGAAATGTAAGATTGAAATTGTCAATTTCAGATACCTCTGATTGAATGACTTCTAGTTGTTTTAGAAGTTTGCTTTTGTCTATTGTTGATGCTTTAAAGCGGTACTTATAGTCTTTTTATGAATTCCTCATTGATTACATTCTCTTTGGATATAACCACACCATCGTTCGTGGTAATCATTGTTATAACTTTGTTATTCCTTCTACCCGTTTCTTTCCTATGATGGAATTTCTTGTTTTTATCCCCTAGCTGTAGATTTCTCGTTTTCGCTCTTTGTACCCGGTACTTGTGTGAGTAATCCATCAGGCATTCCCTTTTCCTAATAAGCCTGCTGATTTTGTCATTCTTACGTTGGTCAAACACATGCAAAATTAGTTTTTGGAGATCTTCTAGGTTGTCGTCCACATTTTGAAGTTGTTTGTGAATATTACCGAATTTATCTTGGCTCCATTGTTTTAACTTTTGTTTAAGTATGTGTGTTTTTTCCACGAGGTTGAACATATGTGTTCCTGTGTATTATGTTCTCCAAACCTTCTATATAAGGTTCTTACAATCATGACTTTGCATCCACATTGCTTCAAACCTGAACGGTTATTCTTAATGTTTTTTGGTTTCCTGTTTTGGAGGAAAATGGATATCATAGTGGTTTGAGGTCGTAAATGCATGGTTTCTCGTGTGTAGCCCAGGGTATTCCTGAATGATTTCTAAAGATGTCATGACTCTATCTAATTTTTCATATGTGTTATCGTCTCCTACTTTCTTTTTCTTTTAGGTGTAATTATTACCTTTGGTAGGAAGATCGCGTAGACTATGTTGATTGGAGAATTGTTGCAGTCTCTCAAACTTGTTATTCACGGGCAGTACCCCTCATTTTTTATCAGAGGGTTCCAACAACTCATTGTAGTCACCAAGCACTATCATTGGGAGGCTTATTGCATTCATCTCTTCAGTAAGTTGTGTCCAAAACTAGTTTTTTAATTGTTCATTTGGTGGGCATAAATGAATATGATCATGGTTTCAAAGTTATTATGAGTATTTGTGTGTTTAACCATAAGATATCTATTGGAGAATTTAACAATGTCAATTTTTTTCATCCTTTAGTTGATATTTCTTCCATAACAGACAGAGACCTCCGGCAAAACCCATTGCCGGAATGAAAAAAACTTTATCAAAATCAGCGTTTTCCATTATTTTTGTTCGGGTTCAGACTTGGCTTTATTTTCGGCCAACATTATCATTTGAATGTGTTCGTTTCCACACGTAATGTTGATGTTGGTCCAAAAATTTATTTTCTTCATACCCCTACAATTCCAGAATATAATCTTCATTTATAGATTATATTTGATGTTGGGAGGTTTTATTCCCTTTACTCCAAACCTGCAGTCATCGTTGTTTATTATTCTGGTATTGAAATTGTTTTTGAGAAGGTAATTGGTACTCATCAGAACAACCGTTGGAAAAACGGCACACCTAGGATAAGAACCTTGTTTTTCTAAACCTTGGAGAAGAATAGGTTCGTTGTTAATATAGCGTTTTTGGCAATGCTAGTACCCTATGGTGCTATAGTATTTACTAGTAAGGCTGCATATATTATGGTCGGGGACCCTCTGTTTCTTGTTACTTTTTTCGATTATCATATAGTTGTTATACAATGACCCTTGAAAACTTGGGTTCTTAATTTAGCCTAAAAAGTATCTTGTTTCTTTGTTCTTGACTTTGAGCCTCTTCTCTTTTGTATGGTTATGTTGTGATAAAGGTTCGATATTTCGTTGACCGATTTGGAATTTACTGGGGGGACTTAACATTGAATTTATAGTTGATGTGATTCAACTTATCAGCAACTGAGCATAAAGGGATGAAATCCATTAGACAAGGTGTTCTTAATGATATCCTAGCTTTAGGATTAGCATAAGGCATGAAGCCATATTACTTTGTGTATCCTTTGGTTATCCCATTACCGTGCATGGTTAGGTTTCTCTTAAGCCTCTTTGATTTAACTTCTATTGTATTAGGATATTTTTCAATCATCATCAAATAGGATTTAGTTCCTGCTGAGTACAAGGTTGTAATAACAACACCTGATGGATGCTTCCATAAAAATCAAAAATGCATACAATAAAAGATGTTTGACCATCCAACCACTTATTCACACAAAAGGGAATTTTTATAGTTTTAACAACTAGTAAGAAACACATATGTAAGCTTGTAAATTTGGAGTATGACATTGTTTTTCTTTTGTTGTAGACTTTGTTCATTTTTTTTATTAGTCTATGTTGCTCACACTTGTTGGACATTCATTCCTGCATTGTTGTTGCCCCCATATGCAATGATAACGTGCATAAAACACAAACTTATGACTGAAGATAAAAAAAGTCATTCAATGATATTTTATTTGAACAAGTGTGTGTAAATGTGAAATCAATAATATAGAGAGTCATCCTTTCTTGATACTTGGGCATCATGTTTCGTGTTTGTCTCTTGGAAAATGGTCTTTTGTTAATCAACTCTTCACCAATACTGATATTGTTACTAGCATTGGCTAGATGCTCCGATTTCTAGAATGCTTGTTCATATTTAGTGATGTGTTTAGTTTGCTCCCTCTAACTAGTGGTACATGTAAGCTTGGACCTGTAACAAGAGAGTGGCAACAACCCCCAAAAACATGTATTCAATCCTAATTTACAATAAATGCAACATGAATATACATTAATAAAAAAGAAGGCAATATCAACACATTCACAAAATCATATTTCTCGGCATGTTTATGTTTGTTCAAGGATTCACTGTTGTTATTCATGTCTTTTTGTTGTTCAACATCATTCTTTACTTCATTGTTTTGTTGTTTATGAATGTTAGTCATACACACTACTTCATTGGCTAAGGTATTTTGTTCACTCAAAATGCGTTTCATTTTAAAGAGATAATCATAGGGAGTGTTGGAATCAAAAATCACAATTGGGAGATGGAGTGCTTTAGTTTGTATAATCTTGTTCTCGTTTAATAGGCAGAGGTTGTTAAGGCCATAGCTTATGATAGCAGAAAAGCAACATCAAAATCGACATTGAACATGTCTAACATTGTCCTACTATTTGTTCTCATATCTAAGAATTCCAAATACGATTAAGAAACATCGAGTCTACAATTACTGATGGAGTATGAAGATTTACCTTCTTGGACGCGAATATGGATTAGGTCCCTTACCTAGGAACGTTTTTCAGATGCCTTGAGACTAGTCTTCCTATCTATGTTCGGCTTCATCCTTGATTGAGGATTACTCGTCCTCAACACCACCAAGACAAGGCCAATTAGTTCCCCCCCCCCTATGCCCCATACAACGGTAACCTACTTGGGGCCATCGAGATACCGTCTCAGACTCGATTCACCTTTCATCAATATCCTTGTTAGGATTTGTCCGGAATCCCATATGACGGCTCTCCATCTAACTTTCTTTCGTGACCATGGGAGGGATGATAGTTTCATAAACCTCGAAGAAGAGAAAGAGAGACTCTGGAGAGATATCGTGGTGGATCTCCTTCTTCCTTACCATCGCCATGTCAAGATTTCATATCCTTTCTTCTTCATGTCTTATTTGCCAGTGGAGCCAACGAACCATTTCTTTCCATGGCTGAAATCTTGGAACTTAGGAGTTATTGAGAGGAGTGGTATGCACAGATGGAGAAGAGCACAAGAGAGAGAGACATAACTCTCGGATCTAGAAATCGATGATTTCAGTTTGTTATTTAGAGTAGATTGAGTCGAATCTCATCATTTCTTACCTCCAAAAATTTAAGTATGCTATGCTAATACACTTGACTTGCCAACAATACTTTGGATTTCTTGGTATTGTTTATGCACATGAGTTTTTGGATGATTTATGATGATTAGCTTAACCAAAAATAAACCGTGTGAGAGCTCTAGCCTATGGCCATTGATTTTCATGTGTCACTTTCTTCTTATTATCATGTGATCTCCATCGTGTTTAGTTTCCTCTAGAACTTTTGATTGACTCTCGTTCAAAACTACATGTTCATTTGATTCTTTATGCTTGATATTGAGATGATAGAGGGCCTCTTTGATAAATCTATGTGATTTTTTCTACCTTTATATATGTTTTCCTTTTCTATTAGCCACTTTTTGCCTTTATTTTTTCTTCTTTGGTTCCCCTAAAAAATGCTTCACACTCGTGTATAGCTTCATATAACCCTATATGGGGTTATGATGGAAGAAGAGAAAAAGAAGAAAGGGTTGAGGAAAAATAAATATTTTGGCAATTATGATAGAAAGGAAAATAAGGAAAGCAATGATTGTATGTTAGCAAGTAATGGAGGGAGGCAAATTAAGGAAACAAGAATCACTATTATAATGAATTAATATAAAACTACATATATGAATATTATAAACACTAATATGTGAATATTGTAAGTAACTAAATAGCATTTGTTGTAGACAAACAAAGACGGTGTTAGCCAACCTGATTGTGCTCTTTCAATAATTGTGTCAAGTATAGAAAACCCCTTTAAGAAACTTAGAAATCTAGAAATAACCAAGAAAAACCTCGCTTCCGGCACATGAGCTAAAAAAGGTACAAAGAGCGGAACTTCCCATGATAGTTAGAAATCTTCGAAGTAAACGGTAGGATTCAATCTTAAACCAAGTTATTTTCAACATTTTCAGTAAAACAACCTTGTTGGGTGTTGCGTGAGAGTTTTATCTAAATCCTTTATAAACACCACTTCTTTCGAAAGTAAATAAAAGATGAGAACGAAGTACTTTGAAAAGAAGCAAATTTACAATCTCAATTCATAAATCATATATGTAATAATAAATCAAACCATTATAGGGATCTTCCAATCCTTAGGTCAAGAGGAAGATTATCCAGACATGATTGAACATAAAACATAATCTATTATATATAAAATCAACATAAACAAACTCATAATTGTTTAGTTCTAACACAATGAGACGAACTTGCACAGGTTTTGAAATCTGCTCTAAAGCTACTTGGCAGCTACGTAGAATTCGGCGTTTGTTCGCTCCAAAAGGCGTGTGCAGAAAAAGCTTTAAATTTATATCTTGATTTATAGACCTAACGATAAGCGAACCCGTAGTGTAAGGATCTATCGTAGTAAGGGCTAATATTCCGGAGTCGATCTCAGAGATTTGGTGAGAATAAACACAACAAAGCAATCCATATTAGAAGCATGCAAATGCAATGATCAAAAGCAAGACAAGACATATAATATGATTGGGGAACACAGATTCTAGAGATCAAAGTATCCAGTTGTGGTTTCAACTCAAGATCACTCAAGGATAAACATGGACAAAGTTGAGGTTACGAAGGGAAGGTATTTCTATGATGGGATAGATCACCGGGTAAGTCTCACTACCCACTTTCCCAAGCCAAGGCTCATGTTGCCGGGTAAGTCTCAAGGGACTAAGGGAAGGTACGAGTACTCAAACCATCACACTCACCTAAGGGTACAAAACTAACCATCACCGGATAAGTCTCAAGTTAACTCTCAAAGGTACGATGAAGGCACACTCAAACCCTAATAAAGGATAAACCTTTATTATCTAACACTCATCATCATCATCGGTAAACAAGCAAAGGAATCACTAGGTAGGTCTCATCCTAGGCTTGCATGTAAATCAGGAAAGGTGCAGCAAGGATAGGATTTGGCAAACTATAACCTAAACTCAAGATTTGCAAAGCAACGGATCGTCTCGTGCAATTCTTATCGATGCAGTCGAGATGACTCCAAGAACAGCCCGAGGCGGGTTTCGGTTTAGATTAACTCAAGCTTTCAGGGTCCACTCAGATAAGGTTCATTCTTTTATCGTCTATACCCCAACCTTCAACTAATCACCCTAAAATCGCAAGGGGATTTAGCCAACAATCATCATTTTCAAGCAATCAATTATATTAAGAATATCAAGAAAAGAGAATAAAGCAATCAACAAAGGTATCTCTATTATCAAAGCAAACAAATCAGCAATCGTCTCAATATTGTGTTCCAAGAAGCATGATAACAACTCACTAAAAACTTCCCAAGAAAACCTTACAACTTGTCTTCCCTTCTTCCTTGAATCCTAAGTAATCCTTCCTTAGCTCTTTTCCTTCCAACAACCGTCTTTTAGTCTTCAAAAACAACTGTTGTTGATCTCTCTCAAATCCAGCCTCTCTTTCACATTCACCTCCCATCCTTATAGAAGAATTTTAGGTCAAATAATACATTATTTTTCCTTGGGTTGTGGGCCGTCGATCTCGATCCAGTGGGCCATCTCGGTTGAAGTGCATGATTGTGTTGGTCCGAGATCAATAGTAAACTACGTGCATGCCTTCGTATATACAACTGAATCCTTCCTTCATCCTTCCAATATAATTCTTGCCTCTCTTCTTGTCCTTCCTAATGCTCCATAATATAGCTCCGTAGTTTCCATAGACTTCAATGCTCCATTTTGATCCAAAATATGCCTTATTCCCTACAATTACAATCAAACGTGATGTAGACCTTGATTCTTGCAAAGTAAACGAATAATGACATAATCATCTGTAATATACTCTCATGCATGCTGAATAATGGTGAGAAAACGCCAAAACTACATCCGAAATATAGACAAAAATTCATGCTATTAGCGTTCGATCAAATGATAGTGGATAGCTAAACCTATGGCGGATACATGCTTATATTGGAATAGAAAATTGGAGTTCTAGGGTTACAAAATATATCCTTCCAAAGATAAGATCGAAAGATATGATCTTGAATCATCAACTCGGTCCATACAACATTGGAATAGAATAGAGACGGCATGAATGTCGTTTGACATCTCGTCTCACAAGTGGTTTGGGTTTGGGATGGACTGGATCATTGCAAGGCAGAACTGTGCGGAAGTTGGGCTCTAGATAACATAGAGATGGCTTGGGAAGCCGTCTCACAAGTCATATGGCTTGTGATCTTGCTTCGATCATCAAACTTTTGTTTTGGGCTTCTTTTGGGGGACTTTATGTTGTAGATTAATCAGTCATGTATGATGTTCCTTGTGGCTTTGTGGCTCTGACTTCAAAAGGGATGTACATCCCAAATAATTGATGGTGAAAATAAATAAAACAAAAGGTCAAGGTAGATACCAAATATGGAAAGAGAAAGCTTTGTATACTATTAATGAAGTATAAGAGAGCATATGATGTATGAAATGCATGATTATAAAGGTTATATAATGTTACATTAGGAAGTCATCACTTACATTCCCCCTCCTTATAAACATCTTCCATTTCTTAAAAAAAAAAAAAGAATAAATATCAGTATTAAATAAGAAATTTGGTAAGTTCCTACAAATGATGGACAAACTCTACATCAACATTTCATTCACCGAGGAAATCATAAAATGGCAACATATGCAAATTTAGTGAAGGGCATCTTGTCCAATAGAAGGCTCCTAAATAACCAAGGATTAATTCCCATGACAAAGGACTATAGTGCATTGTTGAAGAATAAAATGTCTCTTAGTGTAAGTCTAATCCCTTTGAATTTGTGCCGAGAAATGAATTTAGGTGAAATCCATATGGTCAAGTTCACTTTGTTCATGGCTGATATATCCATAGTTAGACTAGTAGGAATGATAGAAGATGTATTGGTGAAAGTAAATCGTTTTGAATTTCTAGTTGATTTTATGGTTATTGATGTCGATGTTGGATATCTCCTTCCATCATTGTTAGGATACTATTCCTCGATACTATAGGTGCTCTTATTCACGTGAGTGATGATTCGTTGATATCCAGTTTGATCAACAAACTATCGAGTACATCTTTTCTAAGGTTTTGAAGCAGTCATCATTATGATGTGTGTTTTAAATGGATAATATTAATTTTTACGGTTATAAAATGTAGGTTAACCATGACGTTTGACGATCCCTTACAGGTGTGTATGTCTAAGAATATATAAGATGTGGTGGAATACGATTTTCTTACTCCAACCTTAAGCTTCCTCCAACAAGATCAAGAGGGCCCATATGGCGTTTTTTAAGTCATTCCATGAGTTTGGAATGAAGGGAATTTTTAAAGTTGAGATAGGGAGAAATTTGGTACAAGGGGAACTGTTTCTAAGTGTATTGACGACTTAAACAAAATTATTTCTTCCGATGACTTTTCAACAAAAAAGTCGTAGCCTCCCATGGGGTGCCCACGGGATCTTATGGCCATGGGAGAATAGTGGATCCTTGTCCGAAATTGAAGAAAAAAAGTGAGATGCCCACGACATCACCACAAGTGCCCACGACATAGCCACGCTTTTATCTACCCATGGATGGTTGTAGGCCAGGTTGTAGGCCAGGCCGTAAAATCGACAAAAACCTCGCGTCTTTGCCATCAAGAATTATATGTCAGGTAAGATCACTTATGCACCCCATATAGAACTTAAACCCCTCCCTTCTACTCTCAAGTATAAGTTTTTAGCCCTTGATTTTACTTATCTTGTGATTGTTAGCGCTTCTCATTCTACTATTGAGACATCAAATCTTATGAAAATTCTAACACTCCGCAATAAATCTGTAAAATGTATTATTGATGATCCAACAAATAAGTCAATTGATGTGCATGCACAAGATTCCTCTTGCACACAATTATTGTAAATTTAATGTAAACTCTTGTATGATATACGAGAAAGTAATGAATATATTTGTTATATAAAATTCAACTTAGTCTCGTTTGGTTGTGACACCAGAAACGGAAACGGAATGGAAATGAATGTAGTCCATATGTGTATCTTGCTCATAAAATTTTTTGGAATCATTCATTGTGATTTCATGCAAAATGCATATGTTCATCACATTTTGTATTCCTATAGGGTATCAAAACTAATCAATTATACATTAATTACTTTAAACCACAAGAATTTGATTCGTTTACATTCCATTTCCGCTTCCGGTGTTGAAAATCAGACGGACTCTTAGACTGATCAATCCGATATTAGCTCGAACATAAAATGACTCGATGAAAACCATAAACCAAGGACCAAACGAGCACATCTATCCATCCAGTTTGGTTCGTTATAAAATTGGACCGGAAGTGCTTTTTGCTCTAACACTACTTCTATCACCAGCCAACAACGTTCCCGCCCACCACACCCACGCCCTCCTTCGATTTGGCATTCAACGTGCCATCAATTTTTTCTCCTGATTCAACCCAATTAATACTTTATTTTTTTTTAAAAAATAAATGATTTCCCTTTTGTGAATAATTCCGCATCGTCGTTACTCTTTCTTTTCTATCCCTATCTCTCCCTCCTGAATTTATTGTGTCCGGCATCGTCGTTTCCTCTTTCTTTTCCTTGTTTCTTTGCGATGGCGTTGCTGGCAACCAGTTAATTACGCCAATCATCCTTCTTCAAATTACAAAACCAAACATAATAATAATAATATTCATAATAATTTTGTCTTTTTTTGATTATTTTTTAGCTTTTTTTTTTTAATTTTTTCCATTTTCTCTCTCCTTCTGTCCTCTCAAAGCGTGCTTGTCTGGGTTTGTCAATCAACGCCCCACCTTGGCTTTTCTCCTCATCGAGAAATGCAGAACAATCTTCTCTCCAAGATGCGGAGTTTGAAGCTTATAGATGGATGCAAGAGCACTCAGGTCCACGCCATCAATCCTTCTTCCGCCGCAGGTGGAAGTGCCGGGTCAACAGGCGGTACTGCTGGTGGTGGAGGTGGCGGAGGTGGGGTCGGAGACAAGCTGCTTCATCATTTCCAGGATCATCTTCGGGTCAATTCGATCCGATCCAAATCCAATAGGAGCTACTCAAACGTGGACACAAGGATACTTCAAGCGAACTTTCTACAAGAATCTTTATTACCTTATGGCTTGCCATCCACCGATCTCCTTGAACCGCAGATTGATCCGTGTCTTAAATCGGTTGATTTCGTCGAAACCCTAGCTGATGTGTACAGAAAGATCGAAGATTGTCCTCAATTCGAGAAATCTGAAGCTCACCTCGAGCAATGCGCGATCTTCAAGGGCTTGTTTGATCCTAAATTGTTCAGGCGAAGCCTCCGATCGGCGAGACAACACGCTGTTGATGTCCATACGAAGATCGTGTTATCCGCTTGGTTACGGTATGAAAGGAGAGAGGATGAATTGCATGGGTCAACTCCGTTGGATTGCTGTGGGAGAAACATTGAGTGCCCTAAGGCAAGCTTGGTCTCAGGCTACGATCCTGAATCTGCCTACGATCGATGCGTTTGCCGTTCAAACCCTCGAGACAGTGTGGACTCACAGGAGGAAGAAGAGGAATGCTCAACATCGGAGGAAGATTTCGATTGCTCATTCTGCATTGGAGAGGATGAGGTAAGGTGCATTCGGTATAATATAGCTTCGCTTTCTAGGCCATTTAATACCTTACTGTATGGCGGATTTGTCGAATCGAAGAGGGAGAAAATATATTTTACTCCAAATGGGGTGTCTGTCAAGGGGATGCAGGCTTTAGAGGTTTTTAGTAGGAGAAGGAAAGTGGATTCTTTCGATCCCAATACCGTTTTAGAGCTGCTTTCCATTGCTAACAAGTTCTGCTGTGATGAATTAAAATCAGCATGTGATGTTTACCTGTCTTCAATGGTTGATGATACCGAGACTGCCTTGGTGCTTATGGATTATGGGCTAGAGGAGACTGCCTACCTACTTGTGGCTGCTTGTCTGCAGATCTTCTTAAGAGAGCTACCAGGGTCGTTGCAAAACCCGAGAGTGATGAGATTCTTATGTAGTTCCGAGGCTAGTAAGAGATTGGCATTGGTCAAGCATTGTTCATTCTCGTTTTATTATTTTCTTAGCCAAACTGCAATGGAGGAGGATATGAACTCCAACACGACAGTTATGTTATTGGAGAGATTGGCTGATTGTGCCGTTAAAAAATGGGAGAAGCAACTAGCATTTCATCTGTTGGGTTGTGTGATGTATGAAAGGAAAGAGCATAAAGATGCCTCAAAATGGTTTGAAGCAGCTGCTGAGGAAGGACATGTGTATTCACTGGTGGGGATTGCAAGAACCAAGTACAAGCGTGGACACAAGTACACGGCATATAAGCAGATGAATTCACTAATTTCTGACTATAATCCAACTGGTTGGATGTATCAAGAGCGGTCACTGTACTGTGTTGGGAAGGAGAAGATGGCGGATTTGGAAAAGGCAACTGAATTGGATCCAACCCTTACTTTTCCTTACAAGTATAGAGCTATTGCATTGGTGGAGGAAAACAAGGTAGGAGCTGCAGTATCGGAGATAAACAAAATTTTAGGATTTAAGGTTTCTACAGACTGTCTTGAGCTACGGGCTTGGTTGTATATTGCCATGGAGGATTATGAAGGAGCTCTAAGAGATACCCGTGCCCTTTTGACTTTGGAACCAAATTATATGGTGTTCCATGGTAAGTTGCACGCAGATCAGTTAGTAGAGCTTTTGCGCCATAATGTGCAGCAGTGGAGCCAAGCTGATTGTTGGATGCAATTATATGATCGGTGGTCATCTGTTGATGATATTGGCTCTCTAGCTGTTGTGCACCACATGTTGTCAAATGACCCAGGAAAGAGCCTCCTGCGGTTCCGTCAGTCTCTCCTACTACTACGGTAAGTTTGGGAAATGTTTTCATCTATAGATTCAACTTTAAAGTATGATTCTTTCTGTTCTTTCTGAATTGATACCATATTTTAAGCCCAATGGGGTTCCATCTACAACCCATTGGCTCCACTGCGCACATGTATTAAATGGGCATCACAAGTCCAGTGTGTATCCATATTAAAACCAAAACTAATAGGCACTAGGAGGAATAGCCCACCAATTTTATATACTAGAATTGATATTTATGTAATTGCCGTGGGTTACTTTCTCCCATCATCTTAACATTAAGTGGCAAGAATTCTGTATGGTCTAGTTAGGAACTGTTTCCCATATCATAATGTTGTGATTTGGAGAATCAGAAGTAGTATGGGAACCGGTGCACTAAATGAATAATTTTTGCACTAAATGAATAATTTTGCACTTGATTTGTTTTGTTGATTGTTCTCGGTCACTTTTGTACCAGTATCCCTGTTAATCTGTCTAACCTTGGTTACAATAATTTATGTAATTGCTGCTTTGACATGGTCTCAGGGTTCATCATAACTGCATATATACTGGCTCACACCTTTTCTAAAACAGTTTACATGAACAGTACTGGTAGACTCCATTGTGAGCTTTTTTTTAAATGCAAACTGATGTCTCATCAGGTTAGCTATGGCATATCTAGGATCACCTTCTTTGTGGCTTTTAGGGCGAATCTACATCAGGATCACAAGTAGGTTAAAATCATGCAGTAACTCATGTTGATGTCTGTTGAAAATTGAAATGAATTGTTGCTTGAGCTATAGAAGTATGCAGTTTAAATTTTTGTCTGACAAAGTTTCCCACCTATATTGATCAAGAACAGGTTGAATTGTCAGAAGTCTGCAATGCGTAGTCTAAGAATGGCTAGAAATTGCTCTACTTCTGATCATGAAAGGCTTGTGTATGAAGGATGGATTTTGTACGACACAGGTCATCGTGAAGAAGCTTTAGCCAAGGCTGATGAATCCATCTCTATTCGGAGATCATTTGAAGCATTTTTTCTTAAAGCATATGCCTTGGCAGATTCAAATCTTGACGACGAGTCGTCATCATATGTAATCCAACTATTGGAGGAAGCTCTTAGATGTCCCTCCGATGGTTTACGCAAAGGGCAAGTAAGTGTCTCTTCTGTTTTTCTTTCTATATATATTAAACAAAATATATTGAAACATCTTCATTTTTTTTAGTCAATTTTGACTATGAACAAATTTATGATAATCTATACTAAGGCAAAATATTTTAAATCTTCCATGTCTGCCCTCTCTTTAACTCCCCTTACTTTAACCAACCATATTATTTGTAGATTAAATAATGTATCTTATTAGTGATGATATATATATACATATATTAATGATATATAATAATATATCATTTTGCATAATTATATTATCCTTCTTCTAATATACCTCTACTCTAATCAATTGCACAATTTCCAATTAACTAATATAATTTATCAATCATCATGTTGATCTTTTCCATTTTAACATTATTATAATATAGTTATTAATTATCAGAACAAAATATAGTAAAGCCAAAATGTATTTTTTACTATTTACATACCTTATATTCCTACCTATCATAAATATATGTCGTTTTAATTTTTAACATTAGAAATTTGATCACAATTATTTGTCGTTTTAAATTTTCTAGCCCAATAAATACAAAATATTTATAATAGTTGTTCTTGAAAATTATTTTTTTTATTGATTACTTTTAGGTCAAGAATATTTCTTATTGGTCAAAAGAGTGTTGAGTGTTAAATAAGTGATAATATTTAGAAAAAAAAATTGATAAAACCTTAGTTATTTAATATTCTTCTTAAAAATTGTGTCAAGGACTAAAAGGACAAATAATTGTGACCGGAGGAAGTAATATATAATCATATCCTTCTCTTCCAACTGCTATTATCTTTAATAACATCTCTCTAATTTAACAATCACGTGATTTCTAATTAAATAATATATTTTATTAATCATAACATTTACCTCTTCCTTTTTAACTAGTTATTAATTTATAAAAATTATTTTTTTATAATCAATAAAAAATAACCAAAATATTTTTATTTTCATATTATTATTATTATTATTATTATTATTATATTGGTCTATTATCAAATATTGTTTTATCGTACATAGTATTATTTTAATAGTAAATTATAGGGCCGGGTAAACGGATCAGTTATCCCATTTGATTTTTACTAAAATCACGGTCCTCGTCCGGCCAGATATCCAACAATTTTGAGTTGGATCGGATCAATTAATAATCCATGGATTAATTAAGTATGTAACAATTGTTTACCTGTTTCTTAATAATCCACGAAATTTGGACAATTGTATATGTAAGATGCATAACTAAAGATCAAGCACACCCGTTAAAAATCCTTCTATAAAATTTTTTTTGTTCATCTCTTTCGTGGATTACTAACGGATCAATTGTTTAGTACATGTTCCTTCTATAACCAAATAACCACACCAATAATAGGTTTAACAATTGTTTACCTGTTTTTTCTTGTTCTACAGGCATTAAATAATCTTGGGAGTGTCTTTGTAGACTGTGAAAAGCTGGATCGTGCTGCTCTTTGCTATTCGAATGCCCTAGAAATCAAGCACACCCGAGCTCATCAAGGTTTGGCACGTGTGTATCATCTTAAAAATCAGCGCAAAGCTGCTTATGATGAGATGACTAAATTGATAGAGAAGGCGAGCAATAATGCTTCAGCTTATGAGAAACGATCAGAATACTGTGATCGTGAGATGGCCAAGAATGATCTCAGCATGGCAACATTGCTGGATCCCCTGAGGACATACCCGTACAGATACAGGGCTGCCGGTGAGTTTGAGCAAGAAGTCATGATAAATTCTCCTGAAATATGGTTTTATTACTTCCCTAATCGTTGTTTGAATAATAAACTTCTTTTGCGTTGCTTGTTGGACTTCAAAAATATGTTCTGATTAGGAAGTATGTTAGTTAGCTACTTGAGCAAACAGACTGATAAGCAATATTGATTTGGAATCACCATTAACCCATGTTTGTTTTGTAGTTGAGTGCAAATATGGCAGTCTTTCTGTCGAAAGATGATCTCTTTTTCTCACTTATTTGTTTTTTCCTTTTAATAAGCAATTTTTGAACTGCTTGTTGGATTCGAGAATACCTTAGTCGTTGGAGTCTCTGATCCTCATGTTGTCATTATGGAATTTAGTGTCATATATTAATAGTGTTTGTCATCTTTGCAGTATTGATGGATGACCACAAAGAAGATGAAGCTATCGGAGAGCTGTCAAAGGCTATAGCCTTCAAGCCTGATTTGCAATTACTCCATCTTCGTGCAGCTTTCTATGATTCCATGGGTAACACGGCAGCCACCCTCCAAGATTGTGAAGCCGCCCTTAGTCTGGATTCTGACCATTCAGATACCCATGAACTCTACAACCGAGCCCAAGAACGGTCCAAGGAAAAGCACGGAATTTTGTGAAGTCGGCCATTTCCCCCAATCACTGTCCTGTCATTATTTGCCTCTCTGCAACTACTTTAGGGAAAGGAAAGGTTTTAGAAGTCGTTTGCCAAAATCCTTGTCTTGGTGGATTTTCTTGACTCGAAATGCTGGGTGGCGATTCTTCAGGTGACTCATGCTGAGCAGTTTGAAGGGAGAGAATTTGGAGCTATGAATGAAACAATGGAGTAGAGGCATGAAACCCGGCAGCACTCCAAGGATGATGATCTTAGGAAAATAGCTTACAGTCTGAGAAATATATGTATTTCTGAAAAGATGGCGGCTGTTTAAGCAAAGCTGCCCTTGTTTAGGTTAATGATCATCATGTATTATGCTTAAGCAAAACATTTTCCAAAGTTCTGGTGTGTGGTTGAGCTTCATATATATATTATCAACTCCTGATGGATAACGGATTCGGATTTTTGTCTCAACAAGTTTGGCAGTCTGAATCTCGAGTCATTTTCCGGTCGACTAGAAACCTCTAGAGTTTAACGACGACGACAGGCTCTACCTAAAAGGCCAAAAGTGTTGTAGCCCCACCTGAGAGGCTCCAAAAGCCGGGATGAAGCGAGATATCTATCTATTTCTAATGTGACAGTTGGGTTTCACGGGAAGTAACAGTTTCCATCTGCTTTACAGTAATTTGACACAACCAACTTAACAAGATATTTGCTGTACATATTTTCAGAATTCAGTACTCAGGGAGAAGAAGAACATGGATAGACAGCGTTCCGAGAGGAAGCTTGACTTCCATGCACCGCTCTTATCGACGAGGCGCCCTGGTAGGATCATCGTCCCTCGGGAGAAATGGGACATGGATTCTTCAAGTGGATTCGACGAGAGGGTTCCGTTTTCATGGGAGCAAAGCCCTGGCAAACCCAAGGAGATTCTCATCAGATCCCGGAAAATTCAAGAAAACACCAACAACTTGGCCTTCATTTTGCCACTAAAACCACCGCCTATTCGTCTTCGTCCCCGCTTCAAACATCCGTCCTCCAATGAAGATGACGACGATGGCTGTGACGGTGATATCGACGACAACGATGAAGACGGAGATTTCTTCTCCGGGGGGCTGGACTTGTTCTCACTAGCTGAGTCCTCAGAAAACGGGAAGGTGAACAAGAAGAAGAGTAGAAGACGGGCCCCACCGACCCCGAGTTACATAATGGAGAGGTTTCTCCCGGCTGCAGTTGCATTGGCTGCATCGTCTTCTTCGTATTTCACCATGGAGGCTTCAGGGACTACACACAATGGTCTCGGCTACGACAGCGATGATGCTACGACAAGTGATGGACGTACGCCGAGAGTGGCGGGTGGCGGGAAGAGAGTTACATCACCACTTGCTTTCAAAAGCTGTGGGCTTGAGATCTTGTTGCCTTGGCGAGCTAGGCCAAAGAAGAATGTTCTAAGAGGCCCATTTAGGCTTGGTTGTTCTGATTGGAAGCCTCAGCTGAGCCCAAGGCCCAAGTAGAAAATTTCATGTTTGCCCTTTGGATGCCATGGAAATGCTTTGTTTATATGTTTTATTACACTTTCAGTACGCGGGAATGTACAATAATAAGTTATTTGAACCCGTTTAATTTTACTACTTTTTTATGCAGACTTGTTATATTCACTACGCTTAATTTTTCGTTTACATGATTCTTGAGCCGGATCGATGAGAATGCGTAGGAAATGGGTGACTCTCGTATATTCTGAGTGCGGATGTATAAGTTCGTGAGATGCATTTGAAGGAGAGAGGGACGTGAGGATTTTATCTCCCAAGACGAATGTGAGTCATGTCGTCCATAGCGTAGATATGCTAGATGTACATCCGGAGCGCAGATGTACAGGGTGTGAGAGACACATACGCGCTTCGCGTGATTTCATTATAATTGCTTATGATCGAACAAAACGCTCAATTTTTGCATGGCTCATTTCAAACAAAGAAACACGTTTTTTTTATACAGCGGATAAGGGAAAAGGAAAGGGCAACTTCTACTAGTCAATCATTTTTTGAATGAGAATTTGAACTTTCAAGGGGATCGTTCCATCAACAAAAGGATTGTCATGGACAAGTGATGTGATCGAGATTGTCTGCAACAACATTGACTTCCCTATATACGATGAATATGTACGTGCAAAAAAAAATCATATAGAAGAGACGAGATCTCGGAAATAACAAAATCAATTTCCTGAAGGTTTCACACTTTATTGATGGAATTGATAATTGATAGATTGTTTCATTCGATCTCAATGGGGTTGATGCCCATTTCACGGGCCATTAGGAGACTCTTTTTTAGTGCATATGCTTCAACATGAAGGATGGACATTGATGCATCCTTGGATGCGTTCAAGGACAAACTCCGGATCTATATCGAGCTTGACAACGTCATCCAGGGTTGGAGGTACGGATGACATCGTCATCCAGGGGCGTAACAGACATTAATCCACATTGTCTCTTTCGATATCAGTAAATTCCATCTTTTCAAAGGACTTATTGAGTGGTATATTGGATTAGAATATTGATGTTCGGAGGAGTGTAGGTCGAGTTCTACGGTATAACAAGATAAGTTATCATTAAAATTTCATTGAAGTCTAACCTAGCAAACTTACGAAGGGGTGATTTTTTTTAATCTCAATTTACGGGTTGATAAATTGAGTTTTTCACTATAAATCATTGTGTTAATCTACATACTTGTTAACTATTTTCAATGTTTAAATTTAGAACGTGATATTTCCAAAAACTCACCTCACAAGTATTACGGGACTTAGTTGTAGTGATTACCGAGTGTCGAACACAAGGACTATTCATGAATTGATTATCACTAAGACAAATTTGAACTAAGTCAAAGATAGAAGGGAGACAGGAAAGAGAGTTAAAAATCTTGGTTTTTGGTGAATGTTTGTGTCAAAATACAAATGAACAAGAGCAAAGCAAATAAGATATGTAAAGTATGAGAAAAGCATATAGGATATTTATGTAGGAGCATCACCACCAACTTCTCCGTCACTATTTTCTAGTCCTCAACCCATCATCGAAGGAAGAATCACAAGAGTAAATGCAAAGGAGCTTGCACAATAGTTTGAGTCCTTGTAGATAGTGTTTGCTTCTAAGGAGTCAACCATGACATTAGATGCATCTATGAGTACTCTTGTGATCATTTGACCCATGAAAGAAGGTGAAGACATGTCTAAGGAAGGAAGAACAAGTGATGGACGTCCAATGCCTACATAGAAGATGTACATACACCCATGCACACGAGACCATCCTTGTTTTAGGCGTGTGTTACCATTTGTGAATGATAGTGCTTTAATATTTTAATTCACTTTCATTTAACACTAGGTTTTATAAGACATCTTAATGTGTTTTAAGTCATTTTTAGATCTTGAAAGTCTTTTGAAAGTTATTGGCTTTTAAAAACTTTTTAAGTTGTTTTAATTCCTTAAATAGTTTTCTTTTAATTTTAGAAGGCTTCTAGGATATAAAATTCTTCTCTAGTTAGTTGAATTGGAAGATCAACCATTACTAAGAACATTTTTTCCACGTAAAATTACATTCCAAGAGAGTTTTTCGTGAGCAAATCACAACGTTGTTGTTTTAAGCTTAGTTATCTTACATGTGTCAATCTTCTTTAGGATTGGTGCTCATAAGCTCCATAGGCAACATCTTCATGTTTCTCAACCCCCATTGTTGAGTTATGTGAAAATGTATAAGACAAGGTCATGGTTACATTGTTTGGGTGTTTGATTCATATATCAAATGTTCTTGCAGTAGACTTCATTACAGTTTTATCTCCTTTACCCTTCTTTTATCTTTGTGTCATTTCTAACCAATTCCTCACATCTAACGATTACAACCCATGGATCGTAATTGTGTCAAGTCGGCATAGTAGTGGGGGATATGGATGAACGGAGGTGGAGGATTGTCCCACAACGCCCGGAACTTGTAACAAAACCGTGGCCCCTCGAGTTGTTTCCCGTCTCGCCTCTCGTCGAATCCCATCAAAAAGTAGGTAATTTTCTAGTAATGATCGAAGAGCTCAACCATTACAATAGACACCAAAATGAGGAGTATAATGAAGATGAATTTTGATGGGATTCGACGAGAGGCGAGATGGGAAACAACTCGAGGGGCCATGGTTTTGTTACAAGGAGAGGCAATGCAAATGACATTTTTGTACTAAACCATGGATTCATAAGTGTCGTTCATTCCGATCATCTACATGATTCATCAAAATTGTTTAACTTCACAACCTCAACTCCTACATTGATTGCAAATCACTCAACTAATAATACCAAATCCAATCAAACACAACAAATTACTTCACTTGCGTTACCTATTAAAGGTTCAATTGACGTAATTTCAACCAGACAAATCACACAGGTATAACCAAGATGTAATCTATGAAACCCTACTTGTTTACCAATGCACGACTACGATTGTGTAAAATTTAAGATTATTCATGAACACTAATAATATAAACGGGCATGTATATGAATATGTCTATCCGTGTAGTCGTGCACACTTAAATGCATAATATATAATATCCGGTTGCCTTTTTATATGTGTATTCAGTGCATACGTTGTTCACAATTACCATACAAAATATTCTGCAATAGTTGTACATTAATATTTTCATTTATGATCGTTTAATCATAGACGTTTATAATTTGATCCAATGATTCATGTGTACTTATTTCTTACCGTAATACTTGTTTTTTTTACCCGAACTTGACCTTAAGAAGATAATATATATAGGAATTGGTTCGGCGAGAACCAATTTTATGGAGAAGAATGAGAACCACTAAAGGGTATTGAATTATAATAGATCAATGGTTAAGATTGAATCTGAGAATTTAATTAATCATTTTTAGTAGTTTTTGTACTAGGAAAATATAATGCCCTTTTATGTATGATAATAAATTTGACACTCATTACCCAAAATAAATCAACATTAATACCCACAGCCAAAACCTAATGAGATGAACACGTGTGCTTAAACACGCATTCATGAACCTTAGCATTGATATTCAACACGTGTGCACGAGTAAACCATGAACACACTGTGTACGAGATGAAAAGAGAAGGCATTAGATGAATGAACACGAGATGAACATGTGTGCACAAACATGTTTTTATGAACCTTAGCATTCATACTCAACACAAGTTTAACATGAACTATAACGTTCATATTCAACAAGAGTAAACCATGAACACATTGTCCACTAGATGAAAAGAGAAGACACGAGATGATTGAACACTCATGAGATGAACATGTGTGCACAAACATGTTTTTATGAAACTTAACGTTCATAAGCGACACGAGTTTATATTGAACCATAATGGTCACATTCAACAAGAGTAAACCATGACCACACTATACACTAGATGACAAGAGAAGACACGAGGTGAATGAACGTTGATGGATATGAACACATGTGCACGAACATGTTTTCATGAATCATAATGATCATATTTAACACGAGTTTAACATATAATTTTTTTAATTTCCTAAAAGATTTTGCTCGTTACATAATTCACAGTCATGCGTTATTCTGATTCGTTTTGCCTAATAATATTGGGTAAAATGGCTAACTAGATTTTTTTACCACTGTCCACTATTAAGAGTACCCATAACATAAACTCATTAAGTTAGCATACCCCTTAATAGAGTAATAATGATAAATCAATTAGGTCATCTTTATCAATGAGTCTTTAAAGTAAGGTTTTGAGCCATTTTTGTAATTTTATTTTCAATAAAACTTATAACTTACTTTTTTCAGTTTATCAATGGGTTTTCATTTCAGGTTTTACCTCGTTTTTCTCATCCATCCATTTATTTCCTCATAAGATATTACAAATATACTCCTAACTTTTTAATATTACAATTGTTTTAACTATATCTTAAACCAATTTTTTTATTATTATAACAATAAATAGTCGTTTAATTATTTTTCGTTAACTGTATTTAATTAAATTTAAAATTATATTTAATTATGAGAAATACTTAACTTCATTAAAATTAGTATAAAAAACATGACACCATAAAGTACATAAAACTTAAATCATGAAACAAACAACATTGAAGTGAACATAAAAAATATGAAGCAAACAACATTAAAATAACACAAACTCGAGCCAATAACCTAATTTCCAAATTTTTGCCAAATATTCTCCATTAAATCACTCTGAAGTTGTTGATGTGTAGTTCTATCTCGCACTTGAATTGTATTTTGGAGGTAGTCACGCATATTAATCGGTCTTGACGTCGTGTAATCTGAAGGATTTATTGAGCCTGCAACTCTTTCTTTATCATACTCAGGGAGCTCATCTTCGTATTCATCTCGTTTATCTTCTACAATCATATTATGCATGATAATGCATGCTTGCATAATTTTCCCAATTTTAATCAAATTCCATGAAAGTGTTGGGTTTTGAATGATTGCAAATCGAGATTGTGAGACTCCAAACGCCCTTTCTACATCTTTGCGAACTCCTTCTTGAACTTGAGCAAATAGTTTAGCTTTAGGGATTTGTGGGTGTCGAACAGATTGCACAAATTTGGCCCAAGGTGGATAAATACAATCGGTAAGATGATATTCCTTGTTGTATTGGTGACCATTAACCATGAAGTTGATATATGGTGCCCTACCATGTAAAACGTCATAAAAAACAGGAGAACGATCAAGAACAATAATATTGTTACACGTACCTGGGACACCAAAAATGCATGCCAAAATCATAGGCCAAGAGATGCCACAACCTCCAGTACAATAATTGGATATCCATGATCTCCACGTGCATATTGACCTTTCCATGCATTTGGACATTTTTTCCAAGCCCAATGCATGCAATCGATGCTACCCAACATCCTTGAAAAACCGCGAGCCTCCCCCTTCACAAGTAGACGCTGTAAGTCTTCCATTGTAGGTTGACGAAGATATTCACCACCAAAGATGGATATGATACCATCAACAAAATATTCTAAGCTCTTCCTAGTGGTGCCCTCAACAAGACGGAGATATTCATCACTAGCGTCTATAACTATTCCATACGCCAACATGCGTATCGCACTAGTGCATTTTTGTAATGTAAATATACTAAGCCTACCAGTTCCATATGGCCTTTGTTGAAAGTATTCCACTCCATTCTCGAGGCTTTCAACAATGCGCATGGAAACATGTTTGCGCATTCTGAACCGGCGTCGGAAGATTGCATCTGTGTACGTTGAGACCTCAGAGAAATAATCTCTGCATAATTGTGCTTCCCCTTACTCCCTTCCTCTTTCATTGTGTATTCAACAACGTCTTCTTCTTCTAGAGTCTTTTGCTCGAGCCTCATCAACTCTTTGGTATGCAAGTTTCCACTCATTGAAAGAAGCTTCTAGCTCATTACCTGTTCTGCTACTAAGGAATGGGTTGAAGTTTGATAGATCAGAATCAGGGCTAGACATTGTGTAGTTATTTGTTTGAAACAAATAATGATAGAGTTGAATGAAATCTCTATACTCATATCACATTTATATATCAATCTATTTATATGAACGTTGTATATGACCGTTGTATATTTGAATATGTTAAAACTTTTTTCTGCCACCTTCACATGCATTGTCGGACCCATTATTATCTTTTCCCATTCCCTGCCACCTTCACATGCATTGCCGAGACTTGACATGAAATGACCACACTCTTCCTAGGTTCACTTATCTTGACCACACTTTTGACACAAAGTAGAAAATACATTGATTGTAACAACTATATCATTAACTTTCCCCATTCTCTGCCACCTTCACATGCATTGTTGGACCCATCATTATCTTTGTCCATTCCCTGATTTAAACCCATGCCTTGTCAAGACGTGATATGAAATGACAACACTTCGTAGCTTTATTTATCTTGACCATACTTTTGACACAAAGTAGAATATACATTGATTGCAATAACTACATCTTACATCAAGAGAACTGATTATAAAAACATCTCATGTAATATAGCCCTAAACATTAGGATACAACAACATAAAACATAAAACAAGTGCTTAAATACACTAGAAAATACATTGATACAACTTCTATGATTGCAATTTCTTCAATCCATTTTGAGTTCCTTCATCAAACTTTCCCACTAAGGTATTTGGATGGAAAAATTAAGTCATTAGTTCCCAAGTTTTGACAATGGATAGGAAATCTCTCTTTGACTGATTTGTGCAACTTGGAAGACCAAAATACTTCATCAATATTGAAGAAAGATAGGCATCCATTAGAAGGATCAAGTTTCGACAAGATCTAGAAGAACTCCTTTTACAAACGTAAGACAAGGTATGTTTCTATACTTTAGTCTTTGTGACTTGTTGATCTTATCCCACTAAGGTATTTGGATCCCGGTGTAGGAAAAATACACTTAGGAAAACTCTATATTTGAGTGATTTCAACATTATCCAAGTCAAGTACATACAATATCCTAATAACCGATTTTGCATGCAATTGAAAGTAACTATATAAGGATGTTTGTCCACTCCTTTTGGAGACTACAACTCCTTGAATTTAATTCTGGATAATGAATTAACGAATATATATAATTCTATTTTGTTTATTTAAGGCTACTTGTCTACTCACTTGGGAGACTACAGCACTAAGTTGTTAGTCTACTCTTTAACGGAGATTACAACAACTTGTAAGTCGCTTGTCTACTCACTTGTGAGATTACGGAGTCTTTACCTAATTAAGTTGTTTGTCTACTTCAATTGGAGATTACAACAACTTGTAAGTTGTTAGTCTAATCCTTCTTGAAGATTACAACAACTTGTAAGTTGTTAGTCTAGTCCTTCTTGGAGATTACAACAACTTTGACACAAAACTGGACACCGAAATCCAACATTGTGTTCCATAACCCATTTAAATTAGTATTTACAAGACCCACCCCTGAACCCCCATTAACCAAGCCCATAAAAAAGAGCCTACTTCACCCAATTCTTTCATAACTATTTACCATAATAACATTATACTTATTGAATGAATCTATGACTTTCCTCTATTAATCCAACGTCTTTTAGAGATTTTCATTCCTCTATGTAAGAATAATTCTCTTCGAAAACTGAATATATATATATATATATATATATATATATATATATATATATTTTACTGACAAGATACTATCTTTAGAAGTGTTGTAGTTCATGAACTATTATCACATTTGTTTAGATACAGTTTCAATACGTTCATGTCGTTGTGTTGTAGTCGATTTTTTTTTGTATTGAACTTGGTTTCATGGTTTGTAGTTTTAACTGCCTTATATTTCAAATTTGCTTATCTATATAGTTTGATTCTAATGTGTTTGTAATTCTACTTGGATTAACCATTAAATTTTGTATTAGTCACTCTCAAAAAGGTGAATTGTTTCAAATCCGAGCTCAAGTCCTTGAGCCTTGTTTAGTAACATAAGTTGTATTAGGTTTTAAATAGTAATGGTTGTTTTAGATTATAAATCAGAAGCAGGTTATCTTAACATATTTCATAAATATATTACTTGAAGATTTGGTCTATTGATTCCTAAATTAATAAGAATTATGCCCTTTGTCCTTCTTGCTTCTTCGTTGCTTTCATCGATTGTTCTTATTTTTTTTACCTAAAATTATTTTTCTTCTTCGTTATCAACCGTCATCAAAACTATCTATCCAAGATTCTCTTTCTCGTTCTCGACCATCAAAGTCATCGACTACATAGATCTAGTGTTGCACAAGGAATTAGCTACGCAAAAATGAGTGTGGGAGATACATTTTGCCCCTTACTTCAAAAATGGAGTTTGAGCTTTTACCTTTCTTTTTTGCCTATTCTTTTGTCGTCTATCATGGTTAATTGCACTCATGAGTTTCATAATATTTAACGTAATTTTTAAATGTACTGCAGACACTATAGTCATAATTGGAAAAACTAGACTACCCAAGCGAAGTGCTTAGTTGAACACCGAATTAGTATTGCGGAGGGGACAAACGATTTGCGCCGGTCATAGTTTGCCTAGAACGACTCATGTCAATCTTCGACCGTAAGAGAGAGATGGGGAAAGCATCCGTAACCGGAGACGGTGTATCGCCGTCGTCGGAGCCGCACAAGAGGCTGAAGACTGGCGCTGGCGACACCAACAGGGAAGGATTTGTGACCGGAGGCGGAGGTCAAACTACTAGTACTTCCAACAACGCCAACCCCTTCTCTGTAATGTTGGCCGATCCGAGTTTGTTGAGTTGCTGTATCTGCCAGAAACCCTTGACTATTCCCGTGTTTCAGGTATCCCTAATCCTAAAAATTTCACTATCAATTTCAGAAAAGAGAGTGTTTCCTATTTTAGTTGTTTTTGTTAAACCCTCGTAATAAAATCCTCCAAGTGTTTGGAATTGAAAAGGGGAAATCCATTTGTGTGCATATTAGGGGGTGTATTCATCTGTACATCATCTTCCCCGTTAATTTCCATAGGATTTACAAGGAAAATCCTATCACTGTCTCTTGATTTCATTATTTTCATTGTTTTCCAGTGTGCCGGTGGGCACATGGCATGCTCCCGCTGCATCTTCAAGTTCAATTTGAAATGCCCTTCTTGCACTGATCAGACACCAAAAGGCACCACTCGTAATCTAGCCATAGAAACTCTTCTTCAATCCATCAAGATCTCCTGCTCCTACGAGATCTATGGATGTAAAGAAAAAATCAGTTATTGTAACAAAAGTGAACATGAAAAGGCTTGTGTATACGGCCCGTATCCATGCCCGTTCACGCCCTGTACCTTTTCGGGTTCTCCGAAGGGGTTGTATCTCCATTTAAAGAACCAGCACACAGATTCTGTGGTAGCTCTAAATTTTCATGAAGTCTGCACATTTTCTGTAAGCCGTGATAAATCAGTTGTTGTTTTACTTGGAGAGGAGAAGGATGCTTCTATCTTTGTGATTAACATGAGAGCCAGAAGAATGGAAATTGGCTGTATTCAAGAGCCTACCCTTTCCAAGGGTCGTGGGTATGGTTATTCGCTTTCAGCGGGTGACAAGTTTGGTTCTTTCTCCTACCAATCAATGACCAATTCATTGGGCAGTGATTATCTTGCTAAGGAGAAGGCAGCAGAGGAGGCTTTATCTTTGAACAACTTTGTAAGTGCTCTTCATTATTTCTTTCCTAGTGACGACTTTGTAGCCCTTGATCTTTCTGTATGCAAGCAAGGGTGCATCTGTAAGTATTGCCAGATGTATTGATGAAGCATATTCTGACTTGTTGCCTCCATTGCTTCCTTGCGTCGTTGTTGTGGCATCTTAACCAATAACTGGTTAATTTAAGTAGTCATTTGCATTTGAGCAAGGACAAGTGCTGTCCTGTCTTTCCAAGTTAAGTGATTGAATACAAATGGATGATTTTCTGTTTGACTTTGTTTTGTAACTTTTGTTGGTATAAGTTGAGTAGCATTGATCAACTTATGCTCAGGAGAAGCTTCATCAAAGAGTGTATAGTCACCCAGAAGATAATTGTACTTTGAAGCAGGAAACTCGCCCCGCCATTTCCATGCCGGACACTTTGTCTCTAAACAGGAATGCTGATACTACATTGCTCAGGTCCTTCTCTTGGTCTTCAAGTGTACACTAATATATGGTATTCCTATTCAATCAAGGAATATTTTACTAATTTGCTCGTCTTCTATTCATGGCCTATATATAAACCCAATGTACACAATAGTTTAATAACAAAGATCGAACTTGTAATCGAAAGCACCAATAAGGGTTCCCATTACTGGGTCGAATATGTAGGCCCATAGTTCTTTGTATATGCTTTTAAGGTCCAATACTCCTTGACACCGGCCTGATGGGGTTCATAATAGAACCAAACTTGTCACCAAGTAAAACAACAATGTTTTTTTTTTTTTTTTATCAGTTTGCACCACGCCTGCTTGCTTATCCCTTTAAGAGATTTTGGTTGTCAGAAGATTGCTCTGACAACGGATCAAATCGCTTAAGTAATTAAATACAATGACAACTAATCAAATTACGTGCGCAATTAAATATATTTACGAATCGATACAAATATCACAACGTTTTCCAACATATAAGGGTCATTTCTTCTTGACATTTTATATCTTTTAAGAGATTTTGGTTCCATCAGTTGTTGGTATGAGAAATATTTTGACAATCTCTCTGCACAATACCATACAAGTGATTATTATGACAGTTTCAGTGCTACGCTAAAAGAATATAAGTCAACCATGCTCAGGGAGGGATCTAGGATCCAAATTTTGGGTAGGCTAGAAGTATATATATATATTTTAGATTTTTTTTCATCCGTTCTCATGTATTTAGGGTTGAAAAATTAGTGTCCAATTTTTACTATATTAAAATTAGAATAGTATATTACTTTACAATGCAAAGTTTTATCATAAAAAAATCATATAATATATGTTCATTTATTATGATATTTTTAAAATTTTATATAAAGGAGAAAATTAATTAAAAAATTTAATTGAAATAAAATTTATTGCTATGAATTATGACATAGATTTAAACTAAATTTTAGTCATGGATTTAGTGATTCAATAAATTACCTTCAATTAGAGAACTAAATAAAAAAAAAAAGATTTTTGCACTAACTAGTAAGAATTGTGAAATGACAAAAGAAAATGTAGCAAAAATGATCAAACTTGAAAAGGCTTAAAAAGAGAAAATTAATTAAAAAACTTAATTGAAATAAAATTTATTTGCTATGAATTACGATATTGCTTTAAACTAAATATTGGTTATGTAAATAGTGATACAATAAATACCTTCAATAAGATAACCTAAATAAAAAAAATAGATTTTTTGCACTAAGTAGTAGGAGTTGAAAAATTAAAAAATAAATAAATGTAGCAAAAATGATCAAACTATAAAAGACACTAATTAGATTTGAACCCAAGACCAAATATACTCTCCTGTGTATTCTCAAACCTTGAAACCATTGGGATACACAAGATTTTATGTCCATAGTTCGATTTTATTTCTTAAATAATGGGGTGGGCTGTAGCAAACCTCAGCCCACCCCTAAATCCGTGCCTCACTATGCCATCAAAAAATATTATCAGTTTGCGTTATACGTGCTTGCTTAATTCTCTGACATGACCCAGATAGAGTTCAAATGATTCGTCTCGAGGAATTCAATGTAGATTTCATCTTGAAAGCTAATCCAACTGTAAGGGCAAAAAATAAAAGAAAATAGAGAGATTTATTCCCCCATTTCCTGTAATCCTTTTGTTGGAATATGATAGTTCCAAATGTTAACTAGTGGCATGACATTCATTACATAACTAACAGATTCCTTTCAAAACTAAATCAAACTCATTTAACCACAAAGAGATCAAACCAATCAATCGAGTAGCTTAAAATGAAAATTGAAAAAAAGGATAGGAATAAGAAATGACATTCATGTTATACCAACGGTGAAAGCCATGGCAACACTTGTAACGAATTGATACAAACACCATATCCAAACAACCTGATTATAGAGGAAATAATGATGTTGGATTTAAAACATATATAACAATCAAACAAGTACATATGACCCTGCAACATCAAAGAAGGTGAGACAGAAGTGAAGATAGCAGGAGAATACATTGAATAACTATTAGGATCTACTCATACCTAGCTTAACGGATCTCGGCCCAATCGAAAGCGAGAGAAGATACGAAGAAGGTATCGATTTTTTAATAATTAGAAATAAGATGAATTTGATTGAAAACAACATCAAACTTACAGGGTTCAGGGGTGACAATTGCTCGACTATGTTGCGATTTCGTACCAAAACATCTATCTGTGTTGTCGACTCAGGTTCCTGGGAATCAACAAGCTCCTTTGGTTGTTTTTCGCCTCTTTCCTAATTTTCTTCACATAACTCTCTTCTCTATTTTTGTTAACTTCACTACACTCTTCCCTCCATCATCATCACCCTCATCGTCCACTTCAACAACTTCTTTTCCTTGCTTTGAAGATGGTTTTGTAGTTGTAGACAATAATATAGATAACATAAACAAGCTTAAGACAATGAAGAGCTTAAGTAAAGAACAAATCTCTTCTGTAGTACAACTTCCCATCTAAAGTTTTGACTGTAAGGGCATCCAAAGGATTGATGGCGTAATTTCCGATTTAGATTGAAAGTCCATGAACAATCTCAAAGAAAAAATCTCGGGCGAAATTTATGCTACGGGGCAGAGATTTTGGAAAACTCGAACAAAAAGAACGTGAGATGATGGATTGATAATGGATAGACAAGAAAATGATAATATTGAATGAAATTGATGGAAATATAGGAAGATACAAACCAAGGTATTCACGCAAAGAACCTTAACCAATTATGTGTCAAAACCCTTTAACAAAGAGCTTACATTAACCCTCCCTTATTTAACCTTACACAAGCCTTCTAAATAAGACAAGTACAAGGAGAGATTAGAATCGACCAGGAGCACCAACCTTTAAGATGATTATCACACACAAGCACAACCTAGCAAGGACTCAGAATGATTCAATCAAAGGCTCTCTCTTTTAATTGAGTAGGAATGAATAAAACACAAACTTCGTAAGCGAAGTATCGAGCTTACACAATATTGTGGAAATATTAATCAAATCAAATCTGCCTAATAATCTTACCTTCTAAGGATATTTATAGGTGAGATTCTCCTACAAAAGATAAGATCTCTAACTAAAAGACAATCCTAAAAGATAGGATCAAAACCAACAAATATCTTTGGAATGTTTGAGAGCTTACATGTATTAAAATAATAAAAGATAACTATCACTATCCTAACTGATTTGGACAGGATTCCACTGGAACGTTCACAACAGAAGTAATCTCGGTCTCGATATGTAAATCTCGGCCGGAATTTATCAATGGCAACCAAGATTTGTGTAATCCATGCAATTCTCCATTCCACGTGATCCTCCCATGCATGGCTCTTGCTAGAAACCTCCCCTTGAGTGTCAAACTTTGTAAATGATTCGACCTCGAATCATAGCCTTGATCATCACTAGTCACAAAAGGACTCAAGTATCGTAGCTCTTGGACTGGATCAACTCTATGAAATGAAGAAATCAACTTCTCCTTCCTTAGCCGTTCTCTCTCGATATGCACATCAATGTGTACATTATGAGATACAAACAAACTCATATATCCGGGTTGAGCAAACTTCGAGTTCCTTGACTCTCCTGGAAGGTTTCTCAAACTTTGTAATACTTTGGCCTTGAAATTTTCACCATAATATGCAATAGTGGTGAATCTTGGTCTTGATCCTCAAATCTTAGGCGAGATTTCCTGGTTGGGGCCGATATTTTTACTGTAGTTCTATATCTTGTCTTTCAGAAATTATGGTGAAGAGAGTCATACCATAATGCATTTCCTATAGGGATCTAACAAAGTCACACAATTCTCTTCACCATAATTTCTGGAATCTCTAAGACATAGAATTTGTGTTTTCTCATCCTTAATGTATTTCCTATAGGGATCTAACAAAGTCACACAATTCTCTTCTAACTTAATGCATTTCCTAGGGTTTTGGGATGCTCTACACCCTTTACCTAGGGCACAACAAAAGGCATTTCCCTAGGTATCAATTCTTGAATCCAAGCTAAAGAACAATCCAAAGATGAATGCACCAACAAAAATGTAGTATCATCATCAAGAGAATTAGCACACTCTAATTTAGATTAATCCACATACACTTTAAGATCATTCATAGCATGCTCATGTATATTGCAATCAAGATCAATCATGTTATGCTTATGCACACTACACTCAGTAGCATCATCTAACTCAAATTCTTGTGCATACAAATCACTTGCATCAGTGTCATGCTCATCATCATCAAATTTATTTACTAAACTAGAATCATGCTTATGGGTTTATGTTCGCTAAAAAACGTGTGCAGAATAAGTCTTAAACTTATATCCTGGATTATAGACTTAACGATAAGCGAACCCGCAATGTACGGATCTATCGTAGTAAGGGCTAATATTCCGGAGTCGATCTCAGGGATTTGGTGAGAATAATCACAGAAAAGCAATCAAACTTTAGAAGCATGCAATAACACTGATCAAAAGCAAAAGACGAGATATATAATATGATTGGGGAACGCAGATTCTAGTGATCAAAGTATCCAGTTGCGGTTTCGACTCAAGATCACTAAAGATAACGTGGACAAAGATGAGTTTGCTGAGGGAAAGTGTTTCTACTATGGGATAGATCACCGGGTAAGTCTCACTACCCACTTTCCCAAACCAAAGTTCCTATCACCGGGTAAGTCTCAAGGAATTAAGGAAAGGTAAGAGTACTCAAACCAACATCACTCACCTAAGGGAATAGAACTAACCATCACCGGGTATGTCTCAAGTTAACTCTAAAAGATAGGATGAAGGCACACTCAAACCTTAATAAAGGATAAACCTTTAGTACCTAACACTCATCATCATAGGTAAATAAGCAAAGGAATCACCGGGTAGGTCTCATCCTAGGCTTTCATATAAACCAGGAAAGGTGCAACAAGGATAGGATTTGGAAAACTACAACTTAAACTCAAGACAGGTAATGCAGTGGATCATCTCGTGCAGTTCTTATTGATCTTGGTCGAGATGACTCCAAGAACAGCCCGAGACGGGTTTCGGTCTAGGTTTGACTCAAGCTTTCAAGGTCCACTCATATAAAGGTTCATTCTTTCATCGTCTACACCACAACCTTCCACTAATCACCCTAGAATCGCAGGGGGTTTAGCCAACAATCATCATCATCAAGCAATCAAAGTATATATCAAGAATATAAAGGGAAGAGAAATAAGTGACCAACAAAGACATCTCAATTATCCAAGCAAACAAACCAGCAATTGTATCTAACAATGTGTTCCAAAATATGATAACAACTCACTCAAAATCTCCCAAAGAAAATCTCGAATTTCTTCCCTCTTGAACCCTAGAAATTCTTCCTTCCAATAGTCGTCTTCCTTCATACGTGATCCAGATTCCGGCCTTACGCAGTCGTCCCTTCTTTTTCTCTACCTTCCATCCTTATAGAAGAATTTTTTTATCACAATATTTTATTTCCTTTGGGCTATGGGATGTCGACCTCGATCCAAGCCGAGTAGGCCGTCTCGGTCGAGGTGCATAACTGTGTTGGTCCGAGATCATTAGTAACCTACGTGCATGCCTTTGTTTCTTCAGCTGAATCCTTCCTTCTTTCTTTCAATGTAGTTCCTGCTTCTCTTCTTGTCCTTCCTAATGTTCCATAATGTGACTCCGTAGCTTCCATAGACTCCAATGCTCCATTTCGATCCAAAATATGCCTTACTCCCTTTAAATACAATCAAACGTGGTGTCGACCTCAATTCGTGCAAAGTAAACGAATAATGCCAATATCACTTGTAATATACACTCATGCATGCTGAATAATGATGAGAAAACGCCAAAACCATATCCAAAATATAGACAATAATTCATGCTATCAAAATACCCCATACTTGCATCTTGCTTATCCCCAAGCAAGGTTCAAATCTTAGATACAAGGTAGAATGAATTATAATCAGTAAAAGCTCAGTGAAAACTTTCATAACTTTTGATTGTGTGCTCCAACTCATAGATCACCCTTAGAAAATGCTTCATAGCAGTAAGAGTCAATATATGACTAAAGCAAGTTATAAATATAAGACAACTAATCATACTTCACTTGAGATCATAGAATGTGTGGAAAATCGTACTCATCAAAATCAATCATGAATAATTCAATTTAAAGCACAAAGTCAAATAACATGCTCATGGTCTCAAGGGCTTTCAATCAAAGGTCAGGAAGCGTGTTAGGGATGGAATGTATAAAGGATATTGTGGTGCTAAATTCGGGAAAAGGATAAGGACTTCACAACTTTGAACTTCACTTCATCAACAAGATTTTCTTGCTTCTTTTCAGCATTATGCTTTACTTTTCACTTTTTGAGAAAATGGACAAAGGTGCACAATAACCGAAGCCTTGGCGATCAACTAATCTCAATTTCTCGAGATGCCTCAAACCTTGATGCACATACCATGACTCGTTAGGACTGTCAATCAAACGGACTTTGGCAAGATACAAACACCCGGCTATGTGAATGGTGCTGAGTTACTCATCCTCAAGACTAACGTCCCCAAACCTATTGTTTTCTAACACTTCTTCTCCTTTCAACATCGTCTTTCACTTGCTTTTTCACTTTCTTGCTTCCAAATTTCCGGATAGGTGAATGAAGGCAATATTTCAATGAGGGGCTAAAAGCATGATCAAGAAGAGGAAAGAAAAAAAGAATTGCCTCAAAATTCCAATAAGAATGTGGGAGAATTATAATGCAGTCTCAACTTTAAAATTCAACACGATTTGGATAAAACAACTCACTAAACATGTACAAATTTCAAACAAAGCAATTATACCTTAGTTTCATCACAAATTGTTTCAACCATATAAAGATCATAAAAAATAATCAGCAAACATTTTTTTATCATTGGGATCATATCCAGCTCAGGAGCACATTATTTCTAAACAATTGCTGTTTTTCAAAACCCATCTCGGTTGAGATGATATGGGCCAACGAGGTACTAGACCGTGGTAAGATCCTGTTATGATCACCTCGTTTGACATAATACATTTGGGTCAAGACAAAAAAAATTTTATAATCTAGTTTTTGCACGTTTTTTCGATCAAAAATCCTACTACAATGCATGTAATGTACAATAAAGCCTCAGAGCACATAATGGAAGCATTTGAAAAAGTCATAAGCACATAAGTTGGTTATTACAGACCCTAATACCTCAAAGCACCCCATACTTAGGACACATCGTCCCGATGGGTATAAAGAGTTTAGAAGAAAAACACTTATAGTGTCTGGCAGAACCGCAAAATTAGAGGAAAAATAAAGCAACAGCTCCGTGGAAGACCCGATCATGCATCCAGAGGAGGAGGTGGGTAGAACGGGTACAAGGAGGGGTCGAATGGATGACCCATCAGATGCTAGAACTGCAGCTCCATCATCCGGCGTTGATAGTGGTGGCTCTCCTGCATCTCTCGCCTCATGGCACTTAGCTCTCCGGTCTGTCTGTCGAGGCGCTCCCCCATATCCGTACGCAAAGTACGGAATGACTGATCCATGGGAGGTTTGATATTGTCAATTCTATAGTGAGCCTCGGGATCGCGATGACGGTGGTGAGGGTGCTGTGGCATCTCTAGTGCTGGAGTCTTTGGGGCAGGATGGTCGTCCTCTTTATCCTCCTCCTCATCCACCAACTCTATCACCTCAGCGCTCGGACCAACGGTGTCCGTCTCGGTGTCCATGGGCACTCCAGCGTCCTCCTCATCGCTCTTTATCCCAAACTCCGCATCTACATCTCACGCACATAAGACTGCCAGATCCTCGACTAGTTGGTCAGTTGGAGATAGTGAACTGTGGAGACCAAGGGATCCCCTTCGGAGCTCGTGTCTTCTAGGGCATGGCCACGCAGGGTGGACCACAACTTCTAGGAACCAAGACTCGACCGGTGATGAACTCCTGCAGCCCTAATGGTTTGGCCTCAACGGCCAATGTGCATGCGGAGAGGTCAATCCCCATAACGCTGGCGATGTAGGTCACTAAACCTCCAAAGCAGATCTCTCCCTTCTTCTTGTACTTGACTTTGTACAATTCCTCTACCAACAAGGTGGAAAAATCTGGAATCCCCCTGTAGTCATACAGAAAAGAGTAACTCACCTTGACGGATCTTCTGCGGTGTCTCCGTGCGAGCAAGCAACATCTCGCTCAAAATCCCGTGAGCTATCCGGAAAGAAACATGATAGACGTTCTTCTCCTTGGAGTCACCCGGCTGCCAATGATCTGCAGTCGAGGTGATGTGAGCAATGTTGCTCCAGAATGCTCGTGCCTCTCGTCTAGAGGGGAAATCTGTGACGGTGGATGGTGAGAATCCAAACATCTCCCCGAAGCTCTATATTGTGACTGCATACCCCTTGTTCATCAGCCTAAACTTTACTCCCTTGTGTTCCGGCACGTGAGTGACAAAACTAATGAACTCAAATGTCGGCTCCAGATAAGCCGGTGCTCGGATGGCCATAAACTGCTCAAGACCAATTAATGAGATCATCCTCTGCAGATCTTCGACGACGTGGAGGCAATTTAAGTCCTCAACATCGACATACGGGGGAGCGATAACCGGACGGGAGCATATCCGGTCATAATCCTTTTGAAACTGACCAAGGATGATCGACACCTGTGGTGGTGGAGGAGGTGAGGGGGAATGGTCTCCATCATCGGGACGGTCACGGATTGTTAATTGTCTGTTTGAACGACGCTTTTTTCTGTGATTTAGGGTTCTAGTCTCGGGATGTTCTTGAGAGTATCTCGACCAAGATGACTGGGTTCAACCGAGACGGACAATACTTCGATCGAAATCACTAATCTGTAACTTTCTGCCCTAAAAATCACTACTAAAAATCTCCTAAGCGGTTACTCGTTCAATTTCAACACACCAAACAGACATCAATTCCCAATATCGAGCAAAATAGACCAAAATGTGAAAAAGAGGATCTCGAACGAAATTACCCAATTTCAGCAAATTGTGGTGGAGTGAAGTGGATTTTGATGTTGGAGAAGTTGATGTTGTATCTTTCCCGTTGATTTGGAGCCAAGAATCGTCAAAAATGAGCAAGAAACAAAACTTTTGGAGGTTAGGGCAAGGTTTCGGTCGAGACAGCGTCGGGGCGAAGAAGAATAAAGAGAGAAAGTTATTTCCCTTTTTTTATACATACCTGTCGGAAAATTTAACTGCATCTCGGTCGAAATGATTTTCAGTGCCCGAGGTGGTCAACCGAGGTGACTCCCTTTTACGTTCACCTCGGTTGGCCAATACGTGTTTCGGTCGAGATGCATGATAGCTTCCGAGATGGTCTTCAATTCCCGTTCCTTCCCAGATTCTTGGATTGAAACTCTTCCCATTTATCTCTCTTTTTTTGTTTCCTTTGGATAGTACCTAGTTCCTATTATCATGGACACAAAACATGCAACTACACTAAACTAATCTAGAAAGTAAGAAGGAAAGCAATACCTTGGGTTTCCTCCCAAGAAGCGCTTGATTTAAGGTCGCTAGCTAGACCTAAATATGTTAATGTGAGATGCACAGATGCAATATCCTTGGCCGGGGGTTCTGGTATGTATTTCTTCAACCTACGTCCGTCGACCTTAAAGATTCTGCAATGTTCACCTCATACTTCAACTGCAACTTGGGGAAAAATAGTTTTCACAATGAAAGGTCCTGTCCATTTCTATTTCAGTTTATTTGAAAGGAGATGGGAATAAAAATCCAACAGAAGAACAAAATCTCTTTCTTTGAGTCCTTTTCATTAACGTGCTTGTCTTGCCACTTCTTCGTTCTTTCTTTGTAGACTTTTTTAACTTTCGCGATCATCCTGCGAAGTGGTGGTTTCACATTCTTAGTGTCTTTTTGTAAGGTTGCAGGAGGGGTAGGGTTGGGTCTTTCCACACTCACAATCATCGAACGAGGAGGATTCAAGGATCGAGGTATCTCGTTTCCTTTGGAAGTGTCTCGGTCGAGACCTAGTCCGAGGTCGATATAGTAAATTGCCTCCTCTTCAATTTCTTCAAAAATAGCCCTTGGGTTTTCCTCTAATGTTTCCAAGCTTTGCATATCTACATCACAAGAAACATCTACATTCTTCTCTATCATACTAAAACTTAGAACTCTTTCAAGAGGGTCTTTAATAAGGATGGAGCTCACCAATTCTCGTGATTCTTCCTCATCTTAGATGTTGTAGATGTCCTCCTCAAGGCCTTGGCCTTTCATTAAAGATGATAGCATGAATTCAACATGCTCTTCCTTGATGTTGAAAGACAATTTGGCATTCTTGCAATCCACAAAGCAAGCGGAGGTTGCAAGAAATGGCCTCCCAAGGATGATCGGGACTGGATAATCTACAAGAATGTCCAATACAACAAAATCTATGGGAATGTAAAACTTACCTAGCCTTACTGGGATGCCTTCAAACACGCCTACGGGTTGAATGATTGATCGATCCGCCATTTACAATGTCATCTTTACTGGTTTAGGTTTCCCTAAACCGGCTTTCCCACACAATGCAAGTGGAATGATGCTCACACTTTCTCCTAGATCACAAAGTGCATCATATGTGACCTCTCTTACTCTAATGGGAATGTAGAAGGATCTCAGATCTCATAATTTGGGTGGCATTTTCCCCTTCATGATCTTAATGAGTTCCGATGACCTAGAGGACATCTTTACTTCACCAAAATCTTCCAACTTCCTCTTGTTAGAGAGGATCTCTTTTAAAAACTTTCCATATGCGGGCATACCTAGTATTGCATCAATGAAAGGTATGTTAATATGGAGCTTACTCATAAGGTCTAGAAACTTACCGAAATGCTTGTCTAGACGTGCTCTTGCTCTAGACTATGGGAACGGTAATGGAGGTTTGTAAGAAGGAGGAGGTACGTAAATTTCTTCTTTTTTCTTCACCTCGGTTGACCCAGAAGATTTCGTTTGAGGTCCTTTCCGAGGTGACCTCCTGTTGTGTTTCCCTCGGTTGACCCAGATATCACCTCGGTCGAGACGGGCTACTTTACAGCTTTGTTTGATCGAGGTTGTGGGTCGGTGGTCTTCACACCACTTCTTGTGGTAATCGCCATGACTTGGCCTTTTGGGTTATTTTCTGTCCTTTCGGGTAGTTTTCGTTGATCTCTAGGAACTTCTCCGGCCTTGCTAAATACTTGATTTTCCAAGGCTTTTTGTGCCTTAGATATCGAAGTAACTGCGCTTTCCAATCCACTCTCTTTCCTACCAACACCTCAATCATAACTTCCAATTTGTCCTTTGGTGGCTGACTCGAGCTTAATGACAGTTCTTGACTTTTCAATGGAATGAAAGAAGAAGAAGGTGGGGTTAGAGATCAGCATGAGAATAAGGATTACCAAAATTATTTTGATTTGATCTCCAATTGTAGTTGTAATTCCGATTATTGTTGTTGTTGTTGTTGTTGTTATTTCTATTCCCTTGGTAGTTTCCTCTTCAAACATACCCAACATCTTGCTCTTTGGGTTGTTGTGCTTGTGTCTTCAAGAGTTCCTATAAAGCTTTCATCTCATTGTTAAGAGCATTGATTTGATTTATGCTGGAAGAGGTAAAGTTCAGTTCTTGAGGTCTTGAGCTTTGACCTCTTGTATCAACACTCCGGTGGGAGTACTTCTCAATAGTTAGAGCTTGTTTTTCAATAAAATCTCATGATTCATCAACTGATTTATCCATGAACGTTACAGCTGAGAGTGATTGAAGCTTAAATTGCGTTTCCGCATCCAAACCCATGAAGTAGATCACTAGCAAATCAATCTTTGGAATCCCATGATGTGGGCAATCCAACAAAAGATCCTTGAACCTTTCCCATGACTTAAAAAGACTTTCACCATCCCTCATCACAAATGCATTTATTTTTCCTCTCAATTCCACCATTTTTGATGGCGGGAAGAACTTGTGAGAAACTCTGTGGTCATCTCCTTCCATGTGTTCACTCTTCTAGTTGGAAGCGATTGACACCATGCAAGTGCTTTATCCTTCAAAGAGAAAAAGAAAACACGTAGTTTATAATTGTTATTTTCACATCTAGAAGGTCTCAAAGTTTCCATCAAAATCTCATAGTTTTGTAAATGTTGGTGCGGTGATTCTCTCTCCATTCCTCCAAAACGATTCTGTTGAATCATTGTAATGACTTGAGGTCTAAACTCATACTCTCTTTCAGCCGGATCTCCTAAGTTGACGCCCGGGCGGCGTGCTTGTTGGACGGCATCCATCCGTTGACCAAGTGTTTGCAGAATATCCACAAACAGGTCAACTCTCTCAACCCTCGGTGGTGGCGGCGGTAGCGGCACGTAAGCGGGTTCTGGTGGTAGCACATTGATGGACGGTGGTGGGTTTACTAAGACTCTAGCATTTCTCTCCCTGTCTTCATTTGCTTGTCGAAAAAACTCTCTTAATTTATCCATATCGGCCCAAAGTCGCTCATGTTGAGCATTAGTTTCAGCTCTTTCTCTCATGAGAGCTTCATCTCGAATTCTTATTTTCTCTTGAGCATCAGCCAATTCAGCTCGAAGATCTTCTACACCTTCATTATTGACAGTTGCCATCTTAGCTTCTTTCAACCTTCTCTTGTAAGTCTTATTTGGTTCAGGATCGTAAGGAACACTTTCTTTACCAACTCTACTTCTTCGCATAAACCTAAGGAAAGGTTCCTGCAAGAACACATAAAATAATCAGTAGCAAAATAAGAAGCTTCCAAGTTAGACAACCGTATACTAGATCGGTCTTGACCAAATCCCCGGCAACAACGCCAAAAAATTGTTCGCTCCAAAATGTGTGCAGAATAAGTCTTAAATTTATATCCTGAATTATAGACCTAACCATAAGCGAACCCGCAATGTACATATCTATCGTAGTAAGGGCTAATAGGGGAGGAAATGGGGGTCTTATCGAGATAGATGATGAAGATTTGATAATCTGCCCGAAGTTTCTACGGCTAAGGGTTTTGATCGACATCAAGAAGCCATTACGTAGGGGCGTTATATTATCGTTGGGGACGAAGAAGGTTTGGGCAGAATTAAAGTATGAAAGGCTACCAAACTTTTGCTACTTGTGTGGGCGGCTTGGTCACGTGGAAACTGATTGTGATCAGGTGGTACAAGGGGATAATGCTCAACCTTATGGAGATAGCCTGCGAGCCTCACCTTTGAAGAGGGGGACTGAAAGTAGCACAACGGAGAGGGAACTCGAGCGGGCAGTGATAAACGCCATGAAAGGGCAAGTTCAGGACGTCGAGGATGTTGCCCTAGCAAAGAAAGCTAAGCAGACAGCTGGCACACCTCGTCGCTCGCTGCTGGATGCACTCAATGATGAAACAGGAGAGGGGGAGCATGTCGTAGCCGGGAGTGCGGTAGATATCTCCGGAATAGTGAGCCATCTACATGGGTGCATCGTGGATGACCTTGTAACCTTAGGGACCCCGTCCAGACAAGTGGAATGGCACGGCAGTGTGTGGGAGGGGAAGAAGAGAGAGGGAGAGAAAAGAGAGAATGCAATAGAGGGGAAAAAAGGAGAAGCTGAGAGGGGTGAGATTGAGGGAGAAAAAGATAAGGAGGAACAAGGCTATACAATTGGGATGGGATTCAAATGGAAACGTGTAGCTCATGAAACCGGGGTTGATCTTACTATCCATTCAGTGATGCATGGTAAAAGAAAGGTGACGGAGATTGACATAGATTGTATGGAAGTAGAGGGCAACAATAACGTGAAGAAGAGGTCAAAGATGAGCATTGATGGTACGCTATCGGCAAGGGAGGACGAGATCCTCTCTTGCCGGGTGCCATGAGTTGCTTGAGTTACAACTGCCGGGGATTGGGGAAGGCCCGCACGGTTGTTAAACTTACCAATCTGGTGAGACGAGAGGACCCTAAGGTGATATTTCTGATGGAAACAAAATGTGAACGAAAGAGAATGGAGGAAGTTAGACTTAAGCTCGGGTTTGCAAATTGTTTTACGGTGGATTGTCGGGGAAAATCAAGGGATCTTTGCCTGATGTGGGAGGCATCGGTGACGGTGAATATTCGATCATACACTGCATATCACATTGATGCGGATATTGACCGTAATGATGGTGAAGGAGGTTGAAGGCTGACTGGTATGTATGGTTGGCCACGAGAATGTGATAAACACTTTACTTTTGATCTTTTCGAGAAGTTAAACGAAGAAACTACTGGAGCATGGTTGTGTGTTGGTGATTTCAACCAAGTTCTGACACTGGAGGACAAACGGGGTGGGAATAATGTACATTACCGTCACATGCTTAGAATTCGTAAGGGAAGGATATGATCACCTCCCTTTGCTTTTACAAGCACTTCGAGTGGAGTCAGTGACGGGCAGGAGCGAAAAGGGAATCCTCCACATCGGTTTGAAGCCCTTTGGGCAGCAGATGAAGGCTGCGAGATTATTGTTCAAAACGCATGGCACAATCCAAATAGTCGGTATGGAGTGGATGGTGTACCGGGTCAAATTCAGAATTGCATGTATGAGTTAAGAAAGTGGAATAAGGTGAGATTTGGCAATATTTTGAGCAAGTTACAACAGGTGAGAGAGGAGTTGCGGGTTATCCATAAAGGTGGGGTGTCGGGAACTACGATCGCGAGACGTCGCGAGCTGGAGGATTACGAAATTACTCTTATGGATCAGGAGGAGAAGCTATGGTTTCAGCGAGCTCGTGCTAATGAGTTAACCTGGGGAGATAGAAATTCCAGTTTCTTTGATAGCATGAATTATAGTCTATATTTTGGGGTTTGGTTGGACGTTTTATCTTCAATAATCTGCATGTTTGTATGTATAATATGTGATTATATTACCATTTCATCTACCTTTGCGGGAATCGGGGTCTACACCTAGTTTTATTGTAATCGTAGGTAAAATGACACGTTTTGTATCAAAAAGGAGCAAAAGGAGCTATGGAGTCATTAGAGCTACATTCAGGAACATAAGGAACCATCCAGGAAGCATATCCATGGATTAGAGATTCACTTTGGACCAGATTTGAGAGATTTCACATTCAGTTGTGATTCACCTCGGTTGACTACAGAGTCACCTCGACCGAGGTGATCCAGAGAAGTCGACTCGACCAAGGCGAACACCTGGGACGCGGCGAGAATATTTTATTCTTGGCTGAGATCTTTTATATTTGGAAAGAGATCTTATATTTTTGGGCTTGACTCCTGGAAGGAAGAAGATAATTTAGATCATATATTTTACCTATTTTTTATGGGAAGAGATCTTTCTAAGATATCTTATCTTTGGAGAGTAATTTTCCTATAAAAAGGGTCGGATTTCCCACAAATCCGACATCCGCATACAGTTGGAGATCCCGCATAGCACGCAGAAGCCATACTCCAGTTGGGAGATTTGAAGAACCCTTTTGAAGGTTGAAGAAGGAAGATTGTAGCTTTTATAGCTTTTGAAGGGTTTTTGTAAGATCATCTTAGATTCCCTTCCTTGTTGTCTTGTCTTGTTGAATTTCTATCCAAGGAACGCTTTGTTGTGATATTTGATTCAGTTATTGAAGTCTTTTCATTAAATTCTTCTTGTTCAAATATTCACTTTCTTCCCATATATTTGATTAATACTTTCATGATGATGAGTAGCTAATCTCTTTGTGTGATTCTAGGGGGATTGGCTGAAGGTTGTGGGAAAAAACAATGATAGAATAATCTTAATCACAGTAGGACCCTGAAAGTTCGAGTCCTTAACCTTAACCCTAAGCATCTCGCTCAGTCGATGAACATCTCGGCCGGGGTGGAATTTGTCTGACCGAGGTGACTTATCTGATCCGAAACTGAGAGTTAAGTGTTAGAGTATGCCAAATCCTATTCTTATTACACCTTTCCTGGTTCAATGCAAGCCTAGGATGAGACTTACCCGGTAATTCCTTAGTTTGTTTACCTAAGATCATAAGTGTAGTTAATAAAGGTTTATCCTTTATTGGGGTTTGAGTGTGCTTTCATCCCATCTTTGTGAGTTAGCCTGAGACTTACCCGGTAAAGGTTGATTCTATTCCCTTAGTAGGAGTGTTAGTTTGAGGTTATAGTTCTTTATCTTAATTCCTTGAGACTTACCCGGTAATAGGAGTTACGGTCTAGGATTAGTGAGTAGTAAGACTTACCCGGTGATCTATTCCACTTTAGTAACACCTTCCCTATGCAAAAATCTCAGCTTTGTCCGCTTATCTTTAGATCTTGAGTTGGAACCACAACTAGATGCTTTAATCCCTAGAATTGCATATTTCCTTTATTGACTTTTATCATCTTTGATTGTTTTAATTGCTTTGTGGTTAGTGTTTACTAAAGCGTACCGTAATTGGACTTTGTTTCACTATGTCCCTGTGATCGACCCTTGGAATTCCTTAACTTTTACTACGATTGACCCGTACACTGCGGGTTCGCATCCTTGTTTTAAGCTTACATCTAGGGTTATAAATTTAAAGCTTGCACACACCGTTTGGAGCGAACAAGTTTTTTGGCGCCGTTGCCGGGGACTTGTTCTAGACCGATCCGGTTGCGGTTTGCTCTTAGGGTACTTACCCCCGTGTCTACTAACCACTCTACTTGAGTGACTTTTGCAGGTTCTTTCTTAGGTTTATGGGAAGAACCCGCACTGGGAAGGAAATCGTTCCTTACGATCCCGAACCAGAAAAGACATACAAACGACGCTTACGAGAAGCAAAGATGGCCAACCAAGACAATCGCTATCTTGAGGCCGAGTTGAAAGAGGCGCTAGAGCAGCTACGCCTCAGCAGGGAAGAGCTAAGGCAAGAGAAAGAAGAAATTTGCACCAGGACTGAGGCAATCGAAGCAGATATGGCAGCCTTACGAGATCAATATCTACTTCGACCGAGGGAAGATCCAGTTCCCGATGCTAGACCGATGCAGGTCCCAGTTGCTGACCGTCGACCGAGGCAGGTTCTAGTACCTGACGCCCTGGCCGAGGTGCTTCCACCTCGGATGCCAGTCCGAGGCGTTCTTCTTGCAGGAATCCCACAAACCCTAGGTCAAAGGATGGACCCCAATCAACAACTGAGGCGTCCAGGAGTTAACCTAGGAGATCTAGCGGACCATGACTACGAACTTCGACCGTAAGTTCTGTCCATGATTCGCCAATGCCAGTTCGGAGGGCTAGAGAAGGAATCACCGCATCAACATCTTCAAAACTATGAGATCTTGATGGAGACCTTGAGACCCTCAAGGATTGAAAATAACAACTACAAACTAAGACCTTTTTACTTTTCTTTAAAAGATAGAGCTCTTACTTGGTATCAATCTCTTCCTCCACGAAAAATCAGCACATGGGATTCCAAAGATAGAGTTATTGGAGATATACTTCAAGGGACTGGACGGAAGCACCCAGTTCAACCTCCAACTACTCTCCGCCGGTACCTTTATGGACATGGCGATTGATGAAGCTTGGGACTTCATCGAGAAGCAAGCTTTGCATATGGAGAAGTACACCCATCAAGGAGCTGAAGGTGGAGTTAAAAGAGTTAACTTCCAAGAAACTCAGCCCAACAACAATCAACTCACGTCTTTGAAGAATGACGTGAAGCAATTGAAGGAACTCTTGGTTGCTCAAACCAAAAAGGAAGATAAAGGACAAAGGAATAACAACAATGGATACCGTAACAACAACAACGGTTCCCGGAACAACAACTACAACAACAACAATAGAGGATCCAATAGCAACAATTGGAGGGCGAACAACCAAAATTCTGGTAACAATCATTCTAACTCAATTTCTAACGATTCCTCTAATCCTTTCCTCTCTTCCCCTTCTTCTTCTTCTACTCCATTAAAGAGCCAGGGGCAAGGATCAAGTTCGTCTCAGCCGGAAAAGAAAGACGCAGTGTTGGAGGCTATCTTGATCAAGCTTAGCGCTATAGAGACTTCTATGACTTCATTTTCGAAGGCCCAAAAGGCCTTTGAACAACAACTTGCAAGTAGGGCGAATGAAGCGCCAAGAGATCCAGGGAAGCTTCCAGCAAGGACGGAAAGCAACCCTAAGGGCCAGATCATGGCCATAACTACGAGGAGTGGACTGAAAACTGCAGATCCAGTGCCTCGGTCGGTGCCAGTACCGACGAAGACCACCTCGGTCCAGGTGCAGTCGAAGAACACTTCGACCGAGATGCCAACCGAGGTGGAGCCACAGAAAGCGGAGGGGAAAACTGGAGTTTATGTTCCACCTCCTGCATACAAACCACCACTTTCATTCCCCCCGTCAAGAGCCATAGCACATCTAGACAAGCACTTTGGTAAGTTCCTTGACTTGATGAATAAACTGCACATTAACATTCCTTTCCTTGATGCTATTCTAGGAATGCCCGCCTATGGGAAGTTCTTGAAGGAGATCCTATCAAGGAAAAGGAAACTGGAAGACTTTGGTGAAGTAAGGATGACATCTAAATCCTCGGAGCTTATTCAAATTATGAAGGAGAAGATGCCACCTAAATTGAGAGATCCCGGCTCATTTTGCATTCCCATTCAAGTTGGGGATGTCACTTGTGAAGCCCTTTGTGATCTAGGAGCCAACATGAGCATCATTCCGCTGGAGCTATGTGTGAAGATCGGACTTGGAGAGCCCAAGCCGGTCAAGATTCGATTATACATGGCGGATCGCTCCATCACCCATCCCATGGGAATCTTGGAGGACGTTCCGGTCAAGTTAGGTAACTTCTATTTACCAATAGATTTTGTTGTACTTGACATTCCCGCATATTATCCTGTTCCTATTATTCTCGGGAGGCCATTTCTAGCAACTTCGGGTTGAAACGTGGATTGTAAGAACGTCAAGTTGAAATTCAACATTGGTGGCGACGAGGTGGAGTTCGCTTTACTTGCAGCCATAAAGGGGGAGCAGCTAAGCGATGATATCTTCAACATCTAAGATGAAGAAGAATCAAGAGAATTGGTGAGCTCTATCCTTATTAACGATCCACTCGAAAGAGTTATTAGTTTCAGTTTAATGGAGGAAGGTATAGATGCTTCTTGTGATGCAGATATACGGAGCCTAAAAGCACTGGAAGAAGATCCAGGAGCCAAAACTGAGAAGCTAATCCAGGAGACGAAGATCTCCAGTTTCGGTTCCAGTTGTAGTACCTCGACCGAGGCACTTTCTGGACTGAACGAGGCGACTGAAGAACATCTCGGTCAACGCCTCTGCGCCTCGACCAAGGTCGATAGCGAGACGATTTCGATTGAGACTACAGAGAATAACAAACTTCTTACTCCCTTCTTTGACATTCATTCTCAGTTGGTGGAACATTCTATCCACCAACTTTCTGATAATAAAGGACCTTGGTATGCTGATATTGTGAATTATCTTGTTTTCCAGGAAATACCGCCCGGATTGACGTACTCTCAAAAGAAAAGATTCTTCAAGGAGGTACGCCATTACTAATGGGATGAGCCGCTGCTATTCAAGCGCGGACCGGATGGGATGCTTCAAAGATGCATTCCGGAAGATGAAGTTAATAGCGTCATACGGCATTGTCATTCACTTCCTTGTGGAGGACATGCTAGCACCGATAAAACATGCGCTAAGGTATTACGTTCCGGTTTCTTTTGGCCTACATTATTTAAGGATGTGCAATCGTTTGTTGTCTCTTGTGATGCATGCCAAACAACAGGAAATTTATATAGGAGGAACGAAATGCCACTTAATAACATTCAAGAGGTAGAAATCTTTGATGTATGGGGAATAGACTTCATGGGACCTTTCCCATCCTCCGGAGGAAACCTCTATATTCTTCTTGCAGTCGATTACATCTCTAGATGGGTTGAAGCCATCACTTCTCCCACTAATGACGCCAAGGTGGTTGTGAAGTTCTTAAATAGAACTATCTTTCCACGTTTTGGAACTCCACGCATCATCATCAGCGATGGAGGAACGCATTTCATCAACCGGAAGTTCAAGACACTTCTATCGAAGTATGGGGTAACCCACAAGGTATCAACCCCTTATCACCCTCAAACTAGTGGACATGTCGAGATCTCGAATAGAGAAATCAAAGCAATTTTGGAAAAGACCGTTTCTAGGACGAGGAAGGATTGGTCCATGAAATTGGACGACGCTCTTTGGGCCTACAGGACCGCATTTAAGATGCCCATAGGTACCACCCCTTATAATTTGGTATATGGGAAGTCTTGCCATTTGCCCGTCGAGTTAGAACACAAGGCGTATTGGGCGATCAAATGGTTGAACTTCGACATTAAGGAAGCCGGCGAGAAGCGGCTATTGGACATCAACGAGCTGGAGGAGCTTTGTATGAACGCTTATGAGAATGCCAAAATCTATAAGGAAAGGACGAAGAAATGGCATGACAAGCGTATCATCCCAAAGGAGCTTAACGAAGGAGACTTAGTTCTACTCTTCAACTCCCGCCTCCGCCTCTTTCCAGGTAAGTTAAAATCTAGATGGACCGGACCTTATGTTGTGAAACATGTTTTTCCTCATGGTGCAGTTGAGATATGGGGCGAAATGAGCGGAAGCTTCAAGGTCAATGGTCATAGACTGAAGAAATACAAACCGGAAACTCCGGTTGAGGAGGTTGCACCAATATACCTCGTTTGAGACGCATTATAGTCCAACTAGCGACCTTAAACCAAGCACTTCTTGGGAGGCAACCCAAGGTATTGCTTTCTTTTTCCTTTTTCTAGTCTAGCTTAGATAGTTTTGCTTTTGCTTTGCTTTGCTTTGTTTTTGGCGTTCTAGACAGACAACAGGTGACATATAAGGAAGGAGTACAAACCAGGAGCATAACTGGAAGGACATAAGTTCAAGAATTTGAGAAGACGAAGTTTGACTGAGGCACATCTCGGTTGCTGTCAGAGCACCTCGACCGAGATGACTCTTGAGCAACCGAGGCGACTAGGGTTTCTGAAGAACCACCTCGGTCCGTACCTCCTCGGTCTAGTCGAGACCACCTCGACCGAGGTGACAGAAGTTCTAGAAAGGGTATAAAAAGGGGAAAAAATTCTTTTTCTTCTCTTTACCTACCCCCTCGACCGAGGCGTCCCATTTCACCTCGCTCCTCGATTCTTGCTCGTTTTCGAAGATTTTCGCTTCCAAACTGCGATTAAAGAGTAGAGGATCCCAGTGCAACGTCGATCTGCAGAGAAATCGAACCGAAACAGCCGAACGAGGTAAAAAGAGAACGAAACCCTAACCTCACTGTTTTTGCTTCGATTTGGGCTTGGATTGCCCTGCATTTGCTGAGAAATAAATTAAGCACCCCATAGGAACCAGTTGTAGTGATTTTGGGGGAAAAGAACTGGATTTCTGAGAGATTAGATCGCACAGTTTTTCGCCTCGGTCCAAACGTGATGTGCCTCGGCCGAGGTGTTTTTCAGATTGTCAGATCGACCGAGGTGCTCTGACAGAGAGAGAGTTTGAAAATGAGTTCTGACCGACGTCTTGCCATTAGGGATAGATCCTCCCCTTCCCCTTCTTCCTCTTCTTCCCGACCTTATCGACCGGTGATCCACGAGTGACACCAGGTCGATTACGACCGTATAGCAGCCCGTCTAGTGATAGCACCTCGCTTCCTGGACGTGTCAGCCTTTGACTGTCTCCATGTGGATGGAGACCTTAAACGTATGTTATCGACAGTGGGATTGGATCAGTTTACTGAGATCCGCGCACCTGCCTATCTGGAGCCCCCCTTAGAGTTTATTAACTCCTTTACCAACCTCCCCACAGAGCGTTCTATGAAGTACCGGTTGATAAACCGGAACTTCTTAGTGCCATTAGAGTATTGGAGGGACATTTTTGGTTTTCCTGCCCCGACCGCTGTTGATTTCCCTTCCCGGACTGTAGCTAGGGAGTTTTGGGGGCAGATTGCTCACGTGGTTGAGCACGCACACAGGTGGCGCCCTGGAGACTCCAGGGAGAAGGTTATTTTTCACCTAGCTTTTAGGTTAGCCCACCGGATCTTTAGTGAGACACTTCTGGCGCGTACTGAGGCGCCCCAGAAGGCCCGACAGGGGGAGCTTTTTAGCCTATACTGCATGGTGACTGGAGGGATCCCCAACTTTGGCTTGATGTTGGCTGAGGACCTACACAAGATCAAGGCCAAGGCGAAGGGGGACATCTGCTGCGGAGGGATTGTGACCCACATCGCCAGCTATCAGCATATGAATCTCAGCGCTTGCACTATGGTGGCGGCTGCCAAGCCGCTAGGGCTGCAGGAGATGATTACTCGGCGGATTCTGGTTCCCCGAGGACTGACTACACCATACGTGGCTATGCCATGGGAGCTAACTGCACCGCAAGGGATCAGGTGGTCAGCCTAGTTTACAGTTTATGACCCTCATTACTGGCAGACCGCTTGGGCCCTACTGATGGAGGATTATAGAGAGGCAGCAGCTGCACCAACTGAGGAGGAGGAGGTAGATGATGAGGAGACTGCTGATGACAGGGATGGCGGAGTCCCGATGGATACAGGGACAAATACTGCTGGGACGAGTGCGCCAGTTATTTGTCTTGATGATGATGATACTGAGCCTGCACCAGCCACATCTCCAGTGAGACCTGCTAGGCGTAGAGCACGCCGACACAGAGATCCAAAGGCTCACCGTCGGATCGATGATCTGACGGATCAGATGATTGATTCATATGCCGCCTTATCACTAGATATCCGCGAGATGCAGGAGCGGCAGCACTACCAGTATATGATGGCTCAGATCCAGTTTGAGCACATCATGGGCTACCCGTTCGACCCGTCTCAGTATCCATATGTGCCACCACCACCACCACCGGATCGTGACTACTGATAGCTGCAGGATTTTCTTTCTTATTCTTATGCAGTTCAGCTTTATATCCGGTGAGTATTTTATTCCTTAGACTTATTTTGACCCACTGGGACAGTGTGTCCCAAGTATGGGGTATTGATGTATTATTTGACACTTATGTGATGTATGACTCTACTTGATCGGATATTTATTTATATTAATGCTTCAATTTGCTTCTATGTGTTTATTTGAGACTGCATGCATACATACAGGTTATTTGATTGAGAAAAACGTCGAAACTGAAAATTTTTTTTTTTTGACCTCGACCGGGGCAGTTCCGGCCAAATGAGGTGTTTCACCTCGGTTGACCTAAGAACACCTCGACCGAGGTGGGTTAACTGAGAGTTTTCGAAACGATTTTTGTGCTTCTTATCTAGATATGATCTCAGTGAAGATCTTGCTTACTGACTGGTTTTGAAATCTTTATGTGTTTGAAAGGTTTTATAATATGTTTAAGTTGCTAAATGCTTTGTTTGAAATTATTGGCATGTTTAATACTTTGTTTTTATCCAAATTATGTTGAATTTGAAGGTTGACACCGCAAGATAAGTTCTCTCACTTTCTTCCTGGAAAGACCAAGGCAATTCATTCTTCTCTCTTCTTCTTCTTGATCATGCTTAGCCCCTCATATACATTTTGCCTCCCTTTACCTATCCGGGAATTTGGAAGCAAGCGAAGTGGTGAAAGCAAGTGAAGTTAAAGTTGAGAAGTTGGCTGAAAGTGAAAGTGTTAGAAAGTAATAATAGGTTTGGGGAAGTCAATCATGATGATGAGTAACTCGGCAGCATTCACATAGCCGGGTGTTTGTGTCTTGCCAAAGTCGGATTGAGCGATATTCCTAACGGGTCATGGTATGTGCATCAAGGGTTTGATGCATCTCAAGAAATTGATGATTGCTGATTTCCTAGGCTTCGGTTATTGTGCACCTCTATCCATGCATCCCAAAAAGTAAAGTAAAAAGAAAAAGTGTGAAATAAGCAAAGCTTATTGGTGGCAGATGTTGAAAGTCAAAGTGAAAGTGAAGTATATCCTTTTCCCGGAGTCTAGTACCACATTACCTTACATACATCCCTACCCTACACGTTTCTTGACCTTTCTTTTGGGAAGCCCTTGAGACCTCGAGCTTGTTGATTGACTTAGCGGTTTAAACTGGATTATGCATGATTAATTTCGATAATTATGACTTATTACACATTCTATGATTTTATGCAAAGATGAACGACTTTCTTATATTTATAAAATGTTTTAAACATGTTTTGGTTTTAAATTCCATGAAGTATTCTCTTAGAGTGATCTATGATTGTTGCACACCATAAAAATGTTTTGAAAGACTTTTTCATTGATTTTCTTGACTTATAATCCATTCTATCTTGCCTTTTTATATGCGGAACTTGCTTGGGGACAAGCAAGGGCTAAGTATGAGGTATTTTGATAGCATGAATTATAGTCTATATTTTGGGGTTTGTTTGGACGTTTTATCTTCAATAATCTGCATGTTTGTATGTATAATATGTGATTATATTACCATTTCATCTACCTTTACGGGAATCGAGGTCTACACCTAGTTTTGTTGTAATCGTAGGTAAAATGGCACGTTTTGCATCAAAAAGGAGCAAAAGGAGCTATGGAGTCATTGGAGCTACATTCAGGAACATAAGGAACCATCCAGGAAGCATAGCCATGGATTAGAGATTCACTTTGGACCAGATTTGAGAGATTTCACATTCAGTTGTGATTCACCTCGGTTGACTACAGAGTCACCTCGACCGAGGTGATCCAGAGAAGTCGACTCGACCGAGGCGAACACCCGGGACGCGGCGAGAATATTTTATTCTTGGCTGAGATCTTTTATCTTTGGAAAGAGATCTTATGGGCTTGGCTCCTGGAAGGAAGAAGATAATTTAGATCATATATTTTACCTATTTTTTATGGGAAGAGATCTTTCTAAGATATCTTATCTTTGGAGAGTAATTTTCCTATAAAAAGGGTCGGATTTCCCACAAATCCGACATCCGCATACAGTTGGAGATCCCGCATAGCACGCAGCAGCCATACTCCAGTTGGGAGATTTGAAGAACCTTTTTGAAGGTTGAAGAAGGAAGATTGTAGCTTTTATAGCTTTTGAAGGGTTTTTGTAAGATCATCTTAGATTCCCTTCCTTGTTGTCTTGTCTTGTTGGATTTCTATCCAAGGGACGCTTTGTTGTGATATTTGATTCAGTTATTGAAGTCTTTTCATTAAATTCTTCTTGTTCAAATATTCACTTTCTTCCCATATATTTGATTAATACTTTCATGATGATGAGTAGCTAATCTCTTTGTGTGATTCTAGGGGGATTGGCTGAAGGTTGTGGGAAAAACAATGATAGAATAATCTTAATCACAGTAGGACCCTGAAAGTTCGAGTCTTTAACCTTAACCCTAAGCATCTCGCTCAGTCGATGAACATCTCGGCCGGGGTGGAATTTGTCTGACCGAGGTGACTTATCTGATCCGAAACTGAGAGTTAAGTGTTAGAGTATGCCAAATCCTATTCTTATTACACCTTTCCTGGTTCAATGCAAGCCTAGGATGAGACTTACCCGGTAATTCCTTAGTTTGTTTACCTAAGATCATAAGTGTAGGTAATAAAGGTTTATCCTTTATTGGGGTTTGAGTGTGCTTTCATTCCATCTTTGTGAGTTAGCCTGAGACTTACCCGGTAAAGGTTGATTCTATTCCCTTAGTTGGAGTGTTAGTTTGAGGTTATAGTTCTTTATCTTAATTCCTTGAGACTTACCCGGTAATAGGAGTTACGGTCTAGGATTAGTGAGTAGTGAGACTTACCCGGTGATCTATTCCACTTTAGTAACACCTTCCCTATGCAAAAATCTCAGCTTTGTCCGCTTATCTTTAGATCTTGAGTTGGAACCACAACTAGATGCTTTAATCCCTAGAATTGCATATTTCCTTTATTGACTTTTATCATCTTTGATTGTTTTAATTGCTTTGTGGTTAGTGTTTACTAAAGCTTACCGTAATTGGACTTTGTTTCACTAAGTCCCTGTGATCGACCCCTGGAATTCCTTGCTTTTTACTACGATTGACCCGTACACTGCGGGTTCGCATCCTTGTTTTAAGCTTACATCTAGGGTTATAAATTTAAAGCTTGCACACACCGTTTGGAGCGAACATTCTTCCATAAGAAAGCTAATGGGAGACAGAAGCGGAACAAGATTTCGCATTTAGTTGATGAGGTTGGGATGGTGTGGAGGAGTGGGGAAGGTAGGGCTCGGGTTGTTGTTGCTTATTTTCAGGATCTGTTTAAGACTAACCTACGTGCACCTCCATCAACGGCTTCTCATGGAATCATGCACACAGTTTCGGTCACATACAACTCTAAGTTACTACGTCCATTCACTTGTAAGGAGGTACATTTTGCTCTTTTCTCGATGCACCCAACAAAAGCTCCCAGCCCCGATGGTATGTCAGCTTTGTTCTTTCAAAAGCACTGGCATATTGTCGTCCCGGATGTAACTCGCTTTGTCCTTGATATCTTGCATGGCTCCCCTTTCCCGGATAAGTGATAGCATGAATTATAGTCTATATTTTGGGACTTGTTTAAACGTTTTATCTTCAATAATCTGCATGTTTGAATGTATATTATGTGATTATATTGTCATTTCATCTACCTTTGCGGGAATCGAGGTCTACACCAAGTTTCATTGTAATCGTAGGTAAAATGGCACGTTTTGCATCAAAATGGAGCTAAAGGAGCTAAGGAGTCATTGGAGCTACCTTCAGGAGCTTAAGGAAGAATCCAGGAAGCATGAAAATGGATTAAAGATTTACTTTGGACCAGATTTAAGAGATTTCACCTTCAGTTGAGAGTCACCTCGGTTGACTACAGTACCATCTCAACCAAGGTGATTTTGAGGAGCGTCGCGACCGAGGTGAATACTCTGACGTGGCGAGATATATTTTGTTCTTCGCTGAGATCTTTTATTTTTGGAAGGAGAGATCTTATATTTTTTGGGCTGGATTTCTAGAAGGAAGATCATATATTTTAGGGATCTATTTATGAGATATGGATATATTTTATTAGGAAAATATCTTTTCAAGATATTTTATCTTTGGAGGGTAATTTTCCTATATAAAGGGTTGGATTTTCCACAAATTGAACGATGCTTATACATGCTTAGAGCATCCAGCAGTTGGGAAAGATTGAAGGAAGGTTGAAGGAAGGAAGTTAATAGCTTTTATAGCTTTTGTGAAGGGTTTTGTAAGACTTTCTTAGATTCCCTTCTTATTGATTGTCTTGTTGGATTTGTGATCCAAGGAACGCTTGTTTGTTTGATATTTGATTCAGTTATTGAAGCCTTGTTTTTAAGGTTTTTGTGTTCAAATATTCATTCTCTTTCCATATATTTGATTATTGCTTTCATGATGATGAGTGGCTAATTTCTTTGTGTGATTCTAGGGTGATTGGCTGAAGGTTGTGGGAAAAACAATGATAGAATAATCTTAAATTCCAGTAGGACCCTGAAAGCTCGAGTCTTTATCCTTGACCCTAGAGCATCTCGTTCAGTCGATGAACATCTCGGCTGGGGTGGAATTCGTCTGACCGAGGTGACCTTTCTGATCCGAAACTGAGAGTTAAGTGTTAGAGTTTGCCAAATCCTATTCTTATTACACCTTTCCTGGTTCAATGCAAGCCTAGGATGAGACTTACCCGGTAACTCCTTTTTTTGTTTACCAATGATCATAAGTGTAGGTTTATCCTTTATTGGGGTTTGAGTGTGCCTTCATTCCATCTTTGTGAGTTAGCCTGAGACTTACCCGGTAAAGGTTGATTCTATTCCCTTAGTTGGTGTGTTGGTTTGAGATTATAGTTCCTTTCCTTAGTACCTTGAGACTTACCCGGTAATAGGTTCTTTGGCTTGGGATTGTGAGTAGTGAGACTTACCCGGTGATCTATTCCAATTTAGTAACACCTTCCCTTTGCAAAACCTCAGCTTTGTCCGCTTATCTTGAGATCTTGAGTTGGAACCACAACTAGATGCTTTAATCCCTAGAATTGCATATTTCCTTTAATTTACTATATTATCATCTTTGATTGCTTTAATCGCTTTTGTGGTTATTAGTTGCATTGACTACCTATATTGGTTTTGTTTCACCTAAGTCCTTGAGATCGACACCCCGGAATTCTTGCTTTTACTACGATTGACCCGTACACTGCGGTTCGCATCCTTGTTTTAGGCATACATCTAGGGTTATAAATTTAAAGCTTGCACACACCGTTTGGAGCGAACAATAAGCTTAATCACACTTTCATTTCCTTGATTCCGAAAGTTACTAACCCATCTAAAATGAAGGATCTTCGTCCTATCAGTTTATGCAATCTTTTGTTTAAGGTGATCTCTAAAATGCTGACAAACCGATTGAAGCTGCTCATGGACAAGGTGGTGTCAGAAAATTAGAGTGCGTTTGTTCCAGGGAGGTTGATTACAAACAATGCTCTCTCAGCTGTGGAGATTTTCCATTATATGAAGAAACGTTGCAAAGGAAAGGCCGGGTATCTGGCGCTGAAACTCGAAATGGCCAAAGCTTATGACAGTGTGGAATAGGCTTTTCTTGAGGAATGCATGGGGAAAATGGGTTTTGATCCGAGGTGGATTGCGTTGATTATGCGATGTGTGCGCAGTGTCTCTTTTTCGGTACTTATGGATGGTATACCGTCACCCACTTTTGTTTCGACTAGAGGATTGAGGCAGGGGACCCGTTATCCCCCTATTTGTTCTTATTTTGTGCGGATGCTTTGTCAAGGTAGATCCGATGTAGTTAGGAAATGGGTCGTTGGAAGGGTATCAAAATAGCAAGAGGTGCACCAATTGTTTCTCACCTCTTTTTTGCAAACGACAATATGTTATTTGCCCAAGCTTCTTTTATACAAAGCCAAGAAATCCTGAATATCCTTCGTTATTACGAAGCAGCAAGCGGTCAACAAGTGAACTTTGGTAAATCCGAACTGTCGTTTAGCACTAAAGTGGATGAGTCATTACGGGAGGATATCCAGTCCATCCTGGAGGTAGTTGAGGTGGACAAACATGAGAGGTACCTTGGCCTCCCTACAATGATTGGACGATCTAAGAAAACAGTGTTCGCTCAGGTAAAGCAGCGTTTGTGGAACAAACTGAAATCTTGGAAAGGCTACCTTTTATCTAAAGCAGGGAAGGAGGTGCTCATTAAGTCTGTGTTACAAGCAATCCCGATGTACACGATGTCATGCTATTTTCTTACGGCGGATCTATGTCGAGACATTGAACAAATGTTGTGCAAGTTTTGGTGGAGCACTTCAGATCGCCGCTCGATACACTGGATGAAATGGAGTAGATTATGCGCCCCGAAAAAAGATGGAGGTATGGGATTTCGAGACTTGGAAGCTTTCAACCTCGCATTGTTGGCAAAGCAAGGATGGAGGCTAGTGCACAACCCGGGGTCCCTGCTGGCTCGTCTACTGAAAGCCCGGTATTACCCTTCCACCTCCTTCCTTCAGGCCGAGTTGGGTTTCAACCCAAGCTATGCTTAGCGAAACTTGTTACGGGGCCAAGAGTGTTTACAGAGTGGCTTGTTGTGGTCAGTTGGCAACGGCTCAAGTATTAGACTAGCGTCGGATAAGTGGATTCCAAGGCCAACTCTCTTTAAGCCGATCTCTACACCCTCTGATTCTGAGGACCTCGTCTGGGTGTCGGATCTTATTAACTAGGATGCTAAGGTATGGCGTGTGAGTGATGTTTTCCGGTTGTTTTGCCCGGAGGATGCTGAGATTATTGATAGCATGAATTATAGTCTATATTTTGAGGTTTGTTTGGACGTTTTATCTTCAATAATCTGCATGTTAGCATGTACAATATGTGATTATATTACCATTTCATCTACCCTTGCGGGAATCGAGGTCTACACCTAGTTTTGCTGTAATTGCAGGTAAAATGGTACGTTCTGCATCAAAAAAGGAGCAAAAGGAGTCATGAGTCATTTGGAGCTACATTGAGGAGCATAAGGAACCATCCAGGAAGCATAGCCATGGACTAAAGATTCACTTTGGACCAGTTTTGAGAGATTTCACATTCAGTTATGACTCACCTCGGTTGACCAGAGATTCATCTCGACCGAGGTGATCCAGAGACGCCGACTCGACCGAGGCGAACACCTAGGACGCGGCGAGAATATTTTATTCTTGGCTGAGATCTTTTAAATTTGGAAGGTGATCTTATATTTTTGGGCTTGGCTCCTAGAAGGAAGAAGATCTAATATTTTACCTATTTTTATGGGAAAAGATCTTTCTAAGATATTTTATCTTTGGAAGGTTATTTTCCTATAAAAAGGGTTGGATTGCCACAAATAGGGGATCCCGCTTTGCACGTTATACACCATTGAAGGCTGCGAGATCCAGCATACATCGCTGCAACCATACTCCAGTTGGGAGTTTTGAAGAACCTTTTTTGAAGGTTGAAGGAAGATTGAAGATCGTAGCTTTTATAGCTTTTTGGAGGGTTTTGTAAGATTGTCTTCAATCCCTTTCCTTGTTGTCTTCTCTTGTTGGATTGCTATCCAAGGAACGCTTTTGTTGTGATATTTGATTCAGTTATTGAAGTCTTTTTCATTAAATTCTTCTTGTTCAAATATTCACCTTCTTCCCATATATTTAATACTTTCATAATGATGATGAGTGGCTAATTTCCTTGTGTGATTCTAGGGTGATTGGCTGAAGGTTGTGGGAAAAACAATGATAGAATAATCTTAGATTCCAGTAGGATCCTGAAAGTTCGAGTCTTTAACCTTAACCCTAAGCATCTCGTTCGGTTGATGAACATCTCGGCCGGGGTGGAATTCTTCTGACCGAGGTGACTTATCCGATCCTAAACAGAAAGTTAAGTGTTAGAGTTTGCTAAATCCTATTCTTATTACACCTCTCTGGTTCAATACAAGCTTAGGATGAGACTTACCCGGTAATTCCTTAGTTTGTTTACCAACGATCATAAGTGTAGGTAATAAAGGTTTATCCTTTATTGGGGTTTGAGTGTGCTTCCATCCCATCTTTGTGAGTTAGCCTGAGACTTACCCGGTAAAGGTTGATTCTATTCCCTTAGATGGTGTGTTAGTTTGAGGTTATAGTTCTTTATCTTGATTCCTTGAGACTTACCCGGTAATAGGAGTTACGGTATTAGGATTAGTGTGTAGTGAGACTTACCCGGTGATCTACTCCACTTTAGTAACACCTTCCCCACGCAAAAATCTCAGCTTTGTCCGCTTATCTATAGATCTTGAGTTGGAACCACAAGTAGACGCTTTAATCTCTAGAATTGCATGTTTGCTTTATTGACTTCTTATTCATCTTTGATTGTGTTAATTGCTCTTGTGGTTAGTATTCACGAAGCTTACCGTTATTGACTTTGTTTCACCGAGTCCCTGTGATCGACCCCTGGAATTTCTTGCTTTTTACTACGATTGACCCGTACACTGCGGGTTCGCATCCTTGTTTTAAGCTTAAGTCTAGGGTTATAAATTTAAAGCTTGCACACACCGTTTGGAGCGAACAAGTTTTTGGCGCCGTTGCCGGGGACTTGGTCTAGACCGAGCCGGTACGGTTAGCTCTTGGGGCGCTTGCCCCCGTGTCATCTAACCACTCTACTTGAGTGACTTTTGCAGGTTCTTTCTTAGGTATATGTGAAGAACCTGCACTGGGAAGGAAATCGTTCCCTACGATCCCGAACCCGAAAAGACATACAAGCGACGCTTAAGAGAAGCGAAGATGGCCCAACAAGACGACCGCGATCTTGCGACCGAATTGAAAGAGACGCTAGAGCTGCTACGTCTCAGCAAAGAAGAACTAAGGCAAGAGAAAGAAGAGAATCGCACCAGGACTGCAGCAATCGAAGCGGAGATAGCAGTCATACGGGATCAGATTCTACTTCGACCGAGGGAAGATCCTCCTGTTGATCCTCGACCGATGCAGGATCCAGTAGCTGATCCTCGACCGAGGCAGGCTCCAGTACCTGACGCCCCGGCCGATGTACTTCCACCTCGGAGGCCAGTCCGAGATGTTCTTCTTGCAGGAATCCCACAAACCCTAGGTCAAAGGATGGACCCTAATCAACAACTGAGGCGTCCAGGAGTGAACCTAGGAGATCCAACGGATCATGACTACGAACTTCGACCGCAAGTTCTAGCCATGATTCGCCAATGCCAATTCGGAGGGCTAGAGAAGGAGTCGCCACATCAACATCTTCAAAACTACGAGATCTTGATGGAAACCTTGCGACCTTCTAGAATTGAAAATAACAACTACAAGCTAAGACCTTTTTACTTTTCTTTAAAAGATAGAGCTCTTACTTGGTATCAATCTCTTCCTCCAGGAAAAATTAGCACATGGGAGGAGATGACTACGGAATTCTTGACCAAATTCTTTCCCCCCTCAAAGACCGCTGAAATGAGAGGGAAGATCAATGCTTTCATTATGAAGGACAAGGAGAGCTTGTCCAAATCTTGGGAGCGGTTCAAGGATATCCTTTTGGATTGCCCACATCATGAGATTCCAAAGATCGAGTTGTTGGAGATCTACTTCAAGGGACTGGACGGAAGCACCCAGTTCAATCTCCAACTACTCTCCGCCGGCACCTTTATGGACATTGCGATTGATGAGGCTTGGGACTTCATTGAGAAGCAAGCCTTGCACATGGAGAAATATACCCACCAAGGAGCTGAAGGTGGAGTTAAAAGAGTCAACTTTCAAGAGACTCAATCCAACAACAATCAACTCACGTCTTTGAAGAATGACGTGAAGCAATTGAAGGAACTCTTGATGGCTCAAACTAAGAAGGAAGAGCAAGGGCAAAGGAACAACAACAACAACGGGTACCGTAACAACAACAACGGTCCCCGAAACAACAACTACAACAATAACAATAGAGGATCCAATAGCAACAACTGGAGGGCAAATAACCAAAATCACGGTAACAATCATTCAAACTCCAACTCTAACGATTCCTCTAACCCTTTCCTCTCCCCCCCTTCTTCTTCGTCTTCTTCTACTCCATTAAAGAGCCAAGGGCAAGGATCAAGTTCGTCTCAGCCAGAAAAGAAAGACGCAGTTCTGGAGGCTATCTTGATCAAGCTTAGCGCTATGGAGAATTCTATGACTTCATTTTCGAGGGCCCAAAAGTCCTTCGAACAACAACTTGCAAGTAGGGCGAATGAAGCGCCAAGAGATCCAGGGAAGCTTCCAACAAAGACGGAAAGCAACCCTAAGGGCCAGTGCATGGCCATAACAACGAGGAGTGGACTTAAAACTGCAGATCCAGTACCTCGTTCGACGCAGACCACCTCGGTCCAGATCCAGTCGAAGAACACCTCGACCGAGATGCCAACCGAGGCGGAGCAACAGAAAGCAAGAGGGACGATTGAAACTTATATTCCACCTCCTGCATACAAACCACCACTTCCATTCCCTCAGTCCAGAGCCAGAGCACATCTAGACAAGCACTTTGGTAAGTTTCTTGACTTGATGAATAAGCTACATATTAATATTCCTTTCCTTGATGCTATTTTAGGTATGCCCGCCTATGGGAAGTTCTTAAAAGAAATCTTATCAAGGAAGAGGAAGCTGGAGGATGTTGGTGAAGTTAGGATGACATCTAAATCTTTGGAGCTTATCAAGATCATGAAGGAAAAGATGCCACCTAAGTTGAGAGATCCCGGCTCGTTTTGCATTCCCATTCAAGTTGGGGATGTCACTTGCGAAGCCCTTTGTGATCTAGGAGCCAGCGTGAGCATCATCCCGCTGGAGCTATGCACGAAGATCGGTCTTGGAGAGCCCAAGCCGGTCAAGATTCGACTTTATATGGCGGATCGCTCCATTACCCATCCCGTGGGCATCTTGGAGGACGTTCCGGTCAAGTTAGGTAACTTCTATCTACCTATAGATTTTGTTGTACTTGACATTCCCGCAGATTATCCTGTTCCTATTATTCTCGGGAGGCCATTTCTAGCAACTTCGGGTTGCAACGTGGATTGCAAGAACGCCAAGTTGAAATTCAACGTTGGTGGCGATGAGGTGGAGTTCGCATTACTTCCAGCCATGAAAGGGGAGCAGCTAACTGATGATATCTTTAACATCTACGATGAAGAAGAATCAAGAGAATTGGTGAGCTCTATCCTTATTAACGATCCACTCGAAAGAGTTATTAGCTTCAGTTTAATGGAGGAAGGTATAGATGCTTCTTGTGATGCAGATATACGGAGCTTGAAGGCACTGGAAGAAGATCCAGGGGCTAAAACTGAGAAGCTAATCCAGGAGATGAAGATCTCCAGTTTCGGTTCCAATTGCGGTACCTCGACCGAGGCACTTCCTGGACTGAGCGAGGTGACTGAAGAACACCTCGGTCAACGCCTCTGCGCCTCGACCGAGGTCGATGGCGAGATGATTTCAGCTGAGACTTCCGAAAGTCCAATTTTTGAATCCACTCCACTGGAAGGAGGAAGCAAGGATCCCCCTCAGAAGACACCCCCAGTTGTGGAGCTTAAACAACTCCCTAATCACTTGAGGTATGTCTTTCTTGGGTCGGATTCCACTTATCCCATTATTGTTAGTGCTTCCCTTTCCGAATCAGAATTATCTAAGTTAATGCATGTCCTGAGAAAGCATCGAAAGGCTATAGGTTACACCACGGACGATCTTATTGGCATTAAGCCTTCTTTCTGCATGCATAGAATTCTAATGGAAGATAATCATAAGACTTCACGGGAACCTCAAAGACGGTTAAATCCGATCATGAAAGAGGTTGTGAAGAAGGAAGTTCTTAAGTTGTTGGATGCAGGTATTATTTATCCTATCTCGGACAGCAAGTGGGTTAGCCCGGTGCATGTCGTTCCGAAGAAAGGAGGGATGACCGTTGTGACGAATAAGAACAACGAGTTGATCCCAACTAGGACCGTTACGGGCTGGAGGGTTTGCATCGATTACAGGAAGCTGAACACGGCCACACGGAAGGACCATTTTCCACTTCCCTTCATCGATCAGATGCTCGAGCGGTTGGCCCAGCATTCGCACTTTTGTTACTTGGACGGCTATAGTGGATTCTTCCAGATTCCTATCCATCCGGATGATCAGGAGAAGACCACTTTCACTTGTCCATGGGGGACATTTGCTTATCTGAGGATGCCATTCGGGTTGTGCAATGCACCTGCTACCTTCCAGCGATGCATGATGGCTATCTTTTCCGAGTACATAGAGGAGATCATGGAGGTATTCATGGATGATTTTTCTGTATATGGTTCCTCTTTTGATGATTGCCTATCTAACCTTTCTCTAGTGCTTAAGAGATGTGAAGACACTAACCTTGTTCTGAATTGGGAAAAGTGTCATTTTATGGTTAATGAAGGCATTGTACTAGGACACCTCGTTTCTAATCGGGATATTGAGGTCGATCGAGCTAAGATCGAGACTATTGAGAAGCTCCCTCCTCCTTGTTCTGTTAAAGGTGTGAGGAGTTTTCTCGGGCATGCAGGTTTCTACAGGAGATTCATCAAGGACTTCTCTAAGATTTCTAAACCTCTAACTAACCTCTTGAATAAAGATGTTGTTTTTGAGTTTTCGCAGGAGTGTCTTGATGCTTTTTACAAGACTAAGGAAGCGTTGATCTCCGCTCCCATTATTCAACCTCCTGATTGGACCTTGCCCTTTGAGGTCATGTGTGACGCTAGTGATGTAGCCGTAGGAGCGGTGCTTGGACAGAAAAAGGATGGCCGGACCACCGCCATTTACTATGCTAGCAAGACGCTAGATGTAGCCCAGTGCAACTACGCTACCACTGAGAAGGAATTGTTGGCGGTTGTATACGCTTTCGAGAAGTTTCGTTCCTACTTAGTTGGGGCAAAGGTCATTGTCTACACCGACCATGCAGCCATTCGTTACTTGTTGGCTAAGAAAGATGCCAAGCCGCGCCTTATTTGATGGATTCTCTTGCTTCAAGAGTTTGACCTAGAGATCCGCGATAAGAAGGGATCCGAGAACTCAGTTGCGGACCACCTCATCCGGCTACCGGAATCTTCCCGCGAGACGGATGACCCACCCATAGACGATTCATTCCCCGATGAGCACTTACACTTGTTGGAGCGTTTGATGGACTTACTTACTTCACCCCACGATGGAGGTGAAGTATGGGGTGAGGGCACCTCCCATCTCGTTTGAGACGCATTATGGTCCAGCTAGCGACCTTAAACCAAGCGCTTCTTGGGAGGCAACCCAAGGTATTGCTTTCTTTTCCCGTTTTCTAGTCTAGCTTAGATAGTTTTTGTTTTTGCTTTGCTTTGCTTTGTTTTTGGCGTTCTGGACAGACAACAGGGAATATCTAAGGAAGGAGCATAACTGGAAGGACAGAAGTTCGAGATTTTGAGAAGACAGAAGCATCTCGGTTACTGTCAGAGCACCTCGACCGAGTTGATTCTTGAGCAACCGAGGCGACTAGGGTTTTCTGCAGAACCACCTCGGTCCGTACCACCTCGGTCCAGTCGAGACCATCTCGACCAAGGTGACAGCAGATCCAGGAACAGTATAAAAAGGGGAAAAATTTATTTTTTCACTTTTTACCTTACTCAACTTGACCGCGGCGCCCTTCATCACCTCGCTTCCTCAGTTTTTGCTCGTTTCCGAAGATTTCCGCTTCCAAACTGCGATTGAAGGGTAGAGGAGCCTATTGCAACAACAGATCTGCGAAGAAATCGAACGAATCGACCGAACGAGGTAAAAAACAGTCGAAACCCTAACTCGTTCATTCATATCGATTTGGGCTTTGGTTGCCCCTGATTCTGCTGAGAAAAGGCTTAAGTACCCCTTAGGAAGCAATTGTAGTGATTTTTGGGGGAAAAGAACTGAATTTCTGAGAATTGGAATCGTAACTGCTACGCCTCGGTCCAGTCGAACTGCATCTCGACCGAGGTGATTTCTGAGTCTTGTCAGCGACCGAGGTACTCTGACAGTGTTTGAGAAAAAAAAAAGAGTTCCGATCGTCGCCTAGCCCTCAGAGACAGATCCTCACCTTCCCCTCCTTCTTCTTCTTCTTCCCGACCCTACCGCCCGGTGATCCACGAGAGATGCCGGGTAGATTATGAGCATATAGCCAGCCGTCCAGTCATAGCACCACGTTTCCTGGACGTGTCAGCTTTCGATTGCCTAGGGTTAGATGGTGACCTTAGGAGGATGATTGCCACTGTTGGGCTGGATCAGTTTACTGAGATCCGAGCCCCAGCCTATTTGGAGCCGACCTTAGATTTTGTTAGCTCCTTCTCCTACCTCCCCACAGACCAGTCTGTGAAGTACCGGTTGATGAACCGGAACTTCATAGTTCCCTTAGAGGTTTGGAGAGAGATTTTCGGCTTCTCTGAGCCCACCGCCACCGATTTCCCCTCCCGATCTGTAGCTAGGGAGCTTTGGGGGCAGATTGCCCATATTACTGAGCATGCAGATAGATGGCGCCCTGGAGATTCCAGGGAGAAGGTCATCTTCCACCCAGCCTTCAGATTAGCCCATAGGATATTCAGCGAGACACTTCTGGCGCGTACTGAGACGCCCCAAAAGATCTGACAGGGCGAGCTTTTCAGCCTTTACTGTATGGTTACGGGGGGTTTCCCAGACTTTGGCTTGATCTTGGCAGAGGACCTGCACAGGATCAAGGCCAAGGCGAAGGGAGACATTTGCTGCGGAGGTCTAGTCACCCACATTGCTACTTATCACGGGATGGACCTCAGTGTTTGTACGATGGCGGCGTCTCCGAAGCCGCTTGGATTGCAGGAGATGATCACTCGGAGGATTCTAGTTCCCCGAGGTTTGACCACTCCATATGTTGCTATGCCATGGGAGCGGACTGCGCCACAGGGGATCCGCTGGTCTGCACAGTTCACAGTTTTCGATCCACATTACTGGCAGACAGCTTGGGCTCCGCTGATGGAGGATCATAGGGAGACAGCAGTTGCCCTGGCTGAGGAGGAGGAGGATGACGATGACGAGGAGACGGTAGATGAGAGAGATGGTGGAGTCCCGATGGATACAGGGATGGATACTGCAGGTACGAGCGCGCCGCCGATCATTGACTTGGATGATGAGGAGGATACTAAGCCTGCACCAGCTGAGACTTCTCCGGTCAGACCCGCTGGACGCAGGAGGCGCGGAGCGAGAGATCGGGCTACCCACAGACGGATCGACGACCTGACAAATCAGGTTATTGACTCTTATGCTGCATTATCGCTGGATATCCGCGAGATGCAGGAGCGGCAGCACTATCAGCACATCATGGCCCAGCTTCAGTTCGAGCGTGTCATGGGTTACCCGTTCGACCCGACGCAGTATCCGTATGTGCCACCACCACCACCACCGGATCGAGACTATTGAGGAGCTGTAGGATTTTCTTTATTCTATTTTTATGTAGTTCAGCTTTTTATCCGGTGAGTACTCTTATTTCCAGACTTATATTGACCCACTGGGACAGTGTGTCCCAAGTATGGGGTGTTTGTATTTATGTGATGACTTTGATGTACTTATTTGACTACTTTGATGTATGACGCACATTTGATCGGATATTTCATATTTATGCTTCAGTTGCCTTTATATGTTTATCTGATATTACATGCATATCTACAGGTTATTTGATTGAGAAAAATGTCGAAACTGAAAAAAATTTTTTTTGACCTCGACCGAGTCAGTCTTGGCCAAACGAGGCGTTTCACCTCGGTTGAACCAAGAACATCTCGACCGAGGTGGGTTAACTGAGAGTTTTTTGAAACTGATTTTGTGTTACTTATCTGGATATGACCTCAGTGAAGATCTTGTTTACTAAGTGGTTTTAAATTCTTTATGTGTTTGAAAGGTTTTATAATATGTTTAAGTTGCTAAATGCTTTGTTTGAAATTATTGGCATGTTTAATACTTTGTTTTTATCCAAATTATGTTGAATTTGAAGGTTGACACCACAAGATAAGTTCTCTCACTTTCTTCCTGGAAAGACCAAGGCAATTCATTCTTCTCTCTTCTTCTTCTTGATCATGCTTAGCCCCTCATATACATTTTGCCTCCTTTACCTATCCGGGAATTTGGAAGCAAGCGAAGTGGTGAAAGCAAGTGAAGTTAAAGTTGAGAAGTTGGCTGGAAGTGAAAAGTGTTAGAATGTAATAATAGGTTTGGGAAGTCAATCATGAAGATGAGTAACTCGGCACCATTCACATAGCCGGGTGTTTGTGTCTTGCCAAAGTCGGATTGAACGATATTCCTAACGGGTCATGGTATGTGCATCAAGGGTTTGATGCATCTCAAGAAATTGATGATTGCTGATTTCCTAGGCTTCGGTTATTGTGCACCTCTGTCCATGCATCCCAAAAAGTAAAGTAAAAAGAAAAAGGTCGAATAAGCAAAGCTTATTGGTGGAAGATGTTGCAAGTCAAAGTGGAAGTGAACTTCATCCTTTTCCCGGATTCTAGCACCACATTACCTTACACACATCCCTACCCTACACGTTTCTTGACCTTTCTTTTGGGAAGCCCTTGAGACCTTGAGCTTGTTGATTGACTTAGTGGTTTAAACTGGATTATACATGATTAATTTTGATAATTATGATTTATTATGCATTCTATGATTTTATGCAAAGATGAACAACTTTCCTATATTTATAAAATGTTTTGAGCATATTGAGTTTTTAAATTCCATGAAGTATTCTCTTAGAGTGATCTATGATTGTAATACACCATAAAAATGTTTTTGAAAGATTTTTTTTCATTGATTTTCTTGACTTATAATCCATTCTATCTTGTCTTCTATATGCGGAACTTGCTTGGGGACAAGCAAGGGCTAAGTATGGGGTATTTTGATAGCATGAATTATAGTCTATATTTTGAGGTTTGTTTGGACGTTTTATCTTCAATAATCTGCATGTTAGCATGTACAATATGTGATTATATTACCATTTCATCTACCCTTGCGGGAATCGAGGTCTACACCTAGTTTTGCTGTAATTGCAGGTAAAATGGTATGTTCTGCATCAAAAAAGGAGCAAAAGGAGTCATGAGTCATTTGGAGCTACATTGAGGAGCATAAGGAACCATCCAGGAAGCATAGCCATGGATTAAAGATTCACTTTGGACCAGTTTTGAGAGATTTCACATTCAGTTATGACTCACCTCGGTTGACCAGAGATTCATCTCGACCGAGGTGATCCAGAGACGCCGACTCGACCGAGGCGAACACCTAGGACGCGGCGAGAATATTTTATTCTTGGCTGAAATCTTTTAAATTTGGAAGGTGATCTTATATTTTTGGGCTTGGCTCCTGGAAGGAAGAAGATCTAATATTTTACCTATTTTTATGGGAAAAGATCTTTCTAAGATATTTTATCTTTGGAAGGTTATTTTCCTATAAAAAGGGTTGGATTTCCACAAATAGGGGATCCCGCTTTGCACGTTATACACCATTGAAGGCTGCGAGATCCAGCATACATCGCTGCAACCATACTCCAGTTGGGAGTTTTGAAGAACCTTTTTTGAAGGTTGAAGGAAGATTGAAGATCGTAGCTTTTATAGCTTTTTAGAGGGTTTTGTAAGATTGTCTTCAATCTCCTTCCTTGTTGTCTTCTCTTGTTGGATTGCTATCCAAGGAACGCTTTTGTTGTGATATTTGATTCAGTTATTGAAGTCTTTTTCATTAAATTCTTCTTGTTCAAATATTCACCTTCTTCCCATATATTTAATACTTTCATAATGATGATGAGTGGCTAATTTCCTTGTGTGATTCTAGGGTGATTGGCTGAAGGTTGTGGGAAAAACAATGATAGAATAATCTTAGATTCCAGTAGGATCCTGAAAGTTCGAGTCTTTAACCTTAACCCTAAGCATCTCGTTCGGTTGATGAACATCTCGGCCGGGGTGGAATTCTTCTGACCGAGGTGACTTATCCGATCCTAAACAGAAAGTTAAGTGTTAGAGTTTGCTAAATCCTATTCTTATTACACCTCTCTGGTTCAATACAAGCTTAGGATGAGACTTACCCGGTAATTCCTTAGTTTGTTTACCAACGATCATAAGTGTAGGTAATAAAGGTTTATCCTTTATTGGGGTTTGAGTGTGCTTCCATCCCATCTTTGTGAGTTAGCCTGAGACTTACCCGGTAAAGGTTGATTCTATTCCCTTAGATGGTGTGTTAGTTTGAGGTTATAGTTCTTTATCTTGATTCCTTGAGACTTACCCGGTAATAGGAGTTACGGTATTAGGATTAGTGTGTAGTGAGACTTACCCGGTGATCTACTCCACTTTAGTAACACCTTCCCCACGCAAATATCTCAGCTTTGTCCGCTTATCTATAGATCTTGAGTTGGAACCACAAGTAGACGCTTTAATCTCTAGAATTGCATGTTTGCTTTATTGACTTCTTATTCATCTTTGATTGTGTTAATTGCTCTTGTGGTTAGTATTCACGAAGCTTACCGTTATTGACTTTGTTTCACCGAGTCCCTGTGATCGACCCCTGGAATTTCTTGCTTTTTACTACGATTGACCCGTACACTGCGGGTTCGCATCCTTGTTTTAAGCTTAAGTCTAGGGTTATAAATTTAAAGCTTGCACACACCGTTTGGAGCGAACAATTATCCTCCGGATTCACCTGGTTGATCCGAGCCTACAAGATGAGCTAATGTTGTACTACGAGAAAAATGGTATGTTTTCTGTTCGGTCTTGCTATCATCTTATAATGAACAACAACCATGCTAGTGGAAATGTTGGTGACTCATCCAGCGGAACACTGATGCGCAAGTTATGGAAGGAGCTTTGGAATGTACATGTGCCCCCCCCCCGGTTCAAGGTATTTTATGGCGAAATATGAGTGGTATTCTGCCCTGCAAATACAATTTGATGATGCGTAAATGTGTAGGGGACCCATTGTGCCATGTCTGTGGGAGCGTTGAAACGGTGGAGCATGTACTTTTCAGCTGTATTAAGGCAAGGAGAGTGTGGAAACTTCTCCCGGGGCTGCCAAGGGTGGATAAGATGCGTAAGACTATTGTGGACGGAGTGCTTACAGTGCTTGTTTTGTCTGACCAAAGCTTGAAGGAAGAGTGGGTTGCGTTTTTATCAGGGATATGGACTGCTCGAAATAGATTAGTGTTCCAAAGGGAGGATCAGTTGCCGGAAACTGTGGTAGTGAGTCAGCTGCAACTTCTGGCGGATTTCAGGCTGGCTCAACATCGTCCTCGTACTCAATCCGATATGGTGCAGTCGGCCTCCCCTCGCTGGAAGAAAACCCCGTCTGACTTTATGAAGATTAACTGTGACGCCTCGAGTACAGAGTTTACGTGTGACACTGGGTGATCGCCCGAGATGAACATGGTGCGGTTTGTTTGCTGGAGGCAAAATCCATCCAGCTAGGCTCGACCCCGGCGGTGGCAGAGGCGGAAGCAGTCTACTGGGCCACTGAAATAGCGGCGGAACAGGGATGGACTCATGTGCTTATAGAGTCTGGTTGTCTTGAGGTGATTAATCGTCTTTGAAAATGGAAGGCGGACAAAGGCACCCTTGGAATGTTGATAACGCTGATTCTCAAGAAACCGGGAGAGCCTACCTTCTTTGTAAATTCTAGTGCTGTTTCTTTCGTTTTAGATTCTATCTCGTTGGATGATGTTTCGTTTTCGTAATGCATTGTTTCAGTGGTGTTTATCAAAAAAGGGCTAATATTCCGGAGTCGATCTCAGGGATTTGGTGAGAATAATCACAACACAGCAATCTAACTTCATAAGCATGTAATTGCACTAATCAAAAGCAAAAGACAAGATATATAATATGATTGGAGAACGCAGATTCTAGAGATGAAAGTATCCAACTATGGTTTTGACTTAAGATCACCAAAGATAATGTGGACAAAGCTGAGGTTTGGTGAGATAATCACAACAAAGCAATCAAACTTCAGAAGCATGCAATAACACTGATCAAAAGCAAAAGACGAGATATATAATATGATTGGGGAACGCATATTCTAGAGATCAAAGTATCCAGTTGCGGTTTCAACTCAAGATCACTAAAGATAATGTGGACAAAGATGAGGTTTGTTGAGGGAAGGTGTTTCTACTATGGGATAGATCACCGGGTAAGTCTCACTACCCACTTTCCCAAACCAAAGTTCCTATCACCGGGTAAGTCTCAAGGAATTAAGGAAAGGTAAGAGTACTCAAACCAACATCACTCACCTAAGGGAATAGAACTAACCATCACTGGGTAAGTCTCAAGTTAACTCTCAAAGATAGGATGAAGGCACACTTAAACCCTAATAAAGGATAAACCTTTATCACCTAATACTGTTCATCATAGGTAAACAAGCAAAGGAATCACCGGGTATGTCTCATCCTAAGCTTTCATATAAACTAGGAAAGGTGCAACAAGGATAGGATTTTGGCAAACTATAACCTAAACTCAAGACTGGTAATGCAGTGGATCGTCTCGTACAGTTCTTATCGATCTCGGTTGAGATGACTCCAAGAACAACTTGAGACGGTTTTTGGTCTAGGGTTAACTCAAGCTTTCAGGGTCCACTCATATAAAGGTTCTTTATTTCATTGTCTACACCACAACCTTCAACTAATCACCCTAGAATTGCAAGGGGTTTAGCCAATAATCATCATCATCAAGCAATCAAAGTATATATCAAGAATATCAAGAGAAGAAAAATAAGCAAACAACAAAGATGTCTCAATTATCAAAGCAAACAAACCAACAATTGTATCTAACAACGTGTTCCAAAATATGATAACAACTCACTTAAAATCTCCCAAAGAAAATCTCGAATTTCTTCCCTCTTGAACTCTAGAAAATCTTCCTTCCAATAGTCGTCTTTCTTCGTACGTGATCCAGATTCTAGCCTTGCGTAGTCGTCTCTTTTTCTCTACCTTCCATCCTTATAGAAGAATTTTTGGTCACAATATTTTATTTCCTTTGGGTTGCGGGTTGTCGACCTCGATCCAGGCCCATTAGGCCGTCTCGGTCGAGGTGCGTAACTGTTTTGGTCCGATATCAGCAGTAACCTACGTGCATGCCTTTGTTTATTCAGCTGAATCCTTCCTTCTTTCTTTCAATGTAGTTACTGCATCTCTTCTTATCCTTCCTAATGTTCCATAATGTGGCTTCGTAGCTTCCATAGACTCCAATGCTCCATTTCGATCCAAAATATGCCTTATTCCCTACAAATACAATCAAACGTGGTGTCGACCTCAATTCGTGCAAAGTAAACGAATAATGCCAATATCATCTGTAATATACACTCATGCATGTTGAATAATGATGAGAAAACGCCAAAACCATATCCGAAATATAGACAATAATTCAGGGTATCAAAATACCCCATACTTGCCTCTTGCTTATCCCCAAACAAGTTTCAAATCTTAGATACAAGGTAAAATGAATTATAATCAGTAAAAGCTCAGTGAAAACTTTCAAAACTTTTGATTGTGTGCTCCAAGTCATAGATCACTCTTAGAATATGCTTCATAGCAGTAAGAGTCAATATATGACTAAAGCAAGTTATATATATATATAAGAAAGCTAATCATACTTCACTTGAGATCATAGAATGTGTGGCAAATCATACTCATCAAAATCAATCATGAATAATCCAATTTAAAGCACAAAGTCAAACAACATGCTCATGGTCTCAAGGGCTTTCAATCAAAGGTCAGGAAGCATGTTAGGGATGGAATGTATAAAGGATATTGTGGTGCTAAATTCGGGAAAAGGATAAGGACTTCATAACTTTGAACTTCACTTCATCAACAAGTTTTTCTTGCTTCGTTTCAACATTTTGCTTTACTTTTCACTTTTTGAGAAAATACACAAAGGTGCACAATAACCGAAGCCTTGGAGATCAGATAATCTCAATTTCTCGAGATGCTTCAAACCTTGATGCACATACCATGACTCGTTAGTACTGTCAATCAATCGGACCTTTGGCAAGACACAAAAACCCGGCTATGTGAATGGTGTCGAGTTACTCATCCCCATGACTAATGTCCCCAAACCTATTATTTTCTAACACTTCTTCACTTGTCAACATCGTCTTTCACTTGCTTTTTCACTTTCTTGCTTCCAATTTCCCGGATAGGTAAAGAAAGGCAAACATATTTCAATGAGGGGCTAAATTCATGATCAAGAAGAGGAAGAAAGAAAAAAAGAATTGCCTCAATCATTCCAATAAGGATGTGAGAGAACTTATAATGCAGTCTCAACTTATAAATTCAACAAGATTTGGATAAAACAAGTCACTAAACATGCTCAAATTTCAAACAAAGCAATCATAACTTAATTACATCACAAATTGTGAAGAACCGTTAGGTGAATATAAAGGATAAAGATACTCTAGAAGGGGGGTTGAATAGAGTACGCGAACTTTTCCCAAAAATCTATCTCAAGGCTTTGAAACTGACTTCAAAGGCCTTGATGTCGATCTGAGCTCTTTGTGACACACTTTGATTTCAAGGGCTTTGAAACTGATTTTAAGGGCCTTGACTTTGTAAATCTGCAAAACAAAGTTAGTCACAGTAAAGCAGATATGTTATGGAATAGAAAAGATCGACACGAGGATATGCTTACGAAGTTCGGCTCTAAATAGTCTACTCTCCGTCCCAAGGTATAGCCGTAGGATCTAACTATCTATTATCAGCTTCAAAGAGTCCTAGATAGAAACTAGAAGAAATTCCCTTCTTCTCTCACGTTAGCCAACGCTACGATCTAGCTCCAACTCCTCACCTTGCTATAATAGCCTAGTTACTTCGCAGAGTAACACACTCTAGCATAACACTCTTTAGATATGCCAATGGAGCTCTCGAGTTCTATCTCTCTCTAGGGGATAAAGCTTTTGTAGAAAGAGAGAAAGAAAAACTTCTATGACCGAATGAAGATGCGTTGGATTGCTTGAAGACTTTGGATGTTTCCGTGTAAGCTTCAGTGTATTTCTTCTTCAATCGACATCTTCATTTATAGTCTTCGATGGAGAGGTCTTCTAGCCATTGTGAAGATTACCGTTGTAGATGTTTCTTCTTATCCATGGAAAACGCTTTTTGGTTGAGATGAGATAGCCGTTTTAGATCTTCTTTATCTTCTTCATCTCCTTAAAGCACGTTGATTCTTCTTCTCCGTAATCTTCTCACGCTGTTGAAGATCTTTGTCTCTTGAGCATCGAGATCTTCTGATCTTGTTGTGATTTGTTGGATGAAGATCTTCGAGTTTTGTTGATAAGAGTCTTGCACCTTTATATGAGGATCTTTGGGAGATCCTATTGTGAACCAAATCCTCAAGCTCGTCGAGATCTTCTTTGTTGAGCGTATCTTCTTGTTGAGCGTATCTCCTTGGAAGATCTTCTTTTGATTCTTGGTTGATATAGATTTGAATTCCTTCCAGCCGTTTTATCCCTTGAAACTTGTTTCAAGGATGTGGCTTCTGATCCCTTGAAATGGCTTTCAAGGCCTTCGTGTTGAATTTCTTCAAACTCTGCGCTTGTCCCTTGTATCTGGTTATCTAGTTTCAAGGCCTTGCTTATCCCTTGTATCTGATTTCTAGGCCTCCGTCTGTCCCTTTAAATACTTTCCAAGGCCTGCACATATTTAGACAAACACCAAACAAACCAAGCAACTAGAGATACAATCGATATTTTGTTAGTATAAAAACCACTTTATTTGTGTTAAGTCTTCAATCATCACATATTCAAATTATACTCAATGTGAAGTTTTCAAATTGTTTCAACCACATAAAGATCATAAAAACTAATCAGCAAACATTTTTTTTATCTTTAGGCTCATATCCAGCTCAGGAGCACATAATTTCTAGAAATTTTCGTTTTTCAAAACCCATCTCAGTCGAGATGCTTATGGGCAAACATGGTACTAGACCGAGGTAAGATCCTTTTATGGTCACCTCGTGCGACATAAGTCATTTTGGTCGAGACAAAAAAAAGTTAAAAAGCTAGTTTTTGTACGTTTTTTCGATAAAATAATCCTAGTACAATGCATGTAATGTACAATAAAGCCTCAAAGCACATAATGGAAGCATTAGAAAGAGTCATAAGCACATAAGTTGGTTATTACATACCCTAATATCTCAAAGCACCCCATTATTAGGACACATCGTCCCGATGGGTATAAAAAGTCAGAAGAAAAACACTTACAATGTCAAGCAGAACCACAAAATAAGAGGAAAAATAAAGCAGCAGCAACTCTGTGGAAGACCCGATTATGCATCCGGAGGAGGAGGTGGGTTGAACGGGTACAAGGAGGGGGTCGGGTGGATCGCCCATCAGATGCTGGAACTACAACTCCATCATCCAACGTTGATAGTGGTGGCTCTCTTGCATCTCTCGCCTCATGGCACTGAGCTATCCGGTCTGTCTATCGAGGCGCTCCCCCATATCCGTACGTAAAGTACGGAATGACTGATCCATGTGATGTGTGAGATCGTCAATCCTTTGGTGAGCCTCGGGATCGCGACGGCGGTGGTGGCGGCACTATCGGTGCTGTGGCATCTTTGGTGCTGTGGGGCAGGATGGTCGTCCTCTGTCTCCTCTTCATCATCCTACAACTCTATCACCGAAGCGCTCGGACCAACGGTGTCCGTCTCGGTGTCCATGGGCACTCCAGCGTCCTTCTGATTGCTCTCCATCCTAAACTCCGCATCTACACCTGCCTCACGCACATAAGACTGTTGGATCCTCGACTAATTGGTCGGGTCAGAGATAGTGAACTGTGGAGACCAAGGGATCCCCTTCGGAGCTTGTGTCTCCCAAGGCATGGCCACGTAGGGTGGACCACAGCCTCTAGGAACCAAGACTCGACGGGTGATGAACTCCTGCAGTCCTAATGGTTTGTCCTCAGAGGCCAATGTGAATGCGGAGAGGTCAATCCCCACAATACTGGCGATGTAGGTCACTAAACCTCCGAAGTAGATGTATCCCTTCTTCTTGTACTTGACTTTGTGTTATTCCTCTTCCAACATGGTGACAAAATAATCTGGAATCCCCCTATAGTCATACAGAAAAGAGTAAGTAACTCACCCTGACGGATCTTCTGCGGTGTCTCCGTGCGAGCAAGCAACATCTCGCTCGGAATCATGTGAGCTATCCGGAAAGAAACATGAAACATGAAACATGATAGACGTTCTTCTCCTTGGAGTCACCCGGCTGCCAATGATCTGTAGTCGAGGTAATGTGAGCAATGTTGCTCTAGAATCCAAACATCTCCCGAAGCTCTCTACTATGACTGCAAACCCCTTGTTCATCAGCCTAAACTTTTACTCCCTTGTGTTCCGCCACGTGAGTGACGGAATTGATGAACTCAAATGTCGGCTCTATATAAGTCGGTGCTCGGATGGCCATAAATTGCTCAAGACCAACCGATGAGATCATCCTCTACATATCATCAACGACGTGGAGGCATTTGAAGTCCTCAACATCGACGTACCGGGGAGAGATAACCGGATGGGAACATATCCGGTCATAATACTTTTGGAACCGACCAAGGATGATTGGCACTTGTGGTGGAGAAGGAGGTGAGGGGGGATTGTCTTCATCATCAGGATGGTCACGGATTGCCAATTACCCGTTTGAACGACGCATTTTTCTGTGATTTAGGGTTCTAATCTCGAGTTGTTCTTGAAAGTATCTAGACCGAGATGACTAGGTTCAACCGAGACGGACAGTACTTCGATGGAAATCACTAATCTGTAACTTTCTGCCCCAAAAATCACTACCAAAATCTCTAAGGGGTTCATCATTCAATTTCAACACACCAAATAAACAACAATTCCCAATATCGAGTAGAATAGACCAAAATATGAAAAAGGGGATCTCGAACAAAATTACCCAATTTCAGTAGATTGTGGTAGATTGAAGTGGAGTTTGATGCTGGAGAAGTTGATGTTGTATCTTTCCCGTTGATTTGGAGCAAAGAATCATCAAAAACGAGCTAGAAACAAAACTTTTGGAGATTAGGGCAATGTTTCGGTCGAGACGGCGTCGGGGGGAAGAAGAATGAAGAGAGAGAAAGTTCTTTCCCTTTTTATACCCGTCGGAAAATTCAACTGCATCTCGGTCAAAATGATTGTCACTGACCGAGGTGGTCAACCAAGGTGACTCCTTGTTATGTTCACCTCGGTTGGCCAAGACGTGTTTCGGTCGAGATGCATGATAGTGATAGGTGATGGAATCACTATTATTTAGGGTAATTTTTGGAGTCTTTTTATTGCATTAGTGTCAGTTTATGATACTAACTCCTTGGTCCAGAAGGAGAAGACTAAAAGAAGCTATGGAAGGAGTTATAAACACTTAGGAGTGGAGAGAGATCACGAAGCAAAGCTTCTGCTACTTCACCGCCCCAGCGGGTCCTTGCAGCCGCCCCAGCAGGTGACACTTCTCACTGGAGCACTCCCTGTGCCTTCACCAGCGCCGGTCAAGAAGCAGGTCACCGCCCCTGCGCCACCCATCGGCACCCCTGAGGTGACTTGCCTTGAAGAGATGAAGACCAGCTCCCTTGCGCCTCCCACTGCGCCCTGCCTGTGCCTCCCCTTGGGAGCTGGAAGATGAAGAGTCTGTGTCACCGCCCTTGGGCTGGCCCTAAGGCGCCCCTGCGCCTTAACATCAGTAACGGCAAGCAGTTGAAGAGTCACACGTTGAAGAAGCATTGAAGATCCGCCCCAGCGGAATTGCCTAGCCACCCCTGCGGTCAGGAAGAAGATCGACCGATTCTGCCTAAACCGCCCCTGCGGTTCCTGAAGGCCGCCCCTGCGGTTTAACGCCAGAAGCTTTACTCCGGCTGTTTACACCACCTTTATGGCATTAAAGGTGGCTATTTTAGACCGGCTAATTACTCCTAATTAAGTGTCTTTTGTAGTATAAATAGTCCATGGCTGATTGCTAGAATCATCCATGCTTTTCCTCACAAAATCCATTTTGACTTGAGTTTTCCATTGTAATGAGTTGCTAACTCCCTTGCTACATTGGGTTGGTTTGAAGCTGCATTGTTACTTTGGTTGTAGGTTCTTTTTAATATAAGTTTTTATTTAGTAAGGCTTTGTGTTTCCTTGATCTCCATTGTTTAATTGCATGTCAACTATTACTTGAGATTGATCACCTTAGGTTCTAAAGTGCATGTAAACAAATAGGATTAACAGGTTCCGGGTTCGGGTCTTTAATCTAGTAGCAACTTTAAGTAATAATGGGTTGTAATTACTTAAAGAAAAGGAACACAAATATAAAGATAAGTTTAACGGTTTTAATCTTCTCTTTATATCCCTTAGTCATTGTTTGAATGCTAACTTGTTATTTGTTCATGTAGGTTTACGGAACACTAACCTGTTAAGTTGTGTTGATGCCGGTTGGCTCAACACATATGTATGATCGAGACGGGAGATTACTTAAAAACTTTAAGAGGAATCAAGATGGAAGCAATACAATTAAAAGGGAGCAACATTAAAGTGTAGAAGCGGTTCAAAAGAAGCCATGGTCGAACGACGACGACACCAATGGAGATAACGAACTTAAGTTCTTCAAGAAGACGCGTGGACAACTAAGATGCAAATCGAGGAGGAGATGGGTGCATTCTAACAAGGTTAAAGGCGGTGTTCCTTTACGAGAAGTGAAGCTTCCCTTAGACGCTCCTAAGTTTTGGAGTTAAATGAGAAGAGTAATCGAACCAGGTGTGAAAGATGTAAGATACTGTAATTTAAGCTTACCCGAGGTACCTTTAAGTAAAGAGTCAACATTACGAGAGTTATGTGAAGAATGGCATGGTGGGGATTCACGTGGAGTTGACCGATTCCCGTTAGGATGATAAGGCTAAGGAATGCCAAGAACCTTTACCAATTATGTGTCAAAACCCCTTAACGAAGAGCTTACAATAACCCTCCCTTCTGTAGATTATACCCCTCCCTTAACCAACCAAGAGTTTTCACCCTTACCTTCTACATTGACGTGAATCCCTCTTCTTTTCCTTGTCCACATGCCTTACCTCTTGAACCCTAGCCTTCGACACCAACTCTCCTCCTTGTCAAACATGGAAGCATCAGCAGAGACAACCTTTGCACACAAATCCTATCCACTAGAAACGCCCTTCCTCATCGAGGTGAGTCTCCATCTTCTTTCATCTCCTTAGTCGTATATAGGGGTGTGGCTAGATTACCCGCTTCTTCTTTCTTTATTCTGTGAAAGCACACCATCCTTCTCCTCCTCTTGTATAGACGATGGTGACTAGCGGAACTGCATCGACGATAAGCCGATTGTATCACTCTTCGTCTCCCTTCTAGTCATAACTCAGAAGAACAACAACCACCTTCCTCTTCTCCACCACACACAACATGTATCTGTCGTCCTTCTCCCTCTTCTCTTCATTATCTTCCCAGTAAAGTTGGCCTATTTTAAACTCCTTTATCTTCGCACATGTTCAACAAAGAGCAAAGAAGAGTAGTCTTGAAGATCCAACAGAAGGCAAGAAAGAGAGCTTGGATCCTTCGTCCTAACCATCTACAAGGTTGTCGGGAAAGCAAGGCATGTCCTTCCTTTCGTCCCAACATACTAGGAAGAAAGAAAACAAACGTGTAAATATGTTTTTAAAAGGGCTCAAAGTGTAGACCTCCTACTTATCTAACTTTGGACAAGTAACTGCCGCTGAGGAGTTTCGAAACTGTGACGTGTGGATGGACTTTTAATCCAGGAAGCCCGGCGGTGAGACTCGAACTCTAGACCTCTTGCAGATCCATAGTTGTTTTCTTTCCAAAAACTGTTGTAAACAATTCACTTTGAGCTGATTTTTCGATGCTTCAAAAATTACTTTACATCGTTGAACTTTTGGTATGTTCTAGATGAAAATGCATAGTTTGATGTATCAAAAGTTGGTATCGATCCAACGGTTAGATTTCAATTTATGACGCTTCAAAGGGGAGTAGTTATGCAGTTTTGTAGAGTTGAGAATTTTGGCTATGTATGGAAAATTTTGTGCTTTGGAGTCAACTTTGGATTTTTGTGTAGACTTCATGATTTAACACTTTTACAAGTTTTATTGTTCTAGGTTATGGTGAACATATCATAGTATGTGTCGATACTTTTTCTCAGGATTTTTATGATTTTATAAGAGGGTTTTATTTTAAATCAAAGTATGACCCTAGTTAGTCTTGGTATGAAGTTTGAAAGTTGGGAATCTTTCAAACTTGATAAATCTTTCTTTTTGGAGTGAGACTTTGTTGTCTTTGGATTCTACTGAAAGCTTTTTGGGACGTTCTAGAATTTGTAGGATTTTTAGGACCCAAGGGTAAAATCGTCGTTTTACCCTTATAAGGGTAAATTGGTAATTACCTTTAGATGGCTTTTATTAACTTAGAAGTTGGAAACTTCTAAGAGGTGTGGATATGTTACTGGTCCTTTTTCCTGTTATAACCAGACACTTGAGACCTAACTCTTGCGGAATCGAGTAATAGTGTTAACGGAATTTGTGACTTGATTCAAGTAAGTCCCTTGGACTTACTTAGCTAGCTTCTGCGTGTTGGCATCTGTGATAGTGGTGTATGCTTTGGGTGTTTAATAATTATAACTTGAGTAGGACGACCCTTATTATCATATGGCACAAGTGTATGTACAACGAGTGGTGACATCACTGCCCATCTTTGACATGAGTTCGGGAGGTTCTCTCGAACCAAAGCAGACATGTACACGGTGAGGTGCATCGGATCCAGTCTTGTTGGTACACGAGGACAGAGGCGAGGTTCGGGAATCCCTCGTGTCACAAAAAAGGTTAATTAGTAAGTGTATGATGTAAAATAAGATAATAAATAGATTTCTGTGTAAGCATGATGAGTGTTTTATTTATGTAATGGTGTATGTATGTGCTATTATAGTTCTTCTAATATGTAGATTGTTAGCTAATGGTTTTATCCGTCATTGTAGATGTCTTGCAACATAAGGTGGTTGTCGAGTAATCTGGACGGAGTGGTCAACCGGGTTTCCGTACATTGTAGGACGGAATATGGGTTTCTTATTTAATTTCTTACTTTACATTTTGGCATATTAGAATGTCGTATTGTTGTAGTACTTGGCTGAGAGTCCTCCATTTTGTTTTCACATCATGATATTGAATATTATCTTATTCGGTTTTTGTTTTACATTTGTGCCTTGACGTAAGATTTGGTAAAGTTGTTGTCAAACAAAGTTCGCAACCCATTGTAAGGTCCTAACCCGTAGCATCCCGAGTTTTGAGAATTTGGGGTGTTACATTAATAATTGGCCCAACTGTATGTATAGCGGACGGTGACATCACTGTGTAGCTTCGATGTGAGATTAGGAGGTTGATAGGTGATGGAATCACTATCCTTTAGGATAGTTTTTAGAGTCTTTTTATTGCATTAGTGTCGGTTTATGCTACTAACTCCTTGGTCCAGAAGAAGAAGACTAAAAGAAGAAAAAGAAGGAGTTATAAGCACTTAGAAGTGAAGGTCGTTCACGAAGCAAAGCTTCTGTTGCTTCACCACCCCCGCGGAACCTTGTCACCGCCCCTACGAGTGACACCACAGTCCGGAGCCCCCCCTGCGCCTTCGCCAGCGCCAACTACAAAGACCGTCACCGCACCTGCGTCAACCCCTGGCGCCCTTGCGGTGACTTGCCCTGAAGAAGCGAAGATCAGTGCCCCTGCGCCTTCCCCTGCGCCTCTGCCTACGCCTTAACCTGGGAGCTGGAAGATGAAGAGTCTGTGTCACCGCCCTTGCGTCGACATTGGGACGCCCCGGCGGCTTGGCATCAGAAGCGACGGGAAGTTGAAGAGTTAGACGTTTGAAGAGCATTAAAGATCCGCCCTCGCGGAATTGCATGGCCGCCCCTACGGCCATGAAGAAGATCAAGCGATTTCGCCTATACCGCCCCTGCGGATCTGAAGGCCGCCCATGCGGTTCAACGACAAAATCTTTACTCCGGCTGTTTACACCACCTTTATGGCATTAAATGTGGCTGTTTTGGGCTGGCCATTTACTCCTATTTAGTGTCATTTGTAGTATAAATAGTCATTGGTTGATTGCTAGAAGCCATCATTATCCACTTAGAATCCAATTTTCTCATCATTTCTATTGTAATGAATTGCTAACTCTCTTGCTACATTGGGTTGGTTTGAAGCTGCATTGTTACTTTGGTTGTAAGTTATCTTTAATATAAGTTTTCATTCAGTAATGCTTTGTGTTTCCTTGATCTTTATTGTCTAATTGCATGTTTGATTAACACTTAAGATTGATCACCTTAGGTTCTAAAGTGCATGCAAAGAACTAGAATTAATAGATTCCGGGTTCGGGTCTTTAATCTAGTAGTAAACTTTAAGTAATAACGGGGTGTAATTGCTTAAAAAAAAGGAACACAAATATAAAGATAAGTTTAACGGTTTTAATGTTTTCTTTATATCCCTTAGTCTTTGTTTGAAAGCTAACTTATTAATTGTTCTTGTAGGTTTACGGAACACTAACCTCTTAAGTTGTGTTGATGCCGGTTGACTCAACACATATATATGATCGAGACGGGAGATTACTTAAAACTTGTAAAAGGAACTCACCAAAGTAGCATTTGCATGCTGAGAATCAACCTAGTGTAGATTCATCCATTATTGTTTCACTTGTTGCGTGACTTGTTTTCGTAAGTTTTGTGTGCGTCAATTCAACCAACCCCCCCCCCCTAGGTTACTTGTTCTTATAATCAATACTTAAATTTAATAAAAATACCTTAACTCTCTTGGGTTCAACCCTTACTTGATCACTATACTCATTTTAGTGCTAAGTCGGGATTATATTTTGATAAGATAAAACAACCTCTAGATCAGAGTCTTGTCAAATTTTGGCGCCGTTGCCGGGGAGTTTAGTGTTTTTATTTTATTTTTATTGATTATTGGTTTGAACCATTTTTATGGTTCAAACCCGTGCTACTAACTCCCGCTTTGCTTCTTTTGATCCAGAAATTGAGAGGACGCACATCCGGCAACGAAGACAACAACAACTCCACCAAGAAATGGCTGATCGCACTCTTCGTCAACTTACTCCTTTGGCTTGAAACCCTCTTGCGGTTACCATACCGGCATTAGGGGAAGCAATCAACTTTGAGCTCAAGCCGGGTCTCATTCACTTGCTTCCATCTTTCCATGGGCTAAGTGATGAAGACCCTATCAAACACCTTGGGAAGTTCCATACCGTGTGTATGAGCATGAAGCCGGCTAATATTACCGAAGAGCAAATCAAGATGAGGGCATTCGGCTTCACACTCAAATACTCAGCGGATGATTGGTATTACCACCTTCCATCCGGGAGTATCGACACTTGGGAGAACCTCCACAAGGAGTTTTTGGAGAACTACTTTCCAGCCAAGAAGGCAAATAGCTTGAAGAAAGCTATAAGCAACATCGAGCAAGAGTCGGACGAAACTCTCTATGAGTACTTCAAAAGATTCGCACGCCTCCGATCCAGTTGTCCTTTCCACGGATATTCGACTCAAGATCTAGTCTTATACTTCTACAATTGCTTGCTAGACAATGAAAGGAGGATTGTCGATGCGGCTTGTGGAGGTAACATTCTTAACTCTACCCCTGACCTTGCTTTTGAAAAAATACAGGAACTAGCTGAAGGGACCCGGAAATTTGGAAGGACTCCTTCCAAGAGAGGTGTTCAGGCTGTGAATTCCGGGAAGAGTGAGATCTCCACTGAGCTTACGGAGCTGAAGGAAATGGTGAAGAGACTAACACTTATGGGAACCCCACAGCAGCTGAAGGCATGTGGAGTGTGTGCTGACCCATACCATCCAACGGACATGTGTCCCCAAGTCCAGGATGATGATGCTGAGGTGAACGCAATGGGCTATGGACAACCACAACAACAAAGGCCTAGGAACGATCCCTATGCATAGAATTTCATGCCAAACTGGCGTGATCAACAAAACTTTCGTTGGAGGGATCAACAAAGCCAACAACAACAACCCCAACAAGGTAAGTATTAAATAACTGAAGATATGTTGCAGGTTTTGACTAAACACTTTGCTATTCATGTCCAAACAACAGAATCCAGCATCAAGAACCTTGAAAAACAGGTTGGTCAAACGGCGGAAGCCATTACAAGGATTGAAACTAGGTCCTCCGGAGGATTACCTTCACAGACGGTTATAAACCCCAAGGTGATGCTGGAGGAGGCTCAATCATAGAGGAAGAGTCCTTGCGTCGAGCCACCAACATAAAACAAAGGCGCTCCTCGGGAGGCAACCCGAGGGAATAAGAAGAGGAGCCTGTGTCAAGAAAACCGCCCCTGCGGCTCAGTGTCCCCACCCCCGCGGTGACACCCATGGCCAGCGCCACCCCCGGCACTGGCCAGCGTCTGCAACATACTGGTCACCACCCCCGTGGTGACCCCCCACGCCCCTGCGGCGGCCATCCTTGACACACATCCTCAGCGCCGCCCCCGACGTTGAGTCTACGTGCCTCCTCTTCCTTGTCACCGCCCCTGCGGCGGCAAGCCCCCGCCCTTGCGGTCTTATTAAGGAAAGAAAAAAAATACACTTCCCAAAAATAACCTACAATTACCGCCCCCTCCCCTCCCTCTCCACTTGTAATACCCGGAAATTTAATTTCCGGTAAATCCCGAGTCATCATAAACCTGGTCATATTATGTGAAGAGTTAAGCACATAAAATGCTTTTATCAACTTCTATAATTTTATGTGAGGCTTCAATCTTCTTTCATAATCCTTAGTTTTATAAATTAACACATTTTACCATTTTATCTGAGGACCTTACTATATCCTATGTGACACCGGATTCTTATCCTTTAATCATTTTTATCATTTTATGTGAGGACCTTACTCACATAAAATACACAAGTCAATCTACCTTCTTTATTCTTTAAAATGGACCCATCCGAGCCCATCTGCAGCATGCCTTCCAGGCCTTTACAAAGCTGAGTATATTAGGCCTTTGTAACCCTACTATCTGGGCCTTCATGGATAGCCAGCTGGGCCATGAGCTCTCCCTTCTCTCTTGAGCCCATCCGCCAACCTCCTTGGTGAAACCCTAGTTTTTTTCATACCCAGCTGGGCAGCAGCCCAACCGTTCCTTCTTGCTCCTCACGTACAACAACCGTCTGCAATGGAGAGGATCTCGGATCACATTCTGAACGCTTGGACTCACAACAGAAAGACAACCGACGCTCCTCTCCTCTTCTGCACACCCTAGCCGGCGCTCCTCTCCGTCTTCTGCACGCCGCTTCAGCAAAACGACCATCGTCCTCCCTCCTCTCCGTCTTCTGCGCACATCGACAGTTTCAGCACCCAGCAGACGCTGCTTTCCGTTCTGTAGTGAGGTTGGCACGCACAACAGCAACGAGGCCTTGATCCGACCAGATCCGAAGGGGCGCTGTCCTTCCTGGCCATGGGTGCGTCCGCTGGTACACCTCCTACAAAGATCTGAACGTGACTCCCCTCTCCCAAGCGACAGCAAACGTGCAACTCCCTCCTTGTCGAGATTTATAGTGAGTATGACCATGCCCTCCCTTCCCTCCATTTATATATATGATTAATTGCTGCTAAGCCATCCTAGAACCCATACTTTGCAGCCAAAGGAACAATTACAAGGAGCTGTTACTTCTTTTCCAGCTTTCCAACATTGACGAGCAGTCAACTTCGGGTCCAATTTTGGGTAAGCTAGACTCTTCCTTTTTCGCTAGTTTTCGGATATATTATATATGGTATTTCAAAGTAAATCATACTAAAATTTCAGAGGAATCCATGTTATGGTTTGAGAGATATGGGGTTTCAAAGTTCAGTTTTATAAATGTGTTGAGTTGAGAAAAACAGCATGGAATGCTGTTTTGTGAGATAGTTTTGAATAGGCTTTTGATCTCTGTTGGGCTTGAATTTTTGATATGATATAGTTGACATATTTTTGTAGATCATATTAAAATTTGGGAAGAATTTGAGTTACGGTTTGAGAGTTATGATGTTGCAAAGTTGACTCCTCATGCAGTTTTTAAAAGTGTGCTGAGTGTTGATAAAAACAGCATGTGATGCAGTTTTGTGAGATAGTTTTGAATAGGCTTTTGATCTTATTTGCTGCTGAATTTTGGATATATTATAGATAAGATTTTATAGTAGAACATATCAAAATTTGGGATAAATCCAGCGAGTGGTTTAGGAGTTATGATTTTTCAAAGTGTACTCAGATTTTGGCTAAGTATAGGAAACTTCAAGTGTTGTAACCAACTTTGGAAATTTTTGTAGAAGTGAAGGGTGAACAGTTTTAAGAAATTCTTGCCCCTAGGAGTAGATGAGATATCATAGATGATCTAGGGAATTATTTTGGAATTTTTATAAGATTTTTCGAATTTCATATTTGAAGTCGAAGTTGGACCTTAGCGATCTTTCCGAAAATAGGAAAATGGGTAAATTGCCACTTTGTAACCAAAATCATCTTTAGGAGTTAGAATATGACTTTTTAATCTCAAATAAGGGTTTAGGCATGAATTATGGAATTTTTAGAAGTTTCGGGACTAAGGGTAAAATAGTCAGTTTACCATAAATTGGTACTATATTAGATTCTGTTCTAATAGGATCTACTATCTTAGAAGTCTTAGACTTCTAATTACCTAGAAAGTGTGCTGACACACTTGCCTCCTTTGACAGGCAACCGAGTTATACAGTTACACATTGAGTTGTGATTAAGAGAGTCGAGATCTGATTCAGGTAAGTCCACGAACTTACTTAGTTGGCTTCTTGCATGTGTGTGATATGTATGAGTGGTGTTTGTTAGTTAAGATAAATAACGAAACCGGAATAGGCCGACTTTAGTATATTGTGTAATTGACCCAAGTGTATGATAACGGGTCGTGACATCATCTGCCTAGCTCTTGCGAGAGTCTAGGAGGTTCCCTGCGACCACCCCAGTCAGGTAGACGGTCATATGCATTAGTACCATTCCGCGTTGGTAAACGGGGACAGGGGCGAGGTTTGAGAATCCCTCGTGTCACAAAATAAGTATCATTAGTAATAACCTATCACCTAATTAAAGATAATATAAGGATTGGGTGTTGCATGTTGATTGTGTATGTTGTGTGTTTGTGCTTTTACCTTTATACTTATGCATAGAATGTTAGCTAACGGTTTTATACCACTTGTAGATGTCTTGCAGGTTAAAACAGTTGTAGAGAGACCCGGAGGGAATGGTCAGCCGGGTCCACGTACTTATTTAGTTTGGGACGGGATGTCTTCTGTTCTTCTTATGTGTCGTTTTGGTACCTTTGCTTTGTAAGGCTGATACATATTCTTCATGTATATATTGTTTAAAGTTTTCAAATGTTTTAAATACTTTTGTGCCTTGTTGTAAGATCCAAGTTAAATTGTTGTCAAACTAAGGTCGGGACCCATTGTGAGGTCCTAACCAGTAGCTCCCCGAGTTCTCAGAATTTGGGGTGTTACAATATGGTATCAGAGCTCTGGGTTGGCAACAATGGCACTTGAAATCTTCTGAAAGACCAAATGTATAAAATAACTAGAACCCGAAAGGGGTCTACAATTTTCAAAACGGATTTATGTTTTCACACGCGCGCATAGTCGGGTTGTTGGGTTAGTAGTACGTTGGACCACCATCGCTCTCCGTGGATCTCTACAACTTGGATCGATATGAGTTAGGATATAGACTTATTATGATGAGTATTAATGTATGTTATATATATGTATATGTGTAGTATGTTAGTATCCTAAAGGATATATTATATCCTTTAGTTGGGATATCATGAAGCGATTATCGCCTCATGATAAATCGGTGGCAGACTTGAAGAGTTTTCAACACGAGACGAAGGACTCGGACCTTGGATCAAGTATTATACTCGGGTGGGCGTCCTAGTAACCCTTGCTAACCATCCAAAGAACTAATGGGCGAAGAAGTAGAGATGTGGAGATAATTTTGACCATAAGTACAATCAAATGAAGAAGAATTCCCGAGTCAACTCAGATAGAAGAAATAGAAGGTCAGACAAGGGACTTGGTTGTATGAAACCGAGAGATGAATTATAAGAACCATGCAAGAGACTACAAGAGTGCAGAGTCGAGATAACACTATTCGAACGAGACAAGTAGAATTGAGTACAACCAAGATTGCGGAATCAAGGACATTATAATTGAGGCGGATGCCCCATAGACCATTAGGGGCATGAGAAACCAGAAGAGACGAAGTGTCAATCCGGGGGTGAGAATCTAAGGTGCACGGAATGAAGACCTACAGTCGAGTGTAAAAGCGAAAAGGCAGACCCCACAAGCGTGGGGAGGTTTTGACCTCCTTAGAGATATAAGAAGTTTGAATGAAATAGCGACGCCAATATCCAAAGAATGGAAGCCTATAGCAGGGTCAATGGAGTTTCAGGAAGGCGATATTACCACCAACACCAATGAAGAAATATGTATGGGAGAACGGCCTTGCTAGACTCGAGAGTCCAGGGTAACCCAAATTATTACGGGACATAAGCCATCAACACAGATGGTCCATGAAAAAGGAACTGCAAGTGGATGATAATTACGGCCATAAGAATTTCAAAGGCGGTATCGCGGAAACTTGAAATGACAATTTATGCCAGATGAATGACACAATTGGACTAGAGAAATGTTGTTATCCCATAAGAAGCGGAAGGGTGGAAGGTAGAAGAACTAAAGAAGTACAAATGGGTTTTTGTGAGCAACTGTTTACCTACTAGCTAAGGAAAAATTTGACAGATCACAATTAACACGGAATGGAGACGTACATTTTAATGTAAGAGAAAAAAAGTAGACTTCACAAGCCTGGAGACATTTTGGGCTTCTTCAAAGATAAGAATTTGGAGAGGAATCACAACGCTAGTATCGAAAGGACTGAAGCCCTGTAACATAGTCAACAGATATTTGGAAGGAAATATTACGAACAATGCCAATTAAGGAACCTGTGCTTGAGAGAATCGTGTGGTGGACTCAAGAGCCCAGGGTAACCGCCATTTATAACAGAACATAAGTCATCAACACCGATGGTTCCCGTAAAGGGACTACAATTGGGATGTAATTAAAAGTCATCGGAACTACAAGACGCTTACCATCTATCGTGGAGTGTGAGGAACGAATTTTAACGTTAAGCGAATGGCACAATGAGACTTGAGAAGGAGAGTTGTCCCAAAGGAAGCAAAAGAGTGAAAGATAAGACGAACAAAAGAAGGATAAAAGGATTAATCTAGTAGGTGATGTGCACCAAAAGTTTAATACCAGTAGAGGTATGAAATTGAGATAAGTCAATTATTGACTGACCGATGTCAACCAAGGACGTGCAAGTATTGTTTGGTATCGACGAGTTATGTGCCGTTAAGAAGAAATATTTGTGATTGTGGATCTATGGAGTAGCTTTACCGACGTCTTAGAGGATTTCTTCAAGTAGGCAACAACAATCTTCTTGGATGAATTAAAGGTATAAAGAGAAACATTTTAAGGGTTACTTCTTGGCTAGTTAAGATCAAACTCCGGTCAAGTCAGGGAGTTTCGATCCGTGGTAGAAGAATTAAGAAAGTAAGTGGAAGAAGTTGTCTTTCAATCGTTGTTTTATTTTCTTAAGGCAAGTAAAGAAGATACTTGGTACTTCATCCGTATAAGACTCATGGTATAATTGGAAGAAAGAGTTTTGGGGTCAATCATGTTATACTTACAGAAAAGGTCCTTAGGATTAATGAGCGACAACAGGATAAGCAAAGTAGCGCAGCGGAAGCGTGGTGTGTCCTAACCTACAAAGCAAGAAGCTCAAGGGTACTGATGGATGTCGTGTCGAGTTTAAGATGGTGATAGTCGGTGAAATGCATTCTAGTTGGAAGAAACGTGAGATAGGCTATGTGAGTGACCAGAAATGTTGTATGTGCATGTAGAGGTAATAGAAGGAGACTGGTACCTTATTATGGATCCGAGTGAAGAGTGATGGCTTTGTTACATGTTGCCAGACAAGTGGTTTTGGAATTCTATACTAATGGAATACTCTAGAGTGAGTTTTCCGGATGGATTAGAGAAGAATTAAATATGTAATAAAAGTATTGTGCATGGGTTGCACTAGAAAGCTCAAAGTGAGTAACTACCATTCTGAGTCAAAGATACATAAGAAAGAGAAGCGACCGGAGTATACTTACAACCCAGTAACCGTGCTTAAAGAAAGCATAATCTCGGAGCAGATTTACGTGTAATGTGATATCGGAACGGATCCGAGTTGCGTTTTGAGTCAGAGGGATACTATCGGGCTGGTAACCATGGTGGATAAAAGAGTGCACTGCTGATGGTATGCTAACAATTATTGAGTAATTATGAGCAAGCAATGGTGATGTGAGATCACCTTGTGTCTAGTGTTGTCATTACGGGCACATTCTATGTCACGTAAGATCCTGGATACTGCGTAAGAAGTTTGAGGTGAGCTAGAGATCTATAAAATAATATGATAATGTCTATAGAACACAAATATTGACCACCGGATTTGGACTGTTATGTTATATCAAGTTTAAGATCAAAAATGAGCAGATGATGATTCTTTAATGGAGGAACCATATGACTGAGTCATATTAGGAGACAAGACCAAGCGAGTTGTGATACAACTAGCCTTAAGCACGTAGTAAAGTGTTGGGAGATGTATAAGGGAGATATCCTAGATCAGATACTCGAAACCTTTTTAGAAGACCAGAAGGAAAGGAATTGGAATAAATTGCCTCATGAAGGTCATGAAGGAATTGGGAGGTGAGTTCTGTAAGACAACCATGTGAGATTTTGAAAAGCGGTTTAGGAGTGATTAATGGATTAGTTTTCCTCATTCCATCGGAAAGTGTGACCCTAGTTCTACATGGATTCAAGTGGAGGAGATACCTACCGAACACGAGTTAGGTCATCAGATTGGAAGATCGGACAGTTGAGCCGGATGATACCGGTGAGATACCCAATACACACTCTAGAACGTGGTAGCATGCGCTTTTGAGGTAATTACATGAAAAGACTTTTGAGTCAGTGGTTTTATGAAAAGCCGACGAGGATACTAGATATCTTGTGGACATTATGAGACGTAACCTTTCAGAGATCTATACGAAGATAGTTGCGACCTTAGGACCGATGAGTTAGTACTCGGCCCTGTATCGGTGTGATATTGTGTGACTGCTTGTTGTTTCATGCTTGAGTGTTTTGTCAGTGATGTGTATTTTATTGGTAACCTTTGATGTGCGGGATACTTAGATGTAGAAACAACAAGACTTATGATGTAGTAATTAGGTACACTAGGTTGTACCTTTATTTGTTCCTTGAAGACCGACCTTACGAGTGACGTATATTAAGTTTCGGGGCGAAACTTATTTTAAGGGGGGATTGATGTAATACCCGAAAAGTTTATTTCCGGCTATCTTTGGAACAAACCAGAAATGATCGATTGTGACCCTTTCCGGCCCTTTATTTCTTTTGTAGCAACTCTGACTATATGTCGTTATCTTTTAAGTTTCGGGACGAAACTGATTTTTAAGGGGGTACTGATGTAATACCCAGAAATTTAATTTCCGGTAAATCCCGATTCATCATAAACCTGGTCATATTATCTGAAGAGTTAAGCACATAAAATGCTTTTATCAACTTCTATAATTTTATGTGAGGCTTCAATCTTCTTACATAATCCTTAGTTTTATAAATTAACACATTTTATCATTTTATGTGAGGACCTTACTATATCCTATGTGACACCGGATTCTTATCCTTTAATCATTTTTATCATTTTATGTGAGGACCTTACTATATCCTATGTGACACCGGATTCTTATCCTTTAATCATTTTTATCATTTTATGTGAGGACCTTACTCACATAAAATACAAAGTCAATCTACCTTCTTTATTCTTTAAAATGGACCCATCCGAGCCCATCTGCAGCATGCCTTCCGGGCCTTTACAAAGCTGAGTATTTTAGGCCTTTGTAACCCTACTATGTGGGCCTTCATGGACAGCCAGCTGGGTCGTGAGCTCTCCCTTCTCTCCTGAGCCCATCCGCCAACCTCCTTGGTGAAACCCTAGTTTTTTTCATGCCCAGCTGGGAAGCAGCCCAACCGTTCCTTCTTGCTCCGCACGTACAACAACCGTCTGCAATGGAGAGGATCTCGGATCACATTCTGCACGCTTGGACTCGGAACAGAAAGACAACCGACGCTCCTCTCCTCTTCTGCACACCCTAGCCGGCGCTCCTCGCCGTCTTCTGTACGCTGCTTCAGCAAAACATACCATCGTCCTCCCTCCTCTCCGTCTTCTGCGCACATCGACAGTTTCAGCACCCAGCAGACGCTGCTTTCCGTTCTGTAGTGAGGTTGGCACGCACAGCAGCAACGAGGCCTTGATCCGAACAGATCCAAAGGGGGTGCTGTCCTTCCTGGCCATGGGTGCGTCCGCTGGTACACCTCCTGCAAAGATCTGAACGTGACTCCCCTCTCCCAAGCGACAACGAACGTGCAACTCCCTCCTTGTCGAGATTTATAGTGAGTATGACCATGCCCTCCCTTCCCTCCATTTATATATATGATTAATTGCTGCTAAGCCATCCTAGAACCCATACTTTGCAGCCAAAGGAACAATTACAAGGAGCTGTTACTTCTTTTCCAGCTTTCCAACATTGACGAGCAGTCAACTTCGGGTCCAATTTTTGGTAAGCTAGACTCTTCCTTTTTCTCTAGTTTTCGGATATGTTATAGATGGTATTTCAAAGTAAACATACTAAAATTTCAGAGGAATCCATGTTATGGTTTGAGAGATATGGGGTTTCAAAGTTCAGTTTTATAAATGTGCTGAGTTGAGAAAAACAGCATTGAATGTTGTTTTGTGAGATAGTTTTGAATAGGCTTTTGATCTCTGTTGGGCTTGAATTTTTAATATGATATAGTTGACATCTTGTTGTAGATCATATTAAAATTTGGGAAGAATCGGAGTTACGGTTTGAGAGTTATGATGTTGCAAAGTTGACTCCACATGCAGTTTTTAAAAGTGTGCTGAGTGTTGATAAAAACAGCATGTGATGCAGTTTTGTGAGATAGTTTTGAATAGACTTTTGATCTCCTTTGCTGCCGAATTTTGGATATATTATAGATAAGATTTTATAGTAGAACATATCAAAATTTGGGATAAATCCAGCGAGTGGTTTAGGAGTTATGATTTTTCAAAGTGTACTCAGATTTTGGCTAAGTATAGGAAACTTCAAGTGTTGTAACCAACTTTGGAAATTTTTGTAGAAGTGAAGGGTGAACATTTTTAAGAAATTCTTGCCCCTAGGAGTATATGAGATATCATAGATGATCTAGGGAATTATTTCGGAATTTTTATAAGTTTTTTCGAATTTCATATTTGAAGTCGAAGTTGGACCTTAGCGATCTTTCCGAAAATAGGAAAATGGGTAAATTGTCAGTTTGTAACCAAAATCATCTTTAGGAGTTAGAATATGACTTTTTAATCTCAAATAAGGGTTTAAGCATGAGTTATGGAATTTTTGGAAGTTTCGGGACTAAGGTTAAAATAGTCAGTTTACCATAAATTGGTACTATATTAGATTCTGTTCTAATAGGATCTACTATCTTAGAAGTCTTAGACTTCTAATTACCTAGAAAGTGTGCTGACACACTTGCCTCCTTTGAAAGGCAACCGAGTTATACAGTTACACATTGAGTTGTGATTAAGAGAGTCGAGATCTGATTCAGGTAAGTCCACGGACTTACTTAGCTGGCTTCTTGCATGTGTGTGATATGTATGAGTGGTGTTTGTTAGTTAAGATAAATAATGAAACCGGAATAAGCCGACTTTAGTATATTGTGTAATTGACCCAAGTGTATGATAATGGGTCGTGACATCATCTGCCTAGCTCTTGCGAGAGTCTAGGAGGTTCCCTACAACCAGCCCAGTCAGGTAGACGGTCATATGCATTAGTACCATTCCGCGTTGGTAAACGGGGACAGGGGCGAGGTTTGAGAATCCCTCGTGTCACAAAATAAGTATCCTTAGTAATAACCTATCACCTAATTAAAGATAATAAAAGGATTGAGTGTTGCATGTTGATTGTGTATGTTGTGTGTTTGTGCTTTTACCTTTATACTTATGCATAGAATGTTAGCTAACGGTTTTATACCGCTTGTAGATGTCTTGCAAGTTAAATTAGTTGTAGAGAGATCCGGAGGGAATGGTCAGCCGGGTCCACGTACTTATTTAGTTGGGGACGGGATGTCTTCTGTTCTTCTTATGTGTCGTTTTGGTACCTTTGCTTTGTAAGGCTGATACATATTCTTCATGTATATATTGTTTAAAGTTTTCAAATGTTTTAAATACTTTTGTGCCTTGTTGTAAGATCCAAGTTAAATTGTTATCAAACTAAGGTCGGGACCCATTGTGAGGTCCTAACCAGTAGCTCCCCGAGTTCTCAGTATTTGGGGTGTTACACCACTCACTCTTCGAACCTTACACCTTCTTACCTCCCACGCCCTTGCGCCCTCCGTAATCCCTCACACGCCGCCTTGTGCAACGCCCCTGCGCCACCTCCGGCGACCTAACCACAACATCCCCTGCGACACCGGCCCTCACTACCACCACACACACCCCTCATCCTCTCAAACCTCTCACTCTACAACAACCTCGCCCCCCACACTCTCTTCCCTCTACCGCTCATTACCGCCGGCGACATCCCAACCCAAAGCGGTGCCGGAACAGCCCCAACACCACCACCCTCGCAGTTTTCAAGAATCGTCCTCTGCACTTCTCCCGCCCCTGCGCCTGCAAGCTGCCGCAGCTGCGCCTCACCGCCCCTGCGCCTCTTCAGCCGCCCCTGCCGAAAACACAACAAAGGGTTCGTCTCTTACTCTAATTTCTGAACTTTCTAATTCCTTTGCTTGTTCAACTACAAGAGATGGAAAACAGAAGAAATACAAGTTGTCGGAAGCTGAGAAGGAGCGGTATAGGATTGTGCAAGGTCGGGATGTGTATGCAACTCGATTTCTACACGTTCCTACTTTGGAAATTTTGGGCATGTTGGAGAGCATGCAGGCTTTCCACAACAATGCTGGGCTCGGCGATTTTCTAATAATGAATACTCCAACACACCCCCAGCTCAGCCGCCAATTCATCGCCACATTCACCATGGAGAAGGAGGACAATATTTGTGTTGGACTTTCATTTAAGTTCAACAAGAGGAAGTATACATTGGACTACACCCCAACTACAAGAGGCATTCGGGGTGACTATTTGTGCCTCCTTCGACTGGCAGGATCCCGTCCCGACACCCGACTTGATTGAGTTTTGGCAGGCCGCCACTAGATTTGAGTTTCATGTAGGGGGTGAGTATTCCAACAAATTCACTCACCCCTGTTTGAGGTTCATCTCGAAGATCTTCATGAGAGTTTTCTGTGGACACAAGGAAGAGAACAAGGTCGCTCTCAAGGACCTTCCATTGTTATACTACTGCCTCCCCACGAACGACAAGGTACCAGATTGGCCTTACCTCTTCCTTACCGCTTTGAAGCGGATTAGGAAGAACGAGCCACGAGATATTGTGGGAGGTGGGGCGATCTCCTTGATAGCTGCACAGGTGATGGACCTCCCTGACTTAGAGGAAGGTTTAGAAGCCCCACTATACATGGAAGGGATGCTGAGGAGGTGCAGGCTCCTTAGGAGAGACGGGGAGAACCTCTTTTGGCTCTCATTGGCAGATGGGAGTCACATCACATACCTCCCCCGACCACTTCCACTTGGAGACGAGCTCTCCGAGCTGTACATACCAGCTGACCCCTCTATTCCGAGACAGCCTCTAGGAGGCATTGTTGAGAGATTTGTTACAGGCTCCAGCCGGGCTCCTGTTGCTGATAAGGAGATGCCTACTGCAGCACCGGACGACAGTCCAACCATGGAGAGCCTTCAGGCTCAGATGGTAGCCTTGACTACACAACATCAGGCATGGCAGACCGAGTACTAGTGGTCCATGCTTGAGCAGCAGCAGGCGTGGCAGTCCATTTTCGCTTCCTCTATGACCACCCATTTTGACCGCCGGCAGGATGCTTGGTAGGCGGCTCACCAGCAGCAGTTAGAGGCTCAACAGCTGGCTTGGCAAGCCAACTTTGAGACTTCATATAGATAGAGGATGGACGCTTAGGAGGATCATATAGACACGCTCTACCGCCGGCAGGAGCACTTTTTCAGCCACTTTCCGTACCCACCAGAGGAGGGTCCGGATGGTCTAGCAGGACCATCCCACTAGTGGTATCATTCTCTTTCCCTTTCCCACATTTATCTTTGCTTCATTTCCACTTTGAGGGCAAAGTGTACTTCAAGTATGGGGGAGGGACATATCATTGCATGTATAGTTGTTTTGATTTGTTTTGAGTTGTTTTGCATTGAGTCTTTTGTAGTTTGAAATTCATATATAGTAAAAAAAAAAAATGAAAAAGCCAAAGAAAATGAAAAAAGGCATGAAAATCCTTGGATAAATCCGAAAACCCGAAAGGGCGGTTTAGGCAAAAAGAAGGTAGTCCGACTAACCTTATGTTGGTGGAAAATTGGGCTTGAGGGATGTGAGATTAAAGTGAGATCATCAAAGAAAAGAAGAAGAGTGGTAAGGTGAAACCCGAAAGGGCACCTTGGCAAAATGAGCGACACCGAATGTAGGTTTCCCTTCCGACGTTTGGCGACATAAGAAGGGGAGTCATAAGGAGGTTGTCCGGGTAGGCCACTCTTGGAGCAATAAGGATGGTAGTTTCTCACCTTTTTCTCACATTTCCTCTCTTTTCCTTCTTTCTTTCTTGGCTTTTCTTTTGTTTTCATTGTCTTTTCTGCTTGCCCATGCTTCCTGAGGCCTATGAGTCTAGTTGTTGTCATATGTTTTACTCGGGACGAGTAAAAGGTCTAAGTATGGGGGAGTTTGATAGGTGATGGAATAACTATCATTTAGGATAGTTTTTAGAGTCTTTTTATTACATTAGTGTCGGTTTACGCTACTAACTCCTTGGTTCAGAAGAAGAAGACTAAAAGAAGATGAAGAAGGAGTTATAAGCACTTAGGAGTGAAGGTCGTTCACGAAGCAAAGCTTCTGTTGCTTCACCGCCCCCGCGGAACCTTGTCACCGCCCCTGCGGGTGACACCACAGTCTAGAGCGCCCCCTATGCCTTCGCCAACGCCAGCATCGAAGACCGTCACTGCACCTGCGTCAACCCCTGGCGCCCCTACGGTGACTTGCCCTGAAGAAGCGAAGACCAGCGCCCTTGCGCCTTCCCTTGCGCCTCTGCCTGCGCCTCAACTTGGGAGCTGGAAGATGAAGACTCTGTGTCACCGCCCCTACGTCGACACTGGGACGCCCCGAGGGCTTGGCATCAGAAACGACGGGAAGTTGAAGAGTCAAACATTTGAAGAGCATTAAAGATCCGACCCCACGGAATTGCCTGGCCGCCCCTGCGGCCATGAAGAAGATCAAGCGATTTCACCTACACCGGCCCTGCGGATCTGAAGGCCTCCCCTGCGGTTCAACGACAGAAGCTTTACTCCGGCTGTTTACACCACCTTTATGGCATTAAATGTGGCTGTTTAGGGCCGCCATTTACTCCTATGTAGTGTCATTTGTAGTATAAATAGTCCTTGGTTGATTGCTAGAAGCCATCATTATCCACTTAGAATCCAATTTTCTCACCATTTCCATTGTAATGAATTGCTAACTCCCTTGCTACATTGGGTTGGTTTGAAGCTGCATTGTTACTTTGGTTGTAAGTTATCTTTAATATAAGTTTTCATTCAGTAATGTTTTGTGTTTCCTTGATCTTTATTGTCCAATTGCATGTTTGATTAACACTTAATATTGATCACCTTAGGTTCTAAAGTGCATGCAAAGAACTAGGATTAATAGATTCCGGGTTCGGGTCTTTAATATAGTTGTAAACTTTAAGTAATCAACGGTTGTAATTGCTTAAAGAAAAGGAACACAAATATAAAGATAAGTTTAATGGTTTTAATCTTTTCTTTATATCTCTTAGTCTTTGTTTGAAAGCTAACTTGTTAATTGTTCTTGTAAGTTTACGGAACACTAACGTGTTAAGTTGTGTTGATGCCGGTTGGCTCAACACATATATATGATCGAGATGGGAGATTACTTAAAACTTGTAAAAGGAACTCACCAAAGTAGCATTTGCATGCTAAGAATCAACCTAGTGTAGATTTATCCATTATTGTCTCACTTGTTGCGTTACTTGTTTTCATAAGTCTTGTGTGCGTCAATTCAACCAACCCCCCCCTTGTTACTTGTTCTTATAATCAATAATTACATTTAATAAAAATACCTTAACTCTCTTGGATTCGACCCTTACTTAATCACTATACTCATTTTAGTGCTAAGTCGGGATTATATTTTGATAAGATAAAACGACCTCTAGATCAGAGTCTTGTCAGAGGTTCTCCACGACTAGCCCAGAATTGTATACGGTGAGATGCATCGAATCACTCCTGTTGGTATATGGGGACAGAAGAGAGAGTCAAGGGACTTCTCGTGCCCCAAGCATAAGTTTAATTAGAAGTGTATAACATAATGAAAGATCATGAATGAGCTTCTGTGTATGCATGTTATGTGTTTTATTTCTACAATGATGTATGTGTATGTGCTATTCTTCTTCTTCTTATATGTAGGTTGTTAGCTAACGGTTTTATCGGCCATTGTAGATGTTTTGTAGGTGTAGGAAGTTGTATAGAGATCCGAAGCCGGTGGTCAGGTAGGTCTCGTACTCATAAAATAGGAAAGGGTGACTCTTTCAATTTCTACACGCACATTATAATAATATTTCTGTCTTGTAAGGTTGTCACATGTTATACATTCCTGCAATTAAATTTTACTTTTTTCAAAATTTTTTTACTTACATTTGTGTCTTGTTGTAAGATCCAGTGAAATTGTTGTCAAACTATGGTCGGAACCCAATGTGAGGTCCTAACCAGTAGCGGTCCGAGTTTTGAGAATTTGGGGTTTTACAGTTAGTTTGTAAAACCTAACAAGTTAGGGGTTAGTTTTGCAATAAGGTAAGTTACATTGGTATCATACCAACTTTTTTCTAATTATTTTAGACATAATATTTAGCATAGAATGAGGTCTTGACCTTAAATGTACGAAATTACTTAGTACAAAATATACAAATTGAATACCAAGGGAACCCTCATTAAAGATGGCCTTAAGGGACCAAACAAATGCAACTATGCAAGAACAATACATATCATATTCACTGTACGACAAGAAGCCAAAGTACACCATCTCCTTGTACTACAAGACACTAGTTTACACTCTCTCACCCGCCTACAAGATGCCGTAATACGTCTACTAAAAGATTAAAGATATTGATGTTTCGAATAGATTTTTCTTACATTTACCTAATCATTGAATCAACTTGTAGATCCAAAGAATCATATGATATTCTTGTTTGCATTTCTTTCTAAAAAAAATGTTATTGATATGATATTATGTTATTTGTTGTTTCAACTACAAAATGTTTCTTTCATAACCACATTCCCTTTTTAATTAACTATTAGTACAATTCATCAACTATTTTCTATGAGAAAGATATAACCTTATTTTCGATGTGTACATTAATTTACCCTCTTCATCGGATTTATAGCACAAATTAATTGATTTAAACATTGCAAGTTGCAAACAAAATCTCGGTTTTGTTTTAGATTACTACTATGGTTACAATTTTCCTTCTCTAGATTACAAAGCTCCCGTTTATACTCTCTCTACTAAATACAAAGCTTCTCCCGTCTAGACCCCTCTATAACCGTCAATACATAGAGGAGAAAACAAGCTTATCATATAGTTTTTCTGACAGTTTCACAAAACAACTAAGACTTTAAACTCTAAGGGATGAAATATGCTCTAATTGGGTGTATTCCACTAGTTTCAAACAAAACAAGTAAATAATAAGAGTATAAGACACCAAACAAGTTTCCAATATGAAATTCATGAAAGAAGGCAAAAGTTTAGAAGGCTTGACAACGAACAACACAATCCGAATAACCTGAGAGGTAAATCCGATCAAGTTGTTCAAAAGAGGCATCTAACTTGAGAGGTAAATCCGATTCATGTTTTCTTACTAAATAGAACCGCATGCTCTTATGTGTTGTATGTGTTCTTGAATAATCATGGAATACCACTTTAGTAGGGTTGAGAACTGAGAAGGACATTTAGAAGTTTCCTTCTGGGTTTGATGTTTGCAGGAATGCAAGTACACTTGACAAGGCTGATGTGTAGCCACACGATCGACTTGTCCAAAAGAGGTATCTAACCTAAGAGGTAAATCTGTTTCTTTCTTCTTACCAAATAAAACAACATGTTATTATTTGTTATATCTGATGCACCATAACCATGGATGAATTCCATGTGACGTTTACCGATTAAGTGTTACCAACAAAAACTTAGGGACCGAATGTTGGTTTTTCATTATCTCGTCGAGCAAGTACCGTCTTTTTATCTATGTCCATGAGTTAGAATACATGCTTCCATGTATTGATAGATCTCTTGTTCCACATCATATAAAGAGTGATAATGGTATGTGTTAGAACAAAGGCCTCATCCTTTGCCCCGGATCGAACTTTTGGGATTTGTTGAGTTACTATGTTGGATTCAATACTTGGGTTTCTAAAAAATGTTTCGTTCACTCATATATAGGTTTCTAGAAAATAACTTTAGACTCTCCATTATGAATGCTATAAGGCTTTGGATAGTTGTATATCCTTTGTTTTGCAAGAAGAGCAATCATCCCTTCCCTTTGACATTTGAATTGTTGGAGTCAAGTGGAGTCTTTTCTTTCTTAAACAACTCAGTTTTCTTGTTCACTCCAACTTGCAATTTCATTATTTCAACTCTCACTTGTATTTTCCAAGCTTTTATGTTTAGTTTATTAGATTAATGAGTTGCACTCATCAATGCTTAGAACCTCATGCTTGAAAGATACAAATCTGAATCAAACTTCAAAGAAGATGGAGTGGAATTGGACTTCTTCTAGTTTGTTAACACATAATGTGAAATTCCAGCCGGGACAAAACATTTGTACGTGAACATAAGGCTCAGGGCCAACACATAATGTTACTCGATAAACGCAACACCAATATCACCGTAAAACTCATACTAAAATCAAAGTTGGAACTTTTGGAGTGAATTAAGGTGTTGAACCGAATTACTTCAAGAATCAAATATGTACGGTCATGTTGGATTCATGTATCCCATTTTATGTAAATAAACAAAAGTGGCAGTTATAAGATTATAAATAAAAATAATATTTTTATTACATTGCTGAATTAAAAGTATAAATTATGGATACAATTTCACGAGGAAATTAGATTATTAAGTAAGAAAATAGCTAATAGAGTTGTGTGTAAGTATTGTATCTAGCAATAGCAATGAAAAACATGCAAGTTGTTGCGAATTTTGCATACTCCACCCTTAATACACGGAGATTGTAAGCAATAATTGTTACAATCTTTATCCTTACAATTCGGTCGGTGATTGTACGTACAACATTGTGCATCGACTCTCTCTACTCCAAAAAATCTTGCATGTGTCAATTTAGAATATTACACATTAGTATGTTGCGGAATTTTTTGGAAAACAATAATATGACGTATCTTAGATATAGACATCAAAGACACGCATATTTCCTTTTTATTGAAAGTTAGATGAAGGTAAACTATAAATAAGAGCGTAAGACAACAATGTATTTACCAAGACACAACATTATAATGAAGAAAACTACGACTACTCTCGCCATTCTTGTATGTTGAGGGTGATATGCTGATTATGTTTAGTTTGTGTTTAGGAATGATCTAAGAGTAAGAGTATTTATAACCTTAATGAAAATAACCTAAATATAAAAGAGTAAATATGTTTTGTAATTATATATACTTGGCAAATTTCAATTATTCTCGTAATAACACCATTTAGTTTTGGTAATAAAATCTAAACTATTGAACCACATGTATATTAATTATAACGTAATTGTAGATATATTTTGTAATAACTTTATCCTATAATTATCCATATATCAAAATAAATGATGATATCATATCCATGAATTTGATATATAATTTCCAAATTTATTGTCATTTTGTATATGATATCATCAAAATAAATGATGATATCATATTTTTCATATATCAAAATAAATGATATCATATATACAAACGACAATATACTAAAATATGAAAAACGAATATGATATATATTTTCCAAATTTATAGGCTTAATGGAGTAAGTACGTTTTGTAATTATATATTGCTTGACAAATTAAAGTTATTCTCTTAATAGATCCATTTTTTATGAAATCTATATTATTAAAGCTAATTGTAATTGTGGATATATCTTATACATCAGCGGAGTGTGGACTTCAACATAGAGTTAGAGCCTGACACGCGACCCATCTCGAAGGCCTCATACCGCATGGCATCTGTCGAGATGTTGGAGTTGAAGAAGCAACTCGAGGAGTTGGCTGAGAAGGGCTTCACACGCCCTAGCGTTTCACCATGGGGTGCACATGTCCTCTTCATGCGGAAGAAGGATGGGTCTTTGAGGTTATGCATAGATTATAGAGAGCTGAACAAGGTGACCGTCAAGAACAGGTATCCATTGCCTCGTATTGATGATCTACTTGATCAGCTTTAGGGAGCTAAATTTTTCTCCCGGATTGATTTGCGCTCAGGATATCACCGGCTGAGAGTGAGAGAGCAGGATGTACATAGGACGACATTTTGTACCCGTTATGGACACTACGAGTTTGTGGTGATGTCATTCGGGCTGACGAATGTCCCAACAGTCTTTATAGAGTTGATGAACAGTATATTCATCGACTTCCTTGATCAGTTTGTGGTGGTTTTTATTGATGATATTTTGGTATACTCTCGTAGTAGATAGGAGTGTGCCGGTCATCTGAGGACGGTTTTGCAGATTTTGAGGGATAGAGAGCTGTATGCTAATCTCTCTAAGTGTGAGTTCTGGATGTCTGAGGTTGCTTTCCTTGGACACATCGTCTCCACCGATGGGGTTATGGTTGACCCGGTAAGATCGAGTCTGTTGCTGCGTGGACGACACCGACGAATGTCAAGGAAGTGCGTAGCTTTCTTGACCTAGCTGGTTACTACAGACGCTTTGTGGAGGGATTTTCAGTGATCGCCCATCCACTAACGAGTCTTTTGAGGAAGACTACCCGGTTTGCATGGACCGACCAGTATGCTCGGAGCTTTGAGGAGTTGAAGAGGTGTTTGACTTCTGCTTCTGTCTTGACACAACTAGAGGGTTCTGATGACTTTGTGGTCTACAATGATGCATCCAAGCTAGGCTTGGGACGTGTATTGATGCAGAGAGGTAGAGTGATTGCATATGCGTCTCGACAGCTGAAGACGTATGAGGAGAACTACCAGACTCATGATCTGGAGTTGGCAACGGTAGTTCATGCTTTGAAGATCTGGAGACATTACCTGTATGGTGCTACATGTCAGATCTTCACAGACCATAAGAGTCTGAAGTATATTTTTACGCAGCGGGAGTTGAACAACCGCCAGCGTCGATGGCTTGAGTTGATCAAGGACTTTGACCTTGAGATTTTGTATCATCCTGGAAAGGCGAACATGGTTGCTGAAGCCTTGAGAAGAAAGACGCCTCGAGAGAAGGCGATTGCGAGATTGACTGTACAGCCTCAGCTTCAGAGGGATCTAGCTTGGCTAGAGATGGACATCCAGTTTCCTAATGAGGATGCCCAGTTGTATACTTTAGAGGTTTTACTTGGTCTGTTGGATGAGATCCAACAGAAGCAGGGGACCTGCCCGACCTTGATGAGGATCAGAGAGAGGATGTATCGTGGAGAGGCACCAAAATTTTCCATTGGAGCTGATGGAGTGATGAGGCGACATGATCGCATTTGTGTTCCTATTGATGCAGAGTTGAGACAAAGGATCTTACTAGAGGCTCATTGTACACCTTACTTTGTACATCTAGGTACGAGTAAGATCTACCATGATGTGAGACGTTCATATTGGTGGAGAGGGCTGAAGCCCGATGTAGCCAGATTTGTGGCTCAGTGTGCAACCTCTCAGCAGGTCAAGATAGAGCATTGCAGACCTAGAGGTGAGCTCCATCCACTGCTAGTGCCGCAGTGGAAGTGGGAACATGTCTCCATGGATTTTGTGACTGGTTTAAGACCTAGTAGGAGTTTTGATGCCATCTGGGTTGTTATTGATAGACTGACGAAGACGGCACGTTTCATCCCTATCAAAGAGACGTGACCAGTGAGTAGGTTGGATGAGGAGTACACTAGACAAATAGTGAGGATCCATGGTTTACCGAGGACGTTCATCTCGGATCGAGATGGACGATTCACCTCGAGGTTTTGGCAACGGATTTAGACTGCTTTGGGGATCAGTCTACACTTCACGACTACGTTTCACCCCAGACAAACGGACAATCAGAGAGGACCATCCAGACTTTAAGGATATGCTGCGAGCTTGTGTGTTGGATTGGGGACATGGATGGTCTGATTACCTCCCACTTGTTGAGTTCTCATACAACAAAAGTTGGCATGCATCTATTGGGATGGCTCCTTATGAGGCACTGTATGGACGTAGGTGCCGTACACCTTTATGCTGGGATGAGCCTAGTTGTATTAGTGGGTTAGCGCCAGAAGTCACCAGAAGTCATATGCAGACAAGAGTCACTAGTATCAGTGGGGACAGGGATGGTCTGATTACCTCCCACTTGTCGAGTTGTGCTGTTTAGAGAGAGGATGATGGCTACATAGAGTCACTAAAAGTCATATGCAGACAAGAGGCGTCGGCCTCTAGAGTTCAGTGTAGGAACTCATGTCTGGTTGAGAGTATCTCCGACGCGCGGCGTCAAACGTTTTGGCATAAAGGGGAAGTTAAGTCCCCGATATGTCGGTCCTTTTGCGATACTGGACAGAGTTGGGAGGGCAGCCTACATATTAGTTTTGCCTTCGAGATTAGAGGGTGTTCGCCCTGTGTTTCATGTGTCTCAGCTGAGAGAGTACATACCAGATCCAAGGCACATCGTGAGTTATGATGATTTGGTGGTAGAGCCGGACCACACCTTTGTTGAGCATTCTATTGCAGTCCTAGAGCGAGGTGTGAGACACCTGCGTTCGAAGGACATCCCCATGATGAGGATTCAGTGGTCGAGACGTGGACCTGAGGAGGCTACATGGGAGATTGAGGATAGTATCCAGAGGAACTATCCAGAGTTTTATGCCGAGATGGATGCATCTAGGTTCGATGAGTAGATCTTAGTGCTATCTTGGTGAGTATGTGATTATGTTCTTATGTGCTTTCATGCCTTGATGTGTTTATTCCATGCTAGTGATGTTATGCCTTATGATCTTATTCGATCTTGCTATACTAGCATGACTTATGTTTATAGCTGGAGATGTTTCTTTCCTCCATACTATCTGAGTTGATTAGGATTCAACTGGAGATGGGTCTTTCCTCCATGCTACTTTGATGGACATAGTTTCAGTGGAGATGTGATTCTTCCATGCGATGTATATACTTATGGATTGGCTAGAGACGTATTTCCTCTATGCCTGTGTTATGTTTCGGCTAGAGATGTGCTTCCTCTATGCCCTGTGTTGTGCTATGGCGGGAGATGTGATTCCTCTACGCCTTGGGGTAGCGTTATGGCCCTGTTTTCTAGAGTTGATGATTCCTCCATGTTGATGTTTAGGGTTATAGATCTGTTATAGGTTATGACCTTTTGAGCGGAGATGTGATACCTCCGATAGAGAGTGTGAGTTATACCTCAGCTTATGGGTCCGAGAGGCTTTGGGATCTTGCAAGTTTCGGGACGAAACTTGTTTTTAGAGGGTGAGATGTAAGAGCCTAGTTGCTGAGAGTGTGTACAGAGGGCCAAGATTATGCTTGAGCCGCCCTTGTGTGACCCAGAGGGCGCCCCTGCGCCTAGCCTAGTCCGCCCCTCCGGCTCACAGGGCCCGCCCTTGCGGCTCTGTGTGCTGCAGCCCTTTGACCCGTTGATAGTTGATGGAATCACTATCATTTAGGATAGTTTTTAGAGTCTTTTTATTGCATTTGTGTCGGTTTATGCTACTAACTCCTTGGTCTAGAAGAGGAAGACTAAAAGAAGCTATGGAAGGAGTTATAAGCACTTAGGAGTGAAGATCGTTCACGAAGCAAACCTTCTGTTGCCTCACCGCCCCTGCGGGTGAAACCTTACTCCGGAGCGCTCCCTGCGTCTTTGCCAGCGCCAGCCATGAAGACAGTCACCGCCCCTGCGTCAACCCCTGGCACCCCTGTGGTGATTTTCCCTGAAGAAAGCGAGGACCAGCGCCCCGGCGCATTCCCCTGCACCTCTGCCTGTGCCTCAACCTAGGAGCTGGAAGGTGAAGAGCCTGTGTTGTAAGATCCTAGGTTTTTCACCGCCCCTGCGGTTAAGAGGGCCGCCCCCGCGGCCAGCCGCCCCTACAGCTGTGAGATCCACCCCTGTGAATCGTGCGACAGATCGCGCCGATCTGTTTTCATCGTTTTATCTTTCTTCCATAGATAGAATACCTAATATTATATCTCATGGGCCGGTTTCCTTGTTTTCTTTCTAACCCTAGACGCCCTTTCCGTCTAGCGTTCCAACCTCCCTATATATTCTCTTCCTTCTCTCCTTTTTCCCGTTCCTTGCTATTGTCTTCAAACCCTAGAGAGCTGCAGCCGTCCTTTGATTCCTGCAACTTCACTGAACGTGTAAGTTCATTCCTTCCTCACGTTCTTACAGTGCTGCATGTCTTCTCCTTCTGTTTGGTTTCTTCCTTGCGTTCTTCTCTTTTCTTCTTCTCCAAGGATCAAGCTTGAGCCTTGATTTTTGTAAAGTGTTCCGTTGTTGACCCTTCGTTGTTCTCAGGCTCTCTGGAGTTGAGCATTGACGTGTTGGAACCAAAGGTTCGAGCTTTGGTTGCCCCTGCTGTGAGATCTGTCAAAGAGAAGCCCGACAGTAGGTTTTGACGAAGATTCGCCCCTGCGCCTCTGTCACAGCCGCCCTTGCGCCTGCAGAGAGACGCCTTTGCGCCTTTGTTCAGCCGCCCCTATGCATCTGTTTAACCGCCCCTGCGGTTTCTCTGCTGTAACTCCCGTCTTTGGTGAGTTGCTTCCTTCCTTCCCTTCCTCGTTCCTTCCTTGGTTCCTTATGGTTGTTCCTTGTTCCCCTGAGTTATTGTAAGACTAAGGTTGAGCCCTTAGCATGTGTTGATCTCTTAGAGATCTTTGAGACAAGAAGTCATAGACTTCTAGCAACCGTTTCGTTCCTGATTCGTGTTGCTTGTTCGTACAGGCTTTCCTTGCCCCTTTACTGAGGGAAACTGATCTTCCTTGTGTGTTTCTGAGTTGTTAGCTGATCTCTTGTGTTACCTTCGTGTGAGGTAAGTCCCTTGGACTTACTTAGCTCATTCTGCGTATTAGTTGGATTGTATTGGCTTGTTTGTGTTGTTAATCCTGCTTATAACGGATAATCGGAAATAGGATTCACCCTTTATAACCTTAACTGGCCCAAGTGTATTATAATCGGGCGGTGACCACTTGTCTAGTTCTACAGGAGACTAGAATGTGCTCTCGCAACCCAGACCCGTAGGTAACGGATAGTACTGATCTATTCCTATTGGTAGACGGAAGCAAAGGCGAGTTTCGGGAGATTCTCGTGTGACAAAAAAAGTTGAATTAGTAATGGATAACCTTATATTGAAAGATATTAACCGGTTGATGTGTGAGCATGCTATGTGTTTTCTGTACCTTATGTGTGTTTGTGCCTTTATACTCTTGCTTATACCTAGAATGTTAGCTAATGTTTATACCGTCGTTGTAGATGTTCCGCAGGTTCAGGATGCTGCTGAGTGATCCAGATGGTGTGGTCAGCCGGGGTTCCCGTACATTATAGGACGGGGTTGGGTTTTTGTTTCGTTTGTTGTTTCCCTTTTGTTTTGACCCGGTTGTGGAGCTTTTGTGTTTTCTTCTATTTGAACCTTAGGTTTTATATTAAATTTTGGTTTTCATTCGTTTCTGCCTTGTTGTAAAATCCGTTTGCTGTTGCTACTCTAAGGGTCGGGACCTATTGTGCGGTCCTAGCCCGTAGTGCTTCAAGTTCCCAGAACTTGGGGTGTTACAATATGGTATCAAAGCCAGGTTGGCAACAATGGCACTCGAAATCTTCTATAGATCGGATGGATAAATAAATAGAACCCGCAAGGGGTCAAAAGTTTTAAAAAAGGGGGTTTTGTTTTAACCTTTCGGTCTGGGATATATGTACGGGCGACCACCGCTACCTCCGTGGATCTCAGCAATGTAGTTTCTTTCGTGTTGGCCTTTATATGTGCTTTTTCAGGACTTTCGCTTTAGTTGTAGCGTGGCCTTATATCTATATATGTAGTCTTATATATCTATCCTTATAGCAAATGGCGCGTACTAGAGCTACATCTTCTATGGGGCGAGGAAGGGGTCGACCACCACTTCCACCTGCCATCCGTGGACGAGGGCGTGCAGGAAGACCTCCACTAGCTAGAGGTCAGGGCCAAGCCCCAATTTCCGATCCGCCTATCGCCGAGGCGTTTGTTGAAGAGGTTGTTAAGAGCATTGTTCCTGAGGCTGGAAATGGGACCGTTGCTAGGTTTGGAGCACAGAGAGCACCATCAACAGAGTCCGCACGAGTGTCTATCGGAGCTTCTGCATTTTGCGACTATGTGTAGAGGGTTGAGGAGGCTATCAGGACTAGAGGACCAGCACCCATGCCGCCAGTTCCTGCAAGGTCAGTTGAGGTTTCGCAGAGAGTTACACAAGCTGTTGCCCCGCCTGTTGGAGTTGCTGAGGTTGTTAGAGTGCCGGCTGAGGGAAAAGAGCCAAAGCCTAACAGTTGGTTGAAGGCTTTCGACCTTCTGAAGGTTCCCGTCTTCGTGGGAAGAATTGGCTTGGAGGTGGAGCAGTGGCTAGGACAGGTGGATTCTGCTATGGAGGCTATCGGTTTCCTTGAGGGACGTCCAGTCAACATAGCACAAACATTGCTGAAGGATCAGGCTCATTCTTGGTGGAGAACCATTCGTAGTAAGGTCACCAGTTATGAGGAGATGAAGACACTGATCAGGGATCGCTATTGCCCGGCAGCCATGAGGAGGGATCGTTTTCAAGATTTTCTTGAGGCTGTATTCGAGGATTTGCCTATTGTTGAGATCCTCCTCAAGTTTCAGGACGAGTTGGCATTGCTAGGTCCGTCCGCACCACCGGAGGATCAGCATGTTTACCTTTTCTCTCAGAGGTTGAGAGAATCGACACGCTCTTATCTTACCAGCTTTGGAGGAGATTCCAGTAGCTTGCGAGTTTGTTGATGTCTTTGGAGAGCCATCAATTTTACCTCCACAAAGGAGTGTAGATTTTGGCATTGATATAGAGCCTGGTACAAGACCGATCTCTAAGGCTCCTTATCGTATGGCGCCTATCTAGATGGTTGAGTTGAAGAAGCAGCTTGAGGAGTTAGCAGAGAAGGGATTCATCCGCCCTAGTATATCTCCTTGGGGCGCACCAATTCTCTTCGTCAGGAAGAAAGATGGGTCAATGAGGTTATGTATCGACTACCGAGAGCTGAACAAGGTAACGATCAAGAACAAGTACCCATTGCCCCATATCGATGATCTTTTGGATCAGCTGCATGGAGTTTTAGTGTTTTCGAGGATTGATCTAAGATTTGGATATCACCAGCTGAGGGTGAGAGAGCAGGACGTAGCCAAGACGGCATTTTGGACCAGATATGGAAACTACGAGTTTATAGTGATGCCAATTGGTCTCATGAATGCGCCCGCAGTCTTCATGGAGTTGATGAACAACATCTTCATCGACTTTCTGGACCAGTTTCTAGTTGTCTTCATCGACGACATTCTGGTTTACTCCCGCAGTAGAGAGGAGCATGTTGGACACTTGAGGATCGTTCTTCAGGTCTTACAGGATAGAGAGCTCTACGCCAAGCTCTCTGTGTGCGAGTTTTGGATGTCCGAGGTAGCATTCCTTGGTCACATTGTTTCAGCTGAAGGGATCAAGGTAGATCCAGCAAAGATTGAGTCAGTAGCTTCTTGGCCGCCACCTAAGAACGTTAAGGAGGTTCGCACCTTCTTAGGATTGGCACGCTACTACAGGCGTTTTGTTGAGGGCTTTTCATTTATCGCCCGACCGCTCACTTCCTTGCTTCGAAAGTCTACGAGGTTTGTATGGTCCGAGTTGTGCTTGCAGAGTTTCGAGGAGTTGAAGAAGAGGTTGACCTCTGCTCCTATCCTAGGTCAACCAGAGGGCATTGAGGATTTTGTGGTTTACAGCGACGCATCCAAGCTACGCTTGGGATGTGTTTTGATGCAGAGGGGAAAGGTCATCGCTTATGCATCTCGACAGTTGAAAACGTACGAGGAGAATTACCCTACCCATGATCTTGAGTTAGTTGCTGTTGTTCATGCTTTGAAGATTTGGAGACATTATCTGTACGGAGCCACGTGTCAGAATTTCACAGACCATAAGAGTCTGAAGTACATATTCACTCAGCGGGAGTTGAATAACCGCTAGTGTAGATGGTTATAGTTGATCAAGGACTTTGATCTTGAGATCTTATACCACCCGGGAAAGGCTAATGTGGTAGTAGATGCCCTCAATAGCAAGATTTCCCGGGAGATGGCGATCGCTAGGCTGATAACTCAGCCACAATTACGGCGAGATTTGGCATGGCTAGAGATGGATATCTACTTTCCAGATTCTGACAGCCAGTTGTCCACCTTAGAGATAGTACCTGATCTATTGGCCGAAATCGGACAAAAGCAAGAGAGTTGCCCAGCTTTGACACAGATCCGAGACCAGATGTCTCGAGGAGAGGCACCACAGTTTACAGTTGGTGCTGACAGAGTTTTGAGATGCCAGGAGCGTGTTTGTGTGCCGTCAAATCGGGAGTTAAGATAGAGGATCCGTCAGGAGGCTCACTCTTCGCCTTACTCAGTACACCCTGGTGCGAGTAAGATGTATCACGATATCAGACGTTCTTTCTGGTGGGAGGTCTGAAGCCAGATGTGACGAGATATGTAGCTCAGTGTGTGACCTATCAGCAAGTCAAGATCGAGCATCATAGACCAGGAGGTGAGCTACACCCACTCCCCGTTCCTCAGTGGAAGTGGGAAGACATCTCTATGGATTTTGTGACCGGTTTGAGACCGAGTCGTGGTTTTGATGCTATTTGGGTCGTAGTAGATCGATTGACGAAGACCGCACGTTTCATTCCGATCAAGAAAACGTGGATGGTAAGTCGATTGGCAGAGGAGTGTACGAGACATATAGTGAGACTTCATGGCGTACCTAGGACTATAGTCTCCAACAGAGACGGATGGTTCACTTCGAGGTTCTGGCAGCAAGTTCATGCCGCCCTAGGTACGAGTCTACAGTTCACGACTACTTATCATCCTCAGACCGATGGTCAGTCTGAACGGACCATCCAGACTTTGGAGGACATGTTGCGAGCCTATGTGTTAGAATGGGGACAGGTGTGGCCAAATCACCTTCCTTTAGTGGAGTTTTCGTACAACAACAGTTGGCACGCATCGATCAGGATGGCTCCTTATGAGGCTTTATATGGACAAATATGTCGTACACCGCTGTGTTAGAACGAGCCTAGTAGTGCCAGCGGAGTAGCACCCGAGCAGATTCAGGATGACATGGCTCGAGTAGCAGTGACCCGAGAGCGGATGTTAGCAGGACAGAGTCGACAAAAGTCTTATCCTGATAAGAGGCGCAGACCTCTAGAGTTCAGGTTTGGAGCTCAGGTTTGGTTGAGAGTATCCCCAACACGAGGCGTCAGACGTTTTGGTGTCAAAGGGAAGTTGAGTCCCAGATATGTTCAACCGTTCGAGATTCTTGAGCGAGTTGGAGAGGCAGCATACAGACTTGCGTTGCCACCGAGACTCGAGGGTGTTCACCCAGTTTTCCATGTGTCTTGGCTACGGGAGTACATACCTGACCCGAGACACATCGTCAGTCATGAGGATCTAGTGATTGAGCCAGACCACGCGTTCGTAGAGCACCCGGTAGCTGTCTTAGAGTGAAGTACGAGACGCTTGCGTTCGAAGGACATCCCGATGATGAAGATACAATGGTCGATGCGAGGAGCTGATGAGGCGACTTGGGAGATAGAGGATAGTGTCCAGAGGAACTATCCGGAGTTTTACGCAGAGCTTGTTGCACCGTTAGCTTAGAATGTTGTTTGGTTTCCCTTTGTTGCGTTGTGAACGCTTTTGTGTGCCGTTTTGCGTTACGTGCCCCGAGTGGGCATATATGAGCTCAGTTCTGTTTTTGTGTGTTGTTGTGACCGTTTGGATTTTGCAAGTTTCGGGCCGAAACTTCTTTTTAGGGGGATCTGATGTAAGATCCTAGGGTTTTCACCGCCCCTGCGGCTGTGAGATACGCCTCTGCGGATCGTGCGACAGATCGCGCCGATTTGTTTACGTCGTTTTATCTTTCTTCCATAGATAGAATACCCGATATTCTATCTTATGGGCCGGTTTCCTTGTTTTCTTGCTAACCCTAGACGCCCTTTCCGTCTAGCGTTCCAGCCTCCCTATATATTCTCTTCCTTCTCTCCTTTTTCCCGTTCCTTGCTATCGTCTTCAAACCCTAGAGAGTTGCAGCCGTCCTTTGATTCCTGCAACTTCGCTGAACGTGTAAGTTCATTCCTTCTTGGTTCTTCCTCACGTTCTTACAATGTTGCATGTCTTCCCCTTCTGTTTGGTTTCTTCCTTGCGTTCTTCTATTTTCTTCTTCTCCAAGGATCAAGTTTGAGCCTTGATTCTTGTGGAGTGTTCCGTTGTTGACCCTTCATTGTTCTCAGGCTCTCTGGAGTTGAGTCTTGATGTGTTGGAACCAAAGTTTCGAGATTTGGTTGCCCCTGCTGTTAGATCTGTCGAAGAGAAGCCCGACAGTAACTTCTGACGAAGATCTGCCCCTGCACCTCTGTCACAATTGCCCCTGCGCCTGCACAGAGACGCTCATGCGCTTTTGTTTAGCCGCCCCTACACATCTATCTAACCGCCCCTGCGGTTTCTCTGCAGTAACTCCCGTCGTTGGTGAGTTGCTTCCTTTCTTCCCTTCCTCGTTCCTTCCTTGGTTCCTTATGTTTGTTCCTTGTTCCCCTAAGTTGTTGTAAGACTAAGGTTGAGCCCTTAGCATGTGTTGATCTCTTAGAGATCTTTGAGACTAGAAGTTATAGACCTCTAGCAACCGTTTCGTTCCTGATTCGTGTTGCTTGTTCGTACAGGCTTTCCTTGCCCCTTTCCTGAGGGAAACTGAGCTTCCTTGTGTGTTTCTGAGTTGTTAGCTGATCTCTTGTGTTACCTTCGTGTGAGGTAAGCCCCTTGGACTTACTTAGCTCATTCCGCGTATTAGTTGGATTGTATTGACTTGTTTGTGTTGTTAATCCTGCTTATAACGAGTAATTGGAAATAGGATTTACCCTTTATAACCTTAACTGGCCCAAGTGTATTATAACCGGGCGGTGACCACTTGTCTAGTTCTACATGAGACTAGAATGTGCTCTCGCAACCGAGACCCGTAGGTAACGGATAGTACTGATCTGTTCGTATTGGTAGACGGAAGCGGAGGCGAGTTTTGGGAGATTCTCGTGTGACAAAAGAAGTTGAATTAGTAATGGATAACCTTAATGAAAGATAATAACAGGTTGATGTGTGAGCATGCTATCTGTTTTTTGTACCTTATGTGTGTTTGTGCCTTTATACTCTTGCTTATAGCTAGAATGTTAGCTAACGGTTTATACATTCGTTGTAGATGTTCCGCAGGTTCAGGATGCTGCTGAGTGATCCGGATGGTGTGGTCAGCCGGGGTTCCCGTACATTATAGGACGGGGTTGGGTTTTTGTTTCGTTTGTTGTTTCCCTTATGTTTTGACCCGGCTGTGGAGCTTTTGTGTTTTCTTCTTTTTGAACCTTTGGTTTTATATTAAGTTTTGGTTTTCATTCGTCTGTGCCTTGTTGTAAGATCCATTTTCTTTTGCTACTCGGAGGGTCAGGACCCATTAAGTGGTCCTAGCCCGTAGCGCTTCAAGTTCCCAGAACTTGGGGTGTTACATGTGTCACCGCCCCTGCGTTGACATCGGGACGCCCTAGCGGCTTGACATCAGAAACGGCATGAAGTTGTAAGGTCAGACGTTTGGAGAGCATTGAAGAATCCACCCCTGCGGAATTGCCTAGCCGCCCCTGCGGTCATGAAGAAGATCAAGCGTTTTTGCCTTCACCGCCCCTGCGGAGCTGAAGGCCGCCCCTGCGGTTTAACGACAGAAGCTTTACTCCGGCTGTTTACACCACCTTTATGGCATTAAAGGTTGCTGTTTTGGGCCGGTCATTTACTCCTATTTAGTTTCTTTTGTAGTATAAATAGGCATTGGTTGATTGCTAGAATCATCCAACTTGTTATCCATTATTTTCCACTTAGATTCAATTTTCACTTCCATTGTAAAGAGTTGCTAACTCCCTTGCTACATTGGGTTGGTTCGAAGCTGCGTTGTTACTTTGTTTGTAAGTTTTCTTTAATATAAGTTTTCATTCAGTAATGCTTTGTGTTTCCTTGATCTCTATTGTCTAATTGCATGTTTTACTATTACTTGAGATTGATCACCTTAGGTTCTAAAGTGCATGCAAATAACTAGGATTAATAGGTTCCGGGTTCGGGTCTTTAATCTAGTAGTAAACTATAAGTAATAACGGGTTGTAATAGCTTAAAGAAAAGGAACACAAATATAAAGATAAGCTTAACGGTTTTATTCTTTTCTTTATATCCCTTAGTCTTTGTTTGAAAGCTAACTTGTTATCTGTTCTTGTAGGTTTACGGAACACTAACCTGTTAAGTTGTGTTGATGCCGGTTGGCTCAACACATATATATGATCGAGACGGGAGATTACTTGAAAACTTGTAAAAGGAACTCACCAAAGTAGCAATTGCATGCTTAAAATCAACCTAGTGTAGATTCACCCCTTATTGTCTTACTTGTTGCGTTATTCGTTTTCATAAGTTTTTGTGCATCAGTTTAACCAAACCCCCCCCTTTGTTACTTGTTTCTATAATCAATAATTTCATCTAATAAAACACCTTAATTCTCTTGGTTTCGACCCTTACTTAACTACTATACTTGTTTTAGTGCTAAGTCGGGATTTACTTTTGATTGGGTATAGACGACCATAGAAATATCTCCAGTCACCCGTGCTTTACTCTTTTACCTCCTATTTATACTTCTTCGTCTCTTCTTTGATGAGGGTTACCATTCTCAGACTTCTCTCTCTCTCCTTACACACATCTTCTCTTCTCCTCTTCCTCGATTCTTGCACGTTCCTACATTGGAGAAGCTTGGCATGCTGGAGAGCATGCAGTCCTTTTGGTGAAAGCTGGGCTCGGAGATTTCCTACAGAGGAGTGCTTCAACATATCCCGAGCTCAGCAGACAGTTCATCTCCACCTTCACAATGGCGAAAGAAGATCATGTGTGTATTGGACTCACCTTCAAGTTCAACAAGGTGAAATACACACTTGATTACAACGATCTACAGGAGGCCTTCGGGGTGACTCTAAACCCCTCCATAAACTGGTGGGATCCAGTCCCGACCCCGGACCTGTGTGAGTTCTGGCAGGCAACTACCGGGTCAGAGTTCCATGCTGGGGGTGATTACTCCAACAAACTCACACACCCTAGCTTGAGGCTCATCTCCAAGATCCTCATGAGTGTCTTCTGTGGACACAAAGAAGAAAACAAGGTCACCCTCAAGGACCTCCACTACTCTACTCCTGCCTTCCGATGAGCGAGAAGGTTATGGATTGGCCGTCCCTCTTCCTTGCCGCTTTGAAGCGGATTAGGAGGAACCAGCCGAGGGACATTGTCGGCGGTGGGGTGATCTCCTTGATCGCCTCACAGGTGATGGACTTGTCCGAGCTAGAGGACGGGCTTGAGGCTCCTCTTTACACTGAGGGGATGCTTAGGAGGTGCAAGCTCCTCCGGTGGGACGGGGAGAACCTATTTTGGATCTCCCTTGCAGATGGGAGCCACCTCACCTACCTCCCTCGGCCTTTACCATTAGGAGATGAGCTCTCCGAGCTCTACATTCCGGCAGATCCCTTCATGCCGAGGAGGCCGCTAGTGGCCATTGTGGAGAGGCATGCCGCGAGCTCCAGCCGGGCTCATTAGGAGGAGCACCTGCCCATCCCAGACGACGAGGAGATGCCCACTGCGGCACCAGAGGAGGATCCGGCCCTTGCGAGCCTTCAGGCTCAGATGGAGGCTATGACCACCCAGCACCGGACATGGCAGTCCGATTACCAGCGGACTATGCTGGAGCAGCAGCAGATCTGGCAGACCAGCTTTGCCGCCTCCATGACCTCCCACTTCGACCAGTGGTAAGAGGCTTGGCATGCAGCCCAACAACAGCAGATGGAGGCTCAGCAGCTGGCTTGGCAAGTCAGGTTTTAAACCTCTTTTGGTCGTCGGATGATAGCTCAGCAGGACCGCATAGATGACATCTACCGTCGGCAGGAGCACTTCTTCCGCCATTTTCCTTACCCACCGGAGGAGGGACCGGGTGGTCCATCTGGACCACCCCACTGAGTGGTATACTCCTCTTCCCTTTCCCACATTTATCCTTGACTCATTTCCACTTTGAGGGCAAAGTGATCTTCAAGTATGGGGGAGGGAATTATCATTGCTTGTACAGTTTCATTCGAGTTTTTGAGTTGTTTTGGTTTGTCTTGCATTTGAATTCAGATTGAAATTCACAAAAAAAAAAAGCCAAAGAAATTGTAAAAAGGCATGAAAATCCTTGGATAAACTGAAAACCCGAAAGGGCGGTTGTTCGCTCCAAATGGTGTGTGCAAGCTTTAAATTTATAACCCAAAACGTTTGCTAAAAACAAGGATGCGAACCCGCAGTGTACGGGTCAATCGTAGTAAAAGCAAGAAATTCTGGGGTGTCGATCTCAGGGACTTAGGTGAAACCTAAGCAAGTATAGGCAGTCTATGTAATTACTAACCACAAAAACAATTAAAACAATCAAAGATGATAAAAAGTCAATTAAAGAAATATGCAATTCTAGGGATTAAAGCATCTAGTTGTGGTTCCAACTCAAGATCTAAAGATAAGCGGACAAAGCTGAGATTTTGTAAAGGGAAGGTGTTACTAAAGTGGAATAGATCACCGGGTAAGTCTCACTACTCACTAATCCCAAACCGTAACTCCTATTACCGGGTAAGTCTCAAGGAATTAAGGAAAAGAACTATAACCTCGAACTAAGACTCCAACTAAGGGAATAGAATCAACCTTTACCTGGTAAGTCTCAGGCTAACTCACAAAGATGGAATGAAAGCACACTCAAACCCCAATAAAGGATAAACCTTTATTACCTACACTTATGATCTTGGGTAAACAAACAAAGGAATTACCGGGTAAGTCTCATCCTAAGCTTGCATTGAACCAGGAAAGGTGTAATAAGAATAGGATTTGGCAAACTCTAACACTTAACTCTCAGTTTTGGATCAGAAAAGGTCACATCGGTCAGTCAAATTCCACCCCGGCCGAGATGTTCATCGACTGAACGAGATACTCTAGGGTTAAGGATAAAGACTCGAACTTTCAGGGTCCTACTGGAATTTAAGATTATTCTATCATTGTTTTTCCCACAACCTTCAGCCAATCACCCTAGAATCACACAAAGAAATTAGCCAATCATCATCATGAAAGTAATAATCAAATATATGGGGAGAAAGTGAATAATTAAACACAAAAACCTTAAGAACAAGGCTTCAATAACTGAATCAATTATCAAACAAACAAGCGTTCCTTGGATCAAAATCCAATAAGACAATCAACAAGAAGGGAATCTAAGAGAATCTTACAAAACCCTTCACAAAAGCTATAAAAGCTATCAACTTCCTTCCTTCAACCTTCCTTCAATCCTTTCTAACTGCTGGATGCTCTCAGCCCTCTAAGCATGGTTGAATTTGTGGAAAGTCCAACCCTTTATATAGGAAAACTACCCTCCTAAGATAAAATATCTTGAAAAGATATTTTCCTAATAAAATATATCTATCTCCATAAATAAATTCCTAAAACATATGATCTTCCTTCCAGAAATCCAGCCTAAAAATATAAGATCTCTCCTTCCAAAAATAAAAGATCTCAGCCAAGAATAAAATATATCTCGCCGCGTCCAATGTGTTCGCCTCGGTCGGGACGCTCCTTTGGATCACCTCGGTCGAGATGGTACCGTAGCTGACCGAGGTGGCTCTAAACTGAAGGTGAAATCTCTCAAATCTGGTCCAAAGTGAATCTTTAATCCATTTCCATGCTTCCTGAACTCCTCTTTAAGCTCCTGAATGTAGCTCCAATGACTCCTTAGCTCCTTTAGCTCCATTTTGATGCAAAACGTGCCATTTTACCTACGATTACAACAAAACTTGGTGTAGACCTCGATTCTCGCAAAGGTAGATGAAACGACAATATAATCACATAATATACATCCAAACATGCAGATTATTGAAGATAAAACATCTAAACAAGTCTCAAAATATAGACTATAATTCATGCTATCAAAATACCCCATACTTAGCCCTTGCTTGTCCCCAAGCAAGTTCTAAATCTTAGATACAAGATAGAATGGATTATAAGTCATAAAGATCAATGAAAAAGTCTTTCAAAACATTTTAATGATGTGCTACAATCATAGATCACTCTAAGAGAATGCTTCATGGAATTTAAAATTAAAACATGCTCAAAACATTTTATAAGTATAAGAAAGTTGTTCATCTTTGCATAAAATCATAGAATGCATAATAAATCATAATCATCGAAATTAGTCATGTATAATCCAGTTTAAACCACTAAGTCAATCAACAAGCTCGAGGTCTCAAGGGCTTCCAAAAGAAGGTCAAGAAACGTGTGAGGGTGGGATGTATATAGGGAATGTGGTGCTAGAATCCGGGAAAAGGATCTTTTACTTCACTTCCTTTGAACTTCAACATCTTCCACCAATAAGCTTTGCTTATTTTTACTTTTTTACTTTACTTTTTGGGATGCATGGACAGAGGTGCACAATAACCGAAGCCTAGGAGATCAGCAATCATCAATTTCTCGAAATGCCTCAAACCCTTGATGCACATACCATGACCCGTTAGGAATATCGCTCAGTCCGACTTTGGCAAGACACAAACACCCGGCTATGTGAATGGTGCCGAGTTACTCATCATCATGATTGACTTTCCCAAACCTATTTGTTTCTTCCTAACTTTCAGCCAACATCTCAACTTTTCTTTCACTTGCTTTTCACTTGCTTGCTTCCAAATTCCAGGATAGGTAAAGGGAGGCAAATATGTATATGAGGGGCTAAAGCATGATCAAGAAGAAGAAGAGAAGAGAATGAATTGCCTTGGTCTTTCCAGGAAGAAAGTGAGAGAACTTGTCATGTGATGTCAACCTTCAAATTCAACATAATTTGGATAAAAACAAAGTATTAAACATGCCAAAATTTCAAACAAAGCATTTAGCAACTTAAACATATCATAAAACCTTTCAAACATATAAAGAATTTCAAAGCCAGTTAGCAAACAAAAATCATCACTGAGGTCATATCCAGATAAGAAGCACAAAAATCGTTTCGAAAACTGTTCCAGTTAAACCACCTCGGTCGAGATGTTCTAAGTCAACCGAGGTACTGTACCTCGATTGGTCTGAGTCACATCGGTCGAGGTCATAAAAAAAAATTTTCAAACCAATTTTTCTCAATCAAATAACTTGTATGCATGCATGTAATCTCAGATAAACACATAGAGCAAAATAAAACAGTAGATATCCATCAAGAGTCAAGTCATACATCCACATAAGTCAAATAAATACATACCCACATACCCCATACTTGGGACACATTGTCCCAATGGGTCAAATAAGTCTAAGAAAACATAATACTCACCGGATAAAGCTGAGCTGCATAATAAATAAATAAAGAAAATCCTACAAGCTCTCAATAATCCCGGTCCGGTGGTGGCGGTGGTGGCACGTACGGTACTGAGATGGGTCGAATGGGTAGCCCATGACATGATGAAACTGAATCTCAGCCATCGTGTGCTGGTAGTGTAGTCTCTCCTGCATCTCTCTAATGTCTAAAGACGAGGCAGCGTAAGAATCTATCACCTGATCCGTTAGATCATCGATCCGGCAGTGAGCAACTGGATCCGTCTGCCTGCGTACCCTACGGCTAGCAGGACGTGCTAGTGCTGCAGCTGGCTCCTCCTCTGTCTCTCCGTCGTCTAAATCGACGACTAGCACGCTAGTCCCAGATGTATATGTGCCTGTGTCCATGGCAGCATCGCCATCCTCATCCTCATCCTCCTACTCCTCAGCCTCATCCTCCTCATCTTGTCTTTGAGTTGCTGCGTCCCTGGCATCCTCCATAAGCGGAATCCATGCGGTCTGCCAGTAGTGCGGGTCATAAACATAGAACTGAGCTGACCATCTAATACCCTAGGGTGTAGTCTGCTCCCAGGGCATCGCCACATATGGCGTAGTAAGTCCACGAGGAACCAGTATCCTCCGAGTGATCATCTCCTGAAGCCCGAGCGGCTTGGCAGCCGCCACCATAGTGCATGCACTCAAGTCCAAGTCCATGTAACTCGCAATGTGAGTCACTATCCCTCCGCAGCAAATATCCCCCTTTGCCTTCGCCTTTATCTTGTGTAGATCCTCCGCTAGCATAACTCCAAAGTCCGGAACTCCTCCGGTCACCATGCAGTACAAACTCAGCAGCTCACCCTGTTTGATCTTCTGGGGCGTCTCAGTACGCGCCAGAAGAGTCTCGCTAAAGATCATGTGAGCAAGTCTGAAAGCCAAGTGGAAGATAATCCGCTCCCTGGAGTCTCTAGGTCTCCACCTGTCAGCGTGCTCAACTACATGAGCTATCTGGCCCCAAAACTCTCGAGCTACGGCTCGAGAAGGAAAATCAGCAACAGTGGGGGCCAGGAAGCCAAAGATGTCCCTCCAGTGGTCCATAGGAACTAGATAGTTCCGGTTCATCAACCGGTACTTGATGGCGCGCTCATTGGGCAGGTAAGTGACGGAGCTAACAAACTCCAGGGTCGGCTCAAGGTAGGCCGGAGCTCTAATCTCAGTGAACTGCTCCAGCCCCACTATAGAAATCATCCGCCTCAGATCATCATCCACATGGAGGCAGTCAAATGTAGAAATGTCCAAAAATCATGATGCAACCATTGGTCGTGCCGCTCATGGATCACCGGTATAGAGCGGCGTGAAGAAGAACAAGGAGAAGGAGAAGATTTGTCTCTCAAAACTAGCTGCCTTTCAGAACTCATCTTTGTCACACACTGTCAGACCACCTCGGTTGCTCTGACAACTCTCAAGAACACCTCGGCCGAGGCACAGGCCGACTGGACCGAGGCGAAGTGTTGTGCGATCGTTCTCTCAAAAATCCAGTTCTTTTCCCCCAATATCAGTACCAATTGTTCCTATGGGGTACTTAATTCTTTTCCAGCAAAATGCAGGGGAAACTAAAGCCCAAATCGAATAAAATCAGTGGAAGAAGAGGGAGTTAGGGTTTTTTCGAATTTACCCCAGATTTGGTCGATTCGGTGCGTTTTTACTACAGATTGTTGCTTGCAAATCGATCCTCTATCCTTTCCTTGCAGTTTAGAAGTGAGAATCGTCGAAAACAATCGAAAAACAAGGAAGCGAGACGAGATGTGCACCGCGGTTGAGAAGGTGAGAGAGAGAAGAGAGAGAAATCTCATCCCCCTTTTATACCCTTTTCTGGAAATGTTGTCACCTCTGACGAGATGGTCTCGACTGGACCGAGGTGGTACGGACCGAGGTGGATCTTCAGTAACCCTAGTCGCCTCGGTTGCTCAAGAATCATCTCGGTCGAGGTGCTGTGACAGCAACCGAGATGTGTCTCAGTCAAACTCCGTCTTCTCAAATTCTCGAATTTCTGTCCATCCAGTGTTGCTCCTGGGTTGTATTCCTTCCTTAGATGTCACCTGTTGTCTGTCTAGGACGTCAAAAACAAAACAAAGCAAAGCAAAAGCAAACTATCTAAAGCTAGACTAGAAAAAGGGAAAAGAAAGAAATACCTTGGGTTGTCTCCCAAGAAGCGCTTGATTTAAGGTCGCTAGCTAGACCGTACGGCATCCCTAAACGAGGTATAGTGGTGCAACCTCCTCAACCGGGGCTTCCGGTTTGTATTTCTTAAGTCTATGACCATTGACCTTGAAGCTTCCACTTGTTTCTCCCCAAATCTCATCTGCACGATAAGGGAAAACATGTTTCACAACATAAGGTCCGGTCCATCTAGATTTCAACTTACCTGGAAAGAGGCGGAGGCGGGAGTTGAAGAGTAAAACTAAGTCTCCTTCTTTTAGCTCCTTAGGAATGATACGCTTGTCATGCCATTTCTTCGTCCTCTCTTTATAGATCTTGGCATTCTCATAAGCGTTCAAACGCAGCTCCTCCAGCTCATTGATATCCAATAGCCGCTTCTCACCGGCTTCCTTGATATCGAAGTTCAACCATTTGATCGCCCAATATGCCTTGTGTTCTAACTCAACGGGCAAATGACAAGATTTCCCATATACCAAATTATAAGGGGTGGTACTAATGGGAGTCTTGAATGCGGTCTTGTAAGCCCAAAGAGCGTCGTCCAACTTCATGGACCAATCCTTCCTCGTCCTAGAGACGGTCTTCTCCAAGATTGCTTTAATTTCTCTATTTGAGATCTCGACCTGTCCACTAGTTTGAGGGTGATAAGGGGTTGCTACCTTGTGGGTTACCCCATACTTCGATAAAAGTGCCTTAAACTTCCGGTTGATGAAATGCGTCCCTCCATTGCTGATGATGATGCGTGGAGTCCCAAAACGTGGAAAGATAGTCCTGTTAAAGAACTTCACAACCACCATGACGTCATTAGTGGGAGAGGCAATGGCTTCAACCCATCTAGAGACGTAGTCGACCGCTAGGAGAATGTAGAGGTTCCCTCCGGATGACGGAAAAGGTCCCATGAAATCTACTCCCCATACATCAAAGATCTCAACCTCTTGTATGTTATTGAGTGGCATCTCGTTCCGCCTAGATAAATTCCCTATTCTTTGGAATGCATCACAAGAGACAACAAACGATTGCACATCCTTAAATAATGTAAGCCAAAAGAAACCGGAACGTAATACCTTAGCGCACGTCTTGTGAGCGCTAGCATGCCTTCCACAAGGAAGTGAGTGACAATGTCGTATGACGCTAGTAACTTCATCTTCCGGAATGCATCTTCGAAGTATCCCATCCGGACCTCTCTTGAATAGCAGAGGTTCATCCCAGTAGTAATGGCGTACATCCTTGAAGAATTTCTTCCTTTGAGCGTACGTCAATCCGGGTGGTATTTCCTGGCAAAAAAGATAATTAACAATGTCAGCATACCAAGGTCCTTTATTATCAGAAATTTGGTGGAGAGAATGTTCCACAAACTGAGGATGAATGTCAGAAAAGGGAGTAAGAAGTTTGTTATTCTCAGTTGACATCATCTCGCTTTCGACCTCGGTCGAGGTCCAGAGAGGGTGACCGCGATGTTCTTCAGTCACGAACACCTCGCTTGGTCTAGAGAGTGCCTCGGTCGAGGTGCTGTAACTGGGACCGAAACTGGAGATCTTCTTCTCCTGGATTAGCGTTTCAATTTTAGCTCCTGGATCTTCTTCCAGCGCCTTTAAGCTCCGTATATCTGCATCACAAGAAGCATCTATACCTGATAGCATGAATTATAGTCTATATTTTGGGGTTTGTTTGGACGTTTTATCTTTCATAATATGCATGTTTGTATGTGCATTATGTGATTTTACTACCATTTCATCTACCTTTGCGAGAATCGAGGTCTACACCTAGTTTTGTTGTAATTGCAGGTAAAATGGTACGTTTTGCATCAAAAAGGAGCGAAAGGAGTCATGAGTCAATTGGAGCTACATCCAGGAAGCATAGCCATGGATTAAAAGATTTACTTTGGAGCAGATTCAAGAGATTTCACATTCAGTTGTGACTCACCTCGGTTGACCAGAGATTCATCTCGACCGAGGTGATCCAGAGACGCCGACTCGACCGAGGCGAACACCTAGGACGCGGCGAGAATATTTTATTCATGGATGAGATCTTTTAAAATTGGAAAGTGATCTTATATTTTTGGGCCTGACTCCTGGAAGGAAGAAGATCTTATATTTTACCTATTTTTATGGGAAAAGATCTTTCTAAGATATTTTATCTTTGGAGGGTTATTTTCCTATAAGAAGGGTTGGATTTCCACAAATCAAGGAGGCCGCTTACACCGAAAAACACGCAGCAGCAGCGGCATACTCCAGTTGGGAGTTTCGAAGAACCTTTTTGAAGGTTGAAGGAAGATAGAAGTCTATAGCTTTTATAGCTTTTTGGATGGTTTTGTAAGATTGTCTTCAATTCCCTCACTTGTTGTCTTGTCTTGTTGGATTGCTATCCAAGGAACGCTTTTGTTGTGATATTTGATTCAGTTATTGAAGTCTTTTCCTTAAATTCTTCTTTGTTGAAATATTCACCTTCTTCCCATATATTTAATACTTTCATAATGATGATGAGTGGCTAATTTCCTTATGTGATTCTAGGGTGATTGGCTGAAGGTTGTGGGGAAAACAATGATAGAATAATCTTAGATTCTAGTAGGATCCTGAAAGTTCGAGTCTTTAACCTTAACCCTAAGCATCTCGTTCGGTTGATGAACATCTCGGCCGGGGTGGAAACTGGCTGATCGAGGTGACTTATCTGATCTATAACTGAGAGTTAAGTGTTAGAGTTTGCCAAATCCTATTCTTATTACACCTTTCCTGGTTCAAAGCAAGCTTAGGATGAGACTTACCTGGTAATTCCTTAGTTTGTGTACCAACGATCATAAGTGTAGGTAATAAAGGTTTATCCTTTATTGGGGTTTGAGTGTGCTTTCATCCCATCTTCGTGAGTTAGCCTGAGACTTACCCGGTAAAGGTTGATTCTATTCCCTTAGATGGTGTGTTAGTTTGAGGTTATAGTTCTTTATTTTGATTCCTTGAGACTTACCCGGTAATAGGAGTTACGGTTTAGGATTAGTGTGTAGTGAGACTTACCCGGTGATCTACTCCACTTTAGTAACACCTTCCCCTTGCAAAAATCTCAGCTTTGTCCGCTTATCTTTAGATCTTGAGTTGGAACCACAACTGGATGCTTTAATCCCTAGAATTGCATGTTTGCTTATTCGACTTCTTATTCATCTTTGATTGTGTTAATTGCTCTTTGTGGTTAGTATTCACGAAGCTTACCGTTATTGACTTTGTTTCACCGAGTCCCTGTGATCGACCCCTGGAATTTTCTTGCTTTTACTACGATTGACCCGTACACTGCGGGTTCGCATCCTTGTTTTAAGCTTAAGTCTAGGGTTATAAATTTAAAGCTTGCACACACCGTTTGGAGCGAACAATACCTTCCTCCATTAAGCTAAAACTAATAACCTTTTCAAGTGGATCTTTAATAAGGATAGAGCTCACCAATTCTCTTGATTCTTCTTCATCATAGATGTTGAAGATATCATCTCCTAGCTGCTCTCCCTTCATTGCCGCAAGTAATGCAAATTCCACTTCATCTCCGCCAATGTTGAATTTTAACTTGGTGTTCTTACAATCCACATTGCAACCCGAAGTTGCTAGAAATGGCCTCCCGAGAATGATAGGAACGGGATAATCTGCGGGAATGTCAAGTACAACAAAGTCTATAGGTAAATAGAAGTTACCTAACTTAACCGGAACGTCTTCCAAAATGCCCACGGGATGGGTAATGGAGCGGTCCGCCATATATAATCGTATCTTCACCGGCTTGGGCTCTCCAAGTCCGATCTTAACACATAGCTCCAACGGGATGATGCTCACGTTGGCTCCTAGATCACACAAGGCTTCACAAGTGACATCCCCAACTTGAATGGGAATGCAAAATGAGCCGGGATCTCTCAACTTGGGTGGCATCTTCTCCTTCATGATTTGAATGAGCTTTGAGGATTTAGATGTCATCCTTACTTCACCAAAGTCTTCCAACTTCCTCTTCCTTGATAGAATTTCTTTCAAGAACTTCTCATAGGCGGGCATCCCTAGAATAGCATCAAGGAAAGGGATATTAATGTGTAGTTTATTCATCAAGTCAAGGAACTTACCAAAATGCTTGTCTAGATGTGCTCTGGCCCTTGACTAGGGGAATGGAAGTGGTGGTTTATATGCAGGAGGTGGAACATAAATTTCAGTTTTCTCCTCCACTCTCTGTGGCTCCACCTCGGTTGGCATCTCGGCCGAAGTGTTCTTCGAATGTACCTGGACCGAGGTGGTCTTTGTTTGTACTGGCATCGACCGAGGCACTGGATCTGCAGTCTTCAGTCCACTTCTCGTCGTTATTGCCATGATCTGTCCCTTGGGGTTGCTTTCCGTCCTTGCTGGAAGCTTCCCTGGATCTCTTGGCGCTTCATATGCCTTGTTAAAGAATTGTTGTTCTAAGGCTTTTTGTGCCTTCGAAAATGAAGTCATGGATGTCTCCATAGAGTTAAGCTTGATCAAGATGGCCTCCAGCATTGCATCTTTCTTTTCCGGCTGCGACGAACTCGATCCTTGCTCCTGGCTCTTCAATGGAGTAGAAGAAGAAGAGGAAGAGAGGAAAGGATTAGAGGAGTCATTCGAATTGGAGTTAGGGTAAGGGTTACCCGAATTTTGGTTGTTTGCTCTCCAATTATTGCTGTTGGATCCTCTATTGTTGTTGTAGTTGTTGTTCCGGGAACCGTTGTTGTTCCGGTATCCATTGTTGTTCTTCGACCCTTGATATCCTTCATCTTCTTTCTTGGTTTGAGCAACCAAAAGATCCTTCAATTGCTTCACGTCATTCTTCAAAGAAGTGAGTTGATCATTGTTTGGTGGAGCATCTTTAAAGTTGACTCTTTTAACTCCACCTTCAGCTCCTTGGTGGGAATATTTCTCCATGTGCAAAGCTTGCTTCTCTATGAACTCCCAAGCTTCGTCAATCGGCATGTCCATGAACGTGCCGGCGGATAGTAGTTGAAGGTTGAACTTGGTGTTTCCGTCCAGTCCCTTAAAGTATATCTCCAACAACTCTATCTTTGGAATCCCATGATATGGGCAATCCAAAAGAATGTCTTTAAATCTCTCCCATGACTTGGACAAGCTCTCCTTGTCCTTCATGATGAATGCATTAATCTTCCCTCTCATTTCAGCGGTTTTAGAGGGGGGAAAGAATTTAGTTAAGAACTCCGTCGTCATCTCCTCCCAAGTATTGATTTTTCCTGGAGGAAGAGATTGATACCAAGTAAGCACTCTATCTTTCAAAGAGAAGTAGAAAGGCCTTAGCTTGTAATTGTTGTTTTCTAGCCTTGAAGGTCTCAAGGTTTCCATCAAGATCTCATAGTTTTGTAGATGTTGATGCGAAGATTCCCTCTCCAGCCCTCCAAACTGGCATTGGCGAATCATGGAAAGAACTTGCGGTCGAAGCTCATAATCATGCTCCGCTGGATCTCCTAGGTTGACTCCTGGACGCCTCAGTTGCTGATTGGGGTCCATCCTTTGCCCTAGGGTCTGTGGAATACCTGCAAAAAGAGCATCTCGGACTGACATCCGAGGTGGAAGTATCTCGGCCGGGGCAGCAGGTACTAGATTCTGCCTCGTTCGAGGATCTAGAACTGGGTTTTGCCTCGGTCGAGGATCTGGGTTCGGTCGAGGTAGATACTGGTCTCGTAAAGCTGTCATATCTGCTTCGATCGCTTCCGTCCTTACGCGAGTTTCTTCTTTTTCCAGTCGTAATTCTTCTTTACTGAGGCGTAGTTGTTCCAATGCCTCCTTTAATTCGGCCTCAAGATCGCGATTATCCTGATTGGCCATCTTCGCTTCTTTCAAGCGTCTTTTGTATGTCTTTTCTAGTTCGGGATCGTAAGGAACGATTTCCTTCGCAGCGCGGGTTCTTCGCATAAACCTAAGAAAAATAACCTGCGAAAGTCACTCAAGTAGAGTGGTTAGTAGAAACAGGGGCAAACGCCCCGAAAGATCACCGCAACCGGCTCGGTCTAGACAAAGTCCCCAACAACGGCGCCAAAAACTTGTTCGCTCCAAATGGTGTGTGCAAGCTTTCAATTTATAACCCAAGACGTTTGCTAAAAACAAGGATGCGAACCCGCAGTGTACGGGTCAATCGTAGTAAAAGCAAGAAATTCCGGGGTGTCGATCTCAGGGACTTAGGTGAAACCTAAGCAAGTATAGGCAGTCTATGTAATTACTAACCACAAAAGCAATTCAAACAATCAGAGATGATAAAAAGTCAATTAAAGAAATATGAAATTCTAGGGATTAAAGCATCTAGTTGTGGTTCCAACTCAAGATCTAAAGATAAGCGGACAAAGCTGAGATTTTGCAAAGGGAAGGTGTTACTAAAGTGGAATAGATCACCGGGTAAGTCTCACTACTCACTAATCCCAAACCATAACTCCTATTACCGGGTAAGTCTCAAGGAATTAAGGAAAAGAACTATAACCTCAAACTAACACTACAACTAAGGGAATAGAATCAACCTTTACCGGGTAAGTCTCATGCTAACTCACAAAGATGGAATGAAAGCACACTCAAACCCCAATAAAGGATAAACCTTTATTACCTACACTTATGATCTTGGGTAAACAAACAAAGGAATTACCGGGTAAGTCTCATCCTAAGCTTGCATTGAACCAGGAAAGGTCTAATAAGAATAGGATTTGGCAAACTCTAACACTTAACTCTCAGTTTCGGATCACAAAAGGTCACCTCGGTCAGTCAAATTCCACCCTGGCCGAGATGTTCATCGACTGAACGAGATACTCTAGGGTTAAGGATAAAGACTCGAACTTTCAGGGTCCTACTGGAATTTAAGATTATTCTATCATTGTTTTTCCCACAACCTTCAGCCAATCACCCTAGAATCACACAAAGAAATTAGCCAATCATCATCATGAAAGTAATAATCAAATATATGGGAAGAAAGTGAATAATTGAACACAAAAACCTTAAGAACAAGGCTTCAATAACTGAATCAATTATCAAACAAACAAGCGTTCCTTGGATCAAAATCCAATAAGACAATCAACAAGAAGGGAATCTAAGAGAATCTTACAAAAACCTTCACAAAATCTATAAAAGCTATCAACTTCCTTCCTTCAACCATCCTTCAATCCTTCCTAACTGCTGGATGCTCTCAGCCCTCTAAGCATGGTTGAATTTGTGGAAAATCCAACCCCTTATATAGGAAAACTACTCTCCTAAGATAAAATATCTTGAAAAGATATTTTCCTAATAAAATATATCTATCTCCATAAATAAATTCCTAAAACATATGATCTTCCTTCTAGAAATCCAGCCTAAAAATATAAGATCTCTCCTTCCAAAAATAAAAGATCTCAGCCAAGAATAAAATATATCTCGCCGCGTCCAATGTGTTCGCCTCGGTCGGGACGCTCCTCTGGATCACCTCGGTCGAGATGGTACTGTAGCTGATCGAGGTGGCTCTAAACTGAAGGTGAAATCTCTCAAATCTGGTCCAAAGTGAATCTTTAATCCATTTCCATGCTTCTTGAACTCCTCTTTAAGCTCCTGAATGTAGCTCCATTGACTCCTTAGCTCCTTTAGCTCCATTTTGATGAAAAACGTGCCATTTTACCTATAATTACAACGAAACTTGGTGTAGACCTCGATTCCTGCAAAGGTAGATGAAACGACAATATAATCACATAATATACATCCAAACATGCAGATTATTGATGATAAAATGTCTAAACAAGTCCCAAAATATAGACTATAATTCATGCTATCAGCGGTTTAGGCAAAAAGAAGGTAGTCCGACCAACCTTAGGTTGGTGCAAAATTGGACTTGAGGGATGTGAGTTCAAAGTGAGATCATCAAAGAAAAGAAGAAGAGTGGCAAGGTGAAAACCTGAAAGGGCACCTTGGTAAAATGAGCGACACCGAGTCTAGGTTTCCCTTCCGGCGTTTGGCGACATAAGAAGGGGAGTCATAAGGAGGTTGTCCGGGTAGGTCACTCTTGGAGCAATAAGGATGGTAGTTTCTCACCTTTTTCTCACATTTCCTCTGTTCTCCTTCTTTATTTCTTGGTTTTTTCTTTTGTTTTCATTGTCTTTTCTTCTTCCCATGCTTCTGGAGGCCTTTGAGTGTATTTGTTGTCATTTGTTTTACTCGGGACGAGTAAAAGGTCTAAGTATGGGGGAGTTTGATAGGTGATAGAATCACTATCATTTAGGATAATTTTTAGAGTCTTTTTATTGCATTTGTGTCGGTTTATGCTACTAACTCCTTGGTCCAGAAGAGGAAGACTAAAAGAAGCTAAGGAAGGAGTTATAAGCACTTAGGAGTGAAGATCGTTCACGAAGCAAACCATCTGTTGCATCACCGCCCCAACGGAGCTTGTCACCACCCCTGCAGGTGAAACCTTACTCCGGAGCGCTCCCTGCGTCTTCGCCAACGCCAGCCACAAAGACAGTCACCGCCCGTGCGTCAACCCATGGCGCCCCTGCAGTGATTTGCCCTAAAGAAAGCAAAGACCAGCGCCACGGCGCATTCCCCTGAGCCTCTACCTGCACCTCAACCTGGGAGCTAGAAGGTGAAGAGCCTGTGTCACTACCCCTGTGTTGACATCGGGACGCACCGGCTGCTTGACATCAGAAATGGCAGGAAGTTGTAAGGTCAGACGTTTGGAGAGCATTGAAGAATCCACCCCTGCGGAATTGCCTAGCCGCCCCTCCTGTCATGAAGAAGATCGAGCGTTTTTGTCTTCACCGCGGGGCTGAAGGCCCCCTGCGGTTTTACGACAGAAGCTTTACTCCGGCTGTTTACACCACCTTTATGGCATTAAATGTGGCTGTTTTGGGCCGGTCATTTATTCCTATTTAGTGTCTTTTGTAGTATAAATAGGCCTTGGTTGATTGCTAGAATCATCCAACTTGTTATCCATTATTTTCCACTTAGATTCAATTTTCACTTCCATTGTAATGAGTTGCTAACTCCCTTGCTACATTGGGTTGGTTCAAAGCTGCGTTGTTACTTTGGTTGTAAGTTTTCTTTAATATAAGTTTTCATTCAGTAATGCTTTGTGTTTCCTTGATCTCTATTGTCTAATTGCATGTTTTACTATTACTTGAGATTGATCACCTTAGTATCTAAAGTGCATGCAAATAACTAGGATTAATAGGTTCCGGGTTCGGGTCTTTAATCTAGTAGTAAACTATAAGTAATAACGGGTTGTAATTACTTAAAGAAAACGAACACAAATATAAAGATAAGCTTAACGGTTTTAATCTTTTCTTTATATCCCTTAGTCTTTGTTTGAAAGCTTACATGTTATTTGTTCTTGTAGGTTTACAGAACACTAACCTGTTAAGTTGTGTTGATGCCGGTTGGCTCAACACATATATATGATCGAGACGGGAGATTACTTGAAAACTTGTAAAAGGAACTCACCAAAGTAGCAATTGCATGCATAGAATCAACCTAGTGTAGATTCACCCCTTATTGTCTTACTTGTTGCGTTATTCGTTTTCGTAAGTTTTTGTGCATCATTTTAACCAAAACCCCCCCTTTGTTACTTGTTTCTATAATCAATAATTGCATCTAATAAAACACCTTAACTCTTTTGGGTTCGACCCTTACTTAACTACTATACTTGTTTTAGTGCTAAGTGGGGATTTACTTTTGATTGGGTATAGACGACCATAGAAATAACTCCAGTCAAATTTTGGCGCCGTTTCTGGGGAGTTTAGTGTTTTATTGATATTATTGATTATTGGTTTGAACCATTTTTATGGTTCAAACCCGTGCTACTAACCCCGATCTTGCTACCTTTGATTCTGAAATTGAGAGAACGCACATCCGGCAACGAAGACAACAACAACTTTAACAAGAGATGGCTGACCGTACACTTCGTCAACTCACGCAGCCCACCTTGGCTCAAAACCCCCTTCCGGTCACTATACCGGCATTAGGAGAAGGAGTAAATTTTGAGCTCAAGCCGGGTTGCATTCACTTGCTTCCATCCTTCCATGGGCTAAGTGGTGAAGACCCCATCAAACACCTTGGTAAATTCCATACCGTGTGTATGAGCATTAAGCCGGCCAACATTACCGAAGAACAAATGAAGATGAGGGCATTCGGCTTCACACTCAAAAACTCCGCGGATGATTGGTATTACCACCTTCCATCCGGGAGCATCGACACTTGGGAGAACCTTCACAAGGCGTTTTTGGAGAAATACTTCCTAGCGAAGAATGCCAATAGCTTGAAGAAAGCTATAAGCAACATCGAGCAAGAGGCGAACGAAACTCTCTACGAGTACTTCGAAAGGTTTGCACGCCTTCGATCCAGCTGTCCTTTCCACGGATATTCAACTCAAGATCTAGTCTTGTACTTGTACAATGGCTTGATAGATAATGAAAGGAGGATCGTCGATGCGGCTTGCGGAGATAGTATTCTTAACTCTACTCGTGACCTTGCTTTGGAAAAGATACATGAACTAGCGGAAGGAACTCGGAACTTTGGAAGAACCCCGTCCAAGAAAGGAGTTCATGTTGTGAATACCGGAAAGAGAGAGATCTCCACTGAGCTCGCAGAGCTGAAGGAAATGGTGAAGAGACTAACACTTGTGGGAACCCCACAGCAGCTCAAAGCTTGTGGAGTATGTGCTCACCCATACCATCTAACGGACATGTGTCCTTAAGTCCAGGATGACGATGTTGAGGTGAACGCAATGGGTTATGGGCAACCACAGTAGCAAAGGCCTAGGAACGATCCCTATGCACAAAACTTCATGCCAAACTGGCGTGACCAACAAAACTTTCGTTGGAGGGATCAACAAAACCAACAACAGCAGCCCCGTCAAGGAAAGTATCAAACAACTGAAGATATGTTGCAGGTTTTGACTAAATAGCAGAATCCAGCATCAAGAACCTTGAAAAACAGGTTGGGCAAATGGCGGAAGCCATTTCACGGACCGAATCTAGACTTTCCGGAGAATTGCCTTCCTAGACATTTATAAGCCCTAAGGAGAATGTTAGTGCCCTAACATTAGTGGGAAGCAAATCCAACAAATACCAGCAAAAGAATCACAAAACAAACCTTCTGTCGATTGTACCGCACCCACAGCCGCCCCTGCGGCTACAACTGTGCCCAACACAGAGCAGACGTCGCCCCTGCGGCTGGATGTCCCCGCCCCTGCGGTGACAACCCCTGAGCCACCCCTGCGCATACAAGCTGACGCCCCTGCGGAAAACACAACAAGAGGTTCTGCTGAGAAGGATTCTTACATCCGGCCTAACTTTCCGCCACTGTACTCTGAGAAACCACCAGCTCCTTTTCCTGAGGCTCTGAAGAAGAGAAGAATCATTGAGGACAAAGACCTCTTTGAGACTTTCTCCAAATGCGAGGTAAACATTCTCCTCCTTAAGTTGGTGAAAATTATTCCTAAGTATGCTCGTTTCTTGAAGGAACTTTGCACTATCAAGAGGAATCAGAAGCTGAAGGGGAAACAAAAAGTACAAGTAAGTGAGCATGTGTCGGCCGTTTTCTAACGGAGAATGCCCAAGAAGTGCAGCGATCCGGGCATGGTAAGCGTTCCTTGTGTTATAGGGGAGACCCGCTTTGAAAAAGCAATGCTTGATCTTGGTGCTTCTATCAATATTTTATCATATTTGATTTACAAATCACTTGGCCTTGGGCCATTAATGGAAACTAGGATTGTAGTACAACTTGTTGATAGATCTAATGTGTACCTGAAAGGGATAATTGAAGATGTGTTAGTAATGGTAGACAACCTAATATTTCCAGCTGATTTCTTTGTAATGGATATGGAAAATGATTCACATGTTGCACCCATTCTGTTAGGTAGGCCATTTTTGAAAACTGCTAGGACAAAAATTGATTATGTTAGTGGCAAATTGACCATGGAGTTTGATGGAGAAGTAGTGGAATTTGACATCTATGATGCCATAAGATTTTCTAGTGATGATCATTCTCTATGTGCTATTGACATTGTTGAACCTTTTGTGCAAGATGTTTTTAAGAACTCTGATGTTGATGAATTGAAAAATGTAATTGAGCATGACATTGATGGGTTTAAAGCAGATTATGTATTAACATCCAGCATGAAAGAGGTCCTAGCCCAATTAGAGGGGCATAAAAGGCTACCTATCTCCAATTTGGCCATTGGGCCCACTTTACTAACCCCAAGCAAGAAGCTTGTTCCGTCTATAGTGCAGGCACCAGAAATAGAATTGAAGGACCTTCCGTCACACCTCAAGTATGTTTTCCTTGGAAAACACAATACCTTGCCGGTGATCATCTCAAACAAGTTGACTACCGGTCAAGAGGACAAGTTGGTAAAAGTGCTAAGAGAGCACAAGACGGCCCTTGGATGGACCATTGCGGACATCAAAGGGATAAGCTCTTCAACTTGCATGCATAGGATCTTACTTGAGGATGAAGCCAAACCCTCTAGGCAACCTCAACGGAGGTTAAATCCGCCAATGATGGATGTGGTCAAGAAGGAAGTGTTGAAGCTCCTCCAAGCAGATATGATTTTCCCTATCTCGGATAGCACTTGGGTTAGTCCAACCCAAGTGGTTCCTTAGAAAGGAGGAATCACCATGGTGGAAAATCAACATGGAGAGATGGTCGCGAGCAAAACACAAACCGGATTGAGAGTTTGCATTGACTACCGCAAGCTCAACAAGGTAACGCGAAAAGACCATTTCCAATTACCTTTTATTGATCAAATGTTGGAACGTCTTGCAGGTCATCAGTACTACTGCTTCCATGATGGATATTCGGGCTATTTCCAAATAGCCATCGCACCAGAAGATCAAGAAAAGACGACGTTCACTTGCCCATTTGGCACTTTTGCGTACCGTAGAATGTCATTTGGACTTTGCAACGCACCCGGCACCTTCCAACGGTGCATGATAAGTATTTTCTCCGAATATATAGAAAATTTGATTGAAGTCTTCATGGATGATTTTACCGTCCATGGAGACAACTTTGACGCATGTTTAGGACATTTGAAACTTGTTCTTGAAAAATGTGTTGAAACCAATTTGGTTCTTAATTCGGAAAAATGTCATTTCATGGTCTAACAAGGAATTGTGCTAGGACATGTAATATCCTCAAAAGGGATAGAGGTAGATATGGCAAAGGTTGATGTAATTCAAAATTTACCTTATCCTACTAATGTTCGGAACATCCGATCTTTTCTTGGTCATGCAAGTTTCTACCGACGTTTCATCAAAGACTTCTCAAAGATCTCGGCACCCCTATGTGAATTGCTCAAGAAAGACGTCACCTTCATAGTAGATGAAAATTGCAAGAAAGCTTTCGACACTTTAAAGGCATGTCTTACCACCGCACCAATCATCCGTTCTCCGGATTGGGAAAAACCTTTCAAAATCATGTGTGACGCCAGTGATTACGCCGATGGAGTATTCTTAGGACAAAAAGACGGACGGGCTTCACATGTGATCCATTATGCGTCTCTGACACTCAATGGAGCACAAAGAAATTACTCTACCACCGAGAAAGAGATGTTAGCGGTGATTTTTGCCCTTGAGAAATTCAGGCAGTACCTACTTGGGGTAAAGGTAATTATCTTCAATGACCATGCAACTCTCAGGTACCTCATGGCGAAAAAGGAAGCAAAACCACGATCATTCGATGGGTGCTCCTCCTAAGTGAGTTTAACCTCGAAATACGACAAAAAGGGGGCCGAGAACCTGATGGCCGATCATTTGAGCAGGCTAGTAAAAGAAGAGGAGGATCCAGGAAAAAGAAGAGAGATAGCTGGAAGCTTTCCAAACGATACATTTTACACAACTCTCTGTTGTGTAACCGCCCCCGCGCCTCACACCAGCCGCCCCTGCGGAATTGTCGACAGAGGTTTGTCTTAAGCTCCAGTCTTTTAAACCTTGGTTTGCTGACATCGTGAACTTCATTGTCAGGAAGGAATACCCTACAGATTTCACTAAGGCACAACGAGAGAAGCTACAAGCTGAAGCTCGACACTACGTCTGGGACGATCCTTACCTTTGGAAGCATTGCAGTGACCAAGTAATTCGTTGTTGCATTCCTGACAATGAGGTTCGATCCGTCCTAACCTTCTGTCATTTTGAAGCATGTGGGGGCACTTTGGGGCAAACAAAATTGCAAAAAAAGTTTTGGATTCCGGTTTCTTTTGGCCACACATTTTTCGAGTCGCTTTTGCATTTTGCAAAGTGTGTGATAGATGCCAAAAGGTAGGAAACCTTTCAAGGAGACATGAAATGCCCCAATCCTCTCTTATATTTTGCGAAATATTTGACGTTTGGGGAATAGATTTAATGGGGCCGTTTCCTATTTCATTCGGGCACACATATATTTTGCTTGCGGTGGACTATGTTTCCAAGTGGGTGGAAGCAAAGGCCACCAAAACTAATGATTCAAAAGTGGTTGCAGCTTTTCTTAAGGAAAATATCTTTGCAAGATTTGGAATTCCAAAAGCCTTAATCAGTGATAGAGATACCCATTTTTGCAACAAGACGATAACGACTCTCCTTAAGAAGTATAATGTCCACCAACGAGTGTCAACAACTTATCATCCACAAACAAATGGCCAAGCTGAGGTATCTAACCGGGAAATAAAAACCATCCTTGAAAAGACGGTCTCTCCCGGACGGAAGGATTGGAGTGCAACGCTAAATGACGCCCTATGGGCATATCGGACAACCTATAAAACTCCTATCGGGATGTCTCCTTTTAGGCTCATGTTTGGGAAAGCTTGCCACCTACCGGTGGTGCTAGAACACAAAGCTTGGTGGGCAGTAAAGAAGTGCAACATGAACATAGAGGAAGTGGGAGAATTCCGGAAGCTCCAATTGCAAGAGTTGGAGGAACTGAGGTTAGATGCATATGACCATGCTACCACATACAAAGAAAAGACTAAAGCATGGCATGACCGAAACATTCTCCGGAAGGACTTCAAGGTAGGTAATAAGGTACTTCTCTTTTAATCACGTTTGAAACTTTTTGCAGGTAAGCTGCGCTCAAGATGGACAGGGCCGTTCGTGGTAGCCAAAGTATACCCTCACGGAGTTGTGGATCTTTATAATCCCCAAACGCACAAGGTGTTCAAGGTAAACGGAAAACGGTTAAAGTCTTACCTTGAGGGAGTCAAGAACGATCCGATTGACGAGATGATACTGGAGGAAGCACAGTCAGAAAAGTAGAGATCTTATGTCGAGCCAACGACGTAAAACAAAGGCGCTTCTCGGGAGACAACCCGAAGGAATAAGAAGAGGAGCCTCTGTCAAGAAAATCGCCCCTACGGCTCAGTGTCACCGCCCCTGCGGTGAGACCCATGCCCAGTGCCGCCCCCGGCGTTGGGCCTACGCCTGAACATGCAAGTCACCGCCCCCGCGGTGACATACCTACGCCCCTACGGCGACCATCCTTGACACACATCCTCGGTGCCGCCCCCGGCGTTGAGCCTGCGTGGCCCCTCTCCCTTGTCACCGCCCCGCGGCAACAAGCTCCCGCCCCTGCGGGTTTACACTGAAAAGAAAAAAAACAGAAATCGCAAAAGCATTCCCTACACCTACCCCACCCACCCGCTCTCTATCTCCTAACCAACCACATCCCCCTCGCCTTTACCCTCTCAAACCCTTGCAACGCCCCTGCGCCCCACCAAAGCCACTCACAAGCCACCCTGCGACGCCCCTGCGCCGCCCCTGCGCCACCTTCACCAACTCCACATTCCTCCCTCCAAACTCTCTCACCTTACTACACACTTCATCACCAACCACCACCAAAACCCACCCCTGTTCCACCTCCGGCGACGCTTACACCTTCAAGAAGTCACCGGAACAGCCTCAGTATCACCACCTTCGTCGCTCCACAGAATTCGCCCTCTGCACTTCTCCCGCCCATGCGCCTGCAAGCTCCCGCAACTGTGCCTTGCCGCCCTTGCGCCTGCTACAGCCGCCCCTGTAGATAACACAACAGAGGGTTCGTTTTCTCTCAAGTTTTTGAAAATTTCTGATTTCTTTGCTCAATTACATACCAGAATGGAGCCACAAAGGAAATACAAAATGACCAAAACTGAGAAAGAGAGGTATAGGATCGTACAAGATCGAGTTGTGTACGCAACTCGATTCTTGCACGTTCCTAAATTGGAGAAGCTTGGCATGTTGGAGAGCATGCAGTCCTTTTGGCGAATGCTGGGCTCGGAGATTTCCTACAGAGGAGTGCTCCAACATATCCCGAGCTCAGCAGACAGTTCATCTCCACCTTCACAATGGAGAAAGAAGATCATGTGTGTATTGGACTCACCTTCAAGTTCAACAAGGTGAAATACACACTTGATTACAACGATCTACAAGAGGCCTTCGGGGTGACTCTAAACCCCTCCGCAAACTGGTGGGATCCAGTCCCGACCCCGGACCTGTGTGAGTTCTGGCAGGCAGCTACCGGGTCAGAGTTCCATGTTGGGGGTGAGTACTCCAACAAACTCACTCACCCTAGCTTGAGGCTCATCTCCAAGATCCTCATGAGTGTCTTCTGTGGACACAAAGAGGAAAACAAGGTCGCCCTCAAGGACCTCCCACTACTCCACTTCTGCCTTCCGATGAGCGAGAAGGTGATGGTATGGTTGTCCCTCTTCCTTGCTGCTTTGAAGCGGATTAGGAGGAACGAGCCGAGGGACATTGTCGGCGGTGGGGTGATCTCCTTGATCACCTCACAGGTGATGGACCTGTCCGAGCTAGAGGACGGGCTTGAGGCTCCTCTTTACACTGAGAGGATGCTTAGGAGGTGCAAGCTCCTCCGGCGGGACGGGGAAAACCTATTTTGGATCTCCCTTGCAGATGGGAGCCACCTCACCTACCTCCCTCGGCCTTTACCATTAGGGGATGAGCTCTCTGAGCTCTACATTCCGGCAGATCCCTTCATGCCGAGGAGGCCGCTAGTGGCCATTATGGAGAGGCATGCCGCAAGCTCCAGCCGGGCTCATTAGGAGGAGCACCTGCCCATCCCAGACGACGAGGAGATGCCCACTGCGGCACCAGAGGAGGATCTGGCCCTTGCGAGCCTTCAGGCTCAGATGGAGGATATGACCACCCAACACCGGACATGGTAGTCCGATTACCAGCGGACTATGCTGGAGCAGCAACAAAGCTGGCAGACCAGCTTTGCCGCCTCCATGACCTCCCACTTCGACCAGTGGCAGGAGGCTTGGCAAGCAGCCCAACAGTAGCAGATGGAGGCTAAACAGCTGGCTTGGCAAGCCAACTTTGAGACCTCTTTTGGTCGTCGGATGACAGCTCAACAGGACCGCATAAATGACATCTACCGTCGGCAGGAGCACTTCTTCCGCCATTTTCCTTACCCATAGGAGGAGGGACCGGGTGGTTCATCTGGACTACCCCAGTGAGTGGTATACTCCTCTTCCCTTTCCCACATTTATCTTTGACTCATTTCCACTTTGAGGGCAAAGTGATCTTCAAGTATGGGGGAGGGAATTATCATTGCTTGTACAGTTTCATTCGAGTTTTTGAGTTATTTTGATTTGTCTTGCATTTGAATACAGATTGAAATTCACAAAAAAAAAGCCAAAGAAAATGAAAAAAGGCATGAAAATCCTTGGATAAACCGAAAACCCGAAAGGGCGGTTTAGGCAAAAAGAAGGTAGTCCGACCAACCTTAGTTTGGTGCAAAATTAGACTTGAGGGATGTGAGTTCAAAGTGAGATCATCAAAGAAAAGAAGAAGAGTGGCAAGGTGAAAACCCGAAAGGGCACCTTGGCAAAATGAGCGACACCGAGTGTAGGTTTCCCTTCCGGCGTTTGGCGACATAAGAAGGGGAGTCATAAGGAGTTTGTCCGGGTAGGCCACTCTTGGAGCAATAAGGATGGTAGTTTCTCACCTTTTTCTCACATTTCCTCTCTTCTCCTTCTTTCTTTCTTGGTTTTTTCTTTTGTTTTCATTGTCTTTTCTGCTTGCCCATGCTTCCTGAGGCTTTTGAGTCTAGTTGCTGTCATTTGTTTTACTCGGGACGACTAAAAGATCTAAGTATGGGGGAGTTTGATAGGTGATGGAATCACTATCATTTAGGATAGTTTTTAGAGTCTTTTTATTGTATTTGTGTCGGTTTATGCTACTAACTCCTTGGTCCAGAAGAGAAGACTAAAAGAAGCTAAGGAAGGAGTTATAAGCACTTAGGAGTGAAGATCGTTCACGAAGCAAACCTTCTGTTGCCTCACCGCCCCAGCGGAGCCTTGTCACCACCCCTGCGGGTGACACCTTACTCCGGAGCGCTCCCTGCGTCTTCTCCAGCGCCAGCCACGAAGACAGTCACCGCCCCTGCGTCAACCCCTAGCGCCCCTGCGGTGATTTGCCCTGAAGAAAGCGAAGGTCAGCGCCCCGGTGCATTCCCCTGAGCCTCTGCTTGCGCCTCAACCTGGGAGCTGGAAGGTGAAGAGCTTGTGTCACCGCCGCAGCGTTGACAACGGGACGCCCCGGCAGCTTGAAATCAGAAATGGCAAAAAGTTGTAAGGTCAGACGTTTGGAGAGCATTGAAGAATCCACCCCTGCGGAATTGCCTAGCCGCCCCTGCTGTCATGAATAAGATCGAGCGTTTTTGCCTTCACCGCGGGGCTAAAAAGGCCCCCTGCGGTTTAATGACTGAAGCTTTACTCCGGCTGTTTACACCACCTTTGTGGCATTAAAGGTGGCTGTTTAGGCCGGTCATTTACTCCTATTTAGTGTCTTTTGTAGTATAAATAGGCCTTGGTTGATTGCTAGAATCATCCAACTTGTTATCCATTATTTTCCACTTAGATTCAATTTTCACTTCCATTGTAATGAGTTGCTAACTCCCTTACTACATTGGGTTGGTTCGAAGCTGCGTTGTTACTTTGGTTGTAATTTTTCTTTAATATAAGTTTTCATTTAGTAATGCTTTGTGTTCCCTTGATCTCTATTGTCTAATTGCATGTTTTACTATTACTTGAGATTGATCACCTTAGTATCTAAAGTGCATGCAAATAACTAGGATTAATAGGTTCCGGGTTCGGGTCTTTAATCTAGTAGTAAACTATAAGTAATAACGGGTTGTAATTACTTAAAGAAAAGGAACACAAATATAAAGATAAGCTTAACGGTTTTAATGTTTTCTTTATATCCATTAGTCTTTGTTTGAAAGCTAACTTGTTATTTGTTCTTGTAGGTTTACGGAACACTAACCTGTTAAGTTGTGTTGATGCCGGTTGGCTCAACACATATATATATGATCGAGACAGGAGATTACTTGAAAACGTGTAAAAGGAACTCACCAAAGTAGCAATTGCATGCTTAGAATCAACCTAGTGTAGATTCACCCCTTATTGTCTTACTTGTTGCGTTATTCGTTTTCATAAGTTTTTGTGCATCAGTTTAACCAAAACCCCCCCTTTGTTACTTGTTTCTATAACCAATAATTGCATCTAATAAAACACCTTAACTCTCTTGGGTTCGACCCTTACTTAACTACTATACTTGTTTTAGTGCTAAGTCGGGATTTACTTTTGATTGGCTATAGACGAATAGAAATACCTCCAGTCACCCGTGCTTTACCCTTTCACCTCCTATTTATTCTTCTTCGTCTATTCTTTGATGAGGGTTACCATTATCAGACTTCTCTCTCTCCTTACACACATCTTCTCTTCTCCTCTTCCTTGGATCATCTTTGATCTTCTTTGAAGTTTTTGTGAGTTGTGAGCCTTGTGCTTGGCTTTGCTTGTGGTTTTGTGGATGATGTTGTTGTTGTGCCTTGTTGAGCCAGCTTGAGGTGTTGTTGGTGGTTGTGCTGTTCTGCTGGAGAGCTTGTTGGTAAGCTTCCATGGCTTCTCTTCTTTCTTCTTTCTTTTCTTCCTCTTTTCTCTCTTTCCTTAGCTTGGTTCAGCTTTCCTTAGGGTTTGATCTTGTTTTAGCCAAGTTTGGCTTATGTTGATGTATATATGTGTATGTTCTGCATATATGTTGTTGTTGGAGTGAAGAAGGGTAGAGAATCGAAGGAAGAAGTGAAGAAAGGGCTGAGGTGGTGTCTTTTGCACACCAGCCGCCCCTGCGCCGGCCAGTGCACTGCCCCTGCGCCACCAGTGAGTCGCCCCTACGCCCACCTGCATCAGCTTGGTGTTTCCCTTGGTTTTGTAGGTGTGTGTGTTGCTTTTAGGCCTTCCTTAGGGTGCCTTTGTTCCCTCCTTTCCTAGTGTGAGTGCTTAGGATCATGCTAGATGTGTGAGGTTGAGTTTGGTTGAGGTTTTGAGTGGTTTATGCCTTGTATGGCTTTTGAGGTTCTTTAGATTGTGAGTGAGGTAGAGGTTGATCCTTTGGATCCCTTTGGGTCTAGGTGTGACCCTTATGTTGCTAGGAGTTTGATATATCTCCTTATGCCTTGTTTATGGGCTATGTTGTCCCTCTAGTGTAGAGGTGATCGTGGTTGAGTTGTGATCGAGGTTGAGGTAAGTCCGTAGGACTTACTTAGCTGTCATCCTTATATTGGGTGTTTGCATGAGTGGTGTGTGCTTTGTATGTTTGCTATGATAGCATGTGATGTCGTATATCCCGACCTATGTTTTATTAATTGCCCTATATGCATGGTTGTAATAACCTTTCCCTTTGATCCCACCGTGGAGTCTAGGAGGTTCTCTTGGGTCAGGCCAGACCGGTTTACAGGAAGGGTGCAATCCACTCCCACAGGGTACACGGATTGTTTGACCGATACTAGTATGGCTGGCTAGCAGGCTCAGAGGCGAGGATGTATCAGTCCTCGTATCACATAGTTTCATATATATTATATACATACGGTTGGAGTGAATGACCATTATATTGAGATGATTAAATGGGTAAATGAGTGGAAGCATGCTTATGTGTTTATCTTCCGTTACTTGTGATTGTGCTTATGCATTACTCTATATATGTATATGGATAGCTAATGGTTTATTACCATGTTGTAGATGCCCCACAGGATAGGCATGCTACTGAGTGATCTAGCAGAGTGGCAGGCCGAGGACGTCTCGTACATAGGTTGTGTGGGCTTTTGGGGTTTGTTATCTTTCCCTCCTGCGTGAGAATGGTCTTTTGTTACCTCCTGTGTGAGGGTGTTATGTTTCGTACTCGGCTACGTTGTCTTACCTTTTGGGTTGTACAGTCTTATACAATTTTATGTATTTGTTTTTATATCTGTCAGTGCCATGTTGTAAGGTCCAGTGAACTTGTTATCAGGCTAGGGTCAGGATCCATTGTGAGATCCTAGCCTAATGTGGCACTCCGAGTCCCGCGGATTCGTGGTGTTACAGCAATGAAAACCCGCCATATAGTCACGGGTACCCTCCCTCAGTCTACGGGAGAACAAATATACATGTTGGTCCTTTGGAGGTGTAGTTGGACCCACTAATGTCAACTCCTCTTGGAACCTCTTGATCGCACTCGAATACGGGAACATCCTTAAAACCAGCCTCCACAAAGTCCTGCAGTTTCTCCCTCATCAGTGAGGCAAGGCAGAAACACTCTCTGATGAGACTCCTCACCTTATCGTATGCAGTGACTCGACCACAGATAGTCCTCCACCAATATTGTGCCAGATCTCAAAACAGAGTATGTACCAACTCTACTCGTCTATCCTCAAGGCATTGAATCGACTCTAGCGTTAAGTCCACATGCCCAATTCAATGCTCGACCTCTAGGCCTACCTTTCCAGTGAAATGGGCACTCTCATCTAGTGAAAGGTCTTCAACAAGGAATTCGGTCTTGGTGCTCTCGGCTCCATGTGAGCCTTGGCAACCTCAGCTACTTGTACTAGTGTAACTGACACATGTGTCGTTCTCTGCGAGACCTCAGCTGATCCCGCATACGCTGATGGATCAAGGGCACGCCTACCTACCCTGGCGGCCTACTCAACCAGACAGATGTACACTCGGAACTTAGGCCCTCTCATCTAGACATGATCCGTCTCATTAGACCGTACCGGTTGGGCTCTCTAGCCAGCTGCCATCCCGTCCCTAGCCTTGGGAACGATACTCTCGGTGACATCTTTAGTTTTATCTTCCGCCTCTAGCGGATCAGCAATGGGAACTTGTCCCCAACCTAAGACTACATGAGGAAGAGGTGGTCTACCTCTACTCCGTCCTACAACAAATGTTGCTCTCGTACGAGCCATCTGCGGCATAAGCATATCTAGCGTATCAAGTCAAGCTAGATTACATACATACATACACACACACACACACACACACACACATATATATATAATATAATTAAATCCAAATTACTAACTACAATCCAACATACAAACTAGGCTGCAGAGATCCGAGAAGGAGTGATGGTTTTTCGTACAACCTATCCCAAACCGACTGTGTACCAAGTTTAAAATGAAATTCCTTTCGAAAACTCAAACCCTTTTCGGATTTTGTTTATTTATCTATTCAGCCTTTCAAAAAGATTGTGAGTGCCATTGCTGTCAACCTAAGACTTTGATACCATGATCGTAATACCCCAAATCCATAGGACTAGGAGTGCTACAAGCGAGAACCTTACAATGGGTCCTCACCCTAACTTGATAACAAGTTCACCGGATCTTGCAACAAGGCACGAATAAATATAAAACCAACACTAATAAAAATGAAATATCATATATCGAAATACATACAAAACACACAGTCGAGTAAAAAATGGTATCACCATGTATATATACATACAAAACCCATAACCCTCCTATATGTACGGAAACCCTCGGCTAATCACTCCACCAAATCACTCTGCAGTCCTCCTATCCTGCAAGGCATCTACAACACGGTATAAATCGTTAACTAACAATTCATATATAAGATAATGCATAAGAACATACACACATCAAGATTATAATAACAACAAGCATGCCATCACACATTTCCCGTTTTATTATCTCTATAAAGTCATACACTCATAAATCCTTTTAAGGTGTGACACGAGAAGTATATCATTCTCACCTCTGTTTCCCCCACCATCTAGCGTGGTTAAGAGCACCCCGTTGTATACCATAAGGAGTGGCTCAGTACCTTCACCGTATACCAGGTCTGGCATAGTTCTAGAGAACCCTCCAGCCTCCTCGAGAGTACTGGGAAAGTTACCACCACCCATCATCAGTGGGTCAACACAACATCGATAATAATCAATATAACATATGCTACAAAGCATATAATAAACACCACTCATGCACATATCCAATATAGGAATGCAGCTAAGTAAGTGTCCGCCGCTAAGCATGCGTGCAAATAAGCTTTAAATTTATAAAACTAGAATCAAAGCAAGCGAACCCGCAGTGTACGGATCGGCGTAGTAAAGCAAAAATTCTAGAGTATCGAACTCAGGGATTTGGGGGGAACAAATTCAGTTCGCAATTCGTCAAGCAAGTAAATGTAATAAGCTTTGCAATATTTGGAAAACAGCAACCCTAAAGATCCAAGTATCAAATTGTGGCAATCGATTCAAGATATACTATACATATAAGGACAGAGTTAAGAATTGCAAAGGTATACTAAAGTAAGGTAATGTACGATGAAATTCCAAAACCCTATATGTCTAACCCAAGGACACTCTCTATAAAGGTTGTTGAGGCTTCAGTATAGAAAGGATCTAAGGACTAGAATTGATCTCAAATACCAAAACTTGTAACCCAAGGATCAAGATAGGCTCAAACGGTTAAGGTTGTGACACTCGAAACCGAAATAGAGAATGTTGAGTCTCACTACTACCTAGAAAAGACAAGTCAAGGCTAGGTTAAAGCAAATTTTTAACTTTGGATTAAAGTAAAAGCAAGGTTCGTAAACTAAGGTAAATCAAGGGTAGTTCTCGAGTTCCACGGCCGTGAAATCCTAAGAACAGACCATGATCTTGGTTGTCGACGAAGTTTCTCACACTCTCAGGGTCCAATCTTTTTACGGTTAATCTATCATCATCTAAGCCACAAGTATCAACCCTTCACCTTAGAATTGCTAAAGGGTTTTAGCCAATAACCATTGTCATGATATCAAAAATCAATTTAAGAAGAATGAAAGATGAAAACCCTCGAAAACTCAAATATAACTTAAAGTCAATCTCAAATCCAAAACACAAAATGGAATACGCAATGGATTCAGAATATAACACAAAACCTCACAATGATCTTAGGCAAACACAAAGAACGGGATGTCAATCCGTCTTCAATATCAAAACTTAAGAAAAGGGCGCAACTTCCGCCACACACAATCTTCGGGAATCTAAACCTGCCGGCACTTCCGCAAAGTTCCTCGCGAAAACCCTAAGGCGAACTCTCCAAAGCGAAGTCCCCGAAAACTCCCTCTTCCCGCCTTTTTATCTGTAGAGAAAGAGGTATCTTCCAGCCTAAATACGTAGATGATGTGGCAATAAATGATTCGTCAAAAGATTGCCTAAATCACGGTCTCCTGATGTTCCACGACCGTGGAAATAGGGTGTGGAAAGGATTACGGTGTCTCTCATCTTCCACGACCGTACTTTAGGCCGGGTAACTTACTAGAATGCTCCACGCTCATGATGCCAAGATCCACGGCCGTAATTTAGGGTGTGGACTCTTCTACGGCCGTAATTTAGGGCGTGGAAGTGTAGATTACTTGTGGTTTCCTTTGTGTCGTGACATTCTCCATCCTAGCTCCTTCTTTAGCTTCCTTGATGTGTTCCTAATCCTTGGATATGATCGAATCCTCTCTTTTCTCTCTCAAATGGTCCGGTTCAGCTCTTATTCACCTATAATCAATCACAAAACTAATGTAGACCTCCATATCGAAAATATAGGTGAACAAGCTAACAAATGCTTCAATGCCTTATCCATGAACACAATAATGAATAAAAACAACTAGAATCAGTGCCTAGAATATCGCAATATTTCATGCTAACAAAATACCCCATACTTGTCACTTGCTTGTCCCCAAGCAAGGTTTTCGAAAGCTTAGAACACAAGTTAGGATGAAATATGCATGCAAACTCAAAAACAAACATCTTTTAGGTAAGTGTGCTTCTAGTCAATAGATCATTCTCAAACCTTGCTTCATTCATCTTCAAAAACACTCATATACATAAACAAAAGAATGTAGAGGAAAGAAACATCATAAGCTGCTTAAACATCAAGACAAATATCATAACCCTTCAAGTATTATCAAAATCAATCATAAGAAACTTCAATTTAGATCACCAAGTCAAATAACACTCTTTTGATCTTAAGGACTTCCAAGTAAGGTCTAGAACGCGGAAAGAAGGGAACTTATAAGGGATGTGGTGCATGAATCCGGGAAAAAGGATAACCCAACACTTTTACTTTTTACTTTGATTTTGCAACACCATCAACTTAGAGCTTTGCTCTTTTCTTTTTCACATTATTTTTCGACTTTACTTTTGGAGTTATGGACAGGGCGGTGCATAAAAACCGAAGCCTAGGAGATTGGCGTTTCTCAATTTCGAGATGCCTCAAACCCTTGATGCACATACCATAATCCGCTAGGAATATCGCTCAATCCGACTTTGGCAAGACACAAACACCCGGCTATGTGAATGGTGCCGAGTTACTCATCATCATGATTGACTTCCCCAAACCTAGAATTTATATTCTTTGAATGCAAAATTTTGCTTTCATGGCCCTCCCACATCAAACATGTCAAATATCAACTCCTCCTAATTCCCGGATAGGTAAGGGAGGCAATTACTTTTATTGAGGGGCTAAATGATCAAAGAAAGAAGTAAGAAAATCGAATTGCCTTAATCATTTCAAAAAAAGAAGTATAAGAACTCATCTTGTGATTTCAACCTCGATTTCTCAATATGATTTAGTTAAAACTCTTCGCATTATGAGACTTGCGAGAAGGATAAACAACACATTCAATTTCTTTTCAATTTATGATTTCGTTTAGGCATACAATTGTCACCAAAAACTCAATCCGCAAGTAGGAACTATCATAGAAATCATCTCAAATCTTAGAAGCACAAAACCTTTTTAGAATTTTTCAAAATATTTTTTTTTCCCGCATTTTTATAGGTTTTTCAAAAACTTTTTCATGCAATGCAATAATGAAATGTGTGACTATGAAATGAAACATGCAAAGTGTCATCGATCAAGGCAAGCAAATTGATAGCATGAATTATAGTCTATATTTTGGGGCTAGTTTAGACGTTTTATCTTCAATAATTTGCATGTTTGAATGTATATTATGTGATTATATTGTCATTTCATCTACCTTTGCGGGAAATGAGGTCTACACCAGGTTTCATTGTAATCGTAGGTAAAATGGCATATTTTGAACTAAAATGGAGCTAAAGGAGCTAAGGAGTCATTGGAGCTACATTCTAGAGCTTAAGGAAGAAACCAGGAAGCTTGGAATTAACAAAGAAGATTTACTTTGGACCAGATTTGAGAGATTTCACATTCAGCTACAGTACCATCTCGACCGAGGTGATCTAGAGGAGCGTCCCGACCGAGGCGAACACCTTGGACGCGGCGAGATATATTTTATTCTTGGCTGAGATCTTTTATTTTTGGAAGGAGAGATCTTATATTTTTGGGCTGGATTTCTGGAAGGAAGATCATATATTTTAGGAATTTATTTATGAGAGATAAATATATTTTATTAGGAAAATATCTTTTTAAGATATTTTATTTTTGGAGGGTAATTTTCCTATATAAAGGGATGGCTTTCCCACAAATTCAGCAACCCGCTACCATCATAACAGCTGGGGATTGAAGAAGCTGCAGTTAGGAGAAATTTTTGGAAGGTTGAAGGAAGATTGAAGGAAGGAAGTTGATAGCTTTTATAGCTTTTGTGAAGGGTTTTGTAAGACTTTCTTAGATTCCCTTCTTGTTAATTGTCTTGTTGGATTTGTGATCCAAGGAACGCTTGTTTGTTTGATATTTGATTCAGTTATTGAAGCCTTTTTATTAAGGTTTTTGTGTTCAAATATTCATTCTCTTCCCATATATTTGATTATTGCTTTCATGATGATGAGTGGCTAATTTCCTTGTGCGATCCTAGGGTGATTGGTTGAAGGTTGTGGGAAAAACAATGATAGAATAATCTTAAATTCCAGTAGGACCCTGAAAGCTCGAGTCGTTATCCTTAACCTTAGAACATCTCGTTCAGTCGATGAACATCTCGGCCGGGGTGGAATTCGTCTGACCGAGGTGACTTATCTGATCCATAACTGAGAGTTAAGTGTTAGAGTTTGCCAAATCCTATTCTTATTACACCTTTTCCAGGTTCAATGCAAGCTTAGGATGAGACTTACCCGGTAATTCCTTTGGTTGTTTACCCAAGATCATAAGTGTAGGTAATAAAGGTTCATCCTTTATTGGGGTTTGAGTGTGCCTTCATTCCATCTTTGTGAGTTAGCTTGAGACTTACCCAGTAAAGGTTGATTCTATTCCCTTAGTTGGTTTGTTGGTTTGAGATTATAATTCCTTTCCTTAGTACCTTGAGACTTACCCGGTAATAGGTTCTTTGGCTTGGGATTGTGAGTAGTGAGACTTACCCGGTGATCTATTCCACTTTAGTAACACCTTCCCTTTGCAAAATCTCAGCTTTGTCCGCTTATCTTGAGATCTTGAGTTGGAATTACAACTAGATGCTTTAATCCCTAGAATTGCATATTCCTTTAATTGACTTTTTATCATCTTTGATTGCTTTAATCGCTTTTGTGGTTATTAGTTGCATTGACAACCTATACTTGCTTTGTTTCACCTAAGTCCCTGAGATCGACACCCCGGAATTCTTTCTTTTACTACGATTGACCCGTACAGTGCGGGTTCGCATCCTTGTTTTAGGCATACATCTAGGGTTATAAATTTAAAGCTTGCACACACCATTTGGAGCGAACACAAATGTAGTAGAGTAATTACAACACATAGTCACACCCCACCCCATACTTAAGACAAATATTGTCCTCAATGTTCAAAAAGAGATAAGGAAAAGAAGGAAAAGAAAGAAAAGAACTCATTAGACGGTGGTGGGGCGGCAGAAACTGACTGTCATAAAATCTCGTCACTACGGTGGAGGCGGTGGTGGAAACGGGCGAAACTCGAGGCTGAAGTTCCTCCCAAACTGCTGGCGGTATATATCCCTCATCATCCGGTCATGCTCCTCAGCCCGTGCATCCCCCTGGTCTCGGTGAATCTCTAGATCTCCGACTCTCCTAGAAAGGTCGGTGGCCCACTTAGGTAGCTGCTCATACCATGCCGGCGGCTGAGTGTACTATGCTGGTGTATCCTGTGGGGCCGGTGCTGCTGGTGCCTGTGCATACCATGGTGGCGGAGCTCCCATCCACTCCGGTTATGCTTCATACCAAGCAGGAGGAGCCTCCATCCATGTCGGTCTCTCGCTCACACTAGCACGACGAGAGGAAGAAGCACCGGATGGTCTAGAAGGGCAGGGAGACTGTCTAGGTAAGTCTGGGAAGGTGTCCGGCTGATCCGGGAATGTGCCAAATGTCTTCTCATCACCTCCTCCCTCATAGTAATCACCTCCTCCCATATCCTCAGGTGGAGGCTCATCCGGAACGTAAGGGGGCGGTGCTAATCTATTCGCATGCATAGCAGCGAATGTCTCCTTCCAATTATGGCGTCCAACCATAATGGAATACTCTGGGAGCCACGGAATGCCTCTACCTTCTCTATCCTCCCATGGGATACCAGTAGTAGGTGGACCTCGGTGTCTAGGAAAGATAATACCCCTAGTCATAAGGCTATTGAGACCCAAAGGTCTCGCCGCTATCCTAGTGCATGCAGAGCAATCAATCCCGAGCTGTGTAGCAATGTGGGTAACCATCTCACCATACCCAATGTTCCCAGCTCTCTTGTTCTTAAGCTTACTCATGGTGGAGGCTAGGAGGGTGGCACAATCAGCGGGTCTACCGTGGAGCATGCAATAGAGAAGGAATAGCTCATCGGTCTTTATCTTTTGGGGAGTCTCGGTCCTAGGGAATAGGCACTCGGAAAGGACCCTATGAGCTATCTTAAAGGCTAAGTGGTAGATGAGCTTAGCCTTGGTGTCAGCTGGCTACCAGCGGTCCTCGCTGGCATAAATCATGGTTATGTCCTCACAGAAGTCCTTAGCGTATACACCGCTAGGAAAACGACCATTAAAGGTCTCATGGAACCCAAAGAAGGCTCCAAACTGCTGGATTTAGAACTCATAATCTGTCTCCATCAATCTGAAAAACACCGTCCTCTCAACGGCACTGTGCTCGAAGGAAATGACAAACTCCCTCGTGATCTCCTCATAGGCATCCGCTCGAATAGAGGAAAAGACAATCAACCCAACCCTATCTAAAAGCCATGTCAAGTCACTCACCACATTGAGTGGTTCTAGATCCTCAAGCAAAAGATATCTTGGTCCTATGACCGGTCTCTTCTCGATCTTTTTTAAAGCATCGAGGTAGTTAGGGTGTATGGTTGGGATTCTAGGTTGTGGAGGTGATGGTGGTTCACTAGGGGGGGCTTGGGAAGAAGAGGAACTATCACTCTTTCTCTTCTTTTTCTTTCCTTCACTTCTCGTAAACATTTTCTCCTAAGCAGTAAAAATCACGGCCTGTTCTTAGATTTCTACGGCCGTGGAATGCCCAGAGACCGTAATTTCTCTCTGTTTACACAAATCTCAATCAAACAATCACCAAACTCAGCGGAACCTGTCCTAGACTAATTTCAATCTTAATCCTATGCAATTCCTCTAAATTCTTGCGAGAAAAAGACTAGAATTGACAAAGTAGAGAATTAGAAGAAAAACCTAGGTTTTTGGATCTTTGAATCCAAAATCCGTCTTCTGTAGGGATTGTTCACTCGATCTATTTGTTGGATCTTGTAGGTGATCAAAAATGCTTCACTTTAGCATCAAGAATCGTTCGAAATGATTACCGAATGAGGATTTGCGAGATGTGGAGATTTTTGGAGTTTAGGTCGTGGAAAAGGGGCGTGGATTTGGGGATAAGGGTGTTTTTGTGAAGGAAGGTGGTTTATATAGTGACCCTAAAATTTTTGGAAAATCACGGTCACTCGGGGTGTTCCACCACGGCCGTGGTTTTGTACGGAACCGTGGTTTTGGTGATTTTTCTCAGACTTTTGCAAATTACGGTCATTGTAGCTTCAACGACCGTGGTTTAGGGCGTGGAACTCTCTGTAATGTGCCAAAATTCAAGTTTCGTTGATTCCTTCTAACTTTTTCCTTTCCTATTGTCTACTCCATTGTTCCTACATCCAAAAACACAACACACCGGGAGGTATCGAGGGCAAAACAAAACAAAAACGTCTAAACTAATCTAATCTAAGAATGAAAAATGAAAATGCAATAGCTTGGGTTGCCTCCAAGTAGCGCTTGTTTAAAGTCCGTAGCTAGACCGTACTTGCGTTTATTCGAGTGTAGTAGGTGCGAACTCCTCAGCTTGGAGCTCCGGTGAATACTTCTTGAGTCGTTTACCGTTCACCTTAAAACTTCCGCTCTTCTCACCCCATACTTCAACTACACCATGGGGAAAACATGTTTGATTAGATAAGGTCCGGTCCAACGAGATTTAAGCTTACCTGGAAAGAGGCGAAGTCATTAATTGAAGAGAAGACCTTGATCTCCTTCTTTGAGGTCCTTTGGAATGATATGATTATCATGCCAACGCTTCGCTCTCTCCTTGTAGATTTTGGCGTTCTCGTAGGCGTTTAAGCAAAGTTCTTCAAGCTCGTTAAGGTCCAAGAGGCGCTTCTCGCCCGCTTCCTTCATGCTGAAGTTCAACCACTTTACCGCCCAATACGCCTTGTGTTCCAGCTCTACCGGCAAGTGACAAGACTTCCCATACACAAGGTTGTATGGTGTCATTTCTATGGGTCTTATACGCAGTCCGGTATGCCCATAATGCATCGTCTAGTTTCAAAGACCAATCCTTCCTTGTCTTCGAAACTGTTTTCTCTAAGATGCCTTTAATTTCTCTATTTGAAATCTCCACTTGTCCACTCGTTTGTGGATGATAAGGGGTGGCGATCTTGTGAGTCACCCCATACTTAGCTAGTAGAGCTTCGAATCGTCGGGCTATGAAGTGTGAACCTCCGTAACTAATAATGGTCCGCGGTGTCCCGAATCGAGGGAAAATGGTGCTATTGAAGAACTTTATAACAACTGCAGCATCATTAGTTGGAGAGGCTATGGCTTCAACCCATCTCGAGACATAATCCACAGCTAGAAGTATGTATTGATTCCCGCAAGATGATGAGAAAGGACCCATAAAATTGACTCCCCAAACGTCGAAGATCTCTACCTCTTGAATGTAGTTAAGAGGCATCTCATTTCTTCTTGATATGTTTCCTGTTCTTTGACAAGCATCGCATCAGGAACCAAAGGTTTGCACATCCTTAAATAAAGTAGGCCAAAAGAAACCGGATTGCAATACCTTACCACTAGTTTTGTTGGAACTAGCGTGTCCTCCACAGGGTAGTGAATGACAATGACGGATGACACTTCACATCTCGTCTTCCGGCACACACCTTCGAATGATGCCGTCTGGACCTCTCTTCAAGAGTAGAGGATCGTTCCAAAAGTATTGTCGGACATCCTTGAAGAACTTCTTTCTTTGTGCGTAGGATAGTCTGGGCGGTATTTCCTGACAAACCAAATAGTTAACAAAATCATCAAACCATGGTTCGTTACCTTTTGGTATCTTGTCGATGCACTCCTCTATGATGTGTAAGTGTTCGTCAGGGAAGGAGTCATCTATAGGTAGGTCGTCATCTTCTAGGTGTGGTAGACGACTCAAATGATCCGCAGCAGAATTTTCCGAACCTTTCTTGTCGCGGATCTCAAGATCGAATTCTTGTAGGAGAAGAATCCATCTAATCAGTCTCGGTTTTGCGTCTTTCTTGGCAAGCAAATACCGGAATGCCGAGTGGTCCGTGTATACAATCATCTTCGATCCTACAAGATAAGAACGAAAATTTTCAAATGCATATACAACGGCCAAAAATTCTTTTTCCGTAGTGGCATAGTTGAGCTGCGCTTCATCTAGCGTCTTGCTAGCGTAATAGATGGCATATGTGCGGCCTTCCTTCTTTTGTCCCAGCACAGCCCCAACGGCTACATCACTAGCATCACACATGACCTCGAATGGAAGACTCCAGTCCGGAGGTTGTATGATTGGGGCTGAGATTAGAGCCTCCCGGATCTTGTTAAATGCATCTAAACAATCCAGAGAAAAATCAAAAACTACATCCTTCATCAATAGATTAGTAAGCGGTTTTGATATCTTATAAAAGTCTTTGATAAAATGTCTATAGAATCCGGCATGTCCTAGAAAGCTTCTTATCCCCTTCACCGAAGATGGTGGAGGTAGCTTCTCTATGGTCTCAATCTTAGCCTTATGTTCGCCCAAAAAGTGTGTGCAAATAAGTTTTAAATTTATAAAACTAGAATAAAAGCAAGCGAACCCGCAGTGTACGGATCGGCGTAGTTAAGCAAGTATTCCAGAGTATCGAACTCAGGGATTTGGGGGATCAATATCAGTTCACAAATTATCGAGCAATGAAAATAGAAGCTTTTTCAAATATTGGGGAAAACAGCAACCCTAAAGATCCGGATGTCAAATTGTGGCAATCGATTCAAGATATACTATAGATATAAGGACAGAGTTGAGGTTTGCAAAGGTATACTAAGGTAAGGTAATGTACGGCGAAGTTCCAAAACCCTATATGTCTAATCCAAAGACTCTCTCTATAAAGGTTGTTGAGGCTGCAATATAGAAACGATCTAAGGACAAGAATTGATCTCAAATACCCAAACTTGTAACCCAAGGATCAAAACTAACTAAACCGATTAAGGTTGCGACACTCGAAATCGAAGTAGAGGTTGTTGAGGCTTCACTACTACCTAGAAAAGGGCAAACCTAGACTAGATTAAAGCTAATCTTTAACCTTGGATAAAAGTAAAAGCAAAATTCGGAAATTAGGGTAAATCACGGCTAGATCTTAAGAATCACGGCCGTGGAAACCTAAGAACAGGCCGTGATTTAGGGTGTCGACGATATTTCTCGCACTCTCAGGGTCCAATCAAATTACGATCGATCTATCATTATCTAAGCCACAATTATTAACCCTTCACCTTAGAATTGCTAAAGGGTTTTAGCCAATAACCATCATCATCAATTCAATAATCAAGTTTAAAGAGAAAATGGACGAAAACCTCAAAAACTCAATGACTATCAAATAACCAATCTCAAATCCAATAACAAATGTTTGTATTGAATGAATGCAGAAAAAAGGAATAGAAATCCTCACAACAATCTTAAGGAACAATGAAGAACGGGGTGTCAATCCGTCTCCAAAGATAAACCCTAAGATAATCTCGAAGTACACAATCTCCAAAATGCCTCCTTCTCCGAATCTTCCCTGTACGCAATAAAATCTTCAACCCTCCCTCTCTTTGGGGATCCAAATCCTGGGGCTATCACCGTTCGTCCTTCAATGTTGAAGGCTATCGAATATCTATAGGGATAAATCTAGGGTTTTAAAGGTAAAACCCTAGAAATCTGGGCTGAAAAGAAGTCGAGTGCGCTGGTATCAGAAAATACTCTGGGCCGCGTCAGACGGTATCAGAGAATACTTTGGCGCGTCAGACGGTATCAGAAAATACTTTGGGCCGCGTCAGACGGTATCAGAAGATACTTTGGGCCGCGTCAGACGGTATCAGAAGATACTTTGGCGCGTCCTAACTTTCTTTTATTGCTCCTTTTTGTCCCGCTTCAAGGCCTAATCCTTAAATATGCTATTTTGCTCCATAATTCGCCAAATTACCTACAAATACAATAAAACTCTATGTAGACCTCTATTCTTGCAAAGTAGGTGAATATAACCATAAATGTCATGAATGTATGTCTATGCATGCAAAATAAAGGGAAAATCTATATAAATACATGCCTAAAAATAGGTCATAATTCATGTCATCAAAATACCCCATACTTGCCTCTTGCTTGTCCCCAAGCAAGGTTCAAACTTAAAATAAAAGATGATATGGATTATGAATATGCAAAAATAAAGAAAAACCACAATATTTTGGTTGTGCTTCTATTCATAGATCACTCTCAAATGGTTGCTTAATAGCTAATGAAAATCATCATATGATCAAAAGGAATTATATCATGGAAAGGATAATCACACTTTGGAAGAAAATCATAACATGCATCATAACTTACAATATATCAAAATCAATCATGAGGAATCCAGTTTAGACCACAAAGCCAAACAACATACTCAAAGATCTTAAGGTCTTTCAAGCAAAGGTCAAGAAACGTGAATAGGTGGGAAACTTATAAAGGAATGTGGTGTATGAATCCGGGAAAAAGGAACAACACAAACTCTTTTTCTTTTTACTATTTGAACTAACCACCATTGAGAGCTTTGCTGTCCCTTTTCAACACAAAATTCTTTTTCGACTTTACTTTTTGGAAATATGGACAGCGGTGCACAAAAACCGAAGCCTAGGAGATTGGCGTTTCTCAATTTCGAGATGCCTCAAACCCTTGATGCACATACCATAATCCGTTAGGAATATCGCTCAATCCGACTTTGGCAAGACACAAACACCCGGCTATGTGAATGGTGCCGAGTTACTCATCATCAAGATTGACTTCCCCAAACCTACAATTTTCTATACTTGTGAATGCAAGCATTTGCTTTCATGGCCCTCCCACATCAAACATGCCAAAACTCAACTCTTCCTAGTTCCCGGATAGGTAGGGAAGGCAATTATTTTATTGAGGGGCTAAATGAATAAGGAAAGAAGCAAGAAAAATCGAGGTGCCTTAATCATATCAATAAGAAGTGTAAGAACTTATCATGCGGTTTCAACCTTCAATACTCAACATGATTTAGAATGAAAGCAAATTATCAAACATGCATGAAGTTCTATCAAAGTATTCAAATCCCACATATGTCATAAATCAATTCAAGCATATCAAAATCATCATAGCTATTCCACAAAACAATGTTCATCATAGAGATCATATCCATTCTAGAAGCACAAAATTTTTTTAAATTTTCAAAATTTTCCAAAATTTTCAAATCATATGATGCAAGACATAAAACATGCAAATGATATTGCAAATACCTCCACCCCATACTTAAAACTCACATTGTCCCCAATGTGAAGAAAAGAAAAGGAAGAAAAGGATACTCACAATGTAAGATGGCGAATCAGGCATGACGAATCATTCATTGAGTGGTGATGGTGGGAGTCTATATAAGCTCAATAGGGAACTCCGGATATTCCAATCGGTGTTGAAGAATGAAGAAGGGGAACGTCTTTTGGCCGAACAAAAAATTTCCGAAAAAAGAAAAAAAAATTTTTTTTTTTTTTTTTTTTTTTGAAAAAAATCGACCGAGTTTTCTGCCCGATTTTTCCTGAGGGGGTCGATCTCTGGGTCGATTTTTCTTTCTGTTGTCAAAAATCGACTTGTTATGAAGCATAAATCGACCGATCTTCTCTTGGTAAGTCGATTTCTTGCATTTTATTCCTTGAAAACGTCCTTAGGCACATTTGTATTGCCTTTTTCCATCAATTCCTCAAGATTATACCTAGTTCCTGCGATCCATGACACAAACAAACCGAGAGCGCATCGAGAAAAACAAAAAAAAAAACAAAGCAAAAACAAAACAAACAAGCTAACTATCCTAAGAAAAAGAAAAAGGAAAAAAAATGCATTACCTTGGGTTGCCTCCCAAGAAGCGCTTGGTTTAACGTCGCTAGCTGGACCTATCTCCATAGATGACTCAATGTACCTTGAACATCTTGGATTTCTCATCAAACTCATCATATAATTCCACAAAAAAGGTTTCGGTTCCTAATTTCACCGGTAAGTGGTAAGATCTCCCACGTACAAGCTTGTACGATTTGATTCTCACCGGGATTCTCCTAGCTTTCCTATGCTCTAATGGGACATTATTCAGCCTTGCGTCCCATCCTTTCCTGGATCGAGAAATCAGTTTCTCAAGAATCCTCCTAGCTTCCCCATCTCCATATTGGGGATGATGTATGGTGTTCGTCATGTGAATGACCCCATACTTGAACAAAAGACACTTCATCGCCTTAACGGTGAAGTGCTTGCTAACTCCACTCCTTGTAGTCCAAGGAGCATCTACTTCCAGCAATTTTAATGGAGGTTTCATCTTCACCTTAGGAGGTTCTTTTGGAAGAGACCTCCAACTCTCCAGTGCATTCCTGAAAAAATTAGAAATTTTAATAGGAATTTCAAAAGAAGTAAGAGAATGTACCTTGTAAAGTTCATCAAGGCTTGGGACAATTTTCATGTTGGGATGATGATCCACACATGAAATATCTCCCAACTCAGCTGGATCCTCTTCAACCTTGGCCACAGTTTCAGTGATTTGGCCAAGGTTCTCCACTTCTTCCTCTTCTTCAATGAGGACTTCAAGAGGGGTTTCAAGCTCAATAGGAGGAAGGCTTAAGACTTGGAATTCTTCCTCGCAGGATAAATGATTTTCCAAGAATTTTTGAGCTTCAGAAATAGCCTTCATTTTGTCTTCCATCTTGTCCAACACTTTTAACATCTTTTCCAGCATCGTTTGTGTCCCATCCTCGGATGGTTGTTGGGGAGGCTGCACTTGAGGAGGTTGATCATAAAAGTTATGAGGGGGATTGAGCTCATCCCAATAGGCAAGCTCATCCTCAATAACTTCATCTCTTTCTCTTTCACTGTCGAACCAATGAAAGGCGTATTTCTCTTCAAAGTATTCATAATGGTCCACCCTAGCACCTTGCCATGCAAACCATGCTGGATCAAATGCAGGTTTATAGCTACATGCAGCCATTGGTGAACCTGAAAACTCAAACCGAAAAGATTAAAAGCAAAAACAAAAGCTCCCAAGCCAGACAACCAAAAACCGAAATTGGTCTAGACCAAATCCCCGGAAACGGCGCCAAAAACTTGTTCGCCCAAAAAGTGTGTGCAAATAAGTTTTAAATTTATAAAACTAGAATAAAAGCAAGCGAACCCGCAGTGTACGGATCGGCGTAGTTAAGCAAGTATTCTAGAGTATCGAACTCAGGGATTTGGGGGATCAAATTCAGTTCACAAATTATCGAGCAATGAAAATAGAAGCTTTTGCAAATATTGGGGAAAACAGCAACCCTAAAGATCCGGATGTCAAATTGTGGCAATCGATTCAAGATATACTATAGATATAAGGACAGAGTTGAGGTTTGCAAAGGTATACTAAGGTAAGGTAATGTACGGCGAAGTTCCAAAACCCTATATGTCTAACCCAAAGACTCTCTCTATAAAGGTTGTTGAGGCTGCAATATAGAAACGATCTAAGGACAAGAATTGATCTCAAATACCCAAACTTGTAACCCAAGGATCAAAACTAACTAAACCGATTAAGGTTGCGACACTCGAAATCGAAGTAGAGGTTGTTGAGGCTTCACTACTACCTAGAAAAGGGCAAACCTAGACTAGATTAAAGCTAATCTTTAACCTTGGATAAAAGTAAAAGCAAAATTCGGAAATTGGGGTAAATCACGGCTAGATCTTAAGAATCACGGCCGTGGAAACCTAAGAACAGGCCGTGATTTAGGGTGTCGACGATATTTCTCGCACTCTCAGGGTCCAATCAAATTACGATCGATCTATCATTATCTAAGCCACAATTATTAACCCTTCACCTTAGAATTGCTAAAGGGTTTTAGCCAATAACCATCATCATCAATTCAATAATCAAGTTTAAAGAGAAAATGGACGAAAACCTCAAAAACTCAATGACTATCAAATAACCAATCTCAAATCCAATAACAAATGTTTGTATTGAATGAATGCAGAAAAAAGGAATAGAAATCCTCACAACAATCTTAAGGAACAATGAAGAACGGGGTGTCAATCCGTCTCAAAGATAAACCCTAAGATAATCTCGAAGTACACAATCTCCAAAATGCCTCCTTCTCCGAATCTTCCCTGTACGCAATAAAATCTTCAACCCTCCCTCTCTTTGGGGATCCAAATCCTGGGGCTATCACCGTTCGTCCTTCAATGTTGAAGGCTATCGAATATCTATAGGGATAAATCTAGGGTTTTAAAGGTAAAACCCTAGAAATCTGGGCTGAAAAGAAGTCGAGTGCGCTGGTATCAGAAAATACTCTAGGCCGCGTCAGACGGTATCAGAGAATACTTTGGCGCGTCAGACGGTATCAGAAGATACTTTGGGCCGCGTCAGACGGTATCAGAAGATACTTTGGCGCGTCCTAACTTTCTTTTATTGCTCCTTTTTGTCCCGCTTCAAAGCCTAATCCTTAAATATGCTATTTCGCTCCATAATTCGCCAAATTACCTACAAATGCAATAAAACTCTATGTAGACCTCTATTCTTGCAAAGTAGGTGAATATAACCATAAATGCCATGAATGTATGTCTATGCATGCAAAATAAAGGGAAAATCTATATAAATATATGCCTAAAAATAGGTCATAATTCATGTCATCACCTTATCTACCTCAATCCCTCTACTAGAGATTAAATGTCCGAGTATAATGCCTTCCCTCACCATGAATTGACACTTCTCCCAATTTAGAACTATGTTAGTGTCTACACACCTTTGTAGCACAAGAGAAAGGTTAGAGATACAATTATCAAAAGAGGAACCATAAACAGAGAAATCATCCATGAAAACCTCCATAATCTCTTCTATGTACTCCGAGAAGATAGCCATCATGCACCTTTGGAAGGTGGATGGGGCGTTGCAAAGCCCGAACGGCATTCTCCTATAAGCAAATGTACCCCATGGGCACGTGAACGTGGTCTTCTCTTGATCGTCCGGATGTATCGGAATCTGAAAGAAACCACTATAACCGTCAAGATAACAGAAATGTGAATGTTGTGCTAACCTCTCAAGCATTTGATCGATGAATGGTAATGGGAAGTGGTCCTTCCTCGTTGCGTTGTTCAGCTTGCGGTAGTCTATGCACATCCTCCATCCCGTCACAGTTCTTGTAGGAATGAGCTCGTTGTTTTTGTTTGTGATGACCATCATTCCTCCCTTTTTCGGGACAACTTGTACAGGGCTTACCCACTTACTATCGGAGATAGGGTAGATAATACCTACATCAAGTAGCTTAAGAATCTCCTTCTTGAAAACCTCCTTCATGATCGGATTTAACCGCCTTTGAGGTTGTCGTGAAGGATTAAAATCTTCCTCCATTAGAATCTTGTGCATGCATAGTGATGGTTTAATTCCAACAAGATCCTCTATAGTGTAACCAAAGGCTTTCCTATGTTTTCTTAGAACAACCATAAGCTTACTATGTTCATCTTCACTTAGATCAGAACTAACAATTACCGGAAAGGTAGAATTAGATCCTAGAAATGCGTACCTTAGATGTGTGGGAAGCGGCTTTAATTCCATCACTATTGGGTTCCCCAATGCTTCCTTAGAAGTCTCTAAGGATATAGAAGTTGTTGAAGAAAGCTCAAAAGCATTGGTAGAGAGGATGTAATTTTTCTCGGAATCTCCCAAAATTACGGCACCACTGTTACTTCCACGGCCGTGGTTTTGGGCGTGGAAGTCAATTACGGCACCTCTGATAGTTCCACGGTCGTGGTTTTGGCCGTGTAACTTACTGGAGTCCTCTGAATAGGTGATTACGGTCATGTTGGTGGGAACCACGGCCGTGGAATAGCACGACTGACCGTGATTCCTCACATCTTCTAACCCATCGTAGAGTTTTTCAAACTCTTCTTCATGCACTTCCTGTAGCTCTTCTAAAGCTTCAATCTCCTCATTGCACTCCTCTTCTTCTCCTTTCTCCGTGATGCTCATAGTAATAACCCTTTGCAATGGATCTTTGAGGAGAATCGAACTTACTTCCTCTCTAGATGCCTCTTCGTCATGGATGTTAAACATATCCTCTTCAAGAGCTGGCTCTTTCACCAAAGTAGAAAGGGCAAACTCTACTTTCTCCTCTCCTATGTCGAAGGCAAGTCTAGCATTCTTGCAATCCAATACGCAGCCGGAAGTTGCAAGAAACGGTCTTCCGAGTATGATCGGGACCGGACTATCTGCAGGAATGTCAAGCACAACAAAATCTATTGGAACATAGAACTTACCAAGCTTGACCGGTACGTCCTTCATGATGCCGACAGGACGAGTTATGGATCGATCCGCCATGTATAACGTCATATTTACCGGTTTAGGTTCACCTAAACCGATCTTCCTGCATAACTCAAGCGGAATGATGCTAACGCTTGCTCCCAAGTCACATAAAGCGTCGTATGTGACATCTCCCATTCCGATAGGAATGCAAAATGACCCTAGATCCTTCAGCTTTGGGGGCATTTTCTCTTTCATCATTTTGATGAGATCCGAAGATTCCGAACTCATCTTGACTTCTCCAAAGTCTTCTAGCTTCCTCTTGTTAGAGAGGATCTCTTTTAAGAACTTCCCATAAGCGGGCATACCTACAATTTCATCAATGAAAGGTATATTAATATGCAGTTTGCTCATGAGTTCAATAAACTTACCGAATTGCTTGTCTAGACGCGCTCTTGCTCTAAATTGTGGGAATGGTAGGGGAGGTTTGTAAGCTAGAGGAGGAATGTAGATGTCTTCCTTCTCCTTCCCCTTTTCTTTCTCCTTCTCAGCTGGAACTTCCACAAATGTAGGCTGCGGATCGGTTGTAGTTACTCCGCTCCTAGTGGTGATAGTCATTACCCTTCCTTTTGGGTTATCCTCCGTTTTACCGGGAAGTTTTCCTTGATCTCTATGAACTTCCTCGGCCTTGCTAAATAATTGGTTCTCTAAAGTCTTTTGAGCTTTATCAACCTTGGTGATATGATCATCAACCTTAGTAATGTGACTTTCCAATCCTTGAAGCTTTCCCAAGATTGTTTCTAACATAGGATCGGACTTCTCCTTTCCAGAACTTCTTGTGCTATTAGATCCTTGCCCCTGGCTTTTCAAAGGAATGGAAGAGGAGGAAGGTGGTGTTAGTGAATTTCCTGAACTGGAATAAGGATTACCAGAGTTTTGTTGTTGGTTGGAACGCCAATTGCAGTTTGAATTCTTGTTGTTGTTGTTGTTGTTCCAATTGCTATTCCGGTTATTGTTATTCCAATTGTTCCGGTTGTTGTTGTTGTTGCAGTTATTATTCAGGTTGGTTCCTTCATTTCCTTGATGATTGTTGTTTCCTAGGTAACCAACATCTTGCTCCTTAGGCTTTGGAAAGCTAGCCTTGATTACTTCCTTTAATTCTTTAATCTCGGTGTTGAGAGAAAATATTTGAGTTTGAGAAGCTTGTGTTAGCTTTGCTCCTTGCTCCACTTGGTTCGATCCCGTCTTTCGGTGGGAATACTTATCAATGACTTGGGCTTGCTTCTCAATGAAGTTCCAAGCGTCATCTTCTCTCATGTCCATGAATGTACCACATGAAAGGGATTGGAGCTTGAATTGTGTTTCCACATCGAGGCCCTTATAGTATACCTCCAATAGACCAAGTCTTGAAATGCCATGGTGTGGGCAATCCAATAGCAAATCCTGAAACCTTTCCCAAGATTGAAACAAACTTTCGTTAGGCTTCATAGGGAATGCATTAATCTTACCTCTCAACTCCGCAGTTTTGGATGGCGGAAAGAATTTGGTTAGAAACTCCGAAGATAGATCTTCCCAAGTATAAGTCTTCCATTCGGAAGAGCTTGATACCATGCAAGAGCCATGTCCTTCAAAGAGAAGAAGAACGGCTTAATCTTGTAGTTGTTGGAAGTGGTGTTTTTCGGCTTCATCGTCTCCATGAGAACTTCGAAATTCTGCAAGTGTTGATGTGGAGATTCAGCACTTGTTCCGCCAAACTGATTTTGGCGAACCATGGTGATCACTTGTGGACTAAAGCTAATTCCCTGAATATCTTCAGCTTCAAAATTCACGCCTAGGCGACGTGGTTGTTGGGTAGGATCCATTCTTTGACCGAGCGTTTGCGGCTCTTCATCAATGCGAGCGGCTCTCGCACCCCCAGCCGGGATACGATGATTTGCGGCTGGCCTTGGATTATTCCGGTTCACATTGATCGTTGTCATCTAGCGACGGATTGGAGTAGTCACTCTCTTCATCGGATGAGTCGGTTCTAACCGATCTTGTCGGTTTGCTTCTCTTCTTCTTCTTGGAACCACTCATCTCCAACCTCATTTGCAGCATCATGTCCTTGAGCTCATCAATTTGTAGTTGATGACGCTCCGATTCTTCCCTGCGAGTCTTCTCGCTCCATCTAAGTCGAGCTTCGGAATCATCCAACTTTGCTTGGATATCCCTCTCTTTACTTTCAGCCATCTTTCTTTCTTTGAGCTTCTTTCTTAAAGTCTTCTCAAGTTCTTGATCAAGAGGTAAGAGGTCTTTGTTGGTGCTAGACCTGCGCATATACCTAAGATAACCTGCAAATATCACTCAAAAGAGATATCAAGTAACAAGAGCAAAGCTCCCAAGCTTGACAACCGATAACCGAATTCGGCCTAAACCAAATCCCCGGCAACGGCGCCAAAAACTTGTTCGCCACTAAGCGTGCGTGCAAATAAGCTTTAAATTTATAAAACTAGAATCAAAGCAAGCGAACCCGCAGTGTACGGATCGGCGTAGTAAGGCAAGAATTCCAGAGTATCGAACTCAGGGATTTGGGGGGAACAAATTCAGTTCGAAATTCGTCAAGCAAGTAAATGTAATAAGCTTTGCAAATATTGGGAAAACAGCAACCCTAAATATCCAAGTATCAAATTGTGGCAATCGATTCAAGATATACTATACATATAAGGACAGAGTTAAGAATTGCAAAGGTATACTAAAGTAAGGTAATGTACGATGAAGTTCCAAAATCCTATATGTCTAACCCAAGGACACTCTCTATAAAGGTTGTTGAGGCTTCAGTATAGAAAGAATCTAACGACTAGAATTGATCTCAAATACCCAAACTTGTAACCCAAGGATCAAGATAGGCTCAGACGGTTAAGGTTGTGACACTCGAAACCGAAATAGAGGATGTTGAGTCTCACTACTACCTAGAAAAGACAAGTCAAGGCTAGGTTAAAGCAAATCTTTAACTTTGGATTAAAGTAAAAGAAAGGTTCGTAAACTAAGGTAAATCACGGGTAGTTCTTGAGTTCCACGGCCGTGGAATCCTAAGAACAGACCATGATCTTGGTTGTCAACGATGTTTCTCACACTCTCAGGGTCCAATCTGTTTACGATCAATCTATCATCATCTAAGCCACAACTATCAACCCTTCACCTTATAATTGCTAAAGGGTTTTAGCCAATAACCATTGTCATGATATCAAAAATCAATTTAAGAAGAATGAAAGATGAAAACCCTCGAAAACTCGAATATAACTCAAAGTCAATCTCAAATTCAAAACACAAAATGGAATACTCAATGGATTCAGAATATAACACAAAACCTCACAATGATCTTAGGCAAACACGAAGAACGGGATGTCAATCCGTCTTCAATATCAAAACCTAAGAAAAGGGCGCAACTTCCGCCACACACAATCTTCGGGAATCCAAACTGCCGGCGCTTCCGCAAAGTTCCTCGCAAAAACCCTAAGGCGAACTCTCCAAAGCGAAGTCCCCGAAAACTCCCTCTTCCCGCCTTTTTATCCGTAGAGAAAGAGGTATCTTCCAGCCCAAATACGTAGATGATGTGGCAATAAATGATTCGCCAAAAGATTGCCTAAATCACGGTCTCCTGATGGTCCACGACCGTGGAAATAGGGCGTGGAAAGGATTACGGTGTCTCTCATCTTCCACGACCGTACTTTAGGCCGTGTAACTTACCGGAATGCTCCACGCTCATGATGTCAAGATCCACGGCCGTAATTTAGGGCGTGGACTCTTCTACGGCCGTAATTTAGCTCCTTCTTTAGCTTCCTTGATGTGTTCCTAATCCTTGGATATGATCGAATCCTCTCTTTTCTCTCTCAAATGGTCCGGTTTCAGCTCTTATTCACCTATAATCAATCACAAAACTAGTGTAGACCTTCATATCGAAAATATAGGTGAACAAGCTAACAAATGCTTCAATGCCTTATCCATGAACACTGTTACGCTCAGGATGTGATACGCAATGGGTTTTAAATTTATACTCGTTATATTTCTCCTAACTCCTAGCGAACCCGCAGTGTACGGGACGTTTGTAGTAGGGATAGTATTCCGAGGTCGAACACAAAGACTAAGGTGAGATTGATTCGATTTATGATTAAGTTTAGTGAAGATCTAGGTTGTAGAAAAGAGAAAGAAATAAAGAAATGAAAACCTGAATGTTTTTGGTTGGTTTTTTTGGTGATCAATCAAGGATCACAAATGATGCAAGTAAACAATCAATTAAGCTAACGAATCAACACAAACAAACAAGCTAAACACGAGATATGAATCAAAAGAGAAAAGCGGATTCTAGGGGTTGGAAGTTCTGGTTATGGCATAGGACTCAAGCTATCTAATCATCCTTGGATTAACTATGATATGTTGGGAGTGAGTGTTTCTAGATTTGGATCAATCACCGGGTAGGTCTCATGGTCCACTAGTCCATCCCTAAGGTCTCATTACCGGGTAAGTCTCTAAGAACCTAAGGGGTGGAATTCCACACAAACCGGATTGTTACCTAGGGATCTAACCTATCCTTACCGGGTAAGTCTCGAAAGGGTTAGTCCTAAACAACTATCCTAGCACACTTAGTCCAATGGCGGCTTATGAGGCTCACCACTACCTAGGGTTTGTCATCTTTGGAATCTAAGAGTAAGGATCACCGGGTAAGTCTCTCCTAACACTTAGTTGCTACACTAGGTCACCCTAGGGTAGATTTTACTCAACAAACACTAGGATTTCAACATTCTAACAATCTAAAGCTAGATCCATCGAACCAGGGAGAATCACGGGCTGTTCTACCAAGTCCACGGCCGTGGTTTGGCAAGAACAAACCGTGGACTCCAACAGAGGCTACGTCCAAGTAAGTGACTCATCCAAGGTTAAATCTAAGTCCATCCTATCATAGTCCTAGCCATAACCGTCCTTTCCTTACCCCAGAATCACATCTATTTAGCCTACAACATTCATCATAACAATCGAAATCATCAAGCATAAAATCATGGCTTCCATTTGCAAGATAATAAAGAGAAAGAGATGAACAAGTGAAGTAAACAAAACCAAGCTGAAAGTAAGATTAAAATGACTCACAACCCTTCCAAAAGAAGGTTTAGATGGTTCATACAACTCTAGAAATCGATTCCGAAATTCTTCACTACAAAAGCTATCAAGGTCTAACAATGGTGTGTTCTTCTTCTTCTCCAATGAAGCTCTTCTCCAATGGTAGCTTTCTTCTACCTTCTCCTCCAAAGAATCTTCTTGTTGAGAGTATTGTTGTGTGTGTGGAGTGATGGGTGAATACCCAATTGAAAGATGCCCTCTCTCAGCCAATACAGGACCACTTTTATACTACAACTTTGCAAGAGCTGGCCAAGAGATCGTGGCACAGCTGTCACGAAAACCTGGCAAGAATCACGGTTGGTTCCAAGGCCGTGGACCTTCAGTGAACCGTGGTTTGGTGCTTCAGCTTCGCTTTTGATCATTAGGCTTTGATTTGGTGCATGGCTTGTGTTGGCAAGGTTCCATGAGTCCTCCTTAGCCTCTAGTTTGCATCCTAATGAGTCCGAGGGTGTGTCATCTTAATGAACGATCCTCAAACGTATCGATTTAACTCCTAAATCTCCCAAAATACCTACAAAGCAATGCACAAGTCCGTGTAGACGTCTATCTCGACAAAATACCTGAATCGAGTGCAAACGTTGTGAACTAGTGCTAAACCATGCATGAATGAGTGACAAATCTATCTAAATGATTACCTAAACCTAAGTCATAAATCGTGTTATCAAAAATACCCCATACTTAAGGTTTGCTCGTCCCCGAGCAAATTCTCAACTATAGACTACAAGATAACATGATTTATGTATGCAGAAAAATGGCAAAATCTTTTTAGGTTTGTGCTTCTACTATTGGATCACCTTCAAAGTCATGTTTCATGGCAAAGGATAAGCAATCATGCATCAAACAAGTGAAGGCATGGAAAGACAATTGTACTTAACTCAAAAGCATGCATGGAATGTAAAAATGAGGATGTCAAGATGATCAAGAGCATATCCAATCTAGATCACTAAGTCTTACAAACATGCAAATAGGTCATAAGGTCTAGTGAAATAAAAGGCCAAGAAACGTTGTGACTAGGTGGGGATTTTTCTAGGCTATGTGATGCTAATCCGGGAATGGAACTAACTCCACAATTTTGTCCTCGATCAACTTCCCTCAAGTGTATATTTTCTCTATCTTTTCTTTCTTTTCTTTTTCCTTCACTTATTTTTGAGACAATGGCATTGGTGTACAAAAGCCGAAACCTTGGTGATTAGCCATCCTCGGGCTTTTTCTATTTTTCGAGGTGCATCCACACCGGGCACACATTCCAAAGCTCGTTAGGACTATTGGTTTATTTGACTTTGGCAAGGCACCAACACCCGATTATGTGAAGTGTACCGAGTTACTTGTCATTTAAGCCAACGTCCCCAAACCTATGTTTTTGTCTACACTTTCACAACAAATTCAGCGTTCTATTCATGACATTCTTTCATCAACATCTTCACCCCACACTTGCTTTTCACACACATCAACACACTAACATGCTCCTATTCCCGGATGGGTCAAAAGAGGTCAAATTTATATCGATTGAGGTGCTCAAACAATCATGATCAAGATGAGAATTAGAGGAAGATGAATTGCCTCATTCATTCCTAGATGGTGTGAAAGAACTAGCATGTAATTTCGACCTTCAATGCTCAATCCATTCTAGGCAAACATCATGATCACAAATCATTCATGGGATTCAAGAGAAGTACTTCAAGTCCACATATGCATTCATCAATTTAACACATAAGGCCATCCATAGCCAATCCACAAGACAAGATTCATCATTAGGGTCATATCCAAGCCTAGAAAGCATAAAAAAATTTTAAATTTTCTGATTTTTATGGGATTTTCGAGATGAATATATACAATGCAAGACGTGTGCAAATATTAAACTACCCTAGATGCTCATCATGCAAAGGATCATGCAAACCCCACCCCATACTTAGAAACACATTGTCCCTAATGTGTAAATGAAGTAAAGAAGAGTGAAGGAAGGTTCTCACAATGTAAAAATGGTTTGCTATGGTATTTGGGATTCTCAAGTGGAATTGATGTTGGATGATCCTATCAACCATGGTAGAGAGTTCTAAGTATTCATCAAGGCGTCGGGACCCGTGCTAGGCACCGCTAGCTGTCCAAGTTCCGCGTCCGCTCCACCCATAATTGATGAGGGGTTCATCATCATCATTTACTTGCCAAGCAAGGCTTCCAATGCTACCAAGATTCTAACACACACAAAGCACACACAAAAACAGAAAAATCTAAAACAAAAACAAAACGAGAAAAGGAAAACATTACCAATGGGTTGCCTCCCACCAAGCGCTTCTTTAAGGTCATTAGCTTGACCAAACTCGGGGGCGTCTCATTCTAGGTGAAGTGGGGCAATCATATCCACCGGAGCTCCCGGGACATACTTCTTCAACCGGTGCCCGTTCACCTTGAAATCTCCACAATGCTCCCCTCCTATCTCAATAGCTCCATGGGGGAAGATCTTCTTCACCACATATGGCCCGGTCCATCTCGATTTTAGCTTTCCGGGGAAGAGCCGCAACCTTGAGTTGAAGAGAAGGACAAGGTCGCCTTCACTCAACTCCTTCGGGATGAGGCGCTTGTCATGCCACCGTTTGGTCCTCTCCTTGTAGATCCGGGCATTCTCATAAGCATCCAACCGGATCTCTTCAAGAGCGTTTATGTCAAGCAACCTCTTCTCTCCCGCCTCCTTGAGGTCAAAATTTAGCCACTTAATGGCCCAATAAGCTCTATGCTCCATCTCTACCGGAAGGTGGCAAGACTTGCCATCGACCAACTTGTAAGGGGTGGTGCCAATTGGTGTCTTGAAAGCGGTTCTATATGCCCACAAAGCATCATCGAGCTTCATAGCCCAATCCTTTCTTGTCCTAGAGACCGTCTTCTCAAGTATCCCTTTTATCTCCCGGTTGGAGATCTCCACTTGGCCACTAGTTTGGGGATGGTAAGGTGTTGCCACCTTATGAGTCACCCCATACTTAGCCAAAAGTGCCCCAAAGTTCCTATTAGTGAAGTGCTTCCCTCCATCACTTATGATCACCCTTGGTGTTCCAAACCTAGGGAAGATCACTCGGTTGAAGAACCGCACCACAACTTTGGCATCATTTGTAGGAGAAGCTATTGCCTCCACCCATCTTCAAACATAGTCAACCGCCAATAGGATGTAGAGGTTGCCACATGAAGAAGGGAATGGTCCCATGAAGTCCACACCCCATACATCAAATATCTCCACTTCTTGTATGTTGTTCAAGGGCATCTCATTCCTCCTTGAGATGTTGCCCGTCCTTTGGCAAGCATCACAAGTTACCACAAAGTTTTGCACATCCTTGAACAAACTTGGCCAAAAGAAGCCCGATTGCAACACCTTCGCACATGTCTTGTATGAGCTAGCATGGCCTCCACATGGCAAGGAGTGACAATGGCGGATCACACTCTCCACCTCATCCTCCGGTATGCATCTTCTAAACATTCCATCCGGCCTTCTCTTGAACAAAAGTGGTTCACTCCAATAGTAGTGCCTCACATCCTTGAAGAACTTCTTCCTTTGGGCATATGTCAAACCGGGAGGCACTTCCTCACACACTAAGTAGTTCACAATGTCGGCAAACCATGGCTCACTTCCTCTAGACACTTGGAACAAGCATTCCTCCACCATTTGCAATTGCTCATCCCGGAATGAGTCATCAATCGGGATGTCATCTCTTTCAAGCTCCAATGGTTGGAGTCTACTAAGGTGGTCCGCTACGGAGTTCTCGGATCCCTTCTTGTCCCGGATTTCCAAATCAAACTCTTGAAGAAGAAGGATCCACCGAATCAACCTAGGCTTGGCATCCTTCTTGGTAAGTAGATAACGGATCGCAGCATGATCCGTGTAAATAATGACCTTCGCTCCAACAAGATATGAGCGGAACTTCTCAAATGCATACACAACCGCTAGCAACTCCTTCTCGGTGGTAGCATAATTGAGTTGGGCATCATCTAGCGTCTTGCTAGCATAATAAATGGCATGTGTGCGCCCATCTTTCCTTTGCCCCAAAACAGCCCCAACGGCTACATCGCTTGCATCACACATGATCTCAAACGGTAAACTCCAATCCGGAGGTTGCATGATAGGTGCGGAGATCAAGGCGTTCTTCAACCTACAAAAAGCCTCAAGGCAATCCTTGGAGAAAACAAACTCAACATCTTTCATTAGTAGGTTAGTAAGAGGCTTAGAAATTTTAGAGAAATCTTTAATAAACCTCCGGTAAAAACCGGCATGCCCTAGGAAACTCCTTACCCCCTTCACCGAGGTAGGTGGTGGCAACTTCTCTATCGTTTCAATCTTGGCCCTATCAACCTCAATGCCACGGTTAGACACTAAGTGTCCTATCACGATACCTTCACTTACCATGAAGTGGCATTTTTCCCAATTCAAGACAAGGTTTGTCTCCTCACATCTCTTAAGTACTAATGACAAGTTAGCTAAGCAACTATCAAAGGAAGAACCATAAACAGAGAAGTCATCCATAAACACTTCCATGATATTTTCAATGTATTCCGAAAATATAGCCATCATACACCTTTGGAAGGTGGCGGGTGCATTACACAACCCAAATGGCATTCTCCTATATGCAAAAGTTCCCCATGGACATGTAAAGGTGGTTTTCTCTTGGTCATCGGGGTGGATAGGGATTTGGAAGAATCCACTATAGCCATCTAAATAGCAAAAATGAGAATGTTGAGCTAACCTCTCTAGCATTTGGTCAATGAAAGGGAGAGGGAAGTGATCTTTCCTAGAGGCCATGTTCAACTTCCTATAGTCAATGCACATCCTCCACCCCGTAACCGTCCTAGTCGGGATTAGTTCATTGTTCTTATTAGTCACTACGGTCATCCCACCCTTCTTAGGAACTACATGAACGGGACTAACCCACTTACTATCCGAGATAGGGTAGATTATCCCCGCATCTAGCAACTTAATGATTTCCTTTTTGACTACCTCTTTAATTATAGGATTTAGTCTTCTTTGATGTTCAATAGAGGGTTTATGGTTATCTTCCATCAATATCTTATACATGCATAAAGAAGGTTTTATGCCAACTAAATCATCAATGGTATAGCCAATGGCTTTCCTATGCAATCTTAGCTCATGCAACAATGTTCGCTCAAAAAGTGTGTGCGTCAAAGTCTTAAATTTATATCTAGAACTCAAAGTAAAGCGAACCCGCAGTGTACGGATCAGCTGTAGTAAGGTAAGAATTCCAGAGTCGAACTCAGGGATTTGGTGAGAATAATTCCGATTTCAATTATCTAGCAAAAAGTGTGAAAAGCTTTTGTGATCAAATAAGGGGGAAATGATTCCAAGGATTCAAGTATCCGATTTCGGCTTTCGATTCAAGACACTTCTATAGATATAGGACAGAGTTTATATTGCCAAGATCAATTGTTCAAAGGTAGGATTCGTGCGGTGAAGTTCCGAAACCTATATGACTAATCTAAAGGTTCTCTCTATAAGGGTTGTTGAGGCTGCAATATAGAAAGATCTAGAGACAAGAATTATGTTCAAACTAACTATCTAAAACTCCAGGATATGACTCTCCAAAGTAAAGAATAGCAAGCACAATTAAAAACTTAATAAAGGATGTTGAGTCTCTTTATTACCCAAATCTTGAAATCTTAATCTATTAAATGTAGAATCAGGTTTGAAGTGTCTTCATACATTCAATTAGAGGGTAGAAAGGTTAATCAAGATTGGGATTTAGGCAAGGATTAGTTTTGGTTAAAGATTGATTAAATTAAGGTTCGTCAGAGGAATAAATCGGGCTGTTCATAAGAAAATCGGCCGATTTACTCAAGAACAGTCCGATTTTCCTGCTTTCGCAAAACTAAAATCTAAACTCTCAGGATCCTAATGTTTGAATGAGTTTAGTCAATCATCATCTAGGCCTTAATCATCAACTATTATCCCCAGAATCACAATGGTTTTAGCCAACCATTTTCAAAATTGAATCAAATTGAATATTGAGAGAAATATCGCAAAGAAACCAAATCTTGAATAAAAAATCCAATAACCTTCAAATCTGTAAACGATTGTCAAAACAAATTAATGTATCTCTTTAGTAACTCAAATTCGTACTCAAAAACAGCAAACACTTCAATGGACAAAGAAATCTCACAACTAGAATCAAGATTAGCTTCCCGGCAAAGAGTCCTTCAATCTCCTTCCAAGAATCTTCGAATTCTCCCAAACGTGTAAAGATTTACCGCTGCGGCCTCCTCGTTTTCGGTCCTAGGGTTCTCCTCGATAGTTTCTTGCAAGTGGGCCGTTTGGAAAAACTCTCCTCTAGCCCAAAAGAATTCGGCTTTGTGTCGTCTTTTTATTTGGCCGAAAAACAGAATAAATCTACCCAGGCGATTTATGCACAAAATCGTTCGAATTCTTGAAGGGAAAATCGTCCGATTTATGTACATATTGGCACGATTTTATTCAACAGAAAGTGCTCTACTCTTGGCTCGTTTTCTATGCTTCTCCTTTGCAATTCCTTAGCTCTTTATGACTCCTTTAAGATTCCTTTAGCTTCCTTAATATCCCTAGATGATCCTTGCTCCGCTTTTGCTCCCAATTCCACTCCATTTACCTATAATTCATCAAAAACTCGTGTAGACCTCTATTTCCGACAAATGATTGAATAGAACATAAAAGGCATACAAAATCTCTCTAAATGCAAGGTAAACTGAGACAATCTTCTATAATATGCATGAATATGATGATACATAATTCATGTCATCAAAATACCCCATACATGGCCCTTGCTTGTCCCTAAGCAAGACTCAAATTTAGAATACAAGATGTCATGGATCATGTATGTATGAAAACTCAAAAACTTTTCTTTTGATAGTGCTTCTCTTTATTGGATCACCCTCAAAGTGATGTTTCAAGGCATAAAAAGGCAAAGTATGTATCAATGATAACTATAAGATGAACTAACTTCCTTTTCTTTCTTGAAAACACAAATAAAGGACATGATAAAGGTGTAGAGGTAATCAAAGTCAAACAAATCTAAGCCATGAAGTCTTAAACATATGCATAAAAGTCTCAAGGTCTTCTAATCAAAGAAAAGGTTCAAGAAACGTATTAAGGGAAGGAATTCTTTTTGGCAATTGTGGTGCTAATCCAGGAAAGAGGAACACATAATACCTTCAAGATTTTTCTTCACCGCACATGCTTTGCATGTAGAAAGCTTTGCTTTCATTATACTTTACTTTTTTTTGAGAGTATGGACAGCGGTGCACAAAAACCGAAGCCTAGGAGATCGGCGTTTCTCAATTTCGAGATGTCTCAAACCCTTGATGCACATACCATATCCCGTTAGGACTTGTCGTTCAATCGGACTTTGGCAAGACACAAACACCCGGCTATGTGAATGGTGCCGAGTTACTCATCCTCATGTTCAACGTCCCCAAACTTATGAATTTCTGCACTTTCTTTTAATACTTTTTCCTTGGCCCTCCCACATCAAACATGCCTTTTTCTATCACTTATCATAATTCCCGGATGGTAAAAGGAGGGTTACATATTTCATTAAGGGGCTAGCATGATCAAGATATGAGAAAAGAAAAGAAGTGAATCGCCTTAGTCATCCTTATATGATGTAAAAGAACTTGCAATATAGCTTCGACTATTATCTCATTCTCTTATCAAAACAACTAAATCATATAACTTATTCATGCGTTCAAGTAACAAAAGTAGACTCATTCATGCTATGATTAACATCTCAACACAACTAAGCATCTTTTTGCCTATCCATATACACATTTTTCATCATAGAGGTCATTTCCATCATAAGAAGCACAAAAATTTTTTGAAAATTCATAGGATTTGAAAAAGATCATGCAAATGCAAGTGTCATAATGGAAAGCAAGTAGTGCAAGAGTTATTACAAGCCAAGTCATCAAGAGTAGTGCAAATGTCATAAAGTGCTAAGATGAAACATAAGGTATTGTAAGTACCCCCACCCCATACTTGACATCCACATTGTCCCCAATGTGAAGATCAAGCATAAGACGGAGAAAAATACTTACAATGTAAAAGAAGTGGAAGCTCAATCCTCTGTCGGCGGTGGAGGTGGTGGATAAGGATACATCGGTGCGGTGGGATCGTAGAAGTGGCCAAACTGGTGGTAGTACAAGTCTCTCATCTGGCCATCATAGGATGAATGACTAGCGTCTGTCTCCTGTCTGTAGTTCCTGAACTGAGTGTTCAGGGTCTCGTAGTCGGTGTGGAGAGCATGATAGTCGGTGCTGAGGCTTTGGAAGCTAGTGACTAGCTCCCTAAAGTGACGGGGAGGGCGGCGTCCTCGTCCATGTCCTGGAGCTCGTGCAAATGAGCGGCGAGGTGGCTGCATGTCATCCTCCGTCTCCTCATCGCCTCTACTAGTCCGGCTAGGTCCTGCACCATGAGTGTCGGTGTCCATGACATCCGTAGCATGTCCGCTATAAGTGTCACTCTCGAACTCGAGCATGGTCCCCTGTCCTACATCCTCATCCTCCTCCTCGGAGTCACCTGCATCATCATCATAATAAGTAGGAGGAGAGAACTCCTCAAGCATCGACTCGAACGTCTCCTTCCAGTTTCTCTTGTTCCGAATAGTGTATTCGGACTTCCATATGATCTCGGATGGCTTCTTCTTCGGATCCCTGTGCCATGGCATGGGCACATGAAGTGTTCCTCTCCCTCGAGGAATCAAGACCTGTCGAACAACCAACCGCTGGGAGCCTAATGGAAGGGCACTCTCAGCTAGAGTGCATCCGGAGAAGTCCAATCCCATTGTCTTAGCCACATGAGTGACAAGACCTCCTGCACAAATATCGCCCTTAGCTTTGTTGGCTATCTTTCCTAGATAGTCAACAAGCATGGTGGCAATGTCGGGGATGGTGGTGGATGTCATGCAGTAGAGAATGAAAAGCTCGTCAGCCTTGAGCTTCTGTGGAGTCTCTGTCCGTGCAAATAAGTTCTCGTTGAGAATCCGATGTACTACCTTGAAGGAGAGGTTGTACATGCTAGTCTCCTTGGAATTTCCGGGCCTCCATTTGTCTCCTCCGTATTCACCCACTGAAATAGCCTCCCAAAAGTCACTAGCACTAACACCTCTAGCAAAAGTGCCTGCATCTGAATAAGAGAAGCCAAACAAGTCTCCAAAAGTGTCAATGGACATAGAGTGGTCTTGGCTCATGAGGCGGAAAGTGACCATCCTTTCCCTAGGGTCATGTTCGAATGTGCTAAGGAACTCTAGGGTGATCTCGGTATAAGCATCCTCCCTAATCGTAGCAAACTGGCTCAGCCCATCCCTGTCAAGCATCATATCAACATCCTCTCGAACAAACAATGAATCTAAGTCATCTAGCACTATGTAGCGAGGAGGGGTGAATGGGCGATCTATGATGCGTTCATAACGTTTCTTGTGCTTGGATAGGGGAGGGAGAAGCTTAGGGATGTGTTGAGGTGGTGGTGGAGGTGGGGGGGGGGGCTTTGGAAGAAGATCCCTTCTTCTTCCCCGTGTTTCTAGTTATCCTCTTAACAATATCCATTCTGAGTCAAAAAATCGGCCTGTTCTTGGTAAAAATCGTCCGATTTTTCTAGGCTAGGTCGATTTTTTTGTCGATTTCAACGATTCTCACAATTCTGTAAAGTTTTGTTCAATCTATCACCACATACAGTCTCTTACAATGATTCCTCAGCAGATTCCTCAATCAATTCCAACAAACAAACACTTCCTAAGCAAACTTCAATTTCGAATTAGAAACTTAGGTTTTGGAAAGAAAAACCTGAATTCCTTATGGAGGAGTCGATTGCCGTGCTTGTTGTTGCTAGATCCTTGTTCCTTGTTGAAAATGCTTCAGTTTGGAGCCAAGAATCACTCAAAATGATTAAGGAATGAGGATTGTAGGGTATGGGCGATTTTCGGCGTTCTTGAGAAGGGGAAATCGAGAGTGGAGGGTTGTGGAATGAGGAAGTTCGAGTGGTTGAGTCTTTATATAGGGTCGAGAAAATGTGAAGAAAATCGGCCGATTTTTAAGGTCGATTTAATCGTCGGGGCGATTTTTCTCTGAATCCAAAGAAAATCGGACGATTTATTTTGGCAGGTCGATCTCCAGGTCGATTTTTCTTCCTGTTGTCAAAAATCGCCTTGCTCTGCTTCTGAATCGACTGATTTACTCAGTGTATCTCGATTTCCTTCCTTATTCTTCATGGATCTTGAAGATTTAACTGATTTGTGCTCCCTTTTTCCATGGATCTCTCATTTTGAACCTAAATTCCTGCGATTAATGACACGACAAACCAAGAGTGCATCGAGGAACAAACAAAAAGCGAAAACAAAGATATAAAACAACTAATCTACTCTAACTAAGTGATGAAAAGAAGGAAAAATATACTATCATGGGTTGCCTCCCAAGAAGCGCTTGATTTATCGTCTTTAGCTGGACGGTGTAAGGTTTTTCGTTCAATGGAGGAGGATAGGAGCTATCTCCTCAACCGGAGTTTCCGGTATGTATTTCTTCAACCGTTGGCCATTAACCTTGAAATTTCCGCTTTGTTCACCCCATACTTCAACTGCACCATGGGGAAAGATTCGTTTAATTACATAAGGTCCTATCCAACGGGATTTAAGCTTACTGATGACATGAATTATGTATCATCATATTCATGCATATTATAGAAGATTGTCTCAGTCTACCTTGCATTTAGAGAGATTTTGTGTGCCTTTTATTTTCTATTCAATCATTTGTCGGAAATAGAGGTCTACACGAGTTTTTGATGAATTAGAGGTAAATGGAGTGGAATTGGGAGCAAAAGCGGAGCAAGGAGCATCTAGGGATGTTAAGGAAGCTAAAGGAATCTTAAAGGAGTCATAAAGAGCTAAGGAATTGCAAAGGAGAAGCATAGAAAACGAGCCAAGAGTAGAGCACTTTCTGTTGAAGAAAATCGTGCCAATATGTACATAAATCGGACGATTTTCCCTTCAAGAATTCGAACGATTTTGTGCATAAATCGCCTGGGTGGATTTATTCTGTTTTTCGGCCAAATGAAAAGACGACACAAAGCCCAATTCTTTTGGGCTAGAGGAGAGTTTTGCCAAACGGCCCACTTGCAAGAAACTATAGAGGAGAACCCTAGGAACGAAAACGAGGAGGCCGCAGCGGGAAATCTTTACACGTTTGAGAGAATTCGAAGATTCTTGGAGGAAGATTGAAATTCTTTGCCGGGAAGTTAATCTTGATTCTAGTTGTGAGATTTCTTTGTTCATTGAAGTACTTGCTGTTTTTGAGCACGAATTTGAGTTGCTTAAGAGATACATTGATTTGTTTTGACAATCGTTTACAGATTTGAAGGTTTTTGGAATTTTTATTCAAGATTCGGTTTCTTTGTGATATTTCTCTCAATAATCAATTTGATTCGATTTTGAAAATGGTTGGCTAAAACCTTTGTGATTCTGGGGAGAATAGTTGATGATTAAGGCTTAGATGATGATAGACTGAACTCATTCAATCATTAGGACCCTGAGAGTTTAGATTTTAGTTTTGCGACAACAGGAAAATCGGACTGTTCTTGAGTAAATCGGCCGATTTTCTTATGAACAGCCCGATTTATTTCTCTGGCGAACCTTAATTGAATCAATCCTTAACCAAAACTAATCCTTGCCTAAATCCCAACCTTGATTAACCTTTTTATCCTCTAATTGAATGTATGAAGACACTTCAAACCTGATTCTACGTTTAATAGATTAAGATTTCAAGATTTGGGTAATAAAGAGACTCAACATCCTTTATTAAGATTTTAATTGTGCTTGCTATTCTTCACTTTGGAGAGTCATATCCTGGAGTTTTAGATAGTTAGTTTGATCATAATTCTTGTCTCTAGATCTTTCTATATTGCAGCCTCAACAACCCTTATAGAGAGAACCTTTAGATTAGTCATATAGGCTTCGGAACTTCACCGTACGAATCCTACCTTTGAACATTTAATCTTGGCAATATAAACTCTGTCCTATATCTATAGAAGTGTCTTGAATCGAAAGCCAAAATCGGATACTTGAATCCTTGGAATCATTTCACTCTTATTTGATCACAAAAGCTTTTCGCACTTTTCGCTAGATAATTGAAATTGGATTTATTCTCACCAAATCCCTGAGTTCGACTCTGGAATTCTTACCTTACTACAGCTGATCCGTACACTGCGGGTTCGCTTTGCTTTGAGTTCTAGATATAAATTTAAGACTTTGACGCACACACCTTTTTGAGCGAACAAGTTTTTGGCGCCGTTGCCGGGGATTTGGTCTAGACCAAATTCGGTTTTCGGTTGTCTAGCTTGAGAGCTCTTGCTCTTGTGATTTGATTTGTCTACTTGAGTGATCTTTGCAGGTTCTTTAGGTATATGCGAAAGACTAGATCCACTAAAGATCTAGTCCCTTTCGATCCCGAATTGGAGAGAACTTTGAGAAAAAAGTTGAAGGAAAAGAAAATGGCTGAAAACGATGAGAGAAACTACCAGGCTGAACTGAATGAAGCTCAACGCCAACTCCAGTTGAGTGAAAAAGCACGAAAAGATGCTGAAACGAGTCATCAATTTCAGATTGATGAACTAAGAGCTATGATGCTGGACATGAAGTTGGAGTTGAACGAATCCAGGAAGAAGAAGAAAGCCAAGACGCCAACTAAATCCATTCGAAATGACTCATCCGATGATGAAGAGATAGATCCGGACATGCCGGAACTTGAGGAGATCGATCCGCTACTTCGTCCTATTCGGAACACCCCAAAACCACGGGTTGTTCCTCGCCTTCCAACTAGGGACGCAAGAGCTGTTAATGAGGGTGATAGACCCCGAACTTTGGGGCAACGGATGAATCCAATTCAGCAACCACGCCGCTTAGGTGTAGATTTCAGAGCTGAAGACATCCAAGAGTTTAGCTTCTCACCACAAGTCATCACCATGGTTCGCCAAAGTCAATATGGCGGAGCAAGTACTGAATCTCCACACCAACACTTGCAGAATTTTGAGATTCTCATGGAGACTATGAAGCCGAAGAAGGCTACTACAAGCAATTACAAGATCAAACCGTTCTTCTTTTCTTTGAAGGACAAAGCTCTAGCTTGGTACCAAACACTTCCAGCTGCAAAGCTAGCTACATGGGAGGAATTGTCTTCGGAATTCCTCACCAAGTTCTTTCCGCCATCCAAAACGGCGGAATTAAGAGGTAAAATAAATGCTTTTTCTATGAAACCTAATGAAAGCTTGTTTCAATCTTGGGAAAGGTTTCAAGATCTCTTGTTGGATTGCCCACACCATGGCATTTCCAAGCTGGAATTATTGGAGATCTACTACAAAGGGTTGGATGTAGAGACACAATTCAACCTCCAATCTCTCTCTTGTGGCACATTCATGGATATGAGAGAGGATGATGCTTGGGATTTCATTGAGAAGCAAGCCCAAGTGATTGAGAAGTATTCCCACCGGAAGGTGGACTCAAATAGCCGGAATCAAGGCGATTCGGGAGCTAGGTTGAACCAAGCTGCTAAAACACAAATATTCTCCCTCAAAGATGACATCAAAGAATTGAGGGAAGTACTCAAAAAAAGTCTTCAAAAGACTAAGGAGCAAGAAGCCAGCTACATGGGAAGAGACAACAATCAAAGGAGTGACAATAGGAATTCCAATTGCAGTAACAACAACAATAACTACCGAAACTCCAATTGGAATAACAACAACAATAGGAACTCAAATAACAACAATTGGAGGTCAAATCAGCAAAATCCAGGTAATCCTTACTCTCATGCTGAAAAGGCTCTAACACCTCCATCTTCTTCTACCCCTTTAACGAGCCAGGGACAATCAAGCGGATCAAGCAAACCCGATCCCATGCTAGAGACGATCCTAGGCAAGCTACAAGGGCTAGAGAGTTATATAACTTCGGTTGACAAAGCTCACAAAGCTTTAGAAAACCAAGTATTCAACAAAGCCGGAGAAGTTCCAAGAGATCAAGGGAAACTTCCCGGGAAGACGGAAGATAACCCAAAGGGAAGGGTTATGGCAATAACTACTAGGAGCGGCAAGACAACCACCGATCCTCAACCCAAAGTAGTCGATACCACCACAAAAGAAGGAGAGGCAAAGGAGAAGGAAGAAGTCTATGTTCCTCCTCCCGCTTACAAACCACCTCTACCTTTCCCTCAATCTAGAGCGCGTGCACGCCTAGATAAACATTTTGGTAAGTTTATAGAACTTATGAGTAAGCTACATATTAACATACCTTTTATGGATGCAATTTTAGGTATGCCGGCTTACGGGAAATTCCTCAAAGAGATCCTTTCTAACAAGAGGAAATTGGAAGACATAGGAGAAGTCAAGATGAGTATGGAGTCATCCGAACTCATCAAGACTATGACGGAGAACATGCCACCCAAGCTCCGTGATCCAGGGTCCTTTTGCATACCCATCACTTTGGGAGAAACTACCTATGATGCTCTTTGTGACCTTGGAGCGAGTATGAGTATCATACCTCTTGCTTTATGCAAAGCAGTTGGTTTAGGAGAACCTAGACCGGTGAAGATCACACTCTACATGGCTGATCGTTCCACCACTAAGCCGGTGGGGATATTAGAAGACATTCCAGTAAAGCTCGGTAAGTTTTACATCCCAATAGATTTTGTCGTTCTTGACATCCCTGCAGATTATCCGGTTCCCATCATTCTTGGGAGACCATTCCTTGCAACATCCGGATGCATGGTAGATTGCAAGAACGGCCAGCTGTCATTCCATATTGGCGAAGAAAAGATCGAATTCATACTCTCTTCCTTAATCAAGGAGCCAGCCTTGAAAGACGATGCTTTTGAAATTTTTGATAAAGAAGAGTCTAGAGAGGTAATAAGTTCAATCTTGATGAAAGACCCTCTTCAAAAGGTTATTAGTATGAGCATCATGGAGGAAGGAGTGGAACATGATTGCAACGAGGATGTGAAGGCATTAAATGATGTGGAGGAAGAACTAGGAACAAGAATTGAAGAACTAGAATTATCTCCGGAAACTGTGAAGAAAATCGACCTGCTTGAAATAAATCGCCCGATTTGTGAAAAGGCAATCCGATTTTTATCAACAGAAACAAAAATCGACCCGACTAAACTAAATCGTCCGATTTGTGAAGAGGTAACCCGATTTTTTTCGACAGAAAGAAAAATCGAACCTCAAATCGACCGATTTACTTCAGGGGAGATCGATCCAGAGGGAAATTTTCTGGATTCTCCAAACGTCTCCGCCGCTACTCTCGAATCTAATGATGCCGTACCCCTATCTCTAGAGGCCTCTCCCACAACACTCGAAGGCCAAGATTCATCATCAATTAAGGTACCCCCATCATTAGAATTGAAACCACTCCCCACGCATTTAAGGTACGCATTTCTTGGCACTAATTCCACATATCCGGTCATTGTCAATGCGAATTTGAATGATGCTGAATTAGAGAAACTTATGCATATTTTGAAACAACATAGAAGGGCATTAGGCTATACTATTGATGATTTAGTAGGAATAAAGCCTTCTCTATGTATGCACAAAATTCTAATGGAAGAGGATTACAAACCTTCACGCCAACCTCAAAGACGGTTAAACCCGGCAATGGAAGAGGTCGTGAAGAAAGAAATCCTTAAGCTAGTTGATGCAGGTATCATCTTCCCCATTTCCGATAGCAAATGGGTGAGCCCAGTACAAGTAGTACCCTAGAAAGGAGGCATTACCGTTGTTGCCAACAAGAACAACGAACTTATCCCTACACGGACAGTTACAGGGTGGCGAATGTGCATCGACTACTGCAAACTGAACGTGGCCACAAGGAAGGACCACTTCCCCCTTCCTTTTATCGATCAAATGTTGGAAAGGTTAGCCCAACATTCTTACTTTTGTTATCTAGATGGATATAGCGGTTTCTTTCAGATTCCAATTCATCCGGATGATCAAGAGAAGACGACTTTTACGTGCCCGTGGGGTACGTTTGCTTATAGAAGGATGCCATTCGGCCTATGCAACGCTCCAGCCACCTTCCAAAGGTGTATGATGGCAATCTTCTCCGAATATGTAGAGAATATCATGGAAGTCTTCATGGACGATTTTTCGGTATATGGTTCTTCCTTTGATAACTGTCTCTATAACCTTTCACTAGTTCTTAAGAGATGTGAGGACACTAACTTAGTCTTAAACTGGGAAAAGTGCCATTTCATGGTCACCGAAGGAATTGTGTTAGGTCATTTAGTATCACAAAGGGGAATAGAAGTTGATAGAGCGAAAATAGAAACCATTGAGAAGTTACCTCCCCCTTCTTCAGTGAAAGGAATTAGAAGTTTCTTAGGACATGCAGGCTTCTATAGGAGATTCATAAAAGATTTTTCTAAGATTTCAAAACCCTTGACTAATCTTTTGATGAAGGACGCAACTTTCGAATTTTCGAAGGATTGTTTAGATGCTTTTTGCAGGATCAAAGAAGCTTTGATTTCAGCACCAATCATTCAACCACCCGATTGGACTCTTCCTTTCGAGGTCATGTGTGACGCAATCGACGTCGCTATAGGAGCCGTTTTGGGACAAAAGAAAGATGGTCGCACTCATGCCATCTACTATGCTAGCAAAACGCTAGATGAGGCTCAATATAATTATGCAACTACAGAAAAGGAACTTTTAGCCGTAGTATACGCTTTTGAGAAATTTCGTTCCTATCTTGTAGGTGCGAAGGTGATAGTCTATACGGACCACTCCGCAATTCGATACTTATTCACGAAGAAAGATGCGAAGCCAAGGCTTCTAAGATGGATCTTACTCTTACAAGAGTTCGATTTAGAGATTCGTGATAAGAAAGGATCGGAGAACTCCGTTGCCGATCATCTTAGTCGTCTTCCACAACTCACCGGCGAGACGGATGAACTTCCTATAGACGACTCATTCCCTGACGAGCAGCTGCACGAGATTGAAGAGTGTCTTCAACACATCTCCCAAGGTAATGATCCATGGTTTGCTGACATTGTGAACTACCTTGTTTGTCAGGAGATTCCACCCGGACTTTCATATGCTCAAAAGAAGATATTCTTTAATGACGTCCGGCAATTCTATTGGAACGAACCTCTTCTATTCAAAAGAGGTCCCGATGGCATTTATAGGAGATGTATCCCCGAAGATGAGGTGGATAGCGTCATCCTCCATTGCCATTCTTTACCATGTGGCGGACATGCCAGTTCCCACAAGACTTGTGCTAAGGTACTTCGTTCCGGCTTCTATTGGCCTACACTTTTCAAAGATGTACAAAAGTTTGTTGTTGCTTGTGATGCTTGTCAAAGGACAGGTAACATATCAAGAAGGAATGTGATGCCTCTCAACAACATACAAGAAGTAGAGATCTTTGATGTATGGGGCATCGATTTTATGGGACCTTTCCCATCTTCATGCGGTAACCAATATATACTTCTTGCCGTAGACTATGTCTCAAGATGGGTAGAGGCGATCGCTTCTCCTACTAATGATGCAATGGTAGTGGTGAAGTGCTTCAATAGAACGATCTTCCCAAGGTTCGGAACTCCCCGAACCATCATTAGTGACGGAGGAACACATTTCACAGCCCGTCGATTTGAGACTCTATTGGCTAAGTATGGGGTGACCCATAAGATAGCTACAACTTACCATCCGCAAACCAGCGGACAAGTCGAAATATCCAATAGAGAGATCAAGGGGATTTTAGAGAAAACCGTCTCTAAAACAAGAAAAGATTGGTCAATGAAGCTTGACGACGCACTATGGGCGTACAGGACGACCTTCAAAACACCAATAGGTACGACTCCCTATAACCTTGTCTATGGTAAATCATGTCATCTTCCTGTAGAGCTAGAGCACAAAGCCTATTGGGCTATCAAGTGGCTCAACTTTGACATGAAAGAAGCCGGAGAGAAGCGGCTCATAGACATCAATGAGCTAGATGAAATCCGGCTAAATGCGTATGAGAACGCAAAGATCTACAAGGAACGGACAAAGCGTTGGCATGATAAGCACATCATTCCAAAAGACTTGAAGGAGGGAGACCAAGTCCTCCTATTCAACTCAAGGCTGCGTCTATTTCCAGGTAAGCTTAAATCCCGTTGGACAGGACCTTATGTAATTAAACGAATCTTTCCCCATGGTGCAGTTGAAGTATGGGGTGAACAAAGCGGAAATTTCAAGGTTAATGGCCAACAGTTGAAGAAATACATACCGGAAACTCCGGTTGAGGAGATAGCTCCTATCCTCCTCCATTGAACGCAAAACCTTACACCGTCCAGCTAAAGACGATAAATCAAGCGCTTCTTGGGAGGCAACCCATGATAGTATATTTTACCTTCTTTTCATCACTTAGTTAGAGTAGATTAGTTGTTTTATGTCTTTGTTTTTGCTTTTTGTTTGTTCCTCGATGCACTCTTGGTTTGTCGTGTCATTAATCGCAGGAATTTAGGTTCAAAATGAGAGATCCATGGAAAGAGGGAGCACAAATCAGTTAAATCTTCAAGATCCATGAAGAATAAGGAAGGAAATCGAGATACACTGAGTAAATCGGTCGATTCAAGAGCAGAGCAAGGCGATTTTTGGCAACAGGAAGATAAATTGACCTGGAGATCGACCTATCATAATAAATCGTCCGATTTTGCATATGTTCAGAGAAAAATCGATTTACCTGAAGTAAATCGGTCGATTCAGAAGCAGAGCAAGGCGATTTTTGACAATAGGAAGAAAAATCGACTTGGAGATCGACCTGCCAAAATAAATCGTCCGATTTTCTTTGGATTTAGAGAAAAATCGCCCCGACGATTAAATCGACCTCAAAAATCGGCCGATTTTGTTCACATTTTCTCGAACCTATATAAAGACTCAACCACTCGATCTTCCTCATTCCACAACCCTCCACTCTCGATTTCCCATTCTCAAGAACGCCGAAAATCGCCCATACCCTACAATCCTCATTCCTTAATCATTTTGAGTGATTCTTGGCTCCAAACTGAAGCATTTTCAACAAGGAACAAGGATCTAGCAACAACAAGAACGGCAATCGACTCCTCCATAAGGAATTCAGGTTTTTCTTTCCAAAACCTAAGTTTCTAATTCGAAATTGAAGTTTGCTTAGGAAGTGTTTGTTTGTTGGAATTGATTGAGGAATCTGCTTAGGAATCATTGTAGGAGACTGTATGTGGTGATAGATTGAACAGAACTTTACAGAATTGTGAGAATCGTTGAAATCGACAGAAAAATCGACCTAGCCCAGAAAAATCGGACGATTTTCACCAAGAACAGGCCGATTTTTTGACTCATAATGGATTTTGTTAAGAGGATAACTAGAAACACGGGGAAGAAGAAGGGATCTTCTTCCAAAGCCCCTCCCCCACCTCCACCACCACATCAACACATCCCTAAGCTTCCCCCTCCCCTATCCAAGCACAAGAAACGTTATGAACGCATCATAGATCGCCCATTCACCCCTCCTCGCTACATAGTGCTAGATGACTTAGATTCATTGTTTGTTCGAGAGGATGTTGATATGATGCTTGACAGGGCTGGGCTGAGCCAGTTTGCTACGATTAGGGAGGATGCTTATACCGAGATCACCCTAGAGTTCCTTAGCACATTCGAACATGACCCTAGGGAAAGGATGGTCACTTTCCGCCTCATGAGCCAAGACCACTCTATGTCCATTGATACTTTTGGAGACTTGTTTGGCTTCTCTTATTCAGTTGCAGGCACTTTTGCTAGAGGTGTTACTGCTAGTGACTTTTTGGAGGCTATTTCAGTGGGTGAATACGGAGGAGACAAATGGAGGCCCGGAAATTCCAAGGAGACTAGCATGTACAACCTCTCCTTCAAGGTAGTACATCGGATTCTCAGCGAGAACTTATTTGCACGGACATAGACTCCACAGAAGCTCAAAGCTGACGAGCTTTTCATTCTCTACTGCATGACATCCACCACCATCCCCGACATTGCAACCATGCTTGCTGACTATCTAGGAAAGATAGCCAACAAAGCAAAGGGCGATATTTGTGCAGGAGGTCTTGTCACTCATGTGGCTAAGACAATGGGATTGGACTTCTCCGGATGCACTCTAGCTGAGAGTGCCCTTCCATTAGGCTCCCAGCGGTTGGTTGTTCGACAGGTCTTGATTCCTCGAGGGAGAGGAACACTTCATGTGCCCATGCCATGGATCCGAAGAAGAAGCCATCCGAGATCATATGGAAGTCCGAATACACTATTCAGAACAAGAGAAACTGGAAGGAGACATTCGAGTCGATGCTTGAGGAGTTCTCTCCTCCTACTTATTATGATGATGATGCAGGTGACTCCGAGGAGGAGGATGAGGATGTAGGAAAGGGGACCATGCTCGAGTTCGAGAGTGACACTCATAGCGGACATGCTACGGATGCCATGGACACCGACACTCATGGTGCAGGACCTAGCCGGACTAGTAGAGGCAATGAGGAGACGGAGGATGACATGCAGCCACCTCGCCGCTCATTTGCACGAGCTCCAGGACATGGACGAGGACGCCGCCCTTCCCGTCACTTTAGGGAGCTAGTCTCTAGCTTCCAAAGCCTCAGCACCGATTATCATGCTCTCCACACCGACTACGAGACCCTGACCACTCAGTTCAGGAACTACAGAGAGGAGACGGACGCTAGGCATTCATCCTATGATGGACAGATGAGAGACTTATACTTCCACCAGTTCGGCCACTTCTACGATCCTAGCGCACCGATGTATCCCTATCCACCACCTCCACCGCCGACAGAGGATTGAGCTTCCACTTCTTTTACATTGTAAGTATTTTTCTCCTTCTTATGCTTGATTTTCACATTGGGGACAATGTGGATGTCAAGTATGGGGTGAGGGTACTTACAATACCTTATGTTCATCTTAGCACTTTATGACATTTGCACTACTCTTGATGACTTGGCTTGTAATAACTCTTGCACTACTTGCTTTCCATTATGACACTTGCATTTGCATGATCTCTTTCAAATCCTATGAATTTTCAAAAAAAAATTTGTGCTTCTTATGATGGAAATGACCTCTATGATGAGAATTGTGTATATGGATAGGCAAAAAGATGCTTAGTTGCGTTGAGATGTTAATCATAGCATGAATGAGTTTACTTTTGTTACTTGAACGCATGAATAAGTTATATGATTTAGTTGTTTTGATAAGAGAATGAGATAATAGTCGAAGCTATATTGCAAGTTCTTTTACATCATATAAGGATGACTAAGGTGATTCACTTCTTTTCTTTTCTCATATCTTGATCATGCTAGCCCCTCAATGAAATATGTAACCCTCCTTTTACCATCCGGGAATTAGGATAAGTGATAGAAAAAGGCATGTTTGATGTGGGAGGGCCAAGGAAAAAGTATTAAAAGAAAGTGCAGAAATTCATAAGTTTGGGGACGTTGAACATGAGGATGAGTAACTCGGCACCATTCACATAGCCGGGTGTTTGTGTCTTGCCAAAGTCCGATTGAACGATAAGTCCTAACGGGATATGGTATGTGCATCAAGGGTTTGAGGCATCTCGAAATTGAGAAACGCCAATCTCCTAGGTTTCGGTTTTTGTGCACCGCTGTCCATACTCTCAAAAAGTAAAGTATAATGAAAGCAAAGCTTTCTACATGCAAAGCATGTGCGGTGAAGAAAAATCTTGAAGGTATTATGTGTTCCTCTTTCCCGGATTAGCACCACAATTGCCAAAAAGAATTCCTTCCCTTAATACGTTTCTTGAACCTTTTCTTTGATTAGAAGACCTTGAGACTTTTATGCATGTGTTTAAGACTTAATGGCTTAGATTTGTTTGACTTTGATTACCTCTACACCTTTATCATGTCCTTTATTTGTGTTTTCAAGAAAGAAAAGGAAGTTAGTTCATCTTATAGTTATCATTGATACATACTTTTCCTTTTTATGCCTTGAAACATCACTTTGAGGGTGATCCAATAAAGAGAAGCACTATCAAAAGAAAAGTTTTTGAGTTTTCATACATACATAATCCATGACATCTTGTATTCTAAATTTGAGTCTTGCTTAGGGACAAGCAAGGGCCAAGTATGGGGTATTTTGATGACATGAATTATGTATCATCATATTCATGCATATTATAGAAGATTGTCTCAGTCTACCTTGCATTTAGAGAGATTTTGTGTGCCTTTTATGTTCTATTCAATCATTTGTCGGAAATAGAGGTCTACACGAGTTTTTGATGAATTATAGGTAAATGGAGTGGAATTGGGAGCAAAAGCGGAGCAAGGAGCATCTAGGGATGTTAAGGAAGCTAAAAGAATCTTAAAGGAGTCATAAAGAGCTAAGGAATTGCAAAGGAGAAGCATAGAAAACGAGCCAAGAGTAGAGCACTTTCTGTTGAAGAAAATCGTGCCAATATGTACATAAATCGGACGATTTTCCCTTCAAGAATTCGAACGATTTTGTGCATAAATCGCCTGGGTTGATTTATTCTGTTTTTCGGCCAAATGAAAAGACGACACAAAGCCCAATTCTTTTGGGCTAGAGGAGAGTTTTGCCAAACGGCCCACTTGCAAGAAACTATAGAGGAGAACCCTAGGAACGAAAACGAGGAGGCCGCAGCGGGAAATCTTTACACGTTTGAGAGAATTCAAAGATTCTTGGAGGAAGATTGAAGTGTTCTTTGCCGGGAAGTTAATCTTGATTCTAGTTGTGAGATTTCTTTGTTCATTGAAGTACTTGTTGTTTTTGAGCACGAATTTGAGTTGCTTAAGAGATACATTGATTTGTTTTGACAATCGTTTACAGATTTGAAGGTTTTTGGAATTTTTATTCAAGATTCGGTTTCTTTGTGATATTTCTCTCAATAATTAATTTGATTCGATTTTGAAAATGGTTGGCTAAAACCTTTGTGATTCTGGGGAGAATAGTTGATGATTAAGGCTTAGATGATGATAGACTGAACTCATTCAATCATTAGGACCCTGAGAGTTTAGATTTTAGTTTTGCGACAACAGAAAAATCGGATTGTTCTTGAGTAAATCGGCCGATTTTCTTATGAACAGCCCGATTTATTTCTCTGACGAACCTTAATTGAATCAATCCTTAACCAAAACTAATCCTTGCCTAAATCCCAACCTTGATTAACCTTTTTATCCTCTAGTTGAATGTATGAAGACACTTCAAACCTGATTCTACATTTAATAGATTAAGATTTCAAGATTTGGGTAATAAAGAGACTCAACATCCTTTATTAAGATTTTAATTGTGCTTGCTATTCTTCACTTTGGAGAGTCATATCCTGGAGTTTTAGATAGTTAGTTTGATCATAATTCTTGTCTCTAGATCTTTCTATATTGCAGCCTCAACAACCCTTATAGAGAGAACCTTTAGATTAGTCATATAGGCTTCGGAACTTCACCGTACGAATCCTACCTTTGAACATTTAATCTTGGCAATATAAACTCTGTCCTATATCTATAGAAGTGTCTTGAATCGAAAGCCGAAATCGGATACTTGAATCCTTGGAATCATTTCACTCTTATTTGATCACAAAAGCTTTTCGCACTTTTCGCTAGATAATTGAAATTGGATTTATTCTCACCAAATCCCTAAGTTCGACTCTGGAATTCTTACCTTACTACAGCTGATCCGTACACTGCGGGTTCGCTTTGCTTTGAGTTCTAGATATAAATTTAAGACTTTGACGCACACACCTTTTTGAGCGAACACTTACCTAGAAATAGACGCATCCTTGAGTTGAATAGGAGGACTTGGTCTCCCTCCTTCAAGTCTTTTGGAATGATGTGCTTATCATGCCAACGCTTTGTCCGTTCCTTGTAGATCTTTGCGTTATCATACGCATTTAGCCAGATCTCATCTAGCTCATTAATGTCTAAGAGCCGCTTCTCTCCGGCTTCTTTCATGTCAAAGTTGAGCCACTTGATAGCCCAAAAGGCTTTGTGCTCTAGCTCTACAGGAAGATGACATGATTTACCATAGACAAGGTTATAGGGAGTCGTACCTATTGGTGTTTTGAAGGCCGTCCTGTACGCCCATAGTGCGTCGTCAAGCTTCATTGACCAATCTTTTCTTGTTTTAGAGACGGTTTCCTCTAAAATCCCCTTGATCTCTCTATTGGATATTTCGACTTGTCCGCTGGTTTGCGGATGGTAAGGTGTAGCTATCTTATGGGTCACCCCATACTTAGCCAATAGAGTCTCAAATCGACGGGCTGTGAAATGTGTTCCTCCGTCACTAATGATGGTTCGGGGAGTTCCGAACCTTGGGAAGATCGTTCTATTGAAGAACTTCATCACTACCATTGCATCATTAGTAGGAGAAGCGATCGCCTCTACCCATCTTGAGACATAGTCTACGGCAAGAAGTACATATTGGTTACCGCATGAAGATGGGAAAGGTCCCATAAAATCGATGCCCCATACATCAAAGATCTCTACTTCTTGTATTTTGTTGAGAGGCATCTCATTCCTCCTTGATATATTACCTGTCCTTTGACAAGCATCACAAGCAACAACAAACTTTTGCACATCTTTAAAAAGTGTAGGCCAATAGAAGCCGGAACGAAGTACCTTAGCACAAGTCTTGTGGGAACTAGCATGCCCGCCACATGGTAAAGAATGGCAATGGCGGATGACGCTATCCACCTCATCTTCGGGGATACATCTCCTGTAAATGCCATCGGGACCTCTTTTGAATAGAAGAGGTTCGTTCCAATAGAATTGTCGGACGTCATTAAAGAATTTCTTGTTTTGAGCATATGAAAGTCCGGGTGGAATCTCCTGACAAACAAGGTAATTCACAATGTCAGCAAACCATGGATCATTACCTTGGGAGATGTGTTGAAGACACTCTACAATCTCGTGCAACTGCTCGTCAGGGAATGAGTCGTCTATGGGAAGTTCATCCGTCTCGCCGGTGAGTTGTGGAAGACGACTAAGATGATCGGCAACGGAGTTCTCCGATCCTTTCTTATCACGAATCTCTAAATCGAACTCTTGTAAGAGTAAGATCCATCTTAGAAGCCTTGGCTTCGCATCTTTCTTCGTGAATAAGTATCGAATTGCGGAGTGGTCCGTATAGACTATCACCTTCGCACCTACAAGATAGGAACGAAATTTCTCAAAAGCGTATACTACGGCTAAAAGTTCCTTTTCTGTAGTTGCATAATTATATTGAGCCTCATCTAGCGTTTTGCTAGCATAGTAGATGGCATGAGTGCGACCATCTTTCTTCTGTCCCAGAACGGCTCCTATAGCGACGTCGCTTGCGTCACACATGACCTCGAAAGGAAGAGTCCAATCGGGTGGTTGAATGATTGGTGCTGAAATCAAAGCTTCTTTGATCCTGCAAAAAGCATCTAAACAATCCTTCGAAAATTCGAAAGTTGCATCCTTCATCAAAAGATTAGTCAAGGGTTTTGAAATCTTAGAAAAATCTTTTATGAATCTTCTATAGAAGCCTGCATGTCCTAAGAAACTTCTAATTCCTTTCACTGAAGAAGGGGGAGGTAACTTCTCAATGGTTTCTATTTTCGCTCTATCAACTTCTATTCCCCTTTGTGATACAAAATGACCTAACACAATTCCTTCGGTGACCATGAAATGACATTTTTCCCAGTTTAAAACTAAGTTAGTGTCCTCACATCTCTTAAGAACTAGTGAAAGGTTATAGAGACAGTTATCAAAGGAAGAACCATATACCGAAAAATCGTCCATGAAGACTTCCATGATATTCTCTACATATTCGGAGAAGATTGCCATCATACACCTTTGGAAGGTGGCTGGAGCGTTGCATAGGCCGAATGGCATCCTTCTATAAGCAAACGTACCCCACGGGCACGTAAAAGTCGTCTTCTCTTGATCATCCGGATGAATTGGAATCTGAAGGAAACCGCTATATCCATCTAGATAACAAAAGTAAGAATGTTGGGCTAACCTTTCCAACATTTGATCGATAAAAGGAAGGGGGAAATGATCCTTCCTAGTGGCTACGTTCAGTTTGCGGTAGTCGATGCACATACGCCACCCGGTAACTGTCCGTGTAGGGATAAGTTCGTTGTTCTTGTTGGCAACAACGGTAATGCCTCCTTTCTTGGGTACTACTTGTACTGGACTCACCCATTTGCTATCAGAAATAGGGAAGATGATACCTGCATCAAGTAGCTTAAGGATTTCTTTTTTCACGACCTCTTTCATTGCCGGGTTTAACCGTCTTTGAGGTTGGCGTGAAGGTTTGTAATCCTCTTCCATTAGAATTTTGTGCATACATAGAGAAGGCTTTATTCCTACTAAATCATCAATAGTATAGCCTAATGCCCTTCTATGTTGTTTCAAAATATGCATAAGTTTCTCTAATTCAGCATCATTCAAATTCGCATTGATAATGACCGGATATGTGGAATTAGTGCCAAGAAATGCGTACCTTAAATGCGTGGGGAGTGGTTTCAATTCTAATGATGGGGGTACCTTAATTGATGATGAATCTTGGCCTTCGAGTGTTGTGGGAGAGGCCTCTAGAGATGGGGGTACGGCATCATTAGATTCGAGAGTAGCTGCGGAGACGTTTGGAGAATCCAGAAAATTTCCCTCTGGATCGACCTCCCCTGAAGTAAATCGGTCGATTTGAGGTTCGATTTTTCTTTCTGTCGAAATAAATCGGGTTGCCTCTTCACAAATCGTACGATTTAGTTTAGTCGGGTCGATTTTTGTTTCTGTTGATAAAAATCGGATTGCCTTTTCACAAATTAGGCGATTTATTTCAAGTAGGTCGATTTTCTTCACAATTTCCGTAGTTAATTCCAATTCTTCAATTCTTGTTCCTAGTTCTTCCTCCACATCATTTAATGCCTTCACATCCTCGTTGCAATCATGTTCCACTCCTTCCTCCATGATGCTCATACTAATAACCTTTTGAAGAGGGTCTTTCATCAAGATTGAACTTATTACCTCTCTAGACTCTTCTTCATCAAAAATTTCAAAAGCATCGTCTTTCAAGGTTGGCTCCTTGATTAAGGAAGAGAGTATGAATTCTATCTTTTCTTCGCCAATATGGAATGACAGCTGGCCGTTCTTGCAATCTACCATGCATCCGGATGTTGCAAGGAATGGTCTCCCAAGGATGATGGGAACCGGATAATCTGCAGGGATGTCAAGAACGACAAAATATATTGGGATGTAAAACTTACCTAGCTTTACTGGAATGTCTTCTATCCCCACCGGCTTAGTGGTGGAACGATCAGCCATATAGAGTGTGATCTTCACCGATCTAGGCTCTCCTAAACCAACTGCCTTGCATAGAGCGAGAGGTATGATACTCACACTCGCTCCAAGATCACAAAGTGCATCATAGGTAGCTTCTCCCAAAGTGATGGGTATGCAAAAAGATCCTGGATCACGGAGCTTGGGTGGCATGTTCTCCGTCATAGTCTTGATGAGTTCGGATGACTCCATACTCATCTTGACTTCTCCTATGTCTTCCAATTTCCTCTTGTTAGAGAGGATCTCCTTGAGGAATTTCCCGTAAGCCGGCATACCTAAAATTGCATCCATAAAGGGTATGTTAATATGTAGCTTACTCATAGGTTCGACAAACTTACCAAAATGTTTATCTAGGCGTACACGCGCTCTAGATTGAGGGAAAGGTAGAGGTGGTTTGTAAGCGGGAGGAGGAACATAGACTTCTTCCTTCTCTTTTGCCTCTCCTTCTTTTGTGGTGGTATCGACTACTTTAGGTTGAGGATCGGTAGTCGTTTTGCCACTCCTAGTAGTTATTTCCATAACCCTCCCCTTTGGGTTATCTTCCGTCTTTCCGGGAAGTTTCCCTTGATCTCTTGGAACTTCTCCGGCCTTGTTGAATACTTGGTTTTCTAAAGCTTTGTGAGCTTTGTCAACTGAAGTTATATAACTCTCTAGCCCTTGTAGCTTTCCTAGGATCGTTTCTAGCATGGGATCGGGTTTACTTGATCCACTTGATTGTCCCTGGCTTGTTAAAGGAGTAGAAGAAGATGGAGGTGTTAGAGCCTTTTCAGCATGAGAGTAAGGATTACCTGGATTTTGCTGATTTGACCTCCAATTGTTATTATTTGAGTTCCTATTGTTGTTGTTGTTCCAATTGGAGTTTCGGTTGTTATTGTTGTTGTTGTTGCTCCAATTGGAATTCCTATTGTCACTCCTTTGATTGTTGTCTCTTCCCATGTAGTTGGCTTCTTGCTCCTTAGTCTTTTGAAGACTTGTTTTGAGTACTTCCCTCAATTCTTTGATGTCATCTTTGAGGAAGAATATTTGTGTTTGAGCAGCTTGGTTCAACTTAGCTCCCGAATCGCCTTGATTCCGGCTATTTGAGTCCACCTTCCGGTGGGAATACTTCTCAATCACTTGGGCTTGCTTCTCAATGAAGTCCCAAGCATCATCCTCTCTCATATCCATGCATGTGCCACAAGAGAGAGATTGGAGGTTGAATTGTGTCTCCACATCCAACCCTTTGTAGTAGATCTCCAATAATTCCAGCTTGGAAATGCCATGGTGTGGGCAATCCAACAAGAGATCTTGAAACCTTTCCCAAGATTGAAACAAGCTTTCATTAGGTTTCATAGAAAAAGCATTTATTTTACCTCTTAATTCCGCCGTTTTGGATGGCGGAAAGAAGTTGGTGAGGAAATCCGAAGACAATTCCTCCCATGTTACTAGCTTTGCAGCTGGAAGTGTTTGGTACCAAGCTAGAGCCTTGTCCTTCAAAGAAAAGAAGAACGGTTTGATCTTGTAATTACTTGTAGTAGCCTTCTTCGGCTTCATAGTCTCCATGAGAATCTCAAAATTCTGCAAGTGCTGGTGTGGAGATTCAGTACTTGCTCCGCCATATTGACTTTGGCGAACCATGGTGATGACTTGTGGTGAGAAGCTAAACTCTTGGATGTCTTCAGCCCCGAAATCCACACCTAGACGGCGCGGTTGCTGAATTGGATCCATCCGTTGCCCCAAAGTTCGGGGTCTATCATCGTCATTGACAGCTCTCACGTTCCTAGTTGGGAGGCGAGGAACAACCCTTGGTTTTGGGGTGTTTCGAATAGGACAAAGTAGCGGATCGATCTGTTCAAGTTCCAGCTTGTCCGGATCTATCTCTTCATCATCAGATGAGTCATTTCGAATGGATTTAGTTGGCGTCTTGGCTTTCTTCTTCTTCCTAGATTCGTTTAACTCCAACTTCATGTCCAGCATCATAGCTCTTAGTTCATCAATCTGAAATTGATGACTCGTTTCAGCATCTTTTCGTGCTTTTTCACTCAACTGGAGTTGGCGTTGAGCTTCATTCAGTTCAGCCTGGTAGTTTCTCTCGTCGTTTTCAGCCATTTTCTTTTCCTTCAACTTTTTCCTCAAAGTTCTCTCCAATTCGGGATCGAAAGGGACTAGATCTTTAGTGGATCTAGTCTTTCGCATATACCTAAAGAACCTGCAAAGATCACTCAAGTAGACAAATCAAATCACAAGAGCAAGAGCTCTCAAGCTAGACAACCGAAAACCGAATTTGGTCTAGACCAAATCCCCGGCAACGGCGCCAAAAACTTGTTCGCTCAAAAAGTGTGTGCGTCAAAGTCTTAAATTTATATCTAGAACTCAAAGTAAAGTGAACCCGCAGTGTACGGATCAGCTGTAGTAAAGTAAGAATTCCAGAGTCGAACTCAGGGATTTGGTGAGAATAATTCCGATTTCAATTATCTAGCAAAAAGTGTGAAAAGTTTTTGTGATCAAATAAGGGGGAAATGATTCCAAGGATTCAAGTATCCGATTTCGGCTTTCGATTCAAGACACTTCTATAGATATAGGACAGAGTTTATATTGCCAAAATCAATTGTTCAAAGGTAGGATTCGTACGGTGAAGTTCCGAAACCTATATGACTAATCTAAAGGTTCTCTCTATAAGGGTTGTTGAGGCTGCAATATAGAAAGATCTAAAGACAAGAATTATGTTCAAACTAACTATCTAAAACTCCAGGATATGACTCTCCAAAGTAAAGAATAGCAAGCACAATTAAAAACTTAATAAAGGATGTTGAGTCTCTTTATTACCCAAATCTTGAAATCTTAATCTATTAAATGTAGAATCAGGTTTGAAGTGTCTTCATACATTCAATTAGAGGGTACAAAGGTTAATCAAGATTGGGATTTAGGCAAGGATTAGTTTTGGTTAAAGATTGATTAAATTAAGGTTCGTCTGAGGAATAAATCGGGTTGTTCATAAGAAAATCGGCCGATTTACTCAAGAATAGTCCGATTTTCCTGCTGTCGCAAAACTAAAATCTAAACTCTCAGGATCCTAATGTTTGAATGAGTTCAATCTATCATCATCTAGGCCTTAATCATCAACTATTATCCCCAGAATCACAATGGTTTTAGCCAACCATTTTCAAAATCGAATCAAATTGAATATTGAGAGAAATATCGCAAAGAAACCAAATCTTGAATAAAAAAATCCAATAACCTTCAAATCTGTAAACGATTGTCAAAACAAATTAATGTATCTCTTTAGTAACTCAAATTCGTACTCAAAAACAGCAAACACTTCAATGGACAAAGAAATCTCACAACTAGAATCAAGATTAGCTTCCCGGCAAAGAGTCCTTCAATCTCCTTCCAAGAATCTTCGAATTCTCCCAAACATGTAAAGATTTCCCGCTGCGGCCTCCTCGTTTTCGTTCCTAGGGTTCTCCTCTATAGTTTCTTGCAAGTGGGCCGATTGGCAAAACTCTCCTCTAGCCCAAAAGAATTGGGCTTTGTGTCGTCTTTTTATTTGGCCGAAAAACAGAATAAATCGACCCAGGCGATTTATGCACAAAATCGTTCGAATTCTTGAAGGGAAAATCGTCCGATTTATGTACATATTGGCACGATTTTCTTCAACAGAAAGTGCTCTACTCTTGGCTCGTTTTCTATGCTTCTCCTTTGCAATTCCTTAGCTCTTTATGACTCCTTTAAGATTCATTTAGCTTCCTTAATATCCCTAGATGCTCCTTGCTCCGCTTTTGCTCCCAATTCCACTCCATTTACCTATAATTCATCAAAAACTCGTGTAGACCTCTATTTCCGACAAATGATTGAATAGAACATAAAAGGCATACAAAATCTCTCTAAATGAAAGGTAAACTGAGACAATCTTCTATAATATGCATGAATATGATGATACATAATTCATGTCATCAAACAACTTAGCAAGTTCATCATCATTCAGGCATGCATTCACAATCACCGGATATGTAGAATTATCACCAAGGAAAGCATACTTTAAATGAGAGGGGAGGGGTTTGAGTTCAAGTTTAGGAGGACCTTTATCGAGTGGAGACAATCCAAATAATGTTGGATGAGATGATTCCAAAGCAAATGAAGTCCCACCAAGGCTCCTTGATGCTTGATCATCAATGAGGGCTGCCTCTGGAGGAACCACGGTCAGCTCCACGGTTGGCTCTACTTCCACGGCCGTGGACCTTGCCTGGCTTGTTTGTTGAGGCTTTACAGAGAGTTCTACGGCCGTGGAATCACTTCCACGCCCGTGGAACTTGCAGTTGTTCAGCATATCTTCGTGAACCTCAAATCCAACTCTTGTCTCCTTTTCTAGTGCTTCCAAGGCCTTGATTTCTTCATTGCAAGCCTCCTCAACACCTTCCTCCATCATACTTAAGGTAAGAACCTTCTCCAAGGGATCCTTGATCAAGATCAAGCTCACAACTTCTCTAGATTCCTCTTGCTCGACCATGTTGAAGACATCCTCATCAAGGGTTGGTCCTTTCATCATTGTGGACAACTTGAACTTGATGTTCTCTTCTCCAATGTTGAAGGAGAGAGTCCCATTCTTGCAATCCACTAGGCATCCGGAAGTGGCGAGGAAGGGTCTTCCCAAGATGATGGGAACCGGATAGTCCGCCGGAATATCCAAGACAACAAAATCAATTGGCACATAGAATCCTCCTAGTTGCACCGGGATGTCTTCTAAGATCCCAACCGGATGAGTGATAGAACGGTCCGCCATATAGAGGGTCATCTTGACCGGTTTCGGCTCTCCTAGCCCAACCTTGTTGCAAAGTGCAAGCGGTATGATGCTTACACTTGCTCCAAGATCACAAAGGGCCTCATACTTCACATCTCCCACTCCAATTGGGACACAAAAGGAACCCGGATCTCTTAGCTTGGGAGGCATCTCCTCCTTCATTGTTTGGATCAATTCCGAAGATCTCTTGGTCATTCTTATCTCCCCATACTCCTCCAACTTCCTTTTGTTGGAGAGTATCTCTTTCAAGAACTTGCCATATGCCGGCATTCCTAAAATAGCATCCATGAACGGAATATTAATATGCAATTTAGACATTAGTTCAAGGAATTTACCAAAGTGATTGTCCAAGCGAGCTCTTGCTCGTGATTGAGGGAATGGTAGTGGTGGCTTGTATGGAGGTGGTGCCACATATGTTGGCTCAACATCCTTCCTCTTACCTCCATCTCCTTGCAAAGTCTCTTCCTCTATCACCACTTGTTTTCCCTTAGCATTCTCCTTGGGCAAAGGATCCTTCATTCTCATCCCGCTCCTTGTTGTAATGGCCAACACTTGGCCTCTTGGGTTGTCTTCGGTCCTTCCGGGAAGCTTTCCCGGATCTCTATGGGCTTCACCCGCCTTTTGGAACACTTGTGCTTCCAACACTTTTTGAGCTTTAGAAATGGAAGTCACCGTGCTCTCAAGACCACTCAACCTTCCAAGCAATTGCTCAAACATCATTTCGGTCCTATCCTTTGGAGGTTGAGTAAATCCAGGTGGAGGTTCTTGTGAAGCTTTTGGTGGTGGAGTTGTGCTTGTGGAAGCGGGAGGGTTCAAGGCTCCATCCGGGTTAGAATAGGAAAACCCGGGATGGTTGTGGTTGGGCCGGTAATTGTTGAATTGCCGGTTGTTGTTGAAGTTCCTTGGGCCTTGATAGTTGTTGTAATTGCCCCTTCCCATGTAATTTGCATCTTCCTCCTTTGAAGACAAATTAGCTTGCACTTGCACCGGAGGGGTTGCTTGGTTCTTCAAAGTTGTAGCACACAACTCCCTCAAAGACTTTAGCTCGTTATTGATGGCATCTAGCTTGAAGTTACTCATGGTGACTTCACTCACCTCATATGCTCCCGCTTTCCTCCCTTCACTCTTCCAATGGGAGTACTTCTCAATCACCAAAGCTTGTTTTTCTGTAAACTCCCAAGCCTCATCTACATGCTTCTCCATGAAAGTCCCACCGGAAAGAGATTGAAGCTTGAATTGGCTATCTTCATCAAGTCCTTTGAAGTAGATTTCCAATAGCTCAATTTTTGGTATACCATGGTGTGGGTAATCTAGGAGAAGGTCCTTGAATCTCTCCCAAGACTTGAACAAGCTTTCTCTATCCTTCATCACGAAGGCATTGATCTTCCCTCTTAACTCGGTAGTCTTGGAAGGTGGGAAGAACTTAGTCAAAAACTCGGTTGTCATCTCCTCCCAAGTACTAACTCGCCCTTGTGGAATAGATTGATACCAAGCCAAGGCTTTATCCTTAAGAGAAAAGGAAAAAGCCCTAAGCTTATGGTTGTTGCTCTCCAATCTTGGCGGTCTAAGAGTCTCCATCAAGATCTCATAGTTCATCAAGTGTTGATGAGGAGACTCTCCTTCCATCCCTCCAAATTGATTATGCCGGATCATTTGTAGAACTTGAGGGCGGAGCTCGTAGTTGTGGGTTGCGGGATCTCCTAAGTTCACACCCGGACGGTGTGCTGTTTGTGCCGGATCCATCCGTCTCCCTAACGTTTGTGGCTCTTCAATAGCAATAGGCACAACCCTAACATTCGCCGCCGGCTGCGGTTGTGGCGGAGGAGGTGGAGGTTGTTGACGATTAAGCTCTCCTTGTACAAGGGCTTGCCTAATCTCATCAATCTCCCTCCTAGTTGCCTCTTGCCTCTCATTGGCAAATCTCCTTTCTTCCTCCAAGAGCTCATCTCTTAGCCTTATTTGCTCTAAAGCCTCATCCAATTCAGCTTGGAGATCTCTTCCAGCCATCTCTTTTCCCTTTTTAATGCTCCTTGATCTAGATCTAAGGGTTTTCTCCGGTTTGGGATCGAATGGAGCTAAATCCTTGCCACGAGATCTTCGCATGCACCTAAAGAGTAAGAGATGTCCTGAAAAGCAAAGACACACACCAAAGAGAGATCAAAAGCAACAAGAAAGATCTACACTATAAATAATCACAAAATAGACTCAATCTAGACCTAGTCCCCGGCAATGGCGCCAAAAACTTGTTACGCTCAGGATGTGATACGCAATGGGTTTTAAATTTATACTCATTATATTTCTCCTAACTCCTAGCGAACCCGCAGTGTACGGGACATTTGTAGTAGGGATAGTATTCCGAGGTCGAACACAAAGACTAAGGTGAGATTGATTCGATTTATGATTAAGTTTAGTGAAGATCTAGGTTGTAGAAAAGAGAAAGAAATAAAGAAATGAAAACCTGAATGTTTTTGGTTGGTTTTTTTGGTGATCAATCAAGGATCACAAATGATGCAAGTAAATAATCAATTAAGCTAACGAATCAACACAAACAAACAAGCTAAACACGAGATATGAATCAAAAGAGAAAAGTGGATTCTAGGGGTTGGAAGTTCCGGTTATGGCATAGGACTCAAGCTATCTAATCATCCTTGGATTAACTATGATATGTTGGGAGTGAGTGTTTCTAGATTTGGATCAATCACCGGGTAGGTCTCATGGTCCACTAGTCCGTCCCTAAGGTCTCATTACCGGGTAAGTCTCTAAGAACCTAAGGGGTGGAATTCCACACAAACCGGATTGTTACCTAGAGATCTAACCTATCCTTACCGGGTAAGTCTCGAAAGGGTTAGTCCTAAACAACTATCCTAGCACACTTAGTCCAATGGCGGCTTATGAGGCTCACCACTACCTAGGGTTTGTCATCTTTGGAATCTAAGAGTAAGGATCACCGGGTAAGTCTCTCCTAACACTTAGTTGCTACACTAGGTCACCCTAGGGTAGATTTTACTCAACAAACACTAGGATTTCAACATTCTAACAATCTAAAGCTAGATCCATCGAACCAGGGAGAATCACGGGCTGTTCTACCAAGTCCACGGCCGTGGTTTGGCAAGAACAAACCGTGGACTCCAACAGAGGCTACGTCCAAGTAAGTGACTCATCCAAGGGTAAATCTAAGTCCATCCTATCATAGTCCTAGCCATAACCGTCCTTTCCTTACCCCAGAATCACATCTATTTAGCCTACAACATTCATCATAACAATCGAAATCATCAAGCATAAAATCATGGCTTCCATTTGCAAGATAATGAAGAGAAAGAGATGAACAAGTGAAGTAAACAAAACCAAGCTGAAAGTAAGATTAAAATGACTCACAACCCTTCCAAAAGAAGGTTTAGATGGTTCATACAACTCTAGAAATCGATTCCGAAATTCTTCACTACAAAAGCTATCAAGGTCTAACAATGGTGTGTTCTTCTCCTTCTCCAATGAAGCTCTTCTCCAATGGTAGCTTTCTTCTACCTTCTCCTCCAAAGAATCTTCTTGTTGAGAGTATTGTTGTGTGTGTAGAGTGATGGGAGAATACCCAATTGAAAGATGCCCTCTCTCAGCCAATACAGGACCACTTTTATACTACAACTTTGCAAGAGCTGGCCAAGAGATCGTGGCACAGCTGTCACGAAAACCTGGTAAGAATCACGGTTGGTTCCACGGCCGTGGACCTTCAGTGAACCGTGGTTTGGTGCTTCAGCTTTGCTTTTGATCATTAGGCTTTGATTTGGTGCATGGCTTGTGTTGGCAAGGTTCCATGAGTCCTCCTTAGCCTCTAGTTTGCATCCTAATGAGTCCGAGGGTGTGTCATCTTAATGAACGATCCTCAAACGTATCGATTTAGCTCCTAAATCTCCCAAAATACCTACAAAGCAATGCACAAGTCCGTGTAGACGTCTATCTCGACAAAATACGTGAATCGAGTGCAAACGTTGTGAACTAGTGCTAAACCATGCATGAATGAGTGACAAATCTATCTAAATGATTACCTAAACCTAAGTCATAAATCGTGTTATCAAACACAATAATGAATGAAAAACAACTAGAATAAGTGCCTAGAATATCGCAATATTTCATGCTAATAGTAAGTCCCACGGACTTACTTGTATCTAGGTAACCTCAACTATCGATCAACCTCTCAAATTCCTGTAGGAATGAACACCGCTTGATAAACAACGCATATATATCAATCATTTAATCAATATACTAGAAGACTCACTTCTAGTCCCAAAGGATCAACAAGGATCATAAACATCGTCATCAACCTCGATAAGCTTATCAAAACCTCAAAGCCTCTTAAGGCATACAATCACATCATAATATCATAATCAACCTCAACAACACTTCTAGCCTATCATGATTCTAAACAAGATCAAGAAGGAAGGATAAACTTACCAAAGGGCTTGGTAAGTTCTGAGGAATGCGCGGGCAAGGAATGTGCGGGCGCGGTGACAAGTCTTTGACGCCGCGACTACGGCTGAACGCAGGTGCGAGGGCGGCGACATGCCTGAAGGTGCGGGGGGACTAAGGTAAGAGACATGTGCGGTTTCACCAACAGAGCTCCACTCTTCGTGTTCTTTGACAAATCTCTCACTTAACCCACTTCACTCCACATCTGGGAGCAACCAAGGCCAACCAGCCTTCATCCATACATATACAAAACACACCCAAATACACAAAAACAACAACAAGATCAATCTTGTTGGATCTTAAAACAAAGAAGAAGAAGAAGAAGAAGAAGAAGAAGAAGAATGGCTCACCACTCTTCTCAACTAACAGAGAGGGAACAAGTTGCAATCTTTGCCATCTTCTCATAGCAACAAATCATCGATCATCATCATTATCATCATCATCATCATCAATCTTCAAAAGCAAGAAGTTCAAGAAAGAAGAGAAAGAGAGAAAGAGAAGACGTGAGGAAAGAAGAGAGGAAGTTGGGAGTGAAATTGGGAAACCCTTAGAATAAGAGAGAGAAAGAGAAACTTAAGAGGGAAGAAACGGAAAAAGAAAGTCGGCAAAAAGGCGGCCGATCCCTAGTATGCCGCGACCGCGGCCCGACGTAGCAGCACCCGTAGTGGCGTGACTACGGGCGAGGTGAGGCGCGGTCGCGGGATATTTTAAGAAACATGGTTGTTACACGGGGTTTGAAAATTTTCACCATAACATGCAATAGTGTTGAATCTCGGTCTCGATCCTCAAATCTCGGGCGATATTTCATAGCTGGGGCCGCGATTTTTACTATGAATCCATAACTCGTCTTGGATGATGAAAACTGGATGTATTCTCGGAGCTTTACTTCTTCAAAGTGCAACAAAACTGAATATCTTGGTTCAAATGGCATTTCCTTATGGACTTGAGGATCCTTATCAGCAACTACTCTCCGTTTTCCCTCTAACTTCTTGCATGATTCCTATGTCTCTTTTTGACAATGTCCTCTTGTTTTCCTGCAATCCACTTTAATCGCTCCACTAAAAGTAAAAGTATAAGATCAAAGAAAGTTATGGAAAACAACTTAATCGCAAAGTCATTATAGTTTATAGCTAGATATGGATCACAATTCTTAGGGTAAGCACAACTAATAGGAGATAACAATACAATTTCAAAGTGTAGCTTCTCCCCTTCTTAGATTTAGTTAACTTCTTAAATAATCTCACACTAAGGTCTTTCCATGGAGCTTCCTTCCACATGAGTAATTCTCGATCCAAACTTCTAGGAGCGACGTTAATTGGTGGAAGCTCCTTAGATAACTCTTCTTTAAAGTCGGAAAGAAACCTTGAACGGCTAGGGCGAGGTTTTGCAAATTGGAATAGAAATAATCTCGATATTAGACAATCTCGGGTAGGAATCTCGGACGAGATTTCTTCTCTGGAGTAAAACTTTGCTTTCCTATGCTGCGGTTATGTCCTAATTATGGTAATACTCCCTTCACCATATTCCTCCGGCATTCCTAGTATATAGACTTCGTGTGTATTCTTCTCTTGGAATCCGCAACTTGCAATCCTACATTTAAACTCACTCACTTCTTTGTTGACAATGGTGCAAGGTTAACAAGATTTGAAAGAAACAATTTATCAACAAAGTCATGGTAGTGCAAAGTATACAACAATCTATGTAACCTAAAATTTTGATTAACAATCTCATGCGTAACATACTTCCTATTGGGATCTAAAAATGCCACAACTTGACAAGGCACCACACAAGGCCTTTCATACTTCTCCCTATGGGGTTTAAAAGGCTTTAAGTATGGAGTTAAAGTCAAATCAAAAGATAGATCACTAGGAAATTTTCCTAAATAGCAATCCAAAGGTGACTGCAACAACTTAGATTCTTGCACATCACAATCAAGAAAATCATCACACTAAAACTTAGGTTTATGATCATTGCAATCAAGAGAATGTTCACTCATGCTTGTGATAGCATGAAATATGACTATATTTTAGGCACTTGTTTTGATTGTTTTTCCTTCTAGGTAGTAGTGAGACTCAACATCTTCTATTTCGGTTTCGAGTGTCACAACCTTAACCGTTTTGGCTTATCTTTGATTCCTTGGGTTTGGGTATGGGTATTTGAGAGTAATTCTTAACCTTTGATCCTTTCTATATTGCAGCCTCAACTACCTTTATAGAGAGAGCCTTAGGGTGAGACATATAGGGTTTTGGAACTTTACCGTACATTACCTTACTTTAGTTATACCTTTGCAATCCCTACTTTGTCCTAACATCTATAGAATATCTTGAATCAATTGCCACGATTGGATACTTGGATCTTTAGGATTGTTGTTTTCCCAATATTTGCAAAGCTTCTATACTTTACTTGCTCGATAATTTGTGAACTGAATTTGATCCCCCAAATCCCTGAGTTCGATACTCTGGAATTCTTGCTTTACTACGCCGATCCGTACACTGCGGGTTCGCTTTGCTTGATTTCAGTTTTATAAATTTAAAGCATATTTGCACGCACACTTTTGAGCGAACAAGTTGTTGGCGCCGTTTCCGGGGATTTGGTTTAGGCCAAATTCGGCTCTCGATTGTCGAGCTTAGGAGCTTTTGCTCTTGTGATTAGATTAGTCTTTTTTGAGTGATTTTTGCAGATTCATTAGGTATATGCGAAAGACTAAATCTACCAAAGATCTAGTTTCTTTTGATCCTGAACTTGAGAAAACTTTGAGAAGAAAGTTGAAAGAGAAAAAGATGGTTGAAAATAATGAGAAGAACATCCAAGAGGAGTTGGATGAAGCTCGAACTCAACTCATTTTGAGCGAGAAGGCTCGCTTGGAAGAGAAGGAACAAAATCAGTTTCAAATAGATGAGCTACGAGCAATGATTCTAGACATGAAACTAGATAGGAATGATGCTAAGAAGAAGAAGAAAGCTAAGAAATCTATTGATGAATCGTCCGACGATGATGACATGCCGGACTTAGAGGATATTGCACCAATAATCCATCCAGTTCGTGACAATCCTAGACCACGTATTGATCCTCGCATTCCCGTTGGAGATGTGAGAGCCGCTTATGGAGGGGATGAACCACGAACCCTTGGCCAACGGATGGATCCAATTCAACAAGCACGCCATTTAGGTGTGAATTTCAGAGGTGAAGACGTCCAAGATTTTGGGTTTAGCCCGCAAGTTATTACCATGGTTGGCCAAAGCCAATTTGGTGGAACGAGTGCTGAATCTCCACACCAACACTTACAAATTTTCGAGATTCTTATGGAGACATTGAAGCTGAAGAGGGCTATCAACAACAACTACAAGATAAAACCGTTCTTCTTCTCTTTGAAGGACAAGGCTTTGTCTTGGTATCAAGCTCTTCCAGCTGGAAGACTTAACACATATGAAGATCTATCTTCGGAGTTCCTCACCAAGTTCTTTCTGCCATCCAAGACGGCGGAGTTGAGAGGTAAGATTAATGCTTTTTCTATGAAACCTAACGAAAGTTTGTTTCAATCTTGGGAAAGGTTTCAGGATCTTCTATTGGATTGCCCATACCATAGCATTTCAAAGCTGGAATTGTTGGAGATCTACTACAAAGGATTGGATATAGAGACACAATTCAAACTCCAATCTCTATCTTGTGGTACATTCATGGACATGAGAGAAGATGACGCTTGAGACTTCATTGAGAAGCAAGCCCAAGTGATTGAGAAGTATTCTCATCGAAAGGTGGATCCTAGCAATCGGAACCAAGGAGATCCGGGAGCTAAGTTGACTCAAGCTGCACAAACTCAAATATTCTCCCTCAACACCGAGATCAAGGAGTTGAAGGAAATCATAAGAGCTGGCCTTCAAAAGCCAAAGGAGCAAGATGTTGGTTACTTAGGAAGGGATAACAACCAAGACAATAGGAACAACTATTGGAATAATAACTGGAACAACAACAACAATAGGAACTCCAACAACAACAATTGGAGATCCAATCAACAAAACTCCGGTAATTCCTATTCACAAAATGGAAATTCACTAACACTTCCATCTTCTTCTTCTACTCCTTTGAAAAGCCAAGGTTAAACATCGAATGGCTCGGGCAAGCCTAAAAAGGATAAGCATGATGCCATGATGGAGACAATCTTAGGAAAGCTCCAAGGACTAGAGAATCACATCACTTCGGTTGATAAGGCACAAAAAGCCTTAGAAAACCAAGTGTTCAGCAAGGCCGGAGAAGTTCCTAGAGATCAAGAGAAGCTTCCCGGAAAGAGGGAGGACAACCCGAAAGGAAGGGTGATGGCGATTACTACTAGGAGTGGTGTAACAACCACCGATCCGTTGCCCAAGTTTGTAGAAGTCCCCGCTGAGAAAGGAAAAGATAAGGAGGAGGAGAAGGAAGATGTCTATGTCCTCCTCCAGCTTACAAACCTCCTCTACCGTTCCCGCAATCTAGAGCAAGAGCGCGTCTAGACAAGCAATTCGGTAAGTTCATTGATCTAATGAGCAAACTGCATATTAACATACCTTTTATTGATGCGATTGTAGGTATGCCCGCTTACGGAAGTTCTTAAAAGAGATTCTCTCTAACAAGAGGAAGCTGGAAGACTTTGGAGAAGTCAAGATGAGTTTGGAATCTTCGGAGCTCATCAAAACAATGACGGAGAAGATGCCCCCAAAGCTGAGAGATCTGGGGTCATTTTGTATTCCAATAGGAGTTGGAGAAGTCACATATGATGCTCTTTGTGATTTAGGAGCAAGCGTAAGCATCATCCCGCTTGCTTTGTGTAGGAAGATCGGTTTAGGTGAACCTTAACCGGTGAAGATGACGTGATACATGGAGGATCGATCCATAACTCGACCCGTAGGTATCATTGAAGACGTCCCAGTCAAGCTCGGTAAGTTCTATATTCCTATAGATTTTGTTGTACTTGACATCCCTGCAAATTGTCCGGTCCCGATCATACTCGGGAGACCATTTCTTGCAACCTCCAGTTGTATGGTGGATTGCAAGAATGCTAGATTAGCCTTCGATATAGGAGAAGAGAAGGTTGAATTTGTTCTCTCAACCTTGGTGAAAAAACCTGCACTTGGAGAGGATATGTTCAACATCTATGACGAAGAGGCGTCTAGAGAGGAAGTAAGTTCAATCCTATTTAGAGATCCATTGCAAAAGGTTATAACCATGAGCATCATGGAAAAGGGAGAAGAAGAGGATTGCAATGCTGAGATTGAAGCTTTGGAAGAGCTAAAAGAGGTACACAATGAAGAGTTTGAGAAATTCTATGATGGCTCGGAAAACAAAAGAAACCACGTCCAGTCGTGCTATTCCACGGCCGTGGTTCCACAAATTCAACCCGTAGAGTGTTATTTCGATAATATCAGAGACTTTCACGCCCTAAACCACGGCCGTGGAAGTAACAGGTGTGCCGTGGTTTTTGGAAATTCTGAGAACAATCCCGTCTTTCCTACAACCACTCTTGAGTCTTCTTCCACTACTCCCACATCCTTAGAGACTTCTAAGGAAGCATCGAGCACACCTCAAGACACATCAAAGGCATCAATAGCTTTGGAATTGAAGCCGCTTCCCACACATCTTTGGTATGCTTTTCTTGGAACTAATTCTACCTTTCCCATTATTGTTAGTTCCGATTTAAAGGAAGATGAACATGAGAAACTTATGAATGTTTTGAGGAAACATAGGAAAGCTTTAGGCTACACCGTAGAGGATCTTGTAGGAATTAAACCATCTTTATGTATGCACAAGATTCTAATGGAGGAGGATTACAAGCCTTCACGACAACCTCAAAGATGGTTAAACCCGGTCATGAAAGAGGTCGTGAAGAAGGAAATCCTTAACTTACTTGACGCATGTATCATCTATCCTATCTCCGATAGCAAGTGGGCGAGCCCCGTTCAAGTCGTTCCCAAGAAGGGAGGAATGACCGTTGTGACCAACAAGAACAACAAACTCATTCCAACGAGAACCGTGACGGGTTGGAGGATGTGCATTGACTGCCGCAAGCTGAACAATGCACCTAGGAAGGATCACTTCCAGCTACCATTCATAGATCAAATGCTTGAAAGGTTAGCACAACACTCCTACTTTTGTTACCTTGACGGTTATAGTGGTTTCTTTCGGATTCCGATTCACCCGGACGATCAAGAGAAGACCACATTCACGTGCCCATGGGGTATGTTTGCTTATACGAGGATTCTATTCAGACTTTTCAACGCTCCAGCCACCTTTCAAGGTGTATGATGGCCATCTTCTCGGAATATATTGAGGAAATCATGGAAGTTTGTATGGACGATTTTTGAGTTTATGGCTACTCATTTGACAATTGTCTTGCTAACCTTTCTCTTGTTTTGCAAAGATGTGAAGACAGTAACCTTGTTCTAAATTGGGAGAAGTGTCAATTCATGGTTAAGGAAGGCATTGTGCTAGGAAATTTGATCTCCAATAAAGGGATCGAAGTTGACAAGGCCAAGATAGAGACGATAGAGAAGCTTCCTCCTCCATCTTCGGTGAAGGGAATAAGAAGTTTCCTAGGACATGTAGGGTTTTATAGGAGATTTATCAAAGACTTCTCGAAAATTTCGAAACCACTAACTAATCTATTGATGAAGGATGTTGTTTTTAGTTTTTCGCAGGAATGTTTAGATGCCTTCTATAAGATTAGAGAAGCTCTCATATGAGCCCCGATAATCAAACCTCCGGACTGGAATCTTCCATTCGAGGTTATGTGTGATGCGAGTGACGTAGCTGTTGGAGCGGTGCTTGGACAAAAGAAGGAAGGTCGCACTCATGCCATCTACTATGCTAGCAAGACGCTAGACGAAGCACAACTCAACTATGCCACAACTGAAAAAGAATTTTTAGCCGTTGTATATACTTTTGAAAAGTTTTGTTCTTATCTTGTAGGAGCAAAAGTGATTGTATACACGAACCACTCAGCAATATGGTATTTGCTCTCCAAGAAGGATGCAAAGCCAAGGCTGATTAGATGGATTCTTCTTCTACAAGAATTCGATCTAGAGATTCAGGACAAGAAAGGTTCCGAAAATTCTGTTGCGGATCACCTAAGTCGTCTACCACACACCGACGGCGAAGATCTACCCATCGATGACTCCTTCCCGGATGAGCACTTACACATCATGGAAGAGTGTATCGACAAGATTTGTAGAGGTAACGAACCTTGGTTAGCTGATTTTGTAAATTACTTGGTTTGCCAGGAAATACCTCCCGAACTATCCTGTGCACAAAGAAAGAAGTTCTTTAGGGATGTCCGCCAATACCATTGGAATGAACATCTACTCTTCAAGAGAGGTCCCGACGGCATCATTAGAAGATGTGTGCCGGAAGACGAAATGCAAAGTGTCATTCGTCATTGTCATTTACTTCCTTGTGGATGACACGATAGTTCCCACAAAACTAGCGCTAAGGTATTGCAATCCGGATTCTTTTGGCCTACTTTATTTAAGGATGTGCAAACTTTTGTTTCTTGTTGCGATGCTTGTCAAAGAAAAGGAATTATCTCTAGAAGAAACGAGATGCCTCTCAACAACATTCAAGAGGTAGAAATCTTTGACGTTTAGGGAGTTGATTTCATGGGACCATTCCCATCATCTTGCAGAAACCAATACATACTTCTCGCTGTAGATTATGTTTCGAGATGGACTGAAGCAATTTCCTCTCCAACAAACGATGCTATGGTGGTTGTCAAGATCTTTAATAGAACTATTTTCCCAAGGTTTGGGACACCACGAACCATCATTAGTGACGGAGGTTCACACTTCATAGCCCTACGATTTTAAGCTCTACTAGCTAAGTATGGGGTGACTCACATGATCGCCACTCCCTACCATCCGCAAACAAGTGGACAAGTGGAGATTTCAAATAGAGAGATCAAAGGCATCCTTGAGAAGACGGTGTCAAAAACAAGGAAGGATTGGTCTTTAAAGCTAGATGACGCATTATGGGCGTATAGGACAACATACAAGACTTCCATCGGCACAATACCATACAACCTTGTGTATGGGAAGTCTTGTCATCTCCCGGTAGAGCTGGAACACAAGGCGTATTGGGTTGTGAAGTGGTTGAACTTCAACATGAAAGAAGCAGGTGAGAAGCACCTCTTAGACCTTAACGAGCTAGAAGAACTCCGCTTGAACGCCTATGAGAACGCCAAGATCTACAAGGAAAGGGCGAAGCGTTGGCATGATAAGCATATCATTCCAAAAGACCTCAAAGAAGGAGATCAAGTTCTCCTCTTCAATTCCCGACTTCGACTCTTTCCAGGTAAGCTTAAATCTCGTTGGACTGGACCTTACGTGATTAAACGTGTTTTTCCCCATGGCGCAGTTGAAGTATGGGGTGAGAAGTGCAGAAGTTTCAAGGTGAATGGTCAATGACTTAACAAGTACTCACCGGAGCTCCAAGCAGAAGAAATCGCTCCGATTGTCTTTATTTGAACATAGGAACGGTCTAGCTACAGACCCAAAACAAAGCGCTTCTTGGGAGGCAACCCAAGGTATTGCATTATCGTTTTTGTTTTCTTTCTTTCTTTCTTAGGTTAGTTTAGATTAGATGTCGTTCTTGTTTGTTTTCCACTAGATACCTTCCCGTATATTGTGTTTTTGGATGTCAAGAATAAGGAATAAGCAAAGGAAGGAAGGAAAAGTCGGAAAGAATGACGAAACTTGGATTTTTGGCACAGATCAGAGAGTTCCACGGTATCCGTACAAAACCACGGCCGTGGAACACCCCGACTGGCCGTGAATTTCCTAGTTTTTGGCACAAATCAGAGAGTTCCACAGGTGTCCGTACAAAACCACGGCCGTGGAACACCCCGACTGGTCGTGGTTTTCCAAAATTTTACGGCCACTATATATTTCCCTCTCCTTCACAAAAGCACACTCTTCTTCCCCAAAACCACGCCCAAAATCGCCGAAAATTGCCCCATCTCGTAATTCCTCATTCGGAGACCGATTCGAATGATTCTTCAACCAAAAGTGGAGCAAATCGAATCTTCTACAAGATCCATTCAACAAACTGAGCAAACAATCAACATTTGGGAAGGATTTTGGATTTTTTTCAAATCCAAACCATAGGTTTTCTCTCTTTCTCTTCTTGGTCAATTTGGTTCGTTTTTCTTGCAAATTTCTAGGAGAACTGGACGTAATTGGAATTAGAAGTAGTTTAGGACTGTGATTGCTGAGTTTGTTGTGAATTTGTTGAGTTTTCGAGGAATTTCGAGAATTCCACGGGTGCCGTACAAAACAACGGCCGTGGAACCTGAAGAATAGACCGTGGAATTTTCTGTTTTTAAGTGAAAATGTTTAGGAGGAAGTCTAGCAGAAATAAGAAGCAAAAGGGTGATAGTTCCTCTTCTTCCCAACCCCCTCCTAGTGAACCACCATCACCACCATCCCCTAGAATCCCTACAATCCATGAGGATTACGAAAGAGCCATGGATAATATTTCTAAGAGAGATGTGATAGGACCTAGATACATTGTTTTAGAGGAGCTTAAAGAGTTGAATGTTGTTGTTACGCTAGAAACATATAGCACAAAAGTCTTACTATTTATAACTCGATATATTTTCCTAACTCCTAGCAAATCCACAGTGTATGGGTCGTTTTGTAGCAAAGATAGTATTCCGACGTCAAACACGAAGACTAAGGTGAAATCAAATCAAACAAGTGATCATAGATAGTGCAAATCTAGTCTAAGAAAAGAGAAGGAGATAAAGAAATAAAAATCATGATATTTTTGGGTTTGGTTTTTGTGGTGATCAAGCAAAGATCACAAATCAAGCAATGTTATAAATCAAACAAGTAACACGGACAAACGACACAAGAACGAGATATGTGATCAAAGAGAGAAAAGCGGATTCTAGGGGTTAGGACTTCCGGTTATGGCATTGGACTCAAGTTTCTAATTAACCTTGGACAAGATATGGTATGTCGGGAAAAGGGTGTTTCTCAAATGGGATCAATCACCGGGTAGTTCTCATGATCCACTAATCCCTCACCTAAGGTCCTATTACCGGGTAAGTCTCTAGGAGCTTAAGGTTGGAAATTCTACACAAACCGGATTACTATCTAGGGGTCAAACCTCTCCTTACCGGGTAAGTCTCGAAAAGGCAAGTCCTAAGCATCAAACCTAGCACACTCAGTCCAATAGCGGCTTGTGAGGCTCACTACTACCTAGAGTTCATCATCTTTGGTATCTTAGATCAAGAATTACCGGGTAAGTCTCTTCCCTCACTTAGCTTGCTAGCATTAGGTCACCCTAGGCTAGATTATGCTTAACAAACACTAGGATTTCAATAATCTAACATTCTAACATTCAGATTCATCAATACAAGTACAACAAAGAAAACCACGGGCTGATCATATAGAACCACGGTCGAGATTCTGCAAGAACAGACCGTGATTTTGGGTCTGGGTCAAGATTCGAATGAGCAAACCATCCAAGAGTACATTCAAGTCTATTCTATCATAGTCCAAGCTATAACCATCATTCCATCACCCTAGAATCACAACTATTTAGCCAACAACATGCATTTTAAGATTCAAACTCAACAAGCAAACATTCATGGCTTCCATAGCAAGTAAGTGAAATGAAAAAGAAAAGAAACAAGTAGTCTTAGCTTAATATAAGATGAAACAAGACTTACAACCCTTCAAACACAGCTCCAAAAAGTTCCTTACAATGCTTTCAAATGTTCTCAACAAAAGTCACTCAAAACTCACTCAAAAGTTCACTCTAAATCCCTATCTTGGTGTGTTGTTCTTCCTCCAAAATAAGAGTGTTTTTCTTCTCCTCCAAGAACTCCCAATATGGATAATGATAATGTGTGAGAGAATGTGGGAGGATCCCCTAGCAACAGCCTGCAGGACCACTTATATTCTCCACCAAGAGCAAGGGTCGGGCAAAGAGATCGTGGGACACGTGTCAAGGCTGTCCAGAGAAAAACCACGGCCAAAACTACGGGCGTGGTTCTGCCCTTTAGGCCGTGGAAATGCCTGCTCAGCTCCCTTTGGATCATTAAGCCATGAGTTGGTGCAAGGCATGTACCAACAAGGTCCTATGTGTTCTCTTTTGCTCCTAGCTTGCTCTTTAATGAGTCCGGAAGTGTGCCATCACGAGGAATGATCTTCAAATGTATCGACTAAGCTCCAAAAGCTCCCCAAAATACCTACAAAACCGACAAGAGTTCGTGTAGACGCCTATTTCGACAATATGCATGAATTAAGCGTAAACGTCATGAACTAATGCCAAACCATGCATGAATAACGGGAAAAACTATCTAAATGAATGCCTAAACTAACGTCATAAATCACGTCATCAGTTGTTAATGACATGACTTGGTTATTAGATAGAACGGGATTGATCATATTCTCCGCCATTAGGGAGGATGCTTATGAAGAGATCGCAAGGGAGTTCATAACTTCCTTCGAGCATAGCGCCGTTAGCCGAACAGTGTCATTTAGGTTGATGGAGTGTAACTACGAGTTCTCCATAGTGCAGTTTGGAACCTTCTTTGGGTTTCATGAGAGCTTCAATGGAAGGTTTCCTAGGGGAGTGAATGCTAAAGACTTTTGGAGAGAGATAGCCATGATTTATGCTTCCGAGGACCGTTGGCAACCGGCCGATACTAAGGCCAAGCTCATATACCATTTAGCCACCAAGATAGCTCATGGATTCCTGTCGGAATGCCTCTTCCCTAGGACCGAAACATCCCAAAAGATCAAAGCTGATGAGCTCTTCCTCCTCTATTGCATGCTTACCGATAATCCCGCGGATTGTGCCACTTTGCTTGCCTCCACCCTTAGTAAGGTGAAGAACAAATCGGTCGGGAATATAGGGTATGGAGGTATGGTGACTCACATTGCCAACCAGCTGGGCATTGACTATTCCGCTTGCACTAGGATAGTTGCGAGACCTTTGGGTCTCAATGGGCTCATGACTAGAGGTCTTATCTTTCCTCGCCATCATGGTACACCTACCGCAGCCATGCCTTAGGAGGAAAGAGGTGGTAGAGGCATCCCATGGCTCCTGAAGTACTCCCTCATGCTTGGCCGCCATAATTGGAAGGAGACCTTTGTTCCGATGCATACCAATAGGTTAGTAGCTCCTCCTTATGTGCCAGACGAGATTCCAATTGAGGCTGCAATTGATGATGATGAGGAGATGGGAGGAGGAGACCATCCGGATGCAGGAGGGGATGAGCATGACTTTGGATCATTCCCGGATCAGCCAGCTGACTTCTCGGAGCCACCTAGGAGATCCCCCCCATCAACTGAGACCTTCTGGTTCTTCTTCCTCACGCCGGGCTAGTGTTAGTGAGCGCCCGACATGGATGGAGGCTCCACCTGCTTGGTATGGACAACATCCATCTTGGATGGGAGCTCCGCCTCCTTGGTATGATCAGCCACTAATTGCACCGATGCCTATTCAGTAGTAGCAGCCGGAGTGGTTACAGTAGCCTCTCGCATGGTATGGAAAGCAGCCGGCATGGGCGACCGACCTTTCCAGGATGGTGGGAGACTTGAAGATCCACCAACAGGCGCATGCTGTGGAGCGACAGGAGAACGCCAGGATCTTACGTGATGTATACCGCCAGCAGTTTGGGCGTCCCTTCAGCTTCGACTTCTTCCCATATCCACCACCTCCTTCACAGTGATCGTTGATGGATGTTTTGAGCCACTCTACTACCATTAGTGAGTTTTCTTTGTTTTTTTTCTTTTCTTTACTATTTTTTTTCTTGAACATTGAGGACAATGTGTATGTCAAGTATGGGGTGGGTGTGACTCTCGTTTGTAATAACTCGATACACTTGCTTGCTTTTAATTCCATGAACACTTGCATCTTTCTTTTATTTGTCACACGTTTCATTATTGCATTGCATTGAAAAGCTTTGAAAAACCCATAAAAATTTTGAAAAATTTGAAATTATTGTGCTTCTAAGATTAGAGATGATTTCTATGATGAATCTACTTGTGGAATGAGTTTTTGATGACTTTTGTATGCTTGAATTGAAATATGAATTGTGGAAGAAATTGAGTATGTTGTTTAATCTTTCTTGCAAATTTCATAATGTGAAAGTTTTATCTAAATCATATTGAGGAATGAAGGTTGAAATCACAATATAAGTTCTTATACTTCTTTATGAGATGATTAAGGCACCTCGATTTTCTTGCTTCTTTCTTTGATCATTTAGCCCCTCCATGAAAATACTTGTCTCCTTTACCTATCCGGGATTTAGGAAGAGTTGATTTTGGCATATTTGATATGGGAGGGCCATGAAAGCAATTGTTTGAATTCAAAGTATAGAAAAAATAGGTTTGGGGAAGTCAATCATGATGATGAGTAACTCGGCACCATTCACATAGCCGGGTGTTTGTGTCTTGCCAAAGTCGGATTGAGCGATATTCCTAACGGATTATGGTATGTGCATCAAGGGTTTGAGGCATCTCGAAATTGAGAAACGCCAATCTCCTAAGCTTCGGTTTTTGTGCACCGCTGTCCATATTTCCAAAAGTAAAGTCGGAAAATTATGTGAAAAAAGTAAAGAGCAAAGCTCTAAGTTGGTGGCTAGTTCAAATGGAGAAAAGAAAAGAGTTTGTGTTGTTCCTTTTTTCCGGATTCATACACCACATTCCTTTACAAGTTTCCCACCCTTTCCATATTCTTGACCTTACTTGAAAGTCCTTGAGATCATAAGAATGTTATTTGACTTGGTGATCCAAATTGAAGTTCCACATGTTTGATTTTGACAATACTTGAAGGTTATGATATTTGTCTTGAAGTTTATGTAATTTTTGATGTTTCCTTTGCCTTACATATTTTGGTTTATGTATATGAACGTTTTCAAGGATGCATGAAGCAAGATTTGAGGACGATCTATTGATTAGAAGCACATTACCAAAAAGATTATTTTTGTTTTGTTTTGCATTCATATTTCATTCTACCTTATGTTCTAAGCTTTTGAAAACCTTGCTTGGGGACAAGCAAGCGACAAGTATGGGGTATTTTGATATCATGAAATATGACTATATTTTAGGCATTTGTTTTGATTATTTTTCCCTTCTAGATATGTACATGGATATGAGTTTGAAGCATTTATGAGCACATTCACCTATTTTATCGATATGGAGATCTACACAAGCGTTGTTATGTTTATAGGTGAATAAAGGCTAGAATTGGAGCATATATGAAGGGAATGGAGTATTAGACCATGCTAGATGTCAAGAAGATGCTTTGGAGAAGCTAAGAAAGGAGCATGATTTGAGAACTTCATGAAACGAAGGCTTTCACAAAGGCTTTTGAGTTCCACGACCGGGGTTCTTCAAGATCCAGCCGTGGTTTCTTCTGTCGTACGTCCTTTGCTTTTGCTTTGATCCAAAGTTAGAGATATGCTTTAACCTAGCCTTGGCTTGCCTTTTCTAGGTAGTAGTGAGACTCAACATCTTCTATTTCGGTTTCGAGTGTCACAACCTTAACCGTTTTGGCTTATCTTTGATTCCTTGGGTTTGGGTATGGGTATTTGAGAGTAATTCTTAACCTTTGACCCTTTCTATATTGCAGCCTCAACAACTTTTATAGAGAGAGCCTTAGGGTGAGACATATAGGGTTTTGGAACTTCACCGTACATTACCTTACTTTAGTTATACCTTTGCAATCCCGACTCTGTCCTTACATCTATAAAATATCTTGAATCAATTGCCACGATTGGATACTTGGATCTTTAGGTTCACCTGCAGAGACGCGCCTCCGTCCATCAGCAAGGTAGTGTAGACAATAGGAGAGGGAGGACAGATGGAGAAGAGAGGAAGTGCTCACCTTGATCGTCCTATAGCCTCGCAGGTAAGATTGAAACTCGTCACTTGGTTGTGAGATGGAGGAGGCTGGCAGCGTGTCGTTCTATGTAGCTTGTATAGGTTGTTCCGAGTAGTTAAAGATGGGACGAAGAGTGATATAGAAAAGAGCGAGATTCTAGGTTGTGATTGTGGTGAACCTCACGATAGAAAAGATACGTGCAGTTAAGAGGAGGTGAAGGAGGAGGCACGTAACGGCTGGCTCTTCACGTGGAGATCAACGAGCTTCCTTCAGCGCCTGGGCTTCCTGGGCTGCGGAACTGGATGCAACCGGCCCGCTTCTTCCTGGGCTGCGAGTTGTTGAGTCGTCCAAGAGGTTGCTGTCATCTGGGCTGGTTGGAGACACAAGCGGTATGGGCTGAGGTAAGTCTGAGCATGAGAAGCTGGCCCGAAAACAAGGTAAAAGGTTGGGTTGGAGGTTGTCAAGACCTTGTCATGGTCTTGTCAACCGTTGTCGTGTCCTCGTCGTAAACTCATCAAAGGTTGTCGAATTCTTGTCTATAATCATGTCATAACTTAAATTAGGTTTTGAAATTCTATCATTTTATGTGACTAAAAGAGTACATAAAATGATAGAATTTGTTTTAGTAAACTTTAAGTAGGATTAGAAAGGTCGACCGATCGAAAAACCGATTTGACTCGGATTCATCGGGATTAAAATTTTTCGGATATTACATCAGTGCCCCCTTAAAATAAGTTTCGTCCCGAAACTTAGAATAATGTATCTAAACAAACGATTTCCATCACTGGCTTTGTATAACTGGTACCATTAAATCTCGTTTCTTAACATGTAACTACTCGATCATCATAATCAGGCACACATCAAAGAAAACACAATCAATCAATCCAAGGTAAAAGCATGAAAAGTCAAATAACACAGCATTCGAGTACTAACTCGTCGGTACAAAGTAACAGCTAACCCCGCAAAGAACTCGCGGTAATTACGTCTAATACTCTCTTCTGTCTCTCAAGTGGCCTCATCAACTACTCGTCTAGACCATTGGATCCTCAACATCGGTATCTCCTTGGACCGCATACGTCTAGTACTGCGCTCCAGGACAACTACTGGGTACTCCACAAATGTATGGTCGGGCTCAACTATCAAATCCTCATGGTTGATGACGTGTCTCGGGTCCAGGATGTACTCTCTCAATTGAGATACATGGAAGACCGGATGGACACCCTCTAGTCTCGGTGGTAGTGCTAATCGGTAGGCGACCTCTCCGACTCTCTCCAAAATCTCAAAAGGTCCGACATATCGGGGACTCAACTTCCCCTTAATGCCGAAACGCCGGACTCCTCTCGTCAGTGACACTCTCAACCACACCTGGGCAGCCACCCTAAACTCTAAGGGTCGACGCCTGTTGTCGGCGGAGAATTTATGGCGACTCAGAGCTTCTAACATCCGCTCTTGGACCAGGGAAACCCGAGTGATGTCGTCTTGTATCTGATCTGGAGCTACTCCATCAGCTCTGCTAGGCTCATCCCAGCACAATGGCGTGTGACATCTCCGCCCGTACAAAGCCTCATAAGGGGCCATCCCAATAGACGCATGCCAACTTTTATTATACGAAAACTCTACAAGTGGAAAGTGATCTGGCCATACATGTCCCCAATTCAGTACACAAGCCCGCAGCATGTTCTCTAACGTATGGATAGTCCTCTCAGACTGACTGTCGGTCTGTGGGTGATAAGCAGTGGTAAAGTGGAGACTCGTCCCCAAAGCAGTATGTACCTGCTGCCAAAATCTCGAGGTGAAACGTCCGTACCTGTCGGAGACAATAGTCCTCGGTACTCCATGGAGTCTCACAATATATCTGGTAAACTCCTCAGCTAGAAGACTTACCGGCCACGTTTCCTTAATCGGAATGAAACATGCGGTCTTCGTCAGATGGTCTACTACCACCCAAATAGCATCAAAACCTCTGATGAGTCTCAATCCCGTGACAAAGTCTATCGATATATCCTCCCACTTCCACTGTGGTACTAGTAGTGGGTGAAGCTCTCCTCCGGACCTACGATGCTCAATCTTGACCTGTTGGCAGGTCGCACACTGAGCTACATACCGAGTCACGTCGGGCTTCAAACCACCCCACCAGAAGGAACGTCTCACATCCTTGTACATCTTACTCACTCCAGAATGTACTAAGTATGGGGTAGTATGAGCCTCACCTAATATCCTCTGTCTCAACTCACTGTTTGATGGTACACAAATGCAGTCCTGACGTCTCATCACTCCATCAGCACCAATAGTGAACTGAGGTGTCTCACCTCGAGACATTCTATCTCGGATCTTGGCCAAGGATGGGCAATGCTCCTGCTTCTGTCGGATCTCTTCCAACAGATCAGGAAGTAACTCCAAAGTATCCAATTGACTAGCTATATCTGGAAACAAAATCTCTATCTCTAACCAAGCCAAATCTCTCTGCAACTGTGGTTGTACTGTCAACCGGGCTATCGCCTTCTCCCGAGGCGTCTTCTGGCTCAAAGCATCAGCTACTACATTTGCCTTTCCGGGGTGGTAGAGAATCTCAAGGTCGAAATCCTTGATCAACTCTAACCACCACCTCTGGCGGTTATTCAACTCTCGCTGAGTGAATATGTACTTTAGACTCTTATGGTATGTGAAGATCTTACATGTTGCCCCATAGAGATAGTGACGCCAGATCTTAAGAGCATGGACTACCGCAGCTAACTCTGTGGGGCAGTTCTCCTCATACGTCTTCAACTATCGAGACGCATAGGCTATGACCTTACCCCTCTGCATCAAACACACCCCAAGCCTAGCTTGGATGCGTCACTATATACCACAAAGTCATATGTACCCTCAGGTTGTGCTAAAATTGGAGCAGACGTCAATCTCCTCTTCAACTCTTCAAAACTCTGCTGACACGGCTTAGACCAGACGAACCGAGTAGTCTTCCGCAACTAACTCTAGATCATGTGTGGGGTTTAAAAGGCTTTATGTATGGAGTTAAAGTTAAATCAAAAGATAGATCACTAGGAAATTGTCCTAAATAGCATTCCAAAGGTGACTGCAACAACTTAGATTCATGCACATCACAATCAAGAAAATCATCACACTACAACTTAGGTTTATGATCACTGCAATCAAGAGAATGTTCACTCATGCTTGTATATATGTCATGTTGATCATCATCATCAACTTTAAGTATCAAATCATACTCAAGCTTATGGGTTTCCATACTAGTCTTAGCATGTGACACATTAGTAGATTCCGATTTTAATAAGTCTAAATGATCATGCATAGTAGATTTACAATCACAAACCTTTACGCTTTTAGCATCCTTGTCTGTCACAAATCTCGGTTACAACCTCGGCTGGATGGGGGTGAGATTTGGGGGCTGAGATTCTGGACTGGAATGTTTAATCTTTATAATTCCATTATGCTCTAGATGAGATCTAAGTGATTCATAATCTCGTTCTCCCCTAAGATTTCGTTCACAACGAGGATAATCTCTCTCATCCTTGAATTCCTAATAGTTAACAAACTTTTGACGGTTAGGTGTATCATAGTATTGACTTAAATAACTAATACCTTGCTTATAATAAATCTCTGGGGATTAAACCGGGGTTGGAGGAATATAGTTATCAAATCTCGACCGGGGCAAGATTTTCAAATCTCGGGAGAGTGTTGAGGATTTCGGCCGAGATTTTTGGCTGGAAAGGAATGCCATTAATCCTAGCCTCTCATTTATGTTGGTCAGAGATGCCACGAGTTGTTTCATCATGGCCCGGGCTTCGGGATTGTTTAACCCACTTCCTAGGAACCGTTATGGTCTTTAGATCTATACATCCTGCACAATCACATTAAGTAACAACAAACTCGTGAAGCTAGTGAAAACGAAGGTTCCTTACTTTTTTTCTCTCTCACTCACGCTCTGTTGTGAATCTCAAGCTAATTTGATGTAATTGTCTTGGATGGATTAACGCTTCTTTACCACTCATTGAACTAGCTTCAACTAGAACTCCTCAGATGCCTCAAGTAGCCAACTTGGTTTGGAAGAAGGTTCTTGTGTTGAAAGAAAGTTAAGGAACTCCTGTTGTAGGTCTCTTCACACAATTGACACAAAGTAGAATGAATTTGTAAGTATGAACACTAGTAAGATAGAAAATATAGATACTAACTAACACGCCCAAAGAATTCGACTCAATGTGTTTAGAGTGAAAAGAGGCACAGAATAGGCACACATGAGATAACGAAGAGAGATTTATGTACCTCGCACTTGAGAAACTGGAGAGAGAGTTATCCGGTAAGGGTTAAGTCTCGACATTAGCAAATATCGGGTAAAGGGGTGAAATCTTGGCGAGATTTATGTCTAGAGGAACGAGATTTGTCAAGAGGCAAGGTCTTTGGGATATAAAGGTTGGGGCTTGAGGTAAGCTTCTTCTTTGCTGCCTTCCTTGCACATATACTCTTGGATCGTAGTAACTTTTGTCCGAATGGCTTCACTAAAACTTTAGGTTATAATCAATGATATAAATATAAGGTGAAGTCAAGGGAGGACCTTTGATGTTATATGAACATGTATCCAAGGTTGATGATGGATATAAGGTTGTTGATGATTAAAATGGTCGAACTTTGTGGAGATATTCGGTTATGTTTGAAGATATGATAAGATCTCACCTACTAGATAAGATCTTAACAATAAGATACTCCATATATCTCTTTTCTTTCATTCTGTAACTTGACCAAATATTTCTATGAAGATATGTTCCAAATATAACTTTGGATCTGATTAGATTTGAGGAGAAAGTCTCGATCTTTTCGTTAGAAAAAATCTCGGTCTATCTTATGTAAATCTCGGTCGAGATTTTCGGCACAAGGCCGAGATTTTGGTTCTGTAGTGGAATCTCGATGAGTTCTCACTATTTTAGGTTATGGTTGGCTTGTGTTTGGCTATGACTTTTCTCTCTTTTCCAGTAATCACAAGACAACGCACGTTAAGCTCAAATAATCTGGAAAGAGATGGCAGACCCAAAATACTCGATTTTTATGTCACTCAAAGAAGACTCAAATAAAATTTACTCGAGCCTTTGGTGTATGGTTGAGTCGGACTTCAATCATTTAGCTTTGACACCACTTTAATGTGGGATTAAAGCCGCAGTTTTCGATCTAGATTGAAAGTCCTCGATTTGAACAACAGAGACAAATCTTAGTTAAACTTAAGAAAATCTCGGGTGAGATTTTGATAAGAATAGGCCGAGATTCTGTAAAACTCATAATACGAAATTGTGGATGATAATGAAAGTAAAAAGGTTATTAATGGAATGAAATATAATAAGTATAGGAAGATCGGACTAATTATAAGATTTGCAAAGATCCTTGATCAATTATGGGTCAAAACCCTAAACAAAGAATTATCTTAACCCTTCTTTCTTCAACCTTACACAAGTCTTCTAAATAAGACATGTACAAAGAGGGACTAGTTTGACTAGTAACACCAATCTTCAACACAATTAACACACAAGAACAACCTAGCAGAGATTCATAACAATTCAACCAAAAACTCTCCTTTTGATTGAATAGAAATGATAAAATGCAAACTCCGTGAGCGAAGTCACAAGTATCTCACAATAATGTGAAATTTAAATTCAAATCTAAATTGCCTATGAATTTCGTCCTCTAAGGCTATTTATAGAAGAGATTCCTTTAAAAGATAATTTAAAAACTAAAAGATAGGATCAAAAACTAACAAATACCTTTAGATTGTTTCAGAGCTTAAATGTATTATAATAACAAAAGATAAGTAGAGGATAATAATCCTAAGATCGAGGTTCTACTCGATAACACGTAACAGAATAAAAATCTTGGTCTTGACTTGTAAATCTCGGGTGAGATTTTAGGCTGTTGGCCGAGATTTTGCTTCTTCCATGCAGTTCTCCATTCTACCCGACCCTCCCATGTTTGCAGCTTGCTAGTAACCTCTCCTTGAGTGTCTCCTGCTCTTGACTTAGTGATGGTTCCATGCAATGTAGGTGTTATCAAGGATGGTCCCATATCAACAAATCCTTGATAGTTTTTTTTTATGGTGTAATTTATATTGTTTTATTTTTACAGTGTAATTTGGTAATAAAAATAGTTAAATATCAAAATCACGTATCTATAGATTCTAATAGCTACCCAAATATTTTTAAATTTTATTATTTTCATTTAGATATTGTCCAAAGTAAATCTTAAAAAAATATTTGGTTAACGAAAAATCCTAATAAATTGGTCTTTATTTTTGTTAATCAACTAGTATAATACCCGCACCTTGTGCGGGTTTTGAAAAAAATGAGAAAGAATATTGTGAAATAGATTTTTTTTTTACGTGCTTTTGTTTTGTATACTTCTCTAATCTAATCATGCGTCCACAGCGCGCCACGTCATCAACCCGTGCTCTATTTTAGTAAGTATAATAGATTTGGTTTCTATAAAATTATTATTTTAATAATAAAAGATTTTATGGTTTAAAATATAGTGTAAAAAATAAAGATTTATTGGCTTTAATTGTGGGAGCTCAATTTCAAAAATCCTGCGTCCACAGCGCGCCACGTCATCAACCCGTGCTCTGTTTTGGTAAGTATAATAGATTTGGTTTCTATAAAATTATTATTTTAATAATAAAAGATTTTATGGTTTAAAAAATAGTGTAAAAAATAAAGATTTATTGGCTTTAATTGTGGGAGCTCAATTTCAAAAATCCTGCGTCCACAACGCGCCACGTCATCAACCCGTGCTCTGTTTTAGTAAGTATAATAGATTTGGTTTCTATAAAATTATTATTTTAATAATAAAAGATTTTATGGTTTAAAAAATAGTGTAAAAAATAAAGATTTATTGGCTTTAATTGTGGGAGCTCAATTTCAAAAATCCTGCGTCCACAGCGCGCCACGTCATCAACCCGTGCTCTGTTTTAGTAAGTATAATAGATACATAGATATTCGATTATTATTTTCGTTTAAATATTGTCCAATGTATATCCTCAAAATATATTTGGTTATCGTAAAATCCTAATAAATTGGTCTTTATTGTTGTTAATCAATACATGCAATTCTCCACCGGACCCTCCCATGTTTGTAGCTTGCTAGTAACCTCTCCTTGAGTGTCTCATGCTCTTGACTTAGTGATGGTTCCATGTAATGTAGGTGCTATCAAGGATGTCCCACATCAACAAACCCTTTTAGTTTTATTTTTATGGTGTAGTTTATATTGTTTTATTTTTACGGTGTAATTTGGTAATAAAAAATAGATAAAAATACCAAAATCACGTATCTATAAATTCAGACAGCTATCCAAATATTTTTAAAATTTTTATTTTCGTTTAGATATTGTCCAATGTAAATCATCAAAATATATTTGGTTAATGGAAAATTCTAATAATCGGTCTTTATGTTTGTTAATCTGGATATTCGATTATTATTGGAATTTTAAAAAAAGTTGTTAGCTATTTTGATTATTATATAAATGTTTTTTTAACTTAATCTTATGATAATCAATTACGTAACAAACATAAAGAGTTTAAGAACCGAATTTCAGGTTTAGTTAATTTAAATAAATAATTATAAATCGGAACAACCTATTTTTTTTATAAATTGTGAATTCTTCACAAATTTATTCTAACAATCCAAATAATTAATTTAATTAAAAAAAACCGTTCTTATATGGGAAGATATTTTAAATCAGCAATTAGAGATTTAAAAAGAAAAAATTAAATCAATAATTAGGGAAGGCTTGCTCTCAAAATTAGGTTAAATATTTATCTGAAAACAAGAGTATTTTTTTTATTTGAAGAAATATTTGAAAATTTTCAAAACATGATTAGGCCAAGATGGTGAAATTGTGGTGGTACCTGCATTACTCTCAAATTATATTTATAGATTATTTTAACTATTAAATACATTTAAATATATGGTTTAAGTATCTTTAATTTTAATGGTTGGCATTATATAATATCATACAAAATTACTTTATTTGAAACTTTTCTTTATAATAAGTAGAAGATTTAAAAATTATATTTTCTTATACATGTTATTCACATTATTTGAATTACATTTTTTCTTATGTTTTATATAATCTAAAATATAGAAAGTGACCGCAATATATACAATTTAATATATTGAAGGTATACATATATGGATGAATTTGTCATCAAATTATATGTATTTTAAATATAAGTTAAATTGATAATATATAACTTTAAAAATACTTAATTATTATATATTTAGAATAAATATCAATACGTGATTCGTGCAGTGCACAAATAGTACACTAGTTTTATTAAGAGGGGTAATACGGACACGACGATGGATTTCGTAAACGCACGACGGTTACGGAATCCGTGACCGACACCGGTTCTGTAACCGATTTTTTTTTCCTGACATCACGGTTACGAGTTCCGTATACGTGATGATGTCAGATTTATTTTTCGGGTTAGAATTCACATAGAAAACTATCACGGATCCGGAACCCGCAATCGTGACGGTTACGAATACGGTTCACTTTTTTTTTTGTTAGAATTTACAAAGAAAGTCATCAAGGTTACGGAACTCGTAACCGTCACTAAGACTGTCCAAACGGTCCGGACCGGAAAGTCATGGACCGAACCGGACCGTTTCAGGTTATTATGAAACTGTCCATGCACCGGACTGTTTAGTTTTTATTTTTTTTAATTTTTTTTAAATATATTTTTTTATGGATTAAATCCGGTCCGGGTTTGGACCGAACCGAACCGGACCGAATGTTGTTCTAGTTAAAAAAATATTAAATATAAAAATTCCGGTCCAGACCATAATATCTTGGACCGAACCGGACCAAAAATTTCCAATTACGGTCCAGGAATGGACTGGACCGGACCGTAATTTCCGGTCCGGTCCACGGTTACGGATTCCGTAACCGTAAAAAATGTCACAGATTCGGAACCCGTAAACGTAACGGTTACAGCATCCGTAACCGCCGTTTATTTGTGAATTCCATCGTGGTGCATTTACGACTTCCGTTTATTAAAACAAGCAAACACACCCGACTACTGTTTTAGATGCTAGGATAATTGCTCAAAAATTCACAAAATTACAAGCACCAAAACGCACAAAATAAAGAAGTAAAAATTTATGGCCGAAGATTTAAGGTTGGACTATTTAAAAAAAAACCCATGAGAAATTAGGGCCGAGCCCAATAAGACAGGTTCGGTCCGTTCGGGTACGGAAATGTGACGGTGGCACGTGTGGCGGGCATTGTACGTGCGAGATTTCAAAAAATTTAGGGTTTTGAATGGTGGGTGACCACGGTCAGCCCCGGGCAGCACTTAAGCATATCATCCCAGCCCTCCCGCTCCTTGAAACTCGCTTTGGAAAAATTTGCCCCGATTTATATTCGCATTTCCCCCCTTTCACTTCTCAATCCCTTCCTACTAGAGAGCCTCTCTCCTTCATTTCCCCCTGAACCACCCAAGCCCTAGATTCGGCTCCTCCTGCTCTTCATCCTTCCATAAGCCCTACTTCCTTGTCTTCTAATCGCTGGGGCTTTAGGTTTACGAGGTATGCTTCTCTCACTCTTTCTTTTTAGTTACATTCATTTGTAATTTTGCCCATATCAAGACTTATTGTTGCTTTTTCCGCTGTTTAAGCTTGGATCTATTCGAACTTCCGCCTGTGGTTCTTGTTCTCGAATTTCTGTTTTCTTACAGTGGCTTTCACTGTTGCACTCATGTTCATTACTTTCAATCATTGAATGGTGTTGCGACCAAGTATTTTTTTTTTGCTGTATCGGTTTCGATTAAAAGGTTTTAGGTGTACATTCTATATCTCGGTTGGATAACTGCCGATGAAGTTGGAACAAAAGCCACTGACATGCTGCAACTTTAAGGTTTTGATATGTATGCCCTAGTGGGGCTTTGCAGATGTATTCGGTAGTGCTTTGATTTTGGCTTTGCTGCTCTGTTTAACTCAATTTGATTTATGTCTTCTACTTGATGTTGCTTTCTCCAACTGCTATTTCTGTATGAATTTGTTATTGTTTTTTTTTTCCTTCTGTTGGTTTATTGGATTATTAATTGATATGAGTCGGTGCGCTGTGCCCTAAAATTAAAGTTGTTCTAAATCCTAGTGAAAGAGGACATCGTTTTTACTTCATTTTCGTTACTTCAAAATTCAAATGCTGTTTGAAGTGATTGGTTTCTGCTCTGAACAGAGAGATTCTGTCTGACTTAGCCGTTTCTGATTTTACTTTGGTTGTAGTTTGGTTTTCTCCTTTTCTCTTATGCCTCCCCTGTAATCTTATGAACGCTATTGCTTATTTTCTCTTATGCCTCCCCTGTAATCTTATGAACGCTATTGCTTATTTTTCAAAATGATGTTTACCGTTAATAATATATTTGATACAAGTCATCACAAATCGGGTGCATGTAGGAAATGGCAATGGAAGTCACCCAGGTCCTTTTGGCTGCTCAGTCTCCTGATGCTAAGATTCGAACAGAAGCTGAGGCAAATCTCAGGCAGTTCCAAGAGCATAATCTGTCGGCTTTTCTTCTATCACTTTCGGTTGAACTTTCAAACAATGAAAAGCCCCTAGAGTCACGTCGATTGGCTGGTATTGTGCTGAAAAACTCACTAGATGCAAAAGATGCTTCAAGGAAGGATCATCTCATCCAACAATGGGTAGCAATTGATAGCTCTGTGAAGTCTCAAATCAAGGACTTGCTCATGAGGACTCTTGCTACAATGGCACAAGAAGCAAGGCACACAGCTGCACAAGTTATTGCAAAAATTGCAGGCATTGAGATTCCCCGGAAGGAGTGGCCTGATTTGATTGGATCATTGCTGAACAACATGACACAGCAGGATAGTCCAGCCACTTTGAAACAGACAACATTGGAAACACTTGGGTATGTATGTGAAGAGATATCTCACTTAGAGCTTGATCAAAAGGAAGTAAACTCTATACTTACTGCAGTTGTTAAAGGAATGAGCGTTTCTGAACAAAGTCCAGAAGTCCGGTTGGCAGCAACAAGAGCATTATACAATGCTCTTGCCTTTGCTCAGACCAACTTTGAGAATAAGATGGAGCGAGATTATATAATGAATGTTGTCTGCGAATCTGCAGTCTCCAAAGAAGTAGAGATCAGGCAAGCTGCTTTAGAGTGTATTGTAGCCATTGCTTCTATGTACTATGAGTTTCTTGAACCTTACATGGAAAAACTCTTCATTCTGACTGCAAATGCAATCAAAGTTGATGAAGAAGCTGTTGCCCTTCAGGCAATTGAATTCTGGAGCTCCATATGTGATGAAGAATCAGAACTTCAGGAAGCAATTGATGCCGAGAGTGGGCAGTCAGAATCTCCTCATTCCCGATTTGTTGAGAAGGCTTTGACGTCGTTAGTACCTGTGCTGTTGGAGACTCTTCTTAAGCAAGATGAGGATCAGGACCAGGATGATACTGTTTGGAATCTGTCCATGGCCGGTGGTACATGTCTTGGTCTCGTTGCTAGGACAGTTGGTGATGCCATAGTTCCTCTTGTTATGCCTTTTGTGGAGACTAATATTGTGAATCCAGAATGGCGATGCCGTGAGGCAGCGACATATGCTTTTGGTTCCATCCTTGAAGGACCTACCCTTGAGAAGCTGTCTCCTTTAGTTCAAGCTGGATTTGAATTTTTGCTCAAGGCAACAAAAGACGAAAATATTCATGTGAAGGACACCACTGCATGGACACTGAGTAGGATATTTGAAATACTGCACTGTCCAGGCTCTGGGTTTTCTATAGTAACGGGTGCAAACCTTCAACAGGTACTTGGTGTCTTACTTGAAAGTATAAAGGATGCTCCCAACGTAGCTGAAAAAGTATGTGGAGCTATCTACTACCTTGCTCAGGGGTATGAGGATGCGGGACCAGACTCAGCTGTTCTCACTCCCTATCTCCCAGATATTATAACCTGTGTTATAGCAACAGCTGAGAGAACAGATGCAAGTGACTCCAAGCTTCGGTCTGCTGCTTATGAAACCTTGAATGAATTGGTTAGATGTTCTAATTTGCCAGAAACAGCGAACATAATCCAGCAGCTCCTCCATCTAATAATGACTAAACTGGGACAGACTTTGGATATTCAAGTCGTCTCATCTGATGATAGGGAAAAACAAGGAGATCTGCAGGCTCTTCTATGTGGTGTTCTTCAAGTTATCATTCAGAAACTAAGTAGCACCGATGAGACGAAGCATACGATCCTTCAAGTTTCAGACCAGATAATGATTTTATTCCTCAAGGTATTTGCTTGTCGTAGCTCAACAGTGCATGAGGAAGCAATGCTTGCAATAGGTGCATTGGCATATGCTACAGGTGAAAAGTTTGGGAGTTACATGCCTGAATTTTACAAGTACTTGGAGATGGGCCTCCAGAATTTTGAAGAATACCAAGTTTGCTCAGTAACCGTTGGTGTTGTTGGCGATATATGCCGTGCACTGGACGATAAGATTTTGCCATACTGTGATGGCATAATGGCTTTACTTCTGAAAGATCTTTCTAGTGGGGAGCTGCACCGATCCGTGAAGCCTCCAATATTCTCGTGTTTTGGTGATATTGCTCTTGCAATAGGAGCTAACTTTGAGAAATACCTTTCGTATGCCATACCGATGATGCAAGGAGCTGCTGAAGTCTGTGCTAAGATGGAAACTAACGATGATGAAATGATTGAATATGGAAACCAACTCAGACGAAGCATTTTCGAAGCGTATTCAGGCCTTCTGCAAGGATTCAAAGATTCTAAGCCTGCGTTGATGGCTTCTCATGCTGGACATTTGTCTCAGTTTATAGAGTATGTGTGCAACGACAAAGAAAGGTAAGCTTAGCCCTGTGTATTTTCTTTTTTAGCCGTCAGAACATTGTTTTATATTGTAACATTACGGAATTGTTGTGTTTTCAGGGACGAGAGTGTTACTAAAGCTACAATTGCAGTTCTGGGAGATCTAGCAGATGCTTTGGGCCAGAATTTGAAGGTTTTGTTCAAGGACCGAACTTTCTATGTTGAATTTGTGAGGGAGTGCCTGGAGTCTGAAGATGACCAGATAAAGGACACTGCGATTTGGACCCAAGAGATGATTACTCGAGCTCTGGCCTGAAGGAGGTAGATCAACGCCATATGTATGTAGTCGAACTACCGGTCTTGTTTGTGATGGTGAATTTGAATTTCTATGGGAGGAGAAAAAAGAAGAAAGTGAGAGTTTGGTAGAGTCACAGGTTCTCTGCAGTCATGCATAAAGGATGTTTTTAAGTTTTGGTGATCACAAGAGTTATTCACAATTTTTTGGAGTAGGTTAAAGATGATTGTCACTGCAAAGCATTTACAGGGGGCTACCACTACTAATATGTGGGGTTTGGCTTCCTCCTGTGCTTCACAAAAACTCTTTGTACTGCGTCTATCTACAAGTTCAGTGTTTTTATTGGGTAATTATTACACCCTTGTTTTAGTCACGTCATGCCGTTGCTTACTGATTGAGGAAAATAAATAAATACCATATTTGGTGATACATTGAATTAAAATGGCATGTTATTTTCAACCCCATAATTTCATAATCTATGTGCTTGCAAATGAAGAAAATCTCTCACATCCAATATTGGATGAAGAAAATCTCTCACATCCAATATATCACCTTCGTAAAATGGCATGTTATTTTCTCCTATGAGATTGGCTCTTGTGGAGTTGCTCCCTTGAGTGATTAAGTGGATTCCTTTTTTGTTTTCCTAAAATTGTTACTATTGTGTGTGTTTAATCATTGATGGTCTGTTATGTCTTGGAAAAAAAAATGATGTTAATGTTTTGGTAAAAAGGTAAAACGGGATTTTGCTCCATAATTATGTTATGACAAATATGACGAAGGGGAGTTGTAATTCTCTAGTCATGATCTATAGGGTGGCAGCATGAGGCCTTATGGGTATAAGTAAGGACTAGAAGAAGGAAGAGGGGAATATCCGTAGGCTTTTGCCTTTTGCCTTTGGCTCTTAGGAGGTGTCCTCTTCTAATATCGGTTCTGGAGTTACTCCCATGAGTGACTTAGTAGATTCCTTTTAGTTTTCCTAAGATTGTTCTTATTGTGTGTTTAATCTACTGTTTATTTATTTGTGTTGAGTCAAGATTTTACGCTCTATCAATTGGTGCTCTTGTTGAGAGATTCAACAATGGAGATAGAAAATAATTGGGAAGAGATTATGGTGTTCATCCGCACTTGGGTCGAGGAAGTAAGAGAATCCTTTAGCTCGTGAGATTCAGAAGGGGAAAATAGACCTAAGGCTACGGGAATTGATATCTAAATTCAAGTATGAATGTTGGACTGATGTCTTGTTAGATTATTGGGTTTATCCGCACTTGGGTCGAATTTGGTTGCCGGCATAAAAAACAACCAATATTATGACCACCACAATTATTGGGGCGGCGGGACAAGCTAACTCCGTTTCCCCCTTGCTTGTTCCCTTAACATCTCTGGACCGTCAAGACATTAACCTTTCGATTGATGATACTCACTAGAACATTATCATATCTGTCTTGAAATCCTATCGTTCTCATTCGTCCTACTCACTCCACGCCCCCACCCTTTCTCCCCCTTCCCCAGATTCTCTGACCATTGATGTGGCCCCACCGCTTTCCCACCAACCTGCAACAGTGGACCCCCTTCCCAATAGTCTCCTAACACGGGCCCAATAACCCCCTCCTACTTTCTATCCCTGACATGTCAGGCCCCCTTTTTACCCAACCAAACCCCACTTGTTTATAATTCCACTCCCACGTTTCCACCGAAATTCCTCAACCTATTCCCGCAACCCATCATTCCGACTTCACCACCCGATAATGTTGGTCCAGCGGAAAACCCACATCGCCGCATGTCCCGTATTCCAAAACCATCTACCCTTTAACGAGATTATGTTTGCCAAAAGGCAAGTCATTTTGATTACCGATCCGGTCACCTTCTTCTTTTTCTCTTCACTGAGCTCAGGTACTCGATATTCCATAAAGAATTTTTTTATCATTTGAACATCTTTCTCCTGCCTATGTTACTACTATTAACTTTGTATATCATGAAAAAAAACCAACCTCTTTTAGAGACACACTTGCTAACCCAAAATGACAAAAGGTTATGCAAGATGAAATGACCACCCTACACCGCGATAATACTTGGGATTATGTTGATCTTCCAATGGATCGTAAACCTATTTGCTCCAAATGGGTTTTCCGCATCAAATACAACTCTGATGGACAAGTTGAGTGCTATAAGACGCGTTTAGTTGGACTCGGAAAACGTCAACAAGAAGGCATTGACTATAATGAAACTTTTGCTCCTGTTGCTAAATCAATTACAGTCAAATTACTTCTCGCAATTGCCTCTATCCATAATTGAGAACTTCATCAGATGAATGTTCACGATACTTTTCTTCACGAGGATTTGCATGAGGAAGTCTATATGCTACCACCTTCTGGCTTTCGAACCTCTTCTCAAGTATGTCGTCTAAAGTAATCATTGTATGGTCTTTGTCAGGCTCCTCGGAATTGGTTTCCCAAGTTCACATCTGCTCTTCTGCAATATGGTTTTAGTCAATCTCTTGCTGATTACTCCCTTTTAACCTTTAAACGGTCAGGTATCATCCTTCACATTCTGATTTATGTGGATGATCTAGTCATTACTAGCAACAATCTTGTACCATTCGCATATTTAAAAATTATCTTCATACTTGCTTTCATATGAATGACCTTGGACCCCTTTGGTTCTTCTTAGGCAATGAAATTGTTCGTACCCCGTCTGGTTTATGGCTAAACCAATGGAAATACACTCTAGATATTTTGGCTGATTCTGGTCTCCTTGGTTGCAAACCCGCATCGTTTCCGATGTATGCGAATCATGGTCTTCAAGTAGATTCTTGTGCCCTACTTGATGTGTAACAACCGGAATTTTCGTTCCGTTTTTGAGAGTTTTTAGAAGAGATTTAGAAGTCTTGCGCAAGGGCTACTGCCCTTGCGGCTTAGAGGGCACAGTCGAGCCGCCTGCAAGTGTGGCTAGTCGCCCAACCTATCACATTCCCACCATTAAGCTACGTCCTATTAATGAGTGGGAGTTTCGTGGCTTGGGTCTTTTGGTTATCCCACTCTTTTATGCACCCTATCTCTTCCTCTCTCATTTCCTTTTCACGTTACTTTGTTTTCATCTCTTCTTCCAAATCCTCACCTCCATTTCCATCCTCCATTCTTGCTCCATCGTCCTTTGAGGTTGCCACGTGAAGCTAGGACTGCACAAACGTGATAGGGTAAGTTTCTCCTTCCTTCCTCTTCCTTATTCTCCTTTCCTCTTCAACATAACTCTTGATTGGAAGATCTCCATGGATTCACACTCAAGAGCCTCTTCTTGTTCTTGCTTGTGTGATGATGTGCCTAGACCTTGAAGGAAGGCTAAGACCATGTGTTGGAAGCTAGAGGATGTCCATAGCATCAAAGGAGACCTTAAGAAGGCGGTTGCACAATCAAAGAACTCAAGAGTTGACGTTTCCGGATAGCATCCACAGGGGCGGCTTCCAGCAACCGCAAAGGCGGTCTAGTGAGGCGCAGAGGCGGTTCTACAATAGTGAGTCCCGATCTCTTGTTTCCTTCTCTCCTTTTCTGGTCCTTGAGTTTGATCCATCTTAGTGGCATGCTAGGCCGGTTTAGTATAGATGAACTAGAATGCCAACTAGTGGCTTGACCCTTAGGGTTATCTTGTGAGAGTTGAGGGTATGTTGGTTGTGATATGGTGGCATGATGTTTTGAGATCTTTGAGGATATCGGTTTGGGACTGAGTTGTTATGTTGGAAGCCATTGAGGTAGTGGGCTGAGAGTGTTGATCTATCTTGGGTTGTTCTTGTGAGGATGTTGAGCCATAGAAGTCTAAGGACTTCTAGTTGACTAGAGTGATATTGTTCTTATGAGGATGTTGAGCCTAGAAATCTAAGGACTTCTATTTCACTAGAGTGTTCTTTGATCCGTGTGCCTTGTGTTGAACAGGCGTTGCGTGTTTTCACACGGGAGGTTGAGAGTTTGATCGGGTTTCTCTTTGAGTCTGGTAAGTCCACGGACTTACTTAGCTGACTTCTTCGTATTAGCGTATTGTGTTTTGGTGGTGTGTGTTAGTCATGTTAAACAACTAAACCGGAATAGGACGACCTATATATATTACGTAATTGTCCCAAGTGTATGATAACGGGTGGTAACATCACTGTCTAGATCTTGCGAGAGCTAGGAGGCTCTCTTTGACTAGTCCAAGCAGGTAGACGGTCAGATGCATTACTATCATTCCTTGCTGGTAAACGGGGACAGAGGCGAGGTTTGGGAATCCCTCGTGCCACAAAATAATAAGTATCATTACTAAGGAATAACGTAAATGAAGATAATAAATGGATTTGAGTGCTTGCATGTTTTATGTGTTCATTATGTGTTTATGTGCCTTTACCTTTATTCTAATGCATAGAGTGTTTAACTAACGGTTTCGTACCGCTTGTAGATGCCTAGTAGATTAGGGAGGTGGTCGAGTGATCCGGCGCTAGTGAGTAGCCGGGGTTCCGTACATTATAGGACGGGATCAGTTTATCTTTTATTAAAATTTTTTCAGACGTGGTCATGTGGTTTGTTTTGAGAACTCGGCTGGAGTATGTTTTTCGGTTGTATGTCAGATACTCATCATGCATTAAAACTCTTTCCATTTGGCTTTTACTTGTGCCGTGCTGTAAGGTCCGGTGAAGTTGTTGTCAAGCTAAGGGTTGGGACTCATTGTGAGGTCCTAGCCCGTAGCATTCTGAGTCTATCATATTTAGGGTGTTACATGATGATCTTGAGAAATATCGTCGATTGGTTGGACGTCTTATCTACTTGTCCATCACTCGCTCTATATTTGCATACTCGGTTCGTACACTTTACCGGTTTATGGCTGCTCTGCGCCATGGCCAATGGGATGCTGCCTTGAAGGTTCTTCGGTACCTAAAGTCAGCACCTGCTCAGGGTATTTTGTTATCTCGCTCTAGTGATTTGTGCATTCATGCTTTTTGTGACTCCGATTATGCGGCTTGCCCTATCATTAGACGCTCCACTACATGATACTTCATTCTACTTGGCACTTCACCCATTTCTTGAAGAACCAAGAAACAAGCTACCGTTTCTAGATCTTTTGCCGAGGCCGAATATAGAGCAATGACAGCTACAACATGTGAGTTCCTCTGGCTTCGTTGTCTCCTTGAGACACTTGGGATTTCACACAAGGCTCCTATGCGCCTCTTTTGTGATAATCAGTCCGCCATTCATATCACCAACAATCCAGTATTCCATGAACGTACCAAACACATTGAGATTGATTATCATATCATCGCCAACAATCCACCTTTCATATGCACCTCTTTTGTGATAAGCATGTCCCTAGCACACTCTAGCTAGTTGACATCATGACTAAAGCTCTTGGACCTACCCGTTTCAACTTCTTGATTTGATTCGCAACCTTGGAGTTGTTTCTTCCCCACCTCCAGCTTGAGGGGAAGTGTTAGATTACTAGGTTTATCCTTTATTGTTAGTTTATTATTTTATCTCTTTATATTTGTCTATATAAAGAATATTTGATCAATGAAATACACAAGCTTTCAATTCACAAATCTATTCGTGTCTGAAGGTGGCAGTGAAACAATTTTTATTGGAAGAAGAAGATAATCCATGGCTCCAAAAAATTACGGGAGAGATCAATTACCTAATGACTGGGTAAGTCTCTACTCATCCATGGTAGAAAGAAGGATGGAGAGATTGAAAGGTCTAATGGCTAGATGGTACTAGATGATTTTATTGTTCATAATATGGAGATTCCTTCCTTTAGTGAGAAGATGGAAGGAGGTGATGCCAAGGAAGAATACGATGTTGATGCCTTTGTTGGTGATGAACTCAACTCTTTTTCTTACATGGAAGAGGCGATGAAAGCTTCACAAGGAGAACTCGAACCAAGGATTGGTATTGTTAAAATCCACACCATACTAAAAAAGATAATTCAAAGAGGTAGGATTGACAACGAGGAATGATTCCGAGTTAGGAAAAGAAGATTTTGGCCCTGTTCTTCTGCACTAGGTAAGCAACACTGTAAATGCGACATTGTAGAAGGAAGGACTTGCAAAAGTTTTTCGGAGTTTTTTTAAGAAGGCACGTGGAGTACACTCAAAGGCCGTTTGGGTTTTAGGGTTGTAAACAGGTCATAAAATTGAACAAATATTTTTGCTGGTAATGGACCCATATGAATTTGAAACTAGGTCAGATCATGAACATGTGGGTCCACCACCTTGTGTTGATGCAACTACAAATCACAAGAAGAGTGGAGTTGTGAGTATAAGGATTGGAATTGGGTCATATATAGAGGTTTTAGGTCCATTTCCATGGTCCAATACTTCCGTAAGTAGCAATGTGCGTTCACCACAAAAAATAATTGATCTGGCCGGAACTTAAGTTATTAGGCCCACCTTCTTGCAATAGATCCTTTCTTAGCCCAATCGACATATCAAATTCAAATAAAATGAAACATGGGCCCGCAGTACTGCAAATTAAACATGGTCCTCAAATGAAAATTGAAGGAGCAACGACCGTGAGCAGTTAGCTTCCTCAACCTTGTAAAACGATCTTAATCAACTCTATCCATTTTGCTTTCTCTTTGGTTAGGAAAGATGAAGTCTCTAGTGATGACCCTAAAGACATTCTTATCTAAGAGGAATGATAATCACCTACTTTAAGGGCATTTGACAAAGCTATTTACAAGCAAAGACTTTAAGGGTTTATTTACTAAATTATAGCCAACAAACGGGAATTGTTAACTAATTTCATGGGTGTATGTTGTTGGCAGAGGAAAAAAATCAAGAAAACCGGAGTTTTTTCAGTCATTCTCCTAGACTGCCAGAATTGATGATTGCACAAGAGGACTTTTGAAGGTTGGTTTATGGAAACCTAGGAATGATAGAAGCCTACAAAGATTTTTTAGTCCTAGCCTTGAGGTCAAGGCTTATTTGAAGGGGTCGGTATTGTTAGGTCATGATGTTAATGTTTTATTTAAAGGGTAAACGGAGATTTTGCTCTATTATTTTATTATGACAAATATGACGAAGGGGAGTTTCTCCCTTGAGTGGCTTAGTGGATTCCTTTTGTTTTTCCTAAGATTGTTCCTATTATGTGTGTTTAATCTACTACTGGTTTGATTGTGTTGAGTCCCGATTTTACGCTCTATGAGATTCTTCGATAATTTTCATTAATGGGAGAGCATGTGCATATATAGCCATATGTACAAAGTCTAACGGTGACATGCATTTTTGGGTATGTTCATCTCATGGGATCTAAATTGACTCAACTGATGTAGGTGATCCCGGTTGAGTTCTTCTTCTTTAATCTACTACTGGTTTGATTCTTTAGTCCTTTATAGATAAAGTCTAACGGTGACATGCATTTTTTGTTCAGAAAATTATACCCTGTGTTGGTCACATCATGCCTCGAGTGTTTTTATTGAGATACTACACTGATATAACTCCATTCGGGTAGGCATAACTTCTCAAGCTCAAACAAATTGGCTACATGAACGGTATAAAAATAGCCATCAATACCAACCTATAACATCAATGTACCAACTAATCGTTATGGTTGCTATTCAATTGATGCGGTTGATAATGATCTTCAATTCATAACGAAACGAAATGATTCCTGGATCAATAACATGTATTCTTGTATATGTAATTTACGATCGTTGATTAGTCATCCTGAATTAGGACAACTGTCTATTAATCATCTAGTATACCCCTCAATCCAAGATAAAGTAGGCCGAGTTTGGAGCGAGTAGGTTGAACCGGGCTGAGGGTAAATGCTTGGTTAGAGTATTTTTCAATTGATATTTTGAGGTAATGAATACGACTTGAAAGGCTTTGCTACAAACACTTTCTCAAACAAAAATGATAGTTAAGGGAAAAGTGTTTGATCCGATGATGCAAGGCAAGATTGAAAGCAATGTATGTATATATGAGGTTGTTGCACCATATGGTAGGTGGTGATTGCAAAAATAGTTGTAGCTCAGACATAATATATTGAAGCCACAATGTTTCACAGGTAGCATGTGCTAAAGCTTTTTATTTGGCCCTTGTTGAGGACCAGGCCACTGTGTTTTTTTATGGACCAAGAGATAAGATTATTACCATGGTAAATGTAGTATGCTCTAGTTGAACGTTTGTCCAATGGATCATTAACCTAGTATGCATCAAATAAGGATGATAGAGTGGATGGGGAGTGATTAGTACATGTACTGACATACTTTGTTGACAACAAGAGATGTCCGGTCTCGTGAATGACATGTATTAGAGGTTTTTGACTATAATGTGGTAAATGAGGGAATCATCAAAGCGTGGTGAGATGTTGGAGAGTGAGAGGAAGTTTGAGGTCATGGGCGGGAATGCGGGTTTGAAGTGAAGCATGTTGTTTTGATAAATAAGATTTTGGATGTATTGAGATTGGGAAAGATTAAAGTCTTGGTAGTTACGCATTACTTCAATACCTATAAAGAAGTTGAGCTTATTTGGATGTTTGAATGTAATTTTTGGTGGAGATGACTTTGTTGAATATGGTGGAAAGAGATGGGGTTGAGCTAACAACGTGTAGGTCGCCGACATAGACTAAAACAAAGACTAGTTGAGATCCTTGACGGAAACAAAAAAAAGGGAAGAATCAGAGGCAGTGACCGAGAATCCCATAGAGATCAAGGCATTGGTAAGTATTGAAAACAAGGCTTGAGGAGCCTGTTTTAATCCGTAAAGAGACTTTTGGAGCTTACAAATATGGGTTGAAAACTGTGGGTGAATGAACCTTTGAGGTTGTTGGATGTATACTTCTTCTTCTTTGAGTTCACCACGTAGAAATGCATTCTATATGTCCAGTTGAGTGACCAACCAACTATTGAGGGCAACAACGGAAATGAAAAGGCGTAAGGTAGATGGTTAGACAACCGGATTAAATGTTTCGTCAAAATCAATCCATATAGTTGGTTGAAGCCTTTGGCTACAACACATGTTTTTTTGTTTTAATTTACCAATGGAATGTCGTTTGGCTTTCCAAACCAATTTAACATCCAATATATTTTTGGAGGAGGAAGCTAGAACTAAGGATTGAGTGTGGGTTTGTAAAAGGGTTTGAAACTTTGTGTTCATAGCATTTCACAATTCTTGGTATTCAAAAGCTTTTGTAAATGAAGAGGGATTGTCAAGAGTGATGGTAATGGATGAAGTAGAAGTAGAGGGTTTGTGGCGCCAAAGAATTGTTTCACCAAAGCAAATGAGAGGCTTGAGGGAGTGTGATGACATAAATTATGACCTTAGTATAGGCATGCATTTAGATAGATTTTCCCTTTGTTTTGCATGCGTGGACATATATAGGGCCCGTTCGGTACACTGATTGAATGAGAATTGTGTATGAATGAAGAACTGAACGCTCATTCTTAGCGTTCGGTAGGCGAAATTTCCATTCAACCCATCGATTGAACATGTATAAATGAGGGAATGAATCGTTCATTTCGTTCAACCTGGGAACCTCAGTTCAATCGATTGAATGAGGGATTTATGGCTTCTTTACCCCCGATGCCCCAATCCCTCACTCCTTTCCTCCATCCCATACTTTTCTCACTCCCTCAAATCCTCTACATATCCCTCAGTTCCTTCGTCGACAGGAAGAACGGCGTCGAATTCAGAATCATCCCCGTCGGTGAGCAGGTATTTTTCCCTCTATTATTCTTCCTTTCAAATCCCTAATTGATTCTTCGTAATCTCATTGGTCTCTTTGTTGGAACCCGTAGGACTCTGGCTTCGACATTGATAGCATGAATTATAGTCTATATTTTGGGACTTGTTTAGACGTTTTATCTTCAATAATCTGCATGTTTGGATGTATATTATGTGATTATGTTGTCGTTTCATCTACCTTTGCGGGAATCGAGGTTTACACCAAGTTTCGTTGTAATCGTAGGTAAAATGGTACATTTTGGATCGAAATGGAGCTAAGGAGTCATTGGAGCTACATTCTGGAGCTTAAGGAAGAACTCAGGAAGCATATAAATGATGAAGAAGATTGGTTTTGGACCATATTAGAGAGATTTACACGCAGTTGAGATCACCTAGACCGAGGTGTTCTTCAGGATCACCTAGACCGAGGTGCTCTTCAGTGCCACCTCGACCGAGGTGATTTTCAAGACAGGCTGGACCGAGGCGAATAACCTGACGCGGCGAGATATATTTTATTTGGCTGAGATCTTTTATTTTTGGAAGGAGAGATCTTATATTTTTTTGCTGGATTTCTGGAAGGAAGATCATATATTTAGGAGATTTATTTTAGAGATAAGATATATTTTATTAGGAAATTATCTTTTTAAGATATTATTATCTCAGGAAGATATTTATTTTAGGAGATATGGATATATTTCATAGGAAATTATCTTTTTAAGATATTTTATCTTTGGAAGATAATTCTCCTATATAAAGGGTTGGATTTTCTACAATTCAACCATCTTCGGATCACTGATTTTCTGAGGACTTTTGGAGAGAGTTTTGAAGGAAGATTGAAGGAAGGAAGTATATAGCTTTGTTATAGCTTTTGAGGGGATTTGTAAGACTTTCTTAGATTCCCTTTTGTTTGTTTATCTTGTTGGATTTGTGATCCAAGGAACGCTGATTTGTTTATTTGATTCAGTTATTGAAGCCTTGTTCTTAAGGTTTTTGTGTTCAAATATTCATTCTCTTCCCATATATTTGATTATTGATTTCATGATGATGAGTGGCTAATTTCCTTGTGCGACTCTAGGGTGATTGGCTGAAGGTTGTGGGAAAAACAATGATAGAATAATTTTAAATTCCAGTAGGACCCTGAAAACTCGAGTCTTTATCCTTAACCTTAGAACATCTCGTTCAGTCGATGAACATCTCGGCCGGGGTGGAACTTGACTGACCGAGGTGACTTATCTGATCCGTAACTGAGAGTTAAGTATTAAAGTTTGCCAAATCCTTTTCTTATTACACCTTTACTGGTTCAATGCAAGCCTATGATGATACTTACCCGGTAATTCCTTTGTTTGTTTACCAAAGATCATAAGTATAGGTAATTAAGGTTTATCCTTTATTGGGGTTTAAGTGTGCCTTCATCCCATCTTTGTGAGTTAGCCTGAGACTTACTCGATTAAGGTTGATTCTATTCCCTTAGTTGGAGTGTTGGTTTGAGATTATAATTCCTTTCCTTAGTATCTTGAGACTTACCCGGTGATAGGTTCTTTGGCTTGGGATTGTGAGTAGTGAGACTTACCCGGTGACCTATTCCACTTTAGTAACCCCTTCCCTTTGCAAAACCTCAGCTTTGTTCGCTTATCTTGAGATCTTGAGTTGGAACCACAACTAGACGCTTTAATCCCTAGAATTTGAATATTTCCTTAATTGACTATATTATCATCTTTTGATTGCTTTAATTGCTTTTGTGGTTAGTTGCAATATAGACAACCTATACTTGCTTTGTTTCACCTAAGTCCCTGAGATCGACACCCCGGAATTCTTGCTTTTACTACGATTGACCCGTACACTGCGGGTTCACATCCTTGTTTTAAGCATACATCTTGGGTTATAAATTTAAAGCTTGCACACACCATTTGGAGCGAACAGACATCCCCAACTAGAGGTAAGTTTTTTGATGCAATTTTGTAAGGGGTATGATCTCTTTCAAATATTGTATGGATGATCTGAAAATTAAGGGTTTGTTGCACTTCTAACTTCTGACTTGTGAGTGAAACGACCTCGGTTTTAAGTAACCCAAGACGTCACTAGGCTAAAGACCACACAGTAGGTCCCATCAGTTAGCCTGACAACAACTTCACAAATAGGACCTTGCAACAAGAAGCACGAAGAAATAATGAAAACATCCAACCTGTCATTTATAAAACCTTTACATAACAAACTTGCATGTAGTTAGTATGTATATCCCCAAAACGGCATTTCGAAACATGACACCTTAACAAAGGTCTTAAAACATCAGCTTGAAATCAACACGTGTACACAATTGCACACAAACCACAATAGACTCCCTTGCAAACGTTTAGTTTCAAAAGTAGTTCAACCAACCCTTGGGTTAACACTGCTCCGATTGTCCACATCCTGCAACTGACATCCCTGAAGTGTTCCTACGATCAACATTACTGAAAAATATTCGGTTTAAAACCGTTAGCTACCGATCATAATCTATCCACGAGAGATTATATCAACACAACACAATACAACACAACACAACACATGTATTCAAATACCATATACCGTGCTCATGAGATGATATCATGCTTTTATGAATGATGCACGTGAATGCAATGTGGAATTTACAATTAGCGATCCCGGACCAAATCCGGAATCATTGCTTTACGGTACGGATTTGGTGTGAGCTCACCATTGCACAGATTAGGTTAATTCAGACATTTGTTCTTAGGTCGTAGCCAGACTGATAAAGTCTAAGGGCCAGGATTTCGCGTGGCGGGTTATGGTCTTAACCCTCTAACCACATGCAACATTTTCCCGTTCATGTTAATACAAACATTTACCATTTTAATTAGGTGTGTGACCCGAGCCTGAAGTCCATCAGAATCGGCGTCATTCTTATACACGCGCAAGTGATCCGGGCTTGGCCAAGCTCCGGCATTCACTACAAAATACTCACTTTACATACTCTTGACCTTTACAGGTCGCCATCATATCACACGCCTCAACAAGCTTATCATGTCATATAATTCCACGCCTCAATAGGCTAACACTTATCAGTTTAATCATTTCACCTAACCCTAGCATAATATACATAACAACAACACTAAGCATGCTTTACACACCACATCATCATATTCATCATAACACACAACAATAACATTAGCATGCTTCACACATAACACATCACAATGCATAACATCAATCACAATTCAACACAACAAGATATAAATCTCTCATACACGAGTTTTTGCAGATCGAAGCTAAGTTAGTCCAAAGACTTACCTGGATACGCTCACTGAGCAAATAAGCTATGATTAGTCTACCGTCTTCAACATCACCTATCGAGAATATCATATTCCTCGAATTAAACTTCTTACTTCAACCATCAATTGAATTTATTCCTTTGAATTTAATTAGCTTATAGCGTTATCTAAATTCCTAATTTAATTAATTAACCTTTAGTTAATTAATTAAAATTCACCAGAATAATATTTTGCCCGCAAGCAGTTTCTGAACCCACCTGTCATCATATCTCATCAAATAAATAGCCCATAATCACCAGAATAATGTAACGAGCATAATGGAATTTCCAATTATCCATTTTGACAAGCCTAAGGTCAATTTAGGTCAAAACGCAATACGGAAAACGAATAAATTCATAACTTATATGTTACTAACCTGATTGACGATCCGAAAGAAGATTCGGAATCACAACGACGCAGGCTACACTCGGACACCATCAAATTCACCAGAATATGAGCGACAAAACCGTCCACGAAAAGGACATGCTCGACCTAGCCTCAACGTTATCGGAAAAGCGGAAACTTGGTACCAACATGAAGAGGACGAAGAAAGGAATCCGAAAACTCAAACGAATTCAAAAATGGATTACAAATGAAGAGTATATTTGAATTTGAAGCTTGAGAGAAATCAAAGCTTTTACGAGGAAATGTGAAAGAAAATAAAGGAATTTCCGCTATTTATAGTGACGTCGATAATTATCCTTTAACATTATCCTTTAGCAAAGTCGATAATTATCCTCTAGCGTTATCCTTTAGCAAAGTCGATAATTTCGATAATTATCCTTTAGCATCATCCTTTAGCAAAGTCGATAATTATCCTTTAGCAAAGTCGATAATTATCCTTTAGCATCATCCTTTAGCAAAGTCGATAATTATCTTCTAGCATTATCCTTTAGCAAGATCGATAATTATCCTTTAGCATTATCCTTTAGCAAAGTCGATAATTATCTTCTAGCATTATCCTTTAGCAAGGTTGATAATTATCCTTTTACCGATCCGAAGGCGGTTTGGGTCCTTTCTCCAAACTTCTCGGAATTGGAATAATAATTCCGGGATATTGTGTGGGTAGTTATTCTGCAATTTCCTCGTAATTGTATATTTCTAAGCCGTCTTTCTTAGCTGCTAAGAAATAAAATAGCGACTCTTTTGGCCATTTCGCCTTTTCATGTTATTTCATATCTAGGAAATGTCCGATGTCCTGATCATTTCTCTTAAATGCATTTTTATTAATTGAAGCTCCCAAATGCTCCAAATAAAATTAGGGGTAAAAATTATCTTCCGGATGAAAAAGTAGAATTTTTCCCACAAGGTCAATCTCAGGCCAGAAACTCAATGGTGGAATTCAAGCTTGCCAATTTCAGCCCGTTCGCAAGTTGACCCAATATTACTATCAATAATTAAGTTTATCACGCCACCTTAATCATGATTATTTAGGATTCGAAAATCCTAGCTCTTACAGTGAGGATGATCTGAAAATTAGGGTTATGAGGGAATTATAGCCTGCTTGTCTTTGTCTGACGATTATAGTGTTTTAGATTGCAACATTTGTTTTTTTCTTAATTATTCTGTTCATTTGATGCTTGAAAAGGCTAGATTGCTGCTTGTATAGCAAAATTCACAACTTAAGTGCAAAATCAATCCAAAGAACACACAAAACTGCGTTTCACGTTGTAACAAAGCTTCAAATTCCCATGAAATATGAAATTGGCATAATCCCCAAATTAGAGATCTTGACAATTATGTAACTAATCCCCAAATTAGAGATCCTAACAATTATGAAATTGGCTTAATCCCCAAATTAGAGATCCTGGCAATATAAAATTGGCTTAATCCCTAAAATTCACAACTTAAGGATGGACTAGATTTGTAATCACATTGTTTGAACATGAGGTATCATGAGAACATATTAGACTGAATGAGCCAGATAGTAAGGAAAAAGACAATTACACATAATTCAACTTCTTAATTTAAATAGTGTCTACTTTGCTTGGTTCAATAACCTCAGTGATGGGACTGTGACTTTGTTGCGTATGATGTACCAAACTTTTTCAAACTAGAAATTTAGGACAAATTATGTTCTTATTATGGAACCTTAGATGTAAATTTTAGAGTTTGTGTAGAATAGATCAACATACAACTCAATCAAAATCAATTGATAACGAGTGTATTATTCCGAACAACCTGTCCTTAAATCACTTCTACCTTTAATGTGAAGTTCATATTTCTGCATAGGAGTTTTAGTTTATTATGTGATGGTATGATATGAATTTACTATATTTGTGTAGAAAACAAAAGAGGAATAAAATAGACTTGTTGTGGGTTTCAGGTTAGAATAAGTTTTAGGCAAGATGATTTATCAATGAGTCAATAACCACAGATGAGATGCGATCGATTATAGCGTTATGCAAAGTTGGTTTCAGCACTTATATTAACGAGTTAGTTCTAGATTTCAAGATTGTGTGTTGATGTGGTTACATACTATATGTTTGCACAATCTTTTGTGTTAGGTGAAGTTTGATTGCTATTGTTTTGTAATGTTACACTAAACTCTTCATCTGATGTATGTATTTTCCAATCAATACAAAGCTGCTAGCTAATAGATCTTATTGAAGTTCCCAATGTTGTTGAATATGATTTATACTAGTTCCCTAAAAAAGATTGTGCAATGAGCATGTATTCAAATATAGATTACAAAAGAACTGTAGAAATATTTGTTGGCATTGAGTTGAATGTATGTACTTTGTTGGCATTAAAGATTATGGGATGAATTTGGTACCTTTGCAATACCTTCTACAAAAGTATAACCTTTATTATAGCTTTTACCAAACCATTACTTGGTATGAATGATGGGGAAGCACAGTTTTGCATGCTTTCCTCCATCTTTTTGATGATTGATAACCTCAAAGAGAAGAACCTGTTTCCTTCTTGAGCACGATCAGCCGATAGCAAGAAAAAAGAGAATGAATACACAATTACACATCAAATAACTTTTTTTCTACCAAATGTGAACATAGAATTCCCATAAAAAGTTATAACGAAAGCTGAAAGATAACAAAACAAAGGACCAACAATACTTAAGCTTGAAAGATAACAAAACAAATAACTTCTTTTCCACTTGTGAATTTTAAATTACATAAAAGAATAAACACATGCGGAAATGAAGGATTGCTGCTCACAAAAATTTAAGTGGTCCCTTCTGAAGTTGGATTTACAAAATCATTCAAGACCAACATAAAGACTTCATTCGCTTGAGAGCAGCAAGCAAGAGAGAGTGAGTTGACATCTGCAGTGTTCTGATCACCCCATCCTTGTCACTCTGTAAGCTTGCAGTTGTGAAGAAAAGGGTGATTGTAATTGATGTACTCACAAATATTATAGCACTTTCAAGAATATGCAGAGAGAGAAACAGTAATGCTCCATAGGTCATAAATTATAGCACTTTCAAGAATATGCAAAGAGAGAAATAGTAATGCTCCATAGGTCACAAACAATAATGCTCCATGTGTTAATTTTAATAGAAACTTAAGGCACAACTCTTCTTAATTAAACATGTCTCTCGACATATGCATAGCTTGAGGAGGTATTCTATACTCATTGCATCTTGTTGAATATTTGATTTTGGCATTATTGGACTTACATTTGATTCGTGATCTCAAAGTTTGAAGGTTACAATTTTTAAGATGATGTGTTCTGCATCATTGATTTTGGCAATACTGGACTTTCTTTTGATGTCGTGGAACCCTTGTTTGTTGACCTTGCTGTTGTGGTTTCAAAATTACAGTTATTTGACTGTTGAATATTTTATGCTTCAATGAATGAATTTTTAAGCTGAGTGAATGAATTTGATGCTTGGTCTGGACATACTAGCAACATTGAAGATTATAAATTTGCTGAATAAGAATTTACTATACTTTTCAGTGGCTCTGTGAATTTTGCATTTGACATTAATTATAAGATTCAAACATGCAACTCACTTCTTTGTTGCTCTAGTGATTGAAATTTTAAAGTGCATCATCATTTTAAAAGTATGAGTTGGATTTATTTTACAAGTGAGAGCCTTGTTTAAAGTTTTTCTGAATGAATAATCCTACTGTGTGTAAACATTTTCTGATTTTTATGTTATTGGTAGTTATGTCAAATTCTTTAGCACATCCTTCCTTACCATCAGATGCATAATTCCCGTATGAGTTTGATCCAGATGTGTCTGACTCCCCTACAGAGCTTGATTCCTAATACGCTGTAAGTAATCTTACAAATGCTTTCCCTAACAAAATTGAATGAAGAGATGTATGAAACTTTCTGACTTTTCTGTGTTCTATTGTTTTCAGCTGTATCTTAACGAATTGGATGAAGAGGTGTATGACAGTCCCTTCGAACAATCTTCAGATGCGGTCAACCATATGCAGGAGGTAGCTCGTAGACTACGGAGTGGCAATGAGACACTAAGACAAGAGATAGAAGTAAGAGACCAAACACATGATCAACGTGGAAGCATCCAACTAGGAGGTGTACGACCATGTGGCAGATTTGGCTTCATAAAACATACAACTATCCCTAAGACTAGAGGAGGCAAATAGAAGATCAAGGGAGAATGTAAGAAGGGCAAAAATATTTGGTTGTTCTACTTGCAATTGCAGTTTGGTGCATTGCTCGTTATGCCAAAAGATAGGCATGTAACTGTTTTTAGGGCATCTTTGCGTTCTATCATTTTGGGTACTTTAGGTGAATTTATGAATTGAATGTAAGCATGTTATTATCCGGGGCATCGTTTTTGGGTCTAGTACATTTTGGGTACTCTGTGTGTAGTACCATATTTTGGGTAACTTATGTAAAAACAGTTGTATCAAATTTAAAATTAACTCAACGCTTAACAAAAACAGTTTACATTCAAGTACGATTCTATCATTCCACAAAATAAGTTTAGCATAGTAATCCTTACATTCAACTAAGCTTACACAAAAAGGTTTACTTTTCACCAACTAATGGTACAATTAACTTACTTTCAATTTAGAAACTCAAGATTATCTATTTAGCATATTACTCCTTCTGTCATTCCATATTTGAGCTGCTATTGCATCACGTACGTCTTTCATCCCACCTGGTAGTTCATCCCCTCCATTGCCATCGTTTTTCATCATTCTCATCGTCTTCCACCTCTTGGTCAATAATTTGTTCCACTCTTTCTTCATCGAAGAAATCGTCTTTTTTCTGATGCATTAGGATGTAGTTGTGCAGAGTGTTGCATGCAATGATGATATCGATCTGCATCTCAATACTGTAACCCGGTAATTGCTTAAGAATCCTCCGTCTACCCTTACATATCCCAAATGCACGTTCGATGTGACTAAGCGCTGAAGAGTGAATGCGATTGAAACCTTCCTTATAATTTTTTGGTTTTTCTCTTTGATATTCAACCTGATGATATTTGACTTTTGAGTAGGGGACCATGTAGGCTTGCTTATCAGGGTAGCTCTTGTCCAATAGATAGTATTTTTCCTATTAAAAAAGATGGAGCTAAATTTTTCATGGGAACTAACGGTTTCACTTATTTTTTATTACAAGGTGGTGGATGTGGAAAATTGAGACCTCTTGTATGTAGAGCATGATGAAATACCTTTGTATCATATGCACTCCCTTCCCAACCAGCTGATATGAAAGTAAGATACATATCAAAGTCACAAACTGCCATGGCATTGAAGGTTGTTCTGCCTTTACGTCCTCTATATGGCATTTGTTCTTCAACAGTGATAGTTGCATTTATATGAGTCCTATCTATGCATCCGATTGCCCCCTGTGTACGATTTAATTTGTCTTAGATTTAGCAAATGAAATTAGTTTAAGAGAATGAACCAATCAAAAATGCCTTAAAGTATTTATATCTGCTATCCTTCAATATCTTATATGGGATGGTTGTAAACTGAGGGTCACGTCGTTTTAACAATTCACTTTCTAGTCCGGTGAAGTTGCTTCCGTGTTCTGTAATAGCTTACAACACCTCATGGATTGTTCGGCTAATTGTGTCCCCTGATCTTTGAAATCTTTCACAACTACCACGGTTTGAAACACCAACAACTAATGTGTACAATAAGATCACAACCTTTTCAAGGATAACCATATTTTTCGATGCTTGCAATCCATGTTTTTCGCTCAAATCCCTACATAATCTAAGAAGTACAAGTTTTTCAAGTCGAAGGGCATTCTTGCACCGCACATTGGAGGCTGAAGTAACTAACTGTTCCATCCACTTTGCCCCGTAAACTCAGAGGTATAGCAAGGAACTTCTGTACATTCTTGTCGTATTGTGTGGACAACACTTTCAGACTGTGATCCATCCATAGATGTGCAGCCAAGATATCCATTTCTGCCTTGCTAATTTTTCGAGGTGCCATCAACATGAAAATAAAAGGGGCTCCGGCAACCTACGGAGTAACCATTGCAAACTTTAATAAAAAGGTTGTAACTAATACAATAACAAAGTACAACACAAGTTCATGAAAGAAAGTGACACCCAAGTTCATCAAACATATGCAAAGATAAAAAAAACACACTCATGTCCGTATACTTAAAAAAACACAACTTCAATATGTCTTCGGCATAGTGAAGAAACGCCACTTCAACCATGACAATCTTCCATCACCCGGTGGTAAGCCCGTGAAAATGTTATGTGTGTCTTCTGCAACAAGCAGATCAACTACCACACACCACAACTCCTCTCCCTACACTAGAAAACCATCATCCACCATCTGTGCAAGGACCTCTAAACTCTCATAAGATGTGAAATGCTTCTGCTTTGCACTTGGAGTAGAGCCACCAACTTCCCCTTCCAACAAGTTCAACATCCTCTCACTGGTTCTGCCAATCAAGTCTATCCCCTGGCTGAGAGCGGTCGACCCCTTCGATGCCTTTCTCTTGAAACCTTTTTTTTTCAGGAGAAACTCTAGTTCCATCGCTAGCCTTTGACTTGGTAGGTGGAAGATTGCTTTTCCTTGACGACTGGCCTTGAGTTTGGGTTACCTTCTTGTACACATCATGCAGTAAGTCCTCGTCCGAAACTTCAAGGTTGAGGTTGTATATAGAGTTTGCAAACTTTGACCCATCCAACCCAACATCTCCCTCCATATCATCTTCATCGTCCCCGTCAAAATGAAATCACGTGCAATATCTTGAGTCCCATCTACCGCCACATTGTCAGCCACCTTTTCACCCACATCTTTTTTCATACCGGGCACCACACAATGTCTTCCTGTGGCGACAATGTTCGTGAAATGTGTAATATCCGGAATTTTTATTCCGTCTAATTCCGCCGTTGACGGTTTCCCTTTCTATCTAGTATCCCTTCCTCCACAAATTTCATTATTTTATGTAGAACTTAATTCACATAAAATGATAAAATTATATCAAACTCTAATCCTTATAATTATCTATTATTTTATGTAGAATTTAATTCACATAAAATGATAGATTTATATCAAACCCTAGTTATTATAATTCATTCTTATCGATGACAAGCTGTGACGAGGCCATCACTAAGCTGAGACGAGATCATGACAAGATGTGACGAGTTCAGGACTAAGCTGAGACGAGGCCATGACAAAGCCCGACAATTCTGTGACAAACTCATTCATGGGTCTGACAAGGCCATGACGAGTTTTGACAGATTTTTGACAAGTAATTCAGCCCACCTTTCTTGCATGTTTCAGCCCACTATTCCTACCTTAAGCAGCCCAGATTGTTTACCCTCTCCAGCCCAGCACGTTCAGCCTGCAGTAGTCCAGGAGAGGCTGGTTACGAGCCCATTAACAGTCCCTCCAGCCCAGCACGTTCAGCCCCCTCCAGCCCAGCGTTCAGCCCCTCTCCAGCCCAGTGATCTACGTGTGCAACAGCTTGGATTGCGTCCAGCAGGGAGGAGTAACAGCCGGCCCTTCTCCTCCCTTCTCTTCACCTTGTAACGGCTGCTGCATTGAAGAAGAGCTGCTGTAACAACCCTACTTTCACGCCAGAAGAGAAGAAAAGTTGCAGCACCCTTGCTCCCATTTCACGCCCCTCATTCACGCTGCACTTGCCTGGATTCTGCACACATTCAACAACGTTCCAACCACAGGAAATTGCAAGGAAAAGAGCCAGCAGAGGAGAGAACTACAACAGCTTCTCGGCTATCTATTTCTGGGGCTGCTCGTTGCAGAAGCCTCGCAAGAAGCCGGAGTAGTGTAAGTGATTTCATTCAGCCCTTCTACACTCAGTTCCTCTCTAAATCTAACTCTCAGTACACACTCCAATCACGCAGCTACAACGACACAACATAGCCAACCCTAGAGTGCGTGTCCTACTCACTGCAGATGCGCCACAGGGACAGCAGCAGCCTTCGGGCCATCTTCCTTCATGCCTTCGAGTCTCGGAATAGGGTAAGGCTTGTAACCCTTGCTACACTACACTTCAGTCCACCTTTCCCTTGCCTAACGTGTACACGTTTCGTCTGTTAAACCTACTCAAAACAACCGTAGGAGAGCTGTACAGATTCTTGCGTTTTCCAGAATTTTCGGAAGTGTTGAGCAGTCAACTTTGGTGTAACACCCCGAATCCGCGGGACTCGGGATGCCACATTGGGCTAGGATCTCACAATGGATCCTGACCCTAGCTTGACAACAAGTTCACTGGACCTTACAACATGGCACTGACAGATATAAAACAAATACATAAAACGACATAAACAGTATAACATAAAGGTAAAGACAACATAGCCGAGTATGAAACGACATCCTCACATTGGAGGGAAAACAAGACATCATCCTCACGTAGGAGGGAAAACATAAACAACCCCAAAACCAACCACCTAATGTACAAGAGTCCTCGGCCTGTCACCCTGCCAGATCACTCAGCAGTGCCTAACCTGTAGGGCATCTACAACATGGTAATAACCATTAGCTATCCATACACATATATAGAGTAATGCATAAGCACAATCACACATAGGGAAAGATAAACATATCAGCATGCTTTCACTCATTTACCCATTTATTCATCTCAATATAATGGTCATTCACTCAAATCGTATAGATATAATATATATGAAACTAGGTGACACGAGGACCGATACATCCTCGCCTCTGAGCCTGCTAGCCAGCCGTACTAGTATCGGTCACACAATCCGTGTACCCTATGGGAGTGGATTGCGCCCTTCTTGTAAACCGGTCTGGCCTGACATCAGAGAACCTCCCAGACTCCACGGCGGGATGAAAGTGAAAGGTTATCACAGCCACGCAGTGGGGCAATCAATAAAACATAGGTCGGTAAATACGACATCACATGCTATCATAGCAAACATATAAGGCACACACCACTCATACAAACACCCAATATAAGGATGGTAGCTAAGTAAGTCCTACGGACTTACCTCAACCTCGTAAAATCACAACCACGATCAACCTCCAATCCTGAGAGGGACACTGCCTAATAACAAGGCATAAAGAGATATATCAACCTCTATTCATCAAAGGGGTCACACCTAGACCCAAAGGGATCCATAAGGATCATACTCAATCTATGAGCCTCACAACCAACTAAACCTCAATATCTCAGCATAACTCACAATTCCTCAAATCTCAAGGTAGTATCTAATAACATTCCTCAATCTCAATTTTAATCCTAATTTAATTAATTAACCTTTAATTAATTAATTAGATTTCGCCGGAATAACGTTTTGCCCGCAGGCAATTTCTAAACCCACCTGTCATCATATTTCATCAAACAACCTATCCACAATCACCAAAATAATATAACGACCATAATGGAATTTCTAATTATCCATTTTGACAAGCCTAAATTCAATTTAGGCCAAATCGCAGTACAGAAAACGAATAAATTCATAACTAATTCGTTACTAACCCGATTGACGATCTGAAAGAAGATTCGGAAACACAGCGACGCAGGCTACGCATGGACAACATCAAATTCACCGGAATCTGAGCGATGGAACCGTCCTGGTGACATATATGCTCGACCAGCCCTCCATATACTCGGAAATACAGAAACTCGGTACCGATATGAAGAGAATGAAGAGAATGAAGAGAGGAATCCAGAAACTCAAACGGAATTGAAATCGGATTAGAAACGGAGAGTAGATCTGAGTTTGAAGGTTGAGAGAAATCAGAGTTTTTACGAGGAAACGTGAAATGAAATGAATTAATAAAGGATTTTCCGCTATTTATAGTGAAGACGATAATTATCCTTTAGTAAAGTCGATAATTATCCTTTAACCGATCCAAATGCGGGTCGAACCTCTTTCTCCAAACTTCTCGAGATTGGAACATTAAATCTGGAATATTGTAGGGATAAATATTCCACAACTGCCTCGGAAAACGTGTATTCCTAAGCCGTCTTTCTTAGCCATTAAGAAACGAAATAGGGACTCTTTTGGCCGTTTTGCCTCTCCATGTTATTTCATATCTAGGACATATCCGATGTCCTGATCATTTATCCCAACTGCATTTTTATTAATTGGAGCTCCCAAATGCTCCAAATAACACCGGAGGGTAAAAATAATTACCCGGGGAAAAAAAGTAAAAATTTCCCCAAACGTCCAAAATTACGCGAGGAACATAACGGTGGGACTCATACTCATCACTTGCGAAATCTTCGCGAGTTGTATGTCAATTACTATCAACGATTAAGTTAATCAACATTAATTAGAATTCGGAAATCCTATCTATTACATCACACACCCCTTAAAAAAAGTTTCGTCCCGAAACTTGAACAATTCCCAAATCCTCTCGGACCCATACGCCGAGGTATAACTCTCACTCTTTCTATCGGAGGTATCACATCTCCGTTCAAAAGATCATAATCTATAAAATCTATAACCTCAAGTATAAACATGGAGGAATCATCATCTCCAGGAAATAGGGCCATAACGCTACCCAAAGGCGTAGAGGAATCACGTCTCTCACTATACCACATCATAAGGCATAGAGGAAGCACATCTCTAGCCCAAACATATCACAAGCATAGAGGAAATACGTCTCTAGCAAACCATAATCATATATATCGTATGGAGGAATCACATCTCCACTAAAACTATGTCCATCAAGGTAGCATGGAGGAAAGAACCATCTCCAGCTGAATCCTAATCACACTCGAATAACATGAAGGAAAGAACCATCTCCAGCTATAAATATAATCATACTCGGGTAGCGTGGAGGAAGTAATCATCTCCAGCTATAACATACATCACGCTAGCACATCAAGATCTACTAAGATCATAAATCACATCACAACTAGCATGGAATAACACATCAAGGCATATAAGCACATAAGCACAACATTCATCAAGATAACACTAAGATCTACTCGTGCTCCCACAAATGGGTCTGTCCCAACATATACTCTGGATAGTTCCTCAGGACACTATCCTCAGTCTCTCACATAGCCTCTTCAGGTCTTCATCTCGACCATAATATCCTCAATATGAGAATGTCTTTCAAATGCAAGCGTTTCATATCTTATTCCAAGAATGTAATCAGATGCTCAACAACGATGTGGTTCAACTTAACCACTAGATAATTATAACTCACAAAGTGTTTCCAACCTGGTATATACTTCCTCAGTTGAGACACAAGAAACACTGGGTGGATATCCTCTAATCTCAGAGGCAAAGCTAAACATCATGCTACCTTCTCCGTACTGGTCGATCTCAAATAAACCATCATATTGGAAACTCAATTCCCTTTCCATATTAACACGTCTAATGTCTCGCAGCTGAGATACTTTCAGCCGGACATGAACTCTTGCTTGAACTTTAGATGTTAACGCCTCTTGTCTGCATATAATATCTGGCGACTCTGTACAGCCAACATTCTTCCTTCAATCAACGTTACTTGAACTATAAAATCCTGAATCTAGTCAGGTGTTATTCCACTACTACTGCTAGATCACTTCTAGCATAAGGATATACGACATCTATGTCTATATATTGCCTCATAGGGTCATCCCAGAAAGATGCACGTCCTTCATTGTTATATAATAAACTCATTAATGGAAGGTAATATAACCATCCACGTTTCCCATTCGACTTACAACTTATAATAGATCTTTAAGATCTAGATGATCCTCTCTAACTGACCATCTATTAGGGGGTGAAGTGTAGTCATGAGGTACAGACTCGTCCCCAAAGCAGTCTGAATCTGCTGTCTAAAATCTCAAAGTAAAAACCTCCATCTAGATCAGAAATGATAGTTCTTGGTATACCATGGAGTCTCACTATCTGTCTAGTGTACTCCTCAGCCAATTCATTCACTAGCCATGTCCTTCTGATAGAAATGAAACGTGCCGGTTTTATTAATTTGTTACCAACAATCCAGATAACATAAATATTCTAATGGGTCACAATCCCATAAAAAAAAAGTCCATAGAAATGTCCTCCCAAATTCTACTACTGCACTAGTAGTGGGTGGGGCTTATCTCTAGATCGGAATTACTCTATCTAGACTTGCTTAAAGGTCATACACTGTATCACAAATCTGGTTATATCGGCTTCATACAATATAATCGTCTCATCTCGTGGTACATCTTACTCGTACCTGAATGTACTGAATAAGGCGTACAATGGGTAAACAGTAATATTCTTTGTCTCCATCTGCATCAGCACGTACACAAAAGTGGTCATGACTCTTCATCAATCCATTTACTCCCATGGAGAACTATGGTGCCTCAGTACGAGACATCCTTTCTCTAAACCTTGTCAAGGCCGGGCAGGTGTCTTGCTTCTGTTGGACCTCATCCAACAGACCAGGTAGAACCTCTAAGGTATAACTGGGTATCCTCATCAAGGAACTGATTGTCCACCTCTAGCCAAGCTAGAGCTCTCTGAAGCTGAGGCTGAACTATCAGTCTCACAATCATCTTCTCTTGGAGCGTCTTTCCATTCAAGTTATCGGCGACAACATTCAACTTCTCTGAATGATATAGAATCTTCAAGTCAAAGTCTTGATCAACTTAAGCTCTTAACACTAGCGGTTATTCAACCCCTTGTTGCATAAAATATACTTCAGATTTCTATGATCTATAAAAATCTGACATGAAGATCACACCGGTACGGTCTTCAAAACTTAAAGGCTTGAACTACCACTACTAGCTCTAAATCATGAGTCGGGTAGTTCTCATCATACGTTCTCAGTTGTAAACACACATATCAATAACCCTACTCCTCTGTAGTAATACACATCTCAGACTTAGCTGGCATGTATCACCGTAAATCACGGGATCCCAAAAATCTTCTAACTACAACAAAATAGAAGCAGAGGTCAAATGCCTCCTCAACTCTTCAGAACTTAGACACACTGCTTTCATCACGTAGTTATGGTGGTCTTCTCGAAAGACTTGCAAATGAATACGTAATCATATAAACTCCTTCCTCAAAGCATTGGTAGCAATCGGCTGAGCCGAGAAATTTACGTATTCCTTAATGTTCATCACTATCTCACATGGTACAACATACTAAATTATCGCTTGGTCAACCATGATCCCACTGGCGGAGACAACATGGCCTAAAAAGGCTACCACTGGCATCTCAACTTACACTTAGAGAGCGTAGCATACAACCCTCTATCTCTCGAAATCTGCAGAAGGGTCCTCAGACGATCGGTCTACTATTCTCTGCTGTGAGAGTATACCGACATGTCATCCATGAAGTCCACCACCAAATAATCAAGGAAGCCGATGAAGATATTGTTCATCAACTCCATAAAAACTACTAAAACATTCGTCAACCCAAATGACATCACTACAAACTCGTAGTGTCCATAACGGGTATGGGATGTTATCTCATACACATGTTGCTCTCTCATCCATGACTAGGGATATCTTGAGCACAAAGGAATCCTGAAAACACAATTGCTTCTTGAAGCTAACTCATCACGTCGTCAATACGGAAAATGGAACCTACTAGGGTAAAGAAGCCCGTTTTAGTCAAATTTTCAAGTTATCAGTACAATATCTCAACAAGCACCATATAGTGTGGCTTTCCCATTCAATCTTGTATCATACTTCAACTCGATAACAATGTCCACACTCCGCTGAGGTGGCAGCTAGACGGTTCACTAACACGTCTATAAACTCATAAACAGCTGGAATACCTTCCAATGTTGGACTATCTCGCTCCTTCATGATATAACACTAGAAGGCGTCATATCCCTGTTCTATCAGCTCGCTGCTCGTACAGTCCTGATGACAAACCCGTCTCTTCAAAGGTCTTAACCTCAGAAGACCTCTATTTAACTCAACTCAGTAAAGACTATAATAGTCTTACTATTAAAAGCTAACACCACATGATATCTATTCATCCAAACCATACACATAATGACTTCCTCATGCACCTACGACATGACAAAGAAGTCTGCAACCATACACGGGTCCCTAAAATAAGGGAACAAACACGCATCTCCCGGGTATCTCAGACCCAAAAAGGTAATCCTGTAAAGGAAAATCCACCTTCTACTATATACCAAAATTCAACCATTAACGCATGCATCGAAAGACATGACGTGCATAGCACTCACAACAAGCAAAACTCCACCAGGTAAACCATTAACGAGAATGGTACCTATAACAGCTAACACTCGTAGCTCCTCTACATATCATCACTCAATGTCAGATCCATGCTCCTCAGGTATCACTGAGGTCATTACTATAGCCACCACTTCCACTCTTTCTGCACCGGAAAGAGGAAGGTCTTGCTGGGAATAAACACCACCGTGCTGACAGAAAGGGCCAGATGACCTAACTCACCACAAGTGTTACAAGCTATCAGTGCCAAAGGGGGCACATAACGCAAATGATCTGGATAGCCACAACTGAAACATAATCATCCCATCCTTGCAACCTGTGCAACTGAAGGGTAACTCGACCTTCGTCGTCCACCTGGAATGATCTCACTCTTGAAGGGAACTTGTAAAGGCAATGCCTTGCCCTGTCGACAAAACTTCGCTCTATGCCCTGCTTTACCACACGTAAAGCATATGATGGGAGCCTTTGGGCACACAGCTCGCCAGTGTCCCAACTTCCACGCAATTAAAACACTGTAGTTCCTTGCCAGTCATCTTCATGGCCAAAGGATCACTAGATTGTCCTGATATCGGACTTGGTTCCCCATTCATCATCTTTGCTTCTCCAGTAACTGATTCAGTCCATTGCTTCTTTCCGGATCCAGAAGCTTTAGTTGATCTCACAATTGTTGGTAAATCTGGTGTCGATCTACCTGCTATCACCGCTTCATATACTTGTTACATATATTCTTGACTCTCGGATCTACTCATGGAGACACGATCAGCCTCTTCAAACTCGTTCTCTGCCATAGGCGAAACAACAACGGAAACTGGTCCCTAACTTATCACCACTGGAGGAAGAGGGGGTGTACCCCTACCTCATCCCACTACAGATACTACTCTAGTTTGAGTCATCTGTAGGATATACGCACCTAATCTTATAAGGCTATATATATGCCATAGGTATCGATATGTATATAATACATCCACATAATCCATAATACACACACATATATATATGCATATCTACGCTGCAGAGATCCATGATAGAGGTGATGACTTCTTGTACATTCTATCCCAAAACCACACTTAAAACCAAAACCTTTGAAAACGTCAGATCCCATGTGCGCTCTGTTTATTTTACCTATCAAACCTCATTGCAAGTAGCAAGTGCCATTGTTGTCAACCTGGGCTCTGATACCAACTCTGTAACACCCCGAATCCGCGGGACTCAGAGTGTCACATTGGGCTAGGATCTCACAATGGATCCTGACCCTAGCTTGACAACAAGTTCACTGGACCTTACAACATGGCACTGACAGATATAAAACAAATACATAAAACGACATAAACAGTATAACATAAAGGTAAAGACAACATAGCCGAGTATGAAACAACATCCTCACATTGGAGGGAAAACAAGACATCATCCTCACGTAGGAGGGAAAACATAAACAACCCCAAAACCAACCACCTAATGTACGAGAGTCCTCGGCCTGTCACCCTGCCAGATCACTCAGCAGTGCCTAACCTGTAGGGCATCTACAATATGGTAATAACCATTAGCTATCCATACACATATATAGAGTAATGCATAAGCACAATCACACATAGGGAAAGATAAACATATCAGCATGCTTTCACTCATTTACCCATTTATTCATCTCAATATAATGGTCATTCACTCAAATCGTATAGATATAATATATATGAAACTAGGTGACACGAGGACCGATACATCCTCGCCTCTGAGCCTGCTAGCCAGCCGTACTAGTATCGGTCACACAATCCGTGTACCCTATGGGAGTGGATTGCGCCCTTCTTGTAAACCGGTCTAGCCTGACATCAGAGAACCTCCCAGACTCCACGGCGGGATGAAAGGGAAAGGTTATCACAGCCACGCAGTGGGGCAATCAATAAAACATAGGTCGGTAAATACGACATCACATGCTATCATAGCAAACATATAAGGCACACACCACTCATACAAACACCCAATATAAGGATGGTAGCTAAGTAAGTCCTACGGACTTACCTCAACCTCGTAAAATCACAACCACGATCAACCTCCAATCCTGAGAGGGACACTGCCTAATAACAAGGCATAAAGAGATATATCAACCTCTATTCATCAAAGGGGTCACACCTAGACCCAAAGGGATCCATAAGGATCATACTCAATCTATGAGCCTCACAACCAACTAAACCTCAATATCTCATCATAACTCACAATTCCTCAAATCTCATGGTAGTATCTAATAACATTTCTCAATCTCAATTTTAATCCTAACTTAATTAATTAACCTTTAATTAATTAATTAGATTTCGCCAGAATAACGTTTTGCCCGCAGGCAATTTCTAAACCCACCTGTCATCATATTTCATCAAACAACCTATCCATAATCACCAGAATAATATAACAACCATAATGGAATTTCTAATTATCCATTTTGACAAGCCTAAATTCAATTTAGGCCAAATCGCAGTACGGAAAAAGAATAAATTCATAACTTATTCGTTACTAACCCGATTGACGATCTGAAAGAAGATTCGGAAACACAGCGACGTAGGCTACGCATGGACAACATCAAATTCACCGGAATCTGAGCGACGGAACCGTCCTGGTGACATATATGCTCGACCAGCCCTCCATATACTCGGAAATGCAGAAACTCGGTACCGATATGAAGAGAATGAAGAGAGGAATCCAGAAACTCAAACGGAATTGAAATCGGATTAGAAACGGAGAGTAGATCTGAGTTTGAAGGTTGAGAGAAATCAGAGTTTTTACGAGGAAACGTGAAATGAAATGAATTAATAAAGGATTTTCCGCTATTTATAGTGAAGACGATAATTATCCTTTAGTAAAGTCGATAATTATCCTTTAACCGATCCAAATGCGGGTCGAACCTCTTTCTCCAAACTTCTCGAGATTGGAACATTAAATCTGGAATATTGTAGGGATAAATATTCCACAACTGCCTCGGAAAACGTGTATTCCTAAGCCGTCCTTCTTAGCCGTTAAGAAACGAAATAGGGACTCTTTTGGCCGTTTTGCCTCTCCATGTTATTTCATATCTAGGACATATCCGATGTCCTGATCATTTATCACAACTGCATTTTTATTAATTGGAGCTCCCAAATGCTCCAAATAACACCGGAGGGTAAAAATAATTACCCGGGGAAAAAAGTAAAAATTTCTCCAAACGTCCAAAATTACGCGAGGAACATAACGGTGAGACTCATACTCATCACTTGCGAAATCTTCGCGAGTTGTATGTCAATTACTATCAACGATTAAGTTAATCAACATTAATTAGAATTCGAAAATCCTATCTATTACATTTGGGTCCATTTTTGGGTACGCTAGGCTCTTCCTTTCTGGCTGATTTTCGGATATGTTTTATTCGATATTGTATAGTATAACATACTAAAATTTGAGAGGAATCCGAGCTACGGTTTGAAAGTTATTGTGTTCCAAAGTTGACGCCTCAAGTAGTTTGTATATATGTGCTGAGTGTTGGGAAAACAGCAAGTGATGCTGTTTTGTGAGAGGGTTTTGAATAAGTTTTTGATCTCCCTTGGGCTTGAATTTTGGATATGATATAGTTGACATATTGTTGTAGAACATATTAAAATTTGAGAAGCATCGAGCGAGTGGTTTGGGATTTATGATTTTTCAAAGATTTAGTCATAAGCAGTTTTTCTGTTGTGCTGAAATTCGGTTTTGTGAGATAGTTTTAAATAGGATTTTGATCTCCTTTGCGGCTGCATTTTGGATATATGATAGATAAGATTTTATAGTAGAACGTATCAAAATTTGGGATAAATCCAGCGAGTAGTTTAGGAGTTATGATTTTTCAAAGTTAAGACAATGTGCTGTTTGTTAAGTGTGGTAACCAACTTTGGAAATTTTTGTAGAAGTGATGGTTGAACAGTTTTAAGAAATTGTTTCTCCTATGAATAGATTAGAGATCATAGATAAGTTATAAATTTATTTTAGAATTTTTATAAGTTTATTTTAATTTCATATTTAAAGCTGTAGTTGAACTTTAGTGACTTTTCGGGAAATAGAAAATGGGTAGTTTTTATAATTGTCACCTAAATCATCCTAGGGAGTAGAATATGATTACTTAGCCTCAAGTAAGAATTTAAGTACTTTTTACGGGTTTTTTGGAAGTCTCGGAACCAAGGGTAAAATAGTCAATTTACCACAAATAAACACTGTAATAACTTCTGCACATAGAATCGTACATCTTAGGAGTTTTAGACTTCTAAGTATCCAAGGAAAAGTGTTGACCCACGTGCCTCCTTTGACAGGCAACTGAGTTCCTACAGCTACTGATTTAGTGTTGTTAAGAGAGACGAGATTTGATTCGGTAAGTCCACTGACTTACTTAGCTAGCTTCTTGCATGTGTGTGATGCGTATGAGTGGTGTGTGATAGTTAAGATAAATAACAAAAACGGAATAGGCCGACTGTAGTATATTGTATAATTGACCCAAGTATATGATAACGGGTCGTGACATCATCTGCCTAGCTCTTGCGAGAGTCTAGGAGGTTCCCTGCGACCAGCCCAGTCCGGTAGACGGTCAGATGCATTAGTACCATTCCGCGTTGGTAAACGGGGACAGGGGCGAGGTTTGGGAATCCCTCGTGTCACAAAATAAGTATCATTAGTAATAACCTATCACCTAATTAAAGATAATAAAAGGATTGAGTGTTGCATGTTGAGTGTGTATGTTGTGTGTTTGTGCTTTTACCTTTATACTTATGCATAGAATGTTAGCTAACGGTTTTATACCGCTTGTAGATGTCTTGCAGGTTAAAACAGTTGTAGAGAGATCCGGAGGGAATGGTCAGCCGGGTCCACGTACATATTTAGTTGGGGACGGGATGTCTTTTGTTCTTCTTATGTGTCATTTTAGTACCTTTGCTTTGTAAGGCTGATACATATTCTTCATGTATATATTGTTTAAAGTTTTCAAATGTTTTAAATACTTTTGTGCCTTGTTGTAAGATCCAAGTTAAATTGTTGTCAAACTAAGGTCGGGACCCATTGTGAGGTCCTAACCAGTAGCTCCCCGAGTTCTCAGAATTTGGGGTGTTTCAATATGGTATCAGAGCCCTGGGTTGGCAACAATGGCACTTGAAATCTTCTGAAAGACCGATTGTATAAAATAACTAGAACCCGAAAGGGGTCTAAAATTTTCAAAACGGATTTATGTTTTTACACGAGCATAGTCGGGTTGTGGGTTAGTAGTACGTTGGACTACCATCGCTCTCCATGGATCTCTACAACTTGGATCGATATGAGTTAGCATATGGATTCATTATGATGAGTATTAATGTATGTTATATATATGTGTATGTGTAATATGTTAGTATCCTAAAGGATATATTATATCCTTTAGTTCTGATATCTTGAAACGATTATCGCCTCATGATAAATCGGTAGCAGAATTGAAGAGTTTTCAACACGAGACAAAGGACTCGGACCTTGTATCAAATATTATACTCGGATGAGCGTCCTAGTAACCCTTGTTAACCATCCAAAGAACTAATAGGCGAAGAAGTAAAGATGTGGAGTTAATTTTGACCATAAGTACAATCAAATGAGGAAGAATTCCCGAGTCAACTGGTCGTACAAGGAACACAGGGATACGAGGCCGAAAGACGGAACTAGAAGAACCATGCAAGAGACTACAAGAGTATGGAGTAGAGATAACAATATTGGAACAGGACAAGTAGAATTGAGTACAACCAAGATTACGGAATCAAGGACATTATAATCGAGGCGGATGCCCCATAGACCATTAGGGGCATGAGAAACCAGAAGAGACATAGTGTCAATCCGGGTGTGAGAATCTAAGGTGCACGGAATGAGGACCTACAATTGAGTGTCAAAGCGAAAAGGCAGACCCCACCAGCGTGGGGAGGTTTTGACCTCCTCATAGATATAAGAAGTTTGAAAGAAACTGTGACGCCAATATCCAAAGAATGGAAGCCTGTAGCAGGGTCAACGGAGGTTCAGGAAGGCGATATTACCACCTACACCAGTGAAGAAATCTGTATGGGAGAACGACCTTGCTAGACTCGAGAGTCCAAGGTAACCCGAATTATCACGGGACCTAAGCCACCAACACAGATGGTCCATGCAAAAGGTCTGCAAGTGGATAATCATTTCGGCCATAATAATTTCAAAGACGGTTGCAAGCTATCGTGGAAACTTGAAACGACTATTTATGCCAGACGAATGACACAATCGGACTAGAGAAATGGAGTTAGCTATAAGAAGCCGAAGGGTGGAAGGTAGAACGAACTAAAGAAGTATAAAAGGATTATTGTGAGAAACTGTTTACCTACTAGCTAAGGAAATTTTGACAGATCACAATTAACATGGACTGGAGACTTACAACTTAATGTAAGAGCGAAAGATAGACTTCATAAGCCGGGAGACGTTTTGTCTTCTTTTAAGATAAGAATTCTAAGAAGAATCACAACGCCAGTATCGAAAGGATCAAAGCCCGGTAACATAGTCAATAGAGATTTTGAAGGAAATATTACAAACAATGCCGATTAAGGAACCTGTGCTTGTGAGAATTGTGTGGTGGACTAAAGAGTCCAAGGTAACCCCATTTATAACAGAACATAGGTCATCAACATAGACGGTCCCTGTAAAGGGACTACAATTGGGAGGTAATTAAAAGTCATCGGAACTACAAGACGCTTACCATCTATCGTGGAGTGTTAGGAACAACTTTTAACGTCGGTCGAATGGCACAGTGAGACTTGAGAAAGAAAGTTGTCCCAAAGGAAGAAGAAGAGTGAAAGATAAGACGAACTAAAGAAGGATAAAAGTATTAATCTAGTAGGTGATGTGCACCAAAAGTTTAATACCAGTAGAGATATGAGATTGAGATAAGTCAATTATAGACTGACCGATGTCAACCAAGAACGTGCAAGTATTGTTGGATATTGATGAGTTATGTGCCGTTAAGAAGAGATATTTGTGACTGTGAATCTATGGAGTAGCTTTACCGACGCCTTAGAGGATTCCCTCAAGTAGGCAACTACAACCTTCTTGGATGAATTAAAGGTATAAAGAGAAACGTTTTAAGGGTTACCTCTTGGCCAGTTAAGATCAAACTCCGGTCAATTCAGAGAGTTTGGATCCGTGGTAGAAGAATTAAGAAAGTAAGCGGAAGAAGTTGTTTTTCAATCATTGTTTTATTTTCTTAAGGCAATTAAGAAGGTACTTGGTACTTCATCCGTATACGACTCATGGTGTAATTGGGAGAAAGAGTTTTGAGGTCAATCATTTTGTACTTACAGAAAAGGTCCTTAGGATTAATAAGTGACAACAGGAGAATCAGAGTAGCGCAGCGGAAGCGTGGTGGGTCCTAACCCACAAACAAGAAGCTCAAGGGTACTGATGGATGTTGTGTCGAGTTTAAGATGGTGATAGTTGGTGAAATGTATTCTAGTTGGAAGGAACGTGAGATAGCCTATGTGGAGTTACTGAAAATATTGTATGGAAACTTATGTGCATGTAGAGGTAAAAAAAGGAGGCTGGTACCCTAGTATGGATCCGAGTGAAGAGTGATGGCTTTGTTACATGTTGCCAGACAAGTAGTTTTGGAATTTCATACCTAACGAAGTACATTAGAGTGAGTTTCTTGATGAATTGAGAAAAGAATTAACGATGTAATAAAAGTATTGTGCATGGTCTACACTAGAAAGCTCAAAGTGAGTAATTACCATTTTGAGTAAAAGATACATAAGAAAGAGAAACGACAGGAGTATACTTGCAACCTAGTAACCGTGCTGAAAGAAAGCATGATCTCGGAGGAGATTTTATGTGTAATATTATATCGGAACAGAGCATAGTTGCGTTTTGAGTCAGAGGGATATTATCGGTCTGATAACCATGGTGGAGAAAAGAGTGCACTGCTGATGGTATGTTAACAATTATTGAGTAGTCAAAACCTTTTCATAAGGCCGGAAGCAAGTGGTCATAACAGAGGGAAGAAAGTTGAATAGATCATTTTTTCCGTAGGGTCATCAAAGGGTCTAGAAGTGATTTGTGTAAGGAAAACCATTGGAAGTTTTAAAGCGGTTTAAAAGTGACTGATGGACTAGTTTTCCTTACCCTATTGGAGAGGGTAGCTTCAGTTTTCCACGGAGACTAAGTTTGGGAACTGAGTTTGAGAATTTCAGTTGGAGAGATACCTACCAGACACGAGTTAGGTCATCATATTAGAGGATCAGACAGTTGAGCCGGAGGATACCGGTGAGATATCCGGTAACCACTCTAGAACGTGGTAACATACGCTTGTGATCTAACTACCTGAAAAGATTTAAGATTTAGTGGTTTTATGAAAATCCGATAAGGCTGCCTAAGATTGGAGATAGTAAGAGACGTAACATTTCAGAGACTTATGTAGCGATAGTTATAACCTCGGGAGTGACTAGTTAGGGCTTGACCTTGTATGTGTGATATTGTTTGATTGCTTGTTTATTTCATGATTTAGTGTTTAGTCAGTGATGTGTTCTTTTGATAACCTTGATGTGCGGGATACTTAGCTGTGGAAACGACGAGAGTTTTGTATAGTGATCAAACACACCCATTTGGTGTCTTAAAAGCCGATCAGGAGTGTCTTACCCTAAGTTTCGGGACAAAACTTATTTTAAGGGGATACTGATGTAATATCCGGAATTTTTATTCCGTCTAATTCCGCCGTTGACGGTTTCCCTTTCTATCTAGTATCCCTTCCTCCACAAATTTCATTATTTTATGTAGAACTTAATTCACATAAAATGATAAAATTATATCAAACTCTAATCCTTATAATTATCTATTATTTTATGTAAAATTTAATTCACATAAAATGATAGATTTATATCAAACCCTAGTTATTATAATTCATTCTTATCGATGACAAGCTGTGACGAGGCCATCACTAAGCTGAGACGAGATCATGACAAGATGTGACGAGTTCAGGACTAAGCTGAGACGAGGCCATGACAAAGCCCGACAATTCTGTGACAAACTCATTCATGGGCCTGACAAGGACATGACGAGTTTTGACAGATTTTTGACAAGTAATTCAGCCCACCTTTCTTGCATGTTTCAGCCCACTATTCCTACCTTAAGCAGCCCAGATTGTTTACCCTCTCCAGCCCAGCACGTTCAGCCTGCAGTAGTCCAGGAGAGGCTGGTTACGAGCCCATTAACAGTCCCTCCAGCCCAGCACGTTCAGCCCCCTCCAGCCCAGCGTTCAGCCCCTCTCCAGCCCAGTGATCTACGTGTGCAACAGCTTGGATTGCGTCCAGCAGGGAGGAGTAACAGCCGGCCCTTCTCCTCCCTTCTCTTCACCTTGTAACGGCTGCTGCATTGAAGAAGAGCTGCTGTAACAACCCTACTTTCACGCCAGAAGAGAAGAAAAGTTGCAGCACCCTTGCTCCCATTTCACGCCCCTCATTCACGCTGCACTTGCCTGGATTCTGCACACATTCAACAACGTTCCAACCACAGGAAATTGCAAGGAAAAGAGCCAGCAGAGGAGAGAACTACAACAGCTTCTCGGCTATCTATTTCTGGGGCTGCTCGTTGCAGAAGCCTCGCCAGAAGCCGGAGTAGTGTAAGTGATTTCATTCAGCCCTTCTACACTCAGTTCCTCTCTAAATCTAACTCTCAGTACACACTCCAATCACGCAGCTACAACGACACAACATAGCCAACCCTAGAGTGCGTGTCCTACTCACTGCAGATGCGCCACAGGGACAGCAGCAGCCTTCGGGCCATCCTCCTTCATGCCTTCGAGTCTCGGAATAGGGTAAGGCTTGTAACCCTTGCTACACTACACTTCAGTCCACCTTTCCCTTGCCTAACGTGTACACGTTTCGTCTGTTAAACCTACTCAAAACAACCGTAGGAGAGCTGTACAGATTCTTGCGTTTTCCAGAATTTTCGGAAGTGTTGAGCAGTCAACTTTGGGTCCATTTTTGGGTACGCTAGACTCTTCCTTTCTGGCTGATTTTCGGATATGTTTTAGTCGATATTGTATAGTATAACATACTAAAATTTGAGAGGAATCCGAGCTACGGTTTGAAAGTTATTGTGTTCCAAAGTTGACGCCTCATGTAGTTTGTATATATGTGCTGAGTGTTGGGAAAACAGCAAGTGATGCTGTTTTGTGAGAGGGTTTTGAATAAGTTTTTGATCTCCCTTGGGCTTGAATTTTGGATATGATATAGTTGACATATTGTTGTAGAACATATTAAAATTTGAGAAGCATCGAGCGAGTGGTTTGGGATTTATGATTTTTCAAAGATTTAGTCATAAGCAGTTTTTCTGTTGTGCTGAAATTCGATTTTGTGAGATAGTTTTAAATAGGATTTTGATCTCCTTTGCGGCTGCATTTTGGATATATGATAGATAAGATTTTATAGTAGAACGTATCAAAATTTGGGATAAATCCAGCGAGTAGTTTAGGAGTTATGATTTTTCAAAGTTAAGACAATGTGCTGTTTGTTAAGTGTGGTAACCAACTTTGGAAATTTTTGTAGAAGTGATGGTTGAACAGTTTTAAGAAATTGTTTCTCCTATGAATAGATTAGAGATCATAGATAAGTTATAAATTTATTTTAGAATTTTTATAAGTTTATTTTAATTTCATATTTAAAGCTGTAGTTGAACTTTAGTGACTTTTCGGGAAATAGAAAATGGGTAGTTTTTATAATTGTCACCTAAAACCATCCTAGGGAGTAGAATATGATTACTTAGCCTCAAGTACGAATTTAAGTACTTTTTACGGGTTTTTTGGAAGTCTCAGAACCAAGGGTAAAATAGTCAATTTACCACAAATAAACACTGTAATAACTTCTGCACATAGAATCGTACATCTTAGGAGTTTTAGACTTCTAAGTATCCAAGGAAAAGTGTTGACCCACGTGCCTCCTTTGACAGGCAACTGAGTTCCTACAGCTACTGATTTAGTGTTGTTAAGAGAGACGAGATTTGATTCGGTAAGTCCACTGACTTACTTAGCTAGCTTCTTGCATGTGTGTGATGCGTATGAGTGGTGTGTGATAGTTAAGATAAATAACAAAAACGGAATAGGCCGACTGTAGTATATTGTATAATTGACCCAAGTGTATGATAACGGGTCGTGACATCATCTACCTAGCTCTTGCGAGAGTCTAGGAGGTTCCCTGCGACCAGCCCAGTCCGGTAGACGGTCAGATGCATTAGTACCATTCCGCGTTGGTAAACGGGGACAAGGGCGAGGTTTGGGAATCCCTCGTGTCACAAAATAAGTATCATTAGTAATAACCTATCACCTAATTGAAGATAATAAAAGGATTGAGTGTTGCATGTTGAGTGTGTATGTTGTGTGTTTGTGCTTTTACCTTTATACTTATGCATAGAATGTTAGCTAACGGTTTTATACCGCTTGTAGATGTCTTGCAGGTTAAAACAGTTGTAGAGAGATCCGGAGGGAATGGTCAGCCGGGTCCACGTACATATTTAGTTGGGGACGGGATGTCTTTTGTTCTTCTTATGTATCATTTTAGTACCTTTGCTTTGTAAGGCTGATACATATTCTTCATGTATATATTGTTTAAAGTTTTCAAATGTTTTAAATACTTTTGTGCCTTGTTGTAAGATCCAAGTTAAATTGTTGTCAAACTAAGGTCGGGACCCATTGTGAGGTCCTAACCAGTAGCTCCCCGAGTTCTCAGAATTTGGGGTGTTACAAAAAGCTGGTCCCACAAGTCGTTCATGTCTTTTGGTATCCCTTTGTTACGAAATACATTGTGAACTTTATCTTCCTACAACAAATAACAACAATTACACAACCACATCATCACAAACAAAGTTAAAAATTTACAATATGAAGCAAAGAGAGAAATAGATATTCGACCTCTATTTTTTTTTCTCCCACCCAACATGATCTGCAATGATCCGGCGTTCAACTGGATCCCACCCTAGTCCCGTTTCAGTAGTCCATATTTTGTACCAAAGATTCCAATCTTTTTTCATGTAATTCAGTTTGTTTTTCAAACAGATCACATCCGCTGATATTCCGGTCTTCTCTTCCAACTGTTGTATAATAACACGCCAAGCAAAAGGTTGATCCTGACCATGTTTTAGTTGGTACTCACGACAAATGGTAAGAAACTGCATTGCTGATTTGTGAGTTCAACCAAAACGTTTACCTTTCCAAGACGAAGCCTTCTTGGGAGGCATGACTAAATTTTAAATCAAAATTTTCAATTCACAATCATTGTAACAGTATGTAAGTAACACATTAGACCTCAACATATACACTTTCAATTCAAGGTTACATGATTTCATCTTCAAAAATGAGTCATACCCTTGAAACGTATGGTAAGAAACCTTCAATTCAAGCCTACCAAAAATGTAAACATATACACTTCAATTCAAGGTTTCAATCTCACAATCAAGCTTGGAAACACCAACATAAAAACACCATCACAAATTGCACTGTCATATACAACTCAATTCACATCTCCTAAGTTAATTGTTAACATAAACACTTCAATTCAAGGTTTCAATCTCACAATCAAGCTTAGAAACACCAACATAAAAACACCATCACAAATTGCACTGTCATATACAACTCAATTCACATCTCCTAAGTTAATTGTTAACATAAACACTTCAATTCAAGGTTTCAATCTCCTAAGACGAACAAGATTCGGGTTAACAGCGAACTACATTACACTGTCATATACAACTCAATTCACGAAGAAGATTCGGGTTAGCACTTCAGTTGTGAACATAAACACATCACACAACCTCAAGAAAGGTCTTAAACAATAATTCATATACTCAATCAAGTAAAAACGGAAGTATGGCCGACCGCTTCAATGATTCATTAGCTCAATTTCAAACCCGTAACGAAATGGCATACAACTCAAAGATTTAGGGTTTACAATAGGCTTCGTGTTCGCCCAAAAGTGTGCGTGCAAATAAGTTTTAATTATAAAACTAGAATAAAAGCAAGCGAGCCCGCAGTGTACGGATCGGCATAGATAAGCAAGTATTCCAGAGTATCGAACTCAGGGATTTGGTGAAACAAAATCAGTTTCAAGTAATCGAGCAATCAAAAATGTAGAAGCTTTGCAAATATTGGGGAAAACAACAATCCTAAAGATCCAGACATCTAATTGTGGCAATCGATTCAATATATACTATATATAAGGACAGAGTTGAGAATTGCAAAGGTATACTAAAGTAAGGTAATGTACGATGAAGTTTCAAAACCCTATATGTCTAACTCCAAGACTCTCTCTATAAAGGTTGTTGAGGCTGCAGTATAGAAAGGATCTAAAAGTAAGAATTAATCTCAAATACCCATGCCCAAACCCAAGGAATCAAAGATAAACTAAAACGGTTAAGGTTGTGACACTCGAAACCAAAATAGAGGATGTTGAGTCTCACTACCACCTAGAAAAGGCAAGCCAAGACTAGGTTAAAGCAAATCTTTAACTTTGGATTAAAGCAAAAGCAAAGTTCGTAAACTAGGGGAAATCAATGCTAGATCTTGAGAATCATGGCCGTGGAATTCAAGAACAGCCCGTGATTTAGGGTGTCGATGATAATTCTCACACTCTCAGGGTCCAATCAAATTACGATCGATCTATCATCATCTAAGCCACAACTATCAACCCTTCACCTTAGAATTGCTAAAGGGTTTTAGCCAATAATCATCATTATGATATCAATAATCAAGTTAAGAAGAATGAAACATGAAAACCCTCAAAAACTCAATAATAACTCAAGTCAATCTCGAAATCCAAACACAAATTTGTACGTTTATGAATTCAGAAAAGTAGGAATAGAAACCCTCACAATGATCTAGAGAAACCACAAAGAACGGGATGTCAATCCGTCCTTCGATGAAAACCCTAGAATATCTCAAAGTATACAATCTCCTAAAATACGTCCTTCACGAATCTCCAATACTTAAGGTCGAAATGAAACCCTAAGGCCGTCTCCAAACTCTAAGCGAAACTCTAAGCGGCGCTAAGTAGGGATAAGCGAGGATCCCGAAAACTCCTTTCTCAAGCCTTTTTATAGGGCGAAATAGGTTTACCGGAAAGCCCAATGACGTGGCTGACGTGGCAATAATGACACGTCACAAGATCACCAAAATCACGGTCATGAACAACTTTCCACGACTGTAATTTAGAGCGTGAAACTAGATTACGGCACAATATGATTTCCACGGCCGTGGTTTAGGCCCTGTAACTCTCTGTTGTGCTCCAAACTCACTTCCACGATCATGTTGCTAGATCCACAACCGTAATTTAGAGCATGGACTTCAAAATCCTCTTCCACGACCGTAATTCAGAGCGTGGTTCTTCAAACTCCTTGTTTTTGCCTTTGGTTCGTGACATCCTTTATCCATGCTCCTTCTTTAGCCTCTCCAATGCATCTCCTTTCCATCAAGCATGGTTAAACACTCCTTTCCTTCCTCATTTTGTTCCAATCCAAGCCTTTATTCACATAAAAACAAAACGAAGCTAGTGTAGATCTCTATATCGACAAAGTGGGTGAACTATCTCACAATTGCTTCAAACTCATATCTAAGAACACAATAAAGAGGGAAAAACAACTAAAACAAGTGCCTAAAATATAGTCATATTTCATGCTAACAAAATACCCCATACTTGCCACTTGCTTGTTCCCAAGCAAGGTTTTCAAAAGCTTAGAACATAAGGTAGAATGAAATATGAATGCAAAACAAAGCAAAAAAAATCTTTTTGGTTAATGTGCTTCTAGTCAATAGATCATCCTCAAACCTTGCTTCATTCATCCTTGAAAACGTTTATATACACAAACCAAAGTGTGCAAAGCAAAGAAACTTCATAAATTGCAAATACTTCAAGACAAACATCATAACCTTCAAGTATTGTCAAAATCAAGCATGTGAAACTTCAATTTAGATCACCAAGTCAAATAACACTCTTATGATCTCAAGGACTTTCACATAAGGCCAAGAATGTGGAAAAGGTGGGAAATTTGTAAAGGAATGTGATGTATGAATCCGGGAAGAAGGGACACCACAAACTCTTTTCTTTTTACCATTTGAACTTCCACCAATTTAGAGCTTTGCTCTAGACTTTTTGCACATAATTTTTTGACTTTACTTTTGGAGTTATGGACAACGGTGCACAATAACCGAAGCCTAGGAGATTGGCGTTTCTCAATTTCGAGATGCCTCAAACCCTTGATGCACATACCATAATCCGTTAGGAATATTGCTCAATCCGACTTTGACAAGACACAAACACCCAGCTATGTGAATGGTGCCGAGTTACTCATCGTCATGATTGACTTCCCCAAACCTAGAATTTTCCTACACTTTGAAAACAGTTGCTTTCATGGCCCTCCCACATCAAACATGCCAAAATCAACTCTTCCTAAATCCCGGATAGGTAAAGGAGGCAATTATTTTCATTGAGGGGCTAAATGATCAAAGAAAGAAGTAAGAAAATCGAGGTGCCTTAATCATTTCATAAAGAAGTATAAGAACTTATATTGTGATTTCAACCTTTGTTTCTCAATATGATTTAGATAAAACCTTCACATTATGAAACTTGCAAGAAAAGATAAACAACATATTCAATCTCTTCACAATTCATAATTCAATTTAAGCATACAATTGTCATCAAAAACTCATTCCACAAGTAGTTTTCATCATAGAAATCATCTCTAATCTTAGAAGCACAAATTTTTTCAATTTTTTCAAATTTTTATGGGTTTTTCAAAGCCTTTTTCATGCAATGCAATAATGAAACGTGTGACAATGAAAGGAAACATGCAAGTGTTCATAGTCATGCAAAGCAAAGTGAGTAGAGTTATTACAAATGATAGTCACACCCCACCCCATACTTGAAACATACATTGTCCTCAATGTTCAAAAGAAATAAAGAAAAGAAAGAAAAGCAAAAGGAACTCACTAATGACGGTGTGGTGGCTCAAAACGGTGGTCAATCAACGTCATCACTGTGGAGGAGGCGGTGGTGGATATGGAAAGAAATTCGAGCTAAAAGGCCGCCCAAACTGCTGGCGGTAGACGTCCCTCAAGATGCGGTCGTTCTCCTGGCTCCATGCGTCATGAGTCTCCTGTGGGATATCTAGATCTCCCACTCTCCTCGAAAGATCGGTGGCCCATCTCGGAAGCTGCGAATACCAATCCGGCGGCTGCCCATACCATGCTGGAGAGTCCTGAGGTGGAGTAGTCGGTGCTACCGGTGCCTGCTCATACCATAGGGGAGGAGCTCCCATCCATGATGGCTGCTCTCCATACCAAGTGGGTGGAGCCTCCATCCAAGTCGGCCTCTCACTCACGCTAGCCCTGCGTGAAGAAGAGGCACCGGAAGGTCTAGAATGGCGGGGAGAATGTATAGGTGGGTCCGGAAAGGCGTCCGGCTGATCCGGGAATGTACCAAAGGTATGCTCATCACCTCCTACATCATGGTCATCACCTCCTCTCATCTTCTCATCATCATCCCCAGCTGGGATTTCATCCGGCACATATGGAGGAGCTACAAGTCTATTGGCATGCATGGCCGCAAAGGTCGCCTTCCAATTATGGCGTCCAACCATAATGGAGTACTCGGGAAGCCAAGGGATACCTCTACCACCCCTCTCCTCCCATGGCATGGCTGCGGTAAATGGAGCTTGGTGGCGGGGAAAGATAATGCCTCTAGTCATGAGCCCGTTGAGACCCAAAGGTCTCGCCGCTATCCTAGTACAAGCGGAGTAATCTATCCCTAGTTGGTTGGCTATATGAGTCACCATACCACCATAACTAATGTTCCCGGCTTTCTTGTTCTTCTACTTACTCATGGTGGAGGCAAGGAGGGTGGCACAATCGGCGGGTCTACCGTTAAGCATGCAAGAAAGGAGGAAGAGCTCATCGGTCTTAATCTTTTGTGGGGTCTCGGTCCTAGGGAAGAGACACTCGGAAAGGACCCTATGATCTATCTTCAAGGCTAAGTCGTAGATGAGCTTAGCCTTGGTGTCGGCCGGTTGTCAACGATCCTCACTAGCATATATCATGGCAATCTCCTCCCAAAAATCCTTAGGACACCACTAGGAAACCTATCATTGAAGCTCTCATGGAACCGAAAGAAGGTTCCAAACCGAACAATGGAGAACTCATAGTCTAGCTCCATTAGCCTAAAGGAGACCGTTCGGTTCATATGGCTATGCTCAAAGAAAGTCACAAACTCCCTTGTTATCTCATCATAGGCGTCCTCTCTAATAGCGGAGAAGACGATCAATCCAGCTCTATCCAAGAGCCATGTCAAATTATTCACAACATTTAGCGGCTCAAGCTCCTCAAGGACTAGGTATCGAGGCCCTATGACCGGCCTCTTCTCGACCCTTTCTAAGGCTCCTAAGTAGTCTTCATGGATAGTTGGGATTCTAGGAGGTGGTGGTGATGGTGGTTCACTAGGGGGAGGTTGGAAAGAGGAGGAACTATCATCCTTTCTCTTCTTGTTCCTGCTAGACTTTCTCCTAAACAATTTTCTCAGCAACAAGGAAAATTACGGCCTGTTCTTGGTAAACCACGGCCGTGGAACGTAGAGAGAGCGTGGTTTTGGTCTGTATCTCTCAAATCACAGCAAATCAACACCAAACTCAGCAATCACTGTCCTAGGCTAATTCTAATTCCAATTCTATTCAGTTCTCCTAAATTCTTGCGAAAAATAGAGCCAAATTAACAAAGTAGAGAAAAGGGAGAAAAACCTAGGGTTTGGATCTTTCAAATCCAAATTCCTTCTCCAGCGTGGATTGTTTACTCAGTTGGTTGCTTGGATCGTGTAGATGATCGAAAATGCTCCACTTTAGGCTCAAGAATCGATCGAATCGGACTCCGGACGAAGAATCACGACTCTATGAAGGCTGTCGGCGATTTTGGGCGTGGAATTGGGAATTTTGTGTGTTGTTGTGAAGGAAGGTGATTTATATAGTTCCCGTAAAATTTTTGAAAATCACGGTCACTCGGGCCATTCCACGGCCGTGGAAATGTACGGAACCCGTGGTTTTGATGAATTTTGCTAGATTTAGGGGAATTACGGTCACCTGTTACTTCCACAACCGTGGTTTAGGGCGTGGAAGTCTTTGTTGTGTGCCAACATCCAAGTTTCGTCAATTCCTTCCAACTTTTTCTTCTTTCCTTTGCCCAATCCTTATTCCTACATCCAAAAACATAACATACAGGGCGGTATCGAGGGAAAAACAAAGAAAAAACAACTAAACTAAACTAATCTAAGAATGAATAACAAAAACGTAAGTGCAATACCTCGGGTTGCCTCCCAAGAAGCGCTTGTTTTGTGTCCGTAGCTAGACCATTCCTGTGTTTATTCGAGGGCAATCGGAGCGATTTCCTCAACCGGGAGCTCCGGTGAATACTTCTTAAGACGTTGACCATTCACCTTGAAACTTCCTCTTTCCACCCCATACTTCAACTGCGCCATGGGGAAAAACACGTTTGATTAGATAAGGTCCAGTCCAACGAGATTTAAGCTTACCTGGAAAGAGACGAAGTCTCGAATTGAAGAGGAGAACTTGATCTCCTTCTTTGAGATCCTTTGAAATGATATGCTTATCATGCCAACGCTTCGCCCTTTCTTTGTAAATCTTGGTGTTTTATAGGCGTTTAAGCGGAGTTCTACAAGCTCATTGAGGTCCAAGAGGCACTTCTCGCCCGCTTCCTTCATGCCGAAGTTCAACCACTTCACAACCCAGTATGCCTTGTGTTCTAACTCAACCGGGAGATGACAAGACTTCCCATACACAAGGTTGTATGGTGTTGTACCTATGGGAGTCTTGTATGCAGTCCTATATGCCCATAATGCATCATCCAACTTCAAAGACCAATCCTTCCTTGTCTTTGAGACCGTCTTCTCAAGGATGCTCTTGATCTCTCTATTCAAAATCTCCACTTGTCCACTTGTTTGTGAATGGTAGGGGGTGACGATCTTGTGAGTCACCCCATACTTAACTAGTAGAGCTTTGAATCGTCGGGCAATGAAGTGTGAACCTCCGTCACTAATGATGGTCCGTGGTGTCCCAAACCTTGGGGAAATAGTTCTATTAAAGAACTTAACAACAACCATGGCATCATTAGTTGGAGAGGCAACAACTTCAACCCATCTCGAAACATAATCTACAGCTAGAAGTATGTATTGGTTTCCACAAGATGATGGGAAAGGTCCCATGAAGTCTACTTCCCAAACGTCAAAGATTTCCACCTCCTGAATATTGTTGAGGGGCATCTCATTTCTCCTAGAGATGTTTCTTGTTCTTTGACAAGCATCGCAACACGAAACAAAGGTTTGCACATCCTTAAATAAAGTAGGCCAAAAGAATCCATATTGCAATACCTTAGCGCTAGTTTTATTTGAACTAGCGTGTCCTCCACAAGGTAGTGAATGACAATGACGAATGACACTATGCGTTTAGTCTTCCGGCACACATCTCCTAATGATGCCGTCTGGACCTCTCTTGAAGAGTATTTCCGGACATCCCTAAAGAACTTCTTCTTTTGTGCGTAGGATAATCAGGGAGGTATTTCCTGAAAAACCAAGTAATTTACAAAATCAGCAAACCAATGTTCGTTACCTCTAGATATCTTGTCGATGCACTCCTCTATGATGTGTAAGTGCTCATCCGGAAAGGAGTCATCTATGGGTAGATCGTCGTCTTCAATGTGTGGTAGACGACTCAAATGATCCGCAACAGATTTTTCGAGCCTTTCTTGTCACAGATCTCTAGATCGAATTCTTGTAGGAGAAGAATCCATCTAATCAGCCTCGGTTTCGCATCCTTCTTGGCAAGTAAATACCGGATCGCAGAATGGTCCGTGTATACAATCACTTTTGCACCTACAAGATAAGAACGAAACTTTTCAAAGGCATATACAATGGCTAAGAATTCCTTTTCAGTTGTGGCGTAGTTGAGCTGCGCTTCATCTAGCATCTTGCTAGCATAATAGATAGCATGGCTTTCCTTCTTTTGTCCTAGCACAACTCCAACAACTACGTCACTTGCATCACACATAACCTCGAACGGGAGATTCCAGTCCGGAGGTTGGATAATTGGGGCTGAGATGAGAGCTCCCCGGATCTTGTAGAAAGCATCTAAACAATCCTGTGAGAAATCAAAAACTGCATCCTTCATCAATAGATTAGTAAGCGGTTTCGATATCTTCGAAAAGTCTTTGATAAAGCGTCTATAAAATCCAGCATGTCCTAGAAAACTTCTTATCCCCTTCACCGAAGATGGAGGGGGAAGTTTCTCTATGGTCTCTATCTTAGACTTGTCTACCTCAATCCCTCTACTAGAGATTAAGTGTCCTAGCACAATGCCTTCCTTTACCATGAATTGACACTTCTCCCAATTAAGAACTAGGTTAGTGTCTTCACACCTTTACAACACAAGAGAGAGGTTAGAAAGACAATTATCAAATGAAGAACCATAAACAGAAAAATCGTCCATAAAAACCTCCATTATCTCCTCAATGTACTCTGAGAAGATGGCCATCATGCACCTTTGAAAGGTGGCTGGGGCGTTGCAAAGCCCGAATGGCATCCTTCTATATGCAAACGTCCTCCATGGGCACGTGAATGTGGTCTTCTCTTGATCGTCCGGATGGATCGGAATCTGGAAGAAACCATTATAACCGTCAAGATAGCAAAAATAGGAGTGTTGTGCTAACCTCTCAAGCATTTGTCAATGAATGGTAGCGGAAAGTGATCCTTCCTAGTTGCATTGTTCAGCTTGCGGTAATCAATGCACATCCTCCATCCCATCACGGTTCTTGTAGGAATGAGCTCATTGTTCTTGTTGGTGATAACCACCATTCCTCCTTTCTTCGGGACAACTTGAACGAAGCTTACCCACTTGCTATCGGAGATAGGATAGATGATACATGCGTCAAGTAACTTAAGAATTTCCTTCTTAACAACCTCCTTCATGATCGGATTTAACCGTCGTTGAGGTTGTCGCGAAGGCTTAAAATCTTTCTCCATTAGAATCTTGTGCATGCATAATGATGGTTTAATTCCTACAAGATCCTCTATGGTATAACCTAAGGCTTTCCTATGTTTCCTTAGAACATCCATTAGTTTCTCATGTTCATCTTCATTTAATTCGGAACTAACAATTACGGGAAAAGTAGAATTAGTTCCAAGAAATGCATACCGAAGATGTGTGGGAAGTGGCTTCAATTCCATTGCTATTGATGCCTTTGATGAGTCTTGAGATGTGTCCAGCGCTTCCTTAGAAGTCTCTAAGGGTGTAGGAGTGATGGAAGAAGACTCAAGAGTAATTTATGGAAAGAACGGAATTATTCTCTGAAATACCCAAAATTACGGCACCACTGTTACTTCCACGGCCGTGGTTTAGGGCGTGAAAGTCAATTACGGCATCACTGGTGGTTCCACGGCCGTGGTTTTGGCCGTGTAACTTATTGGTGCTCTCTGAATAGCTGGTTACGGTCATCTTGGGGGAAACCACGGCCGTGGAATAGCACGACTGACCGTGGTTTCTCACATTTTCCGAGCCATCGTAGAGTTTTTCAAACTCTTCCTCTTGCACTTATTTTAGCTCCTCCAAGGCTTCAATATCCTCATTGCAATCCTCTTCCTCTCCTTTTTCCATGATGCTCATGGTAATGAACTTTTGCAATGGATCTTTGAATAGAATCGAGCTCACTTTCTCTCTAGACGCTTCCTCGTCATAGATATTGAACATGTCCTCTCTAAGAGCTGGCTCTTTCACCAAAGTTGAGAGAACAAACTCAACCTTCTCTTCACCTATGTCGAAAGCCAATCTTGCATTCTTACAATCCACTATACAACCGGATGTTGTAAGAAACGGTCTTCCGAGTATGATCGAAACCGGACAATCTGCAGGAATGTCAAGCACAACAAAATCAATTGGAATGTAAAACTTACCGAGCTTGACTGGGACGTCCTCAATGATACCGACGGCACGAGTTATGGATCGATCCGCCATGTATAACATCATCTTCACCGGTTTAGGATCACCTAAACCGATCTTCCTACACAAAGCAAGCGGAATAATGCTTACGATTGCACCCAAGTCACAAAGGGCGTCACATGTGTCTTCTCCTACTCCAATTGGAATGCAAAATGACCCGGGTCTCTCATCTTTGGGGGCATCTTTTCAGTCATTGTTTTGATGAGTTCCGAAGATTCCGAACTCATCTTGACTTCTCCAAAGTCTTCTAGCTTCCTCTTGTTAGAGAGGAGCTCTTTCAAGAACTTCCCATAAGCGGGCATACATACAATAGCATGAATGAAAGGTATATTAATATGCAGTTTGCTCATGAGTTCGATGAACTTACCGAATTGCTTGTCTAGACGCGCTCTTGCTCTAGACTGTGGGAATGGTAAAGGAGGTATGTAAGCTGGAGGAGGGATGTAGACGTCTTCCTTCTCCTTCTCCTTTTCTTTTCCCTTCTCATCTGGAACTTCCACAAATTTGGGCTGCGGGTCGGTGGTTATCGCACCACTCCTAGTGGTGATAGCCATCACCCTTCCCTATGGGTTGTCCTCCGTTTTCCCGGGAAGCTTTCCTTAATCTTTAGGAACTTCTCCGGCCTTGCTGAACATATGGTTTTCTAAAGCTTTGTGAGCTTTATCAACCGAAGTTATGTAACTCTCCAGCCCTTGGAGCTTTCTTAGGATCGTCTCCAACATAGGGTCGGGCTTCTCCTTCTCCTTAATGTTCGAACCATTTGATGTTTGCCCCTGTCTTTTCAAAGGGGTAGAAGAAGAGGGAGATGTTCGTGAATTTCCAGAATTTGGATAGGAATTACCGAAATTTTGTTGTTGGTTGGAACGCCAATTGTTGTTGGAATTTCGGTTGTTATTGTTATTCCAATTGTTGTTCCAATTGTTGTTTCAGTTGTTGTTCCTATTCCCTTGGTGGTTGTTGTTGTTGTTGTTGTTGTTTCCTAAGTAGCCAACATCTTGCTCCTTTGGCTTTTGAAGGCCAGCTCTAATGATTTCCTTCAACTCCTTGATCTCGGTGTTGAGGGAGAATATTTGAGTTTGTATAGCTTGTGTTAGCTTCACTCCTGGCTCTACCTTCCGGTGGGAACACTTCTCAATCACTTGGGTTTGCTTCTCAATGATGTCCCAAGCGTCATCCTCTCTCATATCCATGAATGTACCACAAGAGAGAGATTGGAGGTTGAATTGTGTGTCCACATCCAACCCCTTGTAGTAAATCTCCAATAGCTCCAGCTTTGAAATGCCATGGTGTGGGCAATCCAATAAGAGGTCCTGAAATCTTTTCCATGATTGAAACAAACATTCGTTAGCTTTCATAGAAAATGCATTAATTTTACCTCTCAATTCCGCCATCTTGGATGGCGGAAGAACTTGGTGAGGAACTCTGAAGATAGATCCTCCCATGTGTTAAGCTTTCCAGCTGGAAGAGTTTGATACCAAGCCAAAGCTTTGTCCTTCAAAGAGAAGAAGGACGGCTTGATCTTGTAGTTGTTCTTGGTAGCCCTTTTCGGCTTCAATGTCTCCATGAAAATCTCAAAATTCTGTAAATGTTGGTGTGGAGATTCAGCACTAGTTCCACCAAATTGACTTTGGCGAATCATGGTGATAACTTGCAGGCTAAAACTGAATTCCTAGATATCCTCAGCTCCGAAATTCATACCTAGACGGCATGGTTGCTGAATTGGATCCATCCTTTGCCCAAGAGTCCGTGGTTCATCCTCTCCATGAGCAACTCTCACATCTCCAGCGGGAATGCGAGGAACAACCGATGGTCGTGGGTCATTACGAACTGGATGGATCACCAGATCAATGTCCTCTAGTTCCGGCATATCATCATCCTCATCATCGGATGATTCAGCTCTAATGGACTTAGTTGGTTTCTTGACCTTCTTCTTCTTCTTAGCATCATTCAGCTACAACTTCATGCCCAACATCATAGCCTTGAGTTCATCAATTTGGAATTGATGACTCGTTAACTCGTCCAAACGAGCTTTCTCACTCAACTTAAGTTGAAGTTGAGCATCATCCAACTCCGCTTGGATGTTTCTCTCGTTGTTTTCATCCATCTTTTTCTCTTTCAACTTTCTTCTCAAAGTTTTCTCAAGTTCTGGATCAAAAGGAACGAGATCTCTGGTAGGTCTAGTCTTTTGCATATACCTAAAGAATCTGTAAAAATCACTCACAAAGAGATATCAAATAACAAGAGCAAAATCTCCCAAGCTCGACAACCGGAAACCGGAATTGGTCTAGACCAAATCCCCGGAAAACGGCGCCAAAAACTTGTTTGCCCAAAAGTGTGCGTGCAAATAAGTTTTAATTATAAAACTAGAATAAAATCAAGCGAACCCGCAGTGTACGGATCGGCGTAGATAAGCAAGTATTCCAGAATATCGAACTCCGGGATTTGGTGAAACAAAATCAGTTTCAAGTAATCGAGCAATCAAAAGTGTAGAAGCTTTGCAAATATTGGGGAAAACAACAATCCTAAAGATCCAGGCATCTAATTGTGGCAATCGATTCAAAATATACTATATATAAGGACAGAGTTGAGAATTGCAAAGGTACACTAAAGTAAGGTGATGTACGGTGAAGTTCCAAAACCTTATATGTCTAACCCCAAGACTCTCTCTATAAAGGTTGTTGAGGCTGCAATATAGAAAGGATCTAAAAGTAAGAATTAATCTCAAATACCTATGCCTAAACCCAAGGAATCAAAAATAAACTAAAACGGTTAAGGTTGTGACACTCGAAACCGAAATAGAGGATGTTGAGTCTCACTACTGTTACGTTAAGAACGTGACACGCAAAAGCTTTAAATTTATACTCGATATATTTTTCCTAAATCCTAGCGAACTCGTAGTGTACGGGACGTTTTGTAGTAAGGATAGTATTCCGAGGTCGAACACAAAGACTGAGGTGAAATCGAGTCAAATAGTGACTAAGGATAGTGTTGATCTAGGCTAAGAAAAGAGTAAGAAATAAAGAAATGAAAATCTCAATGTTTTTGGATTGGTTTTGTGGTGATCAATCAAAGATCACAAATCATATAAGGTGGCAAAACAAACTAAGAAATCAAGCTAAAACACAAATAAACAAGGCAAACACGAAATATGTGATCAAAGAGAGAAAAGAGGATTCTAGGGGTTGGGAATTCCGATTATGGCATTGGACTCAAGCTTCTAATCATCCTTGGATAAACTATGGTATGTTGGCAAGGAATGTTTCTCAAGTGGGGTCAATTACCAGGTAGGTCTCATGATCCACTAATCCCGCACCTAAGGTCCTATCACCGGGTAAGTCTCTAGGAGCCTAAGGTAGGGATGTCTACACAAACCGGATGGTTATCTAGGGATCTAACCTCTCCTTACTAGGTAAGTCTCGGGAAGGCAAGTCCAAAATACCTATCCTAGCATTTTCAGTCCAATAGCGGCTTGTGAGGCTCACTAATACCTAGAATTCGTCATCTTCGGTATCTAAGAGCAAGAATCACCGGGTAGGTTTCTTCTAACACTTAGTTGCTAACACTAGGTCATCCTAGGATAGGTTTAGCTCAACAAACACTAGGATTTCAACAATATAACATCCTAGCACTTAGATTCATCAAACAAGCAAGTTAGTCAAAATCACGGGTAGTTCATCAAAAACCACGGCCGTGAAATGTACTAGAACAGGCCGTGATTTACAACAGAGGCTAGGTTCGAGCAAACAATTCATCCAAGGGTACATCTAAGTCCATTCTATCATAGTCCAAGACATAACCATATTTCCCTTACCCTAGAATCGCATCAATTTAGCCAATAACAAGCATCATCACAATCAAGGTCATCAAGCATAAATCCATGGAATCCATATCAAGAGGATGAAATGAAAGGGAGATGAAGCAAGTGGAACAAAGAAATCCAAGCTGAATATGAGTTCAAGAAAGACTTACAACCCTTCAAAAGAAGGTTCAATCGTTTCTTACAAAACCTTGCAAAACGTCTTCACAAAACTCACTTAAAACTATGAAAAACTAAGAATGGTGTGTTCTTCTCTTCTTCTCCAATGGAACCCTTTCTTCTCCTCCAAGTGTAGCTCCAATCAGTGGCGGCCGCAGGATTTTTGGAGGGGGGGGGGCGAAAAATTTTTTTCGATAAATATATCTATGAAAATAAAGTAGCGATAAAAACAAAGTTAATATGTCATCTACTTACAATAAACAAAAATAAATAAAAAAAACATTACACTTAAAGGCGCGGTTAAAAAAAATTTTTTAAAAAAATAGTTGCCCTATAGGCGTTGTCTAGGACAAAGATAATAAAAACACAAATAGAGGTGCGGTCCTAGACCGCGGCTATAGTGTAACGTTTTTTAAAGAAAAAAAAAAAACTAAAGATGCGCGATTATAGACGCGCCTCTTTAGTTTTTTTTTTCAAAAACGTTACACTATAGCCGCGGTCTAGGACCACACCTCTATTTGTGTTTTTGTTATCTTTATTTCAGATATTAAAACGTTGTCCTCGACAACGCTTTTTACAAATAAGAGTGTGGTCTAAGACCGCGCTTCTAATCCAAACAACAAATCTCGTGCATTTTGGTGAATTATTTCACTCTAGAGTCTAAAACGGGAAATACTTATGAAGTTTCGTTCACTTCGACGAAAGATCCAAAAAAACATTTAAATATAACACAAGAATAGTGATATTTAAAAAAAATAAATTGTAGAAAATTTTTTTATAAACGAGAGAAGCACAACCCATTTTAAAACGATTTTTTTCACAAAAAAAAAAAAAAAAAAAAAAAATTTTTTTTTTTTTTTTTTTTTTTTTTCTCGGAGGGGGGGCGGCCGCCCCTCCCCGCCCCCCCTTGGGGCCGCCCCTGGCTCCAATCCAATCTTCCAATGAGAGAATATGTGTTGTTGAGAGTATGGGAGAGAATGGAGTGATGGGGTCTGCCCTTCACCAGCCTGCAGGACCACTTTTATACACCATCAAGGGCAAGGGTCGGTTATGGAGATCGTGGGACAATTGTCGCAGCTGTGCAGGGAGAACCACGGCCTATTTCCACGCTCGTGGAAGTCCCAGTGGTCGTGGTTTTGGTGATTCACACTTCTATGGATCATCAAGCCACGATTTGGTGCAAGGAATGCACCAACAAGGTCCCATGTGTTCTCCTTTGCTCCTAACTTGCTTCCCAATGGGCCCGGAAGTGTGTCATCTCGAGGAACGATCCTCGAATGTATTGATTAAGCTCCTAAAGCTCCAAAAATACCTACAAAACATGCAAAAGTCCGTGTAGACGTCTATCTCGACATAATACATGAATTGAGTGCAAATCGTCACGAACTAGTGCAAACCATGCATGAATGAGCGGAAAAACTATCTAAATGAGTGCCTAAACTAATGTCATAAATCGTGTTATCAAAAATACCCCATACTTAAGGTTTGCTCGTCCCCGAGCAAAGTCCGACTATAGGCTAAGAGATGACATGATTTATGAATGCATGAAAAGCTGAAAATATTTTTGGAATTGTGCTTCTAAAATTGGATCACCTTCATAGTCATGTTTCATGGCAATGAACAAGCAATCATGCATCAAATGAATGAAGGCACAGGAAGACAATTATACTTAACTAGAAAGCATGCATGAAAGGTAAAGATGAAGAAGCCAAGATGATCATGAGAATATCTCATCTAGATCACTAAGTCTTACACACACGCAAATAGGTCACAAGGACTTAGGAGATAAGAGGCTAAGAAAAGTTGTGATTAGGTGGGAATTTTTCTAAGGTCATGTGATGCTAATCCGGGAAAGGAACTAAACAACCACAACTTCATATTTTTGATCAACTTCCCACAAGTGTATATTTTTCTCCATTTTTTTTCTTTCTTTTCTTTTCTTTTTCTTTCACTTATTTTTGAGACAATGGCATTGATGTACAAAAGTCGAAACCTTGGTGATTAGCGATCCTCGGGCTTTTTTATTTTTCAGGGTGCATCCACACTGGGCACACATACCAAAGCTCGTTAGGACTATCGGTTTATTTGACTTTGGCAAGGCACAAACACCCGATTATGTGAATGGTGCCGAGTTACTCGTCATTTAAACCAACGTCCCCAAACCTATATTTTTGTCTACACTTTCACAACAATTTCAGCACTTCATTCACAACATTCATTCATCAACAACTTCACCCCACACTTGCTTTTCACACACATCAACACACTAGCATGCTCCTATTCCCGGATGGGTCAAAAGAGGTCAAATTTTTCATTAATTGAGGTGCTCAAGTAACATGATCAAGATGAGAAGTAGAGGAAAATGAATTGCCTTAGTCATTCCTAAATGATGTGCAAGAACTAGCATGCAATTTTGACTTTCAATCCTCAATCCAATCAAGGCAAGCATAATAATCACAAATCATTCATGGGATTCAAGATAAGTACTTCAAGTCCACATATGCATTCATCTATTAAACACACAAGGCCATCCATAGCCAATTCACAAGACAATTTCATCATAAGGGTCATTCCCAAGCTTAGAAGCACTAAAATTTTTTTAAAAATTTTCTGATTTTTTTGAATTTTCAAAATATCTATGTACAATGTAAAACATGTGACAATATTAACCCTAGATGCTAATCATGCAAGTGATCATGAAAACCCCACCCCATACTTAGAAACACATTGTCCCCAAAGTGCACTTTAAGTAAAGAAGAGTGAAAGAGGGTCCTCACAATGTAAAATGGTTTGCTTTGGTATTTGGGATCACTCAAATGGAGTGATGGTGGATGATCCTATCAACAATGGTAGAGAGCTCAAGGTGTTCGTTATGGCGTCGGGACCCGCACTAGGCACCGCTAGCCGTCCAAGTTCCGCGTCCGCTCCACCCACAATTGATGAGGGGCTCATCGTCATCATTCACATGCCATGCAAGGCTTCCATGCTACTTGGATTCTAGCACACCAACTCCAAACACACAAAAAAACACAAAAAATAGAAAAATGAAAAACAAAAACAAAAACGAAAAGGGAAAGATGTCTACCAATGGGTTGCCTCCCACCAAGCGCTTCTTTAAGGTCATTAGCTTGACCAAACTCGGGGGCGTTCATTCGAGGTGAAGTAAGGCAATCATGTCCACCGGAGCTCCCGGGAAATACTTCTTCAACTGGTGCCCATTCACCTTAAAGTCTCCACAATGCTCCCCTCCTATCTCAACCGCTCCATGGGGAAAGATCTTCTTCACCATATAAGGACCCGTCCATCTTGACTTTAGCTTTCCGGGGAAGAGCCGCAGCCTTGAGTTGAAGAGAAGGACCAAGTCTCCTTCACTCAACTCCTTCGGGATGAGACGCTTGTCATGCCAACGTTTGGTCCTTTCTTTGTAGATCCGGGCGTTTTCATAGGCATCCAACCAGATCTCCTCAAGAGCGTTCATGTCTAGCAATCTCTTCTCACCGGCCTCCTTGAGGTCAACAGCCACCTAATGGCCCAATATGCTCTATGCTCCATATTCACCGGAAGGTGGCAAGACTTGCCATAGACTAGCTTGTAGGGAGTGGTGCCAATTGGTGTCTTGAAAGCGGTTCTATATGCCCACAAGGCATCATCGAGCTTCATAGCCCAATCCTTTCTCATCCTAGAAACCGTCTTCTCAAGGATCCCTTTTATCTCCCGGTTGGAGATCTCCACTTGGCCACTAGTTTGGGGATGGTAAGGTGTTGCCACCTTATAAGTCACCCCATACTTAGCCAAAAGTGTCCCAAAGTTCCTATTGGTGAAGTGCTTTCCTCAATCACTTATGATCACCCTTGGTGTCCCAAACCTAGGAAAAATCACTCGGTTGAAGAACCGCACCACAACCTTGGCATCATTTGTGGGAGAAGCGATTGCCTCCACCCATCTCGACACATAGTCCACCGCCAATAGGATGTAGAGATTGCCACATAAAGAAGGGAATGGCCCCATGAAGTCCACACCCCACACATCAAATATCTCCACTTCTTGTATGTTGTTCAAGGGCATCTCATTCCTCCTTGAGATGTTCCCCGTCCTTTGGCAAGCATCACATGCTACCACAAAATTTTGCACGTCCTTGAACAAACTTGGCCAATAGAAGCCGGATTGCAACACCTTTGACCATGTCTTGTGTGAGCTAGCATGGCCTCCACATAGCAAGGAATAACAATGGCGGATCACACTCTCCACCTCATCCTTCGGTATGCATCTCCTAAAGACTCCATCCGGCCCTCTCTTGAACAAAAGCGGTTCACTCCAATAGAAATGCCTCACATCCTTGAAGAACTTTTTCCTTTGGGCATAAGACAAGCCGGGTGGCACCTCCTCACAAACGAGATAGTTCACTATGTCGGCATACCATGGCTCATTACCTCTAGACACTTGAAGCAAGCATTCCTCCACCAATTGCAATTGCTCATCCCGGAATGAGTCATCAATCGGGATGTCATCTCTCTCAATCTCCAATGGTGGGAGTCTACTAAGGTGGTCCGTCACAGAGTTTTCGGACCCCTTCTTATCCCGGATTTCCAAATCAAACTCTTGAAGAAGAAGGATCCACCGAATCAAACGAGGCTTAGCATCCTTCTTTGTAAGGAGATAACGGATCGCAGCATGATCCGTATACACAATGACCTTCGCTCCAACAAGATACGAGCGGAACTTCTCAAATGCGTACACAACCGCTAGCAACTCCTTCTCGGTAGTAGCATAATTGAGTTGGGCATCATCTAGCGTCTTGCTAGCATAATAGATGGCATGTGTAAGCCCATCTTTCCTTTGTCCCAAAACAGCCCCAACGGCTACATCACTCGCGTCGCACATGATCTCAAACGGCAAACTCTAATCCGGAGGTTGCATGATGGGTGTGGAGATCAAAGCATTCTTCAACCTACAAAAAGCCTCAAGGCAATCCTTGGAGAAAACAAACTCAACATCTTTCATTAGTAGGTTAGTAAGAGGCTTTGAAATCTTAGAGAAATCTTTAATGAATCTCCGGTAAAAACCGGCATGCCCTAGAAAACTCCTTACCCCCTTCACCGAGGTAGGTGGTGGCAACTTCTCAATTGTCTCTATCTTAGCCCTATCAACCTCAATGCCACGGTTGGACACCAAGTGTCCCAAAACAATGCCTTCACTTACCATGAAGTGGCATTTTTCACAATTTAAGACAAGGTTTGTCTCCTCGCATCTCTTAAGCACCAAGGACAAGTTAGCTAAACAATCATCGAATGAAGATCCATAAACAGAGAACTCATCCATAAACACTTCCATGATATTTTCAATATACTCAGAAAAGATGGCCATCATACACCTTTGAAAGGTGGCGGATGCATTACACAACCCAAATGACATTCTCCTATATGCAAATGTACCCCAAGGACATGTGAATGTAGTTTTCTCTTGGTCGTCGGGGTGGATTGGGATTTGGAAGAATCCACTATAACCGTCTAAGTAACAAAAATGGGAATGTTGAGCTAATCTCTCTAGCATTTGGTCGATAAAGGGAAGAGGGAAGTGATCTTTCCTAGAGGCCACATTTAGTTTCCTATAGTCTATACACATCCTCCATCTCGTAACCGTTCTAGTCAGAATTAGTTCATTATTCTCATTAGTCACTACGGTCATCCCACCCTTCTTAGGAACCACATGCACGGGACTAACCCATTTACTATCCGAAATCGGGAAAATGATTCCCGCATCTAACAATTTAAGAATCTCTTTCTTTACTACTTCTTTCATGATGGAGTTTAGTCTTCTTTGAGGTTCAATTGAAGGTTTATGATTATCTTCCATTAAGATCTTATGCATGCACAAAGAAGGTTTAATGCCAACTAAATCATCAATTGTATAGCCAATAGCTTTCCTATGCAATCTCAACTCATGCAACAATCTATTCAACTCATCATCATTCAAGCATGCATTAACAATCACCGGATATGTAGAATCTTCACCAAGAAAAGCATACTTAAGATGAGAGGGGAGGGGTTTAAGTTCAAGTTTAGGAGGACCTTTATCGGTTGGAGACGCTCCATACAATGTTGGTTGAGATGAATCCAAAGCCATGGAAGACTCCCCAAAGCTCCTTGAAGCTTGATCAATAACCAATGCAGTTTCTGGAGAAACCACGGGCAAAATCACGGGCTCTGGCACAACCACGGCCGTAGAACTTGCAAAGCTAGCCTTTTTGAGCATTCCAGAGAGTTCCACGGGACATTCCACGGGCGTGGTTCTTCCCCCCAAGCCGTGGTTCACACAGCAATTCAGCACACCTTCGTGTACTTCAAATTCAGCTCTTGTCTCCTTTTCCAATGCATCCAAAGCCTTGATTTCTTCTTTGCAAGCCTCCTCAACTCCTTCCTACATCAAACTCAAGCTAAGAACCTTATCCAAGGGGTCCTTGATCAAGATCGAGCTCATAACTTCTCTAGACTCCTCTTACTCGACAATGTTGAACACATCTTCACCAAGGGCTGGCCCCTTCATCATTGTGGATAATTTGAACTTAATATTCTCTTCTCCAATGTTGAAGGAGAGAATTCCATTTTTGTAATCCACCAAACATCCGGAAGTGGCTAGGAAAGGTCTCCCTAAGATGATGGGAACCGGATAGTCCGCCGGGATGTCCAAAACAACGAAGTCTATGGGCACATAGAACTTCCCTAGTTGCACCGGTATGTCTTCTAAGATTCCTACGGGGTGAGTGATTGAACGGTCCGCCATGTAAAGGGTCATCTTGACCGGCTTTGACTCTCCTAGCCCAACCTTGTTACAAAGTGCAAGCGGTATGATGCTTACACTTGCCCCAAGATCACATAGGGCTTCATACTTCACTTCTCCCACTCCAATTGGCACACAAAAGGATCCTGATCTCTTAGCTTAAGAGGCATCTCCTCCTTCATGGTTTGGATCAATTCCGAGGACCTCTTCATCATCCTCACTTCCCCATACTCTTCCAACTTCCTTTTGTTGGAGAGAATTTCCTTCAAAAACTTGCCATATGCCGGCATACCTAGAATAGCATCCATGAACCGAATGTTAATATGAAATTTAGACATAAGTTCAAGGAATTTACCAAAGTGTTTGTCCAAAAGAGCTCTTGCTCGTGATTGAGGGAATGGTAGTGGTGGCTTGTATGGAGGTGGTGCCACATATGTTGGCTCATCTTCCTTGTTCTTTTCTCCTTCTTCTTGCAATGGCTCTTCCTCTACCACTACTTGCTTCCCTTTGTCATTTCCCTTAGGTAAGGGATCCTTCATGCTCAGCCCACTTCTTGTTGTAATGGCCAACACTTGGCCTCTCGGGTTATCTTCGGTTCTTCCGGGAAGCTTTCCCGGATCTCTATGAACTTCACCCGCCTTTTGGAACACTTGTGCTTCCAACACCTTTTGAGCCTTAGAGATGGAAGTCACCGTGCTCTCAAGACCACTCAACCTTCCAAGCAATTGCTTAAACATCATCTCGGTTCTATCCTTTGGAGGTTGAGTAAATCCGGGTGGAGGTTCTTGTGAGACTTTAGTCATTACTCATGGTGACTTCACTCACCTCATATGCTCCCGGTTTCCTCCCATCACTCTTCCTATGGGAGTACTTTTTAATCACCAAAGCTTGTTTCTCTATAAATTCTCAAGCTTCATCTACATTCTTTTCCATGAAAGTCCCACCGGAAAGAGATTGAAGCTTGAATTGGCTATCTTCATCAAGTTCCTTGAAGTAGATCTCCAAAAGTTCTATATTTGGTATAACATGGTGTGGACAATCTAGGAGAAGGTCTTTGAACCTCTCCCAAGACTTGAATAGGCTTTCTCTATCCTTCATTACAAAGACATTGATCTTCCCTCTTAGCTCGGTAGTCTTGGAAGGTGGGAAGAACTTAGTCAAGAACTCGGTAGTCATTTCCTCCCAAGTACTCACACGCCCTAGTGGAATTGATTGCTACCAAGCTAAGGCTTTTATCCTTAAGTGAGAAGGAAAAAGCCCTAAGCTTATGGTTATTGTTCTCCAAACTAGGCGGCCTTAGAGTCTCCATCAAGATCTCATAGTTCATCAAGTATTGATGAGGAGACTCTCCTTCCATCCCTCCAAATTGATTATGCCGGATCATTTGTAGAACTTGAGGGCGGAGCTCGTAATCATCGGCTGCGGGATCTCCTAAGTTCACAACCGGACGGTGCACTCTTTGAGCCGAATCCATACGTTGCCCTAACGTTTGTGGCTCCTCTATCATTATCGGCTCAAACCGAATATTAACCGCCGGCTGCGGTTGTGGTGGTGGTGGAGGAGGTTGTTGATGATTAAGCTCTCTTTGCACAAGAGCTTGCCTAATCTCTTCAATCTCCCTCCTAGTTGCTTATTGCCTCTCATTGGCAAGTCTCCTTTCATTCTCCAAGAGCTCATCTCTTAACCTAATTTGCTCTAAAGCCTCATCCAACTCAGCTTGAAGATCTTTTGCGGCCATCTCTTTCTTCTTCTTAATGCTCTTAGATCTAGCCTTAAGGGTTTTCTCCGGTTCGGGATCGAATGGAGCTAAATCCTTGGCACGAGATCTTCGCATACACCTAAAGAGTAAGAGATGTCCTGAAAATGCAAAGACACAAACCAAACAAGATCAAAAGCAACAAGAAAGACCTACACTATAAATAATCACAAAAATGACTCAATCTAGACCTAGTCCCCGGCAACGGCGCCAAAAACTTGTTACGCTAAGAACGTGACACGCAAAAGCTTTAAATTTATACTTGATATATTTTTCCTAACTCCTAGCGAAACCGCAGTGTACGGAACATTTTGTAGTAAGGATAGTATTCCGAGGTCGAACACAAAGACTGAGGTGAAATCGAGTCAAATAGTGACTAAGGATAGTGTTGATCTAGGCTAAGAAAAGAGAAAGAAATAAAGAAATGAAAATCTCAATGTTTTTGGATTGGTTTTGTGGTGATCAATCAAAGATCACAAATCATATAAGGTGGCAAAACAAAGTAAGAAATCAAGCTAAAACACAAATAAACAAGGCAAACACGAAACATGTGATCAAAGAGAGAAAAGAGGATTCTAGGGGTTTGGAATTCCGATTATGACATTGGACTCAAGCTTCTAATCATCCTTGGATAAACTATGGTATGTTGGCAAGGAATGTTTCTCAAGTGGGGTCAATTACTGGGTAGGTCTCATGATCCACTAATCCCGCACCTAAGGTCCTATCACCGGGTAAGTCTCTAGGAGCCTAAGGTAGGGATGTCTACACAAACCGGATGGTTATCTAGGGATCTAACCTCTCCTTACCAGGTAAGTCTTGGGAAGGCAAGTCCTAAACACCTATCCTAGCACATTCAGTCCAATAGCGGCTTGTGAGGCTCACTACTACCTAGAATTCGTCATCTTCGATATCTAAGAGCAAGAATCACCGGGTAGGTCTCTTCTAACACTTAGTTGCTAACACTAGGTCACCCTAGGATAGGTTTAGCTCAACAAACACTAGGATTTCAACAATATAACATCCTAGCACTTAGATTCATCAAACAAGCAAGTTAGTCAAAATCACGGGTAGTTCATCAAAAACCACGGCCGTGGAATGTACTAGAACAGGCCGTGATTTACAACAGAGGCTAGGTTCGAGCAAACAATTCATCCAAAGGTACAACTAAGTCCATTCTATCATAGTCCAAGCCATAACCATCTTTCCCTTACCCTAGAATCGCATCTATTTAGCCAATAACAAGCATCATCACAATCAAGGTCATCAAGCATAAAATCATGGAATCCATATCAAGAGGATGAAATGAAAGGGAGATGAAGCAAGTGGAACAAAGAAATCCAAGCTGAATATGATTTCAAGAAAGACTTACAACCCTTCAAAAGAACGTTCAATCTTTTCTTACAAAACCTTGCAAAACGTCTTCACAAAACTCACTCAAAACTATGAAAAACTAAGAATGGTGTGTTCTTCTCTTCTTTTCCAATAGAACCCATTCTTCTCCTCCAAGTGTAGCTCCAATCCAATCTTCCAATGAGAGAATATGTGTTGTTGAGAGTGTGGGAGAGAATGGAGTGATGGGGTCTGCCCTTCAACAGCCTGCAGGACCACTTTTATACACCATCAAGGGCAAGGGTCGGTTATGGAGATCGTAGGATAGTTGTCGCAGCAGTGCAGGGAGAACTACGGCCTATTTCCACGCCCGTGGAAGTCCAGTGGCCGTGGTTTTGGTGATTCACACTTCTATGGATCATCAAGCCACGATTTGATGCAAGGAATGCACCAACAAGGTCCCATGTGTTCTCCTTTGCTCCTAACTTGCTTCCCAATGGGCCCGGAAGTGTGTCATCTCGAGGAACGATCCTCGAATGTATCGATTAAGCTCCTAAAGCTCCCAAAATACCTACAAAACATGCAAAAGTCCGTGTAGACGTCTATCTTGACATAATACATGAATTGAGTGCAAATCGTCACGAACTAGTGCAAGCCATGCATGAATGAGCGGAAAAACTATCTAAATGAGTGCCTAAACTAATGTCATAAATCGTGTTATCAACTACCACCTAGAAAAGGCAAGCCAAGGCTAGGTTAAAGTAAATCTATAACTTTGGATTAAAGCAAAAGCAAAGTTCGTAAACCAGGGGAAATCACGGCTAGATCTTGAGTATCACGGCCGTGGAATTCAAGAACAACCCGTGATTTAGGGTGTCGACGATATTTCTCACACTCTCAGGGTCCAATCAAATTACGATCGATCTATCATCATCTAAGCCGCAACTATCAACCCTTCACCTTAGAATTGCTAAAGGGTTTTAGCTAATAATCATCATTACGATATCAATAATCAAATTAAGAAGAATGAAACATGAAAACCCTCAAAAACTCAATAATAACTCAAGTCAATCTCGAAATCTAAACACAAAGTTGTACGTTTATGAATTCAGAAAAGTAGGAATAGAAACCCTCACAATGATCTAGAGAAACCACAAAGAACGGGATGTCAATCCGTCCTTCGATGAAAACTCTAGAATATCTCAAAGTACAGAATCTCCGAAAATACTTCCTTCACAAATCTCCAATCCTTAAGGTCGAAATGAAACCCTAAGGCCGTCTCCAAACTCGAAGAGGAACTCTAAGCAGCGCTCAGCAGGGATAAGCGAGGATCCCAAAAACTCCTTTCTCAAGCCTTTTTATAGGGCGAAATAGGGTTACCGGAAAGCCCAATGATGTGGCTGACGTGGCAATAATGACACGTCACAGGATCACCAAAATCACGGTCATGAACAACTTTCCACGACCGTAATTTAGAGCGTGGAACTAGATTACGACACAATATGATTTCCACGGCCGTGGTTTAGGCCGTGTAACTCTCTGTTGTGTTCCAAACTCACTTCCACTATCATGTTGCTAGATCTATGGCCGTAATTTAGAGCGTGGACTTCAAAATCCTCTTCCACGACCGTAATTCAGGGCGTGGTTCTTCATCTATGCTCCTTTGTTTCGTGACATCCTTCATCTATGCTCCTTCCTTAGCCTCTCCAATTCATCTCCTTGCCATCAAGCATGGTCAAAGACTCCTTTCCTTCCTCATTTTGTTCCAATCCAAGCCTTTATTCACCTAAAAACAAAACGAAGCTAGTGTAGATCTCTATATCGACAAAGTGGGTGAACTAGCTCACAATTGCTTCAAACTCATATCCAAGAACACAATAAAGAGGAAAAAACAACTAAAACAAGTTCCTAAAATATAGTCATATTTCATGCTAACACTTCGGCGAATCAATACCTGGCAATGGGTTGCTCCGGCAGTGTAAGTGGAGGAACGTCCGACGGTGCCGTGGATGAATCACTCCGGCAACGTCTGGCTTCGGCGATGGAAATTCTGTTTTTTTCTCTCTTCGCTTAGGGTTGAAGACGGATCTATTCGGCAATGGGGATTCCGCTAGTTCACCAACCAAAATAGCCACATTAACTCATTGTTTTCCAAATAATATAAAATATTAATAAAAGTTGGTAAGGGTATTTACTAAGGGTATTTTGGTCATTTACTACCTCATTCAACCCATCCATTCCTATCCTAAACGAACACACAAACAAATTTTTTCGATTCAGTCACATTTTTCAATTTCCGTTTCAGTTTCAATTTCAGTCACTGTATACCGAACATGCCCATATTCATATCAATTGTGCTACTATTTGCCTACTTTGTGAGAATGGAGGTATACACATAGTTTTGTTGTAATTGTAGTAAATATGGTACATTCTGGATCAAAAGGAAGCATGGAAGGACAAGGCATCAAGAGGACAGCATATTGGATTGCATCGGAGCATAAAAGAAGAGCAAGGATCATACGAAGAAGGATGCAAGTGGAATGCAAGCAAGGATTCGAAGAAAGTACGTAATAGAAGAGAAATCTCGATGAATATAATATATTTCGGCCGAGATTTATTTCGTGTTCATTTGAGATATTGCTCAAAACGGCCCATGGCCCATACGTCATAAACCCTAGTTTTTATTATTAAAGAAAGGCGTTGCAGCGATAAAAGGACAACGACTTTTATACACAGTTTGATAGAGTCGGAACGCATAGTAAGACGGCGCAAGAGTTAGAAAGAAGAGTTACAACATCAAGTGATCAAAGATTCGCATTAGTTAGTTATAACATTTTGGAGTTTTTTGAGGATTCTTGAAGGGAGATACATAGTTGCAGTTTTCTTAGTTTGAACACAAGGTCGAACCATTATTGATGCTTTATTTCAGTTTTGATATTCAAAGACCATTTGCTAAGTATTCTTTTCCCTTTCCTTGGTTATTTCGGATTTATGTCTTATTTGATATCATACATCTTCTTTGATTTGAAATTGACTGTTGTTGGCTAGAACTCTTGCAATTATAGGGTGACTAGTTGATGGTTGTGGTTTAGATGATGATAAAATGAACCTTTAAGCTAGATTGGATCCCGAAGATTGAGTTTAACGTACGTGTTCGCCCCTAGAGGTGTGTGCAAATAAGTTTTAAATTTATAAAACTAGAATCAAGCAAGCGAACCCGCAGTGTACGGATCGACGTAGTTAAGCAAGAATTCCAGAGTATCGAACACAGGGATTTGGGTGGAGCGAATTCAATTGCAAGTTATCAAGCAGGTGAATATGGGAGTTTTGCAGATATTGGGAAAACAACAATCCTAAAGCTTCGGGTATCCAGTTGCGGCAATAGATTCAAGATATACTAATGATGTAAAGACAGAGTGGAGATATGCAAAGGTATACTAATGTAAGGTAATCGTACGGTTGAGGTTCCAAAAACCTTATGTAACTCACCTAAAAGACACTCCCTATACAGGTTGTTGAGGCTCAATATAGAAAGATTCTAGAGATGAGAATTAATGTCAAATACCCAAACTTGTAATCCAAAGGTCAAGACTAACTTAACCGATTGAGGTTATGACACTCACAATCGAGGTAGAGGTTGTTGAGGCTTCACTACCACCTAGAAAAGACAAGTCTAAGCTAAGCTAAAGCCAATCTTTAACTTTAGATTAAAGTAAAAGCAGGTTCGTAGACTTAAGGTAAATCACGGTTAGTTCTTGAGGTTCCACGGCCGTGGACTCAAGAACAGCCCGTAATTCGGGGTTGTCGGCGATAATTCTCTAACTCTCAGGGTCTAATCTGTTTGCGATCGATCTATCATCACCTATGCCACAACTATCAACCCTTCACCTTAGAATTGTTAAGGGTTTTTAGCCAATAACAGTCATATTGATATCAATTCAAGAATTAAAAGATAAAAGATGGGAACTTTCAAGAATTATCAATAATCTTCAAATGAATCTCAAAATCACAGTCAAGAACAAGTGTTTATCAAAAGATTCAAAACGGAGTAAACAATCACAATCTTAGGAAAGAAAAGAAACGGGATGTCAATCCGATCCTAAATCAAACCTAAGCAAGAAGAGGGATCTTCTTGCAAAACCCTCCAAGAACTTCGATCTTCCACCAATTCGAAAATCACAAACAGCAACTCTCCAATACGAACTTTGATCTTCAATGAGATCTCCAAATTACCTCCAAGATGAGGGTTCGTGCGTTGCTAAACGTTGATTGTAAGCGTGCGTTTGCCGCTAAGCGAAGGTTGAAAGGTCGTAAGCGAGGTGACGGAATCTTGCTTCGTCCGTCTTTTTATAGTGTAGGGTAAAGTGTCGGCCCGGCCCAATCTTTCAAAAGATCATGGCTTCGAAGCGTGGCGAAAAGATTCGCCAAGATCACGGTCGTGGAAGATTCCACGACCGTAATTTAGGGCGTGGAAACAATTACGGTTAGTTCCACGGCCGTAGAATCCCCTGGAATGAACATCGAATTCTGACTCTGAATCCACGGCCGTAATTCTGAACGTGGTTTGTGATACGGCCGTGTTTTAGGGCGTAATTTAGGGCAAGAACGTGATTCTTCCCTGAACTCGTGCATTCTTCAATCTAAGACTCCAAATTGCTTCAAAAAGTGTCCTCGATCTATGGACATATCAACTCAACTCTCCTTTGCTCGATTCCGTTCGGAAATAGCTCCAAATTACCTATAATCAACATAGAACTAGTGTAGACATCCATATCGAAAATATAGGCAATACTAGCTCACATATGCACAAAGATCAATGAAAGACTATCAATATGAATCAAATACATTTAGAAAACGTGCCTAAAATATCACAATATTTCATACTAACAAATAACCCCATACTTAGCACTTGCTTGTCCCTAAGCAAGGTCCTTCAAAAAGCTTTAAAACAAGAGTTAGGATGAAATATGTGTACCTTCTTTTGGATGAATGTGACTTCTAAAGAATAGATCATTCTCAAACCTTGCTTCAATCGTTTTTCAAACTTTCACACACTTAATCAAAGAGTAAAAGGTAAAGAAAATTCATGAATCAACTCAACTTCTAAACAAGCATTATAACCTTCAAACATTATCAAAATCAATCATAAGAAGCTTCAATTTAGATCACCAAGTCATATAACATTCTTTTGATCTTAAGGACTTTCAAAGAAAAGGTCTAGAGTATGGAAGGGAAGGGAAAACTTTAAGGGGAAGTGGTGCATAAATCCGGGAAAGTGGACAACTACCTTCTTCTTCTTATGCGGTTCCCGCAACACTTCAACTTAGAGCTTCGCTCTCTTCTTTTCGACTTTACTTTTGGAGTTATGGATAGAGGTGCACAAAAACCGAAGCCTAGGAGATTGGCGTTTCTCAATTTTCATGAGATGCCTCAAACCCTTAGCGCACATACCATAATCCGCTAGGAATATCGCTCAATCCGACTTTGGCAAGGCACAAACACCCGGCTATGTGAATGGTGCCGAGTTACTCATCGTCATGATTAACTTCCCCAAACCTATAATTTCTTTCTATTCAATTGATTGCAATTAATTGCTTTCATGGCCCTCCCACATCAAACATGCCTTTTTCTCATTCACTTTTCCAAATTCCCGGGTAGGTAAAGGAGGCTAATATTTCAATGAGGAGCTAGATGATCAAAGAAAGAGGAAAGAAAGTATCGAATTGCCTTAATCATTTCAACAAGAAGTATAGGAACTTATAATGTGATTTCAACTTCAATCTCTCAACATGATTTAGGCAATGTTTTCACATTATAAAACTTGTAAAAGAGGTAGAATTCATTCATTTAAATTCTTTTCGATTTACAATCCTTTTAAGCATGCAATTGTCATCGAACTCAATTCACAAGTAGTGATTATCATGGAAATCATCTCAATTCATTAGAAGCTCAAAATTTTCAAAATTTTTCAATTTTTATGGGTTTTTCAAGTCACTTTTCATGCAATGCAATAAGGAAACGTGCAACACATAATGAACATGCAATGATAGTCTCAAATGAAGCAAACATAGAGAGTAGAGTTATTACAAACTTTAGTACATCCCACCCCATACTTAGGACGAACATTGTCCCTAATGTTCAAAAGAAAGAACAAAAGAAAGAAAAGAAAAAGAAACTCACAAGTGGTGGCGGGAATGTCTAAATCAAACGGTCATGCATCGATCACTGCGGCGCCGGTGGAGGTGGAAATGGAGAGAAGCTCGGATCATAGAACCGCCCGAACTGCTGGCGGTAGACGTCCCTCATCATGTGGTCAAGGTCGTCTAGGCGTCCGTCTCTAGCATCCGCCCGGATCTATAGCGCTCCGACTCTCTCTGAAAGTCCGGTAGCCCAATCCGGCATCCTCTCATACCATCCCGGGGCGTGATCATACCATGCGGGGGCATCGGCTGGTGCTGGTGCTGGTGGTGGTGGTGGTGCTGCTGGCTGCGTCGTGGACCAAGGAGGGGGTGTGTCGTACCAAGTGGGAGGTGTAGTCATCCACGTGGGCCTCTCACTCACGCTGGCGCGGCGAGATGACGAGCCTTAAGCTCTAGCTGGACGTGGAGAGCGCCTAGGTACATCCGGGACCGCCTCCGGCTGATCCGGAAACGTGCCGAACTCCTGCTCCGCTCCTCCACCACTCTCGTACTGCTCTCCCATCTCCTCCTCATCCTCAACCGGTGGTGGGACAAAAGGGGGAGCTACAAGCCTGTGCGCATGCATCGCAGCGAACGTCTCCTTCCAATTGTGGCGTCCTGCCACAATGGAATACTCTGGCAGCCACTCAATACCCCTGCCTGTCCTACTCTCCCAAGGCATGCCCGCATAAGGCGGACCTCTATGTGTGGGGAAGATGAGTCCCCTGACCATGAATGCATGTAATCCTAGAGGTACGGCGGGTATGCGGGTGCAACCTGAAAAATCCACACCAAATGTCCTAGCCATGTGGGTCACTATCCCACCATATCCAATGTTCCCCTTTCTCTTGTTCTTCAGTTTACTCATCGTAGCCGCTAAAAGAGTAGCACAATCTGCGCGGCGACCGTAGAGCATACAGTAGAGCAGGAATAGCTCATCCGTCTTGATCTTTTGGGGCGTCTCCGTCCTAGGAAAGAGACACTCCGAAAGAACACGGTGAGCTATCTTCAAGGCTAGATGGTACATCAATCTAGCCTTGGTATCGGCGGGTTGCCAACGGTCCTCGTCGGCGTAAATCATGGCTACTTCCTCCCAGAAATCCTTAGGGTAGATACCGCTAGGGAATCGACCATTGTAGGTCTCATGGAACCCGAAAATGGCCCCAAACTCAACTATACTCAACTGGTAGTCTCGATTCATGAGACGGAAGGAGACGGTCCTATCAACATGGCTGTGCTCGAAAGACGTCACAACCTCTCGGGTGATCTCCTCATAGGCGTCTTCACGAATGTTCGTGAAGACAGTCAATCCGGCTCTATCCAAGAGCCATGTAAGGTCGTCAACTATGTTGAGAGGATGTATATCCTCCAACAACAAATACCTAGGGCCAATCACTGCCCTCTTCTCTATCCTCTCAAATGCAGCTAGGTGGTCGTCATGTATGGTTGGGACGCTAGGGTGAGGTGGTGAAGATGGAGGTGAAGGTGAGGATGGTAGTGAGGGAGATGAGGGTGGTGGTGCCCTAGATGTGGAGGGGTTGCCCTTTCTTTTCTTATTTTGCTCCCCTTTCTTCTCCTTTATCCTTCCTGAAACTCTCCTTACGAAATCCATTTTCAGCAAAAATCACGGTCTGTTCTATAGAAACCACGGCCGTGGAACCTCCAGAGACCGTGATTCGTCACAGAATCTCGTGAATCTCAGCAAATTCACCAAATATCACCACAACAAGCAGTCCTAATCTAATTCCTTCCAATCTTTGTCAGTTCTTCCTAAAAATCTATAGCAAAAACGAACCAAATCCGCGAGAATCGAAGAGAAAGAAATAACCTCTTTTTCGGATTGAAAAATCCAAAATGCGCGTTTGTTGATCGATTTCCACTCGATTTGTTGCTTGGATCCTGTTCGTGGTTGGATTTGCTGCAGTTTAGAGCGAAGAATCGTTGAAAACGATTAGAGAATGAAGAATTGGGAGAGGCTGCGGGTTTTCGGTATCTAGGTCGTGGAATTGGGGAAGAATTGTGGTGGTTTTTGTGATGAAGTGTGGCTTTTATACTCGCAGGCAAAATTTCAAAAATCACGGTCTATCGGGGCATTCCACGGCCGTGGAAGTGTACGGAACCGTGGTTTTGGTGATTTTTCACAGGCTTTTGAGAATTACGGCCACTGTAGCTATGACGACCGTAATTTAGACCGTGGAACCTTCTGTAAAGCTTCAAAGTCCAAATTTCGTCACTTCTCTTCGACATTATCCCTCCTTTCTCCTTTTCCATCGATCCTACAACCAAAAACACGAACATACCGGAAGAAATCGAGGCAAAATAAAGCGAAAACGTCTATTCTAAACTAATCTATGAATCGAAGACAAAACGAGAATGCAATACCTTGGGTTGCCTCCCAAGAAGCGCTTTGTTTAAGGTCCGTAGCTAGACCAATCTCGCACTTATTCGAGTGCGGTAGGTGCAAACTCCTCAGCTTGGAGTTCCGGCGAGTACTTCTTGAGTCGTTGGCCGTTCACCTTAAAACTTCCGCTAGCTTCACCCCATACTTCAACTGCACCATGGGGGAAAATACGCTTAATTAGAAAAGGCCCAGTCCAACGAGATTTTAACTTACCTGGAAAGAGGCGAAGTCTCGAATTGAAGAGGAGAACTTGATCTCCTTCTTTGAAGTCCTTTGGAATGATATGCTTATCATGCCAACGCTTTGCTCTTTCCTTGTAGATTTTGGCGTTTTCATAGGCGTTCAAGCGAAGTTCATCCAGCTTGTTGATGTCTAGGAGACGCTTCTCTCCCGCTTCCTTCATGCTGAAATTCAGCCATTTGATAGCCCAAAACGCTTTGTGCTCTAGCTCTACCGGCAAATGACAAGACTTCCCATACACAAGGTTATATGGTGTGGTTCCTATGGGAGTCTTGTATGCAGTCCGGTATGCCCATAATGCGTCATCTAGTTTCAAGGACCAATCCTTCCTAGTCCTTGAAACCGTCTTCTCTAGAATTCCCTTGATCTCCCTGTTTGAGATCTCAACTTGTCCACTCGTTTGTGGATGGTAAGGGGTAGCGATCTTGTGAGTAACCCCATACTTGGCTAGAAGAGCTTCAAAGCGACGGGGTATGAAGTGAGAACCTCCATCGCTAATGATCGTCCTTGGTGTCCCGAATCGCGGAAAGATGGTCTTGTTGAAGAACTTAACCACCACCATGGCATCATTTGTGGGAGAGGCAATCGCTTCCACCCATCCAGAGACGTAGTCTACCGCCAATAATATGTATTGGTTTCCACAAGAGGAAGGGAATGGTCCCATGAAATCGACTCCCCAAACGTCGAAAATCTCTACCTCTTGGATGTTGTTAAGGGGCATCTCGTTCCTTCTAGAGATATTGTCTGTTCTTTGACAAGCATCGCAACAAGAAACAAAGGATTGCACATCTTTAAATAAAGTAGGCCAATAGAATCCAGATTGCAATACCTTTGCGCTAGTTTTGTTTGAACTAGCGTGTCCTCCACAAGGTAGTGAATGACAATGGCGGATGACACTTTGCATCTCCTCTTCCGGCACACACCGCCGGATGATGCCATCCGGACCTCTCTTGAAGAGGAGAGGCTCGTTCCAATAATATTCCCGGACGTCCTTGAAGAACTTCTTCCTTTGTGAGTAGGATAGTCCGGGCGGTATCTCCTGGCAAACCAAATAGTTAACAAAGTCAGCAAACCATGGTTCGTTACCTTTGGAGATTACCTTGATGCACTCCTCTATGATATGTAGGTGTTCGTCCGGGAAGGAGTCATCAATGGGCAAATGGTCGTCCTCTAGATGTGTTAGACGACTCAAATGATCCGCAACAGAATTTTCCGAGCCTTTCTTGTCGTGGATCTCAAGATCGAATTCTTGTAGGAGAAGAATCCATCTAATCAGCCTTGGCTTCGCATCTTTCTTCGCAAGGAGGTACCGGATCGCAGCATGATCCGTGTAGACAATCACTTTTGCACCTACAAGATAAGAGCGAAACTTGTCAATAGCGTAGACAATGGCTAAAAATTCCTTCTCTGTGGTGGCGTAGTTGAGCTGAGCTTCGTCTAGCGTCTTGCTAGCGTAGTATATGGCGTGGGTTCGTCCTTCCTTTCGTTGCCCAAGAACAGCTCCAATGGCTACGTCACTAGCATCACACATAATCTCGAAGGGGAGAGTCCAGTCCGGAGGTTGGATAATGGGTGCTGAAATTAGAGCTTGCCGAATGGTGTTGAACGCATCTAGACATTCCTGTGAAAACTCAAAAACTGCATCCTTCATCAATAGATTAGTGAGAGGTTTTGATATTTTAGAAAAGTCCTTAATGAAACGTCTATAGAATCCAGCATGTCCTAGGAAACTTCTTATCCCTTTCACCGAAATTGGGGGAGGAAGTTTCTCTATGGTCTCTATCTTAGCCCTGTCTACCTCTATCCCTCTACTAGAGACTAAGTGACCTAACACGATTCCTTCCTTAACCATGAATTGACACTTCTCCCAATTAAGAACTAGGTTAGTGTCTTCACATCTTTGCAAAACAAGAGAAAGGTTAGAAAGACAATCGTTAAAAGAGGAACCGTAAACGGAGAAGTCGTCCATGAAGACTTCCATGATTTCCTCTACATATTCGGAGAAGATGGCCATCATGCACCGTTGAAAGGTGGTTGGGGCGTTGCAAAGCCCGAACGGCATTCTCCTATAAGCGAACGTACCCCAAGGGCACGTTAATGTGGTCTTCTCTTGATCATCCGGATGTATCGGAATCTGAAAGAAGCCACTATAACCGTCAAGGTAGCAAAAGTATGAATGTTGTGCTAACCTTTCAAGCATCTGATCGATGAATGGCAATGGAAAGTGATCCTTCCGCGTTGCGTTGTTGAGCTTGCGGTAGTCTATACACATTCGCCATCCAGTTACGGTTCGGGTAGGAATGAGTTCGTTGTTCTTATTGGTGATGACCGTCATTCCTCCCTTCTTCGGAACTACTTGAACCGGGCTCACCCACTTGCTATCGGAGATAGGATAGATGATACCTGCATCAAGAAGTTTAAGAATTTCCTTCTTGACAACCTCCTTCATGGTCGGATTCAACCGCCTTTGAGGTTGTCTCGAAGTTCTAAAGTCTTCCTCCATTAGTATCTTATGCATGCATAGGGAGGGTTTAATTCCTACTAAGTCCTCAATGGTATAGCCTATGGCTTTTCTATGTTTCCTAAGGACAATCATGAGCTGTTCATGTTCATCTATGCTTAATTCGGAACTAACGATAACCGGAAGGGTGGAATTAGATCCAAGAAAAGCGTACCTTAGATGAGTAGGAAGTGGTTTGAGTTCCATCACTTTCGGAGCTTCCGATGATCCTTGAGGAGCTTCCGATGTTTCCTTAGAAGTTTCTAAGGATGTTGAGTGGGTTGGAGAAGAATTAGAAGAAGTTGAAGAGGTATGCCGATCACCATCTTCCACGGCCAAAATTACGGTCTCCTCTTCTATTCCACGGCCGTGGAATGCTCTGGAATGGAAGTCGATTTTGGTCGTGGAATCCACGGTCGTGGAATACAGGGTGTGACCGTGGATTCTAATATTCTCAGCCTCATCGTGGAGTTTCTCAAACTCCACTTCATGCATCTCTTCTTGTGCTTCCAAGGCTTCAATTTCCTCTTTGCACTCTTCTTCTTCTCCTACATTGGTTAGACTCATAGTAATAACCTTTTGTAAAGGATCGTTAAAGAGAATCGCACTCACCTCCTCCCTAGACAAACCTTCTTCATCTTGGATATCGTAAATATCCTCATCAAAGATTGGCTCCTTCACTAGAGTGGAAAGAACGAACTCTACTTTCTCTTCCCCAATATCAAAAGCGAGTCTCCCATTCTTGCAATCGACCATGCAGCCGGAAGTTGCAAGAAACGGTCTTCCGAGTATGATCGGGACCGGACTATCTGCAGGAATATCAAGCACGATAAAATCAATGGGAACAAAGAACTTGCCTAGCTTGACCGGGACGTCTTCTACAATACCGACGGGACGAGTAATGGATCGATCCGCCATGTATAACGTCATCTTCACCGGTTTAGGGTCGCCTAAACCGATTTTCCTGCACAACGCAAGTGGTATGATGCTCACACTTGCTCCTAAGTCACATAAAGCGTCATATGTGACATCTCCCACTCCAATGGGAATGCAAAATGACCCCGGATCCTTCAACTTTGGGGGCATTTTCTCCTTCATCGTCTTGATGAGATCTGAAGAATCCGAACTCATCTTGACTTCACCAAAATCTTCTAGCTTCCTCTTGTTAGAGAGGAGCTCCTTCAAGAACTTGCCATAAGCCGGCATACCTACAATAGCATCAATGAAAGGTATATTAATATGCAGCTTGCTCATGAGTTCTATAAACTTACCAAATTGTTTATCTAGGCGCGCTCGCGCTCTAGATTGAGGGAACGGTAGGGGAGGTTTGAAAGCTGGAGGAGGAACATAGACGTCTTCCTTCTCCTTCCCCTTTTCTTTGTCCTTTTCTACGGGGACTTCAACGAACGTAGGTTGCGGATCGGTGGTAGTCACTCCGCTCCTAGTTGTAATCGCCATCACCCTCCCCTTGGGGTTGTCCTCCGTTTTTCCTGGAAGTTTCCCTTGATTTCTGGGAACTTCCTCCGCATGGTTGAACATTTGGTTTTCCAAAACCTTTTGAGCTTTGTCAACCTTAGAAATTTGATCATCAACCTTGATGATGCGGTTCTCCAACCCTTGAAGCTTTCCCAAGATTGTCTCCAACATGGGATCGGGCTTCTCCTTTCCCGTATTGTTTCCTCCATTTGATGATTGCCCCTGGCTTTTCAAAGGAGTAGAGGAAGAAGAGGGTGGAGTTAGTGAATTGGAATTGGAAGGATAGGAGTTACCGGAATTTTGTTGATTGGAGCGCCAATTGTTGTTGTTTGAACCCCGATTGTTGTTCCAATTGTTGTTGTTCCGGTTGTTGTTGTTTCCATTCCAATTGTTATTCCGGTTATTGTTCCGGTTATTGTTGTTGCGGTTGGTGTTATCACCGCTGTTGTTGTTGCCCAAATAGCCAACATCCTTCTCTTGTTGCCTTGGGAAGTTGGTCTTGATAGTCTCCTTCAACTCTTTGATCTCGTTGTTGAGGGAGAAAATCTGATTTTGAGCTTCATGTGTGAGCTTTGCTCCTTGCTCCACACGATTTCCCTCCACTTTCCGGTGGGAATACTTCTCTATGACTCTTGCTTGCTTCTCAATGAAGTCCCAAGCGTCATCTTCTCTCATGTCCATGAACGTTCCACATGAGAGGGATTGGAGGTTGAATTGCGTTCCCGCATCCAGCCCTTTGTAGTAAATCTCCAGCAAGGCAAGCTTGGATATGCCATGATGAGGGCAATCCAAGAGCAAATCCTGAAACCTTTCCCAAGATTGAAACAAACTTTCGTTAGGTCTCATGGAAAAAGCATTGATCTTACCTCTAAGTTCCGCCGTTTTGGAAGGCGGAAAGAATTTGGTGAGAAACTCTGCGGAAAGGTCTTCCCACGTGTCTAGTTTCCCATTAGGAAGAGCTTGATACCAAGATAACGCTTTCCCCTTCAAGGAGAAGAAGAAAGGCTTGAGCTTATAGCTGTTGGTAGTAGCGTTCTTCGGTCTCATCGTCTCCATCATACACTCAAAGTTTTGTAAGTGTTGGTGTGGAGATTCAGTACTTGTACCGCCAAATTGACTTTGGCGAACAAGAGTGATAACTTGAGGGTTAAAGCTAAACCCTTGCACATCTTCAGCGTCAAATTTCACACCCAAGCGACGTGGTTGTTGTGTTGGATCCATCCGTTGGCCAAGAGTCCTTGGCTCATTATCCACACGTTCGACTCTCACATTCCTAGGTGGAATGCGGCGATTAGTAGCTCCTTGTGGATGGAAAGGATTCATGTTGATCGTGGGATCAATCTCTTCTAACGGTGGCATGGAAGAATCGCTATCATCAGCGGATGAGTGGCTTTTTCTTCTAGACCTTGATCTCCTTCTCGAGGACCTCTTGCCTACCTTATCTTCAAGGTCGCTCATCTTTATCCTCATTTGGACGATCATGTCTTGTAGACCGTTAACTTGAGATTGATGACGATCCATCTCATCCTGGCGGAGAGTCTCATTCCATCGGAGTTGAGCTTCCTTCTCCGCCAACTCCGTTTGAAGATCGCGTTCGTTTTCTTCAGCCATCCTCTTTTCCTTGCGCTTTTGCCTCAAGGTTTTCTCTAGCTCTTGATCAAGAGGTAAGAGATCTTCGGTGTTCCTAGACCTGCGCATACACTCAAAGGAAATCAAACAACGAGAGTAAGCTCCCAAGCTTGACAACCGGCTACCGGATTCGGACGAAACCAAATCCCCGGCAACGGCGCCAAAAACTTGTTCGCCCCTAGAGGTGTGTGCAAATAAGTTTTAAATTTATAAAACTAGAATCAAGCAAGCGAACCCGCAGTGTACGGATCGACGTAGTTAAGCAAGAATTCCAGAGTATCGAACACAGGGATTTGGGTGGAGCGAATTCAATTGCAAGTTATCAAGCAGGTGAATATGGGAGTTTTGCAGATATTGGGAAAACAACAATCCTAAAGCTTCGGGTATCCAGTTGCGGCAATAGATTCAAGATATACTAATGATGTAAAGACAGAGTGGAGATATGCAAAGGTATACTAATGTAAGGTAATCGTACGGTTGAGGTTCCAAAAACCTTATGTAACTCACCTAAAAGACACTCCCTATACAGGTTGTTGAGGCTCAATATAGAAAGATTCTAGAGATGAGAATTAATGTCAAATACCCAAACTTGTAATCCAAAGGTCAAGACTAACTTAACCGATTGAGGTTATGACACTCACAATCGAGGTAGAGGTTGTTGAGGCTTCACTACCACCTAGAAAAGACAAGTCTAAGCTAAGCTAAAGCCAATCTTTAACTTTAGATTAAAGTAAAAGCAGGTTCGTAGACTTAAGGTAAATCACGGTTAGTTCTTGAGGTTCCACGGCCGTGGACTCAAGAACAGCCCGTAATTCGGGGTTGTCGGCGATAATTCTCTAACTCTCAGGGTCTAATCTGTTTGCGATCGATCTATCATCACCTATGCCACAACTATCAACCCTTCACCTTAGAATTGTTAAGGGTTTTTAGCCAATAACAGTCATATTGATATCAATTCAAGAATTAAAAGATAAAAGATGGGAACTTTCAAGAATTATCAATAATCTTCAAATGAATCTCAAAATCACAGTCAAGAACAAGTGTTTATCAAAAGATTCAAAACGGAGTAAACAATCACAATCTTAGGAAAGAAAAGAAACGGGATGTCAATCCGATCCTAAATCAAACCTAAGCAAGAAGAGGGATCTTCTTGCAAAACCCTCCAAGAACTTCGATCTTCCACCAATTCGAAAATCACAAACAGCAACTCTCCAATACGAACTTTGATCTTCAATGAGATCTCCAAATTACCTCCAAGATGAGGGTTCGTGCGTTGCTAAACGTTGATTGTAAGCGTGCGTTTGCCGCTAAGCGAAGGTTGAAAGGTCGTAAGCGAGGTGACGGAATCTTGCTTCGTCCGTCTTTTTATAGTGTAGGGTAAAGTGTCGGCCCGGCCCAATCTTTCAAAAGATCATGGCTTCGAAGCGTGGCGAAAAGATTCGCCAAGATCACGGTCGTGGAAGATTCCACGACCGTAATTTAGGGCGTGGAAACAATTACGGTTAGTTCCACGGCCGTAGAATCCCCTGGAATGAACATCGAATTCTGACTCTGAATCCACGGCCGTAATTCTGAACGTGGTTTGTGATACGGCCGTGTTTTAGGGCGTAATTTAGGGCAAGAACGTGATTCTTCCCTGAACTCGTGCATTCTTCAATCTAAGACTCCAAATTGCTTCAAAAAGTGTCCTCGATCTATGGACATATCAACTCAACTCTCCTTTGCTCGATTCCGTTCGGAAATAGCTCCAAATTACCTATAATCAACATAGAACTAGTGTAGACATCCATATCGAAAATATAGGCAATACTAGCTCACATATGCACAAAGATCAATCAAAGACTATCAATATGAATCAAATACATTTAGAAAACGTGCCTAAAATATCACAATATTTCATACTAACAGTACGCAGCTATCGATCTCGGATTGATCTCAGGAATCTCGGCCGAGATTTGAGCTAGAACAACATGAGATTTCTCCTTGTTGACCCGTTCATGTTATATCCTTGAGATTAGGTTATAGATTTCCAAATCCTAGCCTTGTTGAGCCTTTCAAGCATAAATCTAAGCTTGGGAAGAGACTTACCCGGTGATTCCCTTTCTTAGTTGCCAACGATGATGAGTTTTAGGTAACAAAGGTTTATCTTTTTTAGGTTTGAGTGTGCCTTCACCTTGCCTTTATGAGTTAACCTGAGACTTACCCGGTAAAGGTTAGTTATATTCCCTTCGGTTGAGTGGTTAGTTTGAGTTTATAGTTCCTTTCCTTAGTTCCTTGAAACTTACCCGGTAAAAGGACCTTCGATTTGGGATTAGTGGATAGTGAGACCTCCGCCGTAATCTATCCTACCTTAGAAACACCTATCTTTAGCAACCCAGCCTTGTCCATAGATCTATAGAAGTCTTGAATCAAAAACCACAACCCTACTCTATGATATCTAGAATCTGCATTCTTTCCTGATTATTATATCTTCGTTGATTGTTTTGTTTTGTTCTTTAATATTTGCATGTTTCATTCCTAGATTTGATATACTGCTTGATTTCACCATAGTCCCTGTGATTGACCCTAGAATACTTGATTTTATTGTGATTGATCCGTACACTACGGGTTCGCTATTTGCTTTTATTCTTGGTATAAATTTAAGACTATTTTTCCTTCATATAAACACACGTTTTGGAGTGAATAAGTTTTTGGCGCCGTTTTGGTTTTGACCATGCCGGTATTTGGTTTTCTAGGGTAGATACTTGCTTTTGCTATTGATCTTTCTGCTTTAGTGTTCATGCATGAATTTTCTCTTTAGGTTATACGAAGATCTCGTGCCGGCAAGGAAGTAGTTCCATACGATCTTGATCCGGAAAAGACTTACAAAAGAAAGTTAAGGGAAGCTAAGATGGTTTTAGGTGGAAGGGATATTCAAGCTGATTTAGATGATGCTTTGGAGCAAGTTAAGCTTCGAGATTATGCTCTAATGAAGAGAGAGTTGTTGCACGTGAGAGAGAAGAAGCAATTTGAGGTGAGATTGATGAGATGCAAGCTACTATGAGGCAGTTGCTCCTTGAGAGAAGGAACAATGCTAGGATCGAAGTACAACCACCAATCGCACCACCAGCTATACCTCACCTTCCGGTGAGGATTGATCCGTTTGTGGGAGAGCCACAAACACTTGGACAGAGGATGGATCCAGCTCAACAAGTACTCCGTCCGGGCGTTAATCTAGGAGATCCAGCCGCACATGATTTTTTAGCTCTGCCCTCAAGTTCTTTAGATGATCCGTCAGAATCAGTTTGGAGGATTGGAGGGAGAGTCTACACATCGACACTTGCAAAACTATAAGATACTTATGGAGACATTGAGGCCTCCAAGATTAGAGAATAACAATCATAAATTGAGAGGTTTTTCCTTCTCCTTGAAGGAGAAAGCTCTTGCTTGGTATCAATCACTACCTTTTGAGAGAGTTAGCACTTGGGAGGAGATGACTACTGAATCCCTCGCCAAATTTTTCCCACCATCCAAGACTACGGAGTTGAGAGGTAAAATAAATGCTTTTGTGATGAAGGATAGAGTAAGTTTGTTCAAATCATGGGAAAGGTTCAAGGAGCTTTTGCTAGATTGCCTTCATCACGGGATACCGAAAATCGATCTTTTAAAGATCTACTTCAAAGTTTTTGATGAGGAAACTCAATTCAAGCTTCAATCCCTTTTTGGAGGGAATTTCATGGCGAAGCCAATTGATGAAGCATGAGAATTTGTGGAGAACCAAGCATTAGTCATTGAAAAGTATTCCCATCGGAGAGTTGATGATAGACTCCGGCGACCCGGTGTCCATGAGGTGACCCTTGCTACTACTAATAGTGCTCAACTTGATATTATTAACAATGAGTTTAAAGCTTTGAAGGAATTATTGAAAACTCAAATGCAAGCACCGGCATAAGCTAGATTACCACCAAAGGAACAAGACATTAATTATATAGGAAGAGGAAACTATCAAGGGTCAAGGAATTTCAACAATAATAAAAAAATTTATGGAGGAAACAATTAGCGCCCTAATCTTAGTCATTCCGGATTTTCTTACTCAAATCCCGATGGTGCATTAAATCCGTCCGCATCATCAAGTCAAGCTCCACCACCGAAGAATCAAGAACCTCCACCGGGATTCAATCAACCTCTCAAGGACCGTACAAAGGCAATGTTTGAGTAATTGATGGGAAGGTTGAGTGGATTGGAGAGCACCGTTACTTCTACTTCTAAGGCTCAAAAAGCCTTGTAAAATCAAGTGTTTAGTAAGGCGGGAGAAGCTCCTAAAGATCTAGGAAAGCTTCTTGGAAAAACTGAAAATAATCCTAAGGGGCAAGTGATGGATATCACCACTAGAAGCGGTTTGAAGATCAATGAGCCATTTCCCAAGACTATTGACAAAGGGGAGCAAGTTATGGTTGAGGAAGATCCACAACCATTAGAGAAGGACAAGGAGAAGTTTATGTACTTCCACCATCTTACAAACCTCAATTTACATTCCCTCAATCAAGAGCTAGAGCGCGTTTAGACAAACACTTTGGTAAGTTCCTTGAACTCATGAGTAAACTACATATTAATATTCCGTTCATGGATGACATTGTAGGTATGCCCGCTTACGGGAAGTTTCTGAAGGAAATCCTCTCTGACAAGAGGAAGCTAGAAAACATTGGAGAAGTAAGGATGACTAAAAGTTCATCCAAACTTATCCAATTTATGAAAGAAGAGATGCCACCGAAGCTAAGGGATCCGGGATCTTTTTGCGTTCCTATTGGCGTAGGAGAAGTCACTTATGAAGCATTGTGTGATATAGGAGCAAGTGTGAGCATCATATCACTTGCACTGTGCAAGAAGATGGGACTTGGAGATCCACGACCCGTCGAGATGACTTTGTATATGGCGGATAGATTGATTACGCATCCAATGGGAATCCTTGAAGATATTCCCGTATAGCTTGGTAATTCTATATCCCAATTGATTTGTGGTGTTAGACATTCCTGCAGACTATCCAGTTCCGGTCATACTTGGAAGACCGTTCCTTGCAACTTCGGGATGCATGGTTGATTGCAAGAACGCCACACTCTCCTTCAACATTGGCGAGGAGAGCATTGAGTTCACGCTGTCCGCTATGGTTAAAGGACCAGCTCTTGGTGAGGATGTTTTCAACATTTGTGAAGAAGAAGAGTCAAGGGAGTTGGTAAGTTCGATTTTGATCAAAGATCCTCTTGAAAGGTCTTGAGTTTGAGCATTATGAAGACGGGAATAGATGCAGCTTATGATGCTGAGGTACAAGGTTTAGAAGCCTTGGAGAAGGATCCAAAGGCTACGTTTGAGGATTTTGAAGAGTGCACAAAAATTTGCAAAAATCTCGAGTCACCCTCAGGAACCTCGGTCGACACTGTCTTGGAGTCATCCACGGTTGACATTCCACCAACCAATATCGACCAAAAGTTCTCGGTCTAGATTTTCAATACCAAGGTTGGTCAGATTGAGGTCTTCCGGGGTTGGGACCTTGGGAAGACAGGTTCTGTCATTAGTGTCGTACGAGCAGCTAGACTGATTGCACATGGATGTGATGCCTTCTGGTGCTATGCCATGAAGGATGGAAAGAGTCCATCTTTGGAGGACATTCTAGTGGTCTACGAGTTTGCAGACGTATTTGTCGAGCCGTCGAGCTTGCCGCCTCAGAGGAGTGTGGACTTCAGCATAGAGTTAGAGCCTGGTACGAGACCCATCTCGAAGGCCTCATACCGTATGGCGCCTATCGAGATGTTGGAGCTGAAGAAGCAACTCGAGGAGTTGGCTGAGAAGGGCTTCATACGCCCTAGTGTTTCACCAAGGGGTGCACCTGTCCTCTTCGTGCGGAAGAAGGACGGATCTTTGAGGTTATGCATTGATTACAGAGAGCTGAACAAGGTGACCATCAGAGGGATCTAGCTTGGCTAGAGTTGGACATCCAGTTTCTTGATGAGGATGCCCAGTTACATGCTTTAGAGGTTTTACCTAGTCTCTTGGATGAGATTCAACAGAAGCAGGGGACCTGCCTGACCTTTATGAGGATTAGAGAGAGGATGTCTCGTGGAGAGGTACCACAGTTTTCTGTTGGAGCAAATAGAGTGATGAGTCGACATGATCGCATCTGTGAACCTAACGATGCAGAGTTGAGACAAAGGATCTTACAGGAGGCTCATTGTACACCTTACTCTATACATCCAAGTAAGAGTAAGATGTACCATTATGTGAGACGCTCGTATTGGTGGGGACGGCTGAAGCCCGATGTAGCCAGATTTGTGGCTAAGTGTGCGACCTGCCAGTAGGTCAAGATAGAGCATTGCAGACCTGGAGGTAAGCTCCATCCACTGTCAGTACCGCAGTGAAAGTGGGAGGACGTCTCCATGGATTTTGTGACCGGTTTGAGGCCCAGTAGAAGTTTTGATGCTATTTGGGTTGTTGTTGATAGACTGACGAAGACGGCACGTTTCGTTCCTATTAGAGAGGCGTGACCAGTAAGTAGATTGGTTGAGGAGTACACTAGACACATAGTGAGACTCCACGGTGTACAGAGGACGATCGTCTCTGATCAAGATGGACGATTTATCTCGAGGTTTTGGTAGCAGATTCAGACTGCTTTGGGGACGAGTCTACACTTCACGATTGCGTTTCACCCCCAGACCGATGGTTAGTCTGAGAGGACCATCCAGACCCTAGAGGATATGCTGTGAGCTTGTGTGTTGGATTGGGGACAGGATGGTCTGATTGCCTCCTACTTATTGAGTTCTCATACAACAACAGCTGGCATGCATCTATTGGAATGGCTCCTTATAAGGCATTGTATGGACGTAGGTGTCGTACACCTTTATGTTGGGATGAGCCTAGCAGTATCAGTGGGATAGCGCCAGAGCATATTCAAGATGATATGGCTCGAGTAACGCTGATTAAAGAGAGGATGCTGGCTGCACAGAGTCGCTAGAAGTCATATGCAGACAAGAGGCGTCGACCTCTAGAGTTCAGGGTAGGAGCTCATGTCTGGTTGAGAGTATCTCCGACGCGTGGCGTCAAACGCTTTGGCATAAAGGGGAAGCTGAGTCCCCGATATGTCGGTCCTTTTGAGATATTGGATAGAGTGGGGAGGGCAGCCTACAATTTAGCTTTGCCTCCGAGGTTAGAGGGTGTTCACCTTGTGTTCCATGTGTCTAAGCTGAGAGAGTGCATACCAGATCCGAGGCACATTGTGAGTTATGATGATTTGGTGGTGGAGCCCGACCACACTTTTGTTGAGCATCCTATTGCAGTCCTAGAGCGAGGTATGAGACGCTTGCGTTCGAAGGACACTCCTATGATGAGGATACAGTGGTCTAGACGTGGACCTGAGGAGGCTACATGGGAGACTGAGGATAGTATCCAGAGGAACTATCCAGAGTTTTATGCCGAGATAGATGCATCTAGGGTCAATGAGTAGATCTTAGTGCTATCTTGGTGAGTATGTGCTTATGTGCTTATGTGCTTACATGCCTTGATGTATTTACTCCATGCTAGCTATGATGTGTTTTATGATCTTATTAGATCTTGCTGTGCTAGCGTGATGTATGTTATAGCTGGAGATTTTTACTTCCTCCATGCTATTTGAGTATGATATATGTTTATAGCTGGAGATGGTTATTTCCTCCATGCTATCTGAGTTGATAAGAATTCAGCTGGAGATGGTTATTTCCTCCATGCTACCATGATGGACATAGTTTCAGTGGAGATGTTATTCCTCCATGCGATGTATATATTTATGTTTGGCTAGAGATGTGCTTCCTCTATGCCTTGTGATGTAGTATGGCGAGAGATGTGATTCCTCTACGCCTTTGGGTAGCATTATGGCCTTGTTTTCTGGAGTCGATGATTCCTCCGTGTTTATGTTTGAGGTTATAGATTTGTATAGGTTCAAACCTTCGGAGCGGAGATGTGATACCTCCGATAGAAAGAGCGAGTTATACCTCGGCTTATGGGTCCGAGAGGTTTTGGGATCTTGCAAGTTTAGCGACGAAACTTGTTTTTAGGGGGGTGAGATGTAAGAGCCTAGTTGCTGAGTTGTTCAGAGAGTGAGCAGAGGGCCAGGAATTAGCCTGGACCGCCCCCTGCGTGACCCAGAGGGCGCCCCTGCGGTTTGTCTGGTCCGCCCCTACGGCTCACAAAGTCCGCCCTCGCGGCTCTGTGTGCTGCAGCCGTCTTCTTTGACCCTTTGACCCGTGCTTTACTCTTTTACCTCTATATATATATCTTCATCTCTTTCCTCTGATGAGGGTTTACCATTCTCAGCTCCATCTCTCTCTCCATACGTACATCTTCTTCTCTCTTCTCCCTTGGATCACCTTTGTTGATCTTCTCTTGAGTGTTGTGAGTTTGCTTTGATTTTGTTCCCCCCAAATCCATGAGTTCGATACTTTGGAATTCTTGCTTTACTACGCCGATCCGTACACTGTGGGTTTGCTTTGCTTTGCTTTGATTTCAGTTTTAGCTTATTTGCACGCACACTTTCGAGCAAACAAGTTTTTGGCGCCGTTGCCGGGGATTTGGTTTAGGCCAAATTCGGTTTTCGGTTGTCGGGCTTGTGAGATTTTTCTTTTAATCTTTTCGGTATGAGTTTTTGAGTTTTCAGGTTTTCTAATGGCTGGATGGAGCTATGAACCTGCATTTGATCCAGCCTGGATAGCATGGCAAGGTGCTAGGGTAGACCATTATGAATACTTGGAAGAGATATACGCATTTCATTGGTTCGATAATGAAAGAGAAAGAGATGAAGTTATTGAGGATGAGCTTGCCTATTGGGATGAGCTCAATCTCCCTCATAATTTTTATGAGCAACCTCCTCAAGTGCAACCTCCACAACAACCATCCGAGGATCGGACACAAATAATGCTGGAAAAGATATTAAAAGTGATAGACAAGGTGGAAGACGGCCTGAAGTCTATTTCTGAATCTTATAAAGCCATGGAAAATCATCTATCCAACGAGGAAGAATTCCAAGTCTTAAGCCTTCCTCCTATCGAACCTGAAGCTCATCTTGAAGTTCTCATTGAAGAAGAGGAATAAGTGGAGAACCTTGGCCAAATTAGTAAAACTGTGGCCAAGGTTGAAGAGGATCCAGCTGAGTTGGGAGATATTTCATGTGTGGATCATCATTCCAACATGAAACTTGTCCCAAGCCATGAAGAACTTTACAAGGTACATTCTCTTACTTCCTTTGAAATTCCTATTAAAATTTCTAATTTTTTCAGGAATGCACCGGAGAGTTGGAGATCTCTTCCGAAGGAACCTCCAAAGGTGAAAATGAAACCTCCATTAAAACTGCTGGAAGTAGATGCTCCTTGGACTACGAGTAAATTTGGCAAGCGCTTCGACGCCAATGCAAATAAGTGTTTCTTATTCAAGTATGGGGTCATTCACATGACGAAGACCATATATCATCCCCAAGCTGGAGATGGGAAAGCTAAGAGGATTCATGAGAAGCTTATTTCTAGATCCTGGAAAGGATGGGATGCAAGGATCAATGGAATCGAAGCATAGGAAAGCTAGAAAGATTCCGGTGAGAATCAAACCGTACAAGCTTGTACGTGGGAGATCTTACCATTTTCCGGTAAAATTAGGAACCGGAACCTTTTTGGAGGAGTTTAATGATGGATTTGAAGAGAAATCCAAGATGTTCAAGGTGCATTGAGTCATCTATGGAGATAGGTCCAACTAGCGACGTTAAACCAAGCGCTTCTTGGGAGGCAACCCAAGGTAATGCATCTTTTTCCCTTTTCGTTTTCTTAGATTAGTTTGATTGTTTGTTTTTGCTTTTGCATTGTTTTGGTTTTCCTCGATGCGCTCTCGGTTTGTTTGTGTCATGGATCGCATGAACTAGGTATAATCTTGAGGAATTGATGGAAAAAGGCGATACAAATGTGCCTAAGGACGTTTTCAAGGAACAAAAGGCAAGAAATCGACTTACCAAAAGAAAAATCGGTCGATTCAAGCTTCAGAGCAAGTCAATTTTTGGCAACAGAAAGAAAAATCGACCCCCTCAGAAAAAAAATCGGTCGATTTTCTGCCTTAGTGAGCGAAAATTGAAGAAAATCGTGCCAACGAAAAAATCGGGAAGAAAACTCAGCCGATTTTTGAAAAATCGGTCGATTTTTTTCAAAAAAAAATAAAATTTCGAAAAATTGTTTCGGTTGAAAGACGTTCCCCTTCTTCATTCTTCGACACCGATTGGAGTATTTAAGTTCCCTATTGAGCTTCTATAGATTCCCACCACCACCGCTCAATGAATGATTCGGCTTGCCTGATTCGCCATCTTACATTATGAATACCTTTTTCCATCTTTTCTTTTCTTCACATTGGGGACAATGTGAGTTTTAAGTATGGGGTGGAGGTATTTGCAATACTATTTGCATGTTTTATGTCTTGCATCATATGATTTTGAAAATTTTGAAAAATTTTAAAATTTTTGTGCTTCTAGAATGAATATGATCTCTATGATGAATATTGTTTTGTGGAATAGCTATGATGATTCTTGTATGCTTGAATTGATTTATGACATATGTGGGTTTTGAATACTTTGTTAGAATTTCATGCATGAATGATAATTTGCTTTCATTCTAAATCATGTTGAGTATTGAAGGTTGAAATCGCATTATAAGTTCTTACACTTCTTATTGATATGATTAAGGCACCTCGATTTTTCTTGCTTCTTCTTTATTCATTTAGCCCCTCAATGAAATTTTTATCTCCTTTACCTATCCGGGAATTAAGAAGAGTGTAATTTTTGCATGTTTGATGTGGGAGGGCCATGAAAGAAATTTGTGCATTAAAGTGTAGAAAATAGGTTTGGGGAAGTCAATCTTGATGATGAGTAACTCGGCACCATTTACATAGCCGGGTATTTGTGTCTTGCCAAAGTCGGATTGAGCGATATTCCTAACGGATTATGGTATGTGCATCAAGGGTTTGAGGCATCTCGAAATTGAGAATCGCCGATCTCCTAGGCTTCGGTTTTTGTGCACCGTTGTCCATACTTCCAAAAAGTAAAGTCAAAGAAGAAGTTTCTGCTAAAAAGGGAGAGCAAAGCTCTCAATGGTGGTTGATTCAAGTTCGAAAAAAAAAAAGTTTGTGTTGTGTTGTTCCTTTTTCTTGGATTTTTGCACCACATTACCTTATGAAAGTCCCACCTAGTCACGTTTCTTAACCTTTACTTGAAAGACCTTAAGATCTTTGAGTATGTTGTTTGGCTTTGTGGTCTAAATTGGATTCTTCGTGATTGATTTTGATATATTGCAAGTTATTATGCATGTTATGATTTTCTTGCAAAGTGTGATTATCATTTCCATGATATAATTCCTTTTGATCATATGATAATTGTTATTATCTATGAAGCAATTATTTAAGGGTGATCTATGAATAGAAGCACAACCAAAAATATCGTGGTTTTTCTTTATTTTTGCATATTCATAATCCATATCATCTTGTATGTTAAGTTTTAACCTTGTTTGGGGACAAAAAAGAGGCAAGTATGGGGTATTCTGATGACATAAAATATGACCTATATTTAGGCATGTTTTTATATAGATTTTCCCTTTATTTTGCATGCATAGACATACATTCATGGCATTTATGGTTATATTCACCTACTTTGCGAGAATAGAGGTCTACACATAGTTTTATTACATTTGTAGGTCATTTGGCGAATTATGGAGCGAAATGACATATTTAAAGATCAAGCCTTGAAAAGGAGCATAAAAGGAAGCTAGGACGCGCCAAAGTATCTTTTGATACCGTCTGACGCACTAAAGTATTCTCTAAAACCGTCTGACGCGGCCCAGAGTATTTTCTGATACTAGAGGGCTCGACTTCTTTTCAGCCCAAATATTTAGGGTTTTGTCTTTAAACCCTAGATTTTATCCCTACAAATATCGGATAGCCTTCAACATTGAAGGGCGGACTTGGAGCCCCGACGTTAGGGAGAAGTTGAGAACGGCTTGCATTCAGCGCTTTTCAAGGGCATTGCTTAAGAAAATCTTATTACGTACAGGGAGGATTCTGAGAAGGGTGCATTTTGAGATTGTGTATTTGGAGTGGGAAGATCTCAGGTTTTCATCTTGAAGGCGGATTGACATCCCGTTCTTCATTTGTCCTTAGAGATTTTGTGAGGTTTTTCTATTCCTTTGATTACACATTCTTTGAACACAAGAACGGATTTGTTATTTTGATATTTTGAGGATTGAGATATTTGACATTATTGAGCTTTCCAAGTTCCTTTTTTTAATTTTCTATATAATTTGATTGTTGATTTGATGACTATGATTGTTGGCTAAAACCCTTAAGCAATTCTAAGGTGAAGGGTTGATAGTTGTGGCTTAGATGATGATAGATCGATCGTAAATTGATTGGACTCTGAGAGTCTGAGAAACTTCGTCGACAGCCTTTCCACGGTTTGTTCTTGAAAACCACGGCCGTGGTTCTTCAAGATCTAGCCGTGATTTTCTATGTTTTACGACTTTTGATTTTGCTTTAATCCAAAGTTAAAGATTTGTCTTAACCTAGCCTTGGCTTGCCTTTTCTAGGTAGCAGTGAGACTCAACATCCTCTATTTCGGTTTTGAGTGTCACAACCTTAACCGTTTTAGCTTATCTTTGATTCCTTTGGGTTTTGGGCATGGTTAGTTTTTTCTTGTCCTTAGACCTTTCTATATTGCAGTCTCAACAACCTTTATAGAGAGAACCTTTGGATTAGAAAAATAGGTTTTGGAACTTCACCGTACAATTCCCTATCTTAGATATACCTTTCCAATCCCGACTCCGTCCTTATATCTTTAGAATATCTTGAATTGATTGCCACAATTGGATACCTGAATCTTTAGAATTGTTGTTTTCCCAATATTATTTGGGAAGCTTTTATATTTACTTGCTTGACAATTTGTGAACTGACTTTTTTCACCCCAAATTCCTGAGTTCGATACCCTGGAATTCTTGCTTTACTACGCCAATCCGTACACTGCGGGTTCGCTTTGCTTTGATTTCAGTTTTATAAATTTAAAGCTTATTTGCATGCACACTTTCGAGCGAACACATTCCATTACTAATTCAACTTAGGTTTGTGACACGAGAATCCCGAAACTCGTCTATGTCCCTACTTACCAGCAAGGAATGGTACTGATGCATCCGACCATCTACCTGTCTGGGCTAGTTGTAGAGAACCTCCTAGCTCTCGCAAGAGCTAAGCAGTGATGTCATCGCCCGGTTATAATACACTTGGGCCAATATAAGAGTAAAATATATAGTCTTCCTAGTCCAGTTTATTTGTTATAACGGAAACCTAAATACACACCACCATCACACATCAAACTGATATGTTGAAGCTAGCTAAGTAAGTTTGGGGACTTACCTGTCTAAAATACTCAATTCGAAAATATACCGCACTCCGCTTCCCGCATGAAGATACTCTCAGCTTGACCAAACGAGGCACAAGATCATCATCTATCTCTCATGCTAGAAGTCCTTAGACTTCTTGCCCGAATGACCTCTATAAGGTCGTGCAACTCACATGCTAGGACAACTCGTTCCTAGTCTCAATGATCTCAACAATCATAAAGCTACGCTAGGATACTCACATCCTAGGCGCTACAACCTCAACAACCATACAATCTCACAACTCAGATTCTCACAAGATCAAGCATCCACTCAAAGACATAACCAAACCTCACAAGATAACAATGGTATTCATGCTCAAGAATCAAATCTCAATCCTCAAGAACTCTCATAAGGTTCCAAGCCACTACTTGACATTCACTCTAAGTTATGCTAGATCCAACCTAGCATGATACTATTACTAAACATAACTAAACGAGGGAGAAGGTACTTACACAAGGTCCAAGGCAGAAGACGATCTACAAAGCATGAGTTTGGATTCGATGGCCTTTATCGGGGTGCTTCCTAGCACCAAACTAAACTAATTTAGTGTAAGGCTAAATTTGGGCATAGTATATAATGTATATAAAAATAAGAATAAACCCCGTACTAAAACCGAGTTAAAATCTCAAAAACACTTTCCGGGTAAATTATCCAATATAAAATATGGGTCATAATCCGCAATTAAATCTTTAAGCCATAAACCGAAATTAATCCAACAAAGGTATAATATGTAGTATATATAAATATAAGAATATCCATGTGATTAAAATCCAAGGTTAAACAACCGCTAACAAGTTTTTAGGGGCAAATTATAAAATTTCATAAATATGGGTCAAAACTGCAAATATAAATATCAGTAGGGGCATAATTGCATAAAACATAAATCTGGGCCATTAAATGTAAATACGAAAGATGGGTTACAATTTGTAATTACGGAAGAAGGGTTTCTTCAACCCTGTGTTTCCATGGCAGCAAGGAGGCGACAAGGGGCGGCAAGGAGGCTGCAAGGAAGCGGCAAGGAGGCTGCCCGAAACTCCGCGGCAGTGGCTGCTTCCCGGAGACAGAGGAGAACGGAGAAGAAGGAAAAGAAAAAGGCGGCGGCCATTGCTCCGGCAAGTCGACGAGATCTGGCAAGCGGGAGCAGCGGGGCGGCAAGGTGTTTCTCCTTGGGTTCCGGCGGCATGGAGAGGCGAAGGCGTCTCTTCCTGGCGGTTGGCAGCGCTGCTCTCCGGTGGTGTGAGGAGGGAGACGAGGCTGCTGGAGAGGCTTGGGTGACAGCAGGTTCGGCTCAACAGTGGTGTAGTAGGTGGCTGCAGGTGCTCGAGGTTTCAAAGGTGAGTGCAAGTGGTTTCAGCGAGGTCGAGGAGGTGGAGGTTTGCCGGAGCAGAGGAGGACGAGAAGAGCATATGGTTGTAGAGTCTTGGTCGAGAGGAGGAAAGGGGAAAACGATGAGCATGAGAGGTGAGTGGGGAAGAGTAGAGGAGGTCGTGGGTTGTAGAGGAGTGTTAACGAGGAGTCAGGAGTGAGCGAGAGGTCATTGCAGCAAGTCGGAGATCATCATTGCAGGGGAGATGTGGAGAGAAAGAAAGGGGAAAGAAGAAAAAGAAAAGAGAAAATAAAAATAAAAAGGAAAAAGTGTAAAAGATTAAACTCGATCAAAAGCATTCAAAACGGGATTTCCGAATCGGAAAAACTTTTTGACTTTTTCCGAAAATTAAAAAAAATATGGATATAAGCAAACGTATCCAAAATTGATAATATACTCGGGAGATAAATTTTACGTCGTAAAATACTTTTAATAAAATATTTTAAGCTAAGAAAGTATCGATAGAAGTAGGAAAATAAATATCGAAACTCACCCAATAAACAGGGCGTTACAATCTTGTAGGAACTTATGCATACTCTTGGCGGTAGACTATGTTTAGAGATGGGTGGAAGTCATTGCTTCTCCTACTAATGACGCAACGGTGATAGTGAAATTATTTTAACAGGACGATTTTCCCAAGCTTTCATCATTAGTGACGGAGGAACAAACCTCACCGCCCGGAAGTTTGAAGCACTTCTATCGAAGTATGGGGTCACACACAAGGTAGCAACTCCTTATCATCCTCAAACTAGTGGATAGGTTAAGATGTTGAATAGAGAAATCATGGGAATCCTAGAGAAAACCGTCTCTAGAACGAGGAATGATTGGTCCATGAAACTGGATGACGCACTTTGGGCTTACATAACAACTTTCAAGACTCCCATGGATACAACGTCTTACAATTTGGTCTATGGGAAATCTTGTCATCTTCCGGTAGAGTTAGAGCACAAAGCGTATTGGGCAATCAAGTGGCTGAATTTGACATGAAAGAAGTTGGAGAAAAACGGCTCTTAGACATCAATGAGCTAGAGAAAATCCGCTTGAACGCCTTTGAGAACGCAAGGATTTACAAAGAAAGGACAAAGAAGTGGCATGACAAGCACATCATCCAAAAGAAGTTGAAAGAAGGAGACCTTGTCCTTCTATTCAACACTAGACTCCGTCTTTTTCTAGGTAAGCTCAAATCTAGATGGACATGATCTTACATTGTGAAACATATTTTTCCCCATGGTGCAGTTGAAGTATGTGGTGAGAATAGCGGAAGCTTTAAGGTAAAAGGACATAGTTTGAAGAAATATACACCGAAAGCTCCAATTAAGAGGATTGCTCCCCTTCACCTTACATGATCATGAGGATTGCGGTCAAGCTAGCGACCCTAAATCAAGTGCTTCTTGAGAGGCAGCCTAAGGTAATAGCTAGTTTTTGTTTTCTTAGCTAGATAATTAGTTGTTTTGGTGTGTTTTGTTTTTGTGCTTTTGATTGCAGGATTTAGGTATCTTCCGACAAGAATGAACAAATAAGATGCGTTGAGATTGCTATAAGTTCGAGACTTTGAGACAAAAGGAATATTGAGGCAATAGAGAGAGGAAGTAGAAAAAAAATTGGACCGAGAAAAAAAAAATTCGGACCAAGAGTATTATTCACAAACGTCGATTCAACCGAGATGAGCAAAACAGGGAGCAACTTCAGATGACAATCTCGGTTGGCTTCAGGAATCTCGGTCGAGATTTTTTTGAATTTTCTACGGGGTATAAAAGCTGAAAGTGACTCACCTTCTTCCCCAACCCTACTCTCCAAACCATTTTCGGCCGATTCATCCCCAATTCCACAAAAATCTCGTCTTTTAACCGATTTGCCTCGTTCTTGGTTTAAAAATTGAAGAGAAATACACAACAACCAAGTTTTTGGGATCAAACAATGTCACAATCCATCAAATCAAGCCAAATCCGGGCAATTTCGTTCCAAAACCCTCATTATTTTGCACTACTTCGATTTAGTCGATTCTAGAGGATTTGGTTCATGTGCTAGCACTCATCCTAGTCGAAAAAGAGTTAGGAAGCAAGTGGAAGCATCGTTTTGGCAAAATCTTTACAGATTCGCCAACTTCGATTGAAGTTTGAAAAATCTCGGTTGACTACAGTTATCTCGGCCGAGATTTTCGGAAGAACCATCCAAGATTTTCCGTTGTCATGGAACCTTTCGTCGATCATCAAGAGCTATTATTTTGAGCAAGGGGTCTGGTTCCCAACAAGTTCCTCCACCACCTCCAATGCTTCCCCTTATCCAAGACCGGCATCGTACGAGGTATGGTCAAATTTGCAAACGTCCCATTGTTGCTCCTAGATATCTTTCTATTGAGGATTTTGCTTGTTTGCATGTGGTTGATGATTTGGGATTAATGTTTGAGCGTGCTAGTCTTGAGGCCTTTGTTGATATTAAGGAGCATGCTTATGTTGCGATGACTTATGAATTTTTGAGCTCTTTTGTGCATGATCCTAAAGCTAGATAGAGGAGTGAAGTTTTGGATAATGAACATGAATTATGCTATGCCGATATATTTGCTTGGGGATATCTTTGGTTTTCCCGCTTCCACTGCAGGAACTTTTCCAAAGGAGATGAGAGCTCGAATTTTTTAGGAAAACAATTTCTTTGATTGAGGGTAAGGTTGATAATTGGCATGCTAGAGATTTGTAAGAAAAGAATGTGTATAACCTTGCTTTTAAGATTGCTCACCGTATCCTTAGTGAATCCCTTTTTGCTAGGACTGAAACCCCTCAGAAAATTAAAGCTGATGAGTTATTTATATTGTGGTGTATGGTGACTGATACCATACTGGACACTACCACTATTCTTGCCAATAGTTTGGGCAAGATTGCAAACAAGAACAGGGGTGACATTTATGTTGATGGGTTAGTAACTCACATTGCCAAGGTTATAGGGTTGAACTATTTTGCTTGCACCTTAGCTACTGAAGCTAAACACTTAGGTATCCACCACTTTATCTCTCGTAGGATTCTTATTCTTCGAGGGTGTGGCGCTCCTTACGTCGCCATGCCTTGGGAGAAGAAGAATCCTAGAGGGATTCCTTTGACTAGTGAGTACACCATTGTTGACCCTAGGAATTGGAGGGAGGTTTTTAAGGGTATGCATGTGAGTTTTGAGGATGATGACAGTGATGTTGATGAGGTTGCTGCTATGGACACTAGGACCGATACTACGGATCCTAATGTTGTTGCTGAGGAAGCAGCTTATAAGGATACTGATGAGGACCCTATCATTAGGCTTGCGGACACGAGATCTGGACGGTAGGATGAGCCAGTGAGGATGGCGGGACATCCGGCCTCACATGCACCTCAACGCGGATCTCGGGGTAGAGCAAGTACATTTGAGCGCCCTGACATGTTAGCGGGTCTTGATACTAGGATGGGAGCATTGAAGGTTTCGGTTCGAGCCATACAGGATGACATCCAAAGCATTAATGGCCGCCTTGACGCGTTTGAGCGGGACAGGATCGCCATGCATGTATGATGGAGGATATGCACCGCTAGCAGTTCGGGCGGGCGTTGGATCCTTCCTATTATCCATTTCCTCCTCCTCCGGACATGTGATAAGCTACTCTTGGACTTCTTCTTATTATTATTATGCTTTTGTCGGACATTGTGAGTTCTCTTTTATTCACATCAGGTAAAATGTGTAATTTAAGTATGGGGTGGAGAATGTATGTAATAACTGCTACCTATGATACTTTGCTACTATATCTATGTATCGCATTTTGGATTTCATGTCACACATCTATATTTTATGCATTGCATCATGTTTTTGAAAAATCCATAAAAATGAAAAAAATTTGTGCTTATAGGATGGATGTGATCCTAATGATGATATATGTTTGTGGAATGGCTATAATGATCTTTATGTGTTTAAAATAATTTATGACATATGTGGGATTTGAGTTCTTTGGTTGAAATTCATGCATGATAGTAATTTGTATTTATCTAAAGCATGTTGAGATTTGAAGGTTAAAACCGCATGACAAGTTCTTTCACATCTTTTTGAAATGATTAAGGAAATTCGATTTCTTTTTTTCTTCATCTTGATCATGCTTAGCACCTCATTTATATATTTGCCCCCCTTTACCTATCAGGGATATAGGAAGCATGTTAGTAAAAAGCAAAGTAAAAGTTGAAGTTGGAAGTGAAGTATGTGTTCGAAAAATAGGTTTGGGGACGTTAGTCATGATGATGAGTAACTCGGTACAATTCACATAGTCGGGTGTTTGTGTCTTGTCAAAGTTTAATTGATTGATAGTCCTAACGAGCCATGGTATGTGCATTCGGTTTGCGGCACCTCGTAAATTTGAGGCTAGTTGATTTCCAAGGCTTCGGTTTTTGTGCACCTCTGTCTATGTTCTCAAGTTAAAAGTGAAAAAAGAAATAAAAAGAAGTGAAAAAGTGGTTCTTTGGTGGATGTTGAGTTATATTTGCAGTTGTGGAGTTACTTTCCTTTTCTTGGATTTGTACCACATATCCTATATACATCACAACCCTAACACATTTCTTGGCCTCCATTTGAAAGCCCTTATGACCTTTGAGCACATGTGATTTGACTCGGTGGTTTAAATTGGATCTTTCATGATTGATTTTGATAAATTTACTTTGCTACACATGTTATGTTTTCAAATAAAGTTTGATTATCCTATTCATGTCTATATCTCCTTTTTGATATGTGATGGTTGTTATTTGCTATGAAACATTCCCTAAGGGTGATATGTGATAAGAAGCACAACAACCAAAAATATTATGAGTTTTCATTGTTTTGCATGTTCATAATCCGTTTGATCTTGTATCCTAAGTTTGAACCTTGCTTGGGGACAAGCAAGAGGCAAGTATGGGGTATTTTGATGACATGAATTATGACATTAGTATAGGCATGCATTTAGATAGATTTTCCCTTTGTTTTGCATGCATGGACATATATATTCATATCATTTGTGCTATTATTTGCCTACTTTGTGAAAATGGAGGTCTACACATAGTTTTGTTACAATAGTAGGAAATATGGTACATTTTGGATCAAAAGGAAGCATATATGGACAAGGTATCAAGAGGACATCATATTGGACTGCATTGGAGCATAAAAGAAGAGCAAGGATCATAAGAAGAAGGATGCAAGTGGAATGCAAGCAAGGAGTCGAAGAAAGTACGTAAGAAAAGAGAAATCTCGGATGAATAAAAATATATCTCGGACGAGATTTATTTCAAGTTCATCTGAGATATCACTAAAAATGGCCCATGGCACGTACATCATAAATCCTAGTTTTTATTATTAAAGAAAGGCGGCTACAACGATAAAAGGACGAGGAGTTTTATACACATTTCGATAGAGCCAGAACGCATAGAAAGACGGCGCAAGAGTTAGAAGAAGAGTTACAACATCAAGTGATCAATGATTCGCATTAGTTAGTTACAACATTTTGGAGTTTTTTGAGGATTCTTGAAGGGAGATACTTAGTTGCAGTTTTCTTAGTTTGAACACAAGGTCGAACCTTTATTGTTGCTTTATTTCAGTTTTGATATTCGAAGACCATTTATTAAGTATTCTTTACCCTTTCCTTGGTTTTTTCGGTTTTATGTCTTATTTGATATCATAGATCTTGTTTGATTTGAATATGATTGTTGTTGGCTAGAACTCTTGCGATTCTAGGGTGACTAGTTGATGGTTAAGGTAAAGATGATGATAGATGAACCTTTAAGCTAGATTGGATCCTGGATGTTGAGTTTAACCTACGCAACTATCGATCTCGCGTTGATCTCAGGAATCTCGGCCGAGATTTGAGCTAGAACAACATGAGATTTCTCCCTGTTGACCCGTTCATGTTATATCCTTGAGATTAGGTTATAGATTTCCAAATCCTAGCCTTGTTGAGCCTTTCAAGCATAAATTTAAGCTTGGGAAGAGACTTACCCGGTGATTCTCTTTCTTAGTTGCCAACGATGATGAGTTTTAGGTAGCAAAGGTTTATCCAATGTTAGATTTGAGTGTGCCTTCACCTTGCCTTTTTGAGTTAACTTGAAACTTACCCGGTAAAGGTTAGTTCTATTTCCTTAGATTGAGTGGTTGGTTTGAGTTTATAGTTCCTTTCCTTAGATCATTGAGACTTACCTGGGAGAAGAACCTTTGGTTTGGGATTAGCGGATAGTGAGACCTCCCCCATAATTTATTCTACCTTAGAAACACTTTTCCTTAGCAACCCCAGCCTTGTCCATAGATCTTTAGAAGTTTTGGATTGAAAACCACAACTTGACGCTATGATCTCTAGAATTTGCATTATTTCCTGATTATTATATCTTCGTTGATTTCTTTGCTTTGTTCTTTGACATTTGCAAGTTTCTCTCCTAGATTTGATATACTACTTGATTTCACCATAGTCCTTGTGATCGACCCTAGAATACTTGTTTTTATTGCGATTGATCCGTACAATGCGGGTTCGTAATTTGCTTTTATCTTTCATATACACACATTTTGGAGCGAACAGAGTGTCTTTGGGTTCTTGTAGTCATGGGTGAATTGCAAGTGGAGGAGACAACTCTATAGTAGAGAGATTTATAGGAGGTGAATTTGAAATATGAGACTCATATATTAGGAATTAATGAAGGGGGGGTTGGACGGGCTAGTAGGCCATTATGGTGAAAATAAGTGGGCCCATGTGTGGGAGAATCTAATTTGGAGAATCTAAATTTGGTAAAGGTTTAAGGTGGTTGTGAGTTAACGTGGATCACAAGGAACCACTTTATTTTCGTTAACATAACACCAAAGGCAACTAAGGAAGACATACTAGACCAAATTGTTGTGTGGAAGGCAGATACAAAGAATAAAAAATATTACAATAGAACAACGCTACAACGATAAAAATGTTCATTAGAAAAAAACTAGAAGCATGCTTTATGAAACTGAACTTTGATGGGTCTATGTTCAATAATGGACATTGCTCATTTGGGTTTATCTTAAGGGATGATGAGGGCAACACCATTGCTTTTGGATCCGGAAATTGAGGAATAACATCTGCTATCCTATTATCCAAGTTTGAAAACCACCATAAAAAATGGATTCAGTTATATATGATAGCAAGTGAACGGAGTATATTTTCAAACAAGTGAATGGAGCGGGAGAAACTTGCTAAGACCCTCCACAATGGAGGGCCTCAAGACTTCTAAACTGTGTCATGTCATCAATATTGATGACATGAAAGAGGTGAAAAATAGGAGACGGGGGCAAAGACTCCAATATAAGTTGCGGCTCCTAAGCATCTTTCTTTCTTTTTTGTTCAACTTTACTTATCCTAACCAATAGGAAGATGCCATGTGGTATGATACTTAATTAAAATTTAAAAACCCTCATTTCTAGGTTAAACGTTAAATTAAAATAAATAAATAAATTATATTTTTGAATCAGATTTAATTTTAATTATTCAATTACATCATTTTACGTATGATTTGAGATTTTTTTAAAATCTCTTTATACCAACATTTAGCAATTACGACTAAAAATCGTGTTGTAACATCAATTTACAACTCAACGTAAATTTATTACTAATAGGTTTAGTTTTATGGTAAATATTTATTTAATAAAAAAAATTATTTTATGAAACGTGTATTTGTATTAGAAGTCCTGAGAATCTCTACTGTGAAGGAAAATATGTAAAATGTTAGAAAATGCTACTAAATTGACGTGACATGAAAAAAATAGGTGTCTCGGAGCTCTCTAATGTGTATGGTATAAGACCTTCCACAATGGAGAGTCTTGGGGCTACTATTCCCTTCCATGTCATCAATTTTGATGACATGAATGAAAGAGAGGATAGTAGCCCGGGGGCCGACACCAATATTGGCGTCGGCTCCTATTTGTTTCTCTCTTTTTTTTTTATGTTAAACGGCGTAGTTTTGGTAGACATCCTATAGGTGGAGCAATGCCACATGGTTTACATCTTGTAACGTTTATAGGGTTTTATGTAATGAACATTTAGAGTTTTTATACCCTTTTTACATAAGAAATTTTTTTTATCTATCTAATAAAATATTTACTTTTAATATATTTGCATATTTTTTTTATTTATTTATAATAAAAAAATACAGTTTAAAATAGATCTTGGACATAAAATGAGACATTAATTTACGAATAAAATTCCAATTTAATAAAAAAATTTCAAAGTGATACATTAACTTCAGCATAACACGTAATTTATAACATAACTTTGAAATAAAATGATATATAGATATACAATTTGTTACTTTATTGAAATTAAATACACAATTCATTAATTTATGGGTTATTAGGTAAGTAGGCTATTTTGAGTTTTTAGTTAAGTAAGTAGGCTCATAGCATTTTGTAATTAGGTTAATATACCTTTTTTTACCTTTCAAAGAGAGTAGGGTTTCACTTACTCTCTCTCCTCTCTTCTCTCTTCTGCTACACTTCTCTCACCTTATTCTATTTCTCTATTTTGCCGCCTCGTGACCAGGGTACAAGGAAGCAACCTTCTATCTCTCTATTCCACAGATCTAGATCTAAATCTAGATCTGGCTTCCCTGTAATCATGGAGGGCGTTATGGCGTTTCTCATCTTGAATCTTTTCTTGTCGGCGTTTCTCATCCTCCACCGCCCTCCATTCCTCCTCTTCAACCGGTGAGATTCCCCTCTCCTCAGTTTCCCACCATCACTTCTGATCCTCCTTCCCCACAACCACCTGTAAAGCACAACATCCCAACAAAGCTATCAAAAGCAAGGCCCTCACATTCACCTTCATTCTCATAGTGTTTTGTTTCCATCACTTATAATCATGTAAATCAGAGAGATGGGTAAGAGTATATACACAAAGAAGGTTGTAGGAGAAAAGGACATGTGTCGGAAGTTTGGTTTTGTTGGTAGTTTCCGCCATTGACACGTACAAATTGGAGTAGCGTACAGGATCAAAATGGTTTTGAGTTGGTGGCTCCTCCGGAGGAGGCTGCTACTCACTGCGGCGGTTGAGGATGAAGAAAACATAAGCCTTTATCCCTCAATACTCGTGAGAAGGGGAGATACAGGAAGGGAGAAGTTGAGGATGTGTGGTATGGTGAAGGATGGTGGGAAGGTGTGATTTTGAAAGCTATTGATGAATTTTCTTACATTGTCTCTTTTTACTACTACGAGTGAAGAGTAGATCTGTCAACGATCTCGTTTGAGGCTTCACCTAGATTTGATAGATGGGAAGTGGGTTATTCCTAAACTAGTAAGTATGCTTCAATAGTCATTTTGCATTTACTTGTACATTGAAGGTCAAGTGTTGATTCCTATTCTTTTGTACCTTACAGTAGAACGTTTGTGTCTTTTGCAAACTCATTTGGATATATTTAGCCATTCTCAATTGCAGTAATGTGATTCAGTATTCTTTGGTACAATCTTCTCAATTGAAGGTCAAGTTTCTAACTTTTGATGTTGAACAAGAAGTTCAAACATCATAGATAATGTATTTTATGAAAATGTTAAATCAGGATATGTTGCGTAAGTGAATAAGTGTTCTGATATGTAAAATTTTGGTATGAATTTTTGGTATGATAATTTTTTATATGTAATTTTCTAGTATGAAATTCTGGTATAAAAAATCTGGTACGAATTTTTAGTATGTAAATTTCTGGTAGGTTAATCTGGTACGAATTTCTGGTATAAAAATTTTTAGTAAGAAAATTTCTGATATGAAAAGTTTCTGGTAAGAAATTTCTGGTATGAAAAATTTCTAGTATGAAAATTTTCGGTATGAAAAGAATCTTAGTATGAATTTCATACCAGAAAGTCATTCATGGAAAATAATAAAGAGAATAAAAAAGACAAAAAAAATTAATAAAAGAAAATCGAATACAAATTCAGTAATTAGAAATTAAAATTTACACTTACATAACAACTAACAAACATCTATTTTTTTAAATATAGGAGTTAATTACTTTTACCTACCATTAAATAAAAGTGGTAAAAATAAGGGTTAATTAAGTAACTAGGCTTTTTTCAATTATTAGTATATTAAGTAGGCCATTTAATTTTTTTATTTAGTAAATATACCCCGTAAAATTTTGTTACTGCTTAAATATTTTTAGGGTTTCACCTTACCTTTCCTTCCTCTTCTCTCTTCTCAGTCCAAGCGGCTATCTCAACTTCTCTCTCATTGAAACTCAATCGTAGCCTCTTCCTCTTCCTTCGTCCGCTCTGATAACGATCACCGGAGCTTTGAGACGAAATAAACTACTCACCACCTTTCACCACCACCTCTCATCTTTCCTCACTCCGTTTCTCCTTACATCTCTCGCCCTCAGTATTTTTGCAACTAGATCTAGATCTAGATCTGAGTTTGAAGTGTGTTAGTAATAAGAAATGTCATTGTTGAAGACATTGTTGTTGTGGTGACGGGTCTAGATCTAGATCTGAGACGACCCGGAAGAGGTTCTAATTTCTCCATTATTACAAAAAGTATCAATACGACGGACGAGGTTCGTCTCCTTTGCTTTTTTCTTCCATTATTGCAAACCCTAATCCCACTTAAAGCACACGAAAGAAAGTTCCGTGAACATAAATCATTTGGTTTTTTTGATGCGTGTCCACTTCTAATTTCTCCTTCTCTATCCTCTCAATTGTAGACATCAATCTACTCATAGTATAAAAATGGATTAGGCTATCTGCTTTCTATTTTATTGCTTGGTCATAAGTTGAAATATTTGAAATTCAATTGCTTAGCAGAGTACCAAGATGGGAAATTGCTTAAATTCTTCTGCAAAATTCGACTATTCTTTCCATTCTCATCCAACTTTTGGTAACTCTCCCTTCCATTCTAATCTTTTTTCTTTTGCTAGTCCTAATTGAAATTCTTCTTGTCTGTATAAGTAATTGGGTCGACATATTGTTTTGTAGCATTCATCATTACTGCGGATATCAATGTTGAAGACACTTAACTTAAAGTATAAAAATCGAGCACACAACATCCAGAACAAACCCATTGTAAGCTATCCATTGTAGTCATCATATCTCTTTATCTCTTAAATTTTAAGCTTAGATGAAACCTTTACAATATTGATAAAGACCGTTTTTCATGCAATATCTTTTTCTTTGGTATGTTGAAATAGGTTAATAGAGATTCAGTATCCAGTGAAATGATTAAAATGCAACAACAATTTAAATACTTGCAAGCAGAGTTGTGTGCCCGAGGGTTAGTGCTTCATTGAATGAAGTGAGGAAATATAATAATAGGTTGGTTAAGTAGAAGAAAAGAGGAAATTAGTGATCAGTAACACATGTTTTGACGAGTCGACAGACGACCTAAATAATCGAATTACATATGACATATTTCACCCATATCTCAACCAAATCGAATACGTGTCGAGCACAAGGTTAATGATTTTTGGTATACCTGTCCATCTTTGTAATGAGATATTATGGTATCATTATTGAATGATGTAAAGATTGAACTTTTCAAACAAATTGGTCAGTAGAAGATATTTAACAGTGGGGTACTTTAGGGTCTGAAAGATAAGATTTCATGGCTTGAAGCTGCTAATGAAGATCTTTTAACTCGGCAACTACCATAGTGGATGCACTAATATGCAGCATTAGACTGTTGGATCACATCTTCTAGAGTTTGATTTACCATTCTTGATTGAGGACAATCTTTACACATCTGGTATGCTTCTAAAGTTGTTGCAGCCCAATCTTTACCCATCTGGCTGAGAGGACATCGGAATGGAAGGCATTGTCACCTGGAGTGCTGCAAGCTGCATTCAATGTGAGCCCTGATGTGGAGAACAAGTTCCGATCCACTCGTACTCCGGACGTCATCTTCTTCCCTCCCAACTAAGATCTGTAGTCAGTAGTTGGACTCTAGTTGGACTCTGGTGGACTTTGATTTGGAGTGTTGCTTTATGGTCTTGTTTTTTCCATAGCTGGACTCGGGTGGACATTGATTTGGAGTATTGCTTTATGATTTTATTTTTTTAGTCAGGAACATTTATGATTTGAATTTCGATTTCGAGCAGATAAATAATCTAGCAGGTTGTTTTTTTCAGCAGAAAACTCATACCAGAATTTCTGGTATGAATTTTCATACTAGAAAATTTTGGTATGAGTTTTCAGGTACGAAAATTCATACCAGAAAATTCTGGTATGAGTTTTTTGGCTTGATTTTCATAAGTCAGAAAACTCATACCAGAATTTTCTAGTATGAATTTTCGTACCAGAAAATTCTGGTATGACTTCTGGTATGAAAAATTTCTGGAATGATAAAATTTCTGGTATGATAAAACTTCTGGTATGATAAAATTCTGGTATGATAAAATTCTGGTAAGATAAAAATTCTGGTATGATAAAATTTCTGGTAAGATAAAAATTCTGGTATGATAAAATTTCTGGTATGATAAATTTCTGGTATGATAAAATTTCTGGTATGATATAAATTCTGGTATGATAAATTTATTCCATAAAATAAAAAAAGAAAATAATAATGAAAATAAAAGGGCAAAAAAATTAAAAAATAAATTTAGTAATTAAAAATTAAAACTTACATAACAAACATCAATTAACTAAATCATGTTCTCAAAAAGGCTTAATTCTCCCTTTATTTTCTTTTTAAATAGAAGGGTTAATAATTTTTACCTACTACTAAATGAAGTGGTAAAAAAATTTGGGGTACACTTTCTTAAACAAAAACTCAAAAAAGTCTAGTATGTCAAATTCTCCCTAAAAATAATGGAGTACACTTACTAAAATAAAAACTAAAAAAAGGCCTATTTGTCCAAAATGTTTCTTAATTTATTTAAAATAAATATACAATTTATTAATTTATTGAAAATAAATAGAAAGGGTAAAAAGTGAAAATAAGAGTCTCAAAACTCTCTATTGTGGATTTTTAGTGAAAAAATGAAATGAGACTACTAAACTTTCCCCACATATGGGTTAATCGTCCAGCTACACAACTGATTTCTCTAAAAACATGTATGATCTGGACTTTATAAAAAAAACGAAGATCTAGTTTGGAGTTGGATATAATCATCTGACATCCCACAAACAACTCCACAAATCTTGTAGTGCCTTTAGTAACACACATATTATCACCCTCGATTTTGATCTTTTTGATCTGCAATATGATGGCTTCTTGTAAGCAAGATTTAAGAGCAAAAACTTCAACTTTTATTACCGAGTTGAAGTTATTTTTTTAGCGTCGATGCTAACAACCTCTCCATTGGGATTTTGAATCACAAAAGCAGTGACCCGAATCGAGTTTTGATCCATCAAAGTTAAGTTTATGAAATCAGTTTTTGGTTTATCCAACTTAATATTGTGATTTTTTTTCTTTTTGGTAGAGTTAAAAAATTTTTTGTTGATGTTTTATATCATAATCGTCTTCGTCAATGATGTTAATTTTTCACTTATGAACTTGGTTTTTGATAAAAATGATTACCTTATTACTCGAACCGGCTTATCATCCAAAATGATTTTGTTACTGAAGAATCAGATGTTCCACCAAATAAAGAACCATATGTTCCACCAAATAGTTGCAAGATATGCGAACTTGTTAAGTCCAACTTTGGTTTTTTATTTCCTGTAGAAGGTCATGAGCTTTTTTATTTTCAAGGCTAGTGTTGTTAAGTTCGATCATGATTGACCTATCGTTTGACAATGATTTGTTTACTAAAACGACATTCAATAAAAGGTGGATCAAGTTCTCAAGATGATGGTTACACAATTCACAACACCTTGTTACAACAATTTTTCTTTCGTCAAGTTTTGCTTTCATTGAAATTGTTTTTAAAATTTCTAAAGAAAAATTTTAATTTCATGTTGAGTATCAAGATTACAGATCTAATCACCCACAATGTTCGAAGAATGCTCAAATCTTCTTCAATCATTTGCGAAACAGATTTTGTGGTGAACCAACCATTCTTATTACAGGTTCAATATAATCTATCTTGAATCTATTTTTTAATATACATATTTTCTTAATTTTTTTGGGGCTCACAATTGCATGGTCTAACATTGACGTTCAAACCGGCTGCTATAGAAAATGACCGCTCTTAATATCCTTTTCTTTGTTTAAAAAAAAAAGCCCGTTGCCCGTTTAGTCCGGTTCTTTTCCTTTTCACAGTTTGTCCCCTTTAAATTTTCGATGAACTACTCACTCTCCAGTTCTCTCCTTTCTCATCAACTCCTCTTGATTTGTGTAGATCAGTGAGGAAGTCTCACTCTTCAGCATAATTAGGGCTTATAGTGCGAGGATTCTGGACCGGAGATCTATAGCGTTAGAAGATCTGATGATGTCTCATTCCTCCAAGCAAGTCGATATTCAGAATATCTTATCGTTTTGTGACGACCTCGTTGAGGTCCTCAGATCTAAGAGGGACGTCAACAACTTCTCACTCTGTCTGAAACGTTCTTCGTCTATGCAATCGTCATTCACTGCTGATTCCGAGGATGTTCAGAGCTCAATTCTAGGTCAATATCTTCTCAACAGTTCTTCGTCTATGTGAATTTCTTTGCGTTTTTTTAGTTTCTTGAGTTTGATTCTTAAAATTTTCGTTCAAATCCTGGGAGAGGGTTTGCCCTGTTGTGCTTAGGGTAAAAACTCTCTTGGAATTGTGAGATAATGATAGCAAACTTATTAGGAGGTGGTGCGAGTTTGAAACCATCGATAGTTGGAATTCTCTGTATAATCACATGGTGAATGGACTCCAGAATTGTTGAATACGAGAGCTGACTTAGTTGTTTGCAACAGATTGTGAAAAGAAGATTGCTGGTTGCAAGCAGAAAACAGATGAGGCAAGATCTAATGTTGTTGCAGATGAAGAAATAGACGACTTTGAAAAGGTGCTGGACGAGGAACTTTGTAAAGAGGATTTGCTCCGGGCAGAAGTTAGATAAGTATTTGCTGTGCAAGATATATAAGATTTCTGATTAAGATTATGTAAAATATTTCATTTAATTGGGATTGAGTCTTTTCTTATTGATTGAACACAGAAATTGAAAAGCAGATTGATGATCTAGTCCAGCAAAGGCTTTCGATTGAAGAAAGGAGGAGAAATCTGAAGAAACTAGGACTCAATATCACTAAAGCTCAGTATGTACTTTATTATAAATTGTTGAATTCTTTTTATGGTTGTTTGCTTGTTGATTTTGTCATACTGGTACAGGAAATTCCTGTCATCATTGCTGATGAAATATGTTTGGCACGTTGGACCGCAACTGACATGTTTAGATGCTTAAAGCAGATTAGTGTTTGTTTCTGAAAAGAAATGCCAAAACTAAAGTAACCTCTTTCTGTTACAATTTCTGATTCATCAATTACATGAATTTAAATGCAAATGGAATAGTATTATGCATTCAGCGTGTGGTTGTTAGGAGCTTAATTAACATATGCACAGCCAGAAAGAAAGAAACATGATGTCATCAGTTTTCTGTTTCTATTGACGACTTGCTTTTCTTCTTTTGAACTTTTTTTCTTCTGGATTCAAGACGCTAATCAAGCTTTTGTTGTTCCTGCAGTTCAAAGCTTTCCTTCTATGCTTCTGTCACCAACATCATTCCAAATGTGAAAAGTGGCTCCAAGATATCTGGACGTATCCTTGTGTATTGTTTAACCTATAGTTTATGCTCAAAGTGTTCAACTTATCCTTAACACTGATGAACAGAAATAGTAAAGAGAGACAAAAACGTTGTGGAAAGTTTTGAAATTGATCCCTTGAATGCAGATACTTTTGATACGTGTAACAGCATTTGGGAGATGATAGACTGATGAGCTGGTAGTCTGAAGCTATTCCTTTCCAATTTATTCAATCTGAGGTTTGAGTCTTTTTATTTGAAGATGCACTTACAACTGATGATGCCAATATGTTTTTGTAGGTATAATATGGTGCTGTTTTGGCTGTGTTAAGACATCATCTTTTTGAGGTTAAAGAATTGTTCATTTGGCATCTGTAGGACAAAACGCTAATCTGTAGCGGCTACTGGAAACTGCAATCTTCCTTGTAACCACATGACAGTAACTGTGTACCTCTTTTGTTAGTTTTTATGAGACTCCTTCTTGATGTTTACTTGCCTCATTCTTGATCATTTTTCGACCAGTAGTTAGGAGTGATAATTAAATATGTTCTCTGTTATAACTCTAAAATGAAAATACTTTTTTCAAAATTTTCTTCTCTTCACTAATCATCATTAGGCATCTTCATACACACCAATTATATAAGAAGACGTTTTCATACTGTATTATTTGGTGCATCAGAAAATGCAAAATAACACATTTCATTCTGTCTACTAAGTTTTCAAGGTAGATTCTTGAATGACGATATGTTCATCGGAGTTTCTACATAGCAGCCCTGCGGACGGTTTGCATCAGCCTGTTTGATTTCATACCCTTGGGATGAACTGCAAACCCTTGGAATGGCATCGCCCTGGTAAGCCTTGCATACATAGTCCACAAAATTTTGGTAGTTCTGCATTTGTTAAGGAAGAGTTAGTTAAATGATTGCAGTTTGTTTAGTCCACAAAAAAGTATGGACTAACCTCTATAGGCTGGTCATTGACAAGCACCCATGGAACAAATTCATGGGGAGGGTTTAAGTGAGTTGTTTCGTATGCAAACTGTAGCTCAATCTGTCTTCCATTTCCGCTGTTATAGCAATCATATACAGGCTGAGGTTCTAAAGATACAGCTGCAAAGCATTCTTGCCACTCGGACACTCTTCCCTGGGAAGACAGTCTCTCTATGCATTGGATGAAGGGGTAATGCCATTCCTGCATCCACACGCTTCATTTTTAAATCTTCACAATAATACTAGACTAGATAGAATCTTCGTATTTTGTAATTATTTATTTAAAATTGAGTGTTGGATTTGGAAGAGAAGCTTCTTACAACATAAGGATATGCGCCGATAGTACACGCTTCAACTGTGTTGAGCAAGCACTCCTCTTCTCCATGCTGCACAGGAACGCAAGAAGAAAGAAATCAAATTTGGTATTCCTTTCTGATACATGCAAAATCATATATACAATGCAAGTCGAAACCAAAAACCTGGCACTGAAAAGATCCGATGGGATCGATGCCAGCATTCCCCCAGGGAACAAGGCGTAGACGGACGATCGGAAGGAGGCCATCGGTGAAGACTCTGGCGAGATCATTAGCAATGAAGCTTGAGCAGTATGGGCATAGAGCTTCATAGTAGACTGTCAGGTTAACCTTTTCATCTTCACTTGCCTTGGATGACCCCAAGCAGAAGAAGAGAATGGGAACAGCAATGATGCAGAAGATGAAGAGAGAGTGTCGGTAAGAAGCCATTTTCTATGGCTTTGCTTGTTTCTAGAGGAGAAACAGCTGTGCTTTGTACAAGTAAACTAAGAATATTTTGGAGGATTAGAGACCAAGGCAGTGTATGTGCTTCTTTTCTCTACTTTGAATAAAGTGGAGGCTGTAGCCTGTAGCAGATGCATTTATGGCACAACTACATCCTGCAGGAAATGCTGGATTCATAAAAATCCCTATAACTATGAAAGTTATTTGGATTGCTTTTACTTTTATCCATAATCCAAGAGCATCTTCAACACAAAAATAGATAATAAGTTATTTAGTTTTATCCTCCCCTTTATTCACTCCATCTACAAAAACTCTCTATTCTATTCTAAAATTTAGTAAAAGTTTTTTGACTTAGTTAAAGTACATCATCCTAGCTAATATATATATATATATATATATATATATATATATATATATATATATATATATATATATATATATATATATATATATATATATTTTACCATTTTATATTGAATATCAACAATTAATATTTATCATTTTTATCGATAATTTTTTTTAATTATTTGTTTTAATTTTGATATTATGATAATCTAATTATATATAGTATTATTGTAATTACTCCTATTGTATTGCTAATATTAATCAAATAGAAACATAGTCAATGAATTAAAAATTTAAATATTAAGTAAATATGATCAATGTTAGTGTCTATTGATAGATAAAAAGATATCATAATTTTATATGAAAAAAATAATTGAATTATTATGTAATATATATATTGTGTGTTAAAATTATTTCTCTGATACTAATGATAAATAATGTGCAAAACACATTTTACTTTTACAAACATAAAAATAAATAAAATAAAATAAAAAATTTAAACATCTATCAATGCAATACATATGCAAAAAGAAAGAATAAATAAATTACAAATTCTTCCTTGATTTGTGTAAGTGGGCAAGATATTGTGCAATACTATTTCTTCACATAAAAACTTATCTCTACTTGTTGTCTCTATTTTTAACATATACTAAAATTAATTTGTTTTTATTTGGAAGGTAAGAAATAGCTAAAAAAATATTCTAAGTATGTGAGATGATGATTTTCTAATATTACAAATGTTATAGTTTAAAATAGAAAAACAAATAAAATTTAGAAATAGGTGTACTCATCAATAGTAGTTTTTTTTTTTTTAATTGAGTAGGTATGTGCTAATGATATATGTTTCAACAATATCTTTTTAGTTACTCTATATGGTATACTTTTTTTTCTTCCTCTTTTCTTTTAGTAAGAATCCCTATAAAAGTGAAAGGTAGTTGGACAATTCAACCTTTTTTTTATATCTATTTTCATTCATAATCTAATATTATAAATCGTTAAGGTTTTACTAAATCTAGAAAACTAATGAAATTTAAAAATTGGCGCGCTTATTGTTTAACTTTTGTCACGAGAAAACAAAAGAATTTCTTCTTTGAATTGAAAAATAAAAGTGTTATTGAGGAGGAAGAATTTTACTCATCATATAAATCGTCCTGAACAATAACATTCAAATCCAAGGGAATGAAAGGAGCAGCGTGTCTACTACAAGAAAACAAGCGGTCATATGATTAAGCCAACTGGTTCGCCGGTTTGTTGCACTGACGTCGCACATTAGAACACTTATGATCAACTAGAAAGAGAGTCCATTCATGCAACATCCCCATAATCAGGACTGCACATAAATGGACTGGACCGGAAAACCGGACCGGAAATTACAGTCCGGTCCGGTCCTGGACCGTAATTGTAAAATTTCTGTCCGGTCCGGTCCAAAATAGTTTGGTCCGGTCCTGGACCGTGATCTTCCGGTCCGGTCCGGTCCAGACCGCATTTTTGCACTTTTTAATAATTTGGAACTGAAAAAGCATCCGGTCCGGTCCGGGTTGACCGGACCGGATTTATTCCATACAAAAATAATATTTTATATTTTTTTAAAAATAAAATCGGTCCGGACAGGACCGTATTGGACCGGAACGTGGTGGACCGGACCGCAACGGTCCGGTCCGGTCCACGGACCGTTTCACACAAGTAGGGAAATGGACCGGTCCGGTCCGGTCCATCAATTTCCAGTCCGGTCCGGTCCGGACCGGATGAACATCCTTACCCATAATGTTTCCCACCGCACCCTATATATATATATATATATATATATATATATATATATATATATATATATTATGAAAACTTTTCGCAATCGCAGTTGTCAAAGCTTTGAAATGAATCTCAAACCGTCAACAAGATATACATCATCAATAAAGTTAGATGAATTATAACATATTTTATCAATGTCAATAATGTCACACTTTTCTTTATCACGAAGCGTAATGGTTCCAAATGATTGCTTCTTTAGATCTAAGAATAGTGAACTTTTTCCACTCATGTGTCTTGAGATACCACTATCTAATATCCATTTATGCTCCTTTATCTTAGTGATATCCTGCAAAACAGCAAACATCAACCTTTCCGGGTCGACCAAATGACATATTTTGGTCAATACTCAGACTCAATCATGTTTGGTGGTCTAGTACCTTTAGGAACCCATATTTGCTTGACCTGTTTCCTTAAACATAGAGGATAATTGTTTCTAATGATGTAAGGATCATTTCTTCTATATGGACATGTAGATTTGACATGACCCTTTTTACAACAGTAGAAACATGTGGGCATATGTATACTTCCTTTAGCCTTGACAAAAGTGGTAGTCGGTTTTCTAGGAAAGCTCCTATGAAAACCTATACTATTTTTGTTAAGTGAGGATTGTTGTTCGCTCATCATCCTTTCAAGATTGACTTTCGAACGAGTGAATTTGACAAATATAGTCTTCTGGTCTTGACACATCAAGGTTAGATCAACCTTCTCTTTCTCTAGATCGATATAGTTTCGGTGAAGAGAAGAGAGGTTGTCCTTAAGAATCACATTTTCCGATTCCAAGGCCTTGATACTGTCATCAAGGTCTACCTTTTCAGTGTTAAGATTTTCAATCTCCAGAGACATCTCACTTAGTCGTTTCTCTTGTTCGAGAAGCTTTTGTTTTAAGGAATTTATCCTTATCCTATGTTCTTTGTCACATATGATAATGTCTTTAAGGAATTGTGTGAGATCAGATTCAGGTTGGGATATGATAGTACTTACCACATTATCAACGTAGAGATTTAAATTTTCTTCATGATCGGCCATAAGACAAAGGCTTTCTTCTTCTTTTTCGTCTTCTAATTCATTTGAGAAATCTGAATCACTTCATGAAGCTACCATAGCTTTCTTCTTTTGATCATTCTTCTTAAAGTTGGTCCTCTTTTTTTGTGGACAGTCTTAACGAGATGATCTGTTTCACTACATTCAAAACAAGTCAAAACTTTAGTTTTTTTGTTAGAGTTAGAAAACTTACCTCGAGGTCTTGATATTCGCGGATATTCTCTATTGTTTGCAGACTATTTCTTTATTTTGAGAATTCTCGCAAGACCCTTAGAGATCATGACAATTGCTTCATCATCATCATCATCACTATCTTCCTCTTCAGATGGTAACTTATCCTTTTTCGATCTTAATGCCAGATTCTTTGTGTTTGATGGGAGCTCTCCATCTTCTTCACCAAGAACCATTTCGTGTGTGATGAGTTTTCCAAGGAGGTCGTCAAGAGGAAGAGTTGAGAGATTTTGAGCTTCTTCGATGGCAGTCATCTTTGGTCCCCACTTAGCTTTAGGTAAGCTCCTTAGAACCTTTCTAACTTTTTCTTCCTTTGTGAAGACATTTCCAAGTGAGTCCATGTTGTTCACAATCTCAGTAAATCTCGTAAACATTTCTTTGACTGGTTTGTTTGGATTCATCTTGAATAGCTCATATTGTCTGAGGAAGATGCTGATCTTTGTTTCCTTGACTTGACTTGTTCCTTCGTATGTGACAACAATCTTGTGCCATATTTCTTCTGCACTCTTGCATGATGAGATGCGGTTGAATTCATTTGCATCTAATCCATAGTAGAGCATGTTCATGTCCTTGTAGTTCTTTGAAAAATTATCCAAGTCGGCTTGTGTGAAGTCAGCTTCCTTCTTTGAAACTTGGACACCTTCAAATGTGGTAGTTGGGAATTGGGGTCATTCTGAATAATGGTCTATAGTTCCATGTCCTGATCAATAATGAACATGCGCATTAGTGCTCTTCAATGAGCAAAGTTGTTGCCACAGAAGAGTGGTAGTCGAGATGAGGATCTTCCTTGAGCAAATCCTCCATCACCTACAGGATTCATGATTAGTCTCACTAATGATTAAATCAATATATGTGAGTCTAGCTCTGATACCAATTAAAGAACCGTTTGGTGAATATAAAGGATAAAAGATACTCTATAAGGGGGGTTGAATAGAGTATGAGAACTTTTCGCAAAAACCTATCTCAAGGCTTTGAAACTAATTTCAAAGGCATTGATGTCGATTTGAGCTCTTTGTGACACACTTCGATTTCAAGGGCTTTGAAACTGCTTTCAAGGGCCTTGACTTTGTAAACCTGCAAAACAAAGTTAGTCACAATAAAGCAAGATAAAGTGCAGAATGTATAAGATCGACACGAGGATTTGTTTACGAAGTTCGGCTCTAAATAGCCTACTCTCCGTCCTAGGGTATAGTCGTAGGATCTAACTATCAATTATCAGCTTCAAAGAGTCCTAGATACAAACTAGAAGAAATCCCCTTCTTCTCTCACTGTAGCCAATGCTACGATCTAGCTCCAACTCTTCACCTTGCTATAATAGCCTAGTTACTTCGCAAAGTAACACACACTCTAGTATAATACTCTTTAGATACTCCAATGGAGCTTTATCTCTCTCTAGGGCATAAAGTTTTTGTAAAAGAGAGAAAGAAAAACTTCTTTAATGGAATGAAGATGTTTGGTTTGCTTGAAAACTTTGAATGTTTCCGTGTAAGCTTGTGTATATTCTTCTTCACTCGACATCTTCATTTATAGTTTTCGATGGAGAGGTCTTCTAACCGTTGGAAAGATGACCGTTGTAAATGTTTCTTCTTCTCCATGGAAAATGGTTCTTGGTTGAGATGGGATAGCCGTTGTAAATCTTCTATTGTCTTCATCTCCTTAAAGCACGTTGATCCTCTTTGTCCGTAATCTTCTCACACTTGTTGAAGATCTGTCTTTTGATTGAGATCTTCAGATCTTGTTGTGAAGATATCCGAAATCCGTTGAGAAGAGATCTTGCGCTTTTTGGTTGAGGATCTTTGCGAGATCCTATTTTGAATCGAATCCACTTGGTCGTTTAAGATCTTCTTTGAGCGTATCTTCTTGTTGAGCATATCTCCTTGGAAGATCTTCTTTTGATTCTAGATTGAGTTGGTTGTTAAAGATTTGAATTTCAGCCGCTTTGTCCTTTGAAACTAACTTCAAGGTTGTGGCTTCTGATCCCTTGAAATGGCTTTCAAGGCCTCCATGTTGAATCCCTTCAAATTCTCCGTCTGTCCCTTGTATATGATTTCAAGGCCTCCGTCCGTCCCTTGAAATGCTTTTCAAGACCTGCATACATTCTAGACAAACACCAAAACACACCAAGCAACTAGAAATATAATCGATATTTTGTTAGTATAAAAATCACTATATTTGAGTTAAGTCTTCCATCATCACCTATACAAATATATACTCAAGGTGGAATTTTCAAGGATCATGCACATGGTAATTATAATTTACACAATTTGTTATTATAGAAAGAGACTTTATATGCTCTAATTTACGGGTGCATGGCTAATAAATATATCTAACTTATATGTGCATGCTATTAAAATTGGATCAATACACATGCATACTCACTACTCGTGCATGCTATAAAAATTGAATCAGTGCACAAATAATAAATATATCTAATTTATCTCACTACTCGTGCATGCTATAAAAATTGAATCAGTGCACAAATAATAAATATATCTAATTTATGCGTGCATGAGTCTTATTACTCGTGCATACTATCAAAATTAGATCAATACACATGCACGAATATGCATGCATTGTATACTTCACCACTCGTGCATGCTATCAAAACTGGATCAATACACGTGCATACTCATCTACTACATTTATTTATACACTTGCACTTGGACGACTAAGTAATCTCATATACTTGCACTTGCACGACTAAGTTTTTTTTTGGTAATGTACTTGCACGACTAAGTAGAGATTGCTTTTCTTTATTAGTTAATGTTTTAAGTTTTTTTAAAACTGAATACACATCGGTTAAACTTGTCGAGCAATATATTGATTGATGCACTACTAAGTAAAATTTACTTTTAAAAAAACTAACTACGGTGATATCTTATAGGGCATGCATATATGGTAATAAATATATTTTTATATCTTAATAGGAAATATGCAATCTTACATTAATTATCGGCTATTTTCTAAATCTATCATAACCGTTGAGTATATTTAATCTTGCGGTTGAAATTTGTTCTTATTTCTTACCGTAACATAGGTTCTCACCGGATCCTAACTCTATATATATCAATCGATATTTATTAGTCGTAACTGTATATTTTGTAGTATATTTTGTAATGCCTTCCATCATGCCTGCAAACATAACTATACTCATCAAGGAGGAGTTATCAGTGTACATCCTATATCATATGCAATTTGGGTTACCCAAAGAAGATTTCCCATTACACAACCACCACATTAGGAGCTCCATCAAGCGGCTTGGAAGCAATCACCAATGTATCGTCGTTAACATCCCGAGTATGAGCCCAATACCACATCTCATTCCTTCCCTTTTCGATCCATTACAATTCAGCTTAGTTAACATATCCAGCCATAGGATTGAACCATTTTCCTATTCCTATATCACGCTCTTCCGCACGTTGATCTCCGTTTTTGCTGACCTAGTTGTGAACTCCATTAATTTCAGCGAATATAGAGGAAGACGATCTTCTTTAAGAAAAAAAATATATCATTTATTGTCCTCCATATACCCTAAAGTAGTAAAATCAATAATTGAATATGTGATGGAGTGCATTGTGTACAAACTTTGTTGTCTCGCGCGATTATGTCATGTGCACCCCTCCCATGAAGTTTATATATTCAATGTAACGTTCACATATCATTTGCAAAAGGGCAATAAAGCAATTCATAGATATGCGTATCCTCTTTACCGCAAAATCACACCATGGATTTTTAAGCACATGTTTGTTTATGCATTAAATTTGTCAAACAAGGAAAAAATTTTTTACACGCTTTACATGCCCAGAATAGTATCGATCTTCCATATTGACTTCCAAAAGGTTTTTGCATCGTTGTTATTCGAATTATTACTTCAGCATTTTTCATTGCAACATGATTAGTCGTCTTGACCGAGAAAATACCATTAGATCTGTAGAATCATTGGATCTCATTTTGAATATCACAAAGGACCAAGTGGATTTGCAATATCGCTTCCGCATCACAAAACAACATCAACGATTTCACCTTATCATCGTACCATTTCCTTGTGTTCTAGTCTTTGAGAATGATGACTCGCAATGAAAAAGCAAAATTTGGTAGTACTATCATAGGTGAAAAGCTTGTTGTTTGGGAATCCACTTGCTTGTCTAAGATGAGACTCACGAACCATTTTCAATAGTCAAACAAAGTCCAAAATTTAACAAATTCCCACCTATTAGAATGCTTCTTCATGTGAAGCTAGGGCAGAATCCCTCACCAACCTCCATAAAGTTAAAATTTGTGATAATATGTTGACTTCAGCAAATGTGCCACCAACTTTCCACCTCATTGAATACTCTTCATTTTTGCTTGGCTAATAACGTTAATCTTAGGGTTTGTAGTGGAAGAGTTATCAAGTTGCTGGTAAATTTATAGAAGTGTAAAAGATGTCTATATATTAATGTATAAGGCAATCGGCTACAAAGCATAGTAAAAGAGTTATCAATCTTAGGGATTGATGTTATAAAAGTATGAATAACTTGTTTTAAGATTTTTTTTTTCAATAGAAGCTTTTTACTGTGCGGATAACAACTTGACCAATACGCCAATACTCCAATAATTTTTCAAGAAGTTCATTGGCATTCCATCAGGATCTAGATATTTTTCTCTACTATATCGAATATTGTCTTCTTAATATCGTAATTTGGTAAAGGTTTTCTTAACTCTAAATTTTTCTGGTCAGATATTTTCTTGGTAATTACTTTCACAGTATCTATTTAGTTCCATTTTATTATTTTTTGTTGTCAGAAAGCAAGATTAATATTATTTTAGTGAATTCCTTAACTATCTTGTCTTTTGTAGTTAACATAGGTTCATTATTTTTTTAAACGGATACTATTATTTTTCTATTCCTTCTACCTGTAGCTTTCCGGTGGTGATATTCAGTATTGTGATCTCCATATTCTAGAGATTTTGGTTATGATGTTGACAATCTTTTTTTTTTTTGCAGTGTTGTCATTATGGCTCTACTACCGCAATGGATGCAAATCCTGACAAATTCATACAAATAATTTCATCATATTAATCTCATCCAAATGCATGGCTTTATAAGCAATTGTTACATTAAAGGGACCTTCTATGATGGGATTTATGGATTAGCAAGAACACTCTAAGTTGTGTGAAAATCAAGGTTTTTGATCTTGAGTTAATGAAATTAATGAAGCTTAACGTCAGCTTAAAACGGAATAAAAATAGCTTCACTTAAAAAATTCTCGAATTATAAAATGGAAAATATTTTGATGTATAAGTGATTCTCGGGCCTATCTTATGTGTCATACCCATCCGTTTTTACGGATGGGCGGGCAGGCAAGCCCACGTTGCCCAAGTCTAATGATGAGTATTATATGCTTAAGAAGGGTCGCGGATGTGTAAATAATGATCGGCATCCTAAAGGCTCTAAGATGAGTCGAAGTATGATGGTTCTACAATTGTCCGAAGTATTTGCCTATGCATTTTTTGTAGGTAATGATATCACTCCACAATTCTTGGATTTGATCATATTATTTTTCTATCGTGTTTTTCTTATTCAGATCTTGACTTCGTACTTTGTCCGGTGCCACTTACATTGGTATATTAATCCCTTGTTATTTGTTCATGACGGTTAACACGTCTTCCGGATTTGGACTCTCAATAAACTAGACATCACATCGGCTATTTTGTAGAATTTAAAAAAAAAATTTGGTTATAATCAAAGGGTAGGTTCCCGTAAGGAGTGTTGCTACGATGCGATATTATAGAGTAATCTAGGACGTTGATTCACTTGATCAAATGTTCTACATCCATCCACATCATTAAATGATTTATAAGATGTGAGGTGGTATTTTTGTAATTTTTAAAAGGTATTGAGACAATTTTGTCCTTTTGAAAATCTCTTTTTAAAAAGGAGGACGCAGTGACAATTTTTTATAATTTTCATGGCAAAATTGTAACAATTATTATCTCAGTTCATAATTTTAGTACAATTCGTTCAAATTTTTTTATACAATCATTTCTCATATTATCTGTAGTTAGTTCATGTATTATTTTGTTAAATTATTAGTAATGTTTTTATACATTTTTTTAATTTTACATGTTTGAACTAACAAAACACAATATTTAAATTAATGATACCCAAATTCTGAACTAGTATTTTAAAAGTTCAATTTTTTATCGTTATTTGAATACTTTATTACTATATTTGTTAGCTCAAATTTTGTTATACAATTAGTTCAAATCGAGTGTTTATTAGTTTTAAACATTTTATATTATTAGTTCATGCATTATTTGAGCGTATGAACAAAACTTTTTAAAATGCATGAACTATTAGTACAATATAACCTAAACTAACAAAACAAATAATTTGAACGATACAAAAAATTTGAACGAAAAAGTGCCCGTTAGAAAAAGTAGAAGAAAGGGGGAAAAAAGTGGAATAACAAAAAAATATTACAAATTTTTTATACTATTAATTCAAAAATGTTTAATGGAATGTACAAAACTCTTGAAAAAAAAGTATTAAAAAATAAGAACTATTAAAACAAGCAATTTGAACTAATTGAACACAAATATAAACCAATGAAATAACAGTTTGAACTAATAGAACAAACCATATTCACAACACACCTTTTAAAAATTACAAAACGATCACCATGTCAAAACTTAAAAAATAAAAGTCCTAAAGGACTAACACGCTGCCCATAAATCATTAAATTTTGTGACCAATCTAGACCGTCGGAGTATATCAACGGTGAAAAATGCTCCGTAATTCTGTATTTGTATTTTACTCTGCACCTAAATTAGAGTGATGATCAAAAGGGCAGATGTAGGCTGGTTGATGGTCCCGATTGACTAAACTTGAATTTGTTATAACTATGAGGGCTAGAAAGGATAGTTGTTTTCTTTTTTTTTTGAAATTACATAAAAATTGGCCGGAAACGAAGACGACCTCCAAGCATCATTTTAGCAGTTGCACAGTGGGAGGACACTCTTTAGTAGTTTAAATGTAAAAATTTTATTCTATAAAAAAAAATCATAATGTTTTTAAAAGGATGCGAGCGACCAGAGTAATTATAGACAGAAGCTTATGGGAAAAAAAAATCATGTATCCGTTCGAGCTGTAGCATGTCCGTCGGACATATTCATTTTGTTTTTGGTAGAACCCAAAAGAGGTGGAAAGAGCAGCAGGCGATGTGGAAGGCTGTGAGTGGTAGGGTTCGAGGGCTACAGTTTCAGCTGAAGCCCAAGCAGGCACGACCAACACTACACGTGTTAGTTCATTACTTGTATAAAACTGATGCAAGAAAGGGATAGAAACCAAAGAAAATCCAAGACGAGGACGAGAAAGAAAGAAAAATGGAAGATGATGGGATTGCGATGCAGAAATCGCCAAGCAAAGAAGTAGAAGAGGAAGGCGCTAGTGCGAGCGGCGGCCGTGGGGTAATAAACCAATTTCTATACAACATGGGTTCATGTGAAAAAGGCGTATCCAACGGCGATGACGATGAAACAGAGCACGGAACAGATGGCCGTTGTGGCGGTGGCGGGATCTTTGAGAATCTCATCACAAATCTGACCTCTCCTAGAACTCCCAAGCCCAACTTCTTTGATGGTGGCGGTGGAGTCATCGATAGATTAGTATCACATATTTCAGGTAACAATCCTCTTTTTCTACTCTTTGGTATCCGGGCTTCTTCATTCATTACTGCAAAAATATTTGCTTACCTGGGGATTTTGTGAACAGATAATGATGCTCCCGCCACTGAAGAAGCCTCCGTTCTCATGCAGTCCGCCATTCGTGACTAAAATAACGCAACTCCCAGTTTATCCTGCTTATAAGGAACTGCAATTTCCTTTGTAATTTCCCTTACATATCATATACATAGTTTTGTGTAGACTAGGAGCAGGGCTCGGGCTTCAATTTGGTTTCTACTAAGAAACTATGCTCTTTCTTGTAAACAAGCAATTCAAGGTTCTTCTGCTTTAATCCCTGCTTAAATCCTCATTTCTGTGAATTACTAGCTTGCTTGTCTTGAAACTTTTTAGGAAAAAAAAAAAAAAGACTTCACAATTCACGTCACTGTTATTAATTCTCTAATATAATTCAGACAAGGCTTCTCCTAATGAAATAGAGCATCAAAAGTCTCAAGTAGATAACGTGACACTTTTTCCAGTTGAGGACAGACTATAGAAAGCTCACAGTGCTCCATTACCACCCTCATGAAGAAGCATTTGGTCAAAGTGCCAAACTCCTGCAATAATACATCAATCTTCGTTAGTTCTCTTCACTTTCATTGAGACGTAGAATTGTACGTAAAGGATAGTTTAGTTATACCATGTCCCGTGCCCAACATCCTCAATTGGGTAACATACTCTGCAATCTTCTTTATTGCTTCAACCTGATCAACCACAAAAGTATAATATGAGCCCTCCAATATTGTTGGAATGTGCAAAGTGAGAATCAGGATCAAACTCTGTGCCTAAAAGGATTTTTAATTCATCAATAAGATGATTAATGATATTATATGAGGGAGAGCACTAGGCTACCTGCTCGGTCAAAAATTCCCCCTCAATAAACTCTGTCAACTGAGTGTCATTGTTTTTGTCAGCCACCTGTTTAACAAGAGCAACACTACTAAGCATCAACTCAAAGGCTTTAAAAACGAACAAAGCCCCCACATTTTTAATGTAAAAATTATAGGGCCTTACTCTGTGCAAATTCAACAGTTTTTGGTTTGTCAGCTTCTCCAAAGACAATGCCAGTTCCATAGCTGAAACAATATTTAGAGACGATTAGACATACAAAACGCCCATTGTATTATCACCAACAGCTTTTATTTTCTTGTTTTTTGTGACCTGAACAACTTAAGAAATTCTATACTGATATACGACGAAAGGAACAAGGGCAATGCATATATATTTATAAAAGCAATATTCCTTTCTTTTTGTTTTCCAGAACTCACCATACAAAGCATCCCCTTTTTCAGCATTTTCAAAGTCTGAAGGAGGCATCAGAATGGAGTAGAGTTTCACTTTTCCTCCTCGCATGTTCTAATGACAAGCAAAAAGATTTAAGTAAACATGAACTAGTTTGTAGAAGTAAAACTGGATAGCAGTAGATAAGTACCTGGTATTTCATCAACTTTTCAGCATGCTCTCTTTCTTCTTCGCTCGACTCCTTAAAAAATCTAAATTCCAATATAAAAAATCATGAAACGCAAATTTACAATATCATATGATCGAGCATAATTCTATTTATGAAATGTTTTAAAGTTCTTTTGTTTCTTACTTGGCTAAGCCTTTGAGAGCGATATTGTCTCGGTCGAAGTAGGCGAAGAGTGAATGATACACATAGGACACATTGTACTCCACGCTGTTGAAAAAAATTACCAACACAATTAGGGGTAGAAAAGACAACCATGATTATTATCTATTCTACTTTTGCAAATTGTAATGTTTCTAAACGTAGATTTGATTAACAGCTCCAACAGAACGGAATCCCCAACATGTGATGTGTTGATCAGCCTTGAATTGAACTTGTATTTGTTTGGTCTTTGTACTGTTTGACCCAATTTTATACTTGACGCCAATATATAACTAGGGTTTCGTTCTAGTAGTGTTCTTTTGCCTCCAATTATCCGTTTATCTGTATTATGATACTCTCAATAAAATCTCTATGAAAAGTGAACGTAGATTATTGGGTGAACCACTATAAATAAAAAACAAGAAATCGTCCTCTTTTAAAAGGTCCTAAGCCTAATGGTGTCTACAACTATTGTAAGGAGAATGTGCATTGGAAGAACGAATGCACTAAGAAAAAGAAACCACAGGATTTTGGTTCCGCAACTGTTGAGTTCTATGAACATTGTGTTCTTGGCAACCTACACTGTAGCAAGTTTTCAAATGGTATTCACAAGACAAAAGACACACTTGATTACGTCCGGCTGACGTTGAATTTTTAGGAGGTTATGGGTATTTCTTGACTGTCATTGATGATTATTCAAGAATAACTTTGACTGTTTATCATGAAACACATAGGGGAAGTTTTCAAGAATATCAAGGAGTGAAAAACGTAAGTAGATAATCAAATAGGGAATAAGATCAAAATGTTGTAAATTGATAATGTTCTAGAGTTTTGTTCTTTAGAGTTTGATCAGCTCTGCAAGGATATTGAAATCGCTCGTCATCATACAGTCAAACATGCACCACAACTGAACGGTGTAGTTGAGATGATGAATCAGACTCTACTAGAGAAAGCAAGGTGCATGCTCTCTAATATTAAACTGGATAAGAGGTTTTGAGCATCAACAGTGACTACAACATGTTACTTGATAAACCACAAACCTCACACTGACGTAAACTGCAAAACACCTTATGATGTATGGGTTTTTGGTTGTATCATTTAGGTAAACTAGAGTCTCGAGCAAAGAAATGAGTTTTTGTAGACTATGTTGATGGTGTCAAGGGATACAGAGTTTGGTCTCTATCTGTTAATCGAGTTATTTTAAATAGAAGTGTCATCTTTGATGAGAGTTCTATGTTTAACTCGTCAGTGAAGAGTGAAATTAGCGGAGAGTAACAATGTTAATAAACATGCGGAGATCCAGTTTCTTCCTCAAGAAGAAGACGAACTTCCTCATGCAGAAGCTGAGTTACCAGAATATGCAGCATCAGAAAATCAACCATCATTAGCTATTTACCTGAGCTTAGCTAAGGAATGCTCAAGAAGAGTTGGAGTAAGAACTCCACGAAGGTACGGTTTTAAGGATATGGTTAATTATGCTCTATAGGTTGCAGAGGAGATGGATATTCATAAGCCATTCACGTATAGAGAAGTTGTATTTGGATCTGAAGTTGTATAGTGATTTGTAGCAATGAAGATGAGATGAATTTACTTCATAAGAATCGGATTTGGGAGTCAGTCATACCGCCTAAAGAGAGAAAAGTTATTACTTACAAATGAGTTTTCGAGAAGAAGGGAGGGATGTCGTTTGCTGAAGAGGTCAAGTATAAAACTCGAGTTGTTGTAAAAGATTTTCATCCTAGAGTGAATTACAATGAGTTTTTCTCACCGGTAGTCAAACATACCTCAACCTCCACCAGAGTGTTACTAGCAATAGAGGGGGTGGACTAATGCATCTAATAATGCATTTGACAGAGTCTGTACTTGATGGCTGAGTATAACAAGAGAAAGTTTCGTTACTCAATATACTGTAGCGTTCTCTCTGACTTGAAGTAGCTGTTTATCTGTATTCTGAAACTCTCAATAAAATCTCTCGGTAATTCCGCACACCGCACAAAATGATGGATGTTGCAATGCTTAAAAGTGGAAAAACGTGACAAAAGAGATCTAGTCACCAAGTATTGTAGTTAATTTGGCAACAGACATCTTGTTTTGGTATGCAGATAACGCTAAAATCTCACTCCAAAGTCTTGCGGAGGATCAGAATTAGCCGTAAAACATGACTCATAACCAGGGACCTTATGGTCAGATAGTTAGATTAACTCTCCATCTTCCGATTACCTTCATCAGATTAAACATGACCTATTGCTTTTTATGGTTAGATACTTGGATTAACTGTTTCCATCTCGCAGCAAAGTGTTGCGGATAATCAAAATAGCCATAAAATCGATCGATCCGCCTGGTCAGATTCATACTTGGCTAAATTAAACTAAAAACAGAAAATGAGAATCACTGAGAAATTCACATAGCTTTTTCTATTAGTCTATCACCAATGCACGTATATTCCTGAAAAGCCGACTTTATCGGAGAGTAGCATATATGTACGCATACAAAATCATGGAGTAGAAACAGAAATGCGAAGGGAACTTACTTGATCTGCTCGTTAATGGCAGCTTCACACTCATCTGCGAACCTCTGACGCGCAAGCGAGACATTGGCAGACGTCGGCACGACAAAGCTATCACTCTTAACCTCCTCAAACGGCTGGAAAACCAAGCCGGTGAGAGTCGAAACGCTGTTTTCCTCACCAAGAGCCGAGACTACCAAGGCAGAGCCATTTCCCAGCCTTCTCCGGCCTAAGTGCTTGAACGAGGAAACAGAGAACCTCAAGCTTGAAAGATCAGAAATGGAATAGTAAGAGGGCGAGTTCATGAGCATAGGAGTCGCAAAGCGGGTGTCGACAGAGGAGCCGGAAAGAGGAACTATTCCGAGAATCATTTTGCTCGGAGAAAGAGTTAGATCGAAGAGGGACGGAGTGATTAGATTGAAAGATGAAGATGATGTGAGAGACAGAGGGGATTCGGAATTTGGAAGAGAGAGGATTGGAATTTATGGCGGAAGGCGAAGGTTAGAGACCACAAAATGATGAATTTGTGAGCGTTGGATGAGAAGGTTGAGAGGGAGAGGCGTGTGGCGAGCTCATGGCAGATAGAAACCCTCTAGAAATATCCGCTCCACCTTTCGATATAATCCCTTTTTCAAAATTACTATATTGACAGATATGCAGAATTAACCAGTCACGCGCCCATGATTCGACGACATTTCAACCGCTCCACTCATTTATGCGTACAACGTGACAAATGACGAGGCATGTGATTTGTCGTGCTTCTTAGCGGGGTGTGGAAGGTGCACGATATCTTTGAGCTGAAGGTGCTACAACGTTTACTGTGATTTCAAATTTTAATAGTTTTTTTTTGGCGGACATTTCAAATTTTAATAGTGAGACTGACAGTAAGGTTCTTTATCGGGAGAATATATGTTATTTACTCTAGATTTTCTAAATAGTTTATTTAAATTTTGAAATTAAAATTTTGAATTTTTATTTTGAATTAAATTTTTTCAAAAATATTATCATTAGCAGTAATGTAGTCAACAATTGTATTATCATCAGTTATGTTATCGTCAATTGATAACGGCGCAAGTTTTTACAAATTTAATGAGTTATAATATCATTAATTGTATTATCATAAGGTATTCTAACCAACTCATTTCAAACCATTGTCTTCTATCATGTTGTCATCAAGTGTGTTGTGACACATTGTATTCTCGATGTAACGCCCCAAATTTTTAGCGCATTTTCGATATTTATTTGCTCCGAATTTTACTGATATTTTTTTTAGATTAAATATTTTATTAAAAATATTTGCGCCGTGAAATATATTTTTCGAGTATATTTTTTTATTTTTAATACGTTCACGTATACTCGTATTATTATTTTCGAAAAAAATATTAAAGCTTTCCATCCCGAAAATCTCGTTGCAGTTTTTTGATCAAATCTATTGATTTCCCACTACCCTTTTTTTTTTTTTATTATTCCATTTTCTCTCCGGGCCCTTACCCGTTTGAATTTGACTCCCCCCTCTCCTTGTTGTGATGACCTTCTCCGCCTAAGCTACTTTGCCAAGCTGGCCAGCCCTGCTGAACTGTGTACCCTGTCCGACCCCTCGCTCACCACCACTGAACCCTCGCCTTCCCTCTATCTCTTCCTCTCGCCACAGGCTCCTGCCCCTTCTCTCACTCTCTCACCCTATCTCCAATCTCTGGCCCCTTCTCTCTCACTCAGCAAGTCATCTATCTCTTCTCACCTCTTCCCTGGTTCCCTCTATCGACACCAAGGGATCGCCTTGCTGCCGCCAGGATGAGACGGCGCCTGCAACCACCGGAGGACCCCCTGCCTTACCTCGTCTTCTCGGCTCTCTCTTCCCCTCTGCTCTTCGACTTCAGTCTCTCGCCAGCCATCTCCCTCTGTTCTCAGGTCCGCTCTGTGTCAAAGCCGTCGGGAAACAAAGCCACAAGGGGGAACCTCACCAGGAACCACCTGTACGCCACCCTCGACACTCCATAAGGCCGCCCACTATCGAGCCTACCAGGAGCCAAGCAGAAGAGTCGCCGGAGTGCCCTCCTTCTCCCTTCACCACCCATCTCCCCTGTTTCCCTCTCTATTGCAGCCCTGGAGACCGGTTGAGAGCTGCACAACACCGGAGAGGAAGCTACGCCACCTGGACCTGCCGGAACGAAGAGGAGGCGCGTCCAATCGGAGCACCAGCAGGCGATTCGCCGCCCCCTTTTTCGTCCCCCTGCTCTTTGCACTTTCTGTTGCGAGGAGGACAATCTGCCAGCCTCTCCGCCCTTTGTCGATCCAGTCTCTGCAGCTACTGCCGCCAAGGAGAGCACACCACTTCACCTTCTCCGGGAATGGGCTAGATGGACGCCGGGGAAGCTTGCCGCCTTCTCCCAGCCTTCACCTTGGTGAAGCCCCCGCCAGTGTAGCCCTTTCCCAACCTTGCGCTCATGGGCCTGCGTAAATGAAACCCTTTTGGGTTATTAAAATCGCCCCCTGTTTATGGTATAATTACAAAATGTACCCAGTAATTTGTATTTATAGATTTAACCCAGATTTTTGGAATGTGACATGATGCCCTCTGTTGGGATATTTTCGGAAAATAGCCCAAGGTTTATTTACGGTTTATGGGCCGCATTTACAAGATTGTATATTTTGTCCGGAAAATGGTTGAACGGTTTTGTTTACCTTTGGCTTTGAGAACGAGTTTTACCATTGGGTTTAGATATTGTTTAGATTGTCCAGAGAATATAATTACGGATTTTAAATTCGGTTTATGGTTCAAGTTGTAATTTCGGGTTTATAACCAAGTGGTTTGATTTCATATTTTCGCCCCGGAAGGGTTTAACGAGTTTTAAAGTTGGCTTTTGAAAACGGGTTTTCCTTAGATTTATTTTTTTATATTCCGTTCAAGTTTAGCGTGTGAGCTAAACTTGCGTAGTTTTGGTATTAGGTTTGGAAGCGTCCCGACAAAGGCCTAACAAGTCCAAGTCGACATCTGTTGAACGACTTCCGTCTTTTGGCGTTGCGTGAGTATCCCTTCCCTCGATCTAGTTATATTTAACGGTAGTATCATGTTAGGTTGGATCTAGCATCACTTAGAGTGAATGCCAAGTAGTGGCCTTGAACCTTAGGTGAGTTTTGAGGATTATTGATCGTTCTAAAGCTTGAGGTGTTATTATCTTGTGAGGATCGTAAGGCATTGGGTGTTTTGTTAATCTCGTTGAGATTGTGGTGACTAGGATGAGAGTATCCTAGCACGTGTTGTGATGGTTATGACCTTGTGAGATCGTGAGGATTAGGAGGTTGTTATCCTATCATGATTATGGTTTATGATCTTGCGAGATCTTGGGACTAGAAGTCTAAGGACTTCTAGTATGTGAGAGAGATGTTGATCGTGTGCCTTTTGACAGGCGTTGAGTGTCTTCCTGCGGGAAGCTGAGAGTGGGATATAGCGGGATTATCTTTGGGACGAGGTAAGTCTCCGGACTTACTTAGCTCGTATTCTATGTATTAGATTCGATGCATGTTTGATGATGTGTGTTTTGTTGCTTTCATTATAACTTATAAAAACGGAATAGGATTACGGACCTTTATATATTATTTGGCCCAAGTGTATGATAACGGGCGGTGACAACTTGTCTAGCTCTTGTGTAGAGTGAGGAGGTTCTTGGCGACTAGCCCGTGTGGTTAGACGGTCGGATGAATCCGTACCGTTCCATGCTATAAGTGGGGACCGAGGTGAGTTTCGAGAGATTCTCGTGTCACAAAAGAAGTTGAATTAGAACGGTATATGACTTAATAATAAAAAGATAATAAACCGGACTTGTGTGATTTGGTGTATATTGTGTGTTATGTTGATTTACTTGTGTTTGTGCCTTTCACCTTGATTCTAATGCTTCGAATATTAGCTAACGGTTTTATACCGATTGTTATAGATTGCCTTGAAGGTTAGGAATGCGGCCGAGGGATCCGGAAGAGTGGGCAGTCGGGGTTCCGTACATTTTAAGAGTGGGTTTTGATTGGAGTTGTAACGACCCGAGTTTTAAGTAACCCAAGACGTCACTAGGCTAAGGACGACACAATGGGTCCCATCAATTAGCTTGACAACAACTTCACAAATAGGACCTTGCAACAAGAAGCACGAAGAAATAATGAAAACATTCAACCTGTCATTTTGAAAACATTTACATAACAACCATGCATGCAGTTAGTATGTATATCCCAAAACGACACTTCAAAGCATGACACCTGAACAGGTGTCTTAAAACTTCAGCCTGAAATCAACATGTGTACACAGTTGCACACAACCAACAAAAGACTCGCTTGCAAGCGATTATTTTCAAAAGCAAGTTCAACCAACCCTTGGGTTAACACTGCCCCGGCTGTCCACACCCTGCAGTTGACATCCCTGAAGCGTTCCTATGATCAGCATTACCTAAAAAGATTCGGTTTAAAACCGTTAGCTACCGATCATAATCTATCCACGAGAGATTATATCATCAGATCACAACACAACAAATATATTCAAATACCATATACCGTGCTCATGAGATGATATCATGCTTTTATGAATGATGCACGTGAATGCAGTATGAAATTTACAATTTTCGATCCCGGACCCATTAATCCGGAACCATTGCTTATACGGTTCTGGTTTTGGTGTGAGCTCACCATTGCACAGATTAGGTTAATTCAGACATTTGCTCTTAGGTCGTAGCCAGACTGATCAAGTCTACGGGCCAGGCTTTCTCGTGGTGGGTTATGGTCTTAACCCCTAACCACATGCAACATTTTGCCATTCATGTTAATGCAAACATTTACCATTTTCATTAGGTGTGCGACCCGAGCCTGAAGTCCATCAGACTCGGTGTCATTCTTATACAAACGCAAGTGATCCGTGCTTGGCCGAGCTCCGGTATTCACTGCAAAATACTCACTGTACATACTCTTGACCTTTACAAGTCATCATCATATCACATGCCTCAAAAGGCTTATCATCTCATACATTATCATGTTTCAGCAAGCTTATCATGTCATTCAATAGCACGCCTCAATAAGCTAACACGTGTTCATTTAACCATTTCTCATAATTATGACATGATAATAATCACCACAACATTAAGCATGCTTTACACAATCATAACGTCATTTTCATCATAAACACATCAAGCATGCTTCACACATAACACATCTCAATGCATATCAACATTCACATTTCAACACAACAAGGCATTTCAAAACAACAACACATATCAACACAGTGAGATATAAATCTCTCAGGCACGGGTTTCTGCAGATCAAAGCTAAGTAAGTCCGAAGACTTACCTGGATACGCTCACTGAGCAACTAAGCTATAGTTAGTCTACCGTCTTCAACACCACCTGTCGAGAATATCATATTCCTCGTATTAAACTTCTTGCTTCAAACATCAATTAAATTCATTCCTTTGAATTTAATTAGCTTATAGCGTTTTCTAGATTCCCAATTTAATTAATTAATCTTTAACTAATTAATTAAAATTCATCAGAATAACCTTTTGCCCGCAGGCAGTTTCTCAACCCAACTGTCATCAGATCTCATCAAACAAATAGTCCATAATCACCAGAATACTGTAACGAGCATAATGGAATTTCCAATTATCCATTTTGATAAGCCTAAGGTCAATTTAGGCCAAATCGCAATACTGAAAACGAATAAATTCATAACTTATTCGTTACTAACCCGATTGACGATCCGAAAGAAGATTCGGAATCACAACGACGCAGGCTACGTTCGGACACCATCAGATTCACCGGAATCTTAGCGATGGGACCGACCAAAATACTAATATGCTCGACCAGCCCTTTATGTGCTCGGAAAAACACAAACTCGGTACCGAAATGAAGAGGACGAAGAGAGGAATCTGAAAACTCAAACGGAATTGAAATCGGATTACAAACGAAGAGTAGATATGAATTTGAAGGTTGAGAGAAATCATAGCTTTTACGAGGAAACGTGAAAGGAAATGAATTTCCGCTATTTATAGCGAAGCCGATAATTATCCTTTAGCAAAGTCGATAATTATCCGTTTATCGATCCGAAGGCGGTTTGAGCCCCTTCTCCAAACTTCTCGAAATTGGAATAATAAATCCGACATATTGTTTGGATAATTATTCCGCAACTTTCTCGGAAAACGCGTATTCCTAAGCCGACTTTCTTAGCCGCTAAGAAACGAAATAGCGACTCTTTTGACCATTTTGCCTTTCCATGTTATTTCATATCTAGAACATATCCGATGTCCTGATCATTTCTTTCAACTACAATTTTATTAATTGAAGCTCCCAAATACTCCAAATAATACCAGAGGGTAAAAATTATTCCCCGGAGGAAAAAGTGAAAATTTCCCCATAAGTCCAAATTTACACCAAAATCATAATGGTGGAATTTATACTCGTCATCTACACACTATTCGCGATTTATGGGTCAATTAATATCGATGATTAACTTAATCACCCTTAAACATCCTTTATTAGGATTCGAAAATCCTAGCTTTTACATCACACACCCCTTAAGAAAAAGTTTCGTCCCGAAACTTTAGTACACAACTCCTCAGAAGACTGAATCTATCAGTCACATAATTAACCTATCTTTGCGTTTCATGCAAGCATAAGTTATTACCAAGTTAGAAGGGGTTATCAAGCTCACACTATTGAAGTCTATCACTTCCTATGTTAGCAAACACAAAACAATTCACGCACACATAAATCACATCAACATAGAACCATATAAGCACATTAGTTAGTGAAAAAGTTAGGTACTAATTCATACCTCTATCTCAATCACCGATCAAAGAACTAAACACCTCTGGATAATTTCTCTCCATGTGCTCAATTGTTTCCCATGTAGCCTCTTCCATTCCCCTTCGGGACCACTGGATCTTCACTAATGGAATCTCTTTATTCCTTAACTTCTTTATCTTTCTATCTAACACGACCATAGGGAACTCGGCATAGGTCTGATCAGGCTCTATCTCGATAGCATCATAGCTGAGTACATGGCTCGGATCTGGTTGATACTATCTTAGTTGTGATACATGAAACACTGGATGTACTCCATCCATTGTTGGCGGTAATGCTAAACGATAAGCTACTTTACCAAATTTTTCCAAAATCTCAAACGGTCCAATATACCGAGGACTTAACTTTCCCTTGATACCAAACCGTTTGACTCCACGAGTCGGTGAAACTTTCAGCCAAACGTGTGTCCCTGTTTCAAACTCTAGCGGACGTCGGCGCTTATCAGCATACGATTTTTGTCTACTTTGTGCAGCCAACATCCTTTCTCGAATCAAAGCAACTTTTTCAATATCACTTTTAACTTTGTCTGGAGCCGTATCAAAGACATCGGCAGGCTCATCCCAACATAATGGGGTTCGACATTTCCTTCCGTACAGTGCTTCATATGGTGCCATCCCAATGGATGCATGCCAATTGTTGTTGTAGGTGAACTCGACCAACGGTAATTGATCTGGCCATATCGGTCCCCAATCAAGCACACATGACCTCAACAAGTCTTCTAAAGTCTGAATAGTCCGTTCGGACTGACCATCTGACTGTGGATGAAACGCTGTTGTAAAATTCAGCTTGGTTCCCATTACTGTCTGTACCTGGCTCCAGAATCGGGAAGTAAATCGTCCATCTCTATCTGAAACTATGGTCTTAGGAACTCCATGTAATCTGACTATCTGATTCACAAATTCCTCTGCTAACTTGTTCACAGTCCAAGTTTCCTTGATAGGAATAAATCTTGCAGTCTTTGTTAATCGATCAACCACCACCCATATGGAGTCATAACCTTTGCTACTACGTAGACTGGTTACAAAATCCATGGTGATGTGTTCCCATTTCCACTCTGGTATCTCCAATGATTGAAGTTCTCCTCCTGGCCTTTGGTGTTCAATTTTAACTTGCTGACATGTTTGACACCGTGACACAAACTCAGCAATATCTTTCTTCATACCTTGCCACCAAAAGTAAGGTTTAATATCCCGATACATCTTGTTTGATCCTGGATGTATGGAATATGGTGTTGCATGGGCTTCCACAAGAATCCTTTTTCTAATCTCTTCATCTTGAGGAACACATACTCTTCCCTGATATCTCATTATATTGTCAGTATCGATATGAAAATCTGAAGATTCACCATTTCCGATCACTGACCTTATTTTGATTAAACTAGGACAACTTAGTTGTTTTTGTTGAATTTCTTTCAACCAATTGGGCACTATCTCCAAGGTACACAGATACCCTTGTTCTTTCTGAACCCATATTTCAATGCCACTACAAATCATATCTTTTTGTATTTCAACTTGTACAGTTAATCGAGCAATCGCTTTTTCTTGAGCTGACTTCCTACTCAAAGCATCAGCCACCACATTAGCTTTACCAGGATGATATAGTATCTCTAAGTCATAATCCTTTATCAACTCCAACCACCTTCTTTGTCTCATATTCAACTCTTTTTGAGTGAAAATGTACTTCAGGCTCTTATGATCTGTCATGATTTTACACGTCGTCCCAAATAGGTAATGCCGCCAAATCTTAAGTGCATGAACTACTGCTGCTAACTCCAAGTCATGTGTAGGGTAGTTCTGCTCATATTGTCTCAGTTGTCTTGATGCATAGGCGATGACTCTTTCATTTTGCATCAAGACGCATCCCAAGCCCATTTTAGATGCATCACTGTAAACAATGAACCCTAGCGTTCCATTCGGCTGAGCTAACACAGGTGCAGTAGTCAACCTCTTCTTTATCTCTTCAAAGCTTGCTTGACACTTGTCAGTCCATATAAACTTTGCCTTCTTCTGAAGTAAGTTGGTCATAGGTCTTGCTATGATGGAAAACCCTTTTACAAAACGTCTATAGTATCCTGCTAATCCTAGGAAACTACGTATCTCTTTGACGTTCTTGGGTGGTTCCCATGCTAGCACGGTTTCGATCTTGGATGGGTCAACTTTGACTCCATCTACAGTAATCATGTGTCCCAAGAATGTTACTTCTTTCATCCAGAAGTCACACTTGGACAACTTAGCATAAAGCTTTTCTTTCCTCAATACTTGAAGAACTGCTTTCAAATGCTCTGCATGCTCTTCACTACTTCGTGAATAAACCAATATATCATCTATAAAGACCACAACAAACCTATCCAAGTATCCAATAAAGATCCGATTCATCAATTCCATAAACGCAGCAGGTGCATTGGTTAATCCAAATGGCATAACCACGAACTCGTAGTGTCCATACCGAGTCCTGAATGCTGTCTTATGGATGTCATTTTCTTGAATCTTCAACTGGTGATAGCCTGACCGTAGGTCTATCTTGGAGAACACCTTTGCTCCTTGTAACTGATCTAACAAATCATCAATTCGCGGCAGTGGATACTTGTTCTTAATCGTCATCTTATTGAGTTCTCTATAGTCGATACATAGCCTCATTGTACCATCCTTTTTCTTCACGAACAACACTGGCGCTCCCCATGGCGATACACTTGGCCGAATAAATCCTTTATCTGCCAATTCTTCCAACTGCTTCTTCAACTCAAGCATTTCCACAGGTGCCATTCTGTACGGAGCTTTAGAAATTGGTCTAGTTCCAGGCTCTAGATCGATTCTAAAGTCAACTTGCCTAGTAGGTGGCAATCCAGGTAATTCATCTTGAAAAACATCCTTAAACTCACGTGCAATTGGAATGTCTTTCAATTGAATCTTCCCTTCTTTCTCCAGAGCATAGCATAAATATGCTTCACATCCTTTCCTTACCAGTTTACTTGCTTTCATCGCAGAGATCATTACCAATGGACCTTGTAAATCACCTCCCTTGAATACATGACAAGTTCCATCCTTATCTAACATCACTACTGTTAGCAATTCCGCATCTATCTTCACCTTATACTTAATCATCCAATCCATGCCCAAGATTATATCCTCACTATCCAATCCGGTTATAAGGAAATCTGTTGGCCAATCCACCTGGCCTAACCTAAGAGGGTATTGATAGATTTCCTTAGATCCCGGTTCCCTATTACCGTTAGGTAACTTTACCGAGTACGGTATACCTTCAACGGTATCTAATCCGAGTCTAGCTACACATTTATTAGATATGAAAGAATGGGTAGCACCCGTGTCAAACAAAATCTTAACAGGTTGAGACCGAATTTGAATCATACCTCCAACCATCTGTGTATCTTGTGCATTACTTCTGTTCAGCTCAATTGCTCGGAGTTGACTCTTCTCATTTCCGACCCCACGACCTCCACCGCTTCCTTGCCCTTGTGGCCTATTCTGAGATCCTTGTTGACCGGATTGATGTTGACTAGTTGGAAACTGACGTTGCCCACGTCCGTAGTTACCTTGTACGCTCTGACTTCCCTCTCTTCTCATGTTTGGGGAGGATCCTTGAGATGACATTGTTCCTCTAACCCCACAAAACTTAGCCATGTGTCCATGTTGACTACATTTAAAACATGTAGTGGGATCCTTCTGACATTGCCTCTTGTTATGGTTTATTTTTCCACAATTGAAACATCCTAGGAAGTTAGGATTTCCAATTGAACGATTTTCCTGAAAATTCCCTCCAGAACGATTCTGACTACTTTGTGGTGCTGACCCCTCAGCTTTGTAGAATCCTGACACAGGTTTTTGTTTCTTGTTATAACTACCACTAGATCTGGAGTCCGCTTCCCTTTTATGAGGTTGTCTAGCTTCAAGCCTCAGAGCCTTTTCTTGATATTCTAGGAGTGGCAGATCCTCAAAAGGTGCAAGCATCTGACGATGATGTCCCTTCAACCGATTTGCAAATAAGTGAACCAACTGATCTTCTGGTGGAGCTCTGTCTCCCAACAACGTGCATTCTCCGTGGAATTTATCGATTATCTTTATTATCGGAGCATCTTCTTCAGTAGCTTCTAGAAAGGTGCTCAACAAGCCAGCCCGAGCCGCTGCTGGGCAGAAGTGTGCTTTAACCCGCTGTTTGAATGCGACAAAGTCAGTGATGTTATCGCGATTCCTAATCCACCAACTCATAGCTGCCTCTTGCATAAATGTCACTGCCAAGCTCACTTTGTATTCCTCGGGTACTTTTACCTCATCAAAGACCACTTCCATGTGGCTCAGCCACCCATCTACTTCAATACCATAGCTTCCTTTGAAGTTAGGAACTTCCCTTCTACGTGCCGCTTTCAACCACTTTTCTGAACTCAATTCATGACCCTCATGTTCGGCATGATGATTCATCTGTGTTGGGGGTACAACAGTTGGAGTCTCTCGTGGCTTCACCCCTTCTTGCAATGTGTTACCCAGTGCTGCAGCAACTGCCTCTTGCACTATATCGGGTATTACTCTTCTCATGGCAGCATCAATCATCTCTTGCATGTGCTCATCACGTATAACATGGCTGGTTGAGGCACTTGACCTCGACCTCATACTATCAGCATTATCATCTCGCGCTCTTCTACCACGTGGTGCCCCAGCTGGCACACTTACAGATTCACTGTGATGAACCGGAACATTCGAATTTGTTCTTTCCTCAGACATGTCTACTACCTATAGTAGTAGTGACACTAATCAGAATACTATGAATCTTAAGAGTTAGAGAGAGAACTATCACTTACAAGGAGTCACGCTGAGGAGTGGAAGGCAGTGTCTTTACCCACAATCCCGACTATGCATATGATTTTAAATTCATTAAAACCATATGTCAGAAATTTTCAAAATCTTTTGAAAACTTAAATGTCCTTTCAAAACCAACCCGGACTGGGTTGTATTTAGGTTGAACTATCATGTCTCATCTCAAGTCACATGTGCCCTTGTTGTCAACCTAAGCTCTGATACCAATCTGTAACGACCCGAGTTTTAAGTAACCCAAGACGTCACTAGGCTAAGGACGACACAGTGGGTCCCATCAGTTAGCCTGACAACAACTTCACAAATAGGACCTTGCAACAAGAAGCACGAAGAAATAATGAAAACATTCAACCTGTCATTTTGAAAACATTTACATAACAACCATGCATGCAGTTAGTATGTATATCCCGAAACGACACTTCAAAGCATGACACCTGAACAGGTGTCTTAAAACTTCAGCCTGAAATCAACATGTGTACACAATTGCACACAACCAACAAAAGACTCGCTTGCAAGCGATTATTTTCAAAAGCAAGTTCAACCAACCCTTGGGTTAACACTGCCCCGGCTGTCCACACCCTGCAGTTGACATCCCTGAAGCGTTCCTATGATCAGCATTACCTAAAAAGATTCGGTTTAAAACCGTTAGCTACCGATCATAATCTATCCACGAGAGATTATATCATCACATCACAACACAACAAATATATTCAAATACCATATACCGTGCTCATGAGATGATATCATGCTTTTATGAATGATGCACGTGAATGCAGTATGAAATTTACAATTTTCGATCCCGGACCCATTAATCCGGAACCATTGCTTATACGGTTCTGGCTTTGGTGTGAGCTCACCATTGCACAGATTAGGTTAATTCAGACATTTGCTCTTAGGTCGTAGCCAGACTGATCAAGTCTACGGGCCAGGCTTTCTCGTGGTGGGTTATGGTCTTAACCCCTAACCACATGCAACATTTTGCCATTCATGTTAATGCAAACATTTACCATTTTCATTAGGTGTGCGACCCGAGCCTGAAGTCCATCAAACTCGGTGTCATTCTTATACAAACGCAAGTGATCCGTGCTTGGCCGAGCTCCGGTATTCACTGCAAAATACTCACTGTACATACTCTTGACCTTTACAAGTCATCATCATATCACATGCCTCAAAAGGCTTATCATCTCATACATTATCATGTTTCAGCAAGCTTATCATGTCATTCAATAGCACGCCTCAATAAGCTAACACGTGTTCATTTAACCATTTCTCATAATTATGACATGATAATAATCACCACAACATTAAGCATGCTTTACACAATCATAACATCATTTTCATCATAAACACATCAAGCATGCTTCACACATAACACATCTCAATGCATATCAACATTCACATTTCAACACAACAAGGCATTTCAAAACAACAACACATATCAACACAGTGAGATATAAATCTCTCAGGCACGGGTTTCTGCAGATCAAAGCTAAGTAAGTCCGAAGACTTACCTGGATACGCTCACTGAGCAACTAAGCTATAGTTAGTCTACCGTCTTCAACACCACCTGTCGAGAATATCATATTCCTCGTATTAAACTTCTTGCTTCAAACATCAATTAAATTCATTCCTTTGAATTTAATTAGCTTATAGCGTTTTCTAGATTCCCAATTTAATTAATTAATCTTTAACTAATTAATTAAAATTCATCAGAATAACCTTTTGCCCGCAGGCAGTTTCTCAACCCAACTGTCATCAGATCTCATCAAACAAATAGTCCATAATCACCAGAATATTGTAACGAGCATAATGGAATTTCCAATTATCCATTTTGATAAGCCTAAGGTCAATTTAGGCCAAATCGCAATACTGAAAACGAATAAATTCATAACTTATTCGTTACTAACCCGATTGACGATCCGAAAGAAGATTCGGAATCACAACGACGCAGGCTACGCTCGGACACCATCAGATTCACCGGAATCTTAGCGATGGGACCGACCAAAACACTAATATGCTCGACCAACCCTTTATGTGCTCGGAAAAACACAAACTCGGTACCGAAATGAAGAGGACGAAGAGAGGAATCTGAAAACTCAAACGGAATTGAAATCGGATTACAAACGAAGAGTAGATATGAATTTGAAGGTTGAGAGAAATCAGAGCTTTTACGAGGAAACGTGAAAGGAAATGAATTTCCGCTATTTATAGCGAAGCCGATAATTATCCTTTAGCAAAGTCGATAATTATCCGTTTATCGATCCGAAGGCGGTTTGAGCCCCTTCTCCAAACTTCTCGAAATTGGAATAATAAATCCGACATATTGTTTGGATAATTATTCCGCAACTTTCTCGGAAAACGCGTATTCCTAAGCCGACTTTCTTAGCCGCTAAGAAACGAAATAGCGACTCTTTTGACCATTTTGCCTTTCCATGTTATTTCATATCTAGAACATATCCGATGTCCTGATCATTTCTTTCAACTACAATTTTATTAATTGAAGCTCCCAAATGCTCCAAATAATACCAGAGGGTAAAAATTATTCCCCGGAGGAAAAAGTGAAAATTTTCCCATAAGTCCAAATTTACACCAAAATCATAATGGTGGAATTTATACTCGTCATCTACACACTATTCGCGATTTATGGGTCAATTAATATCGATGATTAACTTAATCACCCTTAAACATCCTTTATTAGGATTCGAAAATCCTAGCTTTTACATCACACACCCCTTAAGAAAAAGTTTCGTCCCGAAACTTTAGTACACAACTCCTCAGAAGACTGAATCTATCAGTCACATAATTAACCTATCTTTGCATTTCATGCAAGCATAAGTTATTACCAAGTTAGAAGGGGTTATCAAGCTCACACTATTGAAGTCTATCACTTCCTATGTTAGCAAACACAAAACAATTCACGCACACATAAATCACATCAACATAGAACCATATAAGCACATTAGTTAGTGAAAGAGTTAGGTACTAATTCATACCTCTATCTCAATCACCGATCAAAGAACTAAACACTTCTGGATAATTTCTCTCCATGTGCTCAATTGTTTCCCATGTAGCCTCTTCCATTCCCCTTCGGGACCACTGGATCTTCACTAATGGAATCTCTTTGTTCCTTAACTTCTTTATCTTTCTATCCAACACGACCATAGGGAACTCGGCATAGGTCTGATCAGGCTCTATCTCGATAGCATCATAGCTGAGTACATGGCTCGGATCTGGTTGATACTGTCTTAGTTGTGATACATGAAACACTGGATGTACTCCATCCATTGTTGGCGGTAATGCTAAACGATAAGCTACTTTACCAAATTTTTCCAAAATCTCAAACGGTCCAATATACCGAGGACTTAACTTTCCCTTGATACCAAACCGTTTGACTCCACGAGTCGGTGAAACTTTCAGCCAAACGTGTGTCCCTGTTTCAAACTCTAGCGGACGTCGGCGCTTATCAGCATACGATTTTTGTCTACTCTGTGCAGCCAACATCCTTTCTCGAATCAAAGCAACTTTTTCAATATCACTTTTAACTTTGTCTGGAGCCGTATCAAAGACATCGGCAGGCTCATCCCAACATAATGGGGTTCGACATTTCCTTCCGTACAGTGCTTCATATGGTGCCATCCCAATGGATGCATGCCAATTGTTGTTGTAGGTGAACTCGACCAACGGTAATTGATCTGGCCATATCGGTCCCCAATCAAGCACACATGACCTCAACAAGTCTTCTAAAGTCTGAATAGTCCGTTCGGACTGACCATCTGACTGTGGATGAAACGCTGTTGTAAAATTCAGCTTGGTTCCCATTACTGTCTGTACCTGGCTCCAGAATCGGGAAGTAAATCGTCCATCTCTATCTGAAACTATGGTCTTAGGAACTCCATGTAATCTGACTATCTGATTCACAAATTCCTCTGCTAACTTGTTCACAGTCCAAGTTTCCTTGATAGGAATAAATCTTGCAGTCTTTGTTAATCGATCAACCACCACCCATATGGAGTCATAACCTTTGCTACTACGTAGACTGGTTACAAAATCCATGGTGATGTGTTCCCATTTCCACTCTGGTATCTCCAATGATTGAAGTTCTCCTCCTGGCCTTTGGTGTTCAATTTTAACTTGCTGACATGTTTGACACCGTGACACAAACTCAGCAATATCTTTCTTCATACCTTGCCACCAAAAGTAAGGTTTAATATCCCGATACATCTTGTTTGATCCTGGATGTATGGAATATGGTGTTGCATGGGCTTCCACAAGAATCCTTTTTCTAATCTCTTCATCTTGAGGAACACATACTCTTCCCTGATATCTCATTATATTGTCAGTATCGATATGAAAATCTGAAGATTCACCATTTCCGATCACTGACCTTATTTTGATTAAACTAGGACAACTTAGTTGTTTTTGTTGAATTTCTTTCAACCAATTGGGCACTATCTCCAAGGTACACAGATACCCTTGTTCTTTCTGAACCCATATTTCAATGCCACTACAAATCATATCTTTTTGTATTTCAACTTGTACAGTTAATCGAGCAATCGCTTTTTCTTGAGCTGACTTCCTACTCAAAGCATCAGCCACCACATTAGCTTTACCAGGATGATATAGTATCTCTAAGTCATAATCCTTTATCAACTCCAACCACCTTCTTTGTCTCATATTCAACTCTTTTTGAGTGAAAATGTACTTCAGGCTCTTATGATCTGTCATGATTTTACACGTCGTCCCAAATAGGTAATGCCGCCAAATCTTAAGTGCATGAACTACTGCTGCTAACTCCAAGTCATGTGTAGGGTAGTTCTGCTCATATTGTCTCAGTTGTCTTGATGCATAGGCGATGACTCTTTCATTTTGCATCAAGACGCATCCCAAGCCCATTTTAGATGCATCACTGTAAACAATGAACCCTAGCGTTCCATTCGGCTGAGCTAACACAGGTGCAGTAGTCAACCTCTTCTTTATCTCTTCAAAGCTTGCTTGACACTTGTCAGTCCATATAAACTTTGCCTTCTTCTGAAGTAAGTTGGTCATAGGTCTTGCTATGATGGAAAACCCTTTTACAAAACGTCTATAGTATCCTGCTAATCCTAGGAAACTACGTATCTCTTTGACGTTCTTGGGTGGTTCCCATGCTAGCACGGTTTCGATCTTGGATGGGTCAACTTTGACTCCATCTACAGTAATCATGTGTCCCAAGAATGTTACTTCTTTCATCCAGAAGTCACACTTGGACAACTTAGCATAAAGCTTTTCTTTCCTCAATACTTGAAGAACTGCTTTCAAATGCTCTGCATGCTCTTCACTACTTCGTGAATAAACCAATATATCATCTATAAAGACCACAACAAACCTATCCAAGTATCCAATAAAGATCCGATTCATCAATTCCATAAACGCAGCAGGTGCATTGGTTAATCCAAATGGCATAACCACGAACTCGTAGTGTCCATACCGAGTCCTGAATGCTGTCTTATGGATGTCATTTTCTTGAATCTTCAACTGGTGATAGCCTGACCGTAGGTCTATCTTGGAGAACACCTTTGCTCCTTGTAACTGATCTAACAAATCATCAATTCGCGGCAGTGGATACTTGTTCTTAATCGTCATCTTATTGAGTTCTCTATAGTCGATACATAGCCTCATTGTACCATCCTTTTTCTTCACGAACAACACTGGCGCTCCCCATGGCGATACACTTGGCCGAATAAATCCTTTATCTGCCAATTCTTCCAACTGCTTCTTCAACTCAAGCATTTCCACAGGTGCCATTCTGTACGGAGCTTTAGAAATTGGTCTAGTTCCAGGCTCTAGATCGATTCTAAAGTCAACTTGCCTAGTAGGTGGCAATCCAGGTAATTCATCTTGAAAAACATCCTTAAACTCACGTGCAATTGGAATGTCTTTCAATTGAATCTTCCCTTCTTTCTCCAGAGCATAGCATAAATATGCTTCACATCCTTTCCTTACCAGTTTACTTGCTTTCATCGCAGAGATCATTACCAATGGACCTTGTAAATCACCTCCCTTGAATACATGACAAGTTCCATCCTTATCTAACATCACTACTGTTAGCAATTCCGCATCTATCTTCACCTTATACTTAATCATCCAATCCATGCCCAAGATTATATCCTCACTATCCAATCCGGTTATAAGGAAATCTGTTGGCCAATCCACCTGGCCTAACCTAAGAGGGTATTGATAGATTTCCTTAGATCCCGGTTCCCTATTACCGTTAGGTAACTTTACCGAGTACGGTATACCTTCAACGGTATCTAATCCGAGTCTAGCTACACATTTATTAGATATGAAAGAATGGGTAGCACCCGTGTCAAACAAAATCTTAACAGGTTGAGACCGAATTTGAATCATACCTCCAACCATCTGTGTATCTTGTGCATTACTTCTGTTCAGCTCAATTGCTCGGAGTTGACTCTTCTCATTTCCGACCCCACGACCTCCACCGCTTCCTTGCCCTTGTGGCCTATTCTGAGATCCTTGTTGACCGGATTGATGTTGACTAGTTGGAAACTGACGTTGCCCACGTCCGTAGTTACCTTGTACGCTCTGACTTCCCTCTCTTCTCATGTTTGGGGAGGATCCTTGAGATGACATTGTTCCTCTAACCCCACAAAACTTAGCCATGTGTCCATGTTGACTACATTTAAAACATGTAGTGGGATCCTTCTGACATTGCCTCTTGTTATGGTTTATTTTTCCACAATTGAAACATCCTAGGAAGTTAGGATTTCCAATTGAACGATTTTCCTGAAAATTCCCTCCAGAACGATTCTGACTACTTTGTGGTGCTGACCCCTCAGCTTTGTAGAATCCTGACACAGGTTTTTGTTTCTTGTTATAACTACCACTAGATCTGGAGTCCGCTTCCCTTTTATGAGGTTGTCTAGCTTCAAGCCTCAGAGCCTTTTCTTGATATTCTAGGAGTGGCAGATCCTCAAAAGGTGCAAGCATCTGACGATGATGTCCCTTCAACCGATTTGCAAATAAGTGAACCAACTGATCTTCTGGTGGAGCTCTGTCTCCCAACAACGTGCATTCTCCGTGGAATTTATCGATTATCTTTATTATCGGAGCATCTTCTTCAGTAGCTTCTAGAAAGGTGCTCAACAAGCCAGCCCGAGCCGCTGCTGGGCAGAAGTGTGCTTTAACCCGCTGTTTGAATGCGACAAAGTCAGTGATGTTATCGCGATTCCTAATCCACCAACTCATAGCTGCCTCTTGCATAAATGTCACTGCCAAGCTCACTTTGTATTCCTCGGGTACTTTTACCTCATCAAAGACCACTTCCATGTGGCTCAGCCACCCATCTACTTCAATACCATAGCTTCCTTTGAAGTTAGGAACTTCCCTTCTACGTACCGCTTTCAACCACTTTTCTGAACTCAATTCATGACCCTCATGTTCGGCATGATGATTCATCTGTGTTGGGGGTACAACAGTTGGAGTCTCTCGTGGCTTCACCCCTTCTTGCAATGTGTTACCCAGTGCTGCAGCAACTGCCTCTTGCACTATATCGGGTATTACTCTTCTCATGGCAGCATCAATCATCTCTTGCATGTGCTCATCACGTATAACATGGCTGGTTGAGGCACTTGACCTCGACCTCATACTATCAGCATTATCATCTCGCGCTCTTCTACCACGTGGTGCCCCAGCTGGCACACTTACAGATTCACTGTGATGAACCGGAACATTCGAATTTGTTCTTTCCTCAGACATGTCTACTACCTATAGTAGTAGTGACACTAATCAGAATACTATGAATCTTAAGAGTTAGAGAGAGAACTATCACTTACAAGGAGTCACGCTGAGGAGTGGAAGGCAGTGTCTTTACCCACAATCCCGACTATGCATATGATTTTAAATTCATTAAAACCATATGTCAGAAATTTTCAAAATCTTTTGAAAACTTAAATGTCCTTTCAAAACCAACCCGGACTGGGTTGTATTTAGGTTGAACTATCATGTCTCATCTCAAGTCACATGTGCCCTTGTTGTCAACCTAAGCTCTGATACCAATCTGTAACGACCCGAGTTTTAAGTAACCCAAGACGTCACTAGGCTAAGGACGACACAGTGGGTCCCATCAGTTAGCCTGACAACAACTTCACAAATAGGACCTTGCAACAAGAAGCACGAAGAAATAATGAAAACATTCAACCTGTCATTTTGAAAACATTTACATAACAACCATGCATGCAGTTAGTATGTATATCCCGAAACGACACTTCAAAGCATGACACCTGAACAGGTGTCTTAAAACTTCAGCCTGAAATCAACATGTGTACACAATTGCACACAACCAACAAAAGACTCGCTTGCAAGCGATTATTTTCAAAAGCAAGTTCAACCAACCCTTGGGTTAACACTGCCCCGGCTGTCCACACCCTGCAGTTGACATCCCTGAAGCGTTCCTATGATCAGCATTACCTAAAAAGATTCGGTTTAAAACCGTTAGCTACCGATCATAATCTATCCACGAGAGATTATATCATCACATCACAACACAACAAATATATTCAAATACCATATACCGTGCTCATGAGATGATATCATGCTTTTATGAATGATGCACGTGAATGCAGTATGAAATTTACAATTTTCGATCCCGGACCCATTAATCCGGAACCATTGCTTATACGGTTCTGGCTTTGGTGTGAGCTCACCATTGCACAGATTAGGTTAATTCAGACATTTGCTCTTAGGTCGTAGCCAGACTGATCAAGTCTACGGGCCAGGCTTTCTCGTGGTGGGTTATGGTCTTAACCCCTAACCACATGCAACATTTTGCCATTCATGTTAATGCAAACATTTACCATTTTCATTAGGTGTGCGACCCGAGCCTGAAGTCCATCAAACTCGGTGTCATTCTTATACAAACGCAAGTGATCCGTGCTTGGCCGAGCTCCGGTATTCACTGCAAAATACTCACTGTACATACTCTTGACCTTTACAAGTCATCATCATATCACATGCCTCAAAAGGCTTATCATCTCATACATTATCATGTTTCAGCAAGCTTATCATGTCATTCAATAGCACGCCTCAATAAGCTAACACGTGTTCATTTAACCATTTCTCATAATTATGACATGATAATAATCACCACAACATTAAGCATGCTTTACACAATCATAACGTCATTTTCATCATAAACACATCAAGCATGCTTCACACATAACACATCTCAATGCATATCAACATTCACATTTCAACACAACAAGGCATTTCAAAACAACAACACATATCAACACAGTGAGATATAAATCTCTCAGGCACGGGTTTCTGCAGATCAAAGCTAAGTAAGTCCGAAGACTTACCTGGATACGCTCACTGAGCAACTAAGCTATAGTTAGTCTACCGTCTTCAACACCACCTGTCGAGAATATCATATTCCTCGTATTAAACTTCTTGCTTCAAACATCAATTAAATTCATTCCTTTGAATTTAATTAGCTTATAGCGTTTTCTAGATTCCCAATTTAATTAATTAATCTTTAACTAATTAATTAAAATTCATCAGAATAACCTTTTGCCCGCAGGCAGTTTCTCAACCCAACTGTCATCAGATCTCATCAAACAAATAGTCCATAATCACCAGAATATTGTAACGAGCATAATGGAATTTCCAATTATCCATTTTGATAAGCCTAAGGTCAATTTAGGCCAAATCGCAATACTGAAAACGAATAAATTCATAACTTATTCGTTACTAACCCGATTGACGATCCGAAAGAAGATTCGGAATCACAACGACGCAGGCTACGCTCGGACACCATCAGATTCACCGGAATCTTAGCGATGGGACCGACCAAAACACTAATATGCTCGACCAACCCTTTATGTGCTCGGAAAAACACAAACTCGGTACCGAAATGAAGAGGACGAAGAGAGGAATCTGAAAACTCAAACGGAATTGAAATCGGATTACAAACGAAGAGTAGATATGAATTTGAAGGTTGAGAGAAATCAGAGCTTTTACGAGGAAACGTGAAAGGAAATGAATTTCCGCTATTTATAGCGAAGCCGATAATTATCCTTTAGCAAAGTCGATAATTATCCGTTTATCGATCCGAAGGCGGTTTGAGCCCCTTCTCCAAACTTCTCGAAATTGGAATAATAAATCCGACATATTGTTTGGATAATTATTCCGCAACTTTCTCGGAAAACGCGTATTCCTAAGCCGACTTTCTTAGCCGCTAAGAAACGAAATAGCGACTCTTTTGACCATTTTGCCTTTCCATGTTATTTCATATCTAGAACATATCCGATGTCCTGATCATTTCTTTCAACTACAATTTTATTAATTGAAGCTCCCAAATGCTCCAAATAATACCAGAGGGTAAAAATTATTCCCCGGAGGAAAAAGTGAAAATTTCCCCATAAGTCCAAATTTACACCAAAATCATAATGGTGGAATTTATACTCGTCATCTACACACTATTCGCGATTTATGGATCAATTAATATCGATGATTAACTTAATCACCCTTAAACATCCTTTATTAGGATTCGAAAATCCAAGCTTTTACAGGAGTCGGGTAGTGTTTTATTCTTCGTTTATTGTGTTTGTATGTCGCGTGGTGACATTTGGCCTTTGGGCGTTGTGTATCGGCTGAAGTCTTTTTTGTTGTATGCTTCTGGGTTTCTTTTCTTTTGCATTTTAAGGAATTTCGGTTTTGCCTTTATTTGTTAAACCCTTATCACCCATATCCAAATTATGCAATGAACAATCCTATCTAATCTTCTAATCCATCTGTTAAAAAAACAATTTTGGCTGTGGAGGCCTTGGGATTGGACTTCTTCTCGCCGACCATTCCCTGTTGTGGTCCGAGAAGCCTTCCACCCCTGTTGGTTTGCCTCCGACGAAGGTCTGGTTTTCGCACCCCTGTGAACCGATGTCGATCCCTCACCCATCCTCTTTCACCTCCGACAAAGCCTTCCACCCCTGTTCACCCTCCTTATCCAACTCGGGACTACGCCCCTCTGTCTTCCACCGACAATTTCACGACACGTCCTCTGCCTCATTCCTTCTCAAATCTAGATCTGACTGTCGTTTTGCTGCTCAGATCTACTTCGCCGGTCAAGTCGTGGTCCTTGCTTCGCCGATGGTTTTGGAATTATCTTGGCTCTTCTTCGCCATTCCTCGTCTCTTCGGTCGATTCTGAGTTCCATGCCGACTCCTCTTGACCTTGATTCGCCGTCAACACTGCTCGCCCTTCCTCCCAGTTACAACTTGGGCTTGATCTCTTAAATTCTTAATACGAATAAATAAAAAATAAAATCAAACAAACATACAAACTAGAAGTTTGATGGCGTAACCCGCCTCCAATATCGATGGGTAATCCCGTCAACAACCATATCGTCTTAAACGCTTCCGGTTGTTCGTTTATTGAACTCCAAATAAAACTCTTGGTAATCCCATCAACAACCTTATAGACTTAAACGGTCCGGGTTGTTTCATATAATCAACTTCAAATAAAACTCTAGGATGACCTTTTTTTTTCTTCCTGGAAAAGTTTTAATTTGAAAATAGAAAAAAAAAATCCTATTATTCAAAAGGCTTGAACTTCACTTTCCTTCTCTTTAAGAGGCTTTTTGTTGAACGTAGTAGTTAATCTCGTCCCGAGGTCACCAATTTTGTGGCCTAACGGCACCATTTTTCACTAACAAAATTAGTAATTAAGTTCAATTGTGGTTTTTCTCAAATCCTTATTGTCCTCATCAATAAAGATTTTTAAAATCATAATCGAATTTATTATGAACAATCAAAACAAGAGCACTTCTCTTCTACAAAGCTTCTTTGCCTTAATTCTTTTTACCAACTCGTTTCGAACAATGTTTCCCTTGTAAATCGTACTCTTTAAACCCAGAAAAAGTTATACACATTTTTATATCACGATACCCGTGTGTTGCAGCTTCATCTTCTCTGATTTGATGCTGTCTTTGGTGGCATTTCGAGTGTTTGTCAAGAAGGGGGCGTGGATGTGTGATCGACTCCTGATGGCTCTGTTGCAGTCCAAATCTAAGGTGTCCACAGTTGTTCCCCAGACTTCTTGTCTGTGTACTTCCTTCGAAGATGAACGTTCATGCTCGTCACTTCCGCCTGACAGGATCTTTCTGCTTTCCCTTGAAGACGTCCCTTCTTTCGGGTTTTTTGATGTATTTTTGTGTTTTCTTTTTCTTCTTTGTTGTGGTACTTCATGACGGTTTGTCCGTCTGCCGTTCTTTTTCGGCCTTTCGATCCAATAGTCGGCGTGTCGTCTATGGGATCGAACCGCTTTCCATTTTCAAAAAAAAAAAAAACTATAATCAACTACATTGTCAACAATCTATTCTCATCAACTCACTATCACCGATTGGAGTTGTATCAAAGTTTTATTTTCATTGAATTATTCTATCGAACACTTTTATAAGCTTTACACATTTTAAAAAATTAGCTCTAAACTTGAATTACATCGATTTTATATATATCAATTCATTCTTAAAGATAGATTTAAAGTGGCTAGTTTACATAATCAAATATACAATAAATGGATTAAAATCAAACCAAAATTCATATCAACTGAATGTGAATGAAACCATATGTATTAAATTATTGTACAAAAAGTTGAATCAAACAAAAATCCATGCTCTTCTACTACCGTAGTCATCAATCTACTAAAAAAAGTTGGTAATATGGCGACTTATATGACACACGCGACCTATACGAGTTTTGAGACTTCCTCTGTCTAAAACTTCTATTCTCCGTCCCCCCCCCCCCCGGCCCCGGATTTTTCCGCAAGCATCAAGAGGAGAAAACCTCCATGAAAATTTTGAGTTGGAGGGAGGGAGATGAAATCTAGATCGTCCTATTTGAATAAGAGGAAAGACGAGTTCCTCATAGGAGAAGAAGAAACAGTGAAAAAAATATTAAGTTAATATAGTAGTTAGTTTCCAAACCTAAAATATATTAAGGATTATAATCTTAATTTCATAAATTATATTGGTTATCCTACCAATTTTTTGAAAGGCAGCACGTCCGACCAAAAAAGGGTGTGTGTGGACACGAGGTGAAGTTTGATTGTATTTTACATCTCAAATATTAAACATATAATATTTTTAAATAAATTTGCATCAAATATATTTTTTTTGTAAAAAGGGTACCAATTGGGTGTCCGGGTTGTCAAGCGGGCTCAACAACGTGTCCAAGACATATGAGCTCAACCTTGATAAATTGGTTTAACTTACGTCAACGCCTTTGTGAATCCAAGTTGGATTATGTGTGATGCTATTAAAACAGAGTGAGTTATCTTGTATTGAAAACCATGTGATTTTTAGTCGTTTGTCTTGTCAAATGACTAAACCCCTCTTTAGTTTAAGGACGTGATTAGTAACATCGAATTCGTTTTTATGGTTAGTGTTGTGGTGTTGTTGTGGTTGTAAACGATTTTTTTACCCAAATTTGTAGTTTATATGAAATTGTGTTGTGTGTGTTTAGTTGAATGGTTTTGATTCGTTCTGACATAACAAAAAGACCAAAATACCCTCACGCTAACCCTGGCCCTAGCAACTTTTCTGTCTTGTTTGATTTGGGTTCAAGGTGTGTTAATCCTCTTGACAAAATTTAGAAGAAAACAGAGTAAAGTAGTTTGATTTTTCAGTCAAACATTTTTCAAATATGGATTTGTTTTTCATCATTGGTCTTGATTTGTTCTTGGAGAAGAAAGTGGAGCAAAACGGAAATGACGAGTCTTACAATCTTCCATTTGATCTTCATATTTTCTTCGATCTTCATTTATTTTTTATTTGTTCTTCAATCTTCATCTGATCTTCATTTGTTTCGAAGATCTTCGATCTTCATATGTTGTTCGAGTCAAACAGTTTGCAACAAGCCAGGTTTTAATTAACCCAAGATGTCACTAGGTTAAGGACTACACAGTGACTCCCATCAATTAGCTTGCCAACAACTTCACAAATAGGACAATGCAACAAGAAGCACGAAGAAATAATGAAACATCCAACCTGTCATTTAGAAAACATTTTCATAACAACCATGCATGTAGTTAGTATGTATAAACCAAATTGGCGCTTCAAAACATGGCACATGTACAGTTGCCTCAAAACATCAACATGAAACCAACACATGTCACAGTTGCACACAAACAATAAAGACTCGCTTGCAAGCGATTAGTTTCAAAAGAAAGTTCAACCAACCCTTGAGTTAACACTGCCCCGGATATCCACATCCTACAACTGACATCCCTACATCGTTTCTATGATCAATCTTACCTAAAAAGATTTGGTTTAAAACCGTAAGTTGTTGATCATAATCTATCCACGAGAGATCATATCAACACATCACAACACAACACATGTCTTCAAATACCATATAACGTGCTAATGAGATGATATCATACTTTTATAAATGATGCATGTGAACGCAGTATGAAATTTACAATTAGCGACCCAAACCAAATATGGAATCCTTGCTTATACGGTTCTAGCTTTGATGTGAGCATCACCATTGCATATATTAGGTTAATTCAGACATTTTGCTCTTAGTTCGGAGCCAAACTATCAAGTCTCGGGCCAAAATTACTCATGGTGGGTTATAGTCTTGACCACTAACCACATGCAACATTTTTCCGTTCATGTTAATGCAACCATTTACCACTTTAATTAGGTGTGCGACCCGAGCCTAGAAAACCATCAAACTCGGTATCATTTCTTTTTACAAGCACAAGTGATTTAGGCTTGTCCAAGCTCCGACATTCATTACAATTGCTAGCGACCTAACTAATGGTTAACCTTAGCGCCTTGACTTACACTAGCGACTTCAGCGACATACCGGCTCAACATCAATACTGCTGCTAGCGACCTTGCTAATAGTTAAGCTCCGTCAGTTACCCATTTGTACATACTCTTGACCTTTACATGTTATTATCATATCACAAGTCTCAACAAGCTTATCATGTCGTACACTACCACGTCTCAACAGGATAACTCTTTTCAATCAAATAATTTAATAACCATGGCATGATATTCCTAATAATAGCATTAAGTATGGTTTAAACATCACATCATCACGATCATCATAAAACACAACAAGCATGCTTCACAGATAACACATCACAACGCATAACATCATTCACAATTCAACTCAACAAGATATAAATCTCTCAGGCAGGGGTTTTTGCAAATTGAAGCTAAGTAAGTCTGAAGACTTACATGGATACACTCACAAAGCAATTAAGTCATAGTTAGACCAAAGCCTTCAACAACACTTGTCGAGAATATCATATTTGTCGTATTAAACTTCTCGCTTCAAACATCAATTAGATTTATTCCTTTGAATTTAATTAGTTTTACGAAATTTGTTGAATGTTAGTTTAATTAATTAATCCTTTAATGATGAGGGAGCATCCCCAAAGTCAACTATGCAAGGACCAATCACTAGAGTTAGAGCAAATGCATTGAAGGAGGAGGAAGCTACAACATCTTCAAGTCATGACATAAAAGGGTCTACCACTAGATCAAGAGCAAGGTTGTTCGCTCCAAAAGGTGTGTGCAAACTTTAATAAGGAAAGATGCAACTATTGACAATAAAAGACAAAGACTTGATTTTTGTGTAAATATTTGGGAAAACGGATTCTCAAGATCAAGGTATCAAATTGTGGTTTTCGATTCAAGACTTCAAAATATTGTATGGATAGAGTTGGGGTTTGCTAAGGTATGTGTTCTAAAACGGAATGATGTACGGTTAAGTCTCCATCATCCATGTCCAAACCCAAAGACTCTAAATAAAGGATGTTGAGTCTCGATAAGATAGAGGATCTAAGGGAAGGATAATACTCTCAAACCAAACACCAAACCCTAGGGAATCAGGTTAACTCACAAAGGTAAGGTTTTGGCACACTCAACCTTAATAGAAGGGTTTGAATTCTCTATTACCTAGATCTTGTAATCGTTGATAACCAAGAACATGAATCACCGGGTAAGTCTCTTCCCACACTCGGATATAGGTTAGAAAGGTTCAACAAGGCTACGGTTTAAGCAATCTTTAACCAAAGCTTAAGGATAAAGCAAGGTAGGTACGATAGAAAGAAAATCAGGTTGTTCGTCAAAGGAGATCGGTCGATCCTAGCCAAGAACAATCCGATTTTTGCCTTCTACGATGGTTAATCTCAACTCTCAAGGTCCAATCTATTTATGAAGGTGAATCTATCATCTCAACCACAATCATCAACCAATAACCCTAGAATCACAAGGGTTTTAACCAAGAATACACATTATTAAAATCAAAGAAGATATTAAATCAAGAAAACCACGAACAATGAGAAAACTTTGAATCTTGAATAAATCAATTCCAAAAACGTTTGAACAATGATTCAATCATATAAAACTCAAAGAAAAACTCAAAAACAAACACCAAAACGTGTTCACAATGACAATATAGAATCAAACTCACAAAGCTCCAAGAACTCTATTCTTGGACTTCAACTCCAAAGCTTCCTTCAAATCTTCTTAACCGAATGTTTTCCTGTGTGTCTTGTGTGTATATTGGGTAGAATGAGATGCTTTTGAAGGTGGTAAGACGTCCTCCTTTTATAGGGTATGAGATGTGATCTTATGGTTACAATTCTACAACCAATCGGATTATACAAGATAGAAATCGACTTATTTACAAGGGAGATCGACCGATTTCTTTAAGTATTGATCCGATTTTTTCTTCTGATCTTGTTTTGTTCTTTTAGTTCCGTCTTCTATCTTCTATTGTGATCTTTTTGCATATCTTTTATGATCTTTTAGCTCCCTTCCTGATTCTTAATGATGTCATGCTCCATAATGCTCCATTTTCACACTAAATCTCCACCTTTTACCAACAATTTCACAAATAACGTGTGTAGACCTCTATTCTCGAAATATATATGAATATGGACTAAAAGTCATGCATTCCTCCTCAAATGTATGTGAAACTGAGGTGATAAACTCGTATAATGCATGAATATGATAAAATATATTTCATGTCATCAAAATACCCCATACTTGCTCCTTGCTTGTCCCCAAGCAAGGTTCAAATCTAGCATATAAGATGATATTGATTATATAATGCTTAAAAACAAAAATATTTTTGTAATGTGCTTCTTAATAATGAATCACTCTCAACATGATGTAATAAGGCATAGAAAGACAATGTATGAATCAATATAATCATTGCATGAAAGGGCAAATATACTTTATTCAAATAATATACATGAAAGGTATGGTAAAGGATGTGAGGATAATCATAAGAAAACAAATCTATACCATATAAGCCTTAAATATGTGCACAAAGGTCTCAAGGACTTTTAAAAATAAAGGTCAAAGAAACGTGTCAAAGGGGTGAGAAGATATAAAGGATATGTTTTGATACATTCCAGGAATAAGGAATAAAACTCCACCATTTTGAACTTCTTTTCACAACCACTAAAAATAGCAGCTTTACTATGCATTTTGCAATTTTGTTATTTTTTTTTCTTTTTGAGAACATAGGCAGGGTGCACAATAACTGAAGCTTAGGAAATCAACAAATCTCAATTTCTCGAGATGCCTCAAACTGTAATGCACATACCATGACTCGTTAGGACTATCACTCAATTTGATTTTGGCAAAACACAAACACCCGGCTATGTGAATGGTGCTGAGTTACTCATCATCATGATTGACGTTCTCAAACCTATTTTATATACTTTAACTAGACCTGTTCAAATCCGGGCAGCCCGCCCGGCCCGGCCGGGCGGGTATGAACATGGGAACAACCCCGGCCGGGTCGAAAAGTTCAGCCCGCCAAGTCCGCCGGGCCGGAGCCGGACAAGGCTATAGGCCCGACCGGGCCGAAAATCCTGGCCCGTCAGCCCGGTAAATAAATAAAAAAATAAATATATTATAGTATAATTATTATAAATATTAAGTATTAAAATAGAATATGTAGTATAATTATAATAAATTTAATATAGTTTACATAAAATATCTAAAATATAATTTATTTTTAAAAAAAATTTAAAAACATTTTTTAATATTTTTTTAAAAGAAATTGATAAACGGGTACCCGCGAGCCCGCCCGCCAGCCCGCCCGGGCATAGCCCGGCCCGGCTAAACGGACTAAATATTTTATAAAGCTTGGCCTGGGCCCGGATATGAACAGGTCTAACTTTAACACACTTCACTTTTACAACATCTTCATAACGCATCACACTAGCATGCTTCCTAATTCCCGGAAAAGGTGAAGGGAAGACAATAATACATATGAGGTGTTCAACGTGGATAAGAAGAAGGAAAGAAAGATCGAAGCGCCTTAATCATTTCAATATGATGTATAGGAAATTATTATTGGTTTTGACTATTATTCCTTAATTTTATCAAAACATCAAATAGCATACAATTCATATATAATTTTCAAATAAAGGATAAATGTCCACATATGCCATAATTATATCTCAACATACAAATCATTTTTTTTGTCAATTCACATACACATTTGTCATCATTGAGATCATATCCGTTTTTAGAAGCACATAACTTTTTTTTGAAACTTTTCAAAAAAATTTCGATTTTTGATAATGGATGAAATGCAATGCAAATGCCCGAAAGAAACGTGTGACAAGAGTTATTACAAACCCGCAATCCCAAAATGCAAATGCAACATAAAATAGACGTGTGACATAATGTAAAAGATTGGAAGTACCCTCACCCCATACTTAAATCTCACATTGTCCCCAATGTGAAAACTCAAGTGAAAGATGGAGAAAAATACTTACAATGTAAAAGACGAGTCTCTCACCTGCGGTGGTGGTGGATAAGGGTATCTCGGAGTTGAAGGGTCATAGAAGCTGCCAAAGGTGTGGTAATAGAGGTCATTTCATTCACCATAGTAGCAGGAGTGTCGGCCTTGTACCTCAATCTGGAAGTCACGAAACTCTCTCGTCAATGTGGAAACCTGTGCACTGAGATCTATATCGTCGTCTCTGCGCTGAGTCCGGCGTCGATGGGAGAATGATCATTGGGGTGGTCTAGCCGGTATCTCCTACTTTGGAGGGAAAAAGTGATCAGCCTCAGCCATATGCTCATCCTCGGTGGCCTCATCATCAACCGGCCTATTCGGTCCTGCCTCCTGATTAGTGTCTAGGACCTCGGTATTTCCTCCACTACCTAGCTCGAGCATGCCCCCAGCTGGAGCCTGTGTATTGGTGGGATAACCCTCAGTGTTGCCACCCATATCCTCAACATGATTAGTGTCAGCTTTTGCAGCCTCATCCTCAGTGAACTCCTCATCACTGAAGTGTTCAAACCCTTCCTTCCAGTAGTAAACATCCTTAATAGTATAGCGCGACAAGAGTGCACACCGAAATGGCTCACCTCTCCCCCTCGGAACTATGACGCCTCTCAAAACCAATCTCTTAATCCCCAATGGTTGTGCCTCTGCAGCAAGAGTGCACACCGAAATATCAAATCCTAATGCCTTGGCCACATAGGTCACAAGATCGAACTCCAACACAGATGTGGCCACCGAACTTGTTGGATATCTTTGGCAAATAATCCGACAACATGGTGGCGTAGTCCGGAATTGTACCCTTTGACATACAATATAGGATAAAGAGTTCGTTAGCTTGTACCTTTTGTGGAGTCTCAGTTCTTGCGAATATGGACTCGCTCAAGATCCGATGAGCAATCTTGAAGGTGAGGTTGTAGATACTCTTTTCCTTAGAGTTTCCCGCTCGCCATTTGTCACCTTCAACCGCTCTAACCAAAATACTTTCCCAAAATGCATCGGCTTTAACCCCGTGAGGGAAGGTTCCTGCGGAAGAAGCTGGAATGCCAAAGAAATTCCCAAACATTCCAACATTGAAATTGTAGACTTTTTCATTAGCCTAAAGGTCACATTCCTCGTGTTTGGATCATGTGAAAAAGAACTAAGGAATTCTAGAGTGATTTCATGATAGGTGTTCTCTCTAATCTGAACAAATTCCGCCAATCCAGTTTTCTCTATAATCCAATCAGTATCTTCCCTAATGCGCAGTTCATTCAACTCATCTAGCACAATAAAACGGGGAGCAATAATGGAGCGAGAGAGAAGACGTTCATACTTTCTTTTATGTTTTTCTTGGATGGCGGGAAGCCTTGGAAGAGGAAGGGGAGGTGCCTGAAGGTTGGGATGAGATCCCCTTCGAGTGAACAAGTTACGGCCTGATCAACGCAACTTTTCCATCAAAACTGAGAAAAAATCAAGTTGTTCTAAGGCAGATCGACCAATTTTCCTAGGTTCACTCGATTTTTCCACTGTTCGATCAATCAATCGATTCTGCAACAAACAGTTCAAACCAACAACATAAATACTTCCCAAAAGTAGTTTCTAAACTATCTAGCTCAACAAATCCAGCAAACAAACACTTCAAAAGAACGAATCTGATAAATGTGAAAACTTAGGGTTTTCGAACTTTAAACCTGAAATTTGAGTATTTCATTGTTTTGCCAAGCTGTTTGTTACTTCAATCCTCTTTATCTTCTTGAGAGCTACGATTTTGGCTCAAGAACGAGCTAAAAACGCTTACAAAACAAAGATTGAGGGTGGGAATAGCTTGTCGGCCGCTTTGTTCGCGAGGGAGAGAAGAGAAGTGTAGGGTTTGTGAGAAAGAAGAGGCTTTTATACCTTCGGATTTTTCTGGAGAAAATCGACCGATTTTAGGGGGGTCGATTTTTTTTATCGGTCCGATCTCCTTTGTTTTCGTCATGAAAGGGCAAAAATCGACCGATTTTTTAGGTGGTCCTATTTTTCATCCGATTCCCAACTACGACTTTTGCCAAATCGACTCAATTAAAAACATTATCTTTGCTAGATCGGTCGATCTCAGTGTAGTTCATCCGATTTTTCCTCTTTTTATTCTTTAATGAACCTTTGATGCTATTTCTTCGATTGTTTCCTCCAAGATCTCGATCATAACTTTTTTCCTTATGGGTTGTACCTATTTTCTGTCATCACAACACGAGAAAAAACGGAGCCCACCAACGAAAAGAAATAAAAATAATCTACTATATTCTAAGAAATTAAAAGGGACATAGAAATACCTTGGGTTGCCTCCCAAGAAGGCTCGATTTAAGGTCGCTAGCTGGACCAATCTCCCTCTATGATTACTAAGAAGGGTAGGATCAATGTCCTCAACCGGCAGTTCCAATGTATATTTCTTCAAACGATGACCGTTGACCTTGAAGCTTCCCATTTTCTCACTCCATATATCAACTGCACCATGAGGATAGATATGTTTGATTAGAAAAGGTCCGGACCAACGGGATTTGAGTTTACTTGGAAATAGACGAAGTCTCGAGTTGAAAAGAAGGACAAGGTCTCCGTCTTTCAGCTCCTTCGGGACGATATGCTTATCGTGTCATCTCTTCGTTTTTTCTTTATAGATCCTCGCATTCTCGCATGCGTCAAGACGGAGCTCTTCTAGCTCATTGATGTCTAAGAGGCGCTTTTCTCCAACCTCTTCAAGACGAAGTTGAGCCACTTGATTGCCTAATGTGCTTAGCTCCATTCGATCTTGAACCGGAGAAAAGTGTATGGATGAGATTTCAGCTAACCAAAAAGAAGAAGAAGCGTATGGACGGAAGGAACCTCCAAACGGAACTAGATGCGGCTTTGGAGCAACTAAGGCTTAGGGACGAAGCTTTGGAAAATGAGAGAAGAAGGGCAAATGAAAGAGAAGAAGCCACTATGAGGGAAATTGTAGAAATTAGAGCTGTTATGAGACAAGCGCTCTTGCAAATAGTGGAAAATGTCCGTCAAGAAGTACATCCACCTCCTCCACCGGCAAGGAATGTTCGGGTTGAGCCGATTGTGGGAGAGCCACAAACACTTGGTCAAATAATGGATCTGACTCAAAGAGTTCATCGTCCGGGAGTCAACCTTGGAGATTGATAACATGAATTATGTCCTTAGTTTAGACTTGCATTTATGTAGATTTTCTCTTTGTTTTGCATGCATAGACATGAATCCATGACATTTAGGCTCAACTTTTCATATTATACTAAAATAGATGTCTACACCGATTCTTGTCTCGTTTTCAGACAATTCGGTGAGCTTTGGAATGGAATGGCACATATGAGAACTTAGCCTCGAGGCGAAGCATGACGGAGAACCAAAGGAAATCTAGGAACACCACCAAAGGATTCAAGCAAAGGAGCTAAGGAGAAGAACAAGAGAAACCTCAGGTGGTTTGACATTGATCTCGGCCGAGATTTATTGCCATAACATCACCCGAGACATGTCCCTATTAGTCTCTAATAGGGACATGTCCCTATTAGTCTCTAGACATGTCCCTATTAGTCTCTAACAGCTGACATGTCCCTATTAGTCTCTAACAGCTGACAACATTGAGACTCTCTTCAGACACACTTGTTATTCTGGATTTGATTCAACATTAAGAAAGATTTGAGTAGAGAGCATTCTTGGATAGAAAACCTAGATTCTTGAATCATTTTGGTGTTGGATTAAATATTCTGATTGTAATTTTGTCGGAGTTTGAAGACATCTTGTTGAGTATTTCTTTCTTTTCTTTTATCTTTTGCTTATGGGTTGCTTGAATTCTTCTTTCATCTTTCTTGATTTGAAATATGTGTGTTGTTGGCTAAATCCATGTGATTCTTGGTGATTGGTTGATGGTTGTGATTTAGATGATGATAGATTGAGCGTGCATGTGAGAATTGGATGATTCATGTCGGATTAACCCTTCCTCCCTAGAACCTCATCCTGTTCTTTAGGAACCGCGACCGTGGTTTATCATAGAACAACCAAGATTTATTCTGTACATCCGTAGAGGATATATTTTTATGCTTGGGTGTTAGATTTTTCAAATCCTATATTTTGTTGAGTGTTTTATATCCTTAGATCCCTATAAGGCTTACATATAAGCTTGAGAAGAGACTTACTTGGTAATTCCTGTTCTTAGGTACCGTTGATTATGAATTCTAGGTAATAGAGGATTCAAACCCCCTTTTTGGATTGAGTGTGCCTTACTTCTTGCTTGAGTGAGCTTACCCCAATACTTACCTAGTGAAGGTTCCCTTAGGTAGAGTGGTTGTTTTGAGTATAAGTCATATCCTTAGAGCCTTGAGACTTACCCGATAATAGGTGATTCAGTTTGGGATAGTGGAGTGTATAACCTTCCCCGTGATCATTCCCACCAGAGAAACACCATTCCTTATCCATCCCAACCTTGCCCGAGTGTGTAGAAGTCTTGAATCTAAAACCGCAACCGAATACCTTGATCTCTAGAATCCTCATTTCCCGCTTATCTTATTTCTTATCTTATTTGTGCTTTGCTTGGTTTATTTTGTTGGACTTAAAACTTATCTTTGATCACCAAAAATACCCAAACATATTGTGATTTTCATTTTCTTACCATTTATCTTTCTTCTTATTCTAGGTTTGTTCTATTTTTGATCATTTCATAGTTCGATTTTACTTTAATCCTTGTGTTCGACCTTGAAATATTTGCTTTTTTTACATAACGATCCATACACTATGAGTTCGCTTAGTTGTTTAAGCTTTTATTACGAGTATATATATATAAGACTTTGTCGTGCATCATTATCACACCTTTTGTGGGTGAACAGAGATCCCGCCGCTCATGAGTATGAGCTCCACCCTCAAGTCCTCCAAATGATCCGACACACCAATTTGGGGGATTGGAGGGGGAGTCGCCACATTAACCCTTATTGAACTATGAGATTTTGAGGGAGACATTGAGGCCACCGAGGTTGGAGCACAACAATCACAAGCTTAGATCATTTTCCTTCTCACTTAAGGATAAGGCTCTTGATTGGTACCAATCAATCCCACAAGGACGAGTCAACACTTGGGAGGAGATAACAACTGAGTACATCACCAAATTCTTCCCACCTTCTAAGACAAACGAACTTAGAGGGAAGATAAATGCTTTCGGGCTGAAGGACAAGGAGAGCTTGTTTAAATCTTGGGAGAGGTTCAAAAGACCTCCTCCTATATTGTCCTCACCACAAAATCTCAAAGATAGAGTTTCTTGAGATCTATTTCAAGGGACTTGATGAAGATAGCCAGACTTCAATCACTTTCCGGAGGTAGTTTTATGGAAAAGAACATTGATGATGCTTGAGAGTTTGTAGAGAAACAAGCATCGATGATCGAGAAATACTCCCGTAGAAAAATTAATGAAAGGAGGACAAGACCGGGGGTGTATGAAGTTAATGAAGCAACTACGAACAATGCCAAGATTGAAGCCATCAACAATGAGCTTAAGTGCTTGAGGAAGCTTTGTGCATTCACCTTGAAAGCAAGTACTCAGGGTCAAGTGAAAGTGCAAGACCAAGCTCAATTGGAACATAAGGAGAAGGATGTGAACAATATGGGAAGGGTAAATTCCAAGGGAATTACCAAGGTCCTAGGAATTTCAACAACAACTTCAACCGAAATTCCAAGGAAACAACTACCGCCCTAACCACAACCATTCTGGTTTCTCCTATTCAAACACGGATGGAGCATTGAACCCTCCCGCTTCCACAAGTCAAGCTCCGCCACCAAAGGTCCCAACACAAGCTTCACAAGAACCTCCTCCTAGATTTACTCAACCACCCAAGGACCGCACAAAAATGATGTTTGAGCAATTGATGGGAAGGTTGAGCTGATTGGAGAGTACCGTCACTTCTATTGCAAAGGCTCAAAAGGTCTTAGAGACTTAAGTGTTCCAAAAGGTGGGTGAGGCTCAAAGACATCCGGGAAGACTAGCCGGAAAAACTGAGGACAACCCAAAGGGGCAACTAATGGCAATCACAACGAGAAGCAGATTTAGCACAAACAAACAAATGCCCAAGGGGAGAGATAAAGGGAAGCAAGTGTTGGTACAAGAGGATCCTAAGGAGGAAGAGAAGAGCAAAGAAAAGGAGCCAACTTATGTCCCCCCACCTTCATTCAAGCCATCACTCACATTTCTAAAATCCCGAGCTAGAGTTCTATTGGACAAGCACTTTGGTAAATTCCTTGAATTCATGAATAAATTGCATATTAACATTCCGTTTATGGATGCTATCTTAGGAATGCCGGCGTATGAGAAGTTTCTAAAGGAGATCCTCTCAAATAAGAGGAAATTGGATGAATATGTGGAGGTGAGGATGCCAATGAAATCCACTGAGCTCATCCAAACCATGAGAGAAAAGATGCCCAAAGCTTAAAGATCCGGGAACTTTTTGTGTGCCGATAAGAGTTGAGGATAGGACTTATGAGGGTTTGTGCGATCTCGGAGCAAGTGTGAGTGTCATACCACTCACACTTTGCAAGGAGGTTGGCCTCAGAGAGCCAAACCAGTGAAGATGACATTATACATGGCGTATAGGTTCATTACTCATCTGGTGGGAGTTCTTGAAGATATTCCCGTTCGTCTCGGGAAGGTCTATGTGCCCATCGATTTTGTGGTGTTGGATATTCCAACGGATTTTCCGGTTTCCATCATCATTGGGAGGCCTTCCCTTGCTACATCCGGGTATTTAGTGGATTGTAAGAATGCCACTCTCTCCTTCAAGGTTTGTGATGAAGACATAAAGTTGATGAGCTCTATTTTAACTTCGGATTCCTTTGAGATAATTTCACCTATGAGCCTCATGATGGAGAAACCAGAACCATTACGTAATCAGGAAATCCGAGCTATAAGTGCCTTTCCAATCGATCCTGGGGATGGTTGTGAAGTTCTCAAGGGAATATGAGAAAGCTCAAGAAATCTCGGCCAAATAGCCCAAATCTCGGTCGAGATTTTGATTAATCCAATTAAATTGACCGAGATTCCCAAAGTAGATTGCACCATCGACCAAAATCTCAGCCTGAGACTTTCAAACCCCCTTCTGAAATTTGAAACTCCCCTAAGGTTGTGAATTTCACCCGTAGTGTGCAAGAAGAGTTGAGTTCTTTTCCAAGGAAATTTCTCAAGGGTGAAAGGAAGTCTTTCCCGGCACGATTGAGAGCCAAGATCAAGAAGAGGCATGATAAGCTTGCCATCCCAAGGAATTTATATGAAGGAGATCTTTTTCTCATTCCGGGAGTGTTGAATTTTAAGTGAACCGGTCTGTACATAGTCAAGACGGTCTTCCCCCACGGAACGGTTGAAGTATGGGGTGAGCACTCCGGCATTTTCAAGGTGAATGGGCATAGGTTAAAGAAGTTCACACCGGAGGCCCCGGTGGAACGGATTGCACCCATCCACTTTCAATGAGCCACCCACGGAATTGGGTCTATCTAGCGACCTTAAAACAAGTGTTTTGTGGGAGGCAACTCAAGGTGAAGTTTTTCCCTTTTCTTTTTTGCTTTTTTTTTTGTGTCATTTGCGTGTTTTGTGCTTTTTGTGTTTGCGTGCTAGAGTCTAGGTAATAAAGAGGCAAGGCAAGAAGGTGATGATGATGATGACAAATCAACCGCAGATGGAGCGGACGTGGGATTTGGACAGTTTGAGGTGCCACTGAGGGGTGGAAGAGCTCCCATCTCACATGCACCTCAACGTGGGTCCCAACGCCGGAATGATTATGATGAGCTTTGTACCCGGCTTGATTGCTTATCCGCTACCACCGCCACCGTAACAGTGAGCCGAGACACCTAAGCATCTTATTACATTGTAAGTATTCTTTTCACCTTTTTACTTGATTTCCCATTAGGGAGAATGTGGATTTTAAGGATGGGGTGGGGTATTTGCAATACTTTGCATGTTTTCTTTCATTGCATTGCATTTACGATAGTTTCGTGTTACATGTCACATGTTTCATTTTGTTTTGCATTGCATAATACCAAAAAAATATAAATAATAAAAAAAATTGTGCTTCTAGGATTGATAGGATCCCTATGATGATACTTGTGTGTTGATTGACTTGAGATGATCTTGGTGTGTTTATATTGATTTATGGCATTTGTGGGATTTAAATACTTTTGCTAGAATTCATGTGTGAATTGTGATGTTGCTTTTTGTCTAGATTAGATTGAGATTTGATTGTCAAAACCGCATGAATGATTAAGGCATTCAACTTTTTTCCTCTTCTCATCTTGACCATGTTGGTTTAGCACCTCATTTGATTGAAAAGTACTATATATTGCCTCTTTTAACCCACCCGGGAATTAGGATGCATGCTAGTGTGTTGAGTGTGTGTAAAGCAAGTGTGGGTGATGTTTGTAGTGAAGGAGTTGAAAAAGATGATGTTGTTGAAATGTGTTGTGAAAAGTGTAGAAAAATAGGTTTGGGTACATTGGTAATGAAGATGAGTAATTTAGTACCATTCATATAATTGGGTATTTGTATCTTGCCAAAGTTGGATTAGCTAAATGTCCGAATGAGTTTTGGTATGTGCATCTGGTGTGAGACACCTTAGTAAAAATCCTAAGGATTGCTAATCACCAAGGTTTCGGCTTTTGTGCATCAATGCCTCTATCTCAAAAATAAGGAAATAAGGTTTACCTTGGTGGGTGTTGAGTGAGAACGATGAATGTGGAGTTTTTCCCTTTCTCGGATTTGCACCACATTACTTATAATACATCCCACTCTCAACACGTTTCTTGGCCTTTTCTTGTTTAAGTCCTTAAGACCTTCATGCACATGTGTCTTGTCTTAGTGGTTTAGACTTGATTTCTTGATGATTAATCTAGACACATTGGACTTGCTTTGCATGCATGAATGAATTCCGATGTAAAATATGATTATCCTTTTCATTCTTATTTATCTTTGACCATTATTAACCTATCCTTAGCCATGAAGCGTCACTATGAGGGTGATCAATGATTAGAAGAACATACCAAAAATATTTTATCTTTGTTTTTCCACTTGCATAAATCATGTCATCTAGTATCTTAGGTTTGAATCTTGCTTGGGGACAAGTATGGGGTATTTTGATAAGATGTGTTATGACCTTAGTTTAGGCATGCATTTAGGTAGATTTTCCCTTTGTTTTGCATACATTAGCATTAGCTCGTGGCATTTGTGCTTGATTTAGCTCATATTGCATAAATAGATGTCTACACGACTTTTTGTCATTTTCTCAAGTATTCCGGTGACCTTTGGACTTAATTAATGCATATGAGGATCAAGCCTCATAGTGGTGCGTGCTCGAGACCCAAAGGAAGCAAAGGAGCCCACCTAATGAACAAGCATAGGAGCAAGGAAGAAAACCTTGGGATCTCGGACGTGCAATATTGATCTCGCCCTAGATTTCCCAATTAGCACTGCCCGAGATTTCCATGGTGTGAAGTATCACTTCAAGACTTCAAAATCTCGGTCTTGACATTGCCAGAATCTCACCCGAGATTTTCTCACATTGACCGAGATTTATTGTCTATACAGCCCCACGACGTCTTTTTTGAAGTTGCATGCCGACAATGCATTTTCCTTAAGTGAGGCACGATGGAAGTTGGTTGTTGGTCCCCTTGGAGTGCCCATTTCACCATCATCATTTCCATTTCCGAAAGAGGCCCATCTAGGAGAAGAAAAAAAAAAGATTTTTGAAAGAAAGGAGAGTAGAGAATGTTTGGGAGAAAAACTTGAGTTTGTAGGCTTGGATGTCGAATCAAGAACAAATTTTTATGTATTTTGGATATCTTTCTCTTGTTGTTTGAAACATAAAATAGTTGAGTATCATCTTATTTCTCTTTGTCTTTTTATCCATGGGTTACATGAATGTTCGTTTGATGAATGTTGACCTAGAAATGCATGTCGTAGGCTAAATCCTTGTGATTCTAGGGTGATAGTTTGATGGTTATGGCTTGGATGATGATAATATAAACTTGTATGACAGTTTAGGACAATTTGGTTGAACAAACCCCCGCGCTTTAGAATCTCGGCCTGTTCTTCATGAAATATCGGACGAGATTAGTATGATCCACCCGATACTTCTCATGTTGGTCGGAAATTGATGAGTTTGTATGCTAGAGTGTTAGATTGTTCAAACCTAGTGTTTATTGAGTTGAATCTAGCTTAGATCTGTCTAACGTTAGCAAACTAGGTGAGGGATGAGACTTAACTGTAATTTCCTCTCTTAGGTATAGATGATGATGAACTCTAGGTAGTAGAGGTGTAAAACCCTCTATTGGATTGAGTGTACTAGGTTATCTGCGTCGGTTGAACCAAATCCGAGACTTCCCCGATAAGGGTTAGTTCAAGACTTAGGTAGTATAACCGGTTTGAGTAGAAATCTCATCCTTGGTACCTTTAGACTTACCCGGCAATAGGTAGTTTGGAGCGGAATTAGTGGAATGTGAGACCTACCTCGTAATCATTCCTATAGGAGAAACGCTTCTGTACATTTAGCAATCACAACCTTGTCCTTGTATTTAGAAAGCTTGAATCCAATGGCATACTCAAAGATCTTGAACTCTAGAATCCACATTTCTCATATTTCTTATATATCTTGCTTTTGTTGTTTGTTTTTATTTAGTTTATTTCAAAATTGATCCTTGATCAACCACAACCAAAACCCAACAAATATATGTTTTCTAACCCTTTTCCAACTGTCTCTTTTCTTAATCTAGGTTTGCACTAATTTTGATCATTGCAAAACTTGATTTCTCCTTAGTCTTTGTGTTCGACCTTGGAATTCTTTCCTCACTACAAAATGACCCATACACTGTGGGTTCGCTAGGTAAATTTAGGGAACTATTGCAAGTAATAAATTTACGACTTTGTGTGCATCTTTTAGAGAGTGAACAAGGTGCTTCAACTTATTACAAGCAAAAATCCAAGTGCTTTAGGGTTCTCACCAACGCCTATTTGTTTGGTTGTAGCAGGAAGGGTTCTACAGAACTTCGTTGATTGATTATTAGGTACGATCATGCCCTAATGTGCTTTCAGGTCGTTGCTTAGGGTTCAACCTTGATCTATCCATCTATCAATCCATTCCACCATTGGATCATCTTCTTTTCATATATCCTTATTTTGTTGTCTGTTCTATTAAGTCTTTAGGCGTCGAAAGATTGAATCATCCACACGGGTGAAAACCCCATATCAGGTTGTAATCCTCATGAACAAAGAACGGCATCAGAAAGACTTGTTTGAGGATCCTTGTTGCCTTTCTTGTCCGGATTTATAGGAGTCTCTTCTTCTCCTCTTTAGGGATTGTCCGAGGGCTAAGCTGTTGTGGTCCAAGTTGGTCCCTACTACTCATCAAGCTACTTCCTTTTAACTGGATTGAGCGGGTTGGTTATTAAACAACTTAAGTGGGAGCAACTACCGGGGTTTTGATATTCAGTGGAATGCTCTTTTCTTGACTACCGTTTGATAGTTGTTGAAATAGAGGAACTCGCGTACTTTTAATAACACAGATTTGGTGGTTGACATGTCCAGGTTCGTTTTGGCCCGATACGCCGAGCTAGATGCTGCCTTCAAATGCTAGGGTGAGGAGCATGCTCTCCCACTAAAGAGAGTGGTAATGGTGAAATGGATTCAACCCCTGCCTGGATGGTCCAAACTTAATTGCGACAATGCCTCGAGAGGGACGCAAAGTCTTGCTTCCTCTAGTGTAGCTATTATAGACTCGTTGGGCTCTTGGATCTCAAGCTTCGCAATGAACTTAGGCAATGAACTTAGGCAGTTCCACTGCCCCGACAGCGGAACTTTGGGGCTTCATCCATGGTCTTGACCTTGTCTGGGATAAAGTCTTCACAAAATACATGTCGAGGTTGATTCACTTCTGATTATGGAGTTAATTAACAAAGGTGTGTGCCCATCTCATCCACTATTCAACCTAGTTGTGAGATGCCAAGACTTCCTTATTCGTGACTGGGTTGTCCAGTTTATCCATATTTTTCGGGAAGGGAATCGGGTAACTAATACGCTAGTTAATTTTGCCTTCTCTTGAGGTTGTTTGTCACCGGCTCGTCACCCTCTTATTTCTGTTCGTTCTTTCCTTCTTGATGTTATTGAAGGCGTTTGTTTTGCTCAAATAACTCGGATGTAATATTTCTTTTCTTCTATAATTAACGCTCGACATAGGGTCTCACCCCTTTCAACCAAAAAAATAGTAGGATAAGTTGTAAATTAAAAGTGCAAATGACAAGTTAAATTTAAACACTTTAAAGTGCAAATCAAGACTCAATTACTATTCAATTGGCACGAAATGAGAAAAATTGAACGCTTTTATAAATTTACACACTCCTAATTCATTGAGAAATAACTTAACCTACTAATCAATTGGCACGAAAAGAGTAAATTTGTACGACTAAGATGAATATGTACACAACTAAGATGAATATATATTTTTCTAACTGACACGAACCTTAAATTTATATATTTATGTACGACTGATGCATGTGCAAAACATTTTTTTAAGTATGCACGACCGATGGACAATTTTTTACTAAATTGCATACACGACTACAAATACATACACATGACCGAAACTTTCAAAATTTTATGTTTATTTTTCCATTTCTAGTCGTGCATACAAAAATATATCCGTGCAGGTAGATTTTGGATCACAGTGCATATGCACGATTGATGCATGTGAATTCAGATCCTCTCCATATATACTCCTCCTAATATTTTCCTAATGAATGAATATCAGCCCCTATATTAGATTAATGGCTAGGATTTATTTTGTTAACATTAAATTGATATGCTCACTTGTTTCTTTTTCCTTCCAAAAATGCCAGATTTGAGGGAAGCTATTACAAATTATTGTTTACTCTCTACCACAGTAGGTATACTCTTGTCGCCTCCAACATAACACAACCCTCTCGCCGCCGCAGTCGAAGTCATTTTGACGCCCCTTGGATGGAACCGACTATCAGGTGACAACCTTGGAGGATCTCACCGGAATTTCGATGATCGTTTGAGACCTTCCATGCTCGGTTGATGATTCATACTCGTATAATCTGGCGATGTTGTCGAGTTAACGTGTTCTCGTGGCTTTGATATTTCAAGCTCCTTGGATATCACCAGAGATGCGACAAATAATGCACATCCAGATTTAACCGATTACAAATTATCTAGAATTATATCAAATTTAGCAATTAAACACCAAACCATAGGTATCCGAAACTAGAATCAATAGAAGAGAAAAAACTTACGGTATACGCAAAAGGACTTTTTTGAATTAAGTCTTCACTCGAAGATTACATGATTGCGATGAAAGGAGTGAAAGAACTAGGTGATGCAACCGTCCATGTGTTATCCGGTATGTTTCTTCATATTGAGACCTATTTGTGATGAATTCCACGTCTCTGAGTACTTACCAAATGAATGAAATAAGCTCTATTTTGAGGATTTAGCTTTGTCTAATCTAGGTCTATTTGTTTTAGTTTGTGTGAAATGCCTCTAGTTTCATAAATAATTCTACAATTGAAGCTCCGTTATTGAAGTTGCTGTAAATTGAAAAATGGCACCGGAACAGGAAGATTTTTGGTAAGGAAAAAGAAGATGAGGAAGTGTGTTAAATTAATGTTAATAAAGCAAATCCTAACCATTGATCTAATCTAATGGCTGATATTCATTTATTAGAAAAATATTAGGAGGATGATATTTGGAGAGGATCCAAATTTGATGCATGTTAATATAAAATTGATACGAATTATGCTAGTAAATTGCTAATAAAATATAAAATCATTCATAAAATGTGTATGAACATGATTACTTTCCATATAAGCCATGCGAATATATATGTCAGTTTAGTAGGATTATTGGGGATTATTTTGAGGATTTTCATCTTCAACCATACTTTTTTATTGAAGAGGATTAAAAATTTTCCACTTTCATGTCCAATAGTTCTATAATTTTCAATAATCTCCTATAACCCTTACTTTACCATATACACAATTATGGTAATAAAGTGTATATGAACGTTCCCTTATATATCCGATCCCTCCGTGCTTTAATATGACAATCAAGTGTTTTTATTTCTTTTATATATATAAGACCGGCATGTACAAATCTAGGCCGGTTCGTCCGGGAAAAAACATGGGCATGAGCAGTTAGTTTGACCCGTTCGAGTCTGACCCGTATTTTGGTGGGACGGGTATCGGTAAACACTTAGCCCACGGGCCAACCCAGCTCGTATATAGTTTTATGCATATAATTTGTTCATATATATATATATATATACACACATAATTTAGTTTGTGTCGAGTATTTATTACTCTGATTTTTCATTTAGTTTGTCTTGAGTATTTTGATGAGTTATACTTGTTTGTAATACAAGATTGTAGGGATAACTTGACTATAAAAGTATTATTTGATTGAACATTTGTGTTAAATACATTATTACTTGTTTTGTATGATACAACCTGGGATAATAAACGATCAATCAAGTACATACAGGCCATCTAGGCCGGCACGATAGCCCACCCGCTTTTTACCTGGGTGGACATGGGCAACGTTTGTTGCCCGGACATGGCGGTCCGCACCTTCCGTTTAAAGGTTTAAGTTATGGCCCGACCCGAATCCAACACGAGCCCGCTTTTGTACAGGTCTAATAGGGGTGTCAATGGGTCGGATTTGGGTCGGGGAGTACCCTATTCATCCCCATTCCCATTTAATATAATGCCCCCCGTCCCCATCCCCGTACCCGTCAGATATTCTACCCCATCGGGGAATCCCCGTCCCCGTATAATTTCTGCATTTTAAAACTTTATTGGTTTTCCCCATAAAAATCTTCATCCCCGTTTAACTTTTAGGAGTTTGACAAAAAAATATTGACTCGGATAATAAATGTGAAATTAGACCATAAAATACAAAATTGTTACTTTGTTTAACTATATAAATAACAAAAAAAAAACACGAGTAAAAAAAGAAAGAAGAAAATTTCATTTTAAAAACAAAAATTTTACAAAGTTAAGTTATACCCTCTATATTATTAGGTTTCGTTCGTTCAAGTAGTATCGAGAACTGTAGTAAAAACTTGTGTAAACGAAATTAATTATATCTTACTAACATTTAGATTACGATTTTAAGATAAAGTATTATATTATTTTATCATTTTAATTTTACGGTTTAGAATTTAGATTGCACATCAAAACACGTATCTAAAAGAGTAAGACACATAAAAAAACACAACATGTAGTGGGATGTGCATTTGATCATCGTAATTTGACGTTCACGACATATTTAAAAATTTCACGAGGTGTTATACTCATATGATCGAAAACCAAATTAATATAGGTTACCATTTGTATAATTTACACATATAATTATCAAATAAATATTTAACATTAAAATACATTTTGTGTAAGTAGGAACAGGTAATATTAACGTACAAAAGTTTATATAGCTTGAAACTATAATAACCATCCATAATTTTTGAATTATTTATGAAACTACAAAAAAAAAATTGCAATATAAATTACAATTTGTTTATATATATCCCCGACAGATTCTCCGTCGGAGATCCCATCGGTAACCCGTAGGTCGGATCCCCAACGGGGTCGGATTCGAATCGGAGAGCGGGGCGGATACCCTATCTTCATCCCGTTCCCATCCCCTAGCGGAGAATCAAAGTTTTCCCCATCCCATCCACGGGAGAATCAAAGTTTTCCCCATCCCATCCACGTTTAAAATTCCCATGACGAATAATACCCCCAAATTTCGGGTAATCCCCTCCCCATTTACGGATAATACCCACAATTTGCGGGTAATCCCCTCCCATTTACACCCCTAGGTCTAATATGTATATATCACGGTGGATCTTGTTTGTGTTTAATGCATTATGTCAGTAAATGATGCGTGAGCCAACAAATTTCACACAGTAACCTCTCGGGATAACATCTTCATGGTAAGAATTAGATTAGCAGCTCGTAACCCCCAATTCCCCATAGTGACAACATGAGTTTAACAATCAAACTGATGAAAAAGAACATTACACTCAGCGAGCAAACAACGTGTGAGGCTTGAAGAAGAGAGAGCTCAGAACTTTTCAACCTCGATTCCATCTCGAAGGACCTCATAAGCATCTCGGCTCCTCGACTTCTTCATCCCTGCCGTGAAATACAACTTGTTCTTTTCGATTGAAATGCACGTCACTTTAACCCACACCCACACCTTACTTTTCATTCCTTGTATCTCACTAAGCTTTCCTTTCTCCAGATGCCCAGTCACCGTGTTGTCGAATCGCAACACAGATGAGTCCTTGTACCTCACTTCAGATACTTGGTGTAAATGCACTATCAGCTTTCCGCTCTTCTCATCAAACTCGTAATGTGTGGCATCTCGAGGGAAGATTCCCACTGGTATGTCATACTCTTTTAGAAACTCAGGCAACGGCTGCTGCATTTTTCCTGCAATTTTAATCACCATGACCATTCCATTCAATTACAATTCTGAGACAAACAAGACCATAGTTCAGTTGTATAATCAAGAGAGGCAACAAATGTCAACTATGTCACTAATGTTTCAGCTTACTGATGCATTAAGCTAACAGATGGATTAGGAAGCAATGACCTACTCCTGCAGGATAGAGAAGGAAAGATGTCAAACCTTTGACTTTGTTGACGAGCCACTTGGCACCATCACCAATGCTGCTCGACATATTCTAATTACAAACAGAGATGGCTAACGTTAGTGAGATGTTCGAGACTTGTCGAAAACAATACAGATTTCAATACCATTTATACATTTCCAACTAATGGCATGCCATAGTGAAACTTGTACGGGTAGCATATAAGCTCTTGATTGCACTAAAATAGTTGATGACTTGACATAAGGAAGTAGGTCATTAAGAAAACATTTTCCTTGGAGCATCAATGGATTTATTGGAACTTAATCATAATAAATTCAGACAATCAAGAGATAATGCACACTAAAACCCAAGCATACACTTGGAATCACAAAACTTGCCCACCATCAGCACTCAGCAGCATAAGTCCCTATCTACAATTTACAAATCACAAAGTACTAGATTTCTTATTTATAATCGTGAAAAACAGACATATAGCAACATCTTCAAAATCCCAGTAGCAATTAACTCTTGAATACTTTGTAGTATCCTCCGTCAATTCTTGACACAATCAAATTGTTTATTTGGAAAGTCAACCATAAATAATTCAAAACATCAAAAGGTAATCATCATTAAAGACGTTATCCGTGAATCATGAGCCAGGAATCAACCCCAAAACATGTATTCTCTGAAATCTAAACTACAAAAGGAATTAATGAGGAAGTCAGATTACCCAAGATCACAATCGACCCAAACGATAAAATCGAAATATACATTGTATGATTAGAACAGAGACGGGAAAAGGGACTCACGTTGAGGTCGTCTCCGACGGAGTTGAACTCCTTATTGGCCTTTTGACCGATCCAGTAGGATCCAACCTTGTTCATTATTTGATCCATAGTCGTCTCCTCCCTCAATGAAGCTAAGAGCACGGATGATTCTCCTTCTCAAGCACCGAAGAAGAAAAGAGAAGAAAAGACAACCCGAAGGGCGACGAAGGAATGGTCATGGGGTTGTTGTCAAAATTGACGACTTGTTCAATTGTCATTGATGGCGAAGGAAGGAGTCTTACCCCCTAATCTCGCATCTTTAGGTTTTGGGTATTCTAATGGGTTAGGCTTTGCCCCTTGCAAATGTTGTGGAGATCGTCCATTCCAGTTAATGACCTTTTTTTATCGCCACAAATAACGACCTTTTTCTGTATGTTTGCTAAGGGGAACCTCAAGACGAAGGCCAAGTTCATCGGAGAAGTTTATTGATAAATGAAGCCAGATTTTATTGCATAGCTAAGCATGTATTTTTTTGGTAACTAGCTAAGCATGTATTTATTGAACGAATTTATAAGTTCGATCACGTCCATGGACGTTTTATCAAACGAAGTTGATTTTTCCCACAAAAAAAAAAAACGAAGTTGATTTTTCTTTTTTTTTTTTAAAAAAAAAACGGAAAGCGATTAGGAAAAACTATATTTTAGAGGTAGTCTATCCTAAAACATCCTTGCGGATGAGAACACGAAGTTCGGGGTCGTCAGAAAAAGATGTGTTGAGGGTCGAAATTTCCAAATGGCTCCATCGGTCAGCAACACAGTTGATTTCTCTTAACGTATGTCTAACCAAGACTTCTCAAAGAAGCGAAGATCCAGTCTAGAGTCGGATACGATCATCTCAACCTCATAGGGACAACTCCAAAGTCCTTGGAGTGCTTTGATAACACATTGGTTATCACCCTTAATTTCAATCTTTTTAATATTTAACCTTATTGCTTCTTTCAGACCAGCTTTTAGCGCAAATCCTTCTACTTTAATTACCGAGTTAAGTTATTTTTCCTAGCGTCCAAGCTAATAACATCACCGTTATGATTTCGTATAACAAAGCCGATAGAAGTTATACCCGAATCAAGTTTTGATCCATCAAAGTTGAGTTTGTGAAATCCACGTTTTGATTTTTCCCATTTGATGTTATTTTTCTTCCTTGTTATGGAAATGTTGTTCTTTTGAAGATATTTAAATTCGAATTCATCCTCATCCGTAAAGCGAGAATTTTTGTTAAGAAATTGGTTTTTGATGAAGTTTAAGATGTTGTGATCTGATCCATTGTCATTATTGTTAAAAATAATTTTATCCCTAAAGTACCAAATACTCCACCATATAGTTGTAAGGCGTGTAAAATTTTTCATCCCAATCTTGTTTTTTATTTCTAGCAAGAGATCGGATGCTTTTTTGTTTTCCGTATTGATGGTATTAAGATTGGTTAATATAGTTTTGTCAATTTTAGCAATCACATTTTTATTGTATGGGTACTCAAAAAAAGATGTGTCAAGTCTTCAAGATGATGGTTGCAAAATTCACATTGTTTTGTAACCGCAATTCTTCCTTCGTTAAGTTTTCCTTTTGTAGAGATATTGTTTCTTGAGATTCTCCAAATAAAATTTTTAATTTTCGGTTGTGTATCCATTTTCCAAATCCAATCGCATGAGTAGTCAGTTAGCCAACAAGACTCATTCTCGATCATTTCCGATGCAGATTTAGTAGAGGAACATCCATTCTTGTTGCTTCTCCAATATAATCTATCTTGGATTTCGTTTGTCGGGATAATTGTTTCCATAATTCTTTTTCTAATTGATGGGTTAATAATGTTCTGAAGTTCATTTTCAATTTTTGTGACATCTCAATCGTTAGATTTAATGAAGTGGCTACCTTTAGTATGAGTGTTAATTAAATTGATGTTTTTGACCAATTTAATGAGAGGAGTCGTTGTGACTCAATTATCTTGCTAGAAATTAATGGTTTTTCCATTACCCACCTGCCAAATAATTCCGTTTTTAAATTCGGATTTTAATTTTATTAGGTTTTTCATTGCCAAGACGCTTGACCTTTAAGATGATAATGTAGTAAATTGATATTTTTTAAGTATTTCTCATTCACAATTTTGACCCAAATATTGTTTGGTTCAGCAAGAATTTTCCAAAGGAGCTTCATTTGGAGAGCTTTATTTGTTGTAAGGGATTTTCTTAGTCCCAAACCCCCGTTCTTTTTTGGTTTACAAATTGCGTCTCAGCTAATCATTGGTCTATGGTTGTCACCTTTGTTCCGAAAGAATATTTTATACGTTTTATCAAGTTCATCCAAATTGTGCATTGGTATCATAAAGCTTTGCATTGTAAAGGCCGGTTTGGTCGCTAAGTTATGCTTTATAAGTATGTTTCTGCCTTCTTGTGATAAGGAGTTTGCTTTCCATTTGCAAAGTTGTAGCTTGGTTTTATTGTTTATGTTACTAAATGTCTCTTTATTGACTCTTCCGTTGATAATTGGGCACCCAAGATAGCAGTCAAGAGTGGTAGTGTGATCCATATTTAGTATACTTTTTAATTCTGTGATGCATCTCTCACTTGTGTTTTTTGTTGTTTGGAACGTGGATTTGAGATAATTGATCTTTTGTCCAGAGATAGAGTAGTATGTTTCGAGAATTTATTTCGTTCTAAGACATGAGTTTGTGTTTGCTTTAGTGAAAATAATCATATCATCAGCAAATGATAAGAATGAGATTGGTGTTGCATTTTTGCAAACGGAGAATCCCATATAATTGTCGTAATTATTACAATCACTTTGAAGCATTTGTGTAAGAATTTATGCTCCCAAAATAAATAAGTATGAGGATAAAGGATTACCTTGTCTAAGCCCTTTTTCTAGAAAGAATTGGTTAGTTGGTCCATTATTTACAAGGACCGAGAATGATACCGTGGAGATGCATTCCTTGATCCATCCCACAAATTTATCATTAAAACCAAACTTGTTAAGAATACGAATAATAAATTTCCAAAAATGACTTGGTCGTACGCTTTTTCCATATCAAGTTTAATGGCGGTCCATGCTTCCTTACCCTTCTTAGATCGAAAAGAATGGAAGATTTCGTGTGCTATAAGAATGTTATCATGAATTGACCTTTTGGTTACGAAAGCTCCTTGGAGAGGATGGATAAGTTTTGACATGATGGGTTCCATTCTATTTGTGATGATTTTTGCAATGATTTTGTATATTGTTGAGTAAAGACTAATAGGTCTGAAATGGTTTATTGTTGTAGGGTTGTCTTTTTTGGGATTAGTGTTATAAAAGAATGATTTATTTGTTTGAGTAGTTTTCCACTTCCGAAGAAGTTTTAACTGCTTTTGAAACATCAGTTCCCACAATGTGCCAATATTTCTGGTAAAACCCGGTAGGCATACCATCTGTTCCCGGTGATTTATCACAACCAATGTCAAAGATAGCACTTTTAATTTCCTCATTTGATGGCGGTTTTGTTAGACTTTCATTGTCTTTGATACTAACTTTATTCTTAATGAGTTGAACCTTTTCTTCCAAAAGATTTGTATTTAGTGGGGTTATCAAACGATGTTGATGAGATCTAAGTGTAAAATTATAAACATATATCTTTTTTAATATAATTATTTGTAGGCTATATTTATAATAAATTATTTAGTAAGCTGTCATAATTTTTATATGTTTCACAAGCTTGTGGATGAAAAGAATATAAGGTAATATATGCTACTTTAATTTCTATAAGCTATCTTAGGGTGTGCTTGGCGTGTAGGTTGAGGATTTCAACTCTTCATTTGTTCGCTAGAAAAGAATGACGAGGATGAAGGAGATGATTTCGGTCGAAGTTTATTCATCAATAGATATTCCCACAATTACAGGGATGAAATGAGAATGAAATTGTTTGATCTCATTTATACCTTTTAAAACATTTCCAACAATTGTTTTATCAGTTCTCGTCGTCACATCTGACTAAGTCATTGTAAGTAATAAGTTGATGACAAAAAAAAGAGGAAGAAGAAAGGAACATAATCCATGATGATAGGTAAATTTGAATGAGAGTAAAATCAACTAGTTCAATTGCAAACCCTAAATTTTGGAACTGTAGGAACTTCTTTGATGATTGTTTTGGTTGGATTATTGGGGAGTCGTTTGTTAGATATATTTGGGTGTACCACCGGAGTTCAGAAAAATAAAAATGAAGATGAAATAGAGACAATAGAGGAGGGAAGCAAATCAACTACATAATTTATTGTTATGCGTTAAGTGATTTTTTTTTAATTTGGTACCCGTTTTGTTCACTCCCTTTATGCTCTAGTAATTTATTTACACCAAACACTCAACATCTTTAATTTTATTTCATCCTCTTCATCTTCACTTTATTTACGGTAATTCTCGTTTCATTGAACATGCCCTTAACCTATTATCTTTTTTCATAAGATTCATAAGCTTGACAAGCTTCCATAAGCTAAGATAACAAAATGAATGCCCCGTTAACTGGTTGGCGTAGTAAGACTTTGAGTTTTGTAGGGTTGAGTTACATTGGCTCAACTAGTCTTTTCTTTGATACATGTTTACATAATCACTACTCTTTCTCTTCCGAAAGATATTTGTGACGACATTGATAAGTTAATCCGGAATTTTGTTTGGGGTCACACTTCTTCTTCCCGTCCTATGCATACTATCTCTTGGAGCGTCTTTTGTCATCCGAAACGTTTGGGAGGTCTTGGCTTGCGTCGCATGTGTCTCTTTAATCAGTCTGTTATTAGGAAGTTGGGTTGGAGATTTCTTAAAAAATGAGGACAACACGTGGGTTGCTATTTTGAGCAATAAATATTTACGTAATAACCTTGTTTCTCATTCTGCTAATTCTCACATATGGACAACCATCTTTGCGTCCCTTCGATCGGTTGTGTTCCAAGGATGTCGGTGAATATTTGGTGATGGAGTTGATATCCGGATTTGGGACGATCTTTGGCTCCTTGATCAACCGCTACGAAGTATTTGTTATTAGTGCGGATTCTGGTCATCTCTCCTCTAATGATTCGGTCCAAAGTTTTTTGGTTTGATTTGTCTCGTTGGCGTATCTGAACTTCAACAGTGGTTGCCAGTTTATGTTATTGCTCGTTTAACTTCCCTTAAACCTATTGACAGTATACATGGTTCTGTAGCAGATTCTTCTTGCTTCTCTCTACGTGATGAGGTAAGTTGGTCTTTTACAACAGATGGTTGTTACTCTATTTCTTCAGCGTACAAACTATTGTCACAAGAGTATGCTCATCATGGGGCGTATAGTCCAACCTTCCACAATTTATGGAAACTTCACATTCGAAGAGGGAATGGCTCTTCATTTGGAAGTTACTTCATGGTGGTGTCCTTTCGGCTTCAGAACGCTTTTCCGCCATCGAAGCTGTACTACCAAATGTTCTTCTTGTTTAGAGCATGTTGAGACGTTGCTACACTTGTTACGTGATTGTCCTAAGGTACGGTGTATGTGAAATCAACTTCGGACAGATATGTAACATGACTTTCTTTATATAACACCATTGTGGGATAGTTACGAGGTAAGCTTTTTTCAAACCCTTATTACTCTAATAATATGATAGACATGAAAAAGGAGAAACTTGAAGTTTTTAGGATAAATCGATTGTTATTAAAATTTTAGTGTGATAACCATAGCAGAACACTATATTTCAACAAAAATGGAATTATTATTTTTTTTCATTCTATTTTGACATATATTTTAAAATCAGATTTGTACACCGAAATATGTTTTAAAGGCGACCGCTTCCGTCCTTCACTTCGTCGGTCCCTCACAAAGTCACAAGTTGCATTGCAAATTGCAGGCACAGCCTCTATGCAAGTTGGCATTATAAACGCGGAACAAAAGCTGCAACTTGCATCTATTTTATGTCTGCTTCCATGGAAATTGAATACTCCGTAGTACGTTTGCCATCACCATATACCATCCATGAAAAATAAAGGGAAAGCAAGTTGTTGGGAGCACCTCTTTTTATGCGTGATTGCATATCCATCCAGCTGTCTCCCACCTCCTCACTTGCTCCATCTTCATTCAAACTTCAAACCATATCAAAGCAGCTACAGAGATGAATTTTTATGACTCCATTCACATGGTGCATTCATTTCTTGATTAACTCTCTCAAATGCACAAACAAATGACACAGTTTCTTTTTATAACAATCACAGTAGACCGCTACAAAAAAAACCAATCTCCCTTCCCCGCCCCAATGCTCGGGAGATGGTAAAAAAAAATCACTGCGTCTAAACAAGCCATTCTACGCTTTGGGAAACAAAACTTTCAAAATCAGGCATAAAAAAACAGTCATAGTTAAATCTCACGCGGTTCATTCCGGTTTCTTCTTCTTTCTCTTCATCGGTGCGCCCCAATTCTCCGTGATCTGAGCCAGAGACTGCAAATTGCATCTCACGATCGTGTCAACAAACAGACACGTCTCCTCTTTTGTATTCCCCGCCGGTGTATCAACCACATACGACTCCACAACCACCGTCCGTTGCTCCTCTCCGTCACCGACAAGGTGCAGAGTAGTAACGGAGCGATAGTTGCTCAGCCGGTGGTCCCCTCCGACGACGCTAAAACTGATGACATGGCGATCATCGTCTAAGATCTCAAGCCGCTCGGTGCTAGTACCGGCAGGGAGGCCGGAGATGACGTGGACTCGGCGGAGACATCCGACGGCAAGATCAGCTCCATCAAGGAGATGACAGCTCTTTACAAAGTGTTTGTAGGCTTGTGGATAGTCGAATCGGCGAACGACGGACCAGACGGTGTCAATATTAGCTCGGATCTCCTGAATAACGAGGGAGCAGCACTGGTCGGGTGCGACGGCGTGAGAGTGGTAGCGAGCGACGGTTTCAGGGATATCAGTGGATGGATATGAGATCTGGTCGGAGTGGGAGGAGTTGCAGGTGGCGGAGTCAGTGGTGGGGTGGTGGTTGATGCGGCGGAGGACGGCGGAGGAATGGGGCATCGTGGAATGTAGATTGTAGTCTTGTATGGAGGGGGTTTCCGACTATGGAGGTTAGAGGCTAGAGGGTAGAGATGAGTAAAGAGGAACGGGGGTATATATAATAAAGAAGGATGTGGGACCCCTTCTCGTAAAAGAAGAAAGTGGGACCCAGTGGGGATTTGTTGCTATTGTGGAGTTGGGGCGTTGTTTGTCGTCGTTCACGTAGGGGATTAATTAAGGGACTTTGCAGCCAAGTTAAAGAGTTGAACCTGGACCTAGGTTTCGATTTTGGATTCAATACATGCCTTTCAAATAACCAAATAGATAGATTTAATGACTTGAACCTGGACCTACTTTTCAATCATTTTAATAATATAAATTCTATTTTCAAGTACGGCATTTTAACTCCTCCATGCTTTTTCTCTAAATTAACAACTTACCAGTATTTGTTAATTAAAAATTTTGTTAAATTAATAGATATATTTAAATTATTAATATATTATCTATCTATGTCATTTTATTTTATTTTTTTTTATCTTAACTAAAGATAGAATTTATATTAATGATCCTATTATCTATCGTGTTTCTTGTAGCTAATCCTTTTTACAGTTGGTATCACGTATAACAAACAATTTCTTCGTATTATATTTGTAAGTTGTAATTATAGCCTAAATATATATTTTTATTAATCCATCTTATAAGTTATAATAGATGGGCTTAGGTTAAACAACAAACGGAAGTCGTTGGTTGAGAAAGTGATGAAATAACTTGTTTTCCAATCATTTTTGAGCACATGCTCCTGGACCTAGTTTTCAAATTACAATAATATCCTGCCATATTTATTTCGTTTTTAATTTTGAATGACAAGCAAGGTTTATCTTACTTGGTAAAGTAGGAGAGCATCTACATCCTACATATTATGAGTTTTTTAAAAAATTTTAAGATACTTCTCATGTTAGATATTTGTGTGAGAATCAAAGTAAAAGTACATTTTTATCCCTTTATTTTTTTATAGAATCCGCCGCTTGGTTGAGCGAAATCTTCTCACGTTGTTTGAGAAGTAGTTGTTGCAAGATCTTCATCTTCAAAGTACTTGAAAGTTGTTGGAGATCTTCAAGAATCTTTACCGTAATTTCTCTTCAACAAACTTCTTTCAAGTTGATGGAGATATTCTCTTATGATCTTATCTTCAAACTCCTTCAACCGAGATCTTCTCTCCTAGATCTTTGCGCCGGTTAGATTGTATCTTCGAAAGCCTTCATCCGAGATCTTCTCAATCTTCTTGTTTGGGTTTGTTGGCTTTTGAAGATCTTCTCCTAGATCTTCTCTCTTGGTTGTTGTAGGTGTTCGTGTGTTGTAATAAAAACTCTTAGCCGAGCTCTTCCCTTGTCATGCTATCCAAGACCTATACACACTTTAAAAAACAAACCAGAACATGCAATCTATAAATATAATCGATATTTGTTAGTTTATAAAACCGCATTTATATGTTAAGTCTTCCATCGTTTAAATAAACAATTCATATCAAAGGCGGAGTTATCAATCTCCCCCTTGATGGAAGACAAAACAAATATTGTACCTGCATTCAATGTTAGATATATGTATGCATATAAATATTTCGAAAATGCAAAATGTAGTAATGTTGGATCGATCGCATAATTTCTCCCCCTTTGTCTTTCAACAAGAGAGAAAAATAATTAAGTACGGGAGTTAAATATTATAGACCCAAAGTGTAAACAAAACAAAGTTTTAAAATCAGCCCACAAACGCGTTTCAAGGCCTTGAAGTTTAAAACAAAGAAAAGTTGAAGCGCATGTCAAGACCTTGACATCCAGTTTCAAGACCTTGAAATCGATTTCAAAGCTTTGAAATCTATAACTAGTTGTCTTCGTAAAATTTCTTCCTCCACCTTGACTAGGTTGTGCCTTTGCTTCTGTTTGTGACCTCTGCCTCTAGTTGCCGTTTCCTTTTTGCATTACCGTACTCCTTGACAATTGCATACTCTTTATTTGTCAGAATGGTTGGCTCGACATGAGTAGGATGAAGGATATGTTTGTTCTACACACTACGTTGACAATTCAGCAGAACATTTTAAGCTTTCTTTTGTGTATGTTGAGCTGCATCTTCAGTTAAGGGCATGATTTTTCCTATGGCAGTGAGAGTGAGGGCATTCAATAGAAACATTTGGTTTATCTTGGCATGCATCACTGATAAAACCGCATGACTGGCATCCATCTTGCTAAGCATGTCCAACTAAAAGTCAATCATTTCCTAGTTCAGAGTGTCCAATTCCAACTCTAATCCATCCAACCTCAGATGTATGTTAATTCATAGAATAAAGTGTTTGCCTACTCTCATAATACATATGATTTCAGCGTACAGAAGCTTAAATCAATGTGATCAAGCCAAGTAACCTACCCCTTTTACATTCCTTATACCCGGTGTACTACGTCACCTACATAGTCAGGGTACGACTCATATAATAATCTAAAGACATTTATCTTTATAAGTTTAATAATTACATCACGTGGTATATGATTACGCTAAAAAATAACCATATTTCGAGCATGCCATATGAAATAGACCGTTGTAGCCAATGCAAATCTCATGGCAGCTACCTTTCGGTGTTTGGTCTTCCTTCTCGTACGGAGCCATCTCAACGTAATATCGATAGTATTCAGTCCTGATGCCATGTTAAACAAGCTTCGAATCTCCCTCCAGATGAACTTAGAATATCGACATTTGAAGAATAAATGATCATGTGATTCTTCATCCAGTTGGCAGAGATGACATATCGGATCAACTTGTAGGAATGTCATCCTATCACGAGTTGGCAATCGCTTAATAGCCGCCATCCAGGTTATACATGCATGTCTTGGTGTGATTCTGCTATCCCATATTACACTATCCCATGCAACTTTATCTCCTCTACTCCGAATAAGATGATACGCTTTGGTGACCTTAAATTTTCCACCCGTCGATAGCTGCTCCAGTATGGTATCCATATCATCATCTTCATTACTATTTTGTTTCATAAGATCTCTGCTGCGTATGATAGCCTTAATCAAACCTGAATCTCTTCGGTGAGGGAGCCAATCTTGCGCCTCAATTACTTGAAGATATCGATGGTGGACCCACTTAATCCACAAGCTATCTCTCCCTTCATGTATATGACAATAGTGCTTGCACATATATGCAACATTCCAGGCTCGTATGTCCAGTAGACCGAGTCCACCTTCTTGTTTGGGCTTGCAAATCTTTTCCCAGGCAACTCGAGGTCTTGACCATAAAAATTGCCGCGTTATTCGTACTAAACGATCTATCACAACTCCTGGAAGTGGCAACATCGATAGCCAGAAACTCTCCACTCCTTGAAGTACTGATGATATGAGTTCAATTCTCCCAGCAAATGACAAATGCTTTTTGATCCAGTTTGAAATGTACTTGCTTATCCTATCCAATAATGGCGTATATTCAGCAGATCTCAGCATGTGCGGCGCCATTGGAATCCCAAGGTATCGGAAAGGAAAAGTTCCCATGCAGAATCCAGTAATCCTACGTAAATCTTCTTGTTCCTCACTTGATATTGATGCCACGAACATGGATGATTTGCCCAAGTTTACTTTCAGTCCGCTCATTCCTCCAAAACGATGCAATGTGCTCATCAAAATCTCCACTGAAGGCTTATCTCCCCTGCAAAATAAAACGATGTCATCGGCATAAGCTAAATGTGCTAACCTGAGTTCCTTGCAATGTTGGTGGAATCTGAAGCGTGTTTGGTTCGTATTTGCCTTAAGCAGTCTAGAAAACATCTCCATGCAGCATACAAAGACCAATGGTGATATCGGATCTCCTTGCCGAAGTCCCCGTTTGCCCTTAAAGAATCCATAAATCTCCCGATTAATTTTGATTGAGTATGTTGCAGTAGATACACACACCATGATCCAATTAATAAACCTTGTTGGGAACCCAAGCGTAGTCATCGCATATCTCACAAACTTCCACGATACCGTATCGTATGCCTTTGCAAGATCTACGTTTAAGAAGCACCTTTTACTGTCCCTCTTAACATTATACCTTCGAAGAATTTCTTGTACCAAGAACACATTGTCCGATAGCAGCCTTCCAGGTACAAATGCCGCCTGAGCTTGATCTATTATATACTTCAAACACGGATTCATTCTTCCTGTCATGATCTTAGATATGATTTTATACACAACATTGCAACATGATATAGGTCGAAAATGTTCAACCCTTCTTGGACTATCATTCTTAGGTACAAGAGAGACAATAGTATGGTTGATTTGGCCCAACAACTTACCATTTATGAAGAATTCCTTTACCGCTGCACATACCTCACTACCAATACTATTCCAAGCTGATTTAAAGAAACTCGATGTGTATCCATCAGCCCCTGGTGCCTTATTTTCTGAGATACTCCACAATGCCTCTTTAATTTCACTGTTAGAAACCGGTAAAATGAGGCTATCAGCATCTTCTCTTTTTATCTTCGGTCCAATTGCAATTTCACCTTCTCCCGGCAATTCGACCTCTTCAAGTGTACCAAATAGCCCTTGGTAGAAAGACACAAATGCTTGAGCAACCTTAGCGGAAGACTGTGTAGCAATGCCATCATGCCCAATAATAGATGTCACTTGACATCCCAATGATCTTGCTTTCATAATTCCATGGAAATACCTTGTACATCTATCTCCCTGGATCATAAATTTGGCTTTAGCCTGCTGGGACAGGAAACTGTACTCCGCATTGTTTAGACTCTCCATTTTCCGTTTGGTTATATTGAGCTGCTCTCTAACTTGACTCGTCGGGTTAACTCGAAATAATTCCAAGGTTTCACTGTACTCATTAGTTGCACGTCTCGCCTTTTCCGTAATGTGTCCAAAATGGAGTTCATTAAGGCGACGTAAAGGTATTCGCAAACCCTTCAATAACTGGCATAGACGGTATTGATAAGTGCCCCTGAAGTTATATATCCAATGCTCCCTTACTAACTCCTGAAAGTCCTCATGATGTACCCACATATTAAAAAACTTAAACTGCCTGCTTATACCATTCATTTGTCGGTGAATCTGAGCTATAGCAACCTTGTGATCCGAAAACTGCCATTTCTCCAAGAACTGAGCCTTACAATATAACCCCTGGTCCATCCATGTGCTATTCACCATAATTCGATCGATCTTGCTCCATATTGTACCATTCGTCCATGTAAACTTTGATTCATCCATTGTTGGAACATCAACAAAACCCAAGTCATAACATACTTCTTGCAGTGGTACACATTCATATTGCTTTACTAATTGACCATTAATACGTTCATCTGCATGCATGACATTATTGAAATCCCCTAAAACAATCCATGGCATACCACTGTTCGCAATTACCTCCCTCATACCATCCCATACGTCCCTCCTCGTCGTTACTCGATGCTCACCCAGAACATAAAAGACTCCAAATTTTAACCCCGTAACCTTGCATGTTGCCATGCAGACAATGAACTGTACATGCACACGTAAAATTTGCACCTCCAGATTAACGGGATTCCATATGACAAGTATACGGCTTCTTTCGTCAAGATCAAAATTGTGAACATGGTGCCAGCCTGGGAATTTCCTTCGCAATATAACCTGCACATCCGTTACCATAGAGTCAATACGTGTTTCTAGTATACCACAAATATTTACCTTTAATTTATTGAGCATATTTTTTAATCCATTTTGTTTACGAGGATGATTAAACCCCTGAATGTTCCATGACATAATACTCATGTTGGACCCTTTCGTCCTCCTTTATGGATCTCTTTCACTTGTTGCTTCATCTTTAGACCCTCATCAATTTGCATGGTCGCCAACCGAGTACGTCTACGTGGTCCATCACTCGGTTCTCTTATAACAATGCCCTGTTTCACTTGCTTTTCAATAGATGCATTAAGTCTTCGAATTATTCTTCGTTTAGCACGTGACAAAGCCGGTGTGAACACCTCTTCATCAATCTCATCATTATCAGCACTCTCATGTTCTGAGGCATTGCTTTCCCCAGATTACACACTATTATCCTCTGAATTGGCATCATCATCAGATTCATCATTCAGTGCTTGTGAACCCATCGTCCCATTATCCGAACTTGAGTTCGTGTCCCCTTTTGATACTATCTCCTCATACGTGGCACCTTCATGTATCTTTTCTTTTCCCTTTGCTTTACACCTGGCCTCATTTGTGTTTCCAATATCCTTGTCTTCCACTTGGTTTGGATGAGCTGTAACTCGATCAGATGCATTTGCTTTCTGTGTCCCTGGATTATTGAGTACCTGTTTTACATTACCGACACTGTTAGTCATTTTATTAATATTAACACCTACCTTTGCTGCGTTCACAATATCAGGCTTAGATCCCTCTTGCCCAATATTCCTTCCAGTATCATTTTGTGTCACCTGACGCCTTCGGCCTTGCATTATCCTGGGACCTGCTTCTTTATTTTTCTCATTAAAAGCACATGTTTCATTTTTATGCCCAAATTGGAGGCATTTCCGGCAGTATTGAGGTTCATTCTCATATAATAAAGCACAATCCAAACTAACGCCATCATCAAAATCTAATGACACTTCCCGCAAAATATCTCTAGCAAAATTTACCTCTACAAGTATCCTAGCATATGAACCTCGTTTTCTATCCTCCGTTACATGGTCCATAAAAAGTGGTTTACCAATAAGGGATCCAATACGAGCAAGAATATTTGACGTCCAAAATTCGTTTGGTAATCCCGTAATACGCACCCAAAGAGGCATTGTAGCAATATCTTTTTGGTTAAACGCAAATTTGTCCGGAACATGTTTAAGCAATAACGGTCGATTAAAAATGAAATATGGTCCACCTTTTAAAACTTTGTCCCGTTCATCATCATTTAAGAATGTGAAAATCATCCATCCCGCTTCTATTCTAAATTTTACCTTAACACCCCATGATTTTATGACATTATTAATGGCAAAAAAACCCGGATAAAACCCTACATATTGTCCTAGCAATGTACTACCCCATACTTGTGATTTTGGCATGCCTTCCGAACATTTAATTGATATACGAGATGAAGATGGCTTAACAAAATGTAGTTTACCTCCTAATCCCGAATTCATGAAGATTTTGGAAGAGTTTCCCTTCCATGCTTGACGATCACCTTTACTCGAACCTGGCTGACCTAGTTTTGGGAATTCATTCCCTGGCAATCCAGCAATGAACTGTTCATTCGTCTCATTTACTATAGCCTTATCCGCCTTATCGCCATCGGACAATACATCACAAGTATCCTCCACATCTTCGCGCAATTCCTCAATGATGACATCATTACCGATAGCCTTACTACTATCATGACCTTGAACATTATTCTTATCGTTTGATCGCTTATCAACCACATTTTCATTTTTTAATGTCAATTCTTGATTTTCTAAACGTAAGGAAGAAATACCTTTTGTGGTTGATGACGACATCACTGGCTCCAATGGCACAATTTTCCCATGCAAAGAACCATCCATTGTTGAGATTCCAGCCATGGATGGGTTATCGTCTCTCCCCATGACCATTTTCCCACCAGTTTGTTTCGATTTCGTCTTAGCGGTTACCTTGACTCCAGGACGGCCTTCACCACTCACCAACTATTCCATATGTCCAGTATCGTAATGTGATACTTGATCGATAGTGTCCGATACATTTCCAACCTTTTGCGGTCTTAATTTCCCAAGTTCTTGATCTTCTTGGGTTGTTACATGATGCACAACCGAATCTTGATTTTCCACTAACTCATCCGTTCGACCTTGCATTAACGGTACACCAATGCGTGACGTTTCCGTGTCTGAACTCCCTTCACCATCCCTTAATTCATGGTCGGCGAGACGTTTTTTCTTTTTGGCCATCTCCGGTTTACAACTGGAGTCACACGCAAAATCACCAGTAATGAGTAGATTCAATAACACAACGACTTTTCAACAAATAATATGATATTCCGGCAATAATTCCAAGTGAAAAACCAGACGACGTGAATGAGAGATTCACTTGTCAAAAAGGTATAATTGGCATACGAGATCACCCAAAGCTTCTTGAGGGCAAGTGTAACTTGGACGAGTGAGTGTTACCGCCTCCATCCAACCTCGTCTCTGATACTGAAGGAGCTTTGGCTGAAGACATCACAACTAAATCCTTTCGTTTTTATTTCCACTCTCCATCTAGAGTTTTCTTAACCCCTAGACGTTCAAGACAATGTTCATCAATTTTCCCAATCGACACCTGCTAGTCCTCAGTAGAGATGTCGATGGAAAAATGAGAAAAATTTTTGGGGAGCAGATTTCCATAAGGTAAAGGAATGACTCTAGTGGAGTTAATGGTGTGAACCATGTGGTTTAAGATAAGGTTGGACAAATCAACATCTAGTCCAAACATAATTTGATAGATCAACTCTAGTGTTTGATCCGTCAACAGTTCTAGCAAATTAGCTCGGGGAATCACACATCGAACCAGCAGAGTAAAAATAATTTTGGCTTCTAGGGTTAAGGAGGTGTGAGTAAGTTGTCGAGAGGAGGAGTTTGGGAATCAGAAATTGTTCCTTTGCCAGCCTAATACTTTCAGATCGAGATGGATGACTGTAGGAGTGGTTGTAGAAAGCCCTAAAATCTGACATATAATTGTTGGTGTGAGAATGATGGATGTACCTTTTACTACTGTTTCAAGGGTTAGGGTTCCCCTATCCCTTTTGGTTGTTAGATTCACATAGAACAACCTAGTGAGTCTGGTGAAGGCGACATCTCCAATGTTAAGGACCTTCCAGACCGAGCAACCTTCCAGCAAAGAAATGCATGGTAACTGAAGAGTCTTTAAGAATTCCATATCCACGGGATCACACATGCATAGAGGTCGATTATGAAACCCGTCTAACCATGTTCTTTTTAAAAGGGCATGTCAAATCAATTTAAGGCATATCATCATCTAGATAGAATCAAGACCTTGATAACCGAATTTTTATTTTGCATGCTTCCCTAATAAATCACAACCAATTTTCAAAACAAAGATTTCTTTTCAAAACATTTTGAACGAAGAAAAGAGATAAGATAGATAGGAAATATTTCTTTTTAAAAGGGCATGCCAAATCAATTTAAGGCATCATGATCTTGATAGAATCAAGATCTTGATAACCGAATTTTGATTTTGCATGCTTCCTTAATAAATCACAACCAATTTTCAAAACAAAGATTTGAATTTTGAAAACAAAATTTTTGGTGAAAATTTTTGAAATTATTTTAAAATTATTCTTTAAAATGATTTAATGATCAATCATCTAAAAAGATGAAAATCAGAAATCCAATCCGTGTATATCACTTTAGTTTTTGAAATCTGTTTCAAGACCTTTTATTGCATTTCAAGACCTTGAAATGGAAAAGTAGACTATATTATACGGAGAAAATAAAACGATTTTATCCCCCTAAGATAATGCTTCCTTGTTCAACATACCAAGCTCCAATCTAATAAATTTGAATCGATCTTCATGTAGAGACTTAGTAAATATATCTGCAAGCTGGAAGTTAGTCGAAACAAAAGATATTGATACGTCACCTTTTTCAACATGATCACGTATGAATTGATGTCTTACGTCGATATGCTTTATTCTCGAATGCTGCACATGATTTTTAGTTATCGAAATAACACTAGTATTATCACATTTAATAGGTATACCTTTGAGATCAAAACCAAGATCACGAAGTTCTTAAGCTGTCCATAGAATTTGTGAACAACAGGCTCTAGCAGCTATGTATTCGGCTTCAACTGTGGATAGGGCAACAAAATTTTGTTTCTAGGAGTGCCAACTGATTAGGGATGACCCTAAGAATTGGCAACATCCTGAAGTGCTCTTTTTATCGACCTTATAGCCTGCACAGTCTGCATCTGAATAGCCAACGAGGTGAAATGATTTTTGACGTGGATACCATAACCCTAAATCCTTAATGCCATTGAGATATCAAAATATCCTTTTCCCATCTATCAAGTGTGACTCGTTGGGATCAACTTAAAATCTAGCACACATGCACACATTAAACATAATGTCAGGTCGACTAGCGATTAGATATAATAAAGAAACGATCATACCTCGATACTCCTTTTGTACGACACTCTTACCATTATTGTCTTGGTCTAATGAAAGAGTAGAGCTCATCGGAGTTTTTGCTACCTTGGATTGATCCATTTTATATTTATTGAACAAATCCTTGGTATACTTGCTTTTGTTAAGAAAGATTCCTTTCTTAGGTTGAGTAACTTGAAGACCAAGAAAGAAATTCAACTTTCTCATCAAGCTCATTTCGAATTCTCTACACATAATATCTGAAAATTCCTTGCATAGAGAATCGTTAGTAGCACCAAATAATATATCATCAGCATAGATTTGTACTACTAATAAATCGTTGCCTCTGGTTTTGACAAACAAAGTTTTGTCAATCAAACCTCTTTTAAAATCATTTTCAAGGAGATACTTGGACAATCTTTCATACCAAGCTCGAGGAGCTTGCTTAAGACCATAAAGAGCTTTGTCCAATTTAAATATATGATCCAGAAAATCATCATTTTCAAAACCGGAGGTTGAGAAACGTAAACTTCTTCTTCTAAGAAGCCATTAAGAAAAGCACCCTTAACATCCATTTGAAAAGGCTTTATGTTCATGAAGGATACAAATGCAAGTAGAATACATATGGCTTCTAACCTGGCAACCGGAGCAAAAGTCTCCTCATAATCAATACCTTCTTCTTGGTTATAGCCTTGAGCTACAAGTCGTGCTTTGTTTCGAATGACTTTATGTTCATCCAACTTGTTTAGAAACACCCATTTTGTTCCTATGACGGATTGTTGCTTAGGTCTAGACGTGAGAGTCTAGACTTTGTTTCTCTTGAACTCATTTAGCTCATTTTTGCATGGCAATGAACCAATCAGGTTCTTGAAGTGCTTGAACGTAGTTTTTGGGCTCTACAACAAACACAAACGCAGAAAAAGCACACAAATTGTTTACCCTAGATCAGGTTTGCACACCTGTTTTTGGATATAAGATCACGTTCTCTTTTGAATGATATGAAGAATGTTGGAACTTTCTTCTCTTGAAGAGTGCAATGGATTCTGATGATTGAGGCTCAGTTACTCGACTTGATTCAGGTACCGCTGGAGTAGTGCTGATTTGAGACCATCCTTGATAGCATATATACCTACATTACATGGACCATTCACTAAGCAAGGAGCCGGAGGAATTCAAGGAAAGGTTGCTTACGAGTTGCAAACATGGGAGGAATTGATGGAATGAAAGATTGCATGGTAGATACAAAATCTCGGCCAATACTCAAGAATCTCGGCCGAGATTTCATCCGAGAGTTCGTTCTTGACGCGTGTTAGAAGATCCGCCCAAAGTTCTTTTAAATTTGACAACTATCTTTTATATTTTATTTCTTTAAAGAACTCAAACTATCTTAAGGAAATTCTTATTTTTGGATCCTATCTTTTAGGATTATTTTTAGATTATCTTTTAAAAGATATCTTTCCTAGATTATCTTTTAAAGATATATTTCCTAGTTCACATAGAAATCTCCCTTATAAATAGCCTTAGAGGGGAAAATTGTTAGATAGTTGAGATTTGATATATTTTACACATATTGTGTGAACTTACAAATTTGCTTACGAAGTTTGCATTTTATTCATTCACATTCAGTCAAAGAGAGAGCCTTGGTTGAATCGTTGTGAAGTTCTTGCTAGATTGTGCTTGTGTGTGTTAATCTTTTTGAAAGTTGGTGGTGTTGGTCAATTCTAGTCCCTCCTTGTGCTTGTCTTACTTAGAAGATTTGTGTAAGTTTAAAGAATTTAGGTTTAAGGTAAGCTCTTCGTTAATAGGTTTTGAAACATCATTGGTCAAGGTTCTTTGCGGGAATATCTTGGTTCACATCTTCCTATATCTATCTTTTATCAATTCATATTCAACTTCTTAGCTTTCCATATCATCCATTAATACGTGTTCTGAGTTTCAGAAAATCTCGGTATTTTCTTACGAAATCTCGCCCGAGATTTCTATTATCCACCCGAGATTTAGCTTTTGTCATGGGCTTTCAATCTAGATCGGGAACTGCGGTTTATCCCCGCATCAAAGTGGTATCAGAGCTAATTGATTGAATTCTGAACGTCCACCAAAGGATGTATAACCCGGAATATCACTCCAGAGGAAAATCTTGGCCCCCAGAGCAAATTTTCACCTGAGATTTGTGTTCGCCACTAAGCGTGCGTGCAAATAAGCTTTAAATTTATAAAACTAGAATCAAAGCAAGCGAACCCACAGTGTACGGATCGGCGTAGTAAAGCAAGAATTCCAGAGTATCGAACTCAGGGATTTGAGGGGAACAAATTCAGTTCGCAATTCGTCAAGCAAGTAAATGTAATAAGCTTTGCAAATATTGGGAAAACAGAAATCCTAAAGATCCAGGTGTCTAATTGTGGCAATCGATTCAAGATATACTAAAGAACTAAGAACAGAGTTAAGAGTTGCAAAGGTATGCTAAAGTAAAGCAATGTACGGTGAAGTTCCAGAACTTTATATGACTTATCTAAGGATACTCTCTATAAAGGTTGTTGAGGCTTCAGTATAGAAAGGATCTATGAATAAGAATTAACCTCAAATACCCAAACTTGTAACCCAAGGATCAAGACGAACTAAAACGATTAAGGTTGTGACACTCGAAATCGAAATAGAGGGTGATGAGTCTCACTACTACCTAGAAAAGGGTAAACCAAGACTAGATTAAAGAAAATCTTTAACCTCGGATCAAAGTAAAAGCAAAGTTCGTAAACTAGGGTAAATTACGGTCAGATCTTGAGAACCACGGCCGTGGAACTTCAAGAACAAGCCGTGATCTTGGTTCGTCGACGAGATCTCTCTAACTCTCAAGGTCCAATCAATTTACGATCGATCTATCATCATCTAAGCCACAACTATCAACCCTCCTTAGAATTGCTAAAGGGTTTTAGCCAATAACCATTGTCATGATATCAAAAATCAATTTAAGAAGAATGAAAGATGAAAACCCTTGAAAACTCAAATATAACTCAAAGTCAATCTCAAATCCAAACACCAAATGGAATACTCAATGGATTCAGAATATAACACAAAACCTCACAATGATCTTAGGCAAACACGAAGAACGGGATGTCAATCCGTCTTCAATATCAAAATCTATGAAAAGGGCGCAACTTCCGCCACACACAATCTTCGGGAATCCAAACTGCCGGCGCTTCCGCAAAGTTCCTCGCGAAAACCCTAAGGCTAACTCTCCCCAAAGCCAGGTCGCTGAAAACTCCCTCTCCCCGCCTTTTTATACATAGAGTAAGAGATATCTTCCAGCCCAAATACGTAGATGATGTGGCAATAAATGATTCGTCAAAGGATTGCCTAAATCACGATCTCTTGATGTTCCACGACCGTGGTTTAGGGCGTGGAATTGGATTACGGTGTCTCTCATCTTCCACGACCGTACTTTTGGCCGTGTAACTTACTGGAATGCTCCACGCTCATGATGCCCAGATCCACGGCCGTGGTTTAGAGCGTGGACTCTTCTACGGCCGTAATTTAGGGCGTGGAAGTGTAGATTGCTTGTGGTTTCCTTTGTGTCGTGACATTCTCCATCTTAGCTCCTTCTTTAGCTTCCTTGATGTGTTCCTAATCCTTGGGTATGATTGAATCCTCTCTTTTCTCTCTCAAATGGTCCGGTTTCAGCTCTTATTCACCTATAATCAATCACAAACTAATGTAGACCTCCATATCGAAAATATAGGTGAATAAGCTAACAAATGCTTCAATGCCTCATCCATGAACACAATAATAAATGAAGAACAACTAGAATAAGTGCCTAGAATATCGCAATATTTCATGCTAACAAAATACCCCATACTTGTCACTTGCTTGTCCCCAAGCAAGGTCTTTGAAAGCTTAGAACACAAGTTAGGATGAAATATGCATGCAAACTCAAAAACAGAACATCTTTTAGGTAAGTATGCTTCTAGTTAATAGATTATTCTCAAACCTTGATTCATTCACCCTTGAAACGCTTATATTCATAAACCAAAGAATGTAAAGCAAAGAAACATCATGAATTGGTTAAACTTTAAGGCAAACATCACAACCTTCAAGCATTATCAAAATCAAGCATAAGAAAATTCAATTTAGATCACCAAGTCAAATAACGTTCTTTTGATCTTAAGGACTTCCAAATAAGTTCTAGAATGCGGAAGGGAGGGAAACTTATAAAGGATGTGATGCATGAATCCGGGAAAATGGATAACCCAACTCTTTTTCTTTTTATTTTGAATTGCAACACCATCAACTTTGAGCTTTTCTCTCTTCTTTTTCACATTATTTTTCGACTTTACTTTTGGAGTTATGGACAACGGTGAACAAAAACCGAAGCCTAGGAGATTGGCGTTTCTCAATTTCGAGATGCCTCAAACCCTTGATGCACATACCATAATCCGCTAGGAATATCGTTCAATCCAACTTTGGCAAGATACAAACACCCGGCTATGTGAATTGTGCCGAGTTACTCATCGTCATGAATGACTTCCCCAAACCTATTAAGTCTATTCTCCGAATGCAAAAATTTGCTTTCATGGCCCTCTCACATCAAACATGCCAAATATCAACTCCTCCAAATTCCCGGATAGGTAAGAGAGACAATTATTTCATTGAGGGGCTAAATGAACAAAGAAAGGAGAAAGAAAAATCGAATTGCCTTAATCATTTCATAAAGAAGTATAAGAACTCATCATGTGATTTCAACCTCGATTTCTCAATATGATTTAGATAAAACTCTTCACATTATGAAACTTGCAAAAAAGGATAATCAACACATTCAATTCCTTTTCAATTCATTATTCGTTTAAGCATATAATTGTTATCAAAAGCTCAACCCGCAAGTAGGAACTATCATAGAAATCATCTCAAATCTTGGAAGCACAAAACCATTTTAGAAATTTTCAAAATTTTCCACATTTTTATGGGTTTTTCAAAAACTTTTTCATGCAATGCAATAATGAAACGTGTGACTATGAAACGAAACATGCAAAGTGTCATCGATCAAGGCAGGCAAATGTAGTAGAGTTATTACAACACATAGTCACACCCCACCCCATACTTAAGACAAACATTGTCCTCAATGTTCAAAAAGAAATAAAGAAAAGAAAGAAGAGAAAAATGAACTCACTAGACGGCGGTGGGGCAGCTGAAACTGGCTGTCAAGGAGTCTCATCACTGCGGTGGAGGCGGTGGTGGAAACAGGTGGAAATCGGAGCTGAAGTTCCGCCCAAACTGCTGGCGGTAGATATCCCTCATCATCCGGTCATGCTCATCAGCCCGTGCATCATGAGTATCCCTATGAATCTCCAAGTCTCCTACCCTCCTGGAAAGATCTGTAGCCCATGCCGGAAGCTGCTCATACCATGCCGACGGCTGGCCATACCATGTTGGTGTATCTTGTGGGGCCGGTGCTGCTGGTGGCTGTGCATACCATGGTGGAGGAGCTCCCATCCACTCCGGCTGTGCTCCATACCAAGCGGGAGGAGCATCCATCCATGTCGGTCTCTCGCTCACACTAGCACGGCGAGAGGAGAAGCACCGGAAGGTCTAGAAGGGCGGGGAGACTGTCTAGGTAAGTCCGGGAAGGTGTCCGGCTGATCCAAAAACGTGCCAAATGTCTGCTCATCACCTCCTCCCTCATAGTAATCACCTCCTCCCATATCCTTAGTTGGAGGCTCATCCGGAACATAAGGAGGCGGTGCTAATCTATTCGCATGCATAGCAGCGAATGTCTCCTTCCAATTATGGCGTCCAGCCATAATGGAATACTCAGGAAGCCAAGGAATGCCTCTACCTCCTCTATCCTCCCATGGCATAGCAGCAGTAGGTGGACCTCGGTGTCTAGGAAAGATCATACCCCTAGTCATAAGGCTCTTGAGACCCAAAGGTCTCGCCGCTATCCTAGTGCATGCGGAGCAATCAATCTTGAGCTGCGTAGCAATGTGGGTAACCATCCCACCATACCCAATGTTCCCAGCCCTCTTGTTCTTAAGCTTGCTCATGGTGGAGGCTAGAAGGGTGGCACAATCAGCGGGTCTACCGTGGAGCATGCAATAGAGAAGGAATAGCTCATCGGTCTTTATCTTTTGGGGGGTCTCGGTCCTAGGGAATAGGCACTCGGAAAGGACCCTATGAGCTATCTTCAAGGCTAAGTGGTAGATGCGCTTAGCCTTGGTGTCAGATGGTTGCCAACGGTTCTCACTAGCATAAATCATGGCTATATCTTCCCAAAAGTCCTTAGCGTATACACCGCTAGGGAAACGACCGTTAAAGGTCTCATGGAACCCAAAGAAGGCTCCAAACTACTGGATAGAGAACTCATAATCCGTCTCCATCAATCTAAAAGATACCGTCCTCTCGACATGGTTGTGCTCGAAGGAAATAACAAACTCCCTCGTAATCTCCTCATATGCATCCGCTCGAATAGCGGAGAAAACAATCAGTCCGGCTCTATCCAAGAGCCATGTCAAGTCATTCACCACATTAAGTGGCTCCAACTCCTCAAGCAAGAGGTATCTAGGTCCTATGACAGCTCTCTCCTCGATCTTTTCTAAAGCCTCTAGATAGTTTGGGTGAATGGTTGGGATTCTAGGGCGTGGAGGTGATGGTGGTTCACTAGGAGGGGCTTGGGAAGAAGAGGAACTGTTACGCTCAGGATGTGATGCGCAATAGGCTTTAAATTTATACTCGTTATGTTTATCCTAACTCCTAGCGAACCCGCAGTGTACAGGACGTTTGTAGTAGGGATAGTATTTCGAGGTCGAACACAAAGACTAAGGTGAGATTAATCCGATTTTTGATTAAGTTTAGTGAAGGTCTAGTTAAGAAAAGAGAAGGAATAAAGAAATAAAAATCTAAATGTTTTTTGGTGGGTTTTTAGGTGATCAATCAAGGATCACAATTCAAGCAAGATAATAGAACAAACTAACAACTCAAGATAGCAAGGTAAACAAGTAACACAAGCACAAAATATGTAATCAAGAGAGGAAAGTGGATTCTAGAGATCAAGATTTCCGGTTATGGCTTTGGACTCAAGGTTCTAAGGATTCTAGGACAAGGCTGCGGTATTGGGAAATGGTGTTTCACTAATGGAAGCAATTACCGGGTAGGTCTCTCACTTCACTAGTCCCGCATCAAACTCCTATATTACCGGGTAGGTCTCAAGGGGTTAAAGTAGGGAATTCTACACAAACCGGACATTACTTAAGGAACAACCCTCTCCTTACCGGGTAAGTCTCAGAATAGGGAAGTCTTAAGCAACAATCCTAGCACACTCGATCCAATAGCGGCTTATGAGGCTCACTACTACCTAGTATTCATGATCTTAGGTATCTAAGGTCGGAAATCATCGGGTAGATCTCTTCCCTCACTTAGATTGATAGCATTAGGTGATCCTAAGCTAAATTAGGTTTAATAAACACTAGGATTTAAGCAACTAAACACCCTAACATACAGATTCATCATTTAAAGAGCAACAGGAGAATAAATCGGATGGATCTTGGCTAAATCGGCCGATCTGGCTGATGATCAGGGCGATTTTTCCTCCTGGTTTGGGTTTCGTGCATACAAATCATCCTAAACTAACATATAAGTCCATTCTATCATCACCCTAGCCATAACCATCAATCCATCACTCCAGAATCACAATAAACTAGCCAATAGTATGCATATTAAGATCCAAAATCATCACACAAGCAAACATGGTTTTCATTGATGGATGATGAAAGATGAGCAAGTTAAATCAATAAGTCTCAGCTGAATCTAAGTTTAGCAAGACTTACAACCCTTAAAATGAAGTTCCAAAACGTTCCTAACAATCCTTGCAATAGTTCTTCAATCCAAGACTCCAAAAATCACTCAAAATCACTCAAAACCTCACTATCACTCTATGCTTGGTGTTCTTCTTCTTCCTTCAATTTGAGAGAGTTCTTCTTCCTCCAAATCTTGCCTCCCAAAAATGGAATGAGCTGTGAATGAGAATGTGGGAGAGGGCAGCCTCCCAACAACAGCTTGTAGGACCACTTATATTCTCCACCAAGAGCAAGGCCGGATCAAGAGATCGTGGGACACGTGGCTTAAGCTGTCAAAGGCAGGAAAATCGACCCAGAGGAGTAAATCGGCCGATTTTCCTGGCAGTTGGTCCGATTTTCTTCAACAGAAGCATGCTATGATCGTCTAGCCATGAGTTGCTCCATTGCTTGCACCAATAGTGGTCTTTGTGTCCTTTGTTGCTCCAATTATGCTCCTTCAAAGCTTTGGATGTGTACCACCATGAGGCTTGACCCTCGAATGTATCGATTAATGTCCAATAGATTCCTGAATTACCTATAAAACCGATAAAAGGTCGTGTAGACGTCTTTTCTAGAAATATGCATGAATTGAGCGAAAACGTCATGAACCAATGTCAAACCGTGCATGAATAACGAGAAAAACTATCTAATTAAGTGCCTAAACTATCGTCATAAATCACGTTATCAAAATACCCCATACTTAAGATTTGTTCGTCCCCGAGCAAGATCCAACTATAGACTAAGAGATGACATGATTTATGTATGCAGAAAAAACAACAAAATCTTTTTGGAATTGTGCTTCTAGCATTGGATCACCTTCATAGTCATGTTCATAGCAATGGACAAGCAATCATGCATGAAATAAATGAAGGCATGGAAAGACAATTATACTTAACTAGAAGTCATGCATGAGAGGTGAAAATGAAGAAGTCAAGATGATCATGAGCATGTCCAATCTAGATCACTAAGCCTTACACACATGCATTTAGGTCATTAGGACTTAGGAAAGAAGGGGCTAAGAAACGTTGTGATTAGGTGGGAATTTTTAAGTCATGTGATGCTAATCCGGGAAAGGAACTAACTCCACAATTTTGTTTTTGCTCAACTTCCCAACAAGTGTATAATTTTCTCCATCTTTTCTTTGTTTTCTTTTCTTTTTCACTTATTTTTGAGACAATGACATTGGTGTACAAAAGCCGAAACCTTGGTGATTAGCCATCCTCGGGCTTTTTCTATTTTTCGAGGTGCATCCACACCGGGCACACATACCAAAGCTCGTTAGGACTATCGGTTTATTTGACTTTGGCAAGGCACCAACACCCGATTATGTGAAGTGTGCCGAGTTACTTGTCATTTAAACCAACGTCCCCAAACCTATATTTTTGTCTACACTTTCACAACAAATTTAGCACTTCAACACACTAATATGCTCCAAGTTTAGAAGCACTAAAATTTTTGTCTACACTTTCACAACAAGTTTAGAAGCACAAATTTAGCACTTCAACACACTAATATGCTCCACGTCGGTTTATTTGAGTATTCCAACGTCCCCAAACCTATATTTTTGTCTACACTTTCACAACAAATTTAGCACTTCAACACACTAATATGCTCCAAGTTTAGAAGCACTAAAATTTTTTTAAAATTTTCTGATTTTTTTGGATTTTTCGAAATATGTATGTACAATGCAAGACATAATGAAACATGTGACAGAATTAAACTATCCTAGATGCTAATCATGCAAGTGATCATGAAAACCCCACCCCATACTTAGAAACACATTGTCCCTAATGTGTAAACTAAATAAAGAAATGAAAGAGAGTCCTCACAATGTAAAATTGGTGATACTTTGGTATTTCGGTTCACATTGAATGATGATGGTGGATGATCGATCAAGGATGGTAGAGAGCTCTTGATGTTCATTACGGTGTCGGAACCCGCGCTTGGCACCGCAAGCTGTCCAAGTTCCACGTCCGCTCCACCTATGCTCGATTGGAGATCACCACTTTCCTTTACAGAAGGAAAAATCGCCCCAACAACCCAGGAAAATCGGCCGATCTGGCTGAAGAACAGGCCGATTTTTCTGGGTGATTTCCTCCTCGTCCATGTGCTTAGATTTTGTACCTTCAACAGTTCCATGAGGTGTTCACATGACCTCCAATATCTCATCACACATGACAATTAACAAGATCTAGCATTCAAAAACACAAAAGAAAAACAAAGCACACCAAGAGTAAGTGAGCGTACGCGAAGGTGCCGAATTCTCCCTCCGTCAGTCCTTTTATAAGGAAGGAGAGAATAACCGTCCGGCCCATATGCGTAAACAATGTGTCCATATTTTATTCGTCAAAAGATTTCCTAAATCACGGTTTCATGGAGTTCCACGGCCGTGGTTTAGAGCGTGGAAGTGGATTACGGTTCTTCACAACTTCCACGACCGTACTTTATACCGTGTAACTCTCTGGAATGCTCTACATTCATGTTGCCAAGATCCACGGCCGTGGTTTTGGGCGTGGGCTTCTCTACGGCCGTATTTAGAGCGTGGAAGCGTAAATTGCTCGTAGTTTCCTGTTCGCCCCTAGAGGTGTGTGCAAATAAGCTTTAAATTTATAAAACTAGAATCAAGCAAGCGAACCCGCAGTGTACGGATCGACGTAGATTAGCAAGAATTCCAGAGTATCGAACACAGGGATTTGGGTGGAACGAACTCGATCGCAGATTATCAAGCAAGTGAATATGGGAGTTTGCAAATTATCGGGAAAACAACAATCCTAAAGATCCAAGTATCCAGCTGTGGCAATTGATTCAAGATATACTAATGATATAAAGACAGAGTCGAGATATGCAAGGGTATACTAATGTAAGGTAATCGTACGGTTGAGGTTCCAAAAACCTTATGTAATTCACCTAAAAGACACTCCCTATACAGGTTGTTGAGGCTCAATATAGAAAGATTCTAAAGGCAAGGATTAGTATCAAATACCCAAACTTATAATCTAAAGATCAAGACTAACTTATCCGATTGAGGTTGTTGAGGCTCACAATCGAGGTAGAGGTTGTTGAGGCTTCACTACCACCTAGAAAAGACAGGTCCAAGCTAAGCTAAAGCAAATCTTTAACTTTAGATTAAAGTAAAAGCAGGCTCGTAGACTTAAGGAAAATCACGGTTAGTTCTTGAGATTCCACGGTCGTGGAACTCAAGAACAGCCCGTGATTTAGGGTTGTCGGCGATAATTCTCTAACTCTTAGGGTCTAATCTGTTTACGATCGATCTATCATCATCTAAGCCACAACTATCAACCCTTCACCTTAGAATTGTTAAGGGTTTTTAGCCAATAACTGTCATATTGATATTCACAATCAAGAACAAGTGTTATCTAAAGATTCAAAACGGACCAAGCAATCACAATCTTTAGGAAAGAAGAGAAACGGGATGTCAATCCGATTCTGAATCAAACCTAAACAAGAAGAGAGATCTTCTTGCAAAATCCTCCAAGAACTTCGATCTTCCACAAACACGAAGATCACCAACAGCAACTCTTCAATATGAACTTTGATCTTCAATGAGATCTCCAAATTACCTCCAAGATGAGGGTTTTTGCGTTTTGCCGCTAAGCGAGGGTTGAAAGGTCGTAAGCGAGGTGACGGAATCTTGCCTCATCCGTCTATTTTATAATGCAGGCCAAAACGTCGGCCCGGCCCAATCTTCAAAAGATCGTGGCTTCGAAACATGGCGAAAAGATTCGCCAAAATCACGGTCGTGGAATCTTTTCACGACCGTAATTTAGGGCGTGGAAACTACTACGGTTAGTTCCACGGCCGTAATATCCCCTGGAATGAACATCGAATTCTGACTTGGTTTCCACGGCCGTAATTTAGGGTAAGAGCGTGGTTTTTGGCCTTCATTCGTGCATTCCTCAATCTAAGACTCCAAATTGCTTCCAAAAGGTGTCCTCGATCTATGGACATATCAACTCAACTCTCCTTTGCTCGATTCCGTTCGGAAATAGCTCCAAATCACCTATAATCAACATAGAACTCGTGTAGACATCCATATCGACAATATAGGCAATACTAGCTCACATATGCACAAAGCTCAATCAAAGACTATCAATATGAATCAAATACGATTAGAAAACGTGCCTAAAATATCACAATATTTCATGCTAACATTTCCTTTGTGTCATGCCATTCCTCCTCCTAGCATCTCCATTGGCTTCTTTGGTGTGTCCTCAATCCTTGGATGTGCTCAATTCGTCTCCATCCTCTCTTAATTGGTTCGGTTTTAGCTCTTATTCACCTATAATCAACACAAAGCTTATGTAGACCTCTATATCGACAATAAAGACAAACTAGCTAACAATTGCTTCAATGCCTTATCAATGAACATTATAATGGATGAAAAACATCTAGAAAACGTGCCTAAAATATCACAATATTTCATGCTAACAAAATACTCCATACTTGCCACTTGCTTGTCCCCAAGCAAGGTATTTCAAAAGCTTTAGAACTCAAGTTAGGATGAAATATGCATGCAATCTCAAAAATAAAACATCTTTTAGGTGAATGTGCTTCTAGTCAATAGATCATTATCAAACCTTACTTCATTCATTCACGAGATTCTCATATACATAACCAAAGAATAAAGAGGAAAGAAACATCATGAATTGATCAAACTTCAATGTAAGCATCATAACCTTCAAACATTATCAAAATCAAACATAAGAAACTTCAATTTAGATCACCAAGTCATATAACATTCTCTTGATCTTAAGGACTTTCAAATAAGGTCTAGAATGCGGGAAGGAAGGGAAAACTATAAAGAATGTGGTGCATGAATCCGGGAAAATGGATAACTAACTCTTTTCTTTTTCTCTTGCGGTTTTGCAACATTTTCAACTTAGATCTTTGCTCTCTTCTTTTCACATTATTTTTCGACTTTACTTTTTGAGTTATGGACAGAGGTGCACAAAAACCGAAGCCTAGGAGATTGGCGGTTCTCTATTTTGCGAGATGCCTCAAACCCTTGATGCACATACCATAATCCGTTAAGAATATCGCTCAATCTGACTTTGACAAGACACAAACACCCGGCTATGTGAATGGTGCCGAGTTACTCATCGTCATGATTGACTTCCCCAAAATTACAAGTTCTTTCTATTCTTTGAATGCAAAATTTTGCTTTCATGGCCCTCCCACATCAAACATGCCAAATATCAACTCCCCCAAATTCCCGGATAGGTAAGGGAGGCCATTATTTCATTGAGGGGCTAAATGATCAAAGAAAGAAGAAAGAAAATCGAATTGCCTTAATCATCTCAACAAGAAGTATAAGAACTTATCATGTGATTTCAACCTTGATTTCTCAATAGGATTTAGATAACACTCTTCACATTATGAAACTTGCAGAAGAGGAATAATTAACACATTCACTTTCTTTTCAATTCACTATTTGTTTAGGCATACAATTGTCATCAAAACTCAATTCACAAGTAGTGATTATCATAGAAATCATCTCAATTCTTAGAAGCACAAAATTTTCAAAATTTTTCGATTTTTATGGGTTTTTCAAAAGCTTTTTCATGCAATGCGATAATGAAACGTGTAACAATGGAATGAAACATGCAAAGTGTTCTCAATCAAGACAAGCAAAAGTGAGTAGAGTTATTACAAACGAATAGTCACACCCCACCCCATACTTGAGACAAACATTGTCCCTAATGTTCAAAAAGAAATAAAGAAAAGAAAGAAAGAAAATGAACTCACAAGACGGCGCTGGAGCGGCTAATGCGGTAGATTATCATCATCCTCACTGGGGTGCCGGTGGTGGTGGAAACGGGAAGAAGACGGGGTCGTAGTTCTGCCCAAACTGCTGGCGGTAGATGTCTCTCATCATCCTATCATGTGCATCGGCTCGTGCATCCCTAGCATCCGCGCGGATCTCTAAGGCTCCGACTCTCCTGGAAAGGTCGGTGGCCCACTCCGGTAGCTGCTCGTACCACTCCGGCGCCTGATTGTACCAGGCTGGTGCATCTGATGGTGCTGGTGCAGGTGGTGGCTGTGCATGCCAAGTCGGTGGAGCTCCCATTCACTCCGGCTGCGTGCTATACCAATCGGGAGGGGTCTCCATCCATGTCGGCCTCTCACTCACGCTGGCACGGCGAGAGGGAGAACCGGAGGGTCTAGTGGGGCGGGGAGAATGTCTAGGGAGGTCGGGAAATGTATCCGGCTGATCCGGAAAAGTACCAAAGTCGTGCTCCTCACCTCCTCCCTCAAAATCATCATCTCCTCCTCATCTACAGCAGATGCCTCAAGGGGAACGTAAGGAGGTGCTACCAATCTATTCGCATGCATGGCAGCGAATGTCTCCTTCCAGTTATGGCGTCCGGCCATAATGGAGTACTCGGGAAGCCATACCACACCTCTACCTCCTCTATCCTCCCAAGGCATGGCGGCGGTGGGTGTACCTCTATGTCTAGGGAAAATCAACCCTCTAGTCATGAGACTCTGAAGTCCTAACGGCCTCGCCGCTATCCTAGTGCAGGCGGAGAAGTCTACTCCTAACTGTCTAGCAATGTGGGTGACCATCCCACCATATCCAATATTGCCAACCCTCTTGTTCTTTAGCTTACTCATGGTAGAAGCTAAGAGGGTGGCACAATCAGCAGGCCTTCCATGCAGCATCGAATACAACAAAAATAGCTCATCAGTCTTGATCTTCTGAGGAGTCTCTGTCCTAGGGAAGAGACACTCAGAAAGTACTCGGTGGGCAATCTTCAAGGCTAAGTGATAAATCAACTTAGCCTTGGTATCAGCAGGTTGCCAGCGGTCCTCGCTAGCATATACCATGTCAATGTCCTCCCAAAAATCCTTGGCGTACACGCCACTAGGAAATCGACCATTGAAGGTCTCATGAAACCCAAAGAAGGCTCCAAACTCTCGGATCGAAAATTCATAGTTCCTCTCCATCAGCCTGAAAGAAACTGTCCTATCCACATGGCTATGCTCAAAAGAGATCACAAACTCTCTAATGATCTCCTCATAAGCGTCTTCCCGAATAGCGGAGAAGACGATCAACCCAGCTCTATCTAGTAACCAAGTAAGGTCACCTACCACATTCAGTGGCTCTAACTCCTCAAGCAGCAAATATTGAGGTCCTATGACCGGTCTCTTCACAATTCTCTCTAAAGCATCTAGATAATCATCATGAATTTGTGGAATTCTAGGGGGTGGGGGTGATGGTGGTGATGGTGGTTCACTAGGGGATGCTTGGGAGGAGGAGGAAGCATTACCTTTCCTCTTCTTGGTTCTATTAGACATTCTCCTAACAAAGTCCATATTCTGTTCAAAACCACGGTCTGTTCTTGAATTTCCACGGTTGTGGAATGCCCAGGAACCGTGATTCGGTTCGTAATTTCTCAAAAATCACTCAATCAACACCAAAATCAACAGACATCAGCCCTAGACTAATTCCAATCCAATTCCAATCAGTTCTCCTAATAATTCTTGCAAAAACTGAATCGAATCGACAAAGTGAAAGAAGAGAGGAAAAACCTAGGTTTTGGATTTTTAAAATCCAAAATTCCGTCTTTTCCAGTGATTGTCCACTTGAATCGTTGCTTGGATCTTGTCGATGGTTGAATTTGCTCCAATTTGGGTTAAAGAATCATTAAAAACGATTAACGAACGGAGATTTGAGAGATGGGGATTCAATTCGGCGATTTTGGGCGTGGAGTTGGGTGTTTTGGGGTGTTTTGTGAAGGAACGTGGTTTATATAGTGGCCGTAAATTTTTTCGAAAATTACGGTCACTCGGGGGTTTCCACGTCCATGGAAATGTACGGAACCGTGGTTTTGGTGATTTTACTCAGGCTTTTGCAAATTACGGTCACTGTAGCTGTCACGGCCGTGGTTTTGGCCGTGGAACTCTTTGTAATGTGCCAAAGTCCAAGTTTCGTCAACTTTCTTCTAACTTTTCCTTCTCTTTTCCTCCTCCACTGATCCTACATCCAAAAACATGAACATACCGGAAGGTATCGAAGGCAAAACAAACAAAAACGTCTAAACTATTCTAATCTACGAATCAAAAACAAAACATAAGTGCGATACCTTGGGTTGCCTCACAAGAAGCGCTTGTTTAAGGTCCGTAGCTAGACCGTATTCGCACTTATTCGAGTGCGGTGGGCGCGAACTCTTCATCTTGGAGTTCCTGTGAATACTTCTTGAGTCGTTGACCGTTCACCTTAAAGCTTCCGCCCTTTTCACCCCATACTTCAACTGCACCATGGGGAAAAACACGTTTGATTAAATAAGGTCCAGTCCAATGAGATTTAAGCTTACCTGGAAAGAGACGAAGTCTTGAATTGAAGAGGAGAACTTGATCTCCTTCTTTGAGATCCTTTGGGATGATATCCTTATCATGCCAACGCTTCGCTCTTTCTTTATAGATCTTGGCGTTTTCGTTGGCGTTCAAGCGAAGTTCTTCAAGCTCGTTAAGGTCCAAGAGAAGCTTCTCTCCCGCTTCCTTCATGCTGAAGTTCAACCACTTTATTGCCCAATACGCCTTATGCTCCAATTCTACCGGCAAGTGACAAGACTTCCCACACACAAGGTTGTATGGCGTCGTACCTATGGGAGTCTTATATGCAGTCCGGTATGCCCATAATGCGTCATCTAGCTTCAAAGACCAATCCTTCCTTGTCCTTGAAACCGTCTTCTCTAGGACTCCTTTAATCTCACGGTTCGAGATCTCCACTTGTCCACTAGTTTGTCGATGATAAGGGGTGGCGATCTTGTGAGTCACCCCATACTTAGCTAATAGAGCTTCGAATCGTCGGGCAATGAAGTGAGAGCCTCCATCACTAATGATAGTCCGTGGTGTCCCAAATCGTGGGAAAATGGTCTTGTTAAAGAACTTAACCACAACCATGGCATCATTAGTGGGAGAGGCAATTGCTTCAACCCATCTCGAAACATAATCTACGGCTAAAAGTATGTATTGGTTTCCACAAGATGATGGGAAAGGTCCCATGAAGTCTACTCCCCAAACGTCAAAGATCTCCACCTCTTGAATGTTGTTAAGGGGCATCTCTTTTCTCCTAGATATGTTCCCTGTTCTTTGGCAAGCATCACAGCAGGAAACAAAGGTTTGCACATCTTTAAATAAAGTAGGCCAAAAGAATCCAAATTGCAATACCTTAGCGCTAGTCTTGTTCGAACTAGCGTGTCCTCCACAAGGTAGTGAATGACAATGATGGATGACACTTTGCATCTCATCTTCCGGCACACATCGTCGAATGATGCCGTCAGGACCTCTCTTATAGAGGAGAGGTTCATTCCAAAAGTATTCCCGAACATCCTTAAAGAACTTCTTTCTTTGTGCGTAGGATAATCCGGGTGGTAATTCCTGGCAAACCAAATAGTTAACAAAATCAGCAAACCATGGTTCGTTACCTTTTGTGATCACGTCGATGCACTCCTCTATGATATGTAAATGCTCGTCCGGAAAGGAGTCATCTATAGGTAGATTGTCGTCCTCTAGATGTGGTAGACGACTCAAATGATCCGCGACAGAATTTTCCGAACCCTTCTTGTCACGGATCTCTAGATCGAATTCTTGTAGGAGAAGAATCCATCTAATTAGCCTTGGTTTCGCATCTTTCTTTGCAAGCAAATACCGGATCGCAGCATGATCCGTGTACACAATCACCTTAGCACCTACAAGATAAGAGCGAAACTTTTTAAATGCATATACAATTGCTAAAAATTCCTTCTCGGTAGTGGCGTAGTTGAGCTGCGCTTCATCTAGCGTCTTGCTACCGTAGTAGATAGCGTGGGTTCGTCCTTCCTTTCTTTGCCCAAGCACAACTCCTATAGCTACGTCACACATAACCTCAAATGGAAGAATCCAATCCGGAAGTTGAATAATCGGGGCTGAGATTAGAGCTTCCCGAATCATATTAAACGCATCTAAGCATTCCTGCGAGAAATCAAAAACTGCATCCTTCATCAATAAATTAGTAAGCGGTTTTGATATCTTAGAGAAATCCTTTATAAAACGTCTATAAAATCCAACATGTCCTAGAAAACTTCTTATCCCTTTCACCGAAGTTGGGGGAGGAAGCTTTTCTATAGTCTCTATCTTAGCTTTATCCACTTCAATCCCTCTACTAGAGATTAAGTGTCCTAATACAATACCTTCTTTCACCATAAATTGACACTTCTCCCAATTAAGAACTAGGTTAGTGTCTTCACACCTTTGTAGCACAAGAGCAAGGTTAGAAAGACAGTTATCGAAAGAGGAACCATAAACAGAAAAATCATCCATAAAACCTCCATGATTTCCTCTATATACTCCGAGAAGATAACCAACATGCACCTTTGAAAGGTGGCTGGGGCGTTGCAAAGCCCAAACGGCATTCTCCTATAAGCAAACGTTCCCCACGGGCACGTGAATATGGTCTTCGCTTGATCGTCGGGATGTATCGGGATCTGAAAGAAACCACTATAACCGTCAAGATAGCAAAAGTGTGAGTGTTGTGCTAACCTCTCAAGCATTTGGTCGATGAAGGGTAGTGGGAAGTGATCCTTCCTCGTTGCATTGTTTAGCTTGCGGTAGTCTATGCACATCCTCCATCCTGTAACGGTTCATGTAGGAATGAGTTCATTGTTCTTGTTGGTAATGACCGTCATCCCTCCTTTCTTTGGAACTACCTGTACGGGACTCACCCATTTGCTATCGGAGATAGGATAGATGATACCTGCATCAAGTAGTTTAAGAATTTCTTTCTTGACAACCTCCTTCATGGTCGGATTTAACCGCCTTTGAGGTTGTCGCGAAGTTCTAAAGTCTTCTTCCATTAGGATCTTATGCATGCATAGTGAAGGTTTGATTCCTACTAGATCCTCTATAGTATACCCTAAGGCTTTCCTATGTTTCTTAAGAACAACCATAAGCTTACTATGTTCATCTATACTCAAATCGGAACTAACAATTACCGGAAAGGTAGAATTAGGTCCTAGAAATGCATACCTTAGATGTGCAGGAAGTGGCTTCAAGTTCATCACTATAGGAGTCTCTAATGGCTCTTGAGGAGTATCCAATGCTTCCTTATAAGTGTCTAAGGATGTAGAAGATGTTGGAGAAGAATCAAAAGAAGTGGCGGAGAAAATACAATCTCCTTCAGATTCACCCAAAATTACGGCTCCCCTGTTTCCTCCACGGCCGTGGTTTTGGGTGTGGAAATCAATTACGGCACCTCTGATAGTTCCACGGCCGTGGTTTTGGCCGTGTAACTTACTGGAGTCCTCTGAATAGCTAATTACGGTCATGTTGGTAGATTCCACGGCCGTGGAATAGCACGACTGGCCGTGATTTCTTACGTTTTCTGACCCATGGTAGAGTTTCTCAAATTCTTCTTCATACACTTCTTTTTTGCTTCTCTAAAGCTTCTATAATGCTCATAGAGATAACCTTTTGCAAGGGATCTTTGAAGAGAATCGAACTTACCTCCTCTCTAGATAGCTCTTCGTCATGGATGTTGAATATGTCTTCATCGAAAACTGGTTCCTTCACCAAAGTGGAGAGAACGAACTCTACCTTTTTTTCTCATATGTCGAAGGCGAGTCTAGCATTCTTGCAATCAACTATACAACCGGATGTTGCAAGAAATGGTCTTCCGAGTATGATCGGGACAGGAAAATCTGCAGGAATGTCAAGCACAACAAAATCTATAGGAACATAGAACTTACCAAGCTTGACCGGGACGTCTTCAACTATGCTGACGGGACGAGTTATGGATCGATCCGCCATGTATAACGTCATCTTCACCATTTTAGGTTCGCCTAAACCGATCTTCTTGCATAAGGCAAGCGGAATGATACTCACGCTTGCCCCTAAATCACATAATGCATCATATGTGACATCTCCCACTCGTATGGGAATACAAAATGACCCTAGATCCTTCAGCTTTGGGGGCATCTTTTCCTTCATTGTCTTGATGAGATCCGATAAATCCGAACTCATCTTAACCTCTCCAAAATCTTCCAATTTCCTTTTGTTAGAGATGATCTCCTTTAAGAACTTTCCATAAGCTGGCATACCTACAATTGTATCAATGAAAGGTATATTAATATGCAGTTTGCTCATGAGTTCAATAAACTTACCGAATTGCTTGTCTAGACGCGCTCTTGCTCTAGATTACGGGAATGGTAGGGGAGGTTTGAAAGTTGGAGGGGGAACGTAGATGTCTTCCTTCTCCTTCACCTTCTCTTTCTCCTTCTCGACGGGAACTTCTACAAACTTAGGCTGTGAGTCGGTGGTTGTTGCTCCGCTCCTAGTTGTGATAACCATCACCCTTCCTTTTGGGTTGTCCTCCGTCTTTCCTGGAAGTTTTTCTTGATTCCTAGGAACTTCCTCAGCATGGCTAAACATTTGGTTTTCTAAAATCTTTTGGGCTTTATCAACCTTAGTGATGTGATCATCGACCTTAATGATGTGACTCTCCAATCCTTGAAGTTTTCCCAAGATTGTTTCCAACATGGGATCGGGCTTCTCTTTCCCCGAAGTGCTTCCGTTATTAGATGCTTGTTCCTGACTTTTCAAAGGGATGGAAGAAAAAGAAGGTGGAGTTAGTGAATATCCTGAATTGGGATAAGAATTACAGGAATTGTGTTGTTGGTTGGACCCCTATTGTTGTTGTTTGAACCCCTATTGTTGTTCCAACTGTTATGCTGGTTGTTGTTGTTGTTGTTTTTCCAATTGTTCCGGTTATTGTTCCGGTTGTTGCGGTTTGTATTCTCATTCCCATTGTGGTTATTGTTGTTTCCCAAATAACCCACATCTTGCCCCTTTTGCTTTGGAAAGTTGGTTTTAATGGCTTCCTTCAACTCTTTAATCTCGGTATTGAGAGAAAAGATTTGAGTTTGAGCAGCTTGTGATAGCTTTGCTCCTTGCTCCACATGATTTGCTTCTACTTTCCGGTGAGAATACTTCTCAATGACTCGGGCTTGCTTCTCAATGAAGTCCCAAGCGTCATCTTCCCTCATGTCCATGAATGTGCCACATGAAAGGGATTGGAGCTTGAATTGTGTTTCTACATCCAGCCCCTTATAGTATATCTCCAATAAACCCAGTTTTGAAATGCCATGGTGTGGGCAATCCAATAGTAAGTCCTGAAATCTTTCCCAAGATTGAAACAAACTTTCGTTAGATCTCATAGAAAATGCATTAATCTTACCTCTCAACTCCGCCGTTTTGGATGGCGGAAAGAATTTGGTGAGGAATTCCGAAGAGAGATCCTCCCCTGTGTTAAGTCTTCCATTTGGAAGAGCTTGATACCAAGATAAAGCTTTCCCTTTCAAAGAGAAGAAGAATGGCTTGATCTTGTAGTTGTTAGTGGTTGCATTCTTTGGCTTCATTGTCTCCATCATGATCTCGAAATTTTGTAAATGTTGATGTGGAGATTCAACACTCGTTCCTCCAAACTGATTTAACGATGGTATAACTTGTGGGTTGAAGCTAAACCCTTGCATATCATCAGCATCAAAGTTCACACCTAAACAGCGTGGTTGCTGAATTGGATCCATCCTTTGGCCAAGAGTTCTTGGCTATCCATCTACACGAGCAGCTCTCGCATCCCCAGCTGGAACACGATAGTTGGCAGCCGGTCTTTGTCTTGGATTAAATTGATTCATGTTGACCGTCGGGTTAACGTCTTCAAGGGATGGCATGGAGGAGTCGCTATCCTCATCGGATGAGTTGGCTCTAACCGATCTTGTCAGTTTCCTCCTCTCCTTCTTGAGGTCGCTTAATTCCAGCCTCATTTGAAACATCATATCCGATAGCTCATCAATTTTCGATTGATGACGGTCCGATTGTTCCTTGCGAGTCTTCTCGCTCCATCTAAGTTGAGCTTCGGGTTCCGCTAACTCTGTTTGATAATCCCGCTCCTTTTCTTCAACCATCTTTCTTTCTTTGAGCTTCTTCCTCAAAGTCTTCTCAAGTTATTGATCAAGAGGTAAGAGGTCCTTGTTGTTCCTAGACCTGCGCATAAACCTAAAGTAACCTGCAAATATCACTCACAAAAGATATCAAATCACAAGAGCTAAGCTCCCAAGCTTGACCACCGGTAACCGAATTCGGCCTAAACCAAATCCCCGGCAACGGCGCCAAAAACTTGTTCGCCACTTAGCGTGCGTGCAAATAAGCTTTAAATTTATAAGACTAGAATCAAGCAAGCGAACTCGCAGTGTACGGATCGGCGTAGTAAAGCAAGAATTCCAGAGTATCGAACACAGGGATTTGGGGGGAACAAATTCAGTTATAAAGTTGTCAAGCAAGTAAAAGTATGAAGCTTTGCAAATATATTGGGAAAACAACAACCCTAAAGATCCAGGTATCTAATTGTGGCAATCGATTCAAGATATACTAAAGAACTAAGGACAGAGTTAAGAGTTGCAAAGGTATACTAAGGTAAAGCAATGTACGGCGAAGTTCCAAGGCTTTATATGACTTATCTAGAAATACTCTCTATAAAGGTTGTTGAGGCTTCAGTATAGAAAGGATCTAAAGACAAGAATTAATATCAAATACCCAAACTTGCAACCCAAGGATCAAGACTAACTAAACCGATTAAGGTTGTGACACTCAAAATCGAAGTACAGGTTGTTGAGGCTTCACTACTACCTAGAAAAGGGTAAGCCAAGACTAGATTAAAGCTAATCTTTAGCCTCAGATCAAAGTAAAAGCAAGATTCGTAAATTGACACAAATTACGGGCAGATCTTGAGTTCCACGGCCGTGGAACCTCAAGAACAGACCGTGGTTTGGGGCGTCGGCGAAATCTCTCTAACTCTCAGGGTCCAATCTGTTTACGATCGATCTATCATCATCTAAGCCACAACTATCAACCCTTCACCTTAGAATTGCTAAAGGGTTTTAACCAACAACAGTCATTATGATATCAAATTCAAGATTAAGAAGAATGAAAGATGAAAACCTTCAAAAACCTTCAATAAACTTCAAACCAATCTCAAATCCACAAACAAGGGTAATAATGTAACAGATTTGGAATAACACAAACCAATAACAATCCTTGATAAGAACGAAGAGCGGGATGTCAATCCGTCTTATAATCAAACCTAGGAATAAAAGGCGCAACTTCCGCCACACAACTTCCAAATCTTCAAGCCTTCGTAAATCTCCGTTGCAAAAATGCAATTCTCCGCACGTCCAATGAAACCCTAGGAACGTGTAAGTGAGCGTAAGCGAAGGTGCCAAATTCTCCCTCCGTCAGTCCTTTTATAAGGAAGGATAGAATAACCGTCCGGCCCATATGCGTAAATAATGTGTCCATATTTTATTCGTCAAAAGATTTCCTAAATCACGGTTTTATGGAGTTCCACGGCCGTGGTTTAGAGCGTGGAAGTGGATTACGGTTCTTCACAACTTCCACGACCGTACTTTATACCGTGTAACTCTCTGGAATGTTCCACGTTCATGTTGCCAAGATCCACGGCCGTGGTTTTGGGCGTGGACTTCTCTACACCCGTATTTTAGAGCGTGGAAGCGTAAATTGCTCGTAGTTTTCTTTGTGTCATGCCATTCCTCCTTCTAGCATCTCCCTTGGCTTCTTTGGTGTGTCCTCAATCCTTGGATGTGCTCAATTTGTCTCCATCCTCTCTTAATTGGTTCGGTTTTAGCTCTTATTCACCTATAATCAACACAAAGCTTATGTAGACCTCTATATCGACAATATAGACAAACTAGCTAACAATTGCTTCAATGCCTTATCAATGAACACTATAATGGATGAAAAACATCTAGAAAACATGCCTAAAATATCACAATATTTCATGCTAACAGTAAGCGGTTTTGATATCTTAGAGAAATCTTTTATAAAACGTCTATATAATCCAACATGTCCTAGAAAGCTTCTTATCCCCTTCACCGAAGATGGAGGAGGGAGCTTTTCTATAGTTTCTATCTTAGCCTTATCTACTTCGATCCCTCTACTAGAGATCAAGTGTCCGAGTACAATGCCTTCCTTCACCATAAATTGACACTTCTCCCAATTAAGAACTAGGTTAGTGTCTTCATTTGTAGCACAAGAGAAAGGTTAGAAAGACAATTATCGAAAGAGGAACCATAAACAGAAAAGTCATCCATGAAAACCTCCATGATCTCCTCTATGTACTCCGAGAAGATAGTCATCATGCACCTTTGGAAGGTGGCTGGGGCGTTGCAAAGCCCGAACGACATTCTCCTATAAGCGAACGTACCCCACGGGCACATGAATGTGGTCTTCTCTTGATCGTCTGGATGAATCGGGATCTGGAAGAAATCACTATAACCGTCAAGATAGCAAAAATGAGAATGTTCTGCTAACCTTTCAAGCATTTGGTCAATGAAGGGTAACGGGAAGTGATCCTTTCTAGTTGTATTGTTTAGCTTCCTGTAATCAATGCACATCCTCCATCCAGTCACTGTCCTTGTAGGAATGAGCTCATTGTTCTTATTGGTGATGACCGTCATTCCTCCCTTCTTTGGAACAACCTGTACGGGACTCACCCACTTGCTATCGGAGATAGGGTAGATGATACCTGCATCAAGTAGTTTAAGAATTTCCTTCTTGACAACCTCCTTCATGGTCGGATTTAACCGCCTTTGAGGTTGTCGCGAAGTTCTAAAATCTTCTTCCATTAGGATCTTATGCATGCATAATGAAGGCTTAATTCCTACTAGATCCTCTATAGTGTAACCTAAGGCTTTCTTATGTTTTTTTAGAACAACCATAAGCTTACTATGTTCATCTTCACTTAGATCGGAACTAACAATTACCGGAAAGGTAGAATTAGATCCTAGAAATGCATAGCTTAGATGTGTGGGAAGTGGCTTCAATTCCATCACTATTGGACTCTCTAATGGCTCTTGAGGAGTGTCTTGCTTCCTTAGAAGTCTCTAAGGATATAGAAGTTGTTGGAGAAGACTCAAGAGAAGTGGTAGAAAGAACGTAATTGTCCTCAGATTTTCCCAAAATCACGGCATCTCTGTTTCCTCCACGGCCGTGGTTTAGGGCGTGGAAGTCAATTACGGCACCTCTGATAGTTCCACGGCCGTGGTTTTGGCCGTGTAACTTACTGGAGTCCTCTGAATAGCTAATTACGGTCATGTTGGTGGGAACCACAGCCGTGGAATAACACGACTGACCGTGATTCCTCACGTTTTCTGACCCATTGTAGAGTTTTTCAAACTCTTCTTCATGCACTTCCTTTTGCTCCTCTAAAGCTTCAATTTCCTCATTGCATTCCTCTTCCTCTCCTATGTCCATAATGCTCATGGTGATCACCTTTTGCAAAGGATCTTTGAATAGAATTGAGCTTACTTCCTCTCTAGATGCCTCTTCATCATGGATGTTAAACATATCCTCTTCAAGAGCTGGTTCTTTCATCAAAGTGGAAAGAACGAACTCTACCTTTTCCTCTTCTATGTCAAAGGCGAGTCTAGCATTCTTGCAATCCACCATACAACCGGATGTTGCAAGAAACAGTCTTCCGAGTATGATTGGGACCGGACTATCTGCAGGAATGTCGAGCATAACAAAATCTATTGGAACATAGAACTTACCAAGCTTGACCGGGACGTCTTCAATGATACCGACGGGATGAGTTATGGATCGATCCGCCATATATAACGTCATCTTCACCGGTTTAGGCTCGCCTAGACCGATCTTCCTGCACAATGCAAGCGGAATGATGCTAACGCTTGCTCCTAAATCACATAATGCATCATATGTGACATCTCCTACTCCGATTGGGACACAAAATGATCCCGGATCCTTCAGCTTTGGGGGCATCTTTTCCTTCATCGTTTTGATGAGATCCGATGATTCCGAACTCATCTTGACTTCTCCAAAGTCTTCTAGTTTCCTCTTGTTAGAGAGGATCTCCTTTAAGAACTTTCCATATGCTGACATACCTACAATTGCATCAATGAAAGGTATATTAATATGCAGTTTGCTCATGAGTTCAATGAACTTACCGAATTGCTTGTCTAGACGCGCTCTTGCTCTAGATTGTGGGAACGGTAGGGGAGGTTTGTAAGCTGGAGGAGGAATGTAGATGTCTTCCTTCTCCTTCCCCTTTTCCTTCTCTTTTTCGACGGGAACTTCCACAAACTTGGGCTGCGGGTCGGTGGTTGTTGCTCCGCTCCTAGTTGTGATAGCCATCACCCTTCCTTTTGGGTTATCCTCCGTCTTTCCTGGAAGTTTTCCTTGATTTCTAGGAACTTTCTCAGGATTGCTGAACATTTGGTATTCTAAAACCTTCTGGGCTTTATCAACCTTAGTGATGTGACTCTCCAATCCTTGAAGCTTTCCCAAGATCGTTTCCAGCATGGGATCGGGCTTCTCTTTCCCCGAAGTGCTTCCACTATTAGATGTTTGCCCCTGGCTTTTTAAAGGAATGGAAGAAGAAGATAGTGGAGTTAGTGAATTTCCTGAATTGGGATAAGAATTACCGGAGTTTTATTGTTGGTTGGAATGCCAATTGTTGTTGTTTGAACCCCTATTGTTGTTCCAATTGTTATTCCGGTTGTTGTTCTAATTGTTCCGGTTGTTGTTCCGGCAGTTGCGATTGGTGTTCTCATTCCCATTGTGGTTATTGTTGTTTCCTAAATAACCAACATCTTGCTCCTTAGGCTTTGGAAAGCTAACCTTGATGACTTCCTTCAATTCTTTAATCTCGGTGTTGAGAGAAAAGATTTGAGTTTGAGCAGCTTGTGTTAGCTTTGCTCCTTGCTCCACTCGATTAGCTTCCACTTTCCGGTGAGAGTACTTCTCAATGACTTGGGCTTGCTTCTCAATGAAGTCCCAAGCATCATCTTCCCTCATGTCCATGAATGTGCCATATGAAAAGGATTGGAGCTTGAATTGTGTTTCCACATCCAGCCCCTTATAGTATATCTCCAATAACTCCAATTTGGAAATGCCATGGTGTGGGCAATCCAATAATAAATCCTGAAATCTTTCCCAAGACTGAAACAAACTTTCAATAGATCTCATAGAAAAAGCATTAATTTTACCTCTCAACTCCGCCGTCTTGGATGGCGGAAAGAACTTGGTTAGGAACTCCGAAGAAAGATCCTCCCATGTGTTGAGTCTTCCATTTGGAAGAGCTTGATACCAAGATAAAGCTTTCCCTTTCAAAGAGAAAAAGAATGGCTTGATCTTGTAATTGTTGGTGGCTGCATTCTTTGGCTTCATTGTCTCCATCAAGATCTCAAAATTTTGTAGATGTTGATGTGGAGATTTGACTTTCGTTCCTCCAAAATGGCTTTGGCGAACGATGGTAATAACTTGTGGGTTAAAGCTAAACCCCTGAATATCGTCAGCATCAAAGTTCACACCTAGACGGCGTGGTTGTTGAATCGGATCCATTCTTTGACCAAGAGTTCTTGGCTCTTCATCTACACGAGCGGCTCTCGCACCCCCAGCCGGGATACGATGATTGGCGGCTAGTCTTGGATTTTTCTGGTTCGCATTGATCGTTGGATCAATGTCCTCTAGCGATGGCATGGAGGAGTCACTCTCTTCATCGGATGAGTCGGTTCTAACCGATCTTGTCGGTTTCCTTCTCTTCTTCTTCTTGGAATCACTCATCTCCATCCTCATTTGCAACATCATGTCCTTGAGCTCATCAATTTGCAATTGATGACGCTCTGATTCTTCCTTGCGAGTCTTCTCGCTCCATCTAAGTCGAGCTTCGGAATCATCCAACTCTATTTGGATATCCCTCTCTTTACTTTCATCCATCTTTCTTTCTTTGAGCTTCTTTCTCAAAGTCTTCTCAAGTTCTTGATCAAGAGGTAAGAGGTCTTTGTTGGTGTTAGACCTGCGCATATACCTAAGATAACCTGCAAATATCACTTAAAAGAGATATCAAATGACAAGAGCAAAGCTCCCAAGCTTGACAACCGATAACCGAACTCGGCCTAAACCAAATGCCCGGCAACTGCGCCAAAAACTTGTTCGCCACTAAGCGTGCGTGCAAATAAGCTTTAAATTTATAAAACTAGAATCAAAGCAAGCAAACCCGCAGTGTACGGATCGGCATAGTAAAGCAAGAATTCCAGAGTATCGAACTCAGGGATTTGGGGGAACAAATTCAGTTCGCAATTCATCAAGCAAGTAAATGTAATAAGCTTTGCAAATATTGGGAAAACACCAATCCTAAAGATCCAGGTGTCTAATTGTGGCAATCGATTCAAGATATACTAAAGAACTAAGGACATAGTTAAGAGTTGCAAAGGTATGCTAAAGTAAAGCAATGTACGGAGAAGTTCCAGAACTTTATATGACTTATCTAAGGACACTCTCTATAAAGGTTGTTGAGGCTTCAGTATAGAAAGGATCTATGGATAAGAATTAACCTCAAATACACAAACTTGTAACCCAAGGATCAAGATGAACTGAAACGATTAAGGTTATGACACTCAAAATCGAAATAGAGGGTGATGAGTCTCAATACTACCTAGAAAAGCGTAAACCAAGACTAGATTAAAGCAAATCTTTAACCTCGGATCAAAGTAAAAGCAAATTTCGTAAACTAGGGTAAATTACGGTTAGATCTTGAGAACCACGGCCGTGGAACTTCAAGAACAGGCCGTGATCTTGGTTCGTCGACGAGATCTCTCTAACTCTCAGGGTCCAATCAATTTACGATCGATCTATCATCATCTAAGCCACAACTATCAACCCTTCATCTTAGAATTGCTAAAGGGTTTTAGCCAATAACCATTGTCATGATATCAAAAATCAATTTAAGAAGAATGAAAGATAAAAACCCTTGAAAACTCAAATATAACTCAAAGTCAATATCAAATCCAAACACCAAATGGAATACTCAATGAATTCAGAATATAACACAAAACCTCACAATGATCTTAGGCAAACACGAAGAACGGGATGTCAATCCGTCTTCAATATCAAAACCTAAGAAAAGGGTGCAACTTCCGCCACACACAATCTTCGGGAATCCAAATTGCCGGCGCTTCCGCAAAGTTCCTCGCGAAAACCCTAAGGCTAACTCTCCCCAAAGCTAGGTCGCTGAAAACTCCCTCCTCCCGCCTTTTTATACGTAGATTAAGAGATATCTTCCAGCCCAAATACGTAGATGCTGTGGCAATAAATCATTCGTCAAAGGATTGCCTAAATCACGGTTTCTTGATGTTCCACAACCGTTAGAGGTGGGTCGCAAACCTAAACCTAAACCGTCAAAATCCAAACCGGCGGTTTAGCCGGTTTATTAAAAAAAAAAAAAATTGAAAAACTGGACCAAACCGGCGGTTAACCGACGGTTTGATCTACAAACCGCCGGTTTGGTCCATTTTTTAAAAAACATAATAAAAAAATAACCAAACCGGCGGTTTAACCGCCGGTTTAGGTTTGGCCAAAGGCCAAACCTAAACCTAAACCGCAAACCGCCGGTTCAACCAAACCAGCAAACCTAAACCGCCGGTTTGGTCAAACCGGCGGTTTGCGCCGGTTCACAAACCGGCGGTTCGGCGGTTTGGTTTGAACCGGCCCCATCTCTAACGACCGTGGTTTAGGGCGTGGAATTGGATTACGGTGTCTCTCATCTTCCACGACCGTACTTTAGGCCGTGTAACTTACTGGAATGCTCCACGCTCATGATGCCAAGATCCACGGTCATGGTTTAGAGCGTGGACTCTTCTACGGCCGTAATTTAGGGCGTGGAAGTGTAGATTACTTGTGGTTTCCTTTGTGTCGTGACATTCTCCATCTTAGCTCCTTCTTTAGCTTCCTTGATGTGTTCCTAATCCTTGGTTATGATTGAATCCTCTCTTTTCTCTCTCAAATGGTCCGGTTTCAGCTCTTATTCACCTATAATCAATCACAAACTAATGTAGACCTCCATATCGAAAATATAGGTGAATAAGCTAACAAATGCTTCAATGCCTAATCCATGACCACAATAATGAATGAAGAACAACTAGAATAAGTGCCTAGAATATCGCAATATTTCATGCTAACAATTTGCCCTAGTCAAGGGTTAATCAATACGTTCCTCAATGGAGATCGATGAATGAGGATGACGGACGTTCCCGTGTTCCATACCGGACCTCGAGCCCTGAATCACATCCACAAATCCATTATGAGCAAGGTTTGAGGTATTCAAATCAATATTATGATACGCCTAACGCTCCAAAGTATGTTGATTTTCATGAATTTGAGGATGAGAGGGATTATCAGAGGTATGCTCAACGTTCCAAGAGGGAACACTAATATGATTCATGTAAACCTCCTCCCGTGTATGATAGATTTGTACATAACGAGGAATCTTATCCAAGGGCAGCAACATCTAGACGTCCTTCGATTAAGGTTAATAAAACTGTAAAGGAACTTAAAAATGAGTTGGAGGAAGTTCGTAACTAGTTGATCGCATTCATGGAGGCTATCCAAACTAACAAGAGGAAGCGAGTGAGCTTTATTTTAGGATTGCAAGATGAGAGTATCAAGAAGGAGGACATTGTCAAAGCAATACATGAGGAATCATGCAAGGAGCTAGGAAAAGGAAAGCTCCAAGAAAACCCCCAGTTTTTATCATCCGAGGCGAATTGTGGAGTCATAGTAGAAATCTCGGCCCCAACATAGAAATCTCGCCCGAGATTTGAGGAGACCATCCGAGATTATCCACTATTGTACAATATGATGACAATCTTCAGACCCCGAGTGCTCCAATTTTCTAGAGACCTTCCAGGAGAGCCAAGGAACTTGGAGTATGAACCGTTCGACAATCTAAGTCTGTTCATAGTTTGGGAATACACATATCAAGAGGGAATGGATAAAGAAAAGGAAGTTGATAGCTTCATCCCATAAAGTTGATCCAATCCAAAAGCCACCATACTTGAGTCATTATGTGCTTAGTGATGATCAAGACTATGATTCGAGGTCGAATCATTTTCAAGAAGGGGAGTATGATGTGGGACCATCCCTTATAGCATATACACCTACATTACATGGACCATTCACTAAGCTAGGAGCCGGAGGAATTCAAGGAAAGGTTGCTTACGAGTCGCAAACATGGGAGGAATTGATGGAATGGAAGATTGCATGACAGATGCAAAATCTCAGCCAACACTCAAGAATCTCGGCCGAGATTTCATCCGAGATTTCGATCCTGATGCGTGTTAGAAGATCCGGCCAAAGATCTTTTAAATTTGACAACTATCTTTAATATTTTATTTCCTTAAAACTCTCAAACTATCTTAAGGAAAAATTTTATTTTTGGATCTTATCTTTTAGGATTATTTTTAGATTATCTTTTAAAAGATATCTTTCCTAGATTATCTTTTAAAGATATATTTGCTAGTTTACATAGAGATCTCCCTTATAAATAGGCTTAGAGGGGGAGATTGTTAGATAGTTGAGATTTGGTATATTTTCCACATGTTGTGCAAAATTACAACTTTGCTTACGAAGTTTGTATTTTATTCATTCCTACTCAATCAAAGAGAGAGCCTTGATTAAATTGTTGTGAAGTTCTTGCTAGATTGTGCTTGTGTGTGTTAATCTTATTGAAGGTTGGTGCTACTGGTCAATTCTAGTCCCTCCTTGTGCTTGTCTTACGTAGAAGACTTGTGTAAGTGTTCACTCCAAAAGGTGTATGCACAAATAAGCTTTATATTTATATCCAAGAATTAAACATACTGATAGCGAACCGCAAGTGTACGGATTAATCGTAGTATGGGCTGATATTCCGGAGTCGATCTCAGGGAATCAGTGAGAACAAAGCAGTAAAGGTAATCCAACTTGGGTAGCAAGCAAAGCAATGATCACAATAAAGAATATAGAAACAAGAAGAATGGGAATACAGATTATAAAGATCCAAGTATCCGGTTACGGTATTCGATTCAAGATATCTAAAGATGTGTACGAACAAAGCTGGATAACAAGGTATATATTCTTCGGTAGGATGTCGTCCGGTGAAGATCCAACTTCCTTTTGTCCCAACCAAAGGATTCTACTTAACGGATGTTGAGTCTTGTCAAGAAGAGGTCGTAAGGATAGGATTCAGCTCTCATACCAAACCAAAACCCTAGGAAAAGAAAGACAAAGAAAAAGACTATGACACTCCTCACCTTAATAGAGGCTTTTGAATCCCCTATTACCTAGAACTCGCAAACACTCACAACCAAACAAGGGCAAGGGTTATAAAGGGTTAACAAAGGTAGGATTTAAGCAACCTTGAACTTTGGATAAAGGCAAAAGCAAAACGTGCAATAAAGAGGAAACCACGGGCAGATCTTGGGAAACCACGGTCGTGGTTCCTGAAGAACAAACCGTGGAAATCCTCATTCGAGGGTTTTGTCTCACAACTCTCTGTAACACCCCAAATTCTGAGAACTCGGGGAGCTACTGGTTAGGACCTCACAATGGGTCCCGACCTTAGTTTGACAACAATTTAACTTGGATCTTACAACAAGGCACAAAAGTATTTAAAATATTTGAAAACTTTAAACAATATATACATGAAGAATATGTATCAGCCTTACAAAGCAAAGGTACCAAAACGACACATAAGAAGAACAGAAGACATCCCGTCCCCAACTAAATAAGTACGTGGACCCGGCTGACCATTCCCTTCGGATCTCTCTACAACTGTTTTAACCTGCAAGGCATCTACAAGCGGTATAAAACCGTTAGCTAACATTCTATGCATAAGTATAAAGGTAAAAGCACAAACACACAAAATACACAATCAACATGCAACACTCAATCCTTTCATTATCTTTAATTAGGTGATAGGTTATTACTAATGATACCTATTTTGTGACACGAGGGATTCCCAAACCTCGCCTTTGTCCCCGTTTACCAACGCGGAATGGTACTAATGCATCTGACCGTCTACCGAACTGGGCTGGTCGCAGGGAACCTCCTAGACTCTCGCAAGAGCTAGGCAGATGATGTCACGACCCGTTATCATACACTTGGGTCAATTACGTAAATAATAAAGTCGGCCTAATCCGGTTTCATTGTTTATCATAACTAACAAATACCACTCATACACATTACACTCATACAAGAAGTCAGCTAAGTAAGTCCGTGGACTTACCTGAATCAGATCTCGACTTTCTAATTTGCAAATCGATTTGTACAGTAGGAATTCAGTGGCCTGTCAAAGGAGGCAAGTGTGTCAGCACACTTTATGGGTGATTAGAAGTCTAAGACTTCTAAGATAGTAGGTCTTAGTAGAACGGAATTGATTACAGTATTAATTTATGGTAAAATGACTATTTTTCCCTTGGTCTCGAAACTTCCAAAAATTCCCTAATTTATGCCTAAACTCTTATTTGAGACTAAAAAGTCCTATTCTAACTCCTAAAGATGAGTTTGGTTAAAAACTGGCAATTTACCTATTTTCCTATTTTCTGTAAGATCGTTAAGGTCCAACTTCAGCTTCAAATATGAAATTCGAATAAACTTATAAAAATTCCGAAATAATTATCTAGATCATCTATGATATCCAATCTACTCATACGAGAAAGAATTTCTTAAAACTGTTAAAGCATTACTTCTACAAAAATTTCTAAAGTTGGTTACAACACTTAACAAACAACACACTGTCTTAACTTTGAAAAATCATAACTCCTAAACTACTCGCTGGATTTATCCCAAATTTTGATATGTTCTACTATAAAATCTTATCTATAATATATCCAAAATTCAGCCGGAAAGGAGATCAAAATCCTATTTAAAACTATCTCACAAAACCGAATTTCAGCACAACAGAAAAACTGCTTACGACTACATCACATATATAAAAACTGCATGAGGCGTCAACTTTGGAACACAATAGCTCTCAAACTGTAACTCCGATTCTTACCAAATTTTAGTATGATCTACTATGTACTACTGACTACAACATATCCAAAATTCAGCCAAAAAGAAGAAGTCTAACTTACCCAAATCTGGACCCGAAGTTCACTGTTTGTGACTTCCGAAAAATTCAGAAAACGCCTCAGCTCTTCAAGCTATCTTCCAAGGCTATTAGGGAAGGTCTAAAGACTCCTATGGACACTCTCATCAACACATACACAAAGAGGTTTGGGTCTCCAGTCTCACTAGCCGCTCGTTTGCTTTATGGCTTCCTTCACACGTCTTGAGTTCGGTCTCCCTAACCTTCCTTCGAGCTACTCCGATTCTGACCCAAACAATCGACCCTCTCTCTGCAGCACGGACGAGACTTGATTAGCTGATGGTCAGAGTGGAAGAGAGACATGGTTCGTGTACCGGACTGCAAGAAAAAGCCTTCCTGGACTCATGTAATCAAGGAGAGTAAGAGAGATAGAATAAGCGGTGATTTGTTTGACCTAACCAAGATGAGTAGAAGAGGGTCAGAAGATGCACTCACTGCATAATGGAAGCGATGGAGGGGATCTTCACTGAAGGGCTGTGTAACCGTCGCTACAGGTAGAAGGACGTGAAGCGGGCTTGGATCCGGAGGCAAGTGGCTTGGCGTGGAGTCCGTCTGAAGGTAGAAGGCAAGCGGTTGTGTAACCGTTGTTGTCCAGTCATAGATGCCTGCGGCTCACCGGCGTGGAGCGAAGGCGAGCGGTTGCTAGCGGCGCTGGTTGCTGTCCGAAGAGGTCTGTTGTGTCGTGTGCAAGACATGGGAGGGAAGGTCGCAGGCGTCGTCGAGGGTGAGAGGCCAGGCTCGAAGACTGTCGACGTGAAAGGAAAGCGTCTAGGGCTAGGTTTCACTGCTGGGCTGCTTGAGCTGACGGGCTGGGCTAAAACAAGAATAGGAAGAGTGGGCTGAGATTGGTAGGAGCTTGTCAAGGCTTGTCAAAATCTTGTCAACAGCTTGTCATAGCCATGCATGGCTTTGTCACGAATTTGTCATGGTCTTGTCATAACTCGTCATGGTCTCGTCTTGACTTCGTCTTTAAGGATTAATTATAAGAATTAGGGTTTGATATAATTCTATCATTTTATGTGAATTAAATTCTACATAAAATGATAAATAATTATAAGAATTAGGATTTGATATAATTCTATCATTTTATGTGAATTAAATCCTACATAAAATGATAAAATTTGTGAAGAAAGAAATACTAGATAGAATGGGAAACCATCAACGGCTCGAAGTCCAAATTGATTTGGAATTAAACGGAATAAAAATTCCTGATATTACACTCTCAAGGTCCTATCTGTAACACCCTGAATCCACGGGACTCGGGATGCCACATTGGCCTAGGATCTCACAGTGGATCCTGACCCTAGCCTTACGGGTCGAGTAATGGATTGATCCTCCATATACAACGTCATCTTCACCGGTTTAGGTTTACCTAAACCGACTTTCTCACACAAAGCAAGTGGAATGATGCTCACACTTGCCTCCAAGTCACAAAGTGCATCATATGTGACTTCTCCCACTTCTATTGGTATGCAAAATGACCCCGGCTCTCGCACCTTTGGGGGCATCTTTTCCGTCATCGTTTTAATGAGTTCCGAAGACTCTGAACTCATCTTGACTTCACCAAAGTCTTCAAGCTTCCTCTTGTAAGAGAGGATTTCCTTCAAGAACTTCCCATAAGATGGCATACCTAAAATTGCATCAAGAAAAGGTATGTTAATGTGCAGTTTACTCATGAGATCAACAAACTTATCGAAATGCTTGTCTAGACACGCTCTCGCTCTAGATTGCGGGAATGGCAAATTAGGTTTATAAGCTGGAGGAGGAATATAGACATCTTCCTTCTCCTTTTCTTTCTCCTTCTCAACGGGAACCTTAACGAATATGGGCTATGTGTCGGTGGTTGTTACACCACTTCTTTTAGTAATTGCCATCACTCTCCCTTTCGGATTGCCCTTTGTTTTTCCGGGAAGCTTCACTTGATCTCTAGGAACTTCTCTGGCCTTGCTAAACACTTGATTCTCCAAAGCTTTTTGTGCTTTAGAAATCGAAGTAATGGAATTCTCCATTCCTTGCATCTTCCCTAAAATTGTTTCCATCATCCTTTCAAATTTGTCCTTTTCCGGCTGGTTTGAACTTGATGGAGTTTGCGCTTGACTTTTCAAAGGTGTAGAGGAAGAAGGAGGTGTTAGTGAATTTTCAGCATGGGAATAGGGATTACCGGGATTGTGGTGGTTGGATCTCTAATTGTTGTTGAAGTTCCTGTTGTTGTTGTTATTGTTCCAATGGTTGTTCCAGTTGTTATTCCTATTCCCTTGATTTTACTCCCTTCCTAGATAGCCAACGTCTTGCTCCTTTTTCGATTGAATGTTGGACTTCAAAAATTCTTTCACCTACTTAATCTCATTGTTGAGGGAGAAAATTTGAGTTTGGGCTGCTGGATTCAACCTTTCTCCCGGTTCTCCGGAATCTCGATTCCCACTCTCAATCTTCCTATGTGAATACTTCTCAATCACTAAAGCTTGCTTCTCAATAAAATCCCAAGCATCATCTTCTCTCATGTCTATAAAAGTTCTACAAGAAAGAGATTGAAGTTTGAATTGCGTTTCCACATCCAATCCCTTGTAGTAAATCTCCAACAATTCCATCTTTGAAATGCCATGGTGAGGGCAATCCAATAGAAGGTCTTGAAACCTTTCCCAACTAAACAAAGGTTTCATAGCTAAGGCCTTGATTTTACCTCTCTACTCCGCCGTTTTGGATGGCGGAAAGAACTTGGTGAGGAATTCCGAAGTCATCTTCTCCCATGTGTTAACTCTTCCAACTGGAAGAGCTTGATACCAAGCTAAGACCTTGTCCTTCAAAGAGAAAAAAAAACGGTCTCAACTTATAATTGTTGTTGATTGCTCTTGGAGGTTTCAAAGTTTCCATAAGAATCTCATAATTTTGCAAATGTTAATGCGGAGATTCAGCTTCCATTCCACCAAACTGACTTTGGCGGATCATAGTAATGACTTGAGGGCGAAACCCATAGTCATGCTCATCCGGATCTCCAAGATTCACGCCCAAACGGCGTGGCTGCCGATTCAGATTCATACGCTGCCCAAGAGTTCGCGGTTCAGCCACGACATTAGCAGCTCTCACATCTCTAACATGAACACGAGGATCGACATGGACACGAGGATTAAGTGGTGGATTAGGTGGTATATCTTCCAATTCAGGCATATCATCATCGGATGATTCATCTCTCTTATCCTTGACGCCTTTCTTCAAATTTGCTTGTAATACTATTGCCCAGATTTCATCCATTTGAATTTGCATTCGCTCCCTATCAGCACGACCTGTAGCTTTCTTCTCAAGAAGTCTTCTTTCACTTTCTTTAAGTAAAGCTCGAGTTTCATCCAACTCAGCTTGGAGGTTCTTTTTATTGTGTTCAGCCATCTTTTTCTCACTTAACTGTTTCTCGAGAGTCTTCTCCGGTTCAAGGTCAAAAGGAATGAGGTCTTTCTCAGATTGAGACCTTCGCATATTCCTAAAGAGAAATATGCAAAATCACTAAGGTAGATAGATCAAATAACAAGAGCAAAAGCTTCTAAGCCAGACAACCGAAAACCAAATTTGGCCTAAACCAAATCCCCGGCAACGGCACCAAAAACTTGTTCGCTCAAAAGTGTGCGTGCAAAGTCTTAAATTTATAAAATCTGAAATCAAGCAACGCGAACCCGCAGTGTACGGATCGGTATAGTAAAACAAGAATTCCAAAGTATCGAACTCAAGGATTTGGGGGATCAAACTCAGTTCGTTAATTGTCCGGAAAAATAAAAAGCTTTTATAAACATAATTGGGAAAACAACGATTCTAAAGATTCAGGTATCCACTTGTGGAAATCGATTCAAGATGTTCTAAAGATATAAGGATAGAGTTAGGAATGCAAAGGTATAGATCTAAAGTAGGGTGTTATACCGTGAAGTTCCAAAACCCATAAGTCTCACCCAAAGGCTATCTCAATAAAGGATGTTGAGTCTCGTTATAAAGAGAATATAAGGACAAGATTAAACTCTCAAATACCCATTCCCAAACCCAAGGGAATCAAAGATAAGTCAAACAGGTTAAGGTTATGACACTCGTAACCTAAGTAGAGGGTGTTGAGTCTCACTACTACCTAGAAAAGGTAAGCCAAGGCTAGGATAGGGTCAATCTTTAACTTTGGATCAAAGCAAAAGCAAAGCACGTCAAACAAGAGAAACCACGGTCAGATCTTGAAGAACCACGGCCGTGGAACTCAAGAACAGACCGTGGAAAGGCTCGACGACGAGGTTTCTCATAACTCTCAAGGTCCAATCTGTTTTGGTTCAGTCTATCATCATATATGCCACAACTATTAACCCTTCACCTTAGAGTCGCTTAAGGGTTTTAGCCAACAATCATTGTCATCGAATCAATAATCAAGATTAAAAGAAAGAAAAGGTAGAACCTTGAAAACTCAATAATGAAAACAAAACCAATCTCAATAAAACTCAAATCCGTACTTGTGGTCAATGAATACAGAATAGAGCCAGAAATCTCTCACAAATCTTAAAGAACAAGAAGAACGGGATGTCAATCCGCCTTCAAAGTGAAACCCTAAGATCTTCCAACTCCGCAATATGAAAATGCGTACTTCTCTAAATCTTCCTTCAAATCTCCTTTCCGATGTGAAATCTTGCAAAATGATCTTTCCTCTAGCGTGGTGTAGCAAAGTGTGTATTTTCTCTCTTTCTTCAACCTTCTTATAGGGGAAAATAGGCCTACGAAAGGCCCGTAACCGCTGCTGACGTGGAAAATATGACACGTGGCGGTCATTAGGAGAATCACGGCCATGACTAATTTTCCACGCCCGTGGAAACCACCGTGGGAAGGCATATTGCTCTCGACATATATTCCCACGGCCTTAATTAAATTAAATACCAGAACCACGGCCGTGGTTCTTTGTACTTGGCCGTGGCACCTCCATAATCTATGTACAAACCTTTGTTTTCCAAAGCTTTCTATTCATATTCCTTCCTTAGCTTCTCCAATGCATCTGCTTGATGTCTAGCATGATCAAAAGTGCTCACATGCTCCATTTATGCTCCAATCCAAACCTTTAATCACCTATAAACACAACAAAGCTTGTGTAGATCTCTATACCAACATAATAGGTGAATGTGTGCTCATAAATGCTTCAAACTCATATCCATGTACACAAAAGAAGTGGAAAAACTACCAAAACATGTGCCTAAAATAACGTCATATTTCATGCCATCAGTTCCTCCCGTGGCGACTCTCGACCTTTGTTTCCACATGTGAAATTCAATTAATTATTGAAACCCGGCCGTTAAACTTCCTTCTTGGCCGTGGTTCTTCCTTTTCAACATTTTTCTCCTTTGCTTCACTTCATACTTCTTCCAATGATGCTCCAATGCTTCCTAATGAAATCCTCATCCACCAATGCTCAGTGAATGGTCTCTTTCTACTCCATTTCAGCTCCAATTCACCTAAAATCACAATAAGGCTTGTGTAGATCTCGATTCCAAGATAAGAGGTGCACAATAACCAAAGCCTAAGAAATCAACATTAACTCAGTTTTTCAAGTTGCCTCAAACCGTAATGCACATACAATGACTCGTTAGGAATACCACTCAATCCGATTTTGGCAAGACACAAACACCCGGCTATGTGAATTGTGCCGAGTTACTCATCATCATGATCGATGTAATATCCGGAATTTTTATTCCGTTTAATTCCATAGCAAACCGGATTTTGATCCGTTGATCTTCTCTCGTTCTACCTAGTCGTACACACTATCTCAAATTTCTATCATTTTATGTAACCTCACTTCACATAAAATGATATAGTTTTTACATCAAACCCTAATCCATCAAACCCTAGTATATCATGACATGTCTTTGACAAAGTCATGACGTCTTATGGACGAGACCAAGACGAGACCATGACAAGATTTGACGAGACCAAGACGAGATCGTGACAAGTATTTGACAAGGCCATGCATGAGCTTGAGAAAGCCATTACAAGTTTTGACAAGGCCTTGACAACCTCAGCCCACTCTTTTTGTCTTGTCTCGGCCCAACAACTTCCTTAGTCTCAGCCCAGTTTGCCAGCCTCCTCTACTCCCAGTTGGGCCGCCTGGTAATCGTTCTCCCCATCAAAATAGCGGCTACTAAGTCCAGCAAGGAAGATCACGCAGCCCATGAAGCAGATGGTAACAACCGACCCTCCCTCTCCCTTTTCTTCACACATAACAACTACTGAGTTGAGTGAAGACCTTCTGTAACTGCTCCTTAAATCACGCAGCAAGATCATTTCCCTTCCTTCCTTCTGGCCATGAGCCTACACACTTTCCTTCTACCTCGCTGCGTACAGAAGATCCGTTTGAAAGCAATTGTTCTAATCAACTCTTCACACAACAAACAACCTAGCCTCCCTCGTGTGTCAAGAGTAGAATCAACGATTTGGACTCCATCTGCGTGCACTCAGAAGATCGAATCCGAGCCCGTACTTGTCTATTCAGCCAGCTCCAAAAGACGACACACAAGTAATCTCGACACCTCTCTTCCTTCTGATCATATATGCAGAAGAATTTGACCCTAATCCTTGCTGTTTCTCTCTCTGCACCTTCTAGATTGTGCAACAGCTGGGAGTTTTGGTGCTGCTTGTTTTAACGTGGATCAAAAGAAGTGACGCTAGTTACTTCGAAGTGCACCAGCCCAGCTAGAAACTAGATCGAGTCCTGCTCAAACGGTAAGTACAACAACATTGGGAAGCCTTTTGTATAAGTGTAACTGAAGGGCTACTTTATGATTTTATGTGTGCGTATCGGTATCAATAGGACTTGAAGGGAAGAGTTGTGCTCACTAGATTGTTGGGGGAAGTAGAGGCTGCAAGAGCTCAAATCTGAGGTGTGTAGGAGACTCCAAAAACGAGCTAACCAGGTGTGACAATCGTAAATGAGATCCAATGTTGTTTCTTGAATTTTTGTTATACTAGAAACTGAGTGTTCCCATCATCTTTAAGCCTATCTTTCGATACCTTAGATCGAACATCCACCGTTCAATTTTTTAGTATTTTATAGACTGATATGCATAGAATGATGTATCAAAATTTGGTACTTATCCAACGGTTAGATTTGAATCTGTGAAGGTTCAAATTGGACTAGTTAGGCTGTTTGTGAAATGATCTAGAAAAATGCTAAGTATAGAATTTCTGGTTTTGTGCTCAACTTTAGAGAATTTTGTAGAAGTAATTGTAGGACAGTTTTAAGAAATTCTTGCTTCTACGAGTAGAAGGCATATCATAGGAGACCGAGAGATTTTTATCGGAATTTTTATAAATTTATTCGAGCTTCATATTTGGAGCCAAAGTGGGATCCTAGTGACTTTTTAAGAAGTAGGAAATGGTGTAATTTTTCTAAGTTCTACCTAAACTCACTCTTAAGAGTTAGAAATATGATTTTTAGTTCCAAGTAAGAGTTTAAGCATGTACTAGGAGATTTTTGGAAGATTCGGGACCAAGGGTAAAATGGTCATTTTACCTTAGATGTGTATTGTAGTAGTTGCTCTTCGGATAAAATCTTACATCTTAGAAGTCTTAGACTTCTAAATAACTAGGAAATGTATTGACCCACTTGCCTCCTTTGATAGGCAACTGATTTTCTACAGTTACAGATCGAGTTGTGATTAAAAGAGTCGAGACCTGATTCAGGTAAGTCCTTTGGGCTTACTTAGCTAGCTTTCAGATATGAGGGTGATTAATGATAGTGGTGTTTGAATGATGTGTGTATTAGTGTAGTTAGTATTAATCATCGACCGACCTACCTATTTGGCCTAAGAGTAACGGGCGGTGGCATTCTGCTCAGTTAGCCTGAGGGCGTAGGGGGGTTTCTTTAGGGACTAGTCCATACTTGGTTTGCAGGGACACCACCGGCAGAGGCCGGTGTGCCAAACCATAACCAATTGGATAAGGAACGGAGGCGAGAAATCTTAAGATTTCTCGTGCCAAAACTTTTAAAACGGGATGAAGTGAATCACCTAAGCTATTAGATAATAACCGGATTGTGTGCCAGCATGTTGAGTGGTTATATTTCCTTATGTGTGTTTGTGCTATTTATTATTCTGCTTATATTTGATTAGTTAGCTAATTGTTTTATCGTTGTTTAGACTTGCCACAGGTTAGAGCGGATGCCGAGTGATTTGGATCGTAGTGGTTAGCCGGGGTGTCGTACTTCTTAGGACGGGTTGAATTTTCTTTTATTGTTGGTCTTTCAATTATGAATTTTTCATGTTCTCAGATTGTGAGATATTATTATTACCGGCTGTTAGTGTTTCTGGTCACATTCACGACATTATTAAACATTTCATGATTTCTGGTTTTTCCTTATCTGTGTCTTGTTGTAAGATCTAGTTAAGTTGTTGTCAAACTAAGGTCGGGACCCACTGTGAGGTCCTGTATCTCCCCTAGTTCCGAAAACTTGGGGTGTTACAATCGACTTCCCCAAACCTATTTTCTAACACACTTCACTACTTTCAGCTTCAAACTTTACACTTTTGCGCAATTGCATCCTAATTCCCGGATAGGTAATAAGGAGGCAAAAATAAAGAAATTCAGGAGGAGCTAAAAGGTGATCAAGAAGAAGAAGGGACCCAAACCGAAACGCCTTAATCATATCATTAAGAAGTGCAAGAACTTATAAAGTGGTTTCAACCTTCAAATACTCAACATGATTTAGATCAAATTCCAAATTATAAAACTTGCAAGAAAATTCAACAAAAAATTCAAATCCTTCACAATTCATTTTAAACACATAAAAATCATCAAAAATCCAATTCACAAGTAGTTTTCTTCATTGAATCTCCAATCCTAGAAGCACAAATTTTTTATAAAAAATTTTCCAATTTTTTTGGTTTTTTCAAAGCTATCAAAATGCAATGCAATAATGAAACATGTGACAAGGATAATGAAAGATGCAAAGTACGATGGACATACAAGCAAGTATCAGAAAGTTACTACATACCATAATATTCAACCACCCCATAATTGAACCATATGTTGTCCCCAACGTGCAATAAAAGTAGAGGTAAAAGTACAGAAACTCACAAGTTCGCTAAAGCTGCTAAGGAGTGACGTCAACATCAAACGGTGGTGGGAATGGATGCCATGTCGGGTCATAGGGGCGGTTGAACTGGGCATGATAAAGGTATCATATTATATACTGCCTTGCTCCACGGTGCCAAGGCGGTTGTCCATGCTATCCATCCTCTTCTGCAATGTGGGAAGCCATGGAGGCTGCTCATCGAACCATGAGAGGCGCTTTGAAGTGTTGGCTCGTCGCTGGGAAGGACTAGCTTGAGAACGACGGGCGGTGGACCTCCTAGGAGGCTCGTGCTGCTCCCCCATAGATGGAAATGAAGATGGCAGCTCCTGAAAGCTACCGAAGTCTCCATATGCCTTGTAATCGCTAGGACCATTGTCTGTCCCAGTGTCCACGTAATCATGGCTCTGTCCTCCTGCCGCCTCAGCTGCGGCATCACCCTCCTCATACTCCGGACCTCCCATCTCAACATGCATATCCTCAAATGTCAGCTTCCAGTTGTGAGGATTCTTGATGGAGTATTGCGCCTTCCATGGAATCCCTCTCGCGCCCTTGCCCTCCCAGGGCATAATTGTATGTGGCTGTCCTTTGTGTCCGGGGATCAAAATACCCCTATGAATGAAACACTCAAGACGAAGAGGCCTAGCCCCTACAACAAGCTCACAAGCGGAAAAGTAAACTCCTAGACGGCGGGCAATTTGGGTTACAATACCTCCCACGCAAATATCCCCCTTAGCTTTGTTTTTGATCTTCCTCAAACTATCAGCTAGTAGTGTGGCATAGTCAGGAGCGGTACCGGTATCCATGTAGAACAATATGAACAACTCATCGGCCTTATGCTGCTGTGGCATCTCGGTCCTTGGAAAAAGACACTCGGACATAATCCGATGTGCTAGCTTGAAAGACAAATTGTATATCAAGATCTCTTTAGAGTCGGCCGGGTGTCATCTATCTACAAAACTCATCACCATAGCAATACACTCCCAAAAGGCATGATGTCTAGTAGCTCTAAGGACCGTCCCATGAGTGGTATCACTAAACCCGAAAATCTGAGCAAACCTCGCGATAGACAAGTTAAAGTTCTGATTCATCATCCTGAACTTAAATGTTCTCTCCCTAGCATTATGATCAAAGGAGCTAAGAAACTCCTTGGTAAGCTCTTCATAAGCATGCTCCCTAATGCCAATAAACTCCCTAAGCCCGGCATTGTCAATCATCATATTGAGATCATCCAAAATATTCAAACATTCAAGCTCCTCAAGTACAAGGTACCTAGGGGCTACAATGATGCGAGGTTGGATGGTTTTGTAAGCCTTTTTGTGTTCTTCTAATATACGGGGAGTCTAGGAGGTGGTGGTTATTGTTGTGGAGGTTGTGGTGGTGGTGGTTAGGATGAAGAAGAGGCTCCCTTACTCTTTTTGAACAAATTACGGCCACTTCTACGCAAACTATCCATAAATTGCAAAACCACGGCCGGATCTTCACAAACCACACCCGTGGAACTGAAGAACACTTTGTGGAAACTGTTGATTTTTTAGAAATCGACAACACCATACAACTAACTCAACAACAATAGTCCTAGGCTATTTCTACTTCCAATTCCGTGCAGTTCTCTAGCAAATCTTCAACAAAATCGAAAGAATCAAACCAAGATCAAGTTTAAGAAAAACCTAGGTTTTTGGATTGAGAAATCCAAAATGGTTGTTGATTTCTTGTCCGTTTGTGCTGTTTAAGCATAGAATCCTCTATATAATGATGAGAGCTTCAATTTAAGAAGAAGAATCGTCGCAATCGGTTTCCGGATGCGAAGATCGGGGTTAGGGGTCGGCAATTTTCGTTGCGTAGCGCGTGGCTTTGGCGATTTTTGTGTGCAGCTTTGAAATGAAGGCGGCCTTTTATAGGTTCATTGAAAATTGGAAAACCATGGCCCCTTGGAAAAACCACGGGCGTGGAATGAACCGTGGCGCCTCTCGACTTGTGTTTCCACGGCCAAAAATAGGGAACCATGGCCGTGGAAACCTATTTATGCCCGTGGAATCCCTTTTTACGTCCTTTTTCGACAATTCCGAATTTGCTATTCTTCCTCACATCTTTTTAGAGATTTCCTAGTTCCTGTCATCCAAACACATAAGAAAAACCGGGAACGAACCAACGAAAACGACAAAAACAAACTATCCAATCTAATCTAAGAAAAAGGGAAAAAAGAGCAATACCTTGGGTTGGCTCCCAAGAAGCGCTTTGTTTAAGGTCCGTAGCTAGGCCAGTCCTTTTTATTGCTTAAGTGAGGAGGATAGGTGAAATCTCCTCAATTTGAACCTCCGGTATGTACTTCTTCAATTGTTGGCCATTGACCTTGAAAGCTCCGCATTGTTCAGCCCATACTTCAACTGCACCATGGGGGAAAATATGTTTAATTACAAATGGTCCGGTCCAACGAGACTTCAACTTATCGGGAAATAGACGAAGACGGGAATTGAAGAGGAGGACAAGGTCTCCTTCTTTCAAATCCTTCGGAATGATGTGCTTGTCATGCCACCTCTTCATCCTTTCTTTGTATATCCGCGCATTCTCATATGCATTCAAGCGGATTTCTTCTAGCTCATTAATGTCAAGAAGGCACTTCTCTCCAGCCTCCTTGATGTGAAAGTTCAGCCACTTATTTGCCCAATAAGCTTTGTGCTCTAGATCAACGGGGAGATGACAAGACTTCCCATGCACAAGGTTGTATGGTGTGGTGCCAATGAGAGTCTTGAAAGCTGTATGGTACACCCAAAGTGCATCGTCGAGCTTTTGTGACTAATCTTTCCTTGTTCTAGAGACCGTTTTCTCTAGAATGGCCTTGATTTCTCTATTTGATATCTCTACTTGCCCGTTGGTTTGAGGATGATAGGGGGTGACAATCTTGTGAGTCACCGCATACTTGGCTAGTAGAGCTTCAAATTTACGGGCGGTGAAGTGCGCTCCTCCATCACTAATGATGGTTCGGGTCATATCAAAAGTGGAGTTATCAACCAACATAGATAAAATTTTGTAGGGCGATACTGCAATATGTGAACAGGGAATACTCGGCGTATGATTGTTGAAACCCATCTTGAAGAAGGCCACTAGTAAACTTGTGAAACTAGTTTCGAGGCGCCTATCAAAGACCATTTAGAGAATTGCGCAGATGACAAACCTTATTGGAGGTTCGAAAGCCGGGCGGAGGAAGCATATAGACCTCTTCATGAAGATCACCATGGAGAAAATCATTATGAACATACATCTGATGAAATTCCCAATTCCAAATAGTTGCAATTGTCAAAAATAGCTTAGCAGTGATAAGTTTAGCAACATGAGCAAAAGTTTCTGTATAGTCAATGCCTTCTTGATGACGATTACCCAAGGCAACAAGGTGCGCTGTGTAACAACCCGTATATTGGAAGCGTTTTTCGATATTTATTTTTCCGTATATTTATTGCTATTTTAATGGCCTAAATATAGTTTCCGAATATTTTTACGTCGTAATTTGAATTTTACGAGTTTGGATATATATATATATATACTAGTGTGGACGCGCGTGCTACGCACGCGCCGCTGCCTATAATCGTATATTGTGTTGGTTAACAATTAAAAGGAGAAACTATACTATTAAAACAAATCGAAAATTTTATCATTAAATTATCGAGATAGGAAAGTGTTACATACAAACGAGACCGATATTACATTAAAATGAAATGTTAATTTAGCAATTAAAGTACGACATAACTAAGAAAGAAAAAGGTATTTACAATCCCATTTAACAGTTGTATTGGCTACCATAATAAAGCTTACATCAGAATTTTGACTAATTTTTAGTGAAATTTAACCTCCAATCAGACGTGAGGTTCCCAAGTTTTAGCAGAAAGTAGTTAAAATAAGCCCAAATGGGTACGAAAGAAGAGTGAGCAAAATCCTGTAATAAGTTGACCTGTCCGATCTTATCAATGAACACTATTGTAAGGCTCAACAACAGAGGTTGAGACTTGTGGAGATGGGTAGACAGTGAAACCAACTTGAACTGCTTGCCATAGTCAACTGATAGTCTTTCTAGGAGAAGCGACCCTAGACCAGATCCAGTTCCACCACCAACAACATTGAACACAAGAAAACCTTGAAGGTCGGTGCAATCGTCAGCTAGCTTCCTCATCCGGTCCAAGCACTAATCAACAATCTCCTTTCCAATTGACACCAAAAGCATTAACATCAGAATTATAAGTTGTAACCTATAATAAGAAACACAATATTACAGATACTGTTGGGCGGATTTAGATTGGGGAAATTACTTTGTGTAGTAACCACGGGCAAAACTGTTGGTAGCATCTTCCTTTCCACTAATTAGTTGCTCAGGGTGGAAGAGCTGTCGGTATGTTCCAGTCCTTACCTCATCAATCACATTGGGCTCATGATAGACAAAGATAGCATGTGCAACATGCTTCCCTGCACCAGTCTCGCTGAAGGAGGTGTTGAAGGCATCATCACCTCCCCCAACAGTTTTGTCACTTCCCATCTGACCACCAGGCTTAAACAAAGAAGGTCATACAATTAAGACACAAGCACGTCACACAAGAGAGCTGTAATGTAATTCAAGTAAAATAGAACATCTTTATTTTATAGAAAGAAACTTGTTGGCTGTTAGATTAAAGGTTATAAAATCTTCATCATAAAAGGTCTTGCAAGTACAGAGTATATATCAAGTGAGAGATGTGTTGATACAATCAAATTCTTAAATCTAGTTAATTTAGAGAAAAATGAACTGAAATGTAAATTAACTACATGCTCAAGCGGATCTCAAGCGTAGAACACCGTGGAAGGAACCACAGATGGTGGTTTTGATGACCCATTCATCTTTGAGTTAATACCTGCAAATCATTATGTAAAAACCTCAAAAAAAAAACAATCTTAACAATACACAATAAACTCTTTCTTCATTTGTAAACATTTATGTGTTTGGGTCTTTCTTATCTTTATAAAGTTATATAACCTTTATAAAGTTATATAATATGAACATTATGTGTAATAGACGTGAGATATTCAACAGCAAATTAATAATACTCATCTGTTGAACTTTGAATCATCCTAAGTACTACGATAAAGATAGATATATAACTTCTTACTACAATATATTCTAGAATCCAACTTAAAATTAAAGCATTTCCAGTTCCACAACATTATTAGTATGATAAAACAGCAGTAACACACTGTATATATTTTTTTTCTCACAGGATTAGCGGGAAAGAAAAAACCAGAAGCGGAAAGAAGACGCCCATCTCGTTCATCACATTAGAAATGATAAAAGAAATGTGAAAAATCAATAAAAAGAATGGAGGTTGGAGAGTATAAGAGAGAAGTATATCATTGAGGAGAAGGGGACAAAATTGTTTTCAGGCATTTGCATATCTTACTTCCCATGACCATTTGCATGCTTATGGAAAGGCCAAAAGTTGACAATACGCTCAAGCACAGATGCGCTCTCATAAATCCTATTGAAGCATAGTAGAAGGGAAGTCCTCAGCTGGCATAGCGAATGGCCGTATCATGTGCTCCATAGTTTCCAACGTCAAACACGAGCCTGGGTCTTGTAGCCTTTCTGGCCCATTGATGGGCAATGTGTGCTCTTGGTGTAGCCAACTTGCCTCAGTATCTTTGTTCTGAGGCGGAATGGGACAAGATTAGTTTGCTAAAGGTTTATACTTCAACAATGGCGGAAAAAAAGCAATAAAGATGAAATTACTTCAAGAGGAGAAAGATCGGCTCCACGGCTGAATGTCATCTCAATGTGGAACTGTTTTGGATCTTCTAGAGGCACATGAAACTCCAAGCACAAGTGAGTTGTTCTTTTTTTTATAGGAAAAAGTGCATAAAAAGCAAAAACATTTTCCTAGTATTGTTAATCTCTGTATTCTTAAACATCCTTAGCACAATGTAACTCATGTAATCGAGCTCCTTAGTGTTGAGCAAGCGTTCCAAGGCATTGTAACAAAGCTGGCTTTCCCGTCCTTGCAGAGATTCATCCAAGTTACAGTACCGAAGAACATTCATCAATGAGTGAATATGTGATTCCTATCACGAAAGAAAAGAGCATATCACGCATTTATAAATATTGTGTGAAGAAAAAATGAGAAGAACACAACAGGTGAGAAATGAAATATACAACTCACCGACGTGAAGTATAGTCGTGTTCGCACATGCCTCTCCGGTGTCTTCACATTGGCATAACTAACAGTAGACGAGAGAGATCTTATCAAGACCGATAGAACTACTTAGCAATTTATAGCTCTTATATTATTTTTTTTAATTTATCTCTTTTCGTTGTTTCTTGTGTATTAGTTTTCACCCTTGACCCTTGTACTGCATAAAACATCTCCTTACAACTTATGTTAGAGAACTTAAAGATTTGAGCACTTACTTTGGGTCCAAGCGGTATTCTGTCTCTATGTCATCATCCTGATCGTCCTGATCACTTAAAATATCATCATTTTTAGCGTTCTTCTTTTTCTCATTCTTAGCGTTGGACTTACTTTGGTGTGTAGAATATTCTTTATTGATTGATAAAGCTTGCCCAGCAACACTATTCGCTTCTTCACGTGTATTCCTCAAATCAATCAATAACTTGCCCAGCAAACGGCGAGCAATCTGCAGAAAGGAAAGAATAGTTGAGGAAATGGATCTTTACCCGTGACCACGAGGCCCGTAACTTGAAACTGATATTGCACAAAATCAAGTATTTCACTGCAGAAGACCCCGCATAGTAGCTCTAGGATTTCAGTTCAAGCTTTATTGGTCCTAAATATTGCAAATAACTCATTTTTTATCTTATAATATGAATCAAGCTCAGAGGGTTTCCAGAAAAACTAAGCAGCAGCGCTAAACTACTACAAACAAAATAATTTATATAATAAGAATCTCAGGAGGTGCTAATCTTCTAAAATCTCAATTTATGCTTAGGAGAATATCTAACAGGACATTAACCTATAGGAATCCCTACGGTACAATTGAAAAAGCAAGATTAACACATAAAACATTGAGCTGGATATACCAAAATAGAATTTGATAGCATATGCTATATACCAGCAAAAAGTTCCATATAGAGAATTTTTGCTTTTACACTATTTATGTTGTTCTCTCTTGTAATTAACATGCCTCTACATTGGATAAGTTTAATAGGAAGGATATTTCCTCGTCAAGACTTTGTCAAATATAAAGAGTATTCTTTCCTTGAAATGAGAAAACACTATCATTATAAAAGATAAAAGAAGTCCAGCACCAACAGCTCATTAGGAATTGATTCTTTATGTACCTGAGCAACTTTGAACAACTCGTCCAAGCCTTCCAGATTAAGGTGGGAGTTGTGTAGAAGATCATGCCTGTAGATTTTAAAACCGTGAGGTCGCAATTTAATACAGAATTTTAATGAAAAAAGTTTAAGCAGAAGTTGGCCAATGATATGCATACAACGAGATTGCAATGCATGTTTAAACAATTAAATACGGTGCATTTCATGACTATCTTCAAGAAGATCAAGTAGCATTTATCTAAGGGTTGTATAAGAGCATCAACTCTAGAACCCAGTACAATCTGCTAACAAATAATGAAAAAACAAAGATATTCAGCCTTAAGTTTATATCACATATTACTCAAATTGAAACACTGAAATTCAAAGCAAGCAAAACAGAAAACCGAAAGAGGCGAGATGAAGACAACGACACCGATTTGACCCAAATGGGTTCTGGCGGTGGTTCCGGTGGCGCTTCGGCCGCGGCCTTGATGGTGTTGTTCGCTCCAAACGGTGTGTGCAAGCTTTAAATTTATAACCCTAGACTTAAGCTTAAAACAAGGATGCGAACCCGCAGTGTACGGGTCAATCATAGTAAAAGCAAGAAAATTCCAGGGGTCGATCACAGGGACTCAGTGAAACAGAGTCAATACGGTATGCTTATGTCAATACTAACCACAAGAGCGATTAACACAATCAAAGATGAATAAGAAGTCAATAAAGCAAACATGCAATTCTAGGGATTAAAGCATCTAGTTGTGGTTCCAACTCAAGATCTATAGATAAGCGGACAAAGCTGAGATTTTTGCGTGGGGAAGGTGTTTCTAAAGTGGAGTAGATCACCGGGTAAGTCTCACTACACACTAATCCTAAACCGTAACTCCTATTACCGGGTAAGTCTCAAGGAATCAAGATAAAGAACTATAACCTCAAACTAACACACCATCTAAGGGAATAGAATCAACCTTTACCGGGTAAGTCTCAGGCTAACTCACAAAGATGGGATGAAAGCACACTCAAACCCCAATAAAGGATAAACCTTTATTACCTACACTTATGATCGTTGGTACACAAACTAAGGAATTACCGGGTAAGTCTCATCCTAAGCTTGCTTTGGACCAGGAAAGGTGTAATAAGAACAGGATTTGGCAAACTCTAACACTTAACTCTCAGTTATGGATCAGATAAGTCACCTCGGTCAGCCAGTTTCCACCCCGGCCGAGATGTTCATCGACTGAACGAGATGCTTAGGGTTAAGGTTAAAGACTCGAACTTTCAGGATCCTACTGGAATCTAAGATTATTCTATCATTGTTTTTCCCAAAACCTTCAGCTAATCACCCTAGAATCACACAAGGAAATTAGCCACTCATCATCATTATGAAAGTATTAAAATATATGGGAAGAAGGTGAATATTTGAACAAGAAGAATTTAATGAAAAGACTTCAATAACTGCATCAAATATCACAACAAAGCGTTCCTTGGATAGCAATCCAACAAGACAAGACAACAAGTGAGGGGATTGAAGACAATCTTACAAAACCCTTCAAAAAGCTATAAAAGCTATAATCTTCAATCTTCCTTCAACCTTCAAAAAGGTTCTTCAAATCTCTCCCAACTGGAGTATGCTGCTGCTGCTTGATCTTCTGAATGATAGCGGATCGTATGCCGTCTTGATTTTTCGGTCTAAGCCGCCTCCGGAATTGTGGAAATCCAACCCTTTTTATAGGAAAATAACCCTCCAAAGATAATAAATCTTAGAAAGATATTTTCCCATAAATATAGGTAAAATATATGATTCTGCATATCTCCTTCCTTCCAGGAGCCAAGCCCAAAAATATAAGATCTCTTTCCAATTTTAAAAGATCTCATCCAAGAATAAAATATTCCCGCCGCGTCCTAGGTGTTCGCCTCGGTCGAGTCGGCGTCTCTGGATCACCTCGGTCGAGATGAATCTCTGGTCAACCGAGGTGAGTCATAACTGAATGTGAAATCTCTCAAAACTGGTCCAAAGTAAATCTTTAATCCATGGCTATGCTCCCTGGATGTAGCTCCAAATGACTCATGACTCCTTTCGCTCCTTTTTGATGCAAAAACGTACCAAATTACCTGCAATTACAACAAAACTAGGTGTAGACCTCGATTCCCGCAAAGGTAGATGAAATGGTAGTGAAATCACATAATGCACATACAAACATGCAGATTATGAAAGATAAAACGTCAAAACAAACCCCAAAATATAGACTATAATTCATGCTATCAAAATACCCCATACTTAGCCCTTGCTTGTCCCCAAGCAAGTTCTGCATATAGAAGACAAGATAGAATGGATTATAAGTCAAGAAAATCAATGAAAAAGTCTTCCAAAAACATTTTATGGTGTGCAACTATCATAGATCACTCTAAGAGAGTACTTCCTGGAATTTAAAAACTCAATATGATCAAAACATTTTATAAATATAGGAAAGTTGTTCATCTTTGCATAAAATCATAGAATGCATAATAAATCATAATTATCAAAATTAATCATGTATAATCCGATTTAAACCGCTAAGTCAATCAACAAGCTCAAGGTCTCAAGGGCTTCCCAAAAGAAAAGGTCAAGAAACGTGTAGGGTAGGGATGTTTGTAAGGTAATGTGGTGCTAGAATCCGGGAAAAGGGATGAACTTCACTTCCACTTTGACTTGCAACATCTTCCACCAATAAGCTTTGCTTATTTCGCACTTTTCTTTTACTTTACTTTTTGGGATGCATGGACAGAGGTGCACAATAACCGAAGCCTGGGAGATTAGCAATCATCAATTTCTTGAGATGCATCAAACCCTTGATGCACATACCATGACCCGTTAGGAATATCGCTCAATCCGACTTTGGCAAGACACAAACACCCGGCTATGTGAATGGTGCCGAGTTACTCATCTTCATGATTGACTTCCCCAAACCTAAAATTGCTTTCTAACACTTTCACTTCCAACCACTTCTCAACTTTAACTCCACTTGCTTTCACCACTTCGCTTGCTTCCAAATTCCCGGATAGGTAAAGGGAGGCAAAATTTATATGAGGGGCTAAGCATGATCAAGAAGAAGAAGAAGAAGAGAATGAATTGCCTTGGTCTTTCCAAGAAGAAAGTGAGAGAACTTAACCTGCGGTGTCAACCTTCAAATTCAACATAATTTGGATAAAAACAAAGTATTAAACATGCTAATAATTTCAAACAAAGCATTTAGCAACTTAAACATATTATAAAACCTTTCAAACACATAAAGAACTTAAAACCAGTCAGTAAACAAGATCTTCACTGAGATCATATCCAGATAAGCAACACGAAAAATCGTTTTCGAAAACTCTCAGTTAACCCACCTCGGTCGAGGTGTTCTTGGTTCAACCGAGGTGAAGCACCTCGTTTGGCCAGAACTGACTCGGTCGAGGTCAAAAATTTTTTTTTTAAAAACCATTTTTTTCAGTTTCGACGTTTTTCTCAATCAAATAACCTGTATGCATGTATGTAATCTCAGATAAACATATAGAAGCGAAAGTGAAGCATAATAAGATCATAAATATCCATCAAAGTAGCATACAATCATCCATAGTCAAATAACATATCCGCATACCCCATACTTGGGACACACTGTCCCAGTGGGTCAAAATAAGTCTAAGGACAGGATACTCACCGAACATAGCTAAACTGCATGAAGGAGTAAGAAACAGCTCCCAGAAATGACCATCTCGGTTGGCGAAGCACATCTCGGTCGAGGTGTTCTGACAGTACCCGAGATGTATCTCAGTAAAGCTCGTTTCCTCAAGTTCTCGAAATTTTGTTCTTCCAGTGTAGCTCCTGAACTGTGATCCTTCCTTTTGGAATACCTGGTTGTTGTGTAGAGGAAAACAAAAACAAAGCAACTATCTAAACTAAACTAGAAAAGGGAGAAGAAAGCAATACCTTGGGTTGCCTCCCAAGAAGCGCTTGATTTAAGGTCGCTAGCTGGACCATACGGCATGGGATTACTCAATGCACTTCGAATGTCGTGGAGTGCTCATCACATCCGTAAAAATCTTCCAAGAAGGTTCCGGTTCCTAACTTCACCGGCAAATGGTAAGATCTCCCACGTACAAGCTTGTACGGTTTGATTCTCACCGGAATTCGTCTAGACTTCCTACACTTCAATGGGACATTCCTCGTGTCCCATCCTTTCCTTGATCGAGAAAACAGTTTCTCGAGAATTATAGCAGCTTCCCCATCTATAGCTTGGGGATGGTACAGGGTCCTGAGCATGCGAGGGACCCCATACTTGAACAAGAGACTCTTCATCGCCTTAGCGGTGTAGTGCTTGCCAACTCCACTCCTCATGATCCGAGGAGCTTCTTCTTCCAACAATTTCAAGGAAGACTTCATCTTGATCTTTGGAGGTTCTTTCGGAAGAGACCTCCAACTCTCCGGTGCTTTCCTGAAAAATTCAGAAATTTTAATAGGGATTTCGAATGGAGCAAGAGAACTTACCTTGTAAAGTTCTCCAAAGCTCGGATCAGGTTTCATGTTAGGTTGATAACCAACACATGAAATCTCTCTCAACTCAGTTGATCTTTCTTCCACCTTGGTCACAATCTCAGTAATTTGACCAAGGTTCTTTGCATCTTCTACTTCCAGTTTTGCAGATTCTTCCATCTCGGCCGAGATCTCTTCCACTTCGACCGAGGTCTCAACAGTCAGATCGAGACCTTCCATATCCTCCTCTTCCTCAGAAGTTTCAGGAGAAATTTTGGGTTCGACTGGGGGGGTGCTTGGAACGTGCAATACTTCCTTATGCTCCTCTTGCGGCTTAGCATAGGATAGGGTGCTTTCCTTGAGCTCCTCCACCTTCTTCATCAACTTCTCCAATCTTGATTCGAGAGAGTCTTTAAAAGGTTGCTCATAAATGTTTTTAGGGACATTCTTCTCATCCCATGTCGCAAGTTCATGCTGAATGGCCTCTTCTCTTTCCCATTCATTGTTAAACCAATAGAAGGAGTACTTCTCCTCCAAGTATTCATAATGGTCCGCCCTAGCACTTTGTCTTGCTATCCAGGCTGGATCAAATGTAGTCATCGAAAATCCTGAAAACTACAAAACTCATAGAAAGAGTAGTTAGTAGCAATAGGGGCAAATGCCCCGAAAGCAAACCGTAACCGGCTCGGTCTAGACCAAGTCCCCGGCAACGGCGCCAAAAACTTGTTCTTTGGCGAAACTCTGTTCCGTTGCCGGAACGAGAGCTTTGTATGTACCTAAGAACACAAACCTGCAAGAACACTCAAGCAAAAAGATCAGTAGAAAAAGAAAGAACAGTCCCCGGCAACGGCGCCAAAAACTTGTTCTTTGGCGAAACTCTGTTCCGTTGCCGGAACGAGAGCTTTGTATGTACCTAAGAACACAAACCTGCAAGAACACTCAAGCAAAAAGATCAGTAGAAAAAGAAAGAACAGTCCCCGGCAACGGCGCCAAAAACTTGTTCGCTCCAAACGGTGTGTGCAAGCTTTAAATTTATAACCCTAGACTTAAGCTTAAAACAAGGATGCGAACCCGCAGTGTACGGGTCAATCGTAGTAAAAGCAAGAAAATTCCAGGGGTCGATCACAGGGACTCGGTGAAACAGAGTCAATACGGTATGCTTATGTCAATACTAACCACAAGAGCGATTAACACAATCAAAGATGAATAAGAAGTCAATAAAGCAAACATGCAATTCTAGGGATTAAAGCATCTAGTTGTGGTTCCAACTCAAGATCTATAGATAAGCGGACAAAGCTGAGATTTTTGCGTGGGGAAGGTGTTTCTAAAGTGGAGTAGATCACCGGGTAAGTCTCACTACACACTAATCCTAAACCGTAACTCCTATTACCGGGTAAGTCTCAAGGAATCAAGATAAAGAACTATAACCTCAAACTAACACACCATCTAAGGGAATAGAATCAACCTTTACCGGGTAAGCCTCAGGCTAACTCACAAAGATGGGATGGAAGCACACTCAAACCCCAATAAAGGATAAACCTTTATTACCTACACTTATGATCGTTGGTACACAAACTAAGGAATTACCAGGTAAGTCTCATCCTAAGCTTGCTTTGGACCAGGAAAGGTGTAATAAGAACAGGATTTGGCAAACTCTAACACTTAACTCTCAGTTATGGATCAGATAAGTCACCTCGGTCAGCCAGTTTCCACCCCGGCCGAGATGTTCATCGACTGAACGAGATGCTTAGGGTTAAGGTTAAAGACTCGAACTTTCAGGATCCTATTGGAATCTAAGATTATTCTATCATTGTTTTTCCCACAACCTTCAGCTAATCACCCTAGAATCACACAAGGAAATTAGCCACTCATCATCATTATGAAAGTATTAAAATATATGGGAAGAAGGTGAATATTTGAACAAGAAGAATTTAATGAAAAGACTTCAATAACTGAATCAAATATCACAACAAAGCGTTCCTTGGATAGCAATCCAACAAGACAAGACAACAAGTGAGGGAATTGAAGACAATCTTACAAAACCCTTCAAAAAGCTATAAAAGCTATAATCTTCAATCTTCCTTCAACCTTCAAAAAGGTTCTTCAAATCTCTCCCAACTGGAGTATGTTGCTGCTGCTTGATCTTCTGAATGATAGCGGATCGTATGCCGTCTTGATTTTTCGGTCTAAGCCGCCTCCGGAATTGTGGAAATCCAACCCTTTTTATAGGAAAATAACCCTCCAAAGATAATAAATCTTAGAAAGATATTTTTCCATAAATATAGGTAAAATATATGATTCTGCATATCTCCTTCCTTCCAGGAGCCAAGCCCAAAAATATAAGATCTCTTTCCAATTTTAAAAGATCTCATCCAAGAATAAAATATTCCCGCCGCGTCCTAGGTGTTCGCCTCGGTCGAGTCGGCGTCTCTGGATCACCTCGGTCGAGATGAATCTCTGGTCAACCGAGGTGAGTCATAACTGAATGTGAAATCTCTCAAAACTGGTCCAAAGTAAATCTTTAATCCATGGCTATGCTCCCTGGATGTAGCTCCAAATGACTCATGACTCCTTTCGCTCCTTTTTTATGCAAAAACGTACCAAATTACCTGCAATTACAACAAAACTAGGTGTAGACCTCGATTCCCGCAAAGGTAGATGAAATGGTAGTGAAATCACATAATGCACATACAAACATGCAGATTATGAAAGATAAAACGTCAAAACAAATCCCAAAATATAGACTATAATTCATGCTATCAGGTGTCTACTCCCTCTCTCGGACACTCAACCCCCCCTCTGTTCTAGCAGCCCCTCAATCTCTCATCTTTCCCTCTCTCATTTGCAAACATCAAGTAAACCAGCGGTGACCTGCCGGACAGGAGATGTGTCTCCCGTGCTTACCATCTCCCTCCTCTTTGTTTCTTCACTCTCGTTTGCAGCCCCCGCTCCTCTACAACGCTCACCTTCGAGCCCTGGCCGTCATCGGCCTCCATTCCTCGGCCTCCCATCTGGAAGAACAACAACACCTGCTCCAGTGAACATCGCCGGAGACCACCTAAGAGCCACCGCCGCCTGGATTTTTGCAAGCCTCTCCCTTGCCGTCATTACTCGCCTTAAACCCTCCCTGCACCCTAGAATCCGGAGAATCCATCGTCACCTTCAATTTCGGACTCCACCTCGAGCCAGGCGTGTGCTCCCCTGTCCCCCACTGAAGGAGCTTCGCACTTTCCGGAGACCGGAGGCCGACTGCCCTGCTGCCTCGCCCTTGCCCCTACGGAACCGCCGCCGCTGCCCTGCTTCCTTCTTTTCTCCAAGCGGCTGCGTAACGATTGATGAAGAGAGATTTTTAGGGTATATTAAATCGGGCCCCCTCTATTTTTTTATAATTACAGAATGTACCCATAATTTTTTAATTGTAGTTTTGGACCCATATTTTTGGAAGTTGCATTTATGCCCTCTGCAGAAAATTAATTACATATCTTGACCCGGTTTTACAAATTATCAATTATGCCTTTGTTGGATTAATTTCGGAGTATGACCCTAAAGATTTTAATTGTGGTTTATGACCAAGTTCCTATGTTCGTATAAATTGCCCGAAAAATGTATTGTGGGATTTTAACGTTGGCTTTTGAAATGAGGTTTAACTCAAGTTATTATATCGTATACATTACAATAAAATTTAACGTATGAGCTAAATTTATTTAGCTTTGGATTTAGGTTCGGAAGTGCCCCGATAAAGTCCATCGAATCCAGTCCGTAGATCATCTTCAACCTTGGATCATGTGTGAGTACCTTCTTCCCCGATCTAATTATGTTTAGTGGTAGAATCATGATAGGTTGGATCTAGCATAACTTAGGGCAAATGCCAAGTAGTGGCTTGGAACCTTTAGGTGAGTATTTGAGGTTATTGATGTTCTATGACATGTGGTGTGTTGATCTTGAGTTGTTATATAGTTTTGAGCCTCGTGGTTAATCTTGTGAGACTTGAGAAGGTATTTATATGTTGGTTGAGATTGCGGAGTTTAGGATGAGAGTATCCTAGCACATGGGGCTATAGTTGAGATCTTGTGAGTTTATGAGGGCTAAGAGTGTATCCTAGATTATGAGAGTGAATGACCTAATAAGATGATATACAACTAGAAGTCTAAAGACTTCTAGCTTTTGAGTAGTTGTTGATTATCGTGCCTTGTCTTGAACAGGCTTTGCTTATATTCCTTCGGAGAGTGATATCGGTTTCGTTTAGCTTTGAGACGAGGTAAGTCCTCGGACTTACTTAGCCGCTTTTATGCATTATTTGGATACATTATGGTGGTGTGTGTTTTATCGCTTTTGATCATGAAACCGGATTAGGACTACTCGACTATATATATATATATATATATATATATATATATATATATATTATTTGGCCCATTGTTACTATTATTATCGGACGGTGACATCACTGCCCAGCTCCCGAGGGAGACTAGGAGGTTCTTTGCGACCAGGCCATACATGGTATACGGGCGGACTACTTCGCCACTCCACATGGTATATGGGTTGAGCTCCGCCACACTCATGTTGGTTACACGGGGACAAAGGCGAGAGTTATAAGACTCTCGTGTCACACTTTGAACGATTGGAACTAGTAAAGGAATAACCTAAAAAGAGAATAAGAACCGGATGTGTATGTATATGAGCATGTTGTGTGTTATGTGTTCTTATGTGTGTGTTTGTGCCATATTATCTTTATAATGCCTAGAATGTGAGCTAACGGTTTTATACCGATTGTTGTAGTTGATGTGCAGGTTAGGATGTGGCCGACTGATCCGGAGAAGTGGGCAGCCGGGGTTCCGTACATCATAGGTCGAGTTGGGGGATTTGAGTCCTTGTGTTGTTGTTTTTATATTATGTTGATGTTGTTGTAAGGACGGCTAAAGTATTTCCTTTCTTCTATTTTCGGGTTTCATAAGATTGCATAAAAGTGTATTTCGGCTTTGGCCTTTATTTGTGCCTTGTTGCAGGATCCGGTGAAATTGTTGTCAGGCTAAAAGTCGGGACCCATTGTGAGGCCCCAACTTGTAACACCCCAAGTTCTGAGAACTCAGGGAGCTACAGGTTAGGACCTCACAATGGGTCCCGACCTTAGTTTGACAACAATTTTACTAGGATCTTATAACAAGGCACAAAAGTATTAAAAACATTTGAAAACTTTAAACAATATATACATGAAGAATATGTATCAGCCTTACAAAGCTAAGGTACTAAAACGACGCATATGAAAAACAGAAGACATCCCCGTCCCCAACTAAATAAGTACGTGGACCCGGCTGACCATTCCCCCGGATCCCTCTACAACTGTCTTAACCTGCAAGGTATCTACAAGGCGGTATAATACCGTTAGCTAAAATTCTACGCATAAGCATAAAGGTAAAAGCAACACACACAACATATACAATCAACATGCACACTCAAGTCCGTTTATTACCTCCAGTTAGGTGATAAGCCGTTACTAATGATACTTATTTTGTGACACGAGGGATTCCCAAACCTTGCCCCTGTCCCCGTTTACTAACGAGGAATGGTACTAATACATATGACCGTCTACTTGCATGGGCTGGTCGCAGGAAACCTCCTAGCTCTCGCAAGAGCTAGGCAGTGATGTCACGACCCGTTATCATACACTTGGGTCAATTACGTAATATAATAAAGTCGGCCTAATCCAGTTCGTTGTTTATCATGACTAACAAGCACCACTCATACACATTAAACTCATACAAGAAGTCAGCTAAGTAAGTCCGTGGACTTACCGGTCTTCAAGCGCAACATATCAACACACTCTCTAGTTCCCTAGGGAAAACACGCAACGCCTGCTCAACACAAGACACACGGATCAAACAACGCTCTAGTCAACTAGAAGTCCTTAGACTTCTAGGCTCAACATTCTCTCAAGAACAACAACACTCTAGTCACTAGAAGTTCGTAGACTTCTAGGCTCACCATCCTCACAAGAACATAAACGCATAAGATAGATCGACACTTAAAACCTAACACAACTCTTCTAAACCAAACTATACTTATACCCAACTTCGGAACATCCTAAATCTGGATTAAACCAACGGATCGTTCTCAACTTTTACCACATGGTCCTTTGTATATCCATCAACAACATATCCAAAAATCAAGTCCAACAGAGGTCAATAACCCCTCCAAATCTACCTCACAAAACTACATCACAAGCAGTTTTTCTAACACTTTGAATATTTCAGCAACCATCCAGAAAACTGCTTACATCATCGACTTTGAAAAATCATAACTCCTAAACCTCTAAATGAAATACTCTCAAATTTTGATATATTCTACTATGCAATCTTAAATATGACATATCCAAAATTCAAGTCTAACCGAGAAATATAACCCGATCAAATCTATATATACAAAACTGGATCACAAGCAGTTTTAGACAAAAATTCAGCACAACCTATAAACTGCTCAAGGTCTCTACTTTGGGACGCCATAACTCTTAAACTGTAACTCGGATTCCTCTCAAATTTCAGTATGTTCTACTATGAAATACCAACTATAACATATCCGAAAATCAGCAATAAAGAAGGAGTCTAACTTACCCAAATCTGAATCACAAAACTAGCAGTTTTTTCAACAATTAGGAAATTCAGCAAACATTCAACAAAACCGCATACTGTCTCAACTTTAAAAAATCATAAATCCTAAACCACTCTTTGAATTTATCCCAAATTTTGATATGTTCTACTATAAAATCTTATCTATAAGATATCCAAAATTAAGAAGAAAAGGAGGAGTATAACTTAATCAAATCTGGAATCGAAGTTGATTGTTCGTCACTTCCGGAAACTCAGAAAACGTAACAGTTTTTCTAGTCATCTTCCATGGCTGCTATGGACGTCTTCCCACCTCCACACTAGGTCTTAGCCTCCCTCCAAGGTCTAGCTTCATCACCATACAATCAAGACAAAGATAGATCCTTGAAGATCTTCCATACAAGCCATAGAAGAGGAAGGAAGAAAGAAGAAGCAAAGAGGGAGATGAAGAAGCCTTATCCTTGTCACGTCACTGCAGTTCCGGCCTCAAGGAAAATGGATCGACACCGGAGCAAGCAAGGAGAAGAATGGAGAAGAAAGAGTGGAAGAGAGTGATGTTTTGAAAGAGGGAAAACTAAGTAACGTGAATGAAATGAGAGGGAGAGGAAAAGTGGTTGCATAAAGGAAGGGAATGTCAAGGGACCCTCAACCATTAACTCCCCCAACATTAATAAGGTGGGTTATAAAGATAGGAAGTTGAAAGGTTGATTGAAAATGCTAATACCCCGCCCTCGCGTATCCCCGCCCCTGCGGGACTCTTAGCCGCACCTGCCGCCTACTCGATTGTGCAACCTAAACCGCAAGGGCGTGAGCCCTTGTGCACGGCTCCCGATACTTCTCTAAAACTATCAAAACGTAACGAAAATTCTGGTCGTTACACAACCCGTAGCATCACGAGTCCCGCAAATTCGGGGTGTTACACATTGTTCGCTCTCCGATGTGTGTGTGTGTGTATGAATGAAAATAAGTCTTAAATATATACCGGAAATAAAGCAAATAGCGAATCCGCAGTGTACAAATCAATTGCAGTAAAAGTAAATATTTCAAGGTCAATCATAGGAATTGTGGTGAAACCAAATAGTAAAAGCAATCTAGATAGACAATTTTGCAAATTTTGATGATTGCAATATACAAAAAGCAATGATATGAATATATGTAATAATTAGGAAAGTGTATATTCTAGAGATCAAGGTATCCAATTGTGGTTTTTGATTCAAGACTTCCAAAGATCTATGGACAAAGTTGGGATTGCAAAGGAAAGGTATTTCTAAGGCGGGATAGATCACGGGGGAGGTCTCACAATCCACTAATCCCAAACCAAAGCTCTTGTTACCGGGTAAGTCTCAAGGATCTAAGGAAAGGAACTATAAGCTCAAACCATCCACTCAACCTAAGGGAATATAACTAACCATCACTAGGTAAATCTCAAGTTAATTCACAAAGGCAAGAAGAAGGCATACTCAAACCTAATAAAGGGTTTTGAATCCTTTATCACCGGGTAAGTCTCTTCCCAAGCTTGGATATAAGCTTGAAAGTCTCAACAAGGCTAGGGTTTAGGCAATCTAAAATTTATGCATAAAGATATAACATAAACTGCACAACTAAAGAAACCACAAGCTCTTCTTGGTGAAATCTCGGCCAAGATTCTCAAGAACAGACCGAGATTTGGTTCTACAAAGGTAAAAACAACTCTCAGGGTCCAATCTAAACTTAAAGGTTCATTCTATCATCATCTAAACCACAACTTTTAACCAATCACCATAGAATCGCAAGGGTTTTAGCCAATAACACACATAATCAAATCAAGAAAGATATATGGAATCAAGAAACCAAGATAACCAATGAAACAAAGCAAAAAATACTTAGCAAAGGGTCTTCAATAATCAAAATTTGTATGAAAGCAGTAATAAAGATCCAATCTTGTGTTCCAAAGCAAAGAAATCTAAAAACATAGTATTCTCTCAAAAACCTCACAATATTTCTCTCAATCTTCAAAGTGTTGTTGTACGGGTTGTCAATCTGCGTCAATTTCGTCTTGAATGTGTTAGATTAAGTCCTTGTGTAGTAATCATTGTCGTCTTTCTGTCCCCTAACCTTGATGCAGCCATGATATATTATAGAAGGAAGTTAGGGTTTTGAAGTTTGCGTTTTGGGCCGTTTTCACTAAACCACGATCAAGCCCGTTACAAATCTCGGCCGAGATTTTCCTTAATGACCCAAGATTTGTTCTTTGCAACGTGTTATCTCTTATCTCTTCCTTCTATCTTCTTTTATGATATCTTAAATCCTTTTGTGCTCCAGAATGCTTTCCATGTGGTCAACCTTGATGCCTTGCCCATGAATGTTCCATTTCCGTTCCAAATTATGTCAATTTACCTTCAATTGCAATAAATGTTTTTGTAGATCTCAATTATTACAATATAGGTGAATATAAGCTTAATTGCTACAAATGCTATGTCTATGCATGCAAAAGAAAGGAAAAAACTAACTATATACATGTCTATAACGCGATGATATGAGAGGGGGGGGGGAATCAACATAATACCATATCCGATTTTGGTAAGGGGCATAGATTTCTAATAGCATAGTAGTACACAAATACGGGTTTGTGGCAATTAGAAGGAAGATAGTTCTTGTTCTTGCCGAATATATTTAAGTATAGCAATATATACAAGAGACAAGTTGTATCCTCTATTCCTAAACTGAATACATGTAATATGATCGAGTTTTCCTCTATTTCTAAACTGAATACATGTACTATGATCGAATACTTGCCTTCATGTAATCATATTTACACGACTTAAGATTCTTCGTATATTATCAAAAACATAAAAGTATGAAGCTCGATGAAGATGCATCCTTGACGTGTCATACATTTTATTTTCATGCTAGTTTATATCACGTGGATTGTTAATAAGAGTTTAAAATTTTTCGTGTATTTATTATATTGATAAAAATATAGATTACGAATATAGTAAGTCAATGGATCACATACGAGTATGTCACAACAACCCACATACCAATAGGTCACGATGTCCCACATGCTAGTAGGTCATAACGACCCAATGTCTTTGATCTTAGCCAAAGACCCAAAAATGTATGATTTGTTTTATCTTCAAATATTTTATGCCTATTTATATAAGTTCCAAAGTGTCATCCTTCATTATCGTTGTAGGATAGCAAAATCTATGAAAATATAATTGAATTTAAAAATCGTGGATAACAAATGACTTTTAAAAATAATTATGAGAAAGAAGATTTATTATGTTTTAGTAAGAGTAAAAATTCAAGTACAATTTTGTTTTTATGATAAATCCAAAAAATAGGATTCAACTTTATATATCATGATAAATGATGGATCAAATTTTTTACAAAATAATTACGATTAGTAAAAAAATATTTATTGGATTAATTAGTAATTTAGTAAAAAAAATTATTTAAAAAAAAATCGTGAGACCGTCACGTCAACATAAACGTCGTTTGCTTTAGTAAATGTATATATAAGATTTTGTTAGTAAGAAAATTATTGATTGTTATCTTTTCTTGTGGCATGCATTGATTTGGAAAGAAACTTTAAAAGATATCCATGGACAACTTGGAACTTCATAAGATGTATCTTTTGAGACACATCAATCCTTCTACTTTGCGTTAAATTGTGAGTTAATTTACCTAATGTAGTTCATAGTAGTTAATTTATACTTCATTTCAACTCTTTCATTAATAAACTAGTTCTTTTGTAGGTTGTAAAGTAGCCGATGTTTTATAACATTTGTAACCTTGAATAGAGTTGCATTATCAATTGTTTGATTGGAGAATTTGAAGGTTCATCGGTTAAGAGCCTCCAAGTGAGCATATAAATCTTACTTTCAATACTTTGTGACTTAGGTATCTTCAATTGATTGATAATCAAGAGCATCCTAGTGTGATACAACTCGGGAATAAACAACTACATCGCACCCTTCACTGCCGTAAATGTCACTAGAGATGTGTGTGCATGTTCAAAGCACAACAAAAAGGAAAGAAGGGGAGAAGGTCAAACTAGAGGCTTTGGATGGTAAAAAGATGGAGATACAACATCGTATAAGTAAAAATACTGAACTTGGACAATATTAGATTTGTAGTTGTGTTGTGGTTTATAGTGGTGGTTTTTGAGTAGATTTTAATATTTAGAAAAATATTGTAGATAAATATGTAACATGTTTACAGAGGGTATAGAAGAAAGAGAAAAAAGAAGAAGAAGTAAGAATTTGGTCCTGGTTGTGGTTCACCATTCGGATGGAATGACGTAGACTGTGTCGAGAAAGAAGAGTATAAAAGAGAAAAAGAGAGAGAGAGCAGAGGTTGGTTTTGTTCTTCAAAACTCATTCACGACTTCTCTTCATAATTGAGGTACATGGAGAACAAGATATAAGCCACTCTTAAATCTGGTAAAAAGAGATTTGAGATATCTTTCTTGAATTTGATAAAAATACAAGACAAATAGATAATATAATTTTGAAATCTTGAACTAAACTATAAAAGTGGAATAAACCTAGAATCTAAACAAAATCTACTCCAGTATGTCACTAAACACATACTAAGAGGACATATTTGGGAAGCATTTGATTTTATTTTAGTTATAATACGTGTAATCAACTAGTCATAACTCGAAAATGACACCGAATTCCAAAAAATTAATCACGAATGATAAATTGTCCAATAAATTGAAAAATGAGACAAATAAGGTCTTGCCTAATGGAATAACAGTTCCACCATCATCGTGCACTGCCCCCATCGGACAATAAACCCAATTTGCTTGAATTGGTCATCTTTTGACCTGATTTTGCTCCCTTGTGCATCCGATGAAGCTTCAACAGGAAGAGGTTTCACTTCCCTCCCATCCCTCTTAATCTTCCTTGTCTTCGTAGTCGTCCCAGTTCTCTACAACGAGCTCAAGAGTTGAAGCATCCATGGCAGCTCTGATCAACATCTCTTATAAAGTTCCAAAAGGTTCAAGTACTCCACTTCCGATCAACTTAGTAGATCTCCAGCTTTCGTTTCTAGAATCAGATTGAATTTGAAGTCGTTTGTTAGATTCTCTTTCTAGATGTTTGCTTAATCTTCGTTTATTTTTGTATTCGGGATTTTTCTAGTGGTGTTGGATATATTCACTTCGTGTAACACCACTATTCAGTATAGTGGTACAACTATGAGATCAATGGCGGAGACAAGGGTAAAGGGAAGGTGCCCCTACAAACGGCGTCGTTTCGTCTTATGAAAAAAATTCTCAAAATGAGGTTATTTTACGTAAGTGGATTTGACGCATATTTCTCTGCTAGCTCATATGGTAGATGGTGAGAAAGAGGTGTCTAAACTGCAAGGTTTGAGTTCTAGGCATGAGAAAGGGTTCTTTTTATTTTTATTAATTTTATTTTTAAGCAAATACATTATATTTGCATTAACTATTAATTAATACAATCAACTCGATATAAGTCTTAATAAACTAGTTTATCAACCATCAATTAATTTTATTTAACATTTTATTTATAAAACACAGCTTTAAAATTAATATACAAAACAAACCTTCTTGTTGTATATTTTTTATTTAAGAAAATATACACATATTTAGATGGAGATTAAGTGAAGTTTATTATAAAATTCACTCTTAGTAAATTTGATGTAATTAATACAATATAATTTCTAATACAATAATTCATCAACAACTATCTAATTTATTTGACAATTTATTATACAATAAATTAAATATAAATTTTTTTTTAATTATTATCTAAATCACTATTTGTTACCGGTTTGAGACCGAGTCGAGCCTTTGATGTTATTTGGGTTATAACGGATCGACTGACAAAGACCGCATGTTTCATCCCTATCAAGGAGACGTGACCGGTAAGTCGATTAGCAAAGGAGTTCACTAGACACATAGTGAGACTTCACAGATTACCTAGGACTATAGTCTTTAACAGAGACGGAGGGTTCACTAAGAGGTTCCAGCAGCAAGTCAATGCCACCCTAGGTAAGAGCTTGCAGTTCACGACTGCTTATCATCCTCAGACTGACCATCCAGACTCCGGAGGATATGCTGAGAGTCTGCGTGTTAGACTGGGGACAGGTGTGGCCAGATCATCTTCCCTTAGTGGAGTTTTCGTATAACAACAATTGGACCGCATCGATCAAGATGGATCCTTATGAGGCTTTATACGGACAAAGATGCCGTATAGAGACCGGTTTGAGACCGAGTCGAGGCTTTGATGCTATCTTTTTTATAATGGATCGACTGATGAAGACCGCACGTTTTATCCCTATCAAGGAGACGTGGCCGGTAAGTCGATTAGTAGAGGAGTTCACTAGACAAATAGTGAGACTTCACGGAGTACCTTGGACTATAGTCTCTGACAGAGATGGACGGTTCACTTTGAGGTTCTGGTAGCAAGTGCATGCCACCCTAGGTACGAGCTTGCAGGCTGATTATCATCTTCGGACCGATGGTCAATTGGAGCGGACCATCCAGACTCTGAGGATATGTTGAGAGCCTGAGTGTTAGACTAGGGACAGGTGTGGCCAGATCACCTTCCCTTAGTGGAGTTTTCGTATAACAACAGTTGACACACAACGAGAAGGATGACTTCTTATGGGTCTTTATACGGATAGAAATGTCATATACCGTTTTGATCGGCCCGAGTAGTGCTAGTGGAGTAGCACCAGAGTAATTCAGGATGACATGGCTCGCGTAGCGGTGATCCGTGAGCGGATGTTAGCAGAATAGAGTCGACAAAAGTCTTATGCGGATAAGAGGCGCAGACCTCTGGAATTCAGAGTGGGAGCTCAAGTTTGGTTGAAAGTATACCCGACACGAGGCGTCAAACGCTAAGGCGTCAAGGGGAAGTTGAGTCCCAGATATGTCGGACCTTTCGAGATTTTTGAGCAAGTAAGAGAGGCGACATGCAGACTTGCTTTTCCACCGAGACTTCAGGGTGTTCACCTAGTCTTTTATGTGTCTCAATTACGGGAGTACATATCGGACCCGAGACACATCGTTAGTCACGATGATCTAGTTGTTGAGCCAGATCACACATTCGTTGAGCATCAGGTAGCTATCTTAGAGCGAAGTACGAGATGCTTGCGTTCGGACATACCGATGATGAGCAAATGAGGCGACTTGGGATACAGAGGATAGTATCGAGAGGAACTATCCAGAGTTTTACGCTGAGCTTGATGCACCTTTAGCGTAGTTGTTATGTTTTGGTTTCTTTTGTCGAGTTGCGTATGATTTTGTGACGTAATGAGTTATGTGCCCCGCGTGGGAATATATGAGTTGTGTTCAGCATTTCCGTGTTGTTGTTGTGTGATCTTTCGGGTCGTTGCAAGTTTCGGGATGAAACTTCTTTTTAGGGGGATCTATGTAAGACCCCATATTTTACCTTCACCGCCCCCACGGTGAAGAAGGCCGTCCCAGTGGCCTTCTGTGCCTGTCACCGTCCCGCGGTGACAAGGGGTCACCCCTGCGGCATGGGCAATCCATCCTTGCGGATTTTCTGCAGATCGTTCCCAATCTATTTTCGTTCGTTATATCTTCCTTCCACAGATAGAAGATCCGATCTTCTATCTTATGGGCCGACTTCTTTATCTTCTTCCTAACCCTAGAACGTCCTTCCTTCTATCTTTCCACCCCGTTCTTATAAAATCCCTTCTTTCCCCTCTTTTTTGTGTTTCCTGCATACGTTTTCTTCACCCTTGAGAGTTGCAACCGCGTTTCCTTCTTCCCTTGTTGAACCTTTAAGTTCCCTTCTTTGAGTTCTCCTTCACGTTCATGAGTTGCTGCATGCCTTCTCTTTTGTGTTGTTTTCTTCTTCGTTCTCCCATTTTCTTCTTCTCGAAGAATCAAGTTTGAGTCTTGATTCTTGTAGATTGATCCGTTGTTGATATGTGGTCATTCACAGGCTCCCTTCGTTGAGTTACGAAGTGTGAGAGTGTTGAAACAACAAGCTTTGGCCATGTCCTGGTTCTGTTGTCATCGAGAAGCCAACAACGGCTTATGTCAGTGCACCGCCCCCGCACTTGCACATCCCCACCCCGCGGCAAGCCGCCCCTGTGCATTGCTCCGCCGCCCCTGCGTCTTGCTCCACCGCCCTTGTGGTTTCTTCTACAGTAACTCCCGTTCTTGTGAGTTGCTTCCTTCCTTGCTTTCCTCGTTCCCTTCCTAGTTCCTTGATGTTGTTGTCAACCCTTAGTGTTCTGTAAGGCTGGGGTTTGTGACCCTAGCTTGTGTAGATCTCTTAGAGATCATGGAGACTAGAAGTCATAGACTTCTAGCAATCGTTCCGGTTCCTGATTTATAATGCTCTGTTTAGTAGGATTCCCTTTATTCCTTTCCTGAGGATATTTGAGTTTTTGCTGAGTGTTAAGATTACATTCGAGTGAGGTAAGTCCCTTGGACTTACTTAGCTTCATTCCGCATACTAGTTTGATCGTTTTGGCTTGTTTGTGTTGTTTATCATGTTATAGCTGATAACCGGAACAGGATTGACCTTGTTATACCTTAATTGGCCCAAGTGTATTATAAACGGGCGGTTACCGCTTGTCCAATTAAGAATGGGGAAACTAGGAGGTGCTCTCGCGATCAGTCCAGCAGGTGACAGAAGGATGCATACGTTCTATTCTTGTTGGTGAAAGGGGATGGAGGCGAGGTCATAGCAATTCTCGTGTAACAACCATAAGTTGAATTATTAATTGGATAACGTAATAAAAGATGATAACCGGTTGAGTGTGACCATGCTATGTGTTTACTTTACCTTATGTGTGTTTGTGTCTTTATTGTCTTTCTGATATCTAGAATGTTAGCTAACGGTTTATACCGATGTTGTAGATGTTCCACATGTTCAATATGCTGCTGAGTAATCCGGATGGTGTGGTTAGCCAGGGTTCCCGTAGATTATAGGACGGGATCGTGTTTATGTTTCTTTTGTTGTTTCCCTTTTGTTTTGAACTCGGCTGCGAGTCTTTTACGCTTCCCTTTGTTTAAACCTTTGGTTTTATATTGAGTTTTGGTTTTCATTTGTTTGTGTCTTGTTGTAAGATCCGTTGTGTCATTGCAACTTTGAGGGTCGGGACCCATTGTGAGGTCCTAGCCCATAACGCTTTGAGTTCCCAGAACTTGGGGTGTTACAATATGGTATCAGAGCTCTAGGTTGACAATAATGGCACTCAAAATCTTCTAAAAGGGGTCTATGTTTTCAAAAGGGGGTTTTTGTTTTAAACTTGTCGGTCTGGGATAGATGTACGGGCGACCACCACTACCTTCACGTATCTCAGCAACTAGTGTGTCTTTGTCGTTGGCTTTTATATACTTTTCTTGGATTTCTGTTTTAGCTGTAACGTAGCCTTCTGTATATTCTTAATTATTTATCCTTATAGCAGATGGCGCGTACTAAAACTACGACTACTATGGGGTGAGGAAGGGGTCAACCACCTCTTCCACCTACCGTCCGTGGACGAGGACGTGCAAGGAGACCTCCACTAGCAAGAGGTCGGGGCCAAGCCCCAGTTGCTGACCCGTCTATCGCTGAGGCGTTCGTCGAGGAAGTTGCTGAGAGCGTTGTTCTTGAGGTGGGAAACAGGAACGCTATTAGATCTGGATCACAGAGAGCGCAATCGACCGAGTCCGCTCGAGTGTCTATAGGAGCTTCTGCATATTGCAATTACATGCAAAGAGTTGAGGAAGCTATCCGGACTGGAGGACCTGCACCAACACCGCTAGTTCCCGCGAGATCATGTGAGGTTTTGCAAAGAGTTACACAGGTTGTTTCCCCGCCTGCTAGAGTTGTTGAGGTTGTTAGAGCGCCTACTGAGACAAGAGAGGCGAAGCCCGACAGTTGGTTGAAGGCTTTTGACCAACTGAAGGTTCCCACTTTCATGGGAAAGACTAGATTGGAAGTGGAGCAGTGGCTAGGACAGTTGGATTCTACTATGAAGACGATCAGTTGTCCAGAGGGACGTCGAGTCAACAAAGCACAAACGTTGCTGAAGGATCAGGCTCATTCTTGGTGGAGGACCGCTCGTAGTAAGGTCACCAACTATGAGCAGATGAAGACGGTGATCAGGGAACGTTATTGCCTCGTAGTGATGAGGAGAGATCGTCTTCAGGATTTTCTCGAGGCTGGATTCGAGGATTTACCTATTGTTGAGATCATCAACAAGTTTCAGGAGAAGCTATCTTTGTTGGGTCCATCTGCACCACTTGAGAATAAGCATGTTTACCTGTTCTCTCGGAGATTAAGAGAGTCGACACGCTCTTATCTTGTTGGTTTCTGTTTTGATTCTTTGACGGACTATCAGGATAGAGCTTCTGCTTATGAGAGAGACCGACCAGGTCATAAGAAAGCTTCTCATACAGGAGGTCCTGAGAAGAGATAAAGGACTGGACCAGCCAGTGCTGTTGCAGTTGGATTTGGGCGTAGCGAGACGCCGGAATGTTTTGGTTTTCAGTAGTCAGTATAAAGTTCCGACAGAGGACGACAGTGCTTTAACTGCGGAGGTGTCGGACATATGAGAGTAGATTTTAAGAAGATTGTTGTGACTTGCTTCTCTTGTGGCAAGCCGGACATAGAGTTGTGTTCTTCCATCAGGGCAAGGCGCTATCTCAACAAGGATCTTCACTTGCTAGCGTGGGACAAAGACCTCAGTACCGGCAGCAACAATAGATAGTTCCTGGTTCTACCGCTCCTTAGGGTTCCACTCCGAGTCAGGGCAAAGGATGAGGAAGTGGTACTTCGGACACCAGGGGTGCATCAGCTAGAGTCTATGAGTTGATGAGTGTCGTGGAGCCGACCGCTCCAACGACCACAAGTACCATTCATATTAATGGTTTTCCTGTCACAGTTCTTTTCGATACTGGTGCTACGCATTCTTTTATATATAATGCATGTGTAGATAGATTGACCTTAGTTACCGTAGAAGGTAGACCCTTCTTTATAGGATTACCCGATGAGGGTAAGATTAGAGGTACATGAGAGGTTCGCGATTGCCCTATTAGATTGGGAGGTCGCGATTAGCCAGCTCACTTCTTCGTCGTGTACTTAGTACATGAAGAACTTATCCTCGGCATGGATTGGATGGATCGACATCAAGCAGTTTTGGATATCGGCAAGACGACAGTGACGGTAACTACAGATGCAGGCCACGTGGAGATTTTCTGAGAATGGGATCTCGGAAAGACCGGTACAATCATCAGTGCAGTCCGAGTTACGAGACTTATCAGTCAGGGTTGCAAGGCTTTTTGGAGCTATGCCATGAAGGATAGTACGAGTCCAACTTTAGAGAAGATCCTAGTGGCTTGCGAGTTTACCGACATTTTTGGAGAGCCATCAGTTTACCTCCACAAAGGAGTGTAGACTTTGGCATTGATCTAGAGCCCGATACGAGACCGATTTCTAAGGCTCCTTACTATATGGTGCCTATCGAGATGCTTGAACTTAAGAAACAGCTCGAACAGTTAGCAGAGAAGGGCTTCATCCGCCCTAGTGTATCTCCTTGGGGCGCACCATTACTCTTCGTCAGGAAGAAAGACGGGTCGATGGGGTTATATATCGAATACTGAGAGCTTAACAAGGTGAGGATCAAGAATAAGTACCCATTGCCCCGTATCGACGATCTTTTGGATCAGCTGCACGGAGATTCAGTGTTTTCGAGGATCGATTTGAGATCCGAATATCTCCAGCTAAGGGTGAGGGAGCAGGACATAGCCAAGACGGCATTTCGGACCAAGCATGACCACTACAAGTTCGTAGTGATGCCTTTCGGGCTCACAAATGCGCCTGCAGTTTTCATGGAGTTGATGAACAGCATCTTCATTGACTTTCTAGATCAGTTTTCATGGAGTTGATGAACAACATCTTCATCGACTTTCTAAAACAATATGCGAAACCGCAATGTACGGATCAAAATAACAGCAAATACTCCAGGGTCGAACACAGGGACTATGGTGAAATAAAGCACGACAATTCAGGTTGTCAATCAAAAACAAGCAACAAAGCAAATATATCAAAGATGATGTAATAATCAGATAAAGGAATGCAGATTCTAGAGGTCAAAGCATCCAATTGTGGTTCCGACTCAAGATCTCAAGGGATAACGCGGACAAAGCTGAGGTTTGCAAGGGAAGATATTTCTAAGGTGGGAATAGATCACCGGTTAAGTCTCACTACTCACTATCCCAAACCAAAGATCCTCTCAGTGGGTAAGTCTCAAGGAACTAAGGAAAGAAACTATAATTTCAAACCAACACACCACCTAAAGGGATAGAACTAAACTTTACTAGGTAAGTCTCACACTAACTCACAATGGTAGGATGAAGGCATACTCAAACCCTACTAAAGGATAAACCTTTATTATGTAACACTCATCATCATCAGTATACAACCAAAGGAATCACCGAGCACGTCTCATCCTAGGCTTGCGTATGGACCAGGAAAGGTGCAACAAGGATAGGATTTGGCAAACTGAAACTTAAACTTAGGTATGGTTCAGGAAAGGATACGCCTCGCTCAGTTCATGTTCGATCTCAATCGAGATGTTCTATGAACTGACTGAGGTGAGGTTCGGTTAAGGTTTTACTCGAGCTTTCAGGGTCCACTAAGGTAATGGCTCATTCTTTCATCGTCTTTCCCACAACCTTCAGCCAATCACCCTAGAATCGCACAAGAATTTAGCCAATAATCATCATGATAATTGATAGCATGAAATATGACATTAGTTTAGGAACATATTTAGGTAGATTTTCCCCTTCTTTTGTGTACATGGATATGATTTTGAAGCATATATGATACATTCACCTATTATGTTGGTATAGAGATCTACACAAGCTTTGTTGTGATTATAGGTGAATAAAGGCTTGGATTGGAGCATAAATGTAGCATGTGGACATGAATGATCATGCTAGACATCAAGAAGATGCATTGGAACAGCTAAGGAAGGAGCATAATTGGAAAGCTTTGGAGAACAAAGGATTACACGCCAATTTTAGGATTTCCACGGCCAAGTACATAAAACCACAGCCGTGGTTTTGGTAATTAAATTAAATAAGGGCGTGGAAAGCCATGTCGTAAGCACCCACGGTCAATTCCACGGCCGTGGAAATCTGACATGACCGTGGTTTTCCAACGAATGCCACGTGACACTTTTGCCACGTCAGCATTCGTTACGGGCCCTTTCATAACCCTAGTTTTTCCTATAAGAAGGCTGAAGAAAGAGAGAAAAGACACACTCGCTATAGGCTGGGCAATTCGCAAGGTGACGCATTTGAATCTTCACTTACACATCCTAAGAGGAGATTTGGGATTGAAGGTTTTAATGAAGATTTGAGGAAAGGCACACTTTCCTATTTCGGAGTTGGAAGATCTTAGGGTTGCACTTTGAAGGCGGATTGACGTCTCGTTCTTCTTGTTCTTTATTATTTGTGAGAGATTTATGATTCTATTCTATATTCATTAAACACAAGCACAAATTTTGAATTATTTGAGATTGGTTTTGCATTCATTATTGAGTTTTCGAAGTTCTATCTTTTCTCTCTTCTAAACTTGATTATTGATTAAATGACAATGATTGTTGGCTAAAACCCTTAAACAATTGTAAGGTGAAGGGTTGATAGTTGTGGCATAGATGATGATAGATTGAACCAAAACAGATTGGAACCTGAGAGTTGCGAGAAACCTCGCCGTCGTACCTTTCCACGGCCTATTCTTGAGTTCCACGGCCGTGGTTCCTCAAGATCTGACCGTGGTTGATAGCATGTATTATACTATATTTTGGGATTGGTTTAGACGTTTTATCTTCATAAATCTGCATGTATGAATGTATATTCTTTGATTATATTGTTATTTTGCCTACCTTTGTGGGAATCGAGGTCTACACCTAGTTTCGTTGTAATTGTAGGTAAAGTGGCACGTTATGGACCAAAATGGAGCTAAGGAAGCCAAGGAGTTATTGGAGCTACATTCTGGAGCTTTGAGAAGATCTCAAGAAGCATGGAACTAATTAAGAAGATTGATTTTGGACCAGATTCAAGATGATTTACATTCAGTTGAGATTCACCTCGGTCAGCTACAGTACCACCTCGACCGAGGTGATCTTGAGGAGCGTCCCGACCGAGGCGAACACCCTGCCGCCGGCGAGATCTTTATTTTTGGCTGGATTTTTGGAAGGAAGATATTATATTTGGATGATTTATTTTGAGAGATATGGATATATTTTCTCGGAAATTATCTTTTTAAGATATTATTATCTTTGGAAGATAATTGTCCTATATAAAGGGTTGGATTTTCCACAAGTTCAACCATGCTTAGAGCATCCAGCAATTGAAGGATTTTCTGGAGTTTTGAAGGAAGTTTGAAGGAAGTTTGAAGGTTGAAGTTCAATGAAAGAAGGAATCATAGTTGGAGTTGACTTTTGAAGGAGTTTGTAAGATCTTCTTTGATTGCTTTTGGTTTGTTGTCTTTTCTGATTTGTGACTTGAGAAACGCTGATTTGTTACTTGATTGATTCAGTTATTGAGACCTTTGTCTTAAGGTTTTCTTATTTGAATATTGATTCCTTATAAATTTAATTATTGTTATCATGATGATTGTTGGCTAAGTTTCTTATGCGATTCTAGGGTGATTGGTTGAATGTTGTGGGAAAGACGAAGATAGAATGATCTTAATCCCAACAGGACCCTGAAAGCTCGAGTCTTTACCTTAACTGTAGAACACCTCGGTCAGTCATTGAACATCTCGGCCGGGATGGAATATAACTGAACGAGGTGAACCTTTTCTGCATCTTATTTGAGTTAAGAGTTTAAGTTTGCCAAATCCTATCCTTATTACACCTTTTGTGATTCAATGCAAGCCTAGGATGAGACTTACCCGGTGATTCCTTTGTTTGTTTACCTAAGATCATGAGTATAGGTAATAAAGGTGTATCCTTTATTGGGGTTTGAGTGTGCCTTCATCCCATCTTTGTGAGTTAGCTTGAGACTTACACGGTAAAGGTTGATTCTATTCTCTTGGGTGGTGTGTTGGTTTGAGATTATAGTTCCTTTCCTTAGTATCTTGAGACTTACCCGGTAATAAGAGCTTTGGTTTGGGATAGTGAGTAGTGAGACTTACCCGGTGATCTATTCCCACCTTAGAAACACCTTCCCTTTGCAAACCTCAGCTTTGTCCATGTTATCTTTTGAGATCTTGAGTCGGAACCACAACTAGATGCTTGAATCGCAAGAATCCGCATTCCCTTTATCTGACTTCATATCATCTTTGATTGCTTTAATTCGTAGTTATTAGCATATTTGACAACCTGATTCCGTGCTTTGTTTCAGCATAATCCCTGTGTTCGACCCCTGCAATTCTTGCTTTGGTTACAATTGATCCGTACACTGTGGGTTCGCATATTGTTGAAGCATACTTCTTGGGTTATAAATTTTAAAGCTTGCACACACCTTTTGGATCGAACAAGTTTTTGGCGCCGTTGCCGGGGACTTGGTCTAGACAAAGCCGGTTTCGGTAGTTTTTTGGGGCTATTGTCCTTGTTTCTTTTTACTACTCTACTTGAGTATTTTCGCAGGATCTTTTCTTAGGTTTATGCGAAGAACTCGCACTGGAAAGGAAATCGTTCCCTACGATCCCGAACCAGAAAAGACCTACAAGAGAAGATTGAAAGAAGCTAAGATGGCCAATTAAGACAATCGCAATCTTGAAGGCGAATTGAAGGAGGCATTGAAACATCTACACCTCAGTAAGGAAGAACTGCAGCGAGAGAAGGACGAGACTCACGCAAGAACAGAAGGAATTGAAGCAGATATGGCCGCTCTAAGGGCCCAGTTTTTACCTCGACCGATCCCAGATCCTCGACCGAGGCAAGATCCAGTTCATGTTGCCCCGGACGAGGTACACTTACCACCTCGGATGCCTATCCGAGATGTTCTTTTTGCTGGAGTTCGAAAAACCCTAGCACAAAGGATGGACCCCAATCAGCAAGTCAGGCGTCCAGGAGTTAACCTAGGTGATCCAGCTGAGCATGATTATGAACTTCGACCGCAAGTTCTAGCCATGATTCGACAATGTCAATTTGGAGGTTTGGAGAGAGAGTCTCTGTATCAGCACTTGCAAAATTATGAGATTCTGATGGAGACCTTGAGACCTTCAAGAGTGGAGAACAACAACTATAAGTTGAGGCCTTTTTATTTCTCTTTGAAAGACAAGGCGCTTGCTGAGTATCAATCTCTTCCGGCCGAAAAAATCAACACTTGGGAAGAGATGATAACGGACTTTCTAATTAAGTTCTTTCCTCACTCTAAGACCGCTGAATTGAGGGGAAAGATCAATGCCTTAATTATGAAAGACAAGGAGAGTTTGTCCAAGCCATGGGAGAGATTCAAGGATCTTCTATTGGATTGCCCAAAGACCGAGTTGCTGGAAATTTATTTCAAGGGTTTGGATGGAGCTACTCAATTCAATCTCCAACTACTTTCAGCCGGTACATTCATGGACATGCAAATAGATGAAGCTTAGGATTTCATTGAAAAGCAAGCTTTTCATATGGAGAAGTACTCCCATCAAGGGACTGAAAATGGAGCAAGGAGAGTTAGCTTCCAAGACACATCATCAAATGGAGCTCAACTCACCTCGTTTAGCAATGAGGTAAAGGCATTGAAGGAGATTTTAGTAGCTCAAACAAAGAAGGAGCAAGATGGAGGATATCAAGGAAGGAACAACTATCAAGGACCGCGGAACAACAATTACATCAACAATAGAAACTCCAACAACAACACTTGGAGATCTAATAAACAAAATCCCGGTAACCCTTATTCTCATGCTTTTAACGCCTCCTCTTCTTCTTCTACTCCATTGAGAAGCCAGGAGCCTGGATCGAGTTCGTCCCAACCAGAAAAGAAGGATGTTGTGCTGGAGGCAATTTTGATCAAGCTCAACGCTATGGAGACATCAATGAATTCATTTTTAAAGGCACAAAAAGCCTTAGAGCAACAATTCTTCAACAAGGCGAATGAAGCTCCAAGAGATCCAAGGAAGCTCCGAGCAAGGACAGAGAGCAACCCTAAGGGACAGATTATGGCTATAACAACACGCAGTGGATTGAAAACTGTAGATCCAATACCTCGGTCGAGCCACGACCAGATGAACACTTCGGTCGAGGTGCCAACCGAGGTGGAGCCCTAGAAAGCAAAAGAAAAATCTGAAGTTTATGCTCCACCTCCTGCTTATAAACCACCACTTCCATTCCCTCAGTCAAGGGCGAGGGCACATCTAGACAAGCATTTTGGTAAGTTTCTACACCTAATGAATAAACTACACATTAACATCCCTTTCCTTGATGCCATTCTAGGAATGCCCACCTATGGAAAGTTTCTGAAAGAGATTCTATCAAGGAAGAGGAAGCTGGAAGATTTTGGGGAAGTAAGGATGACATCTAAGTCTTCGGAGCTCATTCAAATCATGAAGGAGAAGATACTACCCAAATTTACAGATCCCGGTTCATTTTGCATTCCCATTCAAGGTTGGGATGTAACTTATGATGCATTGTGTGATCTAGGAGCCAGCATGAGTATCATCACGCCGGTGAAGATGACGCTATACATGGCAAATCGCTCTATTAACCATCCCGCGGGCATTTTGGAAGACGTTCCCATCAAGTTAGTGGAGTTTGCATTGCTTGCTGCAATGAAGGGAGAGCCGCTAGAGGATGATATCTTCAACATCTATGATAAAGAAGAATCAAGAGAATTGGTGAGCTCTATCCTTATTAAAGATCCTCTTGAAAAAGTTCTTAGTTTTAGTTTAATGGAGGAAGGTATAGATGTCTCTTGTGATGCAGATATACGGAGCTTAAAAGCATTAGAAGCAGATCTAGGAGCTAAGATTGAGAAACTAATCCAGGAGAAGAAAAGTAATTTAGGTTTCGGTCCCAGTTCCAGTACCTCGACCGAGGCACTTCCTTGACCAAGTGAGGTGTTCTTATCTGAAGAACATCTCGGTCATCCACCTCGGGCTGGAGGATGTGCATCGATTATAGGAAGATGAACGTGGCCACTCAGAAGGACCACTTCTCGCTTCCATTCATTGTTTTAGGCTTACTCAAAGTTGCTACTAGATTAAAGACCCGAACCCGGAGCCTATTAATCCTAGTTGTTTGCATGCACTTTAAACCTAAGGTGATCTATCTCTAGCAATAGTATACATGCAATTAGACAATGGAGATCAAGGAAACACAAAGCATTACTGAATAAAAACTTATATTAAAAAGAACTTACAACCAAAGTAACAACGCAGCTTCAAACCAACCCAATGTAGCAAGGGAGTTAGCAACTCATTACAATGGAAAGCTTAATTCTAAAATGGAATTTTGTGTGGAAAAGCATGGATGATTCTAGCAATCAGCCATGGACTATTTATACTACAAAAGAAACTAAATAGGAGTAATTGGCCGGCCTAAAACAGCCATCTTTAATGCCATAAAGGTGGTGTAAACAGCCGGAGTAAAGCTTCTGGCGTTAAACCGCAGGGGCGGTCTTCAGGTCCGCAGGGGCGGTGAAGGCAAAAACGGTTGATCTTCTTCAAGGCCGCAGGGGCGGCTAAGCAATTCCGCTGGGGCGGATCTTCAATGCTCTTCAAACGTCTGACCCTTCGACTTCCTAATGTTTTTGATGCCAAGCCGCCGGGGCGTCCCTATGTCAACGCAAGGGCGGTGACACAGCCTCTTCGTCTTCCAACTCCCAGGTTGAGGCGCAGGCAGGGGCGCAGTGGGAGGCGCAGGGGAGCTGGTCTTCGTCTCTTCAGGGCAGGTCACCGCAGGGGCGCCAAGGAGTGGCGCAAGGGCGGTGACACACTTCATGGCCGACGCTAGTGAAGGCGCAAGGGGCGCTCCGGTGTAAGGCGTCACCCGCAGGGGCGGTGGCAAGGCTCTGCTGGGGTGGTGAGGCAACATAAGCTTTTCTTCGTGATCGATCTTTACTCCTAAGTGCTTATAACTCCTTCCTTAGCTTCTTTTAGTCTTCTTCTTCTGGACCAAGGAGTAAGTAGCATAAACCGACACAAATGCAATAAAAAGACTCTAAAAACTATCCTAAATGATAGTGATTCCATCACCTATCAAACTCCTCCATACTTAGACCTTTTACTCGTCCCGAGTAAAACAAATGACAACAACTAGACTCAAAGGCCTCAGGAAGCATGAGTAAGCAAGAAAAGACAATGAAAACAAGAGAAAAGCCAAGAAAGAAAGAAGGAAAATAGCGGAAATGTGAGAAAAAGGGAGAAACTACCATCCTTATTTCTCCAAGAGTGGCCTACTCGGACAACCTCCTTATGACTCCCCTTCTTATGTCGCAAAACGCCGGAAGAAAATCCTACACTCGGTGTTCTCATTTTACCAAGGCGCCCTTTCGGGTTTTCACCTTGCTACTCTTCTTCTTTTCTCACTTGAAATCACATCCCTCAAGTCCTATTTTGCACCAACCTAAGGTTGGTCGGACTACCTTCTTTTTACCTAAACCACCCTTTCGGGTTTTCGGTTTATCCAAGGATTTCATGCCTCTTTTCATTTTCTTTTTTTTACTGAATTTTAATCTAAATTCAAAGCTGCAAAACAAATCAAATAAAAACTCGAATGAACTGTACAAGCAATGATATATCCCTCCCCTGATAACACGATTTATAGCATAGTTTTAGGTGTACATTTAGATAGGATTCTCGCTCAATCATGCATTATCTAGCACTAGTCCGATACGTTTCGCACTCGAAACATGTATTTTGTCGAGATAGACGTCTACACGGACTTGTGTGCGTTTTGTAGGTATTTCGGGAGGTTTCGAGCCAAAACGACGCGTTTGAGGGTCGCTCATTTAGAGGACACGTTTCCAAACTCATTAGAACGCAAGGCAAGGGCTGAGAAAGACTCAAGGAACCTTGCCAACACAGGCCATGCACCAAACCACAGCCTAATGATCCAAGGCGAAGTTTCTGCACAGAATCACGGTTCTCTGAAGAACCACGGCCGTGGAAATGACCGTGGATTTTGCCAGATTCTCGTGACAGCTGTGCCACGACTCTCATGGCCAGCTCATGAAGAAATTGGTTATAAAAGTGGTCCTTGATAGTTGTTAGAGGCAGCTGGGATTTGGGTAGTTTGAGAGCAGCTCACATATTCTCCATTTTTCTTTGACAAAATATATTCCAAGAAGAAGGACTTTTTTTAGGAAGGAAAGTGCAAGAAGAAGAAGAAAGGAGCCATTGCCATTGAAGAGGAGAGGAGAAGACACACTTAGCTCTTGTATTTTCGGATTTATTTCTAGAAGTTTTTGAACTCTTGAACCTTCCTTTGGAAGGGTTGTAAGTCGTTCTAATTTCATCTTCAGATTTAGATTGTGTTTGAAGTTCATTTGTTCATCTTCTTTCTCTCATTTTCTTGCAATGGAGGTTATGAATCTATGCTTGTTTGTTTTGATTTCCAATATGAATGTTGTAGGCTAGATTGATGTGATTCTAGGGTAAGGAAAGGATGGTTATGGCTAGATCTATGATAGGACGAACTTAGATTTACCTTTGGATGATTTTTGTTTATGAACGTAGCTACTGTTAGGAATCACGAGCAGTTCTTGAAGAACCACGGTCGTGGTTTCTGTAGAATAAACCGTGGTTCTTCCTGGTTCGAAGGATCTTACCTTAGGTTCATAAAATTGTTGAAACCCTAAGTTTTTGCTGAGTTTAACCTACCCTAGGGTGTCCTAGTGTAGCGACTAAGTGTTAGGAGAGACTTACCCGGTAATCCTTGCCCTTAGAATCTAAAATAGCAAAACCTTAGGTAATGGTGAGCCTAATAAGCCGCCATTGGATTAAATGTGCTAGGATAGTTGATTAGGACTTCCCTTTCCGAGACTTACCCGGTGAGGATAGGTTAGATCCCTAATTAAACAATTCGGTTTGTGTTAAATTCCTACCCTTAGGTTCTTAGAGACTTAACCGGTAATGAGACCTTAGGTGTGGATTAGTTGGATCATGAGACTTACCCGGTAATTGATCCCATTTTAGGAACACTTAATCCCAACATATCATAATCAATCCAAAGAATGAATAGATAACTTGAGTTTTATGCCATAACCGGAATTTCCAACCCCTAGAATCCGTCTTCCCTTTCTCTTGATCAACATCTTGTTCGATTTGTTTATTTGTGCCAATTTTCCGATTTAGTTTGATTGATTGTTTGCATGCATTTGATCTTTGAAGTGATCACCTAAAAACAACCAAAACAATTGAGATTTTTTTCCTTTATTTGCATCCTTTTCTTTAGACTTAGATCTTGCTAAATTCAATCACAACTTAATTCGATTTCACCTTAGTCTTTGTGTTCGACCTTGGAATACTTATCTTGCTACATACGTCCCGTACACTGCGGGTGCGCTAGAAGTAGGATAATCTAAATTCAAAGCTGCAAAACAAATCAAATAAAAACTCGAATGAACTGTACAAGCAATGATATATCCCTCCCCCATACTTGAAGTACACTTTGTCCTCAAAGTGGAAATGAGGCAAAGATAAATGTGGGAGAAGGGAAGAGAAATGTACCCCTCAGTGGGGTGGTCCGGATGGACCACCAGGACCTTCCTCCGATGGGTAAAGAAAATGGCGGAAGAAGTGCTCCTGCCGGCGGTAGATGTCATCTATGCGGTCCTGTTGGGTTGTCATCCGGCGGCCAAAAGAGGTCTCAAAACTGGCATACCAAGCCAACTGCTGCTGTTGGGCTGCCTGCCAGGCCTCCTGCCTCTAGTCGAAGTGGGAGGTCATGGAGGCGGCATAGCTCGTCTGCCACCTCTGTTGTTGCTCCAGCATAGTCTTCTGGTAGTCGGACTGCCAGCTCCGGTGTTGGGTGGTCATAGCCGCCATCTGAGCTTGAAGGCTCGCCAGAGTCGGGTCCTTCTCTAGTGACGAAGTGGGCATCTCCTCGTCTTCGTCGAGAATGGGTAGGTGCTCCTCCTGATGAGCCCGACTGGAGCTGGCAGCATGCCTCTCCACAATGGCCACTAGTGGCCTTCTCGGCACGAAAGGATCTACCAGAATGTAGAGCTCGGAGAGGTCACCTCCTAATGGTAAAGGCCGTGTGAGGTAGCTGAGGTGGATCCCATCTGCAAGGGAGATCCAAAATAGGTTCTCCCCGTCCCGCCGGAGGAGCTTGCACCTCCTAAGCATCCCCTCAGTGTAGAGAGGAGCCGCCATCCCGTCCTCTAACTCGGACAGGGCCATCACCTGTGAGGCGATCAGGGAGATCACCCCACCGCCGACAATATCCCTCGGCTCGTCCCTCCTAATCCGCTTCAAAGCGGCAAGGAAGAAAGACGGCCAATCCATCACCTTCTCGCTCTATGAAAGGCAGGAGTAGAGTAGTGGGAGGTCCTTGAGGGCGACCTTGTTTTCCTCTTTGTGTCCATAGAAGACACTCATGAGGATCTTGGATATGAGCCTCAAGCTGGGGTGAGTGAGTTTGTTGGAGTACTCACCCCTAACATGGAATTCTGACCCGGTAGCTACCCGCCAAAACTCATACAGGTCCGGGGTCAGGATTGGATCCCACCAGTTTGCAGAGGGGTTTAGAGTCACCCCAAAGGCCTCATGTAGATCGGCGTAATCAAGTGTTTATTTCACCTTGTTTAATTTGAAGGTGAGGCCGAAACACACGTGATCTTCCTTCTCCATTGTGAAAGTGGATATGAACTGTCTGCTGAGCTCGGGATATGTTGGAGCACTCTTTTGTAGGAAGTCTCCGAGCCCAGCATTCGCCAAACAAGCTTGCATGCTCTCCAGCATGCCTAGTTTCTCCAAAGTGGGAATATGCAAAAATCGAGTTGCATACACAACTCGATCCTGCACAATCTTGTAACGCGTCTTCTCTGCTTCGGTCATCTTGTATTTTCTTGGTGCTTCCATTCTTGAAGGTGATTGAAGCAAAAGATTAGTAAATGTCGAAACAAGGAAAAGAAAACGACCTTTCTGGTGTGATTTCTGCAGGGGCGGCTGTGCAGACGCAGGGGCGGTAAGGCGCAAGTGCGGGTTCTTGCAACCGCAGGAGCGGGAGAAGTGCAGAGGCGATTTCTGGGGAGCGATGGAAGTGGTGTTGCTGAGGCCGCTCCGGTGACGTCCTTGGTGGTTTAGTCGTCGCCGACAGTGTAGCTGGAGTGGAATGTGTGAAGTGGGTGAGGATGAAGGTCGTAGGAATGTGAGAGAGTAAGGGGGTAGTGGGAGAGGGTGGCGCAGGGGCGTCGCGTTTGGTGGCTGGTTGTCAGAGGCGGTGCAGGGGCGTCAACGAGATGGTTGGTGAGTAAAGGGCGCAGGGGCGTGAGAGTGGTTTGAGGGAGAGGGGTTTTGGAGGGTTCGTGTGTTTGGTGAAGAAGGTTGGTGGGTGGTGTGTGGTAGGTGTAGGCATTTTCGAGATCCACTTTTTTTTTTCTTTTCTGGGTAAACCCGTAGGGGCGAGAGATCGTCGCCGCGGGGGCGGTGACAAGGGGGAGGTGTCACGCAGGCTCAGCGCCAGGGGCGGTGCCGAGGATGCGTGTCAAGGATAGCCCCCGCAAGGGCGTAGGGATGTCACCGCGGGGACGGTGACAAGCATGTCGCAGGTGCAGGCCCAGCACCGGGGGCGGCACTGGGCATGAGTGTCACCGCAGAGGCGGAGACACAGAGCCGCAAGGGCGGTTTCTTGACAGAGGCTCCTCTTCTTATTCCTTCGGGTTGCCTCCCGAGAAGCGCCTTTGTTTTACGTCGTTGGCTCGACGTAAGATCTTTACTTCTCTGATTGTGCTTCCTCCAACACCATCTCGTCAATCGGATCGTTCTTGACTCCTTCAAGGTAAAGCTTTAGCCTTTGTCCGTTTACCTTAAACACCTTGTGCATTTGGGGATTATAAAGATCCACAGCTCCGTGAGGGTATACTTCGGCTACTACGAACGGCCTTGTCCATCTTGAACGCAACTTACCTGCAAAGAGTTTCAAACGTGATTGAAAGAGAAGTACCTTATTACCTACCTTGAAGTCCTTCTGGAGAATGTTCCGGTCATGCCATGCTTTGGTCTTTTCTTTGTATGTGGTAGCATGGTCATATGCATCTATCCTTAGTTCCTCCAACTCTTGTAATTGGAGCTTCCGGAATTCTCCCACTTCCTCTATATTCATGTTGCACTTCTTTACCGCCCACCAAGCCTTGTGCTCTAGCTCCACCGGTAGGTGGCAAACTTTCCCAAACACGAGCCTAAAAGGAGACATCCCGATAGGAGTTTTGTAGGCTGTCCGATATGCCCATAGGGCGTCATTTAGCCTTACACTCCAATCCTTCCTCCCGGGAGAAACCGTCTTCTCTAGGATGGTCTTTATTTCCCGGTTGGACACCTCAGCTTGGCCGTTTGTTTGTGGATGATAAGTTGTTGATACTCTTTGGTGAACGTGGTACTTCTTAAGGAGAGCCGTGATCGTCTTGTTGCAAAAATGGGTACCCCTATCACTGATTAAGGCTTTTGGAATTCCAAATCCCCCAAAGATATTTTCCTTAAGAAAAGCTGCAACTACTTTTGAATCATCAGTTTTGGTGGCCTTTGCTTCCACCCACTTGGAAACATAGTCCACCGCAAGCAAAATATATGTGTTCCCGAATGAAGTAGGAAACGGCCCCATGAAATCAATTCCCCAAACGTCAAATATTTCACAAAATATAAGAGAGGATTAGGGCATTTCATGTCTCCTTGAAAGATTTCCTACTCTTTGGCATTTATCACACACTTTGCAAAACGCAAAAGCATCTCGAAAAATGTGTGGCCAAAAGAAACCAGCATCCAAAACCTTTCTTGCAGTTTTGTTTGCCCCAAAATGCCCCCCCCCCCCCCATGCTTCAGAATGACAGAAAGTTAGGACGGATTGTACCTCATTGTCCGGAATGCAACGCCGAATCACTTGGTCACTACAATGCTTCCAAAGGTAAGGATCGTCCCAAACGTAGTGTCGAGCTTCAGCCTTTACCTTCTCTCGTTGTGCCTTGGTGAAGTCTGGAGGATACTCCTTCCTGACAATGAAGTTCACAATGTCAGCAAACCAAGGCTTAAAGGATTGGAGCTTAAGACAAACCTCTGTCGACAATTCCGCAGGGGCGCCTAGACTGAACCGCATGGGCGGCTGGTGTGAGGTGCGGGGGCGGTTACACAACAGATAGTTGTGTAAAATGTATCGTCTGGAAAACTTCCAGCTATTTCTCTTCCTTTTCCTGGATCTTCCTCCTCTTACACTAGTCTGCTCAAATGATCGGCCACCAGGTTCTCAGCCCCCTTCTTGTCCCTTATCTGCAGGTTAAACTAACTTAGAAGGAGAACCCATCGGATCAATCGTGGCTTGTTCGCCACTTAGCGTGCGTGCAAATAAGCTTTAAATTTATAAAACTAGAAATCAAGCAAGCGAACCCGCAGTGTACGGATCGATATAGTTAAGCAAGAATTCCAGAGTATCGAACACAGGGATTTGGGGGGAACAAATTCAATTATAGATTATCAAGCGAGTAAATGTAAGAAGCTTTTCAAGTATTGGGAAAACAACAATCCTAAAGATCCAAGTATCCAGCTGTGGCAATCGATTCAAGATATACTAATGATATAAGGACAGAGTTAAGATATGCAAAGGTATGCTAATGTAAGGTAATTGTACGGTGAAGTTCCAAAAACCTTATATGACTCACCTACAAGACACTCTCTATAAAGGTTGTTGAGGCTTCAATATAGAAAGGTTCTAAAGACGAGAATTAATGTCAAATACCCAAACTTGTAATCCAAGGATCAAGACTAACTAAATCGATTAAGGTTGTGACACTCACAATCGAGGTAGAGGTTGTTGAGGCTTCACTACCACCTAGAAAAGGCAAGCCAAGACTAAGTTAAAGCAAATCTTTAACTTTGGATTAAAGTAAAAGCAAGTTCGTAACTTAACACAAAATTACGGCTAGTTCTTGAGTTCCACGGCCGTGGAAGCTCAAGAACAGACCGTGGATTAGGGTTCGTCGGCGATTCTCTCTAACTCTCAGGATCCAATCTGTTTACAAACGATCTATCATCATCTAAGCCACAACTATCAACCCTTCACCTTAGAATTGTTAAGGGTTTTTAGCCAACAATAGTCATATTGATATCAAATTCAAGAATTAAAAGATTGAAAGATGAAAACTTCTGAAAACCTTCAATAAACTTCAAATTAATCTCAAAATCACAATCAAGAACGATAATCGTTACTAGATTCAGAATAGAGCAAACAAACACAAATCTTAGATAAGAAGGAAGAACGGGATGTCAATCCGTCTTCTAAATCAAACCTAAGCAAGAAGCGAAATCTCCTTGCGAACAATCTTTCAAATCTTCGATCTTCCGTCAATCCGGAAATCGCCAATAGCAATGCGCCAAAAATCTCTCAAACAAATATCCGCCAAATGCGAAATTAGGGCAATTCCAAGCGCAAGTGTATGTGTAAAGCGAGGTCTAAGCAGAGGTGACAGAATCTCCCTTCGTCCGTCCTTTTATAGTGTAAGATAAAATATCGGCCCGGCCCAATTGCGTAGGAGATCGTGGCTTAAAGTATGGCGAAAAAGATCGCCAAGATCACGGTCGTGGAAGGGTTCCACGGCCGTAATTTAGAGCGTGGAAATCAACACGGTTTGAACCATCTTCTCCACGGCCGTAGAAGTTACTGGAATGAACCACGCTTCCCTAGCCATGATTCCACGGCCGTGGACTTGAACGTGGAAAGTAGTACGGCCGTATTTTAGAGCGTGGTTTAGGGCAAGAACGTGGTTCTTCTCTAGGCTCGTGCATTCCTCAAGTTGGCACTCCCTTAGCTCCTAGGAATGTCCTCAATCCATGGACATTGCTCAACAACTCCATCCTTGCTCAATTCCGTTCGGAAATAGCTCTCAATCACCTATAATCAACATAAAGCTTGTGTAGATCTCTATATCGACATTATAGACAAACTAGCTCACAAATGCATCAATGCTCAATCAATGACTATCAATATGAATCAAATACGCTTAGAAAACGTGCCTAAAATATCATAATATTTCATGCTAACATGGCTTTGCCTCCTTCTTTGCCATGAGGTACCTAAGAGCTGCATGGTCAGTGAAGATAATTACCTTTACCCCAAGTAGGTACTGCCGGAATTTCTCAAGGGCAAAAACCACCGCCAACATGTCCTTCTCGGTGGTAAAGTAATTCATTTGCGCTCAATTGAGTGTCATAGACATATAATGGATTACATGGGAGGCCCGTCCGTCTTTTTGTCCTAAGACAGCTCCAACGGCGTAGTCGCTGGCGTCACACATGATTTCAAAAGGTTTCTCCCAATCCGGGGAACGGATAATTGGTGCGGTGGTAAGACATGCCTTCAAAGTGTCGAAAGCTTGCTTGTAATCCTCATCCACTATGAAGGTGACGTCTTTCTTGAGCAATTCAAATAGGGGTGTCGAGATCTTTGAAAAATCTTTGATGAAACGTCGGTAGAAACCTGCATGACCAAGAAAAGATTGGATTTCCCGAACATTAGTAGGATAAGGTAAATTTTGAATTACATCAACCTTTGCCCTATCTACCTCTATCCCTTTGGAGGATATTACATGTCCTAGCACGATTCCTTGTTCGACCATAAAATGGCATTTTTCCGAATTAAGAACCAAATTGGTTTCAACACATTTTTCAAGAACAAGTTTCAAATGTCCTAAACATGCGTCAAACCTATCTCCATGGACGGTAAAATCATCCATGAAGACTTCAATGAAATTTTCTATGTATTCGGAGAAAATACTTATCATGCACCGTTGGAAAGTGTCAGGTGCGTTGCAAAGTCCAAATGGCATTCTACGGTATGCAAAAGTGCCAAACGGGCAAGTGAACGTCGTCTTTTCTTGATCTTCTGGTGCGATGGATATTTGGAAATAGCCCGAATATCCATCCAGGAAACAGTAGTACTGATGAGCTGCAAGACGTTCCAACATTTGATCAATAAAAGGTAATGAGAAATGGTCTTTTCGTGTTACCTTATTGAGCTTGCGGTAGTCAATGCAAACTCTCCATCCGGTTTGTGTTTTGCTTGGAACCATCTCTCCATGTTGATATCCATCATGGTAATGCCTCCCTTCTTTGGAACTACTTGGGTTGGGCTAACCCAAGTGCTATGCGATATAGTAAAGATCATATCCGCTTGGAGAAGCTTCAACACTTCCTTTTTGACCACATCCATCATTGGCGGGTTCAACCTCCTTTGAGGTTGCCTAGAGGGCTTGGCTTCGTCCTCAAGTAGAATCCTATGCATGCAAGTGGAAGGGCTTATCCCTTTGATGTCCGCAATGGTCCATCCAAGGGCCGTCTTGTGCTGCTTTAGTACCTTCACCAACTAGTCTTCTTGTCCGGTAGTCAACTTGTTGGAGATGATCACCGACAAGGTATTGTGTTCTCCAAGGAAAACATACTTGAGGTGTGACGGAAGGTCCTTCAATTCTATTTCAGGTGTCTGCACTATGGATGGAACAAGCTTCTCGCTTGGGGTTAGTAAAGTGGGCCCAATGGCCAAATTGGAGATAGGTAGCCTTTTATGCCCATCTAATTGGGCTAGGACCTCTTTCATGCTGGATGTTAATACATAATCTGATTTGAAACCATCATTGTCATGCTCAATCACATTTCTCAATTCATCAACGTCAGAGTTATCAAAAACATCTTGCACAAAAGGTTCAACAATGTCAATAGCACATACAGAATGATCATCACTAGGAAATCTCATTGCATCATAGATGTCAAATTCCACTACTTCTCCATCAAACTCCATGGTCAATTTGCCACTAACATAATCAATTTTATTCCTAGCTGTTTTCAGAAATGGCCTACCTAACAGAATGGGTGCAGCATGTGAATCATTTTCCATATCCATTACAAAGAAATCAGTAGGAAATATTAGATTGTCTACCATTACTAACACATCTTCAATTATCCCTTTCGGGTACACATTAGATCTATCAGCAAGTTGTACTACAATCCTAGTTTACATTAATGGTCCAAGGCCAAGTGATTTGTAAATTGAATATGGTAAAACATTGATAGAAGCACCGAGATCAAGCATTGCTTTGTCAAAGCGGGTTTCCCCAATAACACAAGGAATGCCTACCATGCCCGGATCGCTGCACTTCTTGGGCATTCTCCGTTAAAAAATTGCCGACACATGCTCACTTACTTGCACTTTCTATTTCCCCTTTAGCTTCTGATTCCTCTCGATAGTGCAAAGTTCCTTCAAAAAAACAAGCATACTTAGAAATACTTTTCACCAAATTAAGGAGGGGAATGTTTACCTCGCATTTGGAGAAGGTATCAAAGAGGTCCCTATCCTTAATGATTCTTCTCTCCTTCAAAGCCTCAGGAAACGGAGCTGGTGGTTTCTCAAAGTACAATAGCGGAAAAGTTAGGCCGGACGTTAAGTATCCCTTTCAGTAGAACCTTCTGGTGTGATTTCCGCAGGGGTGTCAGCTTGCAAGGGCAAGGGCGGCTCAGGGGTTGTCACAACAGGGGCGGGGGCATCCAGCCGCAGGGGCGTTGTCTGCTCTGTGCTAGGCGCAGTTGCAGCCGCAGGGGCGGCTGTGGGTGCGGAAAAATCGACAGAAGGTTTGCTTTGTGATTCTTTTGCTGGTTTCTGTTGGATCTGCTTCCCACTCCTTAATGTTAGGGCACTAACATTCTCGTTGGGGTTTATAAATGTCTGGGAAGGCAATTCTCCGGAAATTCTTGATTCGGTCCTTGAAATGGCTTCCGCCATTTGACTAACATGTTGTTCAAGGTTCTTGATGCTAGATTCTGTTATTTGGACATGAGTAGCAAAGTGTTTAGTTAAAACCTGCAACATATCTTTAGTTGAGTGATACTTACCTTGACGGGGTTGCTGTTGTTGGTTTTGTTGATCCCTCCAACGAAAGTTCTGTTGGTCACGCCAGTTTGGCATGAAATTTTGTGCATAGGGATCGTTCCTAGGCATTTGCTGCTGTGGTTGTCCATAACCCATTGCGTTAACCTCAACATCATCATCCTGGACTTGTGGACACATGTCTATTGGATGATATGGGTCAGCACAAACTCCGCAGGATTTGAGCTGCTGTGGGGTTCCCACAAGTGTTAGTTTCTTCACCATTTCCTTCAACTCCGTGAGCTCGGTGGAAATATCGCTCTTCTTGGAACTCACAGCATGAACTCCTTTCTTAGCCGGGGTCCTTCCAAAGTTCCGAGTACCTTCCGCTAGTTCCTGTATCTTTTCCAAAGCAAGGTCGGGAGTAGAGTTAAGAATATTACCTCCGCAAGCCGCATCGACGATCCTTCTTTCATTGTCTAGCAAGCCATTGTACAAGTACAAGACTAGATCTTGCGTTGAATATCCGTGAAAAGGACAGCTGGATCGGAGGCGTGTAAACCTCTCGAAGTACTCGTAGAGAATTTCAATCGCCTCTTGCTCAATGTTGCTTATAGCTTTCTTCAAGCTATTAGCCTTTTTGGCTGGAAAGTATTTCTCCAAAAACGCCTTGTGAAGGTTCTCCCAAGTGTCGATACTCCCGGATGGAAGGTGGTAATACCAATCATCCGCGGAATCTTTGAGTGTGAAGCCGAATTCCCTCATCTTGATTTGTTCTTTGGTAATGTTGGCCGGCTTCATGCTCATACACACGGTATGGAACTTCCCAAGGTGCTTGATGGGGTCCTCACCACTTAGCCCATGGAAGGATGGAAGCAAGTGAATGAGGCCCGACTTGAGTTCAAAGTTGACTCCTTCCCCTAATGCCGGTATAGTGACCGCAAGAGGGTTTTGAGCCAAGGTGGGCTGCGTAAGTTGACGAAGAGTACGGCCAGCCATCTCTTGTTGAAGTTGTTGTTGTCTTCGTTGCCGGATGTGCGTCCTTTCAATTTCTGGATCAAAAGAAGCAAAGCCGGAATTAGTAGCACAGGTTTGAACCATAAAAATGGTTCAAACCAATAATCAATAATAACAATAAAACACTAAAACTCCCCGGCAACGGCGCCAAAATTTAACCGACGGTATTTCTATGGTCGTCTATACCCAATCAAAAGTAAATCCCGACTTAGCACTAAAAACAAGAATAGTGATTAAGTAAGGGTCGAACCCAAGAGAGTTGAGGTGTTTTAGATGCAATTATTGATTATAGTAACTAGTAACAAAAAAGGGGGGTTTTGGTTGAATTGATGCGCACAAAAACTTATGAGCACGATTAAATGCGACAAGTAAGACAATGATGGATTAATCTACACTAGGTTGATGCTAAGCATGCAATTGCTACTTTGGTGAGTTCCTTTTACAAGTTTTCAAATAATCTCCCGTCTCGATCATATATATGCATTGAGCCAACCGGCATCAACACAACTTAACAGGTTAGTGTTCCGTAAACCTACAAGAACATATAACGAGTTAGCTTTCAAACAAAGAATAAGGGATATAAAGAGAAGATTAAAACCGTTAAACTTATCTTTATATTTGTGTTCCTTTTCTAAAAGTAATAACAACACGTTATTACTCAAAGTTGCTACTAGATTAAAGACCCGAACCCGGAACCTATTAATCCTAGTTGTTTGCATGCACTTTAAACCTAAGGTGATCAATCTCTAGCAATAGTAAACATGCAATTAGACAATGAAGATCAAGGAAACACAAAGCGTTACTGAATAAAAACTTATATTAAAAAGAACTTACAACCAAAGTAACAACGCAGCTTCAAACCAACCCAATGTAGCAAGGGAGTTAGCAACTCATTACAATGGAAAGCTTAATTCTAAAATGGATTTTTGTGTGGAAAAGCATGGATGATTCTAGCAATCAGCCATGGACTATTTATACTATAAAAGACAATAAATAGGAGTAAATGGCCGGCCTAAAACAGCCACCTTTAATGCCATAAAGGTGGTGTAAACAGCCAGAGTAAAGCTTTTGGCGTTAAACCGAAGGGGCGGTCTTCAGGTCCGTAGGGGCGGTGAAGGCAAAAACGGTTGATCTTCTTCAAGGCTGCAGGGGCGGCTAAGCAATTCCGCTGGGGCGGACCTTCAATGCTCTTCAAACCGCTTCCGGGGCGTCCCTATGTCAATGCAGGGGCAGTGACACAGCCTCTTCGTCTTCCAGCTCCCAGGTTAAGGCGCAGGCAGGGGCGCAGGGGAGCTGGTCTTCGTCTCTTCAGGGCATGTCACCGCAGGGGCGCCAAGGAGTGCCGCAAGGGCGGTGACACACTTCATGGCCGGCGTTAGTGAAGGCGCAGGGGCGCTCCGTTGTAAGGCGTCACCCGCAAGGGCGGTGGCAAGGCTCCGCTGGGGCGGTGAGGCAACAGAAGCTTTGCTTCGTGATCGATCTTTACTCCTAAGTGCTTATAACTCCTTCCTTAGCTTCTTTTAGTCTTCTTCTTCTGGACTAAAGAGTTAGTAGCATAAACCGACACAAATGTAATAAAAAGACTCTAAAAACTATCCTAAATGATAGTGATTCCATCACCTATCAGTAACGCACCTGCTACCTTCCAACGATGTATGTTGGCTATCTTTCCCGAGTACATTGAGGAGATCATGGAGGTATTCGTGGATGACTTTTTCGGTATGTGGTTCCTCTTTTGATAATTGTTTGTCTAACCTTTCTCTAGTGCTACAACGTTGTGAAGACACTAATCTTGTTTTGAATTGGGAGAAGTGTCACTTTGTGGTTAGCGAAGCAATTGTTCTAGGACACCTCATTTCCAACCGAGGTATTGAGGTCGATCGAGCTAAGATCGAGACTATTGAGAAACTTCCTCCCCCTTGTTCTGTTAAGGGTGTGCAGAGTTTTCTCGGGCATGCAAGTTTCTATAGGAGGTTCATCAAGGATTTCTCAAAAATCTCTAAACCGCTCACTAATCTTTTGAATAAGGATGTTGTTTTTGAGTTTTCGCAGGAATGTCTTGATGCTTTTTACAGTATAAAAGAAGCGTTGATTACTGCTCCCATCATTCAACCTCCCGATTGGACCTTGCCCTTTGAGATCATGTGTGATGCTAGTGATTTGGCCGTAGGAGCTGTACTTGGACAAAAGAAGGGTGGCCGAACCAACGCCATTTACTATGCTAGAAAGACGCTAGATGAAGCTCAACTGAACTACGCCACCACCAAAAAGGAGCTCTTGGTGGTTGTTTATGCTTTTGAGAAGTTTCGCTCTTACTTAGTGGGAGTGAAAGTTATTGTTTACACTGACCATGCAGCTATCCGTTACTTGCTCGCTAAAAAAGATGTGAAGCCGCGTCTTATTTGTTGGATTCTCTTGCTTCAAGAGTTTGACCTAGAGATTCGCGATAAGAAGGGATCCGAGAATTATGTTGCGGATCACCTCAGCCGGCTACCTCCCTCTTCGCTCGAGAAGGATGACCTACCCATAGATGATTCGTTTCCCGATGAGCACTTACATTAGTTGGAACGTTGGATAGACTTCTTTGTCTCACCCCATGATGAAGGTGAAGTATGGGGTGAGGACACTATCCAACATGATTAAGGATGATGTACGGTCCAACTAGCGACCTTAAATCAAGCGCTTCTTAGGAGGCAACCCAAGGTATTGTTTTCTTTTTCCTTTTCTAGCTTAGTTTTAGATAGTTTGCTTCGCTTTGTTTTTGGCGTCCTCTAGACAGAAACAAGGTACTTTCTAAGGAAGGATTACAGCTCAGGAGCTACACTGGAAGGACAGAAGTTCGAGAAATTGAGAAGACGAAGCTTGACTGAGACACATCTCGGTTGCTGTCACAACACCTCGACCGAGATGTTCTTGGGGCAACCGAGGCGACTAGGTCTGACATCCAGTCAAACACCTTGGTCCGGTCGGGACCACCTCGACCGAGGTGAAATCAAATTCAACGAGGGGTATAAAAGACGAGACGGTTTTCTCTCTCCTCCCTTTTCCCTCTCAACAACCGAACCTCGACCGTGGCGGTGCCCTAGCCTCAAATATTCGTTCCTTACTCGTTTTCTATGATTTTTGGCTCGATTACACCGGAGGAAGCAAGAGGATCGGTTTTCAAGCATCAAACAGCAAGGAAAACGCTCCAAATCTTCAGAATTTGGGTATTTCGTTCTGAAACCCTAACCTCTTCTTCTTTTATTGATTTAACACAGATTTGGCTTGGGTTGCCACTGTTTGTTGTTGAAAAGGATATAAGTACCCCTTAGGAAGCCTTTGGTAGTGATTTAGGGAAAAATAACTTACAAATTTGAGAGTTGCGAACGAACATCCCTTCGCCTTGGTCTTGTCGGCTGTGTCTCGGCCGAGGTGTTCTTGAGGCAACCGAGGTGACCTGTCAGAAAACATGAGTAGCAAATCTGATCGCCAGCTGGTCTAGAGAGATAGACCTAGTAGTTCTCAGCAGTCCTCTCCTTCATAGTATTCGATTCCGGTGATCCACGAGCGACACCAGGCTGATTATGACCGTATTTACGGGCGTCCTATCGTTGCCCCTCGTTTTCTTGACATTGCTGTCTTCGAGTGCTTCCATGTGGCGGAGGACTTGAAGAAGATGATCTCCATGGTAGAGCTGGAGGAGTTCATGGAGGTTAGAGCGCCGGCTTACTTAGAGCCGACTATGGAGTTTGTCAGTTCTGTCACTTACGTGTCGGAGCGCAGTAGTATCAAATACCGGTTGTTGAACCGGAACTATATCGTGCACATGGACCGGTTTACGAGATTTTCGGCTTTCCAACCCCCACAATTTCTGACTTTTCTTCCCGAGCTGTAGCTCGAGATTTCTGGGGCGAGATAGCCCACGTGGTTGAGCATAGTGATAGGTGGAGACCCGGAGATTTCCGGGAGCGCATCATATTCCATCTGGCCTTCCGCCTTGCTCACAGGATATTCAGTGAGACTCTTTCTAGCGCGTACTGAGATGCCCCAGAAGGTCCGATAGGGGGAGCTTTTGAGTTTGTTCTGTATGGTCACAAGGGAGTTCTTGATTTTGCTGGGATTTTAGCGGAGGACTTGCATAAGATCAAGGCAAGTCAAAGGGCGACATTTTTTGTGGAGGGTTGGTGACCCACATTGCTACTGCTATGGGTCTAGATCTGTCTGCGTGTACATTTGTTGCGGCTGCGAAGCCGCTGGGATTACAGGAGATGATCACTAGACGTATCCTTGTTCCTCGTGGTCTTAGCACGCCTTACGTCGCCATGCCATGGGAGACGACAGCTCCACGGGGCATTTTGTGGTCATCTCAGTTCTCTGTATTCGACCGTCAGTAATGGTCCGCTGCCTGGTTTCCTTACATGCAGGATTCCAGAGACGCTGATGATGATGAGGGAGGAGCTGCCATGGAGACCGGTACTGATACCGACGGTCCTAGTGTTCCCGTTGTCGATCTAGATGATGAGGCGACGGAGGAGGAGACATCAGCACCACCACCACCACCTTAGCGCAAATCCCGCAAACGCAGAGATCTAGAGGCTCACCGACGGATTGATGAGCTGACTAAGCTAATGATTGACTCTTATGCGACTGTGACGGTAGACATGTCCCAGCATTTCGATGATGAGCCCCGCCACACTGATGGATGGATGCATCAGATAGGGGGAGCCAACATTACTAGTATCGGATGATGGAGATTTAGTTCCAACAGGTTATGGGTTATCCCTTTGATCCGACCCAGCATCCCTACATTCCACATCCACCACTAATTGACGAGGCTTAGAGCTGCATGGATTTTCTTTCTTTATTTATTATGCAGTTCAGCTAGGTCTGGTGAGTATCCCGTTCTTTAGACTTATATTAGACCCATTGGGACAATGTGTCCCAAGTATGGGGTATTTGGATGTATTTGCTTGACTTATGTGTATGTTTGTATGACTCCCTCGGATATTTATGATCTTATTCTGTTTACTTGGCTCTATGTGTTTATTTGTCATTACATGCATACATACAAGTTTTTGTTTGAGAAAAACGTTGAAAACTAGTTTGAAAAAAAAAATTTATGAGCTCGACTGAGATGTTCATGGCCGATCGAGGTTGATACCTCAGACGACACCAGAACACCTCGACCGAGGTAGGTTCTTAACTGATAGTTTTCGAAACATTTTGTGCTTCTTCTATGGATATGACCTCAATGATGATATTGTTTGCAGATTGGTTTTGAAATCTTTATATGCTCGAAAGGTTTTATGATATGTTTAAGTTGCAAAATGCTTTGTTTAAAGTTTTGCATGTTTAATACTTTGTTTTTATCAAAATTATGTTGGATTTGAAGGTTGACACCACATGATGAGTTCTATCATATTCTTCCTGGGATGACTAAGGCAATTCATTCTCTTCTCTTCTGGTTCTTGATCATGCTTTATCCCGTCATATATATTTTTGCCTCCCTTTATCTATCCGGGAATTTGGAAGCAAGCAAAGAAAAGCAAGTGAAAGTGAAGTTGAGATGTTGGCTGAAAGAGTTAGAAAGAAACAATTAGGTTTGGGGAAGTCAATCATGATTATGAGTAACTCGGCAGCATTCACATAGCCGGGTGTTTGTGTCTTGCCAAAGTAAGATTGAGCGATATTCCTAACGGGTCATGGTATGTGCATCAAGGGTTTGAGGCATCTCGAGAAATTGATGATTGCTGATCTCCTAGGCTTCGGTTATTGTGCACCTCTGTCCATGCATCCCAAAAAGTAAAGTAAAATAAGCAAAGCTTATTGGTAGAAGATGTTGAGATTCAAAGAAAGTGAAGTAAGATCCTTTTCCCAGATTCTAGCACCACATACCCTATATACATCTCACCCTTACACGTTTCTTGACCTCTTTTGGAAGCCCTTGAGACCTCGAGCTTGTTGATTGACTTGGTGGTTTAAACTGGATTATACATGATTAATTTGATAATTATGATTTACTATGAGTTCTATGATTTTATGCAAAGATGAACAACTTTCTTATATCTATAAAATGTTTTGATCATGTCTTGATTTTATTTGCCATGAAGCATTCTCTTAGAGTGGTCTATGAGTGGAGCACACCACAAAAGGTTTTGAAATGTTTTTCATTGATCTTTCTGACTTATAATCCATTCTATCTTGTACTTAAGATTTGGAACTTGCTTAGGGACAAGCAAGGGACAAGTATAGGGTATTTTGATAGCATGTATTATAGTCTATATTTTGGGATTGGTTTAGATGTTTTATCTTCATAAATCTGCATGTATGGATGTATATTCTTTGATTATATTATTGTTTTGTCTACCTTTGCGGGAATCGAGGTCTACACCTATTTTCGTTGTAATTGTAGGTAAAATGGTACGTTTTGGACCAAAATGGAGCTAAGGAATCTAAGGAGTCATTGGAGCTACATTCTGGAGCTTTTAGAAGATCTCAGGAAGCATGGAAATGATTAATAAGATTGATTTTAGACCAGATTCGAGATGATTTACATTCAGTTGAGATTCACCTCGGTCAGCTACAGTACCACCTCGACCGAGGTGATCTTGAGGAGCGTCCCGACCGAGGCGAACACCCTGCCGCCGACGAGATCTTTATTTTTGGCTGGATTTCTAGAAGGAAGATATTATATTTGGCTGATTTATTTTGAGAGATATGGATATATTTTCTAGGAAATTATCTTTTTAAAATATTATTATCTTTGGAAGATAATTCTCCTATATAAAGGGTTGGATTTTCCACAAGTTCAACCATGCTTAGAGCATCCAACAATTGAAGGATTTTCTGGAGTTTTGAAGGAAGTTTGAAGGATGAAGTTCAAGGAAGGAAGGAATCATAGTTGGAGTTGGGTTTTGAAGGAGTTTGTAAGATCTTCTTAGATTGTTTTTGGTTTGTTTTCTTTTTTGATTTGTATCTTGAGGAACGCTGATTTGTTACTTGATTCATTCAGTTATTGGGACCTTTGTCTTAAGGTTTTCTTGTTTGAATATTAATTCCTTTCTTATAAATTTGATTATTGTTATCATGATGCTTGTTGGCTAAGATCATGAGTATAGGTAATAAAGGTTTATCCTATATCGGGATTTGAGTGTGCCTTCATCCCATCTTTGTGAGTTAGCCTGAGACTTACCCGGTAAAGGTTGATTCTATTCCCTTGGGTGGTGTGTTGGTTTGAGATTATAGTTCCTTTCCTTAGTACCTTGAGACTTACCCGGTAATAGGAGCTTTTGTTTGGGATAGTGAGTAGTGAGACTTACCCGGTGATCTATTCCAACCTTAGAAACACTTTTCCTTTGCAAACCTCAGCTTTGTTCATATTATCTTTTGAGATCTTGAGTCGGAACCACAACTAGATGCTTTAATCCCTAGAATCCACATTCCCTTTATCTGACTTTATATCATCTTTGATTGCTTTAATTCGTAGTTATAAGCATATTTGACAACCTGATTCCATGCTTTGTTTCACCATAGCCCCTGTGTTCGACCCTTGGAATTCTTGCTTTTATTATAATTGATCTGTACACTAGGGGGTTCGCATATTATTCAAGCATACTTCCTGGGTTATAAATTTAAAAGCTTACACACACCTTTTGGAGTGAACAGTGGTTTTGCCTATTAGACCTGTTTTACTTTTGCTTTGATCCAAAGTTAAAGATTGGCCCTAATCTAGCCTTGGTTTACCTTTTCTAAGTAGTAGTGAGACTCAACACCCTCTACTTAGGTAATGAGTGTCATAGGCTTAAACTTTTTGGCTTATCTTTGATTCCCTTGGGTTTGGGCATGGGTATTTGAGAGTTTAATCTTGTCCTAGAACCTTTTTATAACGAGAGTCATCATCCTTTATTTAGAGAGCCTTTGGGTGAGACTTATGGATTTTGGAACTTAACCATACAACACATTATCTTAGATCTATACCTTAGCAATCCTTACTCTATCCTTATACCTTTAGAACATCTTGAATCGATTGCCACAATTGAATACCTGAATCTTTAGAATCGTTGTTTTCCCATTAATCTGTACAAAAGCTTATTTACTTGTCAAGCAATTTTATGAACTAAGTTTGATCCCCCAAATCCCTGAGTTCGACTCTGGAAAATTCTTGCTTTACTATACCGATCCGTACACTGCGGGTTCGCTTGCTTAATTTCAGATTTCATACATTTAAGACTTAGTGACGCACACTTTTGAGCGAACAATAACAATAATCAAATATATAAGAAAAGAAGCAATATCCAAACAAGAAAACCTCAACACATAGGTCTTAATAATCACTCAATCATACAATCAAACAAATCAAACAACCAGCAAACTGTGTTCCTCAATTATAAACCAAAAGACAACAATCAAACAATCTAAGAAAATCTTACAACTTCCTTCAAAGCCTTCAACTTTAACTTCATAGCTATCTTCCTTCAACTTCCTTCCTTCCTTGGAATATCTTCAATCTTCCTAACTAACCAACTAACCAGACATGCTTCCATCCAGAAAATATCTTCCAATATATAGGAGAATCACTTTCCAAAAATAAAAGATCTCATGGGCCATGGGCCGTCCGTCTCGATCAAGACCAGCGAAATCACCTCGGTTGAGGTGGTACTGTAGCCATCTGAGGTGATCCTAAGCTACATGCAAATCTCTCCAATCTAGTCCAAAATCAAACTTTTGTCCAACTTCCATGGCTCCTAAGCCTTTCTTGTAGCTCCTCCATGTTCCATAATGTAGCTCCAATGACTCCATTAATCCCTTAGCTTCATATCGCTCCAAAACGTGTTATTTTCCCTATAATTACAACAAAACTAGGTGTAGACCTCTATTCTTGCAAAGGTAAACAAAACAACATAATGATCAAGAATATACATTCATGCATGTAGATTTATGAAGATAAAACGTCCAAACCAATCCCAAAATATAGACTATAATACATGCTATCACATACTCTCGCAGTAGAGAGGAGCATGCAAGACACTAAAGGATCGCACTTCAAGTCCTGCAAGATAGAGAGCTTTACGCCAAGATCTCTAAGTGCGAGTTTTGGATGTCCGAGGTAACATTCCTTGGTCACATTGTTTCATCTTAAGGGATCAAGGTGGATCCGGAGAAGATTGAGCCAGTAGCATCGTGGCCGCCTCCTAAGAACGTCAAGGAGGTACGCAGCTTCTTAGGATTGGCGGGCTACTACCGGTGTTTTGTAGAGGGCTATTCATTATTGCCCGACCGCTCACTTCCTTGTTGAGGAAGTGATAGGTGATGAAATCACTATCATTTAGGATAGTTTTTAGAGTCTTTTTATTGTATTTGTGTCAGTTTATGCTACTAACTCCTTGGTCCAGAAGAAGAAGACTAAAAGAAGCTAAGGAAGGAGTTATAAGCAGTTAGGAGTGAAGATCGATCACGAAGCAAAGCTTTTGTTGCCTCACCGCCCCAGCGGAGCCTTGCCACCGCCCCTTCGGGTGACACCTTAAACCGGAGCGCTCTCTACGCCTTCACCAACGCCGGCCAGAAAGTGCGTCACCACCTCTGCGCCACTCCTTGGCGCCCCTGCGTTGACCTGCCCTGAAGAGACGAAGACCAGCTCCCCTGCACCTCCCACTGCGCCCCTGCCTGCGCCTCAACATGGGAGTTGGAAGACGAAGAGGCTGTGTCACCGCCCCTGCGTTGGCATAGGGACGCCCCGGCGGCGTGGCATCAGAAACGTCAAGAAGTCGAAGGGTTAGACGTTTGAAGAGCATTGAAGATCCACCCCAGCGGAATTACCTAGCCGCCCCTACGGCCATGAAGAAGATCAAGCGTTTTTGCCTTCACCGCCCCTGCGGAGCTGAAGACCGTCCCTGCGGCTTAACGTCAAAAGCTTTACTCCGGTTGTTTACACAACCTTTATGGCATTAAAGGTGGTTGTTTTGGGCCGGCCATTTACTCTTATTTAGTGTCTTTTGTAGTATAATGACTAGGATAATTCCTTAAGGTCGTTTATATCCAATCAAAAGTAAATCCCGACTTAACACTAAGAACAAGTATATTAGATAAGTAAGGGTCGAACCCAAGAGAGTTTTGAGGTTTTAGATGCAATTAGTGATTCAAGTAACAAGTAACAGAAAGGGGGGGTTTGGTTAAAATAAGTACACACAAAAGCTTTAAGAGAAACAATTTACGCAACAAGTAAGACAATGATGGGTGAATCTACACTAGGTTGATTCTAGGCATGCAATTGCTACTTTGGTGCGTTCCTTTTACAAGTTTTTAAGTAATCTCCCGTCTCGATCATACATATGTGTTGAGCCAGCCGGCATCAACAAAACTTAACAGGTTAGTGTTCCGTAAACCTACAAGAACAAATAACAAGTTAGCATTCAAACAAAGACTAAGGGATATAAAGAGAAGATTAAAACCATTAAACTTATCTTTATATTTGTGTTCCTTTTCTTTAAGTAATTACAACCCGTTATTACTTAAAGTTGCTACTAGATTAAAGACCCGAACCCGGAACCTGTTAATCCTAGTTGTTTACATGCACTTTAGAACCTAAGGTGATCAATCTCAAGTAATAGTTAACATGCAATTAAATAATGGAGATCAAGGAAACACAAAGCATTACTGAATAAAAACTTATATTAAAAAGAAATTACAACCAAAGTAACAATGCAGCTTCAAACCAACCCAATGTAGCAAGGGAGTTAGCAACTCATTACAATGGAAAACTCAAGTCTAAAATGGATTTTGTGGGGAAAAGCATGGATGATTCTAGCAATCAGCCATGAACTATTTATACTACAAAAGACACTTAATTAGGAGTAAATAGCCGGCCTAAAACAGCCACCTTTAATGCCATAAAGGTGGTGTAAACAGCCGGAGTAAAGCTTCTGGCGTTAAACCGCAGGGGCGGCCTTCAGGAACCGCAGGGGCGGTTTAGGCAGAATCGGTTGATCTTCTTCCTGACCGCAGGGGCGGCTAGGCAATTCCGCTGGGGCGGATCTTCAATGCTTCTTCAACGTCTGACTCTTCAACTGCTTTCCGTTACTGATGTCAAAGCGTAGGGGCGTCTTAGGGCCAACGTAGGGGCAGTGACACAGACTCTTCGTCTTCCAGCTCCCAGGGCGAGGCGCAGGCAGGGCGCAGTGGGGGTGCTGGTCTTCGTCTCTTCAAGGCAAGTCACCGTAGGGGCGCCGATGGATGGCGCAGGGGCGGTGACCTGCTTCTTGGTCGCCGCTGGTGAAGGCGCAGGGAGCGCTCCAGTGAGAAGTGTCACCCGTTGGGGCGGCTGCAAGGACCCGCTAGGGCGGTGAAGTAGCAGAAGCTTTGCTTCGTGATCTCTCTCCTCTCCTAAGTGCCTATAACTCCTTCCTTAGCTTCTTTTAGTCTTCTTCTTCTGGACCAGGGAGTTAGTAGCATAAACCGACACTAATGCAATAAAAAGACTCTAAAAACTACCCTAAATGATAGTGATTCCATCACCTATCAAACTCCCCCATACTTAGACCTTTTACTCGTCCCGAGTAAAACAAATGACAGCAATTAGACTCAAGGTCTCAGGAAGCAAGGGAAAGAAAGAAAAGATAATAAAAAAAAAAAGAAAAACCAAGAAAAAGAAGAAAAGAGAGGAAATGTGAGAGAAAGAAAGACTACCATCCTTATCGCTCCAAGAGTGACCTACCCGGACAATCTCCTTATGTCTCCCCTTCTTATGTCACCAAACACCTTAAGGGAATCCTACACTCGGTGTCGCTCATTTTGCCAAGGCGCCCTTTTGGGTTTTCACCCTGCCACTCTTCTTCTTTTCTCACTTGAACTCACATCCCTCAAGTCAAATTTTGCACCAACCTGAGGTTGGTCGGACTACCTTCTTTTTACCTAAACCGTCCTTTCGGATTTTCGGTTTATCCAAGGATTTTCATGCCTTTTTTTCATTTTATTTGGCTTTTTCTATCTTTTTTTTTACTGAATTTCAACTGAAATAAACATGCAAGAAACAACAACTCAAATGCAATTGTACATGATAATTCCCTCCCCCATACTTGAAGTACACTTTGTCCTCAAAGTGGAAATGAGTCAAAGATAAATGTGGGAGAAAGGGAAAATAAATGGACCCTCCTCCGGTGGGTAAGGGAAGTGGCTGAAGAAATGCTCCTGCCGGTGGTAAAGCGTGTCGATGCGGCCCTCCTGAATCTCCATCCTCTCTCTAAATCAAGTCTCATAGCTAGCTTGCCAAGCTAGTTGCTGAGTCTCCAACTGCTGCTGATGAGCCGCCTGCCAAGCATCCTAACGACGGTCAAAGTGGGTGGTCATGGAGGATGTGAAACTAGACTGCCACGCTTGCTGCTGCTCAAGCATAGACCGCTGGTACTCAGTCTGCCATGCCTGGTGTTGTGTAGTCAAGGCTGCCATCTAAGCCTGCAGACTCTCCATGGTCTGACTGTCGTGTCTTGCCGTCGGCATCTCCTCATCAGTGGTGTAGGCTCGGCTGGAGCCGGCTGCGTACCTCCCAACAATATCGACATGAGGTTGTCTCGGAGGAACTAGGTCAGCTGGTACATATAGATCGGGGAGCTCGTCTCCCAATGGAAGTCGACGGGGCAGATATGTGAGGTGACTCTCATCTACAAGGGAGATCCAGAAACGATGCTCCCCGTCTATCTTGAGGAGCCTGCATCTCCTCATCAACCCTTCGGTGTAAAGTGGCGCCTCCAAACCTTCTTCCAATGGAGGAAGATCCATCACCCGTGCAGCTAATAATGATATGATCCCACCTCCAACGATATCACTAGGCTCATTCTTCCTAATCCGCTTTAGATCGGTAAAGAAGAGATACGGCCAATCCGGCACAAAATCGTTGGAAAGACAAGCGTATAGCAGTGGAAGGTCCTTGAGAGCAACCTTATTCTCCTCCTTGTGTCCACAAAAGATACTCGTGAAGACTTTTGAGATGAGCCTCAAACAGGAATGAGTGAATTTGTTGGAGTACTCACCTCCTGCATGAAACTCCGACCTAGTGGCGGCCCTCCAAAATTCCAACAGATCCGGTGTCGGAATGGGTTCTATCCAGTCATCGGTAGCTGTTATGGTCACCCCTAATGCCTCCTGTATTTGAGTGTAATCCAATGTGTACTTTCTCTTGTTGTACTTGAATGAAAGTCCAATACACAATTGGTCTTCCGTCTCCATTTTGAATGTGGCTATAAACTGTCTGCTGAGGTCGGGGTGTGTTGGAGCGCTCTTTATCAGAAAATCACCCAACCTGGCATTGTTTAGAAATTCCTGCATACTTTCCAACATCCCAAGATTTTCCAAGGTGAAAACATCAAGGAACCGGGTTGCATGCACCTCCCGGATTTGAGCAATCCTATACCGATCCTTCTCACCTTCCGTCAACTTGTATTTCCTTTGTGATTCCATCTCTTGCATTTGATCAAGTAAAAGAGTTAGAAAGTTCAACAATTTGATCAAGAGATGAACCTTCTGTCGTAATATCCGCCGGGGCGGCTAAAAGAGGCACAGGTGTGGCACGACGCGGGGGCGGCAGTTTGCAGGCGCAGGGGCGGGCGAAGAGAAGAGGGCGATTTCTGGAGTTTAGCGCAGGTGGTGGTGATGGGACTTTTCCGGCATTTTCTTCTGTTGCTGCAGTAGTCGCCGGAGGTGGGGCATTCGACCGAGAGGGTTTGTGTGTGGTGGTGGAGAGGATTGGCGTTGCAGAGTGTATGGTGACTCAAGATTACCGGAGGTGGCGCAGGGGCGCGATGTGGTGGTTGGCGAGAGGTTCAGGAGGGCGCGAGGGCGTAGGGGTGAGCGGCTAGGTTTTTTCAGAAGTAATGGTGGGGAAGAGTGGAAGGCGGTAGATGTAGGTTATTTTAGGGAAGTGTATTTTTTTTCTTTCCTTAACTGGACCGCATGGGCGGTAACTGTCGCCGCGGGGGCGGTGACAATCGAGAGCTGAGGATGTGTGTCAAGGGTAGCCGCCGTAGGGGCGTAAGTATGTCGTCGCGGGGGCGGTGCTCGGTGGGAGTAGACGCTGGTCAAGCGCTGTCACCACAGGGGCGGGGACTCAGAGCCGCAGGGGCAGTTTTCTTGACAGAACCTCTTCTTGTTATTCCTTCGGGTTGCCTCCCGAATTAGCGCCTTTGTTTTACGTTGTTAGCTCGACGTAAGGACTCTTCCTCTATGTCTGAACTTCTTCCTGTATGCCTTTTGGGTTTATAACCGTTTGCGACGGTAATCCTCCGGAGGCCCTAGTTTCAATTCTTGTGATGGTTTCCGCCATTTGACCAACCTGCTTCTCAAGGTTCTTGATGCTTGATTCTGTTGTTTGGACATGAGTAGCAAAGTGTTTAGTCAAAACCTGCAACATATCTTCAGTTGTTTGATACTTACCTTGACGAGGTTGTTGTTGTTGTTGGTTCTGTTGATCCCTCCAACGAAAGTTCTGTTGGTCACGCCAATTTGGCATGAAGTTTTGTGCATAGGGATCGTTTCTAGGTCTTTTCTTTTTTGGTTGTCCATAAACCATTGCGTTTACTTCAGCATCGTCATCCTGGACTTGTGTACACATGTCCATTGGATGGTAAGGATCATCACATACTCCACAAGCTTTAAGCTGTTGTGGGGTTCCCATAAGCGTTAGCCTTATCACCATTTCCTTCAATTCACCGAGCTCGGTGGAAATCTCGCTCTTTCCGGAACTCACATCATGAACTCCTTTCTTGGCCGGGGTCCTTCCAAAGTTTCGAGTACCTTCCGCTAGTTCCTGTATCTTTTCCAAAGCAAGGTCAGGAGTAGAGTTAAGAATATTACCTTCGCAAGCGGCATCGACGATCCTCCTTTCGTTATCTAGCAAGCCATTGTACAAGTACAAGACTAGATCTTGAGTTGAATATCCATGAAAAGGACAGTTGGATCGGAGACGTGCAAACCTCTCGAAGTACTCGTAGAGAGTTTCATTCGCCTCCTGCTCGATGTTGCTTATAGCTTTCTTCAAGCTATTGGCCTTCTTGGCTGGAAAGTATTTCTCCAAAAACGCCTTGTGAAGGTTCTCCCAAGTGTCGATGCTCCCGGATGGAAGGTGGTAATACCAATCATCCGCAGAATCTTTGAGTGTGAAACCAAATGCTCTCATCTTGATTTGCTCTTCGGTAATGTTGGCTGGCTTCATGCTCATACACACGATATGGAACTTCCCAAGGTGCTTGATGGGGTCTTCACCACTTAGCCCATGTAAGGATGGAAGCAAGTGAATGAGGCCCGGCTTGAGCTCAAAGTTGACTCCTTCCCCTAATGCCGGTATAGTGACTGCTAGAGGGTTTTGAGCCAAAGTGGGTTGCGTAAGTTGACGAAGAGTACGGTCAGCCATCTCTTGTTGAAGTTGTTGTTGTCTTCGTTGCCGGATGTGCGTCCTTTCAATTTCTGGATCAAAAGTAGCAAGATTTGGGTTAGTAGCACGGGTTTGAACCATAAAAATAGTTCAAACCAAAGAAATCAATAATAACAATAAAACACTAAAACTCCCCGGCAACGGCGCCAAAATTTGACTAGGATAATTCCTTAAGGTCGTTTATATCCAATCAAAAGTAAATCCCGACTTAACACTAAGAACAAGTATAGTAGATAAGTAAGGGTCGAACCCAAGAGAGTTTTGAGGTTTTAGATGCAATTATTGATTCAAGTAACAAGTAATAGAAAGGGGGTTGGTTGAAATAAGTACACACAAAAGCTTTAAGAGAAACAATTTACGCAACAAATAAGACAATGATGGGTGAATCTACACTAGGTTGATTCTAGGCATGCAATTGCTACTTTGGTGCGTTCCTTTTACAAGTTTTTAAGTAATCTCCTGTCTCGATCATACATATGTGTTGAGCCAACCGGCATCAATACAACTTAACAGGTTTGTGTTCCGTAAACCTACAAGAACAAATAACAAGTTAGCATTCAAACAAAGACTAAGGGATATAAAGAGAAGATTAAAACCGTTAAACTTATCTTTATATTTGTGTTCCTTTTCTTTAAGTAATTACAACCCGTTATTACTTAAAGTTGCTACTAGATTAAAGACCCGAACCCGGAACCTGTTAATCCTAGTTGTTTACATGCACTTTAGAACCTAAGGTGATCAATCTCAAGTAATAGTTAACATGCAATTAAATAATGGAGATCAAGGAAACACAAAGCATTACTGAATAAAAACTTATATTAAAAAGAACTTACAACCAAAGCAACAATGCAGCTTCAAATCAACCCAATGTAGCAAGGGAGTTTGCAACTCATTACAATGGAAAACTCATGTCTAAAATGGATTTTGTGGGGAAAAGCATGGATGATTCTAGCAATCAGCCATGGACTATTTATACTACAAAAGACACTTAATTAGGAGTAAAAAGCCGGCCTAAAACAGCCACCTTTAATGCCATAAAGGTGGTGTAAACAGCCGGAGTAAAGCTTCTGGCGTTAAACCGCAGGGGCGGCCTTCAGGAACCGCAGGGGTGGTTTAGGCAAAATCGGTTGATCTTCTTCCTGACCGCAGGGGCGGCTAGGCAATTCCGCTGGGGCGGATCTTCAATGCTTCTTCAACGTCTGATTCTTAAACTGCTCGCTATTATTGATGTCAAAGCGCAGGGGCGCCATAGGGCCAGCGCAGGGGCGGTGACACAGACTATTCGTCTTCCAGCTCCTAGGGCGAGGCGCATGCAGGGCGCAGTGGGAGGCACTGGTCTTCGTCTCTTCAAGGCAAGTCACCGCAGGGGCGGTGACCTGCTTCTTGGCCGGCGCTGGTGAAGGCGCAGGAAGCGCTCCAGTGAGAAGTGTCACCCGCTGGGGCGGTGAAGTAGCAGAAGCTTTGCTTCGTGATCTCTCTCCACTCCTAAGTGCTTATAACTCCTTCCTTAGCTTCTTTTAGTCTTCTTCTTCTGGACCAGGGAGTTAGTAGCATAAACCGACACTAATGCAATAAAAAGACTCTAAAAACTACCCTAAATGATAGTGATTCTATCACCTATCATATAAATAGTCCTTGGTTGATTGCTAGAATGATCCAACCTATCCATGTTTTTCCCAACAAAAATCCATTTTAGAATTAAATTTTCCATTGTAATAAGTTTCTAACTGCCTTGCTACATTGGGTTGATTTGAAGTTGCGTTGTTACTTTGGGTGTAAGTTCTTTTTAATATAAGTTTTTATTCAGTAATACTTTGTGTTTCCTTGATCTCCATTGTCTAATTGCATGTTTACTATTGCTTGAGATTGATCACCTTAGGTTCTAAAGTGCATGTAAACAACTAGGATTAATAGGTTCTGGGTTCGGGTCTTTAATCTAGTAGCAACTTTAAGTAATAACGGGTTGTAATTACTTAAAGAAAAGGAACACAAATATAAAGATAAGTTTAACGGTTTTAATCTTCTCTTTATATTCCTTAGTCTTTGTTTGAAAGTTAACTTGTTATTTGTTCTTGTAGGTTTACGGAACACTAACCTGTTAAGTTGTGTTGATGCCGGTTGGCTCAACACATATATATGATCAAGGCGGGAGATTACTTAAAAACTTGAAAAAGGAACACACCAAAGTAGCATTCGCATGCTTAGAATCAACCTAGTGTAGATTCACCCATCATTGTCTTACTTGTCGCGTTAATCGTTTTCTTAAGTTTTTGTGCGTTAATTCAACCAAACCCCCCCTTTTGTTACTTGTTACTATAATCGATAATTGCATCTAAAACACCTTAACTCTCTTGGGTTCGACCCTTACTTAATCACTATACTTGTTCTTAGTGCTAAGTCGGGATTTACTTTTGATTGGGTATAGACGACCATAGAAATACCTTCGGTCAGGAAGTCTAAGAGGTTCATATGGTCCGAGCCGTGTCTGCTGAGCTTCGAGGAGATGAAGAAGAGGTTGGCCTCTGCTCCTATCTTAGCTCAGCTAGAGGGCATCGAGGATTTTGTGGTTTTCAACGATCCATCCAAGCTAGGCTTGGGATGTGTTCTGATGTAGAGGGGTAAGGTGATTGCTTACGCACCTAGACAATTGAAGACGTACGAGGAGAACCACCCTACCCATGATTTGGAATTGGCTGCTGTTGTTCACACTTTGAAGATCTGGAGGCATTATTTATACGGGGCTACGTGTCAGATATTCATAGACCATAAGAGTCTAAAGTACATATTCACTCAGCGAGAGTTGAATAACTGCCAAAGGAGATGGTTGGAGTTGATCAAGGACTTTGACCTTGAAATCTTGTACCACCCAGGGAAGGCAAACATGGTTATTGATGCCCTAAGTAGGAAGACTCCCCGGGAGATGGCGATCGCTAGGCTGACAGCTCAACCACAATTACAACGAGACTTGGCAAGGCTAGAGATGGATATCCACTTCTCGGATTCCGACAGCCATTTGTCCACCCTAGAGATAGTACTTGATCGGTTGGGTGAGATCCGACAGAAACATGAGAGTTGTCCGTTTTTAAGACAGATCCGAGACCGGATGTCTCGAGGAGAGGCGCCGCAGTTTGCAGTTGGTGTTGATGGAGTTTTGAGGTGCTAGGAGCGTGTATCTGTTCCTTCAGATCGAGAGTTGAGAGAGAGGATCCTTCAAGAGGCTCATTCTTCACCTTACTCAGTGCACCCCGGTGTCGGTAAGATGTATCAGAAAATCAAACGCTCATACTGGTGGCGAGGTCTGAAGCCAGATGTAGCAAGATATGTAGCTTAGTGTGCAACCTGTCAGCAAGTCAAGATTGAGCATCACCAACCAGGAGGAGATCCACACCCACTTCCCGTCCCTCAGTGGAAGTGGGAGGACATCTTGATGGACTTTGTTACCGGTTTAAGACCAAGTCGAGGCTTTGATGCTATCTTGTTATAATGGATCGACTGACGAAGACCGCATGTTTCATCCCTATCAAGAAGACGTGGCCGGTAAGTCGATTAGCAAAGGAGTTCACTAGACAGATAGTGAGACTTCACGGAGTACCTAGGACTGTAGTCTCTGACAAAGACGGACGGTTCACTTTGACGTTTTTGCAGCAAGTGCATGCAACCCTAGGTACGAGCTTGCAGTTCACAACTGATTATCATCCTCAGACCAATGGTCAGTCGAAGCGGACCATCTAGACTCTGGAGGATATGCTAAGAGCCTGCGTGTTAGACTAGGGACATGTGTGGCCAGATCACCTTCCCTTAGTGGAGTTTTTGTATAACAACAATTGACACGTATCGATCAGGATGACTCCTTATGAGGCTTTATACGGATAGAGATGTCGTACACCGTGTTGTTGGGATGAGCCAAGCAGTGCTAGCGGAGTAGCACTTTAGAAGATTCAAGATGACATGGCTCGAGTAGCGGTGATCCGTTAGCGGATGTTGGCAGCACAGAGTCGACAGAAGTCTTATGTAGATAAGAGGCGCAGACCTCTAAAATTCAGAGTGGGAGCTCAGGTTTGGTTGAGAGTATCCCCGACACGAGGCGTCAGACACTTTGGCGTCAAGGGGTAGCTGAGTCCCAGATATGTCGGACCTTTCGGGATTCTTGAGCAAGTTGGAGAGGCAGCATATAGACTTGCTTTGCCACCGACACTTGAGGGTATTCACCCAATCTTCCATGTGTCTCAGTTAGGGGAGTACATACCGGACCCGAGACATGTCGTTAGTCACGATAATCTAGTGGTTGAGTCAGATCACACGTTCATTGAGCATCCGGTAGCTGTCTTAGAGCGTAGTACGAGACGCTTGCGTTCGATAGACATACCGATGATGAAGATTAAGTGGTCGATACGAGGAGTAGATGAGGCGACTTGGGAGACAGAGGATAGTATCCAGAGGAACTATCCGGAGTTTTACGCTGAGCTTGATGCACCTTTAGCGTACTTGTTATGCTTCGGTTTCTTTTGTCAAGTAGCATACCCTTTTGTGATGTTTTGAGTAATGTGCCCCGCGTGGGAATATATGAGTTGTGTTCAGCGTTTCCGTCTTGTTGTTGTGTGATCTTTCTGGTTGTTGCAAGTTTCGGGACAAGACTTCTTTTAAGGGGGATCAGATGTAAGACCCCAATTTTTACCTTCACCGCACCCGCGGTGACAAGGAGCCTTCCCTACAGCACGGGCAATCCGCCCTTGCAGATTTGCTGTAGATCGTGCCCGATTTATTTTCATTCATTATATCTTCCTTCAATAGATAGAAGATCCGATCTTCTATCTTATGGGTTGGCTTCCTTATCTTCTTCCTAACCCTACAACGTCCTTCCTTCTATCTTTCCACCCCGTTCCTATAAAATCCCTTATTTCCCCTCTTTTCGCGTTTCCCGCATACGTTTTCTTCACCCATGAGAGTTGCAGCCGTGTTTCCTTCTTCCCTTGTTGAATGTGTAAGTTGCCTTCTCGGAGTTCTCCATCACGTTCATGAGTTACTGCATGCCTTCCCTTCTGTTTTGTTTTCTTCTTCGTGCTCCCCTTTTCTTCTTCTGCAAGAATCAAGTTTGAGTCTTGATTCTTGTATATCGATCCGTTGTTGATATGTGGTCATTCACAGACTCCTTTGGTTGAGTTGCAAAGTGTGAGAGTGTTGAAAAAGAAAACTTTGGCCTTGTCGTGGTTCTTCTGTCATCGAGAAGCCGATAGCGGCTTCTGTTAGTGCAACGCCCCCGCGCCTGCACATCCCCGCCCCCGCGCCTTGCTCCGCCGCCCCCGCGGTTTCTTCTACAGTAACTCCCATTCTTATGAGTTGCTTCCTTCCTTGCTTTTCTCGTTCCCTTCCTTGTTCCTTGACGTTGTTGTCGACCCTTAGTGTTCTGTAAGGCTGGGGTTTGTGACCCTAGCTTGTGTAGATCTCTTAGAGATCATGGAGACTAGATCAAAGGCAAGAGCACTGAAGGAGAAAGAGTCGGCAAGAGCATTGAAGGAGAAGAAGTCTCAACCATTACCATCATCTACTATGGAAGGAGAAATTACTATATCCAAAGCAAAAACCATTCTGAAGAAGAGGTTTCTAGCTTATTGGCATCATTAGCTTCTAAGGAGACCACTGGTGATCTGTTTGTGTCTAAGTCTTCTTTAGTGACATTGATGTTCATTGTGAAGATGACATACATGAGTGAAGATGATCAAGGAAGCAAGCCGAGCTTCTAGTCGAGATTTTAGTTAGTTATTTTATTTTATTACCTTTAAAGCTCTAAACATTCTAAATGTATCTTTATCTAATATTTTTTTTAGGATTATTTTAATCTTTTTTTAAGAATTTTGTCTATTTAAGCCCTAAGATCGACCTTGTCAATTGGTTAGATTATTATTGATATTTAAAACTCATTTTTGAGAGACCCGTTGCTTTGTTTATGATGACTTCATTTCATTCATTCCTATTCAATCAAATAGAGAGTCTTTAATTGAATCGTTGTGAGTCTTTGCTAGGTTGTTCTTGTCTGTGTTAATGTTCTTAAAAGGTGGTGCTTCTAGTCAATTCTAGACCCTCATTGTGCTTGTCTCAATTTGAAGACATGTGTAAGGTTGGATAAGGAAGGGTTAAGGTAATTCTTTGTTCGGGTTTTGATCCAATTGACCAAGGTTCTTGCAAGTATATATCTTGGTTCGTTTACTCCGATATTTCCATCTTTTCATTCCATCTTCTTAATCTTACCATTAAAATCCATACACCTCATATTCTATTTCATTGATTTACATAATCTCGGCATTGCATATTATTGATCTCGGCATTTCCATGAGTTTTCCTAACGAGATTTCATCCGAGATTTCATTCCTTCGCCTTACGTCAAAACCTCGTCCCGGCCGAGAGTTTTCCACCCGAGGTTATGTCAAGTTTGAAGCTTTTGTGAACTTTTAGTCTAGATCCGTCAATTGCAGCCTCAACCTCGCATCAAAGTGGTATCAAATCTAAGTGATTGAAGTTTAACTCATCCATACATCACGGTTTGAGTATTTTTGTTTTGAGTCTTGTCAAACTTGAGTCTTTTTTTTTTGTCTTCATCTTTTGTTCAGAGCCAATTTGAGTTTCATTTGCTTTGTTCTTGTGTCCATTGGATAAGAGAGAACAACCATAGTCAAACACAATCCATCCATAACCATAGACATGAAGCCTCGCCGGAAACCTAGCGCCGAGATCTTCACAATGCTGAAATCTCGTCTGAGATAATCGATGGTTCGGCCGAGATTTTGTTTTGTTGGAAAGATCATAATTTCTCTACAAATCTAGCAAGATATTTGGATCAAATTTATCAAATATATTTATATCCAGCTACTATATCAAGGAGCAAATAGATTACAAAGTTTAATTGATTTAAGATCTTATCTAGTAGGTGAAATCTTATCATATCTTTCAAATCCTAACCGATTATCTCTTCAAATTTTTGGTCACATCATCTCTACTACACCTATATATACATTACCAACATCTTGGATTCACGTCTTCCATACACCAAAATCCTCTCTTTACTTTACCTACACTTTATATCATCAACAAAAACCAAAGTTTTGTGAAGCTATTCAAGCAAGAGTTTTTTCAATCCAAGTGTGAGAAGACAACAATGAAGAAGCTTAGCTCAAGCCCTCATCAATTCCCATAACCAAAACCTTGCCTTTCGTCAAATCTCACTCCCTGGTGAAACACCTCGCCCAAGATTTTGACCAAGATTTGCCCATGTCGAGATTAATACTTAATCGACTCTTTGACGAGGCTAAAAACCTATGGTCGTTGTCTTTTAGCTTTAGTCAAAGTAGATTAACTAACATTACACTAACCGGATTGTATAGTGTAAGTAAGGGTCGAACCCAAGAGAGTTTTAGTCGATTTTAATAATATTTAATTACCGAATTGTAACAAATGAGGGGGGTTTGGATTGTAACAAAGGCAAGAGAAAAGTAAATAGAAATTAAGCAAAGATGGTGATAATAGATATGGAATAAGAGCTACACTAGGTTGGATCTTAGCATGCATACTACTTGGTTAGTTCTTTTTATAACTTATCCACCAAAGTCTCATCTTGATCTTAGATATGTGTTGAGCGAACCGGCATCAACACAACTTAACAAGATTATTGATCGGTAAACCTACAAGATCAAAGCACAAGTTAGCATTCTAGTAAAGACAAAGAGATATAAAGAATGAATAAACACCGTTAAACTTTCTTTATAGTTATATTCATTTTCCTTTTAAGTAATTACAACCAGCTTTTACCTAAAGGGTTACTACTAAATTAAGGACCCGAACCCGGAATCGATTAATCCTAGTTCTTTGCATGCATTAGACATTTAAGGTGATCAATCTAAGTGATAAGAGACATGCAAACATAAGTTAGAGCTCAAGGAATATAACACAAATTGACTGAATAAACTTATATTATAAAAGACTTATAACCAAGTAGCAATGCAGCTTCAAAAAAACCCAATGTAGCAAGGAAAATTAGAAACTCATTACAAGTTGGAATTAAGGAAAATAGAGCTTTTTGGGGAAAATGATGGATGATTCTAGCAATCAACCAAGGGCTCTATTTATACTACAAATGACAGTAAATGGGAGTAAATGGGTTGCCTAAACAGCCAGCTTAAATGTCATAAAGGTGGTGCAAACAGCCGGAGTAAAGTCCTCTGGTGCTAAACCGCGGGGGCAGGCTTCAGGGCCGCAAGGGCGGTTTAGGCCAAAACGCTCGATCTTCTTCTTGGCCGCTGGGACGGCTTGGAAATTCCGTAGAGGCAGGTCTTTAATGCTCCTGGAATGTCTGACTCTTCAACTTCATGTCATTTCCGATGAACACCCACAGGGGTGGACCAATATCACCGCAGGGGCGGTTACACTGCTCTTCAACTTCACAGGCACACAGGCAAGGGCGCAGAAAAGGACGCAAGGGTGCCGGCTTTGCTTCTTCAAGGTGAGTCATCGCAGGGGCGGTGACAAGCTGGTTCCGGGCGTTGTCAAAGGCGCAAGCTGCAATCCGGAGTGCAATGCCACCGCAGGGGCAGTGACACTGCTCTGCGGGGGCGGTGTGGCACTAGAAACATTGCTTCTTAAACGTTCTTCAACTCCCAAGTGTTGTTAATACCTTCTTTTGCTTCAATTGATCTTCTTTACCTGGATCAAGGTATTAGTAGCACAAACTGAAAACTCTACCTTGATTATAAAGTTATATAGGTGTTGATGATAGAAGACTTAAACACAAATGAAATAGTTTGATACACTAACAAATGAATTGATTATATATCGAGTTGCTTGGTTTGGTATGGTGATTTGGATTAAATAAAGTGCAGGTTTTGCAAGAGACTTCAAAGGACCTTGGAAGACCGAAGTTTAGAGTGTTCAAACGGCTAAGGCCTTGAAATGAATTCCAAGGGAACAAAGAAGTCAAGGCCGCACATTAAAAAGATTTCAAATCACTAAGACGATCTTCTACGATAGATTTGCTCAAACAAAGAAGATATGATCAAGTGAAGATCTCAACCAGCCATCAAAGAAGATCTTACAAAGATCCTCAACCAAAAAGCACGAAGATTTTATCCTCTAGAATTGAATATTGTTACAACAAATATGAGAAGATCAAGGAGAGAGAGATCAACGTGTTCTCAGGAGATGAAGATCCACAACGTCTATCTCATCTCAACCAAGAAGCGATCTTCATGGAGAAGAAGAGTGATCTCCAAATGGTCATCTTTCCAACGGCTAGAAGACCTCTCCATAGAAGGTTATAAATGAATATGGCGATTGAAGAACAAGGACATAAGCTTACACGGAAACATCAATTGTCTTCGAGCGATCCAAAACATCTTCATTCGATCAAATGGTTTTTCTTTCTCTCTTTCTCAAAAAAAAAAAAAGCTTTATCCTCTGGAGAGAGATAAAACTCGAGAGCTCCATTGGCATATCTAAAGAGTGTTATACTCGAGTGTGTGTTACTCTGCGAAGTAACTAGGCTATTATAGCAAGGTGAAGAGTTTGAGCTAGATCGTAGCATTGGCTACAGTGAGAGAAGAAGAGGATTTCTTCTAGTTTGTATCTAGGACTCTTTGAAGCTGATAATAGATAGTTAGATCCTAAGGCTATACCCTGGGACGGCGATTAGGCTATTTAGAGCCGAACTTCGGAAACATATTCTTGTGTCGATCTTTTACATTCCGCACTATATCTTGTTTTATTTTGACTAATTTTTTTTTGCAGGAGTACAAAGTCAAGGCCCTTGAAAGTAGTTTCAAAGCCCTTGAAATCAAGTTGTATAACAAAGAGCTCTGATCGACATCAAGGCCTTTGAAATCAGTTTCAAAGCCTTGAGATAGGTTTTTGCGAAAAGTTCTCATACTCTATTCAACCCCCCTTCTAGAGTATCTTTATCCTTTATATTCACCTAACGGTTCTTCAATTGGTATTAGAGCTAGACTCACGTATATTGATTTAACCATCAGTGAGACTAATCATGAATCTTGTAGGTGATGGAGGATTTGCTCAAGGAAGATCCTCATCTCGACCACCACTCTTCTGTGGAAACAACTTTGCCCATTGGTGAGCACTCATGCGTATGTTCATCATTGATCATGATATGGAACTATGAAGCATTATTCAGAATGGCCCCAAAGTCCCAACTAAAACAGTTGAAGGTGTCCAAGTCCCAAAGAAGGAAGCTGACTTCACACAAGCCGACTAGGACAGTGTGTCAAAGAACTACAAAGCAATGAACTTACTATACTACGGATTAGATGCCAACGAATTGAACCGCATCTCATCATGAAAGAGTGCAAAGGAAATATGGGACAAAGTCATTGTCACTTACAAAGGAACAAATCAAGTCAAGGAAACAAAGATTAGCATCTTCCTCAAACAATACGAGTTATTCAAGATGAATCCAAATGAACCAGTCAAGGAAATGTTCACAAGATTCACTGAGATCGTGAACAACTTGGACTCACTAGGAAAATCTTCACAAATGAAGAAAAAGTTAGGAAGGTTCTAAGGAGCTTACCTAAAGCCAAGTGGAGACCAAAGATGACTACTATCGAAGAAGCTCAAAATCTCTCAACTCTTCCTCTTGATGACCTCCTTGGAAAACTCATCACACATGAAATGGTTCTTGGTGAAGAAGATGGAGAGCTCCCATCTAACAGTAAATATTTGGCATTAAAATCAAGAAAGGATGAATTACCATCAGACGAGGAAGATAGATTATCATGATCTCTAAGGGTCTCGCGAGAATTCTCAAGTTAAAGAAACAATCTGCAAACAGTAGAGAATATCCACAAACATCAAAACCCCGAGGTAAGTTTTCTAACTCTAACAAGAAAACTAGAGTGCTGACTTGTTTTGAATGTGGTGAAACAGATCATCTTGTGAAGGATTGTCCACAAAAGAAGATGACCAACTTCAAGAAAAATATCGAAAGAAGAAAGCTATGGTAGCTTTATAGAGTGATTCAGAATCCTCAAATGAATTAGAAGACGTAAAAGAACAAGCAAACTTGTGTCTCATGGCTGATCATGAAGAAGATTAAAATCTATATGTTGACAATGTGGTAAGAACAATTATGTCTCAACGCGAATATGACCTGAAACAATTCCTTAAAGATATTATTATTTGTGACAAGGAACATAGAATAGGGATAAATTCTTTAAAAGAAAAGCTACTTGAACAAGAAAAACAACTAAGTGAGATGTCTCTTGAAATTAAAAATCTTAACACAGAAAAAGTGGACCTTGATGACAATATCAAGGCCTTGGAATCGGAAAATGCAATTCTTAAGGACAACCTCTTCTCTCTTCATCGAAACTATATCGATCTAGAGAAAGAGAAAGTTGATCTAACTTTGACGTGTCAAGACCAAAAGGCTGCACTTGTTAAGTTTACTCGTTCAAAAGCTAATCTTGAAAGAATGATGGGTGAACAAAAGTCCTCTCTTAACAAAAATGGTATAGGTTATCATAGGAGCTTTCCTAGAAAACCTACTACCACTTTTGTCAAAGCCAAATGAAGTATTCATATGCCTACTTGCTTTTACTGTTGTAAAAGGGTCATGTTAAATCTACATGTCCATATAGAAGAAATGATCCTTATATTATTAGAAACGCCTATCCTTTATGTTTAAGAAAACAGGTCAAACAAATATGGGTTCCTAAAGGTACTAGACCACCAAACATGATCGAACCTGAATATGGACCAAAATATGTCATTTGGTCGACCCGGAAAGGTTGATGTTTATTATTTTGCAAGATATCACCAAGGTAAAGGAGCATAAATGGATATTAGATAGTGGTTGCTCAAGACACATGAGTGGAAAAAGCTCTTTATTCTCAGATTTAAAGAAGCAATCTTCTGGAACCATTACACTTGGTGATAAAGGAAAGTGTGACATTATTGGCATTGGTAAAATATGTTATAATTCATCTAACTTCATTGATGATGTATATTTGGTTGACGGTTTGAAGTATAATCTGCTTAGCATCTCTCAAATATGTGATAAAGGCAACAAAGTATTGTTTGATTTAGAAAAATGTGAAGTTCAAGACAAAAAGACGGGTGAAGTTGTGTTTACTGCTCCTAGATGTAACAATGTTTATTCTATGAGTACTAACCAAGTTTCAAGAACTTAGCCAAAATGTCTAAAGGCCTTGACTGGTGATCCAAGGCTTTGGCATAGAAGACTTGGTCACGTAAACATGCACACAATGCAGAAGATACTTACAAAAGATTTGGTGCGAGGTTTGTCAAACCTAAATTTCAAGGTAGATGAACTATTTAAGGCTTGTACACAAGGTAAACAAACAAGAAGTTCATTCAAACCTAAGAAAGTTGTAAGTTCTTCTCAACCCCTTGAACTCTTACATATGGATCTTTGTGGACCTATGCGTGTCAAATCTCCCATATGCAAGCAGTATATCCTTGTTATTGTAGATGATTTTTCTCGTTTCACATGGATTTCTTTCCTACGAGAAAATTTTGAAGCATTATTTGAGTTTTCAAAATTATGTAAGGAGTTACAAACTTTGAAAAACCTACCAATTATTTCTATAAGAAGTGATCTTGGTAGAGAATTTGATCAACTAAAGTTTGATTTGTTTTGTGCAAAATATGGTATTTCACATAACTTTTCATCTCCTAGAACTCCTCAACAGAATGGAGTTGTGGAATGTAAGAACCGCACTCTTGAGGATATGTCTAGGACGATGCTTTTAGAAAATAGTTTGCCAAAAATTTTTTGGGCTGAAGCAATAAACACTGCAAATTATATCTTGATATATGTTTGATTCGCCCTATTTTGAAAAAGACTCCTTATGAACTCTTTAAAGAAAGAAAACCAAACTTTTCATATTTCAAACCTTTTGGATGTACTTGCTTTGTTCATAACAATGGCAAAATTTACCTTGGAAAATTTGATGCACGTAGTGATGAAGCAATATTCATTGGATATGCTTCAAATAGCAAAGCCTATCGTGTCTATAACAAACGTACCAAAATTGTTGAGAGAAGTATCCATGTTATTTTTGATGAAAGCAATGATGGTACTTTGAGTGAGAGTTTTGCATATCTAAATCTGAATCAACGAGAAGATCATAATTCGGATGAAGATGAAGATCCTAAAGATCAAGAAAAGAATATGCAAGAAAAGATTCAAGATACGGAAGAAAACCCTCAAGACTTTGAATCACACCTTCAAGACCTTGAAATAGAAAACTGCGATGTCAGAATTCCGTTTCAAGGGCTTGAAACTCAACTTCAAGGCCTTGAGATAGGATTCAAGGGCAATATATCAACGGTACCTGAATCTAGTCAAACATATGATGCTCAACCTTCAGGATCTGCTCCATCTTACAAACGAAGAAAATTTCAACACTCTTCATACCATCCACAAGAGAATGTGATCTCATATCCAAACGCTGGAGTTCAAACTCGATCTAAAGTGAATAATCTATGTGCTTTCTCCACGTTTGTGTCTCTTATCGAGCCAAAGAATTATGTTCAACCTCTTCAAGAACCCGATTGGATCATTGTCATGCAAAATGAACTAAATGAGTTTGAGAGAAACATGGTTTGGACTCTTACTTCAAGACCAAAGCATCAATCTGTCATCGGCACGAAATGGGTCTTTCGAAATAAGTTGGATGAAAGTGGAAAAGTCATACAAAATAAGCACGACTTGTAGCGCAAGGCTAATCAAGAAGAAGGTATTGATTATGAGGAGACTTTTGCTCCGGTTGCCAGGTTAGAAGCCATACGTATGCTACTTGCATTTGCATCTTTTATGAGCATAAAACGTTTTCAAATGGATGTAAAATGTGCTTTTCTAAACGGCTTCTTGGAAGAAGAAGTCTACGTTGCTCAACCTCCTAGTTTTGAAAATGATGAATTTCCGGATCACGTGTTTAAATTGGACAAAGCTCTTTATGGTCTTAAGCAAGCTCCTCAAGCTTGGTATGAAAGATTGTCCAGATATCTTCTTGAAAACAAATTCAAAAGAGGTTTGATTGATAAAACTTTATTTATCAAAACTAGAGGCAACAATATATTAGTAGTACAAATCTATGTTGATGATATATTATTCGATGCTACTAATGATTCCCTTTGTAAGGAGTTTTCAGATATTATGTGCAGGGAATTTGAAATGAGCTTAATGGTTGAGTTAAATTTCTTTTTTGAACTTCAAGTTACACAAGCAAATAAGGGAATTTTTCTCAACGAAAGCAAGTATACTAAGGACTTGCTTAAGAAGTACAAAATGGATCAATCTAAGGTTGCAAAGACTTCTATGAGTTCAACACTTTCGCTTGACCATGACAAGGATGGCAAAAGTGTAGTACAAAAGGAGTATCAAAGTTTGATCGGTTCATTGTTGTATTTAACTGCTAATCGACCTGACATTATGTTTAGCATGTGCATGTGTGCAAGATTTCAAGCTGATCCTAAAGAGTCACACTTGATAGCTGTGAAAAGAATTTTTCGGTATCTCAATGGCACTAAGGATCTAGGATTGTGGTACCCACGTCAAATCTCGTTTCACCTTGTTGGCTATTCAGATGCAAACTTTGCAGGTTATAAGGTTGATAGGAAAAGCACTTCTAGATGTTTCCAATTCTTAGGGTCATCCCTAATCAGTTGGCACTCCAAGAAGCGAAATTTTGTTGCCCTATCCACAACCGAAGCTGAATATATAGTTGTGGGAGCCTGTTGTGCACAAATTCTATGGATTGCTCAACAACTTCGTGATCTTGGCTTTGACTTGAAAGGTATTCCTATAAAATGTGATAATACTAGTGCTATCTCTATAACCAAAAATCTTGTGCGGCATTCAAGGACTAAGCATATTGATGTAAGGCATCACTTAATATGTGATCATGTTGAGAAAGGTGATATTTCGATCTCTTTTATATCTACTAACTTCCAGCTTGCAGATATCTTTACCAAGCCTCTTCCTGAGGAACAAATTTAATTTAATTAGATTGGAGCTTGGTGTTGAACAAGGAAGCATTAACGTAGGGGAGTAAAGCATTTTATTTGTTCCTACGTATGTAGTCCAAATATTGTTTTCAACTACCTTGAAAGGCAATTCAAGGACCTTGAAACACGTTTCAAAGGGTAAATTAAAATACAGATCAATTAGGAATTCATATCTTTTAGATATGCAAATTTCTAAATTTTTGAAGAGTTTTCTTTAAAAGGGATTTCAAAAGGCTTCATTTTCAGATTCAAAAAATTTTGAAAAGTGGTTACCAAAATTTATGGAAAGAATTTTAATCAACAATAATTCTACCAAGATTTTGAGTTTTTCAATATCTTAGTGATCTTACGTTGATGTGACTTATTCCCTTAAATACCACTTCTCTTCTTTCTTTATCTCTTCCGCTTCATATTCTCTTTGCAAACTCTGTGCTTTACTCTTTCAATTTTCACAAACCCGCTTCATCTTTCTGTCAAAAAATTCTCATGGTATCCAAGAGATCTTCAGTTGATGAGGCAACATCATCGGCCCCTAAGCGACAGAGAGTGGTTCAGATCTCCTCCGACTCTGACTCTGACTCAAGCTCAGGGTCAGATTCAAGCTCTAGTGCTCCAGTTCATATGAATGACGCTGAAATTTTTGCCAAGACGGGCCTTCCCTCACACTGGTTTGGAAGTCAAACAGCTGTTAAGATATGGCTGACTGAGTTCGAAGAACGACATGAATGCATGTGTGAACTTGTCGATAGAGAACTCTTCACATGCTTTTCCTTACCAGGGCTTGAAGTGCTCCAAGCAAGCTCTATCTGATGCTCAACCCAGGACAAGTCTCCTTCCCCAAATTAACCAAGTTGTTTTACATCAACTTAACCGCCAGAAGAGAAAGGGGAGAATGGGTTTTGGACTCGGTTGTCAAAGGTAAGAAAATCACCATTACTACTGAGATTATTGCTGATATCTTTGGTCTTCCTCGCTATGATGTCTTTGACCATCCTACCCCTGCTAGAACAATTCAATTGGCCAAAGAACGATTTCTTCTACCCAATGCCTTACCACAACCCACTACTACTTGTCTAACACTTGAAGTCAGAATTGTTTGTGCTATTTTGGTTAGATGTGTGGTACCAAGGATTAACAACAGAGATGTGGTGACAAATACATTACTTGCGTTTGTGTATCATGTGTTGAATGGGCTAAAAGTCAATCTTCAAGAAATTATTTTGTCTCATATCGTCAATGTGTTAAATTCTCCCAGTGATTATCACTTGCCATATGGAAATTTGCTTTCAAAAATCTTTCAGCATTTTTCTATTGATTATTCTGATGAGGTGGAACATATTATGTGTGGAGAATTGGATGAGAAATTATTTGACAGTTTAGGGATTAAGAGAACAGAGGTTGACTATAGAACAATATGGGTTCTAAAGTAGCAACCAGCTTGGAATTATACCATGGTACAGCGTCTGGAAGCTGTAGAGAGAGCAATGGACTCTCTGAGAACCGATCTTGTCTTCTTTCGATCAACAGTGACTGACCGACTAGACGAAACACAAGATCTACTAGGTATTCCAAATCAGAAAATTAATCAAATGTTTCATGTCAACGCTCTTTCTCTTACAGCTGCCAATAGCATCAAGCCCTTAACAGAAGTGTAATATCCGGAATTTTTATTTCCGTTTAATTCCGAATCAAATCGGACTTCGAGCCGTTGACGGTTTTCCATTCGATCTAGCAATTCTTTCTTCACAAATTTTATCATTTTATGTAGAAGCTAATTCACATAAAATGATAAAATTATATCAAGCTCTAATTCCTATAATTATTTATCATTTTATGTAGAATTTAATTTACATAAATTGATAGAATTATATCAAATCCTAATTCTTATAATTATGTATTACATTATGTAGAATTTAATTCACATAAAATGATAGATTTATATCAAACCCTAGTTATTATAATTCATTCTTATCGATGACTTTAGACGAGATCATGACAAGCTGTGACGAGATCATGAGTAAGCTGAGACGAGGCCATGACAAAGCCCGACAAATCTGTGGCAAACTCATTCATGGGTCTGACAAGGCCATGACGAGTTTTGACAGATTTTTGACAAACTTTCAGCCCACTTATTTCTTGCCATATTTCAGCCCATTGTTTCTTAATTGGTTTGATTGTTCCCAGCCCTTACCTTAACCTTTGCTGGCGGATCAAGCAGCCCAGGAGGCCCAGCAATCACACCTTCAGCAGCCCACACACTCAGCTGCTTAATGAGGCTTACGGCAGCCCAGAAGAGTGTTAATTCCAGCCCATAACTCCATGAGATGCTGCCCTATCTTCCACGTTGTAACAGCCAGCTCTTTCCCTTCCCTATATCACGTAACAGAAATGAATAAATGAGGCAAATCCACAACTGAAACAGCCCTACATTCACGCCAGAAGAGAAGGAGTTGCAACGTCTTTGCTTCCAAATGCACGTTAACCTCTCCTCCCCTTCTTCTGTATCGACGCAGATCTCAGCAGCCCCATTAAAGCACCAACATTGCACAGCAGCAGCCCCATTGAAGCACCAACATTGCACAACAGCAGCCCCATTGAAGTACCAACATTGCACAACAGCAGCCCCATTGAAGCACCAACATTGCACAGCAGCAGGAGCGTTCACCCTTCTGCACATCCCTTGCAACCTCGTGAGCCTCGTGGGCGAGTTTTATAGTTGAGTGTAACCATACTCTTTCAACCTTGCTTTTCTTCAATCATATGTGTACTTATAGCTGATGCTAAACCATCTTGGAATCATGTATTTCAGTCAAGAAAACAACAGCACAGAGTTGTTACGTTTTTCTCAGTTTTCAGAAGTGACGAGCAGTCAACTTCGGTTCCAGATTTTGGTAAGTTAGACTTCTTATTTTTGGCTGAACTTTGGATATGTTGTAGTCAGTAGTACATAGTAGATCATACTAAAAATTGGGAAGAATCAGAGTTACGGTTTGAGAGTTATGATATTGCAAAGTGACTCCTCATGCAGTTTTTTTTTATAAATGTGCTGAGTTGAGAAAAACAGCATGGGATCTGTTTTGGGAGATAGTTTTGAATATGATTTTGATCCCTGTTTGACTTGAATTTTGGATATGATTTAGTTGACATATTATAGTAGAACATATCAAAATTTGGGATAAATCCAGCAAATGGTTTAGGAGTTATGATTTTTCAAAGTGTACTTAGAAATTTGACTAAGTATAGGAACGTTTTTAGTGTTGTAGCCAACTTTAAGGATTTTTGTAGAAGTGATAATGGAACAGTTTTAGAAAATTCTTGCTCCTATGAGTAGATTAGATATCCTAGATGATTTAGAGATTTATTTTAGAATTTTTATAAGTTTATTTTAATTTCATATTTGAAGTTGTAGTTGGACCTTAGTGACTTTTCGTGAAATAGAAAAGTGGGTAGTTTCTCTTGTTTTACCTAAAATCATCCTAGGGAGTAGAATATGGTTAATTAGCCTCAAGTAAGAATTTAAGTACGTATTACGAGTTTTGGAAGTCTCGGGACCAAGGGTAAAATAGTCATGTTACCTTAAATAAGTACTGTGATAAATTATGTCCAAATAGGATCTTACTGTGACGCCCCGTTTATTCGGGTGCATTCCGACGTTGTCTTTCCCCTTCCCTCGATTCGCTATAGCTCGAGTTCTTATATAAAGTATATATATATATATATGTATATATATATATATATAAATAGCTTTTAAAAAGATAAGTTTCCGGGTATTATATTATTTTTAGGGATACAATTATGTATTCCCGTATTTGTTTTATTTTATTTAAAATTTATTATGTCGGAATTCGGGATTTACCTAACCGGGAAATCCCGTTCCAAATGTAAATCGAGTTAGTTTCCTTTTTTTTTAAAAAAGAGGAAAAAGAAAATCCCTCCTAGTTATTTCTTTCCTTTTTTCTTTCTTTCTTTTCTCCCTCCTCTATTTCCTGTCTGGCGTGCAGAAGGAGTATTGAAGAGCGTCTCCTCGTTATCCCTGCTGCAGCACTAGCCTGCAGTGACTTCTCGTTTCTCCCACCTTGCTGCCTCTAATGCTCTCTCAGTCCAGCCAAGTCCCCAACAACCCACTCTCCCTCTCAATCTCTCTCTCACGCTCCTTCTCTCAACTCTTCCGTGCGCTGCTCCTCCTCTCCGTGGAACCGCCGCACAGCACAAGCAGCGCAGACGGGCTGTGCGAGGCTGCTCGAAGCCGCCAGGGGCCGCCGGAAGGAACCATCGCCGCGCCACCGTCCCCGCTGAGCCGCCACGTCTCCGGCGCTGTAAGGCCGCCCACTTCTCCCTCTTCTCTTTCGTCCCTTTCTTCTGTATAAACCGTCCGCCTGTTCCGTGCAGTTCGCCGCCGGAGTGGACCACCGAAGCCGGGACTGGGCCGCAGCTCACCGCCGGAGTCGCACCAGGGGCGCCGGCCTGCTCCTTCCTCCGCCTAGCCGCCGCCGCCGCCAGCCTTGCCTTCTTCTCCTCCTTCTGTCGTTTACAGTAGGGTAAAGAGGGGCTTTGGAAATTAATTGTAAATGTGCCCCTCTTATTGCACCTAATTCCTGTTGTGACCCCATTAATTATGGATAATTACAGTTTGTACACATTTTGTGCGTAATTGCAGTTTTGACCCAATAAATTTGGAAAAGGAACTTTTATACCCTGCAGTAAATTATTAATATTATTAAACCCTTAATTTTGTTAAGATTTGTGACCCAACTCCTTTACAAATTATTTTGGTGTCTTTGATGATTTAAATCCGAGTGTTGGATAATTTGAAATTCGGTTTTTCCAATCAACTTTCCATTTTTAATGTTTTGCCCGGAATTGGTTTGAACGAGTTTAACCTCGGCTTTGGAAAACGGAGTTTTCTTTGGAAAATCTTTATGCCCTAAACCTTCATTTCAAAATTAGCGTTTAAGCTAATTTTTCTTAGTTTGTTCTTAGGTCCGGAAGCACCCAATAAAAGCCATCGAACTCGTTCTTGACTCCGTAGACCGTGCTTCACTTTGGATCGCGTGTGAGTACTCCTCCTTCGTTAGTTCGGTTATGATAGTATAACTTGTTAGAGGAACTTAGCATAACGTAGAGCAAATGCCATGTAGTGGCCATGAACCCTAGGTATTGGTTATTGGATATGGAACTTGTTGCTTTACCTTCTTTACGATCTTATGATGAGCCTCGAGATAATAGGTTGGACCTAGCATGCTAGAGTTAGATATCATATATATATGTTGGAGACTAGAAGTCCGAGAACTTCTAGCTTTTTAGTTGGTTATTGATAGAGTGCTTCACTTGGTCAGGCTTAGAGCGTTTTCCTGCGGGAAGTTGAGAGTGGTTTCGAGTTACCTTGAGAGAGGTAAGTCTCCGGACTTACTTAGCTCGTATTCTATGTATTAGATTCGATGCGTGTTTGGTGGTGTGTGTTTTATCGCTTTTGTCACAACTTATAAACCGGATAATAGGACTACCGACCCTTTTATGTTATATTAGCCCAAGTGTATGATAACGGGCTGTGACATCACTGCCTGGCTCCCCGTGAGAGCTAGGGGGATCTCGGCGACTGGCCCGTGCTGGTTAGACGGTTGGAGGCATCCGACCGTTCCATTGCCGGAAGAAGGGACCGAGGCGAGTTTTGGAGGATTCTCGTGTCACAAACGAAGTTGAACTAGAACGGGATACGACTTAATAAATAAAGATAATAACCGGATTGTTTGTCGAGCATGTTTATGTGATGTGTTTATATATATGTTTGTGTTTGTGCCTTCACCATGTCTTTAATACTTTGAATATAGCTAACGGTTTAGACCGTTTGTTTAGATGCCCCGCAGGTTAGGGACGTCGCCGAGTGAGGTGGAGGAGTGGACAGCCGATGGTCGCCGTACATTGTAGGACGGGGGCGTTTTTGGGGTTGTTGTGTCGTTATGTTACCTTATGATGGGATTGTGGTTGTATACTTTTCGGTTATGTTTTGTGGAGTTTATGTTGTTTTGAGGACTCGGCTGAGTTTCCAAGTTGTACTCTTTACCTTTTTCATCTTGCATACATTAAAACGTTTTTCAAGTTTTAAGCCTTTATTTGTGCCATGTTGGAAAGGTCCGGTGAGATTGTTGTCAGGCTAAGGGTCGGGACCCACTGTGTGGTCTCGCCCGTGGCATCCCGATATCCCGCGGATTCGGGGTGTTACACTTACAGCTTAGGAGTTTCAGACTTCTAAGTACCTAGGGAAATGTATTGACCCACGTGCCTCCTTTGACAGGCAACTGAGTTTCTACAGTTACTGATTGAGTGGTGTTAAGAGAGGCGAGATTTGATTCTGGTAAGTCCACGGACTTACTTAGCTGGCTTTCTTGTATGAGTGTAATGTGTATGAGTGGTGTTTGCTAGTTATGATAAACAACGAAACCGGATTAGGCCGACTTTATTATTTACGTAATTGACCCAAGTGTATGATAACGGGTCATGACATCATCTGCCTAGCTCTTGCGAGAGTCTAGGAGGTTCCCTACGACCAGCCCAGTCCGGTAGACGGTCAGATGCATTAGTACCATTCCGCATTGGTAAACGGGGACAGGGGCGAGGTTTGGGAATCCCTCGTGTCACAAAATAAGTATCATTAGTAATGACCTATCACCTAATTAGAGATAATAAAAGGATTGAGTGTTGCATGTTGATTGTGTATGTTGTGTGTATGTGCTTTTACCTTTATCCTTATGCATAGAATGTTAGCTAACGGTTTTATACCGCTTGTAGATGTCTTGCAGGTTAAGACAGTTGTAGAGAGATCCGGAGGAATTGGTCAGCCGGGTCCACGTACTCATTTAGTTGGGGACGGGGATGTCTTCTGTTCTTCATATGCATCATTTTAGTAGCTTTTCTTGTAAGGCTGATACATATTCTCCATGTATATATTGTTTACAGTTTTCAAATGTTTTAAATACTTTTGTGCCTTGTTGTAAGATCCAAGTAAAATTGTTGTCAAACTATGGTCGGGACCCATTGTGAGGTCCTAACCAGTAGCTCCCCGAGTTCTCAGAATTTGGGGTGTTACAATATGGTATCAGAGCTCTGGGTTGGCAACAATGGCACTTGAAATCTTCTGAAAGACCGATTGTATAAAATAACTAGAACCCGAAAGGGGTCTAAAATTTTCAAAATAGAGTTATGTTTTTACACGAGCATAGTCGGGTTGTGGGTTAGTAGTACGTCGGACTACCATCGCTCTCCGTGGATCTCTACAACTTAGCATGATAGGTGTGTTAGTTAGTAGATAGACTTATATCGATATGTTCTAATGTATGATTATATATATGTATATGTATAGCATGTTAGTATCCTAAAGGATATAAAATATCCTTTAGTCGTGATATCACGAAGCGATTATCGCCTCTCGATAAATCAACTGCGGACTTGACAAATCTCCAACACGAGGCAATGGAATCGGACCTTGAATTGAGTATTACACTCGGGTAGGCCGCTTGGTGATCCTTAGAATGCATCCAAAGAACAAGTGAGCAAGGAAGTAAAGTTGTGAAGATAATTTTTACCACAAGCGCAATCAGATGAGGAAGAAATCCCTGAGTCAACTCATATAGAAGAAATAGAAGGTCATACAAGGGACTTGGTTGTATGAAGCCGAGAGATGAATTATAAGAACCATGCAAGAGACTACAAGAGTGCGGAGTAGAGATAACAATATTGGAACGAGCCAAGTAGAATTGAGTACAACCAAGATTGTGGAATCAAGGACATTACCATCGAGGCGGATGCCCCATAGACCATTATGGGCATGAGAAACCAGAAGAGACAAAGTGTCAATCCGGGTGTGAGAATCTAAGGTGCACGGAATGAAGACCTACAATTGAGTGTAAAAGCGAAAAGGCAGACTCCACAAGCGTGGGGAGGTTTTGATCTCCTCATAGATATAAGTAGTTTGAAAGAAACCGCGACGCCAATATCCAAAGAATGTAAGCCTGTATCAAGGTCAACGGAGTTTCATGAAGGCGATATTACCACTAACTCCAGTGAAGAAATCTGTATGGGAGAACGGCCTTGCTAGACTTGAGAGTCCAGGGTAACCCGAATTATCACGGGACCTAAGCCACTAACACAGGCCTGCAAAAGGTCTGCAAGTGGATGATCATTTCGACCATAATAATTTCAAAGACGGTTGCAAGCTATCGTGGAACCTTGAAACGACTATTTATGCCAGATGAATTACACAATCGGACTAGAGAAATGAAGTTAGCCATAAGAAGCCAAAGAGTGGAAGGTAGAACGAACTAAAGAAGTATAAAAGGATTATTGTGAACAACTATTTACCTACTAGCTAAGGAAATTTTGACAGATCACAATTAACATGGACTGGAGACTTACAACTTAATATAAGAGCGAAAGATAGACTTCACAAGCCGGGAGACGTTTTGTCTTCTTTCAAGATAAGAATTCTAAGAAGAATCACAACGCCAGTATCGAAAGGATCGAAGCCCGGTAACATAGTCAACAGAGATTTGGAAGGAAATATTACAAACAACGCCGATTAAGGAACCGTGCTTGTGAGAATTGTGTGGTGGACTAAAGAGTCCAAGGTAACCCCATTTATAACAGAACATAGGTCATCAACATTGACGGTCCCTGTAAAGGGACTACAATTGGGAGGTAATTAAAGGTCATCGGAACTACAAGACGCTTACCATCTATCGTGGAGTGTTAGGAACGACTTTTGGCATCAAGTGAATGGCACAGTGAGACTTGAGAAAGAGAGTTGTTCCAAAGGAAGCAGGAGAGTGCAAGATAAGACGAACTAAAGAAGGATAAAAGGATAAATCTAGTAGGTGATGTGGACCAAAAGTCTAATACTAGTAGAGGTATGAAATTGAGATAAGTCAATTATAGACTGACCGATATCAACCAAGGACGTGCAAGTATGATTTGGTATTGACGAGTTATGCGCCGTTAAGAAGAGATATTTGTGACGGTGGATCTATGGAGTAGTTGTACCGACGCCTTAGAGGATTTCCTTAAGTAGGCAGCGACAACCTTCTTGGATGAATTAAAGGTATAAAGAGAAATGTTTTAAGGGTTACTTCTTGGCCAGTTAAGATCAAAATCCGGTCAAGTCAGGGAGTTTGGATCCGTGGTAGAAGAATTAAGAAAGTAAGCGGAAGAAGTTGTTTTTCCATCGTTATTTTATTTTCTTAAGGCAAATAAAGAAGGTACTTGGTACTTCATCCGTATACGACTCATGGTGTAATTGGAAGAAAGAGTTTTGAGGTCAATCATTTTATACTTACAGAAAAGGTCCTCAGGATTAATGAGGGACAACAGGATAATCAGAGTAGCGCAGCGGAAGCGTGGTGGGTCCTAACCCACAGAGCAAGAAGCTCAAGGGTGTTGAGGGATGCCGTGTCGAGTTTAAGATGGGGATAGTTTGTGAAATGCATCCTATTTGGAAGGAACGTGAGTTAGGCTATGTGGAGTTACTAAAAATGTTGTACGGAAACTTATGTGCATGTAGAGATAATAGAAGGAGGTTGGTACCCTATTATGGATCCGAGTGAAGAGCGACGGCTTTGCTACATGTTTCTAGACAAGTAGTCTTGGAATTTCATACTAATGGAATACTCTAGAGTGAGTTTTCTGGATGGATTAGGAAAGAATCAATGATGTAAAAAAAAGTATTGTGCATGTCCTGCACTAGAAAGCTCCAAGTGAGTAACTACCATCCTGAGTCGAAGATACATAAGAAAGAGAAGCGACAAGAGCATACTTGCAACCTAGTAATAGTGCTTAAGGAAAGCATAATCTCGGAGTAGATTTTATGTGTAATGTTATGTCGGAACAGAGCCTAGTTGCGTTTTGAGTTAGGGGGATACTATCGGGCTGGTAACAATGGTAGATAAAAGAGTGCACTGCTGATGGTATGTTAACAATTATTGAGTAGTCATGATCAAATAACGGTGTTAGGAGATCACTTTGTGTCTAATACCGTCATTCCGGACGTATTCTAAGTCACTTAAGATCTTGGAAAATGCGTGATAAACCTAAGTTTGAGCAAACGATATATTTGAGATCTGTAAATAATATAATAATGTCAGGTGAACAAAGAGGATGACCACAAGATTTGATTTTTAGTTGTCTCGAGTGTTAGACCTGAAAAGGGTAACGGTGACGATTCCGTACCTGAGGAACATGATGACTGAGTAATATTAAAAGACAAGACCAAGTGGGTCGTGATACGAAGAGCATTGAGTACTTGGTAAGTGTTGGTGGATGTCCAATACCTTTGACCTGATTGTGTAGACAGGACCTTTTCAGAAGGCTCGAAGCAAGTGGTCATAACGAGGGAAGAAAGTTGAATAGATCATTTTCCGTAGGGTCATCAAAGGATCTAGAACTTCAGTTTTCCACGGAGACTAAGTTTGGGAACTGAGTTTGAGAATTTCAGTTGGAGAGATACCTACTAGACACGAGTTAGTTCATCAGATTAGAGGATTAGACAGTTGAGCCGGATGATACCGGTGAGACATCCGGTAACCATTCTAGAACGTGGTGGCAGCAGGCGCTTGTGATCTAAGTACCTGAAAAGATCTAAGATTTAGTGGTTTTATGAGAAGCCGATAAGGCTACCTAAGACATTGGGGATAGCAAGAGACGTAACATTTCAAAGACCTATGTAGTGATAGTTGTAACCTCGAGAGTGAGGAGTTAGGGCTTGACCTTGGATGTGTGATATTGTTTGACTACTTGCTTATTTCATGATTGAGTGCTTAGTCAGTGATGTGTGCTTTTGATAACCTTGATGTGTGGGATACTTGGATGTGGAAACGACGAGACTTTTGTGTAATGATCAAAAACACCCATTAGGCGTCTTAAAGGCCGATCAGGATTGTCTTACCCTAAGTTTCGGGACGAAACTTATTTTGAGGGGGATCTGATGTAACGACCAGTTTTTTTTTTTTCCGTTACGCTTTGATAGGGTTAGAGAAGTTTAGGAAATGAATAAAAATTTAGTGAGACTAGGACAAACCAGTTATTTATGGAAGTCGTTTAATTAAGTACCTTGTTCTAAGTTTCGGGACGAAACTTATTTTAAGGGGGTACTGATGTAATATCCGGAATTTTTATTTCCGTTTAATTCCGAATCAAATCGGACTTCGAGCCGTTGACGGTTTTCCATTCTATCTAGCAATTCTTTCTTCACAAATTTTATCATTTTATGTAGAAGTTAATTCACATAAAATGATAAAATTATATCAAGCTCTAATTCCTATAATTATTTATCATTTTATGTAGAATTTAATTTACATAAAATGATAGAATTATATCAAATCCTAATTCTTATAATTATGTATTATTTTATGTAGAATTTAATTCACATAAAATGATAGATTTATATCAAACCCTAGTTATTATAATTCATTCTTATCGATGACTTTAGACGAGATCATGACAAGCTGTGACGAGATCATGAGTAAGCTGAGACGAGGCCATGACAAAGCCCGACAAATCTGTGGCAAACTCATTCATGGGTCTGACAAGGCCATGACGAGTTTTGACAGATTTTTGACAAACTTTCAGCCCACTTATTTCTTGCCATATTTCAGCCCATTGTTTCTTAATTTGTTTGATTGTTCCCAGCCCTTACCTTAACCTTTGCTGGCGGATCAAGCAGCCCAGGAGACCCAGCAATCACACCTTCAGCAGCCCACACACTCAGCTGCTTAATGAGGCTTGCGGCATCCCCAGAAGAGTGTTAATTCCAGCCCATAACTCCATGAGATGCTGCCCTATCTTCCACGTTGTAACAGCCAGCTCTTTCTCTTCCCTATATCACGTAACAGCAGTGAATAAATGAGGCAAATCCACAGCTGAAACAGCCCTACATTCACGCCAGAAGAGAAGGAGTTGCAACGTCTTTGCTTCCAGATGCAAGTAAACCTCTCCTCCCCTTCTTCTGTATCGACGCAGATCTTAGCAGCCCCATTGAAGCACCAACATTGCACAGCAGCAACCCCATTGAAGCACCAACATTGTACAGCAGCAGCCCCATTGAAGCACCAACGTTGCACAGCAGCAGCCCCATCGAAGCACCAACATTGCACAGCAGCAGGAGCGTTCACCCTTCTACACAGCCCTTGCAACCTCGTGAGCCTCGTGGGCGAGTTTTATAGTTGAGTGTAACCATACTCTTTCAACATTTCTTTCCTTCAATCATATGTGTACTTATAGCTGATGCTAAACCATCTTGGAACCATGTATTTCAGTCAAGAAAACAACAGCAGAGAGTTGTTACATTTTTCTCAGTTTTCGGAAGTGACGAGCAGTCAACTTCGGTTCCAGGTTTGGGTAAGTTAGACTTCTTCTTTTTGGCTGAATTTTGGATATATTGTATTCAGTAGTACATATTAGATCATACTAAAAATTGGGAAGAATCAGAGTTACGGTTTGAGAGTTATGATGTTGCAAAGTGACTCCTCATGCAGTTTTTTTTATAAATGTGCTGAGTTGAGAAAAACAGCATGGGATCTGTTTTGGGAGATAGTTTTGAATATGATTTTGATCCCTGTTTGACTTGAATTTTGGATATAATTTAGTTGACATATTATAGTAGAACATATCAAAATTTGGGATAAATCCAGCAAATGGTTTAGGAGTTATGATTTTTCAAAGTGTACTTAGAAATTTGACTAAGTATAGGAACGTTTTTAGTGTTGTAGCCAACTTTAAGGATTTTTGTAGAAGTGATAATGGAACAGTTTTAGAAAATTCTTGCTCCTATGAGTAGATTAGATATCCTAGATAATTTAGAGATTTATTTTAGAATTTTTATAAGTTTATTTTAATTTCATATTTGAAGTTGTAGTTGGACCTTAGTGACTTTTCGTGAAATAGAAAAGTGGGTAGTTTCTCTTGTTTTACCTAAAATCGTCCTAGGGAGTAGAATATGGTTAATTAGCCTCAAGTAAGAATTTAAGTACGTATTACGAGTTTTGGAAGTCTCGGGACCAAGGGTAAAATAGTCATGTTACCTTAAATAAGTACTTTAATAAATTATGTCCAAATAGGATCTTACAGCTTAGGAGTTTCAGACTTCTAAGTATCTAGGGAAATGTATTGACCCACGTGCCTCCTTTGATAGGCAACTGAGTTTCTGCAGTTACTGATTGAGTGGTGTTAAGAGAGGCGAGATTCGATTCTGGTAAGTCCACGGACTTACTTAGCTGGCTTTCTTGTATGAGTGTAATGTGTATGAGTGGTATTTGCTAGTTATGATAAACAACGAAACCGGATTAGGCCGACTTTATTATTTACGTAATTGACCTAAGTGTATGATAACGGGTCATGACATCATCTGCCTAGCTCTTGCGAGAGTCTAGGAGGTTCCCTGCGACCAGCCCAGTCCGGTAGACGGTCAGATGCATTAGTACCATTTCGCGTTGGTAAATGGGGACAGGGGCGAGGTTTGGGAATCCCTCGTGTCACAAAATAAGTATCATTAGTAATGACCTATCACCTAATTAGAGATAATAAAAGGATTGAGTGTTGCATGTTGATTGTGTATGTTGTGTGTATGTGCTTTTACCTTTATCCTTATGCATAGAATGTTAGCTAACGGTTTTATACCGCTTGTAGATGCCTTGCAGGTTAAGACAGTTGTAGAGAGATCCGGAGGAAATGGTCAGCCGGGTCCACGTACTCATTTAGTTGGGGACGGGGATGTCTTTTGTTCTTCATATGCATCATTTTAGTAGCTTTTCTTGTAAGGTTGATACATATTCTCCATGTATATATTGTTTACAGTTTTCAAATGTTTTAAATACTTTTGTGTCTTGTTGTAAGATCCAAGTAAAATTGTTGTCAAACTATGGTCGGGACCCATTGTGAGATCCTAACCAGTAGCTCCCCGAGTTCTCAGAATTTGGGGTGTTACAAGAAGAAGATGGACAAGCTACCACAAAGGATGTTGAATAGGTCATGACACAATGCCATAAGATTGTCAAAGACCGTCCTATTGCCAACCATCGTCTGAGGATCCAAACATTCTGAATATTTAAGGATTTGGAGCAGTCAATAAATATGATAAGAATTCTGATCAGAGGCGAAGAGACCTTTCCCGCAAAGAACTTGACCTCGTACATGCTCAAAATCATTGGAGGAAAATGTGTTTGAAGGAGCATTTTGGGAAAGGGAGCTCATCCAAGTGGTATAAAGAATGAAGCTCTCAAGATGTCCATGACTGTCAAGGCCCTTGATTCTGATATCAAAGCCTTGTTTTTGAAAAACTTAATTGTTTTGTGGTTTTGTGGAAATACTCTTTTCTTTGGGTTGTAATGTTTTAAAACTCTCGTGCTTTAACTATTTTTCTCCCTTGTTGAAAGACAATGGGGGAGAAATGAATGTGTTCCGACATTCGATATTATGCATTCTGCATTTTAAGTTTTGATATTCATATATGCATCGCTAACCTTACAAATGTAGGTACGAAAACATTTGTGTTGTCTTCCATCAAGGGGGAGATTGAAAACTCCACATTGACTATAAAGTTATATAGGTGTTGATGATGGAAGACTTAAACACAAATGAAGTAGTTTGATACACTAACAAATGAATTGATTATATATCGAGTTGCTTGGCTTGGTATGGTGGTTTGGATTATATAAAGTACAGGTTTTGCAAGAGACTTCAAAGGACCTTGGAAGACCGGAGTTTAGAGTGTTCAAACGGCTAAGGCATTGAAATGAATTCCAAGGGAACAAAGAAGTCAAGGCCGCACATTTAAAAAGATTTCAAATCACTAAGAAGATCTTCTACGAGAGATTTGCTCCAACAAAGAAGATATGATCAAGTGAAGATCTCAACCCCCATTAAAGAAGATCTTACAAAGATCCTCAACCGAAAAGCACAAAGATTTTCTCCTTAGGAATTGCATATTGTTACAACAAATATGAGAAGATCAAGGAGCGAGAGATCAACGTGTTTTCAGGAGATGAAGATCCACAACGTCTATCTCATCTCAACCAAGAAGCGATCTTCATGGAGAAGAAGAGTGATCTCCAAACGGTCGTCTTTCCAACGGCTAGAAGACCTCTCCATAGAAGGTTATAAGTGAAGATGGCGATTGAAGAACAAGGACAGAAGCTTACACGGAAACATCAATAGTCTTCAAGCGTTCCAAAACATCTCTATTCGATCGAGTAGTTTTTATTTCTCTCTTTCTCAAAAAAAGTTTTATCCCCTGGAGAGAAATAAAACTCGAGAGCTCCATTGGCATATCTAAAGAGTGTTATACTCGAGTGTGTGTTACTCTGCGAAGTAACTAGGCTATTATAGCGAGATGAAGAGTTGGAGCTAGATCATAGCATTGGCTACAGAGAGAAGAAGGGGATTTCTTCTAGTTTATATCTAGGACTCTTTGAAGCTGATAATAGATAGTTAGATCCTAATGCTATACCCTGGGACGGAGAGTAGGCTATTTAGAGCCGAACTTCGTAAATATATCCTTGTGTCGATCTCTTACATTCCGCACTATATCTTGTTTTATTGTGACTAACTTTGTTTTGTAGGAGTACAAAGTCAAGGCCCTTGAAAGTTGTTTCAAAGCCCTTGAAATCAAAGTTTCACAAAGAACTCAGATCGACATCAAGGCCCTTGAGGGTGACAATTACAACCTTGACTTAGAGAATGACTAACCTGGAATCTCACCCCCAGCTCCGGCTGAGAGCAGTTTATGACATTGACCCCCATCCCCGGGTCACCTCAAAGAGCCCCTCAAGGGCAAGGTACGATACATTCATATGCAATTTTTAATGCACCTAATATTTTGGATTTTTTGATGATTTTCATGAACTAGAAGATGATGATGATGAAGAGGGCATGTGGAGAGATTATCCTAGACGTAACCATTGTCCTAGGAGAGGTCGAGACTTGGAGCCATTTAGTCCTCACCAAGAGCATGAAGAAATTGGAAAAGTGAAGGTTTAAATTCCAAGTTTTGAAGGCAAATGTTATCCGGATTCTTGTATGGAATGGGAGACTAAAAATGAAAAAATTTAGTCTTGTCATAATTTTAGTGAACAAAGGAAGATCCAATTAGTTGCATTGGAAAAAATTTCAAGGTTATGCTTTAGTGTGATGGGATCATCTTGTCAAAGAAACGAGAAGAAAGCTAGATATGGATATCAACACATGGGAACAAATGAAAGCCTTGATGAGAGCTAGATTTTTGCCTTAACATCATGCTAGAGAATTAAGGCAACGATTGGAGAACCTCAAGCAATGATCTATGAGTGCTAAAGAACTTTACACGTCTATGTAAATGGAAATGGTGAAAGCAAATGTTATAGAGGATGAGGAGACAATAATGGCTTGTTATTTACGTATTTTACATCTATCTTTAGCAAATGAAAATTGGCTTATATCTTTATGATACTATGACAAATTTTTTGCTTATGGCCATCAAAATTAAAAGGAAAACCAAAGGAAGAAGTCAAGCAACAAAGTCTAATTATAGAATTGCAAGTTCATGGAAACAACAAAACAATCGGATTTAAAATCACCAAAGCCGAGACCATGCATTCCCAAGGGCAAAAATAAAGGTCAAAACGTGGATCAAGGAGCTAGGAAACCTTCGCCCCCTCACTCACAATCTCAATCCTTGAATGAGTCTTCAAGTGATCCTAAAGGGAGCAATTCTAACTCTACTTTACATTCTAGAGATATTGTATGTTTTAAATGTCAAGTTTGAGATCATTATATGAGAGATTTTCCTAATAAAAGGATTTTATTCACTAATCAATATGGCCAATATGAAAGTGAGGAAGAGCATGATCACGATCATAATACCCGCCTTAATACATTGCATGAAAATGGCAGTGATAGGAAGGCATTGAGTTTGAGCATGGAGAATCATTGATTGCTAGGAGAACATTGCATGCTAAGATAGCTCCATGCGAGGATAATCAAAGGGAGAATTTTTTTCCATAATAGATGTCTTGTTAAACGGAAGGTGTGTAACATGATTATTGATGGAATAGTTGTTGCAATATTACTAGTGTGGATTTGATCAATGAATTGAAAATTACTATGGTTTATTATCCTAGACCAATTATAAGTTGCATTAGATGAGTGATTGTGGTGAATTGAAAGTGAACAAGCAAGCTAGAGTTACCATCACTTTTGGTAGTTATGAGAATACCATTACTTGTGATGTTGTGTTCATGCAAGCATGTCATATTCTATTAGGACGTCCATTGCAATTTGATATAATAACCAAGCATGATGAATATACTAATATACATTATTTTGAGAATAAGGGTCAAACATTAACTTCAAAACCCAGGACGCCTTTAACATTACATAATGCTATGAGAAAAAGAAGGAAGAGAGCAAGGAGCACGATTTTGGCAAAAGAAAGGAAGGAGGAAGGCACTCCAACAAAGAATCTCGCCCCAACAAAGCAGAATCTAGCCTTGAGGGAAGCAAAATCTCGCCCCATTGATGAATTTCCTCACATTAGTGAAGAATCTCGCCCTAGGGAAGGATTATCTCTCCCCGGTGAAGGTTTTTCTCACTATAGTGAAGAATCTCACCCCAAGGAAGGTTTATCTTGCCCCATTGAAGGAATATCTTCCCTCAGTGTAGGAAAACCTCACCCTAGTGCATAATATCTCCCTAGTGCATAGTTATCTCGCCCTACTGCAGAAATATCGCCCCAGTCTACTAGAGTCCTTCTAGCATCCAAGTATTCATTGATGATTGTACTCCTTTAGATGCCATTCTCATGAGCCTATGTAAAACTCTTGCAACTTTAAGTGATGAAGTTAGGGTACCTTACCCAAAACCATCATAAACCTTCTAGATGAGCTTTGTGATATTTTTCTGGATGAGATTCGAGTAGGACTTCCACCTTTTCGAGGGATTAAACATCAAATTGGCTTAATTCCAGGTGTTATACTTCCTAATCGTGCAGCTTATAGGATGAATCCTTAGGAAAGTCAAGAGATTCAAGATCAAGAGCTTTTGGATAAAGGCTATATAAGAGAAAGCTTCAGTCCATGTGTTATTCCGTCATTTTGGTTCCCAAAAAGAATAATACATGGAGAATATGTGTTGTTTGTAGAGCAATCAATAACATTACTATCCAATACCGTCATCTCATCCTCAGATTGGACGATATGCTAGATGAGCTTAGTGGATCAACCTTGTTCTCCAAAATTAATCTTAAGAGTGGATATCATCAAATCAGAATGCATGAAGGAGATGAATGAAAGATGGCATTCAAGACTAAGTTTGGTCTTTATGAGTGGCTCATTATACCTTTTTGTTTGACTAATTCTCCTAGCACATTCATGAGGTTGATGAACCATGTGTTACGTTACTACATTGAAAAATTTTGTGATTGTTTACTTTGATGGCATTCTCATCTATAGTAGATCACTTAAGGAGCACGAAGAGCACTTAAGGGAAGTGCTTGGAACTCTTAGAAATGAATCTTTATATGCTAATATTAAGAAATATGAGTTTAACACTAATCAAGTTATTTTCCTTGGTTTTGTAGTGAGTACAAGAGGTCAAGAAGTGGATGAAGAGAATAATAAGGCAATCCAAGAGTGGCCAACACCTACCACAATCGCCCATGTTCGAAGCTTTTATGGACTTGCCACCTTCTATAGATGTTTTGCACGGGATTTTAGTACCATAGCAGCACCCTCGTGTCTATAACGAAGAAGAAAGTAAAATTTGAGTGGAGAGATGCTCAAGAAAAGGCTTTTAAGGAGTTGAAATGGCGGATGTCCCATGCACCTCTTCTAGCACTTCCGGACTTCACTAAACCATTTGAAGTCGAATGTGACGCTTCCGAGATTGGCATTGGATGAGTGCTCGTGCAAGAAGATAAGCCACTTGCGTTCTTTAATGAGATATTGAAAGGAGCATGCTTGAATTATTCGACCTATGATAATGAGTTATATGCTTTATTTTGAGTATTTAAGACATGGCAGCATTATCTTTGGCATAATAAATTCGTCCTACGTACCGATCATGAGTCATCGAAGCATTTTAGGAGTCAATATAAGTTAGATAGGAGACATGGTAAATGGATGAAGTTTATAAATAATTTTCCTTATATCATTAAGGTAAGGATAATATTGTAGTCGATGCCCTTTCTAGGAGATATTCTTTGATCACTACTATGAATTCTAAGGTTTTAGGTTTGTATTACATTAAGAATCTATATGATGATGATGCTGATTTTTGGAGACATCTATAAGCATTGTAAGACTCGAGGTTCTTTAGATAAGTTTTACTTGTTTGAAGGATTTTTATTTATAGTTTATTAAGTGTGTATTTCTAGATTTCCCTTAGGTTATTGCTTGTTGAGGATTTTTATTCAAAGTTTGTATACCCTTCTTCCTATGCCTACTTCGCCTCGTTAGACATTAGTATGGACTTTGTTGTAGGGTTGCTTAGGATTAAGAAGGGGAGAGACTCGTTATTTGTGGTTGTAGATCGATTCTCTAAGATGGCTCACTTTATTGCTTGTCATAAGACCGATGATGCTTATAATGTTTCTAACTTGTTCTTCAGGGAAATTTTAGACTACATGGAGTACCTAGGACTATTGTGAGTGATATGGATGTTAAGTTCCTTAGTTTCTTTTGGAAGACATTATGGCTAAAGCTAGGAACTAGGTTGTTATTTTTGACTTCTAGTCATCCTCAAATGGATGGTCAAACGGATGTTACCAATATGACTTAACTACCATATTATGGGCTATTATGAAGGATAATTTGAATGCTTGGGAATATGTCGTACCTCATGTGGAATTTGCTTATAATCGAATTATGTATTCTTCTACTAACCTAACGTCTTTTGAGTGTGTGTATGGGTTGAATCTTTTGACCCTTTTTGATCTTATACCATTGTCGTTAGAGGAGCGAGTAGATTTAATGTAGGAAAACCAGTTGAATTCGTCAAGTATTTGCATGCCAAGACATGACTAAGGTTGGAGGAGAAGGGCAAGCTAGTTGCGGTCAAGACTAATAAAAATCGCAAGGAATTGCTATCCAAGCCAGGAGATCTAGTTTGGTTGCATATAAGGGCAAGCTAGTTGCGGTGATGCAATACTGATGATTGTACTCCTTTAGATGCCATTCTCATGAGCCTATGTAAAACTCTTGCAACTTTAAGTGATGAAGTTAGGGTACCTTACCCAAAACCATCATAAACCTTCTAGATGAGCTTTGTGATATTTTTCTGGATGAGATTCGAGTAGGACTTCCACCTTTTCGAGGGATTAAACATCAAATTGGCTTAATTCCAGGTGTTATACTTCCTAATCGTGCAGCTTATAGGATGAATCCTTAGGAAAGTCAAGAGATTCAAGATCAAGAGCTTTTGGATAAAGGCTATATAAGAGAAAGCTTCAGTCCATGTGTTATTCCGTCATTTTGGTTCCCAAAAAGAATAATACATGGAGAATATGTGTTGTTTGTAGAGCAATCAATAACATTACTATCCAATACCGTCATCTCATCCTCAGATTGGACGATATGCTAGATGAGCTTAGTGGATCAACCTTGTTCTCCAAAATTAATCTTAAGAGTGGATATCATCAAATCAGAATGCATGAAGGAGATGAATGAAAGATGGCATTCAAGACTAAGTTTGGTCTTTATGAGTGGCTCATTATACCTTTTTGTTTGACTAATTCTCCTAGCACATTCATGAGGTTGATGAACCATGTGTTACGTTACTACATTGAAAAATTTTGTGATTGTTTACTTTGATGGCATTCTCATCTATAGTAGATCACTTAAGGAGCACGAAGAGCACTTAAGGGAAGTGCTTGGAACTCTTAGAAATGAATCTTTATATGCTAATATTAAGAAATATGAGTTTAACACTAATCAAGTTATTTTCCTTGGTTTTGTAGTGAGTACAAGAGGTCAAGAAGTGGATGAAGAGAATAATAAGGCAATCCAAGAGTGGCCAACACCTACCACAATCGCCCATGTTCGAAGCTTTTATGGACTTGCCACCTTCTATAGATGTTTTGCACGGGATTTTAGTACCATAGCAGCACCCTCGTGTCTATAACGAAGAAGAAAGTAAAATTTGAGTGGAGAGATGCTCAAGAAAAGGCTTTTAAGGAGTTGAAATGGCGGATGTCCCATGCACCTCTTCTAGCACTTCCGGACTTCACTAAACCATTTGAAGTCGAATGTGACGCTTCCGAGATTGGCATTGGATGAGTGCTCGTGCAAGAAGATAAGCCACTTGCGTTCTTTAATGAGATATTGAAAGGAGCATGCTTGAATTATTCGACCTATGATAATGAGTTATATGCTTTATTTTGAGTATTTAAGACATGGCAGCATTATCTTTGGCATAATAAATTCGTCCTACGTACCGATCATGAGTCATCGAAGCATTTTAGGAGTCAATATAAGTTAGATAGGAGACATGGTAAATGGATGAAGTTTATAAATAATTTTCCTTATATCATTAAGGTAAGGATAATATTGTAGTCGATGCCCTTTCTAGGAGATATTCTTTGATCACTACTATGAATTCTAAGGTTTTAGGTTTGTATTACATTAAGAATCTATATGATGATGATGCTGATTTTTGGAGACATCTATAAGCATTGTAAGACTCGAGGTTCTTTAGATAAGTTTTACTTGTTTGAAGGATTTTTATTTATAGTTTATTAAGTGTGTATTTCTAGATTTCCCTTAGGTTATTGCTTGTTGAGGATTTTTATTCAAAGTTTGTATACCCTTCTTCCTATGCCTACTTCGCCTCGTTAGACATTAGTATGGACTTTGTTGTAGGGTTGCTTAGGATTAAGAAGGGGAGAGACTCGTTATTTGTGGTTGTAGATCGATTCTCTAAGATGGCTCACTTTATTGCTTGTCATAAGACCGATGATGCTTATAATGTTTCTAACTTGTTCTTCAGGGAAATTTTAGACTACATGGAGTACCTAGGACTATTGTGAGTGATATGGATGTTAAGTTCCTTAGTTTCTTTTGGAAGACATTATGGCTAAAGCTAGGAACTAGGTTGTTATTTTTGACTTCTAGTCATCCTCAAATGGATGGTCAAACGGATGTTACCAATATGACTTAACTACCATATTATGGGCTATTATGAAGGATAATTTGAATGCTTGGGAATATGTCGTACCTCATGTGGAATTTGCTTATAATCGAATTATGTATTCTTCTACTAACCTAACGTCTTTTGAGTGTGTGTATGGGTTGAATCTTTTGACCCTTTTTGATCTTATACCATTGTCGTTAGAGGAGCGAGTAGATTTAATGTAGGAAAACCAGTTGAATTCGTCAAGTATTTGCATGCCAAGACATGACTAAGGTTGGAGGAGAAGGGCAAGCTAGTTGCGGTCAAGACTAATAAAAATCGCAAGGAATTGCTATCCAAGCCAGGAGATCTAGTTTGGTTGCATATAAGGAAAGAAAGGTTCCCGAAGAAGAGGAAGTCAAAGCTTTCACTATGTGGAGATGGGCCATTTAAAGTGTTACGTAAGGTTGGCAACAATTTATGTATTGGAGCTTTCTGAGGAGTATGGTGTGATCCTGCCTTTGATTTAAGAGATTTGAGTCCTTTTGTATCTAGTGATGAGCATGCTTATGATTTGAGGACAAATCCTTTTCAAAAAGAGGAGTATGATGAGGGATCATCCCCAATACCTCTTACTACTCAAGGACCTATCACTAGATGAAAGACAAGAGCATTGAAGGAGAAGGAGTCGACAAGAGCATTGAAGGATAATGAGTCTCAACAATTACCATCACCTACTATGGAAGGAGCAATTACTAGATCCAAAGCAAGAACCATTCAAGAATAGGTTTCTATCTTATTGGCATCATTAGCTTCTAAGGAGACCATTGGTGATCTATTTGTGTCTAAGTCTTCTTTAGTCACATTGATGTCCATTGTGGAGATGTCAAAGATGAGTGAAGATGATCAAGGAAGCAAGCCGAGCTTCTAGTCGAGATGTTAGTTAGTTATTTTATTTTAATGCCTTTAAATCTCTAAACATTCTAAAGGTACCTTTATCTTATATTTTTTTAGGATTATTTTAATCTTTTATTTTTAACGTTTTCGGCTATTTAAGCCCTAGGATCGACCTTGTCGATTAGTTAGATTATTATTGATATATGAAACTCGTTGCTTTGTTTATGAAGACTCGTTTTATTCATTCATATTCAATCAAAAAAAGAGCATTTGATTGAATCGTTATGAGTCCTTGTTAGGTTGTTCTTGTGTGTGTTAATCTTCTTAAAAATTGGTGCTTCTAGTCAATTCTAGTCCTTCTTTGTGCTTGTCTCAATTTGAAGACTTGTGTAAGGTTGAAGAAGAAGGGGTAAGGTAATTCATTTGTTCGGGTTTTAATTCAATTGATCAAGGTTCTTGCAACTATATATTGGTTCATTTAATTCCTATATTCAATCATCATCATTCCATTCCATCTTCTTAATCTTACCATTCAAATCCATACATCTCATATTCTATTTCCTTGATTTACATAAATCTCGGCATTGCATATTATTGATCTCGACAATACCATCAGTTTGCCTATTGAGATTTCATCCGAGATTCCATTCCTTTGCCTTACGTCAAAACCTCGCCTCTGCCAAGAGTTTCTCGCCCGAGGTTATGTCAAGTTTGAAGCTTTTGTGAACTTTCAATCTAGATCCGTCAATTGTGTCCTCAACCCTGCTTCGAGATTATTTGGAGGCAAAGGAAAACACTATAAGAAAACACTACAAGAAATAAAACCTGACGTCAATATGCATTAGTCAATGTCCATACTAGCTCATCTCTTTATCTAGATGTGCCACATGTGCAACTTCTAACATTTAGTAAGTCCAAACAAGATTAGAACTTGTTATGGGCACCAGCTTGGTGAACATATCAACAAGATTATCAACAATACCTACTTTCTTTACCTTTTTCATCTTCTCATTTCTCAAGAAATTAAACCTGACGTCAATATGCTTAGTCCTCTCATGATGAACCTGATCCTTGACCAAACTGATTGCACTCAAACTATCACAATATACAATAGCATGACCGTGATGTATACTTAGATCACTGGTCAATCTCTTAAATCAATCTCTCTCTTTAACTACTTATGTCATGTCATGAACTCTACCTTTGTGCTAAATAAATTAACATGGGTTGTAAGGTTGTCTTCCGAGTCACAATAGAACCCCCTAAGAGTGAAAAAATAACCGGTCATAACTCTTCTACGATCAACATCTCTTGCATAATAATCTTTTATTAGAAGCTAGTCTCATTTAAATGTATTTAGTCTCTTAAACCAAACTCTCTCTTTTGTTATAATCTTGTACTAATATTTATATTTAAAAATATATTAAACTGTGAATGAAATATAATATTTTATTAAAAGCTGGTTTCATTTAATTGAGCAAATGTTCATAATAATCTTTTATTATGAGTTGTTCTCATTTTTAGATATAACTTTTCATAAATATGATTGTGTCTTTGTTTACAATTTATGCATGTACAAGTTGGTCTCAATAATAATCTTTTATTATAAGTTGATCTCATTTATTATAAGTTGAAAAAATAACCGGTCATAACTCTTCTACTAGGCTCTTTTTGGTTTTTGTTAAAGAAACTATAACCCATATTTTTTTACCACTTTCATTTAATGGTAGGTAAAACTAATTAACCCTTCTATTTAAAAAAATTTGTTTGTTATTTGTTATTTAAGTGTAAGTTTTAATTTTTAAAAACTAAATTTGTTATTTATTTTTCTTTTATTATTTTTTTTCTCTTTTTTATTTTCTTTACTTTTTTTATTTTCTGGAATGAAGAATTTTTTACATACCTGAATTTTCACATACAGGAATTTCCAATACCGGAATTTCACATACCGAAATTTTCAGAATTTCACATACCGGAGCTTCACATACCGGAAGTTCACATACCGGAAGTTATCATATCATACCGGAAGTTATCATATCATACCGGACGTTGTCATATCATACCGGAAGTTATCATACATGAAGTTATCATATCATATCGGAAGTTATCATACCGAAATTTATTTTTTTTATTATCTTTTATTCTCTTTTGTCTTTTTTATTTTCTTTATTTATTTTATTTATTTTTTTGGAATGCATACCGGCGTTTCACATACTAGAGTTTCACATACCGGAGTTTCACATACCTGAAGTTCACATACCGGAAGTTCACATACCGAAAGTTCACATACTGGAAGTTATCATACCGGAATTATCATATCATACCGGAAGTCATCATACCGGAAGTTATCATATCATAGCGGAAGTTATCATACCGGAAGTCATCATACCGGAAGTTATCATATCATACCGGAAGTTATCATATCGGAAGTTATATCAAACAAACTGATTTTATGTCATAGTTTAAAATTAAGAATTACATATCGGAGAATTACATACCGAACAATTACATAGCGAAGAATTACATACCGGAATTTATAAAAATGGTATGAGCAAAAACGCAACATTCAGGTATCAACCTTGAAGCAACAAAAATGTCTCTAAAAATGATATAACCTTCTTCTTTCCCTAGAGACGATCAAGACCACTGTCAGCATCACCCTGAGTGAGCAAAGGTTGTAAATTCACTAGTGTAAACATCATTGGCATCCTGTATGAACTTCCGGTATAAAAAATTTCGGTATGAACTTCCGGTATGAACTTCTAGTATGAACTTCTTGTATAAAAAATTTCGGTATGAACCTCCGGTATGAAAAACTTCGTTATGAACTTCCGGTATGAACTTTCTGTATGAACTTCCGGTATGAACGGTATGAACTTCCGGTATGAACTTTCGGTATGAACTTTCGGTATGAACTTTCGGTATGAACTTCCGGTATGAACTTCCGGTATAAAAAATTTCGGTATGAACTTCCGGTATGAAAAACTTCGTTATGAACTTCCGCTATGAAAAAATTTTGGTATGAACTTCCGGTATGAAATTCCAGTATGAACTTTCGGTATAAACTTCCGGTATGAACTTCCGTTATGATCTTTCGGTATGAACTTCCGGTATCAAAAATTTCGGTATGAACTTCCGGTATGAAAAACTTCGTTATGAACTTCCGGTATGAACTTTTGGTATGAACTTCCGGTATAAAAAATTTCGGTATGTACTTCTGGTATAAGATATTTCGGTATGAACTTCCAGTATAAGATATTTCGGTATGAACTTCCGGTATAAAAAATTTCGGTATGAACTTCCGGTATGAAAAATTTCGTTATGAACTTCCGGTATGAACTTCCGGTATGTAAAATGTCCGGTATGTAAATGTCCGGTATGTAAAATGTCCGGTATATAAATGTCCGGTATGTAAATGTCGGTATGAAAATAGAAAATAAAAAGGGAAATAAAATAAAAAACAAATTCACTAATTAAAATCAAAATTTACATAACAAACATCAAATATTCTTTCTTTTTTAATAGAATGGTTAATTAGTTTTACCTTACCGTTAAATGAAAGTGATAAAAAAATCATGGGGTATATTTACTAAATAGAAAACTAGAAAAGGCCTAGTTAGTATACAATAAAATAAAAAAGTTTACTTACCTAATTAACCCGTTTTTAAAACCCGCACAAGGTGCGGTTATTAAACTAGTTATATTTTAAAATTAGACCAACTAATAATAAAAGATTAAATATGAATATTTTCTCATTTAAATGAGCCCAACTTCTAATAAAAGATTATTATTGAGACCATTTTATAATCATATTTATAAAAAATATATTAAAATGAGGTAAACTTATAATAAAATATTACAATGAACCTTTATTTATTTAAATGAGATCAACTTCTAATAAAAAATTATTATTATTAAGACCAACTTATAATCATATTTATAAAATTCTATATTTTAAATTGAGACCAACTTATAATAAAAGGTATTATGAACATTTTTTCCGAAAGTTGTGAATATGTGAGTATGTAAAAGGTGTATATTATAAAAGTTTATTTTAACAAGAAGTTAAATGAGATCAATGTAATTATGTATAAAGTTATAAATAAATAAACATTATCAATTCGTTACTTTGCATAACTCAAATATTTTACCATGTATTATCTTAATATATTAATATCAGTAGAAAATTTCATAGTGATATACTATGCCAGTATGTGTAAGCTATTAAATTGTAACAAATTTACATTATCAATTCATTATTTTGTCATTTTTCCATTTAATATATTGTCAAATATAACTATTTCTACATAATTGCAATATACAATTTCCCACTTCCTAAAACAAATACATATAATATTATATAAATATTCATAATAGCTCGATATTCGGGAATATATAGTGATCCAACACTATCTAGATATCCGGTGACTTAAAGCTATCCGGATATCTGGCGACCCGAGACTATCCGGATATCAAGCAACCCATCTGGATACCGCGAATTAACGGTAATCTTTGTATCCGCAGATACCAGATCCGCAGATATCCGGATGCCCGCAAATATCCGGTGAATTGTGAGTTTACGTTTATATGCGGTATATGGAAGTCAGAAACTCCGATTTGTATTTGATTCGGTAATTAGAGAAAAATTTCCAAATCTTATAAAACGGTACCAAAAAATCGAATCAACAAATTTTTCGAACCTAATCAGCCAATCGGATTGATTTTGCCCATATTACCCGGCAAACAGCGCAGTGAGGGAGCGGGGACATCCACTCTCCACTCTTCCAGAAAAACATATAAGACAAGTTCCCGATACCAATCTCTTTGTTCCTCGGGAGTGTCTCCCTTTCTCTTCGGTATCTCATCCAATTCCCCATTTCCCTTTTCTCTTTTGTCTCTCCGGAGTGTTTCCCTCTGCAATCCATCCATCAATGGCGTGTGCTCTCTCGCTCCACCACTTCTACACTCACGCCTTCCATCATCCCCGCCACAAGCACCAGCCATTCGCAATTCATCGACGTCGCCATTCTTATTTGCAAATAAAACCTCTCAAACAGAACCCTACTGTGTCTGTTCATCTTCGTGCCGTCCCCGAATCTCAAGACCCTAAACTCTCTATTTGGGCTGATAATATTGAACCGGATGTCCCGAACCTTCCCTCCCACTCTTCGTCTGACGGTCGTTTCTGGTTGAGGTACTCTATTCTCAAAGATAGGGTTCGGAAGTCTTAACCGACTTTTAATAGTTACGCAAGTTACGTTAGCACGAATTGATGATTTTTTGTGTGGATTTTTCAGTGAAGCGGTCAAGTTCGACCGGCTTGCTTTAGAGATCTTATCTATTGCATTGCCCGCTGCCTTGGCTTTGGCTGCTGATCCCATCGCATCACTGGTTAACACTGCATTTGTTGGTCGTTTAGGTATATAAATGATCTGCCTCATGCAGTCCATATGCTCCTTTTCTTTAGCTATGGAGTTCATATGATTGTTTTTTTTTGTTGTTGGAAGGCATGCGTACTCGATCAGTGTTTATTCTTAATCCATTCTTGTTTTCAAATTTGGATTGAAATTAATAAACATGTTTATATTTCATTCTTTTGTAGGTTCGCTTGAGTTGGCTACTGTTGGGGTATCAGCCACCGTCTTTAACATGGTCTCAAAGCTGTTTAATATTCCCTTACTCAATGTCACTACATCCTTTGTTGCTGAAGAGCAGGGATTGATCAGGGATGGAACCATTGGCTTGCCTCAAATGGACCAAGGTACTTATCCAAGTTATGAAACAGGACGTGATTGATTTATTACCTTGCATGTTAATAAGAGAAGTGATATCCATTCACTAATGAAACCGTTGTTTGTTATATAAGATGCTGATGTCGATGGTGGTCAAGGCAAGGAACTCCTTCCTTCAGTATCGACATCATTGGCCCTGTCTGCTGGGATTGGCTTTGTTGAGGCTGTGGCACTCTTCTTTGGCTCTGGATTCCTTATGAATCTTTTGGGCGTATCTGTTGTATGTATGGGCATGGCTGTTATAGACTTTTTTGCTTCTGTATTTTCATCTGATGATTTAAAGGGACATTCCCACTGTCTGTCTTATATCTCCAATTTTCTAATGTACTAACTGCTGGATTGTGGATGCATTCACTGTGTACAGTATTCTCCCATTCGAATTCCAGCTGAAAAGTTTCTTGCTATGAGAGCTATCGGGGCTCCACCTATTGTGATTGCTTTTGCTGCACAAGGAATTTTCCGGGGATTTAAGGATACAAAAACACCTCTTTATGCAGTGGGCAAGTGATCCAACATTTACACATTCTTATTTTCTTGATAAATGGTTTGTCAACAAATTTGGAGTTATTTGGATGCATAGTTGTCCTAACAGACCAAGTTTCATTATACTTCACATGCAATGATCCTTGCAGGGAAATTTTTTTTTTTGTTTTCTCTGGTTGTTACATATACAAATGCAAATAAGAGGAAGTAATGTAAAGATCCAAGGTCTGCCTGTGGTTAACTGTGCATTTCATGCCTTTTTTTTAAAATGTATAGGATATAGGATTGTAGAAATTAACACTTATTTTTCATTGACAGGAGTTGGTAACCTTGTGCATGCAATACTGGATGCAATACTGATGTTTTCCGTTGGTCTTGGAATTGGTGGTGCTGCAATAGCCACTGTGATATCTGAGTAGGTCAAGAATGTGGTAAAAATCGCATGTGATGTTTTTTCCATTAGCCCCTCTCCCAAAAAAATGTCTCTCTTTTCGGGATTCTTTCTGACTAGTTTGTTGATGCCAGATATTTGATTGCATTTATTCTGCTATGGAAGTTAAACAAAAAGTTCTCTTTGACTGCTCCAAGTATCGATGGAGGGAGACTTGTGCAATATCTCAAAGCAGGTTATTATTTCTATTGCTGTCTTGAGTTTGATACTTCACTTTGGAATCCAAACTGAAAAATGTAGGACAGTCTGGGTTAAATTTACTAGTTTGTATAAAATAAACATTTAATGGTGACCTTATCCGTTGGAAATGGTTAGTCCCCATAAGTCTTTGTTGCTATAAAAATCAAAATTCTCTTCCTTCCATCATAGGAGTTACTGAAAGAAATGTCATAGAACATGTTGCCCCATCAAATTACGGGCTAACCTGGCATAGTGGCATCTAGTAGTTTCGCTAGAAAATTGAAACAAAGCTTGAGAAAGATATTGATTAATATATGGTAGACCTGCACCGATCCAGGCCGGCGGGCCCACCCGGGGAAAAATATGGGCATGTGTAGCTAGTTTGACCCGTTCGGGCCTGACCCGGGCCATACTTTGTTGGGTCGGGTATGGATAAACATTTTAGCGGGTCCGTATATATTTTATACATAATATATATATATATATATATACATATAGAGTATAGATCCTATGAGAACACCCCCTAACGTGAGAACATGAGAACAAATTCGTAATTATTATTAGTTTTGTTACGAATGTGCCATATCGTTTAATGTATTATTCGTAGTTATTGTTGGTTGAGTGGATTATTCGTAGTTATTGTTGGATTTCTAATTATTATTATTCGTAGTTATTATTATTTTTGATATTTATTCTAAATCTCAACCCTTAATACTCACATCCAACGGTGTACGATTGTTCTCATGTTCTCACGTTAGGGGGTGTTCTCATGGGAACCACACCCCATACATATATATACACATACATACACATACATAGACATATATATATATATAGATATATATATATATATTATGTATAAAATATATATATATATATATATATATATATATATAGATATATATATATATATTATGTATAAAATATATATTTATATCTTATATCTATATATATATATATATATATATATATAGATATACATATATATATATATACATACATATATATACATACATATATATACACATACATATACATAGACATATATATATATATATATATATATATATATATATATATATATATATATATATATACATACACATACATATATATATATGTCTATATATATATATATATATATATATAGACATATATATATATATATAGACATACATATACATAGACACATATACATAGACATATATATATATATATATATATAGAGTATAAATCCTATGAGAACACCCTTTAACGTGAGAACATGAGAACAGATTCGTAATTATTATCAGTTTTGTTATGAATGTGTCATATCGTTTAATTTATTATTCGTAGTTATTGTTGGTTGAGTGGATTATTCGTAGTTATTGTTGGATTCCTAATTATTATTATTCGTAATTATTATTATTCGTAATTATTATTATTTTTGATATCTACTTTAAATCTCAACCCTTAATACTCACATCCAACGGTGTACGATTGTTCTCATGTTCTCACGTTAGGGGTGTTCTCATTGGAACCACACCCTATATATATATATATATATATATATATATATAGAGAGAGAGAGAGAGAGTTTGGCTCTCATGTAAACAGCTCTTATAGTGTTCAATGAGAACATCGTTATAATATTACCCGTACCTTGTACGAGATTTTTTGTAATTATTATTGTATAAAACTTATATTAATCATATTATTATAATTAATACAAATATTTAAAACATTATGTGTTTTAATTGATACTATAAATATACAATCGAAAACCCCCACCGAATTCTTGAGTTGGAATTCGACCAACTCATGACCCATTGAGAGTAATTCCCCTTCTGAATATCTTGCCGGAATCTCCTAGTTAGAATAAGGTGAATGACTCTAAGTTTATTGGAATTATGTAAGTAAAATCCATAATTCACATGAGAAATCCCTCATATAGTAATTTGTTCAAATTAGTATTTTTATTTCACAATAAATTAATTTGTATAAACTTATAAGATTTCAAATTTTACCACATAACTTAGAGATTTAGTAGTATCATTTCAAAGGTATCCTAATCACAAACTAATAATTATGATATGTTAACGTCACTTTTTAAAATCACAAATTATTATTCTTGATTTTTTTTATTCTATTAAAAATAGTGACAAAGGTTATGAATTGATTTGTAGTTTTGTTTACGTGTACATAAGGTTTTAAATCTTAAAAATAAGCTGAAAGTAAAAAAATTATAATTAAGAATATATTCTTCTTTAAGTTTATATAAATTTAAAAACATTATTTAAAAAATAAATGTTCTAATATTTTAATTATTGATTTTCAATAAAAATATTGTAGTAGTGGGTAAACAATATACTATGAGAATTTAGATTAGTAGAATACTTTCTGCAAAATAAAGTAATAAACTAATAAAATTTAACAATTTTATAAACTAATGGAAAAACCAATTTGCGTTTACATATCTTTATTTATTAAAAAAATAGGTACTTATGTATTTTTTTTAAAATCACTTTACAAAAATAATATGATGTGAAATAGCTGTAATCTTTATATGAGTACCATAAAAACTTAAATGCTTCTAAAAGCACAATTATTATTATAGATAATATTTGTATTGTTTTTTCTCATTTACGGTATTATTAATATTGAAGTACAAAAAAAAATATATTTTAAAGGGAGATATATTTTGTGTTGTTTTTAAATTTTCGATTTGAAAGTACGAATATTAAAGTTTCATAAAAACATTTAAAAGGTTGTTGTTATTTTTATTTATTTCCAAAAAAAGATTTTTAAATGAAGTTGGGAGTATGATCAAAATTATCGATTTCAATAAAATTCAAAAATAAATAAACCGAGAATTTGTAATTAAATAAGTAAAAGAAGACATATTACAAAAAATACATGATAATAAAGATTAGAATGGGTTGAAAAAAATAGTTAATTAAAGCAAATAAGTTTTGTTAGGCAAAATGGATAAAATTAGTTGTACAAAATAGTCTACATTACAAAATTCGTTTTGTGTACCTAATTAATAAGTAAAAATTGTTTTGTTATAATTTTTTATATCATTTTTGTTTTTGGTTAATTTGTTTTGTCATGTATTGATTTAAAATTGAAATTGAAATTTATGAATAAAAAATAGTAAGATTTGACCGATAAGAAGATTTACTACTTTTGAAAAAATTTTGATTTGACTGTATTCTTAAAATATAGTCAGATTTAGAAAAATATTTTTATTATTAAAAAAATTAAAAAAGATGAGATAAGATTTACGTGGCAAAAAGATTTATATTTTTAAGGTTTAATTTTTTGTGAAATGACGGATTGATTTATTGATTAATAAATAATAAACTTAATAATTAACTTTTTTTAAAAAATTTGGTGGGCTTAGAGAAACCTCGTGTTGACATGTGGCAAAAAGCTTCTGCTTTAATAAATATAAGATTGTAGGGATAACATGACTGCAATGATACTTGTTGTTTTTCACGTATATGGATTATTCATTTTTGTGTGTTGATTATTGTTGAATTTGGTAGTAGAACAGAAAGCAGGTATAATTGGATTGAAAGTTTGTATTAATACATTTTATTACTTGTTTTGAATGATATATCTCGGGAAAAAGCGTAGAATAAAGTACATACGGACCATCTGAGCCGGCAGTCCGCCCACTTGTTACGTGGGTGGACATGGACAGCGTTTGAGGCCCGAACAAGACGGGTCAGGCCGGCCTGCACCTTCTGAGTAGTGTTTTTAGTTATGGTCCAGCTTGAACCCAATTTCTTTTACAAGTCTAAGATATGGGTTGCTTTTGATTAACATGTATACAAGTGGATTGTTTTAGAAGATTGATGATATTTGGGGGAAGAAACTAAACAGACGTGTCAAGGCTTTTGCTGTAAGTTAAAACTTTGAAATGTTGGAGGCCATTATTTTAACCAGGAAATTACTTCGTCCTATTTTGCAGGAGGTCTTCTGATTGCTAGGACTGTAGGTGTGCTTGTAATAATGACACTGGCAACTTCTCTTGCAGCCAATGAGGGTCCCATAAAAATGGCTGGTCATCAGATTTGCTTACAAGTCTGGCTTGCTATTGGACTGCTAGCTGATGCCCTTGCACTTGCTGGCCAGGTGAGATTTTGGCCCATTGGAAAGGCTGTAGCTCAACACAAGAATTTTATATCATTATCTTAGGCTTAAGCTTAATATCCTTTGTTATTCACTTCTCAATCCAATTGTGCTAGACTGCTTGCACAATTGCATTGAGAAGGGAATATACATGGGTATAATCCTTTGCTAGCCTTCTGCATGTAAAGCTTGTTTTTCAACAGTTCTGAACTTCTGATGTCCAAATGTTCATTTGCTGACCAACAGGCTCTTCTTGCTGCTGTCTATTCACAAGGCAATCATGAGGAGGCAAGGAAAATTATCTATAAAGTGCTGCCGGTTAGTGCAATAGAAAATACTAGTGTAATATCCATGCCATGCACGGATGTGATTTCATAAAAGTTTACTTTTAAAATAGATAAAAAAAACTATTTTATCTAAAAATATCTATATTTAATTTTGTTTAGAATACTATTTACTAACAAATTTAATATGAAAATATATTGCACAATTAATGGTTTATGTAATTATATACTATTATTTATAAAATAAAGATATTTGATGTATTATAAAGGTAAAGTGGGTTAAATGACAATATAATGAGGGATAGTAAAAGATAATAGAAAGATTTCCTAAAATGTACATCAGAAAGATATTGTTTTTTTAAAAAAAAGATAGTTTACATGTTTTTTAATATAAAAAAATAGTCTGTAATGAAAATGAAAAAACGACCCTTGGCGAAATGCACGGTAATAGGACATGGGGGGTAAGGGATTTTGTTTTAATATTAATATTAGTATATAGATACATATAACAAAAGAAATATAAAAATGTGTAGAGCAATAAGTGTTTTATGTAATTACATACTATTATTTATCTAATTATAAAATAAAAAATTTTGATTTATCATATAGTTAAAGTGATTTAGATAATTTAATCACGGAAAGTAAAATATAACCGAAGAATTGCTCAAATGTATATAGAAAGGCATTTTAAAAATATATGTTAGTTTACGTAAAATTTAACATACTTAGCGTAGTATTAACTATATATATAAATAAGTGATTATTAGTAATATACGAAAGTTTAACTAATTTATTTATGCAAATTAATAATAAGTATGTTTGGTAAGGAGTTATTATGTATTATGGAATTTAAGTATTTTCATATTATTATATATAAGATGTTAAGTATCTATAGATATTTAAAAAGTAAGTTTGATAAGTAGATTTTACGTATTATTCCCTCCGATAATAATTATTTGTTGTTTTAGCCCTTGACACACATAGACTTTGTAAAGTTTATCTAAATCTTATCACTTATTTAACATTCAACCTTCTTTTAAACCAATAGTACAGATTTTTTACCTAAAAGTAATCAATAAAAACAATTTTCAAGAACAAATCATATAATTATTGTTCATTTATTGGCCTAGAAAACGTAAGCGACATATAATTATGATCAAATTTCGAATGCTAAAACGACATTTATTTATGATTGGAGGTAGTATGTGGTTTAACTATTTTAGTATGTAAGATGTCAATTATATATAAATATTCAGAAAAAACAAAATTACGTAAAATAGACATGTGACTTGGAGTATGTAAGAAGGTGACACGTGGTGAGAAGGACTTTGACTTTAATAGTAGTATATAAATTATGTGTTCAACCTGCATGTTTCATATGCAAGCTTCAAGTTTTCTTTCTTTTATTAAAGCGGATGCTGTAAATGATCTAATGTATCTGCAATTTGTGTCTTAGATTGGGCTATTGACAGGAACTGGCTTGGCTATCATTTTGTTCCTTGGATTTGGTTCTTTTTCCAGCTTATTCACCACAGATCCAGAAGTTTTGAAGGTTGCTACCTCAGGTGTCTGGGTGAGATATTCATCCTAGACCTCATGTTTCATTCCTCGAGTTTGTAAATTTATTTCAGAGAAATGGATAAGCAAATAGTCCATCAATGCATTGGCTATGGGTTTTGAAGACGTCAACTGAATTTTTACCTGGATCTATGATAGCTTAATCTTGAGAGTGTCTCTTTTTTTTTTTACTACAGTTTGTAGCTGGATCTCAGCCTTTGGCTGCTATTGCTTTTGTTCTTGACGGCCTTTACTATGGGGTTTCAGACTTTCGCTATGCTACCTGCTCAACGGTATACATTTGTCTGCTTTACTGTGAAATTATGGCTCCTTATCTTATTCTCTTCTCAACCTTGTAATTCTGTAATTGCAGGTGATTTCTTCAGTATTAGCTTCATTGGTTATGCTTGCTGCTTCTCCGGTCTTTGGTCTTGGTGGGGTCTGGGCAGGGCTATTTTTGTTTATGACCTTCCGAGTAGTCGCAGGAATCTGGAGGTAAATTCCCTCCATGGCCCATTTAAAGATTAGTAACTATTAATCTTGTTCAAACTTTGATCGCTGCTGGTTATTTTCTAATACTCCCTCAGTTTCACCGTATTTGACATTCTTGCTCCTACAAGTGGGTTTCACAATATTTGTCATTGTTGCTCCAAAACGTTTTAGGGCCCGTTTGGTTTTAATTCCGGAATCGGAAACGGAATAACGAATCTAGTTCATATGTATATACTTGTTCATCAAAGTTTTTGGAATCATTCCTTATAGTTTGTAGTAATTGGAGTTGAATTTGATTACTTATGATACACTATAGGGTAACAAAATGTGAGGAGACAAGGGCATTTTGGATGAACCACAAGGAATGATTCCATAAAATTTCATGAATAAGGATATGATAAGGACTAAATTCGTTTACATTCCGTTTCCGTTTTCGGAGTTGGAACCAAACGGACCCTTGGAGTATTGCATCACTAACATAGTAATACTTTTTCTATTTTACCTTCATTAATAGTCCTTCAACGAAAAATTCCATTTTGATATCTGATTGATTCAGCTAATGAATTGTCCTCCAAAATTAGGCTGAGCAGAAAGAGTGGGCCGTGGAAATTGATTTGGCCGGAGATCAAATAGGTTTGAGGTAGACTCCCTCTTCTTCAGGAACTACACCCTCGAGGCAACATGTGGCGAAACAAGGCTGGATCTTCAGTGCTGCCGTTGTTTGAAGATGGCACTCCATTGAAATGGTCCTGGCAAGCTTCCGTTGATGACACCCGTTCTATAACTCGGACAGGGAAGACTGGCTCCTGTAGGTATCACTTATAATGGTTGCTTAGCTCTACATATTTTGCATGTTCTTGAATGAAATGCGTCGATAGTTAAGCCATGTACAGCAGTGCTATCTTAGAATATTTTTTTTTGCTCAACAAGGTTGTCCCATACATACACAACCAGCATAAGCGCGGGTTTTACAGTCATCAAGGGGCCGTTTGGAGAGTTTTCACCAATTCCATTCAAGTTCCACCAAACTAGTGTATCCTTTTAATCTATTAATCACATTTTCACTATCTCGATTAAAAATTAAAAGTTTTTTTATAAATTATATGCTTCGAAAAATAAAGGAAAATGGTTACGACTAAGCATGACCGATGCGTAGTCCTACTATGCGTACTCGTAGTAGGTCGTAACATATATTTAGTTCGAAAAATGAAGGGAAACTTACTACGCATTGCTGCGTAGGCGTAGTAAGGTTAAAAAAAAAAAAATTTTTTTTTACTGCGCAAAAATTTTTTTTTTTTTACTGCGCATGGCGTAGGCGTAGATGTTGTATGTATAGCATGTATATGGTGGTATGAATAACAAGAACCTAAATATTATAAATTTTTTTATTTATTTTTTGTTGTTTTGAAAATGCGTTATTTATTCTTGCATATCCATACACTCCCATTATGTATATTTGTATTTTTTTTTCAAAGATACTAGTTAAACGAACTTGACTAAAATAGTTAGTATTTGTGAAATAGATGGTTAGTTTTTATAGAAAAGTGGATTTTTTTAATTTGAGTAAAATAAAAAATGAACATTATCCGGAATATATTATGATCCGATACTATCTAGATATCCGGTCTATGATGCACGGACACGGATACGGGAAACGGACACGGCGAGAAACGGGGAAGCGACAATCCTCAAAATATAGGAAACGGGGACACGGCGAGTAAAATAATTAATATATTATTTTAAAGATAATGAAATATAGAATACTATATCATAATGAGATACATATATATGAAAAACATAATAATATATGATTTGATAAAAATATTAACATGATGATAAAATAATCGAGACAAAAGCTCAGGAACAAACATTTTCAGTCTTACAAAATATAGAAATAAACATATTTAGTTTTATAATCTGAAATAATCATACTTAGTAACAAAATTGAAGAATGAATCATTCATTTGCAAATCAACAATAACCGAACAACATGATCAACAAAGGAAAATAATAATAAATATTTGTGAATTATAAAAAGTGAAAGAATTAGAATAACATAGTCAACATTCAACAAATAAAAATTACAAAATAAATTAATAATCAAAGATTCAAAATTAGTTTATAAAATCATAAGAAAAATGGAGAGAAGAGTCGGCCGGCGGAACAACAGTTCAACATTAGAGCCGGAGAAGAAGATTGGTGTCCTACTTTTGACAACCACAATCTCGCAGGTGGTCATGTGGAGCTAAGTTTAGTCGGAAAAAATGGGAAAGAAGTAAAAATATTACGGTATATAAGTTTTTATTTCGTTGATCATGTCTTGACCGGACACAATCCGCGTCCTCACCGTGTCCTAGACGTGTCCTACCTTGGAAACGTGTCTTGACCGTGTCCGAGCCGTGTCCGGTTGTGTCCCCGTTTCCGACACGGCAGGACACGGGACACGCCGCCTTCTAGAAGTGTTCGTGCATCATAGTATCCGGTGACTTGGAGCTATCCGGATATCATTGACCCGAGACTATCCGGATATCCTACAACTCATCTGGATACCCGCGGATCACCTTGTATCTTATTATCCGCAGATACTTGATCCGTATATATCCAGAATCTTCCAGATGCCCGCAGATATCCGGTGATTAGTGAAACTCCGTTTTCGTTTATATGCGGATATCTAGATCTCAGAAACTCGGATTTGCATTTGATTCGGTAATTAGAGAAAATCTTCCGAATCGGATCAAAACGGATACCAAAATCAATCCAATCGGATTGATTTTGGCCATCCTACCAGGCAAACAGCGCAGAGGATTGTTGAAGAAATGTAGCACGTGAGGGGGCGGTGACATTCGCTCTCTACTCTTCCAGAAAACCATAAAGTACAAGTTCCCGATACCAATCTCTTTGTTCCTCTGGAGTGTCTCCCTCTCTCTTCTGTAACTCATCCAATTCCCCATTTCCCTTTTCTCTTTTGTCTCTCCGGAGTGTTTCCCTCTGCAATCCATCCATCAATGGCGTGTGCTCTCTCGCTCCACCACTTCTACACTCACGCCTTCCATCATCCCCGCCACAAGCACCAGCCATTCGCAATTCATCGACGTCGCTGTTCTTATTTGCAAATAAAACCTCTTAAACAGAACCCTAATGTGTCTGCTCGTCTTCGTGCGGTCCCTGAATCTCAAGACCCTAAACTCTCTATTCGGGCTGATAATATTGAACCGGATGTCCCGAGCCTTCCCTCCCACTCTTCGTCTGATTCTGTCTCCTCCGGTCGTTTCTGGTTGAGGTACTCTATTGTCAAAGATTTTTTCTAGGGTTCGGAAGTCTTAACCGACTTTTAATAGTTACGCGAGTTACGTTAGCACGAATTGATGATTTTTTGTGTGGATTTTTCAGTGAAGCGGTCAAGTTCGACCGGCTTGCTTTAGAGATCTTATCTATTGCATTGCCCGCTGCCTTGGCTTTGGCTGCTGATCCCATCGCATCACTGGTTAACACTGCATTTGTTGGTCGTTTAGGTATATAAATGATCTGCCTCATGCAGTCCATATGCTCCTTTTCTTTAGCTATGGAGTTCATATTATTTTTTTTTATTGTTGTTGGAAGGCATGTGTACTCGATCAGTGTTTATTCTTAATCCATTCTTGTTTTTCAAATTTGGATTGAAATTAATAAACGTGTTTATATTTCATTCTTTTGTAGGCTCGATTGAGTTGGCTACTGTTGGGGTATCAGCCACGGTCTTTAACATGGTCTCAAAGCTGTTTAATGTTCCATTACTCAATGTCACTACATCGTTTGTTGCTGAAGAGCAGGCATTGATCAGGGATGGAACCATTGGCTTGCCTCAAATGGACCAAGGTACTTAACCAAGTTATGAAACAGGACGTGATTGATTTATTATCTTGCGCGGTTATAAGAGAAGTGATATCCATTCACTAATGAAACCTTTGTTTGTTATATAAGATGCTGATGTCGATGGTGGTCAAGGCAAGGAACTCCTTCCTTCAGTATCAACATCTTTGGCCCTGTCTGCTGGGATTGGCTTTGTTGAGGCTGTGGCACTCTTCTTTGGCTCTGGATTCCTTATGAATCTTTTGGGTATATCTGTTGTATGTATGGGCATGGCTGCTACAGACTTTTTTGCTTCTGTATTTTCATCTTATGATTTAAAGGGGCATTCCCAATGTCTGTCTTATATCTCCAATTTTTTAATGTACTAAATGCTGGATTGTGGATGCATTCACTGTGTACAGGATTCTCCCATTCGTATTCCAGCTGAAAATTTTCTTGCTATGAGAGCTATCGGTGCTCCACCTATTGTGATTGCTCTTGCCGCACAAGGAATTTTCCGGGGATTTAAGGATACAAAAACACCTCTCTATGCAGTTGGCAAGTGATCCAATCTCTCCACATATCATTCTTATATTTTTGATAAATGGTTTGTCAACAAGTTTGGAGTTGTTTGGATGCATAATTGTCCTTGCAGACCAAGTTTCAGTATACTTCACATGCAATGATCCTTGCAGGCATGGAAAATATTGTTTTCTCTGGTTGTTACATATACAAATGCAAATAAAAGGAAGTAATGTAAAGATCAACGGTCTGCCTGCGGTTAACTGTTCATTTCATGCCTTTTTTATGATGTATAGGATTGTAGGAGTTAACACTCATTTCTCATTGACAGGAGTTGGTAACCTTGTGCATGCAATACTGGATGCAATACTGATGTTTTCCGTTGGTCTTGGAATTGGTGGTGCTGCAATAGCCACTGTGATATCTGAGTAGGTCAAGAATGTGGTAAAAATCGCATGTGATGTTTTTTCCATTAGCCCCCCAAAAATGTTTCTCTTTTCGGGATTCTTTCTGACTAGTTTGTCGATGCCAGATATTTGATTGCATTTATTCTGCTATGGAAGTTAAACAAAAAGTTCTCTTTGACTGCTCCAAGTATTGATGGAGGCAGACTAGTGCAATATCTCAAAGCAGGTTATTAATTTTATTGCTGTCTTCAGTTTGATGCTTCACTTTGGAACCCAAATTGAAAGATGTTGGACATTCTGGGTTAAATTTACTAGTTTGTTTAAATAAACATTTAATGGTGACCTTATCTGTTGGTAATGGTTAGTCCCCATAAGTCTTTGTTGCTATACTGAAAGAAATGTCATAGAACTTGTTGCCCCAACAATTTACAAGCTAACCTGGCATAGTGGCATCTAGTTGTTTGGCTAGAAAATTGAAACAAAGCTCGAGAAAGATTTTGATGAATAGTTAAGATATGGATTGCTTTTGATTAACATGGATACAAGAGGATTGTTTCTAAAAGATTGATGATATTTGGGGGAAGAAACTAAACAGACCAGTGTCAAGGCTTTTCCTGTAAGTTAAAACTTTGAAATGCTTGAGGCCATTATTGTAACCAGGAAATTACTTCGTCCTATTTTGCAGGAGGTCTTCTGATTGCTAGGACTGTAGGGGTGCTTGTAACAATGACACTGGCAACTTCTCTTGTAGCCAATGAGGGTCCCATAAAAATGGCTGGTCATCAGATTTGCTTACAAGTTTGGCTTGCAATTTCACTGCTAACGGATGCCCTTGCACTTGCTGGCCAGGTGAGATTTTGGCCCATAGGAAAGGCTGTAGCAACACAAGAATTTTGTATCAGCATCTTAGGCTTAAGCTTAATATCCTATGTATATTCCCTTCTCAATGCAATTGTGCTAGACTGCTAGCACAACTGCATTGAGAAGGGAATGTACATGGGTATAATCCTTTGCTAGCCTTCTGCATGTAAAGCTTGTTTTTCGACAGTTCTGAACTTCTGATGTTCAAACGTTCATTTGCTGACCAACAGGCTCTTCTTGCTGCTGTCTATTCACAAGGCAATTATGAGGAGGCAAGGAAAATTATCTATAAAGTGCTGCAGGTTAGTGCAATAGAAAATACTAGTGTAATACCCGTGCCATGCACGGATGTGATTTAATAAAAAATTTAATTTTAAAATAGATTCAAAATACTATTCACCTAAAAATATCTATATTTTATAATTTTGTTTATAATACTATATACTAACAAATTTAATATAAAAATATATGGAACAATTAATGGTTTATGTTATGATATCTATTATTTATAAAATAAAGATATTTGATGTATTATAAAGGTAAAGTACTAAAGTGGGTTAAATGACAATATAATGAGGGATAGTAAAAGATAATAGAAAGATTTACTGAAATGTATATCATAAAGATATTTAAAAAAAAAAAAAAAAAAGACAGTTTACATGTTTTTTGATGTAAAAAATAGTCTATAATGAAAATGAACGATAAAACGACCCGTGGCGAAATGCACGATAAAAGGATGTGTGGGGTTTAAGGTCTTTTGCTTTAATATTAGTATATTGATACATATAACAAATTTAATATAAAAATGTGTAGAACAATAAGTGTTTTATGTAATTACATACTAGTATTTATCTATTTATATAATAAAGATATTTGATATATTCTATAGGTAAAGTGAGTTAGATGACAATACAATCACAGAAAGTAAAATATAACAGAAGAATTGCTAAAATGTATATAGAAAGGCTTTCTAAACATATATTTTGTTTATGTAAAATTTAACATAATTACTGTAATATTATTATATATATAAATAGATGATTATTAGTAATACACGGAAGTTTAACTATTTTATTCATGCAAATTAATAATAAGTTTGGTAAGTAGTTATTATGTATTATGTAATTTAACTATTTTAATGTATTATATATAAGATGTTAAGTATCTATAGAGATTTAGAAAAGTAAGTTTGGTAAGTAGATATTATGTATTACTCCCTCCGATCATAGTTAATTGTCGTTTATTGTCCTAGAAAACTTAAAACAACAAATAATTGTGATTAAATTTCTAATGCTAAAACGAAATTTATTTATGATCGGAGGGAGTATTAGGGATGTCAATGGGTCGGATTTGGGTCGGGAGTACCCTATTCATCCCCATCCCCGTTTAATATAATGCTCCCGTCCCCATCCCCGTTTAATATAATGCTCCCGTCCCCATCCCCTTTCGGGTATTGAGAATTGTCCCCATCCCCGTTGGGTCGAGACTTTTAGTACAAACTTGTGTAAACTAAATTAATTATATCTTATGAACATTTATATAACGATCTTAAGATAAAGTGCTATATTATTTTTACCATTTTAATTTTACGGTGTAGGATTTAGATTGCACATCAAAAAAACGTATCTAAAAGAGTAAGACACATAAAAAACACAGCATGTAGTGGGATGTGCATTTGATCATCGTGATTTGACGTTCACGACGTATTAAAAAATTTCACGATGTGTTATCCTCGTATGATCGAAAACCAAATTAATATAGGTTAGCATTAGTATAAATAATATATAGCTTGACATTATAATAATCATCGACAATTTTTTAATTAAATATGAAACTACAAAGAAATTGTATTATAAATAATATATGTATCTCCGAATGATTCTCCGTCGGGATCCCATCGGGATCCCCAACGGGTTCGGGTTCGAATCGGGGAGTGGGGCGGATATCCCTATCTTCATCCCCGTACCCTTCCGCGTCCCCATCCCCAAGCGGGAACAAAAATTTTCCCCGTCCCCGTTTAAAATCCCCATCCCCGTCCCCATGACGGGTAATACCCGCGAATTTCGGGTAATCCCCACCCCTAGGGAGTACGTGATTTAACTATTTTAGTGTATAAGATGTCAATTATATATAAATATTTGGAAAAATCAAAATTACGTAAAAATGACATGTGACTTGGAGTATGTAAGAGAGTGACACGTGAATCACGTGATGAAAAGGGCTTTGACTTTAGTAGTAGTATATAGATTATCTGTTCAACCTGTATGTTTCATATGCAAGCTTCTAATTTTCCTTCTTTTGTTAAAGCGGATGCTGTAAATGATCTAATGTATGTTCAATTTGTGTCTTAGATTGGGTTATTGACAGGAACTGGCTTGTCTATCATTTTGTTCCTTGGATTTGGTTCTTTTTCCAGCTTATTCACCACAGATCCAGAAGTTTTGAAGGTTGCTACCTCAGGTGTCTTGGTGAGATATTGTTCCTAGACCTCATGTTTCATTCCTCATTTCTGTAAAATCTATTTTAGAGAAACGGATAAGCAAATAGTCCATCAATGCATTGACTATGGGTTTTGAAGACGTCAACTGAATTCTTACCTATATCTGTAGATAGCTTAATCTTGAGAGTGCCTCTTGTTTTTTTTTTACAGTTTGTAGCTGGATCTCAGCCTATGAATGCTATTGCTTTTGTTCTTGACGGCCTTTACTATGGGGTTTCAGACTTTCGCTATGCTACCTACTCAATGGTATACATTTGTCTGCTTTCCTGTGAAATTATGGCTCCTTATCTTATTCTCTTCTCAACCTTGTATTCTGTAATTTCAGGTGATTTCTTCAGTACTAGCTTCATTGGTTATGCTTGCTGCTTCTCCGGTCTTTGGTCTTGGTGGGGTCTGGGCAGGGCTATTTTTGTTTATGACCTTCCGAGTAGTCGCAGGAATCTGGAGGTAAACGCCCTCCATGGCCCATTTAAAATGAGTAACTATTAATCTTGTTCAAACTTTGATCGCTGCTGGTTATTTTCTAATATTCCTTCAGTTTCATCGTATTTGACAGTCTTGCTCCTAAAGTGAGTTTACAATATTTGTCATTGTTGCTCCAAAAAGTAGAGAGTATTGCATCACTAACATGATAAAACTTTTTCTATTTTACCTTCATTAATAGCCAGCCCTGAATGAAAAATTCCATTTTTAATATCTGATTGATTCAGCTAATGATTTCTCCTCCAAAATTAGGCTGAGCAGAAAGAGTGGGCCGTGGAAATTGATTTGGCCGGAGATCAAATAGGTTTGAGGTAGACTCGCCCTCTTCTTCAGGACTACACCCTCGAGGCAACATGTGGGGACACAAGGCTGGATCTTCAGTCTTGCCGTTTTTTGAAGATGGCACTCCATTGAAATGGTCCTCGCAAGCTTCCGTTGATGACACCCCTTCTATAAGGGAAGACTGGCTCCTGTAGATATCACTTATAATGGTTGCTTAGCTCTACATACTTTGCGTGTTCTTGAATGTAATGCGTTGATAATTAGGCCATGTACAGCAGTGCTATCTTAGAATTTTTCTTTTGCTGAACAACCTGCTCATGGTTGTCCCATACATACACAACCAGCATAAGCGCGGGTTTTACAGTCATCAAGGGGCCGTTTGGAGAGTTTTTCCCCAATTCCATTCAAAGTTCCACAAACTAGTGTATCCTTTTAATCTATTAATCACATTTTCACTATCTCGATTAAAAAATTAAAAGTTTTTTTTATAAATTATATGCTTTGAAAATTCATCATTTTTGTTGCGTATCCATACACTCCCATTATGTATATTTGTAATAAAAATTTCAAAGATATTAGTTAAATCGTCGCGCTTGACTACTATGGTTAGTATTTGTGAAATAGATGGTTGGTTTAAATGGAAAAGTGGATTTTTTTGTATTTGACTAAAATAAATTAAAGGCTTTTACGAAGGACAAGGCACTGAGTTTTAAAATCTTATATTTCCTTTTCTTTTTCTTACAAAAGGATATATACAACGTTAAGAAGTTTGCTACAAATGAGTTAAGAGGTTTGTTACAAACGAGAGGTCAAGATTGAATCTTAAACTTCCGACATGACAAAGCAAATATTAGGTTTGGATTGAATCTTAAACTTCCGACATGACAAAGCAAATATTAGGTTTGGTGTGGGTTAGAAAGATAAGTTGGTCCACTAGACACCCTATAAATGGACTCGTGCTATTCATACCATATAAAACATTCTAAATGAACCACAATTAGGCCTACGTTTGGTGGAACTATAGTAGAATAGGTAATTTCGTTCGCAAAAATAAAAGAAAATGTACTACGACTACGCTTCACGTAGCGTAGTAGTTCACATAGCAAAACAGAAGGAATGGACTTCCTTCAGTTTTGTTGTTGCGTAGCCGTATCCTTGCCCAAAGTAGCCGTTGGACCTTTACGGCTACGCGTTGCGTACGCGTAGTATTGACAACTAGCCGTTGTCCAACGATTATGTAGTCAAAACATTAGTATAAGTATTATGCATTCGACCAAATTGTTACATAATCAATCCATAAAAACTCACCGCCAATGTTGATTCGTAAGAAAATCTTATTTGAAGATGAATCCCGACGATGGAGAAGAGGAGTTTCGCGTCGACGATGGAGATGACGGTGTTGATCTCGGTGGTGGTGAAGATGATGTGGAGGGTGATGAGCGTTTGTTCAATCCTGCGATGCTTAACAACTATGATCCGTATTCGGTTGTTGAGGTTAGAATTCCCAATTCGTTTGTTTTAACGTAGTTTAGTGTTATACTATGTTTTAGTTAGTGTAATGTTATATGCTTTAGTTATTAGAAGTTAGTTGTGATAGTTTAGTGTTAAGTGAAGTAATTTGAACAATGTTAGAACATATGATATAGTCGTACTAGATGAAAATTTTCGAATAATTATTGCAGGCTCCCGTTATTCCCGATGATTATGACTATACTAGTTTGTTTGTGGACTATCGAATATGGACGGATTTGGATTCGTTACTTGCGTGGGTTCTTGAGAAAGCCGGAATTAGAAATATGGTTCTCATCAAACTAAAGTCCTACAAGTCGGAAGATCATCGGGTTGGAAAGGTGATAATTGTGTGTGAGAATTATGGAGTCTACAAGAGTGAGGCGAAGTGTTTGAGGAAACTATGCAAGACGAAGAAGTCCGATTGTAAGGTTCGGTTACTCGTTGAAGAAGTGCAAAGGGGTCTTTGGGGCGTGAGGCATGTCCACGGAATTCACAACCATCCTCTTTCGCAGAAGTTGGTAGGTCATGCATTTGCTGAACCGTTGATGAAGGCACAAATGAAAGGGGTCGCCATCTACACCGAGGCGGGAATGCCTCCGAGGGAAATTGTTCGCTTGCTAAAGAGTGATTTTGAGGATCCCGATAAGATGGTCACTTCTAGGAAGCATGTTTTCAACGCTCGGAATATATTATGGTTGGAAGCGATGGGAGATCGAACGGTAATCCAAGAAGCGTTGAAATTCTTGAAAAAGAAGGATTACTTGCGGGATATTAGGATGGAAACCATTGAAGGAGGAGAGGGAGTGAGCGACTTATTCCTAGTGCACCGTGAGTCGAAATGTTAGGTTGTCATGCTTCCATACGTCGTCATCATGAATGCCACATACAAGACAAACATGTTATTAGTTAATTAATTTATTTTTTTTATATTAAACTCTGTTTTCAATTACAAAAACTCATACAATATATTTTGAAGGTATAACATGCCGTTGTTGGAGATCGTCGGATTGACTAACACACAACAGACTTTTCTCGTTGTGTTCGTGTTCATGAAACGGCAGACGACAGCTCATTAGAGTGGGCTTTGGAACGCATTGCCATGCTATTCAATGGAAAGAAGCCGGAAGTGATAGTGACGGACCATGAATTAGGCCTCATAAAAGCAATGCCTAGAGTCTTCGCAGATACCAAGCATATTCTGTGTGAGTGGCACGGGTTCAGAAACATCGAATCAAATAGTTGGTGGAAGTCACATTCTCCATCCATTCAAGCAAAATTCATGAGGGATTGTCATGAGTTGTTTGACTCGACTACTATTGCGGCTTATGAGGCGAGGCTCGTGCATATGTGAGATAGTTGGAGGGACAAGTATCATTTGATGAAGTACCTCGAGATGACATGGTTGGACAAATACAAGGAAGCTATTGTCCGTTGTTGGACCGATCACTACCTCCAACTCGGCTCAAGGATGACGGGAAGGCTAGACAATTAGTCATTACATCTTTTATCGTTAAGTTTACTATTAATGATCTATTCTATAAGCTTAAATGATGTTCTAATCTTAGGGCCGAGGGTGCTCATTCGATGTTGAAGAGAACTAATAAGTCAACTCGTTGTGGATTTGATACTCTCATCAAGGGCATCCATAGAATGATTGGAGACCAGATTGACGAGATTCAGGGTAGCATAGAGAAGTCGCGTACTCAGACTATCGTAAGCATCCAAGAAGACCCAATGTTTACATTTCTTATCCGAAAGGTGTCGAACAACTGCATGAAGTACTTGATCGAGAATTGCTAATTGGCGCGCCAAGAGACATTTGAAACTACATGTGACGACTAGTATTGGAGGCAATCGTACTGATAGCATGAAGTATAGTCTATATTTTGGGACCTGCTTAGACGTTTTATCTTCAATCATCTGCATGTTTGGATGTATATTATGTGATTATATCGTCGTTTCATCTACCTTTGCGGGAATCGAGGTCTACACCAAGTTTCGTTGTAATCGTAGGTAAAATGGCACGTTTTGCATAAAAATTGAGCTAAAGGAGCTAAGGAGTCAGTGGAGCTACATTCAGGAGCTTAAGGAAGAATCCAAGAAGCATGGAAATGGATTAGAGATTTACTTTGGACCAGATTTAAGAGATTTCACATTCAGTTTAGAGCCACATCGGTCAGCTACAGTACCATCTCGACCGAGGTGATCCAGAGGAGCGTCCCGACCGAGGCGAACACCTTGGACGTGACGAGATATATTTTATTCTTGGCCGAGATCTTTTACTTTTGGAAGGAGAGATCTTATATTTTTTGGTTGGATTTCTGGAAGAAAGATCATATATTTTAGGAGTTTATTTATGAGAGATAGATATATTTTATTAAAAAGATATCTTTTCAAAATATCTTATCTTTGGGAGGTAATTTTCCTATAACAAGGGTTGGATTTTCTACAAATCCAACATCCGCTAACGGCAAGAGGCCGTATACAGCAGTTAGGAGGGATTTTCGGAGGTTGAAGGAAGGAAGTTGATAGCTTTTATAGCTTTTGTGAAGGGTTTTGTAAGACTTTCTTAGATTCCCTTCTTGTTGATTTGTCTTTTTGGGTTGTGACCCAAGGAACGCTTGTTTGTTTGATAATTGATTCAGTTATTAAAGCCTTGTTCTTAAGGTTTTTGTGTTCAATTATTCATTCTCTTCCCATATATTTGATTATTGCTTTCATGATGATGAGTGACTAATTTCTTTATGTGATTCTAGGGTGATTGGCTGAAGGTTGTGGGAAAAACAATGATAGAATAATCTCAAATTCCAGTAGGACCCTGAAAGCTCGAGTCTTTATCCTTAACCCCAGAGTATCTCGCTCAGTCGATGAACATCTCGGCCGGGGTGGAATTTGTCTAACCGAGGTGACCTTTCTAATCCAACACTCAGAGTTAAGTGTTAGAGTTTGCCAAATCCTATTCTTATTACACCTTTCCTGGTTTAATGCAAGCTTAGGATGAGACTTACACGGTAATTCCTTTGTTTGTTTACCCAAGATCATAAGTGTAGGTAATAAAGGTTTATCCTTTTTTGGGGTTTGAGTGTGCTTTCATTCCATCTTTGTGAGTTAGCCTGAGACTTACCCGGTAAAGGTTGATTCTATTCCCTTAGGCGGTGTGTTGGTTTGAGGTTATAGTTCCTTTCTTTAATTCCTTGAGACTTACCCGGTAATAGGAGTTACGGTTTGGGATTAGTGAGTAGTGAGACTTACCCGGTGATCTATTCCACTTTAGTAACACCTTCCCTTGCAAAAATCTCAGCTTTGTCCGCTTTATCTTTAGATCTTGAGTTGGAACCACAACTGGATGCTTTAATCCCTAGAATTGCATATTCCTTTAATTGACTTTTTATCATATTTGATTGTTTTAATCACTTTTGTGGTTAGTAGTTACATAGACTACCTATACTTGCTTAGGTTTCACCTAAGTCCCTGAGATCGACAACCCGGAATTTCTTGCTTTTACTACGATTGACCCGTACACTGCGGGTTCGCATCCTTGTATTAGGCATACATCTAGGGTTATAAATTTAAAGCTTGCACACACCGTTTGGAGCGAACAAGTTTTTGGCGCCGTTGCCGGGGACTTGGTCTAGACCGAGCCGGTTGCGGTTGGCTTTCGGGCCGCTTGCCCCTGTTTCTACTAACCACTCTACTTGAGTGACTTTCGCAGGTTCTTTTTCTTAGGCTTATGCGAAGAACCCGCGCTGGGAAGGAAATCGTTCCTTACGATCCCGAACCAGAAAAGACATACAAAAGACGCTTTAAAGAAGCAAAGATGGCCAATCAAGAGAATCGCGATCTTGAGGCCGAATTGAAGGAGGCATTGAAACAACTACGCCTCAACAAAGAAGAATTACGACTGGAAAAAGAAGAAACTCGCGCAAGAACAGAAGCGATCGAAGCAGATATGGTGACTTTACGGGACCAATATCTACCTCGACCAGCTCCAGCTCCTCGACCGAGGCAGGACCCAGCTCCAGCTGCCCCGGCCGAGATACTTCCACCTCGGATGCTAGTCCGAGATACTCTTTTTGCAGGTATTCCACAGACCCTAGGGCAGAGGATGGACCCCAACCAGCAACTGAGGCGTCTAGGAGTCAACGTAGGAGATCCAGCGGACCATGATTATGAGCTTCGACCGCAAGTTCTCTCCATGATTCGCCAATGCCAGTTTGGAGGGTTAGAGAGGGAATCTCCGCATCAACATCTACAGAACTATGAGATCTTGATGGAGACCTTGAGACCTTCAAGGCTGGAAAACAACAATTACAAGCTAAGGCCTTTCTACTTCTCTTTGAAAGATAGAGCGCTTGGTATCAATCTCTTCCTCTAGGAAAAATCAATACTTGGGAGTAGATGACGACGGAGTTCTTAACTAAATTCTTTCCCCCCTCTAAAACCGCTGAAATGAGAGGGAAAATTAATGCATTCATCATGAAGGACAAAAAGAGTTTGCCCAAGTCATGGGAGAGATTTAAAGACATTATTTTGGATTGCCCACATCATGGGATTCCAAAGATAGAGTTGTTGGAGATACACTTCAAGGGACTGGACTGCAACACCCAGTTCAACCTTCAACTACTATCCGCAGACACGTTCATGGACATGCCAATTAACGAAGCTTGGAAGTTCATAGAGAAGCAAGCTTTGAACATGGAGAAGTACTCCCACCAAGGAGCTGAAGGTGGAGTTAAAAGAGTTAACTTTCAAGAATCTCACCCAAACAATGATCAACTCACCTCTTTGAAGAATGATATGAAGCAATTGAAAGACTTTTTGGTTGCTCAAACCAAGAAAGAAGATGAAGGATATCAAGGTTCGAGGAACAACAATGGATACCGGAACAACAACGGTTCCCGGAACAACAACTACAACAACAATAGAGGATCCAACAATAATAATTGGAGGGCAAACAACCAAAATTCGGGTAACCCTTACTCTAACTCCAATTGGAACGACTCCTCTAATCCTTTCCTCTCTTTTTCTTCTTCTTCTACTCCATTGAAGAGCCTAGAGCAAGGATCAAGTTCGTCCCAGCCAGAAAAGAAAGATGCGGTGTTGGAGGCCATCTTGATCAAGCTCAACTCTATGGAGACGTCCATGACTTCATTTTCGAAGGCACAAAAAGCCTTAGAACAACAATTCTTTAACAAGGCAAATGAAGCGCCAAGAGATCCAGTAAAGCTTCCAGCAAGAACGGAAAGCAACCCTAAAGGACTAATCATGGCAATAACGACGAGAAGTGGACTGAAGACTGTAGATCCAGTGCCTCGGTCGATGCCAGTACAGACGAAGACCACCTCGGTCCAGACACAGTCGAAGAACACTTCGGCCGAGGTGCCAACCGAGGTGGAGCCACAGAAAGCGGAGGAGAAATCTGAAGTTTATGTTCCACCTTCTGCATATAAACCACCACTTCCATTCCCCCAGTCAAGGGCCAGAGCACATCTAGACAAGCATTTTGGTAAGTTCCTTGACTTGATGAATAAACTACACATTAATATCCCTTTCCTTGATGCTATTCTAGGGATGCCCGCCTATGGGAAGTTCTTGAAAGAAATTCTATCAAGGAAGAGGAAGTTGGAAGACTTTAGTGAAGTAAGGATGACATCTAAATCCTCGGAGCTCATTCAAATCATGAAGGAGAAGATGCCACCCAAGTTGAGAGATCCCGACTCATTTTGCATTCCCATTCAAGTTGGGGATGTCACTTGTGAAGCATTGTGTGATCTAGGAGCCAGCGTGAGCATCATCCCGCTGGAGCTATGTGTTAGGATCGGACTTGGAGAGCCCAAGCCGGTGAAGATATGGTTATACATGGCGGACTGCTCCATCACTCATCCCGTAGGCATTTTGGAAGACGTTCCGGTCAAGTTAGGTAACTTCTATTTACCTATAGACTTTGTTGTACTTGACATTCCCGCAGATTATCCCGTTCCTATCATTATCGGAAGGCCGTTTCTAGCAACTTCGGGTTGCAATGTGGATTGTAAGAACGCCAAGTTAAAATTCAACATTGGCGGAGATGAAGTGGAATTTACATTGCTTGCGGCAATAAAGAGAGAGCAGCTAGGAGATGATATCTTCAACATCTATGATGAAGAAGAATCAAGAGAATTGGTGAGCTCTATCCTTATTAAAGATCCACTTGAAAAAGTTATTAGTTTTAGCTTAATGGAGGAAGGTATAGATGTTTCTTGTGACACAGATATACGAAACTTAAAGGCGCTGAAAGAAGATCCAGGAGCTAAATTTGAGAAACTAATCCAGGAGAAGAAGATATCCAGTTTCGGTCCCAGTTGCAGTACCTCGACCGAGGCACCTTCTGAACCAAGTGAGGTGTTCTTGACTGAAGAATATCTCGGTCACCCTCTCTGGACCTCGACCGAGGTCGAAAGCGAGATGATGTCAACTGAGAATAACAAACTTCTTACTCCCTTTTCTGACATTCATCCTCAGTTGGTCAAACACTCTCTCCACCAAATTTCTGATAATAAAGGACCTTGGTATGCTGACATTGTTAATTATCTTGTTTGCCAGGAAATACCACCCGGATTGACGTATGCTCAAAGGAAGAAATTCTTCAAGGATGTACGCCATTACTACTGGGATGAACCGCTGCTATTCAAGAGAGGTCCGGATGGGATGCTTCGAAGATGCATTCCGGAAGATGAAGTTACTAGTGTTATACGGCATTGTCACTCGCTTCCTTGTGGAGGGCATGCTAGCGCTCACAAGACGTGCGCCAAGGTATTACGTTCCGGTTTCTTTTGGCCTACATTATTTAAGGATGTGCAATCGTTTGTTGTCTCTTGTGATGCATGCCAAAGAACAGGGAATTTATCTAGGAGGAACGAGATGCCACTCAATAACATACAAGAGGTTGAGATCTTTGATGTATGGGGAGTAGATTTCATGGGACCTTTCCCGTCATCCGGAGGAAACCTCTACATTCTCCTAGCTGTCGACTACGTCTCTAGATGGGTTGAAGCCATTGCCTCTCCCACTAATGATGCCATGGTGGTTGTGAAGTTCTTTAACAGGACTATCTTTCCACGTTTTGGGACTCCACGCATCATCATCAGCAATGGAGGGACACATTTCATCAACCGGAAGTTCAAAGCACTTCTATCGAAGTATGGGGTAACCCACAAGGTAGCAACCCCTTATCACCCTCAAACTAGTGGACAGGTCGAGATCTCAAATAGAGAAATTAAAGCGATCTTGGAGAAGACCGTCTTTAGGACGAGGAAGGATTGGTCCACGAAGTTGGACGACGCTCTTTGGGCTTACAGGACCGCATTCAAGACTCCCATTGGTACCACCCCTTATAATTTGGTATATGGGAAGTCTTGTCATTTGCCCGTTGAGTTAGAACACAAGACATATTGAGCAATCAAATGGTTGAACTTCGACATCAAGGAAGCCGGTGAGAAGCGGCTATTGGATATCAATGAGCTGGAGGAGCTGCGTTTGAATGCTTATGAGAATGCCAAGATCTATAAAGAAAGGACGAAGAAATGGCATGACAAGCGTATCATTCCTAAGGAGCTCAAAGAAGGAGACTTAGTTCTACTCTTTAACTCCCGCCTCCGCCTCTTTCCAGATAAGTTGAAATCTAGATGGACAGGACCTTATGTTGTGAAACATGTTTTCCCTTATGGTGCAGTTGAGATTTGGGGAGAAACAAGTGGAAGCTTCAAGGTCAATGGTCATAGACTTAAGAAATACAAATCGAAAGTCCCGGTTGAGGAGGTTGCACCACTATACCTTGTTTAGGGATACCGTATGGTTCAGCTAGCGACCTTAAATCAAGCGCTTCTTGGGAGGCAACCCAAGGTATTGCTTTCTTTTCCCTTTTTTCTAGTCTAGCTTTAGATAGTTTGCTTTTGCTTTGCTTTGCTTTGCTTTGTTTTTGACATCCTAGACAGACAATAGGTGACATCTAAGGAAAGAATACAACCCAGGAGAAACACTGGATGGACAGATGTTCGAGAATTTGAGAAGACGGAGTTTGACTGAGACACATCTCGGTTGTTGTCACAACACCTCGACCGAGATGATTCTTGAGCAACCGAGGCGACTAGGGTTACTGAAGATGCACCTCGGTCCGTACCACCTCGGTCCAGTCGAGACCATCTCGACCGAGCTGACAATAGTTCCAAAAAAGGGTATAAAAGGAAGATTGATTTCTCTCTCTTCCCTCTATCTCCCTCTCGACCGAAACGCCCAATTCGCCTCGCTCTTCGATTTTCGCTCGTTTTCGACGATTCTCGCTTCCAAACTGCAAGGAAAGGGTAGAGGATCGATTTGCAAGCAACAATCTGCAGTAAAAACGCACCGAATCGACCAAATCTGCGGTAAATTCGAAAAAACCCTAACTCCCTCTTCTTCTACTGATTTCATTCGATTTGGGCTTTGATTGCCCTTGCATTGTTCTGGAAAAGGATTAAGTATCCCATAGGAACCATTGGTAGTGATATTTGGGGAAAAGAACTGGATTTTTAAGAGTAACGACCGCACAACACTTTGCCTCGGTCCAGTCGGCCTGTGCCTCGGCCGAGGTGTTCTTGAGATTTGTCAGAGTGACCGAGGTGGTCTGACAGTGAGATAAAAAGATGAGTTCTGACAGGCAGCTGATTTTGAGAGATAGATCCTCTCCTTCTCCTTCTTCTTCACGCCGCTCCATACTGGTGATCCATGAGCGTCACCAGGTAGACTATGATCGCATAGTGGCGCGTCTAGTGGTTGCACCCCGGTTTCTGGACATTTCTGCATTTGACTGCCTCCATGTGGATGATGATCTGAGGCGGATGATATCTATGGTGGGGCTAGAGAAGTTTACTGAGATTAGAGCTCCAGCCTATCTTGAGACGACCTTGAAGTTTGTTAGCTCCGTCACTTATTTGCCTACAGAGCGCGCCATCAAGTACCGGTTGGTGAACCGGAACTATCTAGTTCCTATGGACCACTGAAGGGACATCTTTGGCTTCCCGGCCCCCACAGTTGCTGATTTTCCTTCTCGAGCTGTAGCTCGAGAGTTTTGGGGACAGATAGCTCATGTAGTTGTGCATGTTGACAGGTGGAGACCTGGAGACTCTAGGGAGTGGATTATCTTCCACCTAGCTTTTAGACTTGCTCACCGGATTTTTAGCGAGACTCTTCTGGCGCGTATTGAGACACCCCAGAAGATTACACAGGGTGAGCTGCTGAGTCTTTAGTGCATGGTTACCGGAGGAGTTCCGGATTTTGGAGTGATGCTGGCAGAGGATTTGCACAAGATCAAGGTGAAGGCGAAGGGAGACATCTGCTACGGAGGTATAGTGACTCACATTGCGAGTTACATGGACCTTGATTTGAGTGCATGTACTATGGTGGCGGCTGCCAAGCCGCTCGGGCTGCAGGAGATGATCACTAGGATGATACTAGTTCCTCGCGGACTTACTACGCCATATGTGGCGATGCCCTGGGAGCAGACTGCACCTCAGGGTATTAGGTGGTCAGCTCAGTTCTCTATTTATGACCCGCGTTACTGGCAGACCGCATGGATTCCGCTTATGGAGGATGCCAGAGATGCAACAACTCAGGGACAGGATGAGGATGATGAGGCTGAGGAGCAGGAGGATGAGGATGGCGGTGCTGCCATGAAACAGGTACGGATACAGCTGGGAGTAGTGTGCCGGTCGTCGATCTAGACAACGACGAGATAGAGGAGGAGCCAGCTGCAGCACCAGCACGTCCAGCCAGGCGTAGGGTACGCAGACAGAGGGATCCAGTCGCTCACCGCCGGATCGATGATCTGATGGACCAGGTGATAGATTCCTACGCCGCCTTATCCCTGGACATTAGAGAGATGCAGGAGAGACTGCACTACCAGCACACGATGGTTGAGATTCAGTTTCAGCATATCATGGGTGTTACGCTCAGGATGTGATATGCAATGGGTTTTAAATTTATATTCTCGTTATATTTATCCTAACTCCTAGCGAACCCGCAGTGTACGGGTCGTTTGTAGTAGGGATAGTATTCCGAGGTCGAACACAAAGACTAAGGTGAGATTGATTCGATTTATGATCAAGTTTAGTAAAGACCTAGGTTAAGAAAAGAGAAGGGAATAATGAAAATCTCAATGTTTTTGGTTGGGTTTTTGGTGATCAATCAAGGATCACTAAGCATGCAAAAATAAACGAATCAACTATGCTAACAAATCAACACAAACAAACAAGCTAAAACGAGATATAGATCAAGGAAAGAGAAGCGGATTCTAAGGGTTGGAAAGTCCGGTTATGGCATAAGACTCAAGCTATCTAATCATTCCTTGGATTAACTATGATATGTTGGGAGTAAGCATTTCTAGATTGGGATCAATTACCGGGTAGGTCTCATGGTCCACTAGTCCATTCCTAAGGTCTCATCACCGGGTAAGTCTCTAAGAACCTAAGGGACGGAATTCTACACAAACCGGATTGTCACCTAGAGATCTAACCTATCCTTACCGGGTAAGTCTCGAAAGGGTTAGTCCTAAGCAACTATCCTAGCACACTTAGTCCAATGGCGGCTTATGAGGCTCACTACTACCTAGGGTTTGTCATCTTCAAAATCTAAGGGTAAGAATCACCGGGTAGGTCTCTTCTAACACTTAGTTGCTAACACTAGGTCACCCTAGGGTAGATTTAACTCAAAAAATTCTAGGATTTCAACACTCTAACTAACTAAAACTAGATCCATCGAACCAGGGAAGATCACAGGTTGTTGTACCAAGTCCTCGGTCGTGGTTTGGCAAGAACAAACCGTGGATCCTAACAGAGGCTACGTTCAAGCACACAAGTCATCCAAGGGCTAATCTAAGTCCATCTTATCATAGTCCTAGCCATAACCTTTCCTTCCTTACCCTAAAATCACATCTATTTAGCCTACAACATGCATCATAGCAATCAAAATCATCAAACATAAAATCATGGCTTCCATTTGCAAGATAATGAAGAGAAAGAGATGAACAAGTAAAGTAAACAAAACTAAGCTGAAAAATGGAATTAGAATGACTCACAACCCTTCTTAAAGAAGGTTTAAATGGTTCATACAACTCTAGAAACCGATTCCGAAATTCTTCACTACAAAGCTATCAAAATCTATCAATGGTGTGTTCTTCTTCTTCTCCAATGAAGCTCTTCCTCCAATGGTAGCTTCCTTCTACCTCCTTCTTCCAAGAATCTTCTTGTTGAAAGAATATTTTGATTGGATGATAGTGGATAATGGAGAGCTGCTCCAAGGTGCTTCTCTCAGCCAATGCAGGACCACTTTTATACTACAACTTTGCAAGAGCTGGCCAAGAGATCGTGGCACAGCTGTCACGAAAACCTGGCAAAATCCATGGGTAGAATCACGGCCGTGGAGTGTCAGTGAACCGTGATTTTGTGCTTCAGCTTTGCCTTTGATCATTAAGCTTCGATTTGGTGCATGGCTTGTGTTGGCAAGGTTCCATGAGTCCTCCCTAGCCTTTAGCTTGCATCCTAATGAGTCCGAGGGTGTGTCATCTTGATGAACGATCCTCAAACGTATCGTTTTAGCTCCTAAATCTCCCAAAATACCTACAAAGCAATGCACAAGTCCGTGTAGACGTCTATCTCGACATAATACGTGAATTGAGTGCAAACGTCGTGAACTAGTGCTAAACCATGCATGAATGAGCGAGAAATCTATCTAAATGATTACCTAAACCTAAGTCATAAATCGTGTTATCAATGGGCTATCCTTTCGACTCATCTCAGTACCCGTACGTGCCACCACCACCACCACCGGATCAGGACTAGAGGATTAGAGCTTGTAGGACTTTCTTTATTTATTTATTATGCAGCTCAGCTTTATCCGGTGAGTACTTTGTTTCTTTAGACTTATTTTGACCCATTGGGACAATGTGTCCCAAGTATGGGGTATTTGGATGTATGATTTGACTTATGTGGATGTTTGTATGACTTAACTCGGATATTTATGATTTTCTATATGCTCTATGTGTTTATTTGAGATTACATGCATGCATACAGGTTATTTGATTGAGAAAAACGTCAAAAACTGGTTTGAAAATTTTTTTTATTGACCTCGACCGAAGTGACTCTGACCAATCGAGGTACAGTACCTCGGTTGACTTAGAACATCTCGACCGAGGTGGTTTAACTGGAACAGTTTTCGAAACGATTTTTGTGCTTCTTATCTGGATATGACCTCAGTGATGATTTTGTTTGCTGACTGGTTTTGAAATCTTTATATGTTTGAAAGGTTTTATGATATGTTTAAGTTGCTAAATGCTTTATTTGAAATTTTTGGCATGTTTAATACTTTGTTTTTATCCAAATTATGTTGAATTTGAAGGTTGACACCACATGATGAGTTCTCTCACTCTCTTCCTGGAAAGACCAAGGCAATTCATTCTCTTCTCTTCTTCTTCTTCTTCTTGATCATGCTTAGCCCCTCATATACATATTTGCCTCCCTTTACCTATCCGGGAATTTGGAAGCAAGCAAGTGAATAGCAAGTGAAAGAAAAAGTTGAGATATTGGCTGAAAGTTAGAAAGAAACAAAAAGGTTTGGGGAAGTCAATCATGATGATGAGTAACTCGGCACCATTCACATAGCCGGGTGTTTGTGTCTTGCCAAAGTCGGATTGAGCGATATTCCTAACGGGTCATGGTATGTGCATAAAGGGTTTGAGGCATCTCGAGAAATTGATGATTGCTGATTTCCTAGGCTTCGGTTATTGTGCACCTCTGTCCATGCATCCCAAAAAGTAAAGTAAAAAGTAAATAAGCAAAGCTTATTGGTGGAAGATGTTGAAATTCAAAGGAAGTGAAGTAAAGATCCTTTTCCCGGATTCTAGCACCACATTTCCTATATACACCCCACCCTCACACGTTTCTTGACCTTCTCTTGAAAAGTCCTTAAGACCTCGAGCTTGTTGATTGACTTGGTGGTTTAAACTGGATTATACATGATTAATTTCGATAATTATGATTTATTATGCATTCTATGATTTTATGCAAAGATGAACAACTTTCTTATATTTATAAAATGTTTTAAGCATATTTTGATTTTAAATTCCATGAAGCATTTTCTTAGAGTGATCTATGAGTGGAGCACACCACTAAAATGTTTTGAAATACTTTTCATTGATCTTTATGACTTATAATCCATTCTATCTTGTATCTAAGATTTGGAACTTGCTTGGGGACAAGAAATGACTAAGTATGGGGTATTTTGATAGCATGAATTATAGTCTATATTTTGGGACCTGTTTAGACGTTTTATCTTCAATAATCTGCATGTTTGGATGTATATTATGTGATTATATCGTCGTTTCATCTACCTTTGTGGGAATTGAGGTCTACACCAAGTTTCGCTGTAATCGTAGGTAAAATGGCACGTTTTGCATCAAAATGGAGCTAAAGGAGCTAAGGAGTCATTGGAGCTACATTCAGGAGCTTAAGGAAGAATCCAGGAAGCATGAAAATGGATTAGAGATTTACTTTGGACCAGATTTAAGAGATCTCACATTCAGTTTAGAGCCACCTTGGTCAGCTATAGTACCATCTCGACCGAGGTGATCCAGGGGAGCGTCCCGACCGAGGCGAACACCTTGGACGCCGCGAGATATATTTTATTCTTGGCTGAGATCTTTTACTTTTGGAAGGAGAGATCTTATATTTTTAGGCTGATTTCTGGAAGGAAGATCATATATTTTAGGAGTTTATTTATGAGAGATAGATATATTTTATTAGGAAGATATCTTTTCAAAATATCTTATCTTTGGGAGGTAATTTTCCTATAAAAAGGGTTGGATTTTCCACAAATCCAACATCCACTAACGGAAAGAGGCCACATACAGCAGTTAGGAGGGATTTTCTGAGGTTGAAGGAAGAAAGTTGATAGCTTTTATAGCTTTTGTGAAGGGTTTTGTAAGACTTTCTTAGATTCCCTTCTTGTTGATTTGTCTTATTGGGTTGTGACCCAAGGAACGCTTGTTTGTTTGATAATTGATTCAGTTATTGAAGCCTTGTTCTTAAGGTTTTTGTGTTCAATTATTCATTCTCTTCCCATATATTTGATTATTGCTTTCATGATGATGAGTGGCTAATTTCTTTATGTGATTCTAGGGTGATTGGCTGAAGGTTGTGGGAAAAACAATGATAGAATAATCTTAAATTCCAGTAGGACCCTGAAAGTCGAGTCTTTATCCTTAACCCTAGAGTATCTCGCTCAGTCGATGAACATCTCGGCCGGGGTGGAATTCGTCTGACCGAGGTGACCTTTCTAATCCAAAACTGAGAGTTATGTGTTAGAGTTTGCCAAATCCTATTCTTATTACACCTTTCCTGGTTCAATGCAAGCTTAGGATGAGACTTACCCGGTAATTCCTTTGTTTGTTTACCCAAGATCATAAGTGTAGGTAATAAAGGTTTATCCTTTTTTGGGGTTTGAGTGTGCTTTCATTCCATCTTTGTGAGTTAGCCTGAGACTTACCCGGTAAAGGTTGATTCTATTCCCTTAGGTGGTGTGTTGGTTTGAGGTTATAGTTCCTTTCCTTAATTCCTTGAGACTTACCCGGTAATAGGAGTTACGGTTTGGGATTAGTGAGTAGTGAGACTTACCCGGTGATCTATTCCACTTTAGTAACACCTTCCCTTGCAAAAATCTCAGATTTGTCCGCTTTATCTTTAGATCTTGAGTTGGAACCACAACTAGATGCTTTAATCCCTAGAATTGCATATTCCTTTAATTGACTTTTATCATCTTTGATTGTTTTAATCACTTTTGTGGTTAGTAGTTACATAGACTACGTATACTTTCTTAGGTTTCACCTAAGTCCTGAGATCGACACCCCGGAATTTCTTGCTTTTACTACGATTGACCCGTACACTGCGGGTTCACATCCTTGTTTTAGGCATACATCTAGGGTTATAAACTTAAAGCTTGCACAGACCGTTTGGAGCGAACACGTACGTGATCCCTTACATGCATGAGTTTGCAGCGGCCCTCTGGGAGAACAGGCCTATGTTTTTTACTATAGTACATCCCTTCAAGAGGCAGGTAGTGTGACATGAAGTCACCGACGAAGTGGAAGAACCCGAGCCTATCCCTATGTCGATGGGAGATATTACTTTGACATCTGAAGAACCGTTAGGTGAATATAAAGGATAAAGATACTCTAGAAGAGGGGTTGAATAGATTATGAGAACTTTTCACACAAACCTATCTCAAGGCTTTGAAACTGATTTCAAAGGCCTTGATGTCGATCCGAGCTCTTTGTGGTACAACTTGATTTCAAGGGCTTTGAAACTACTTTCAAGGACTAGGGATGGCAATGGATCGGGTGGTGGGTGGATGACCCTATCCTCCACCCGACCCGCGAGAATATCATCCACCCCACCCGACCCGCCACCCGCCAAACCCACCACCCGCATCCGATCCACCCGCATCCAACGGATGAAGCGGGTGGATTGGGTGATATTCGGGTGTTCTACGCATTTTCTTTAAATCGATATTAAACTAGGATTCGAATGCGAAAAAATAATAATAATAAAAATACATTCAATCCGAAAAAGTCTTAACCATAAAAAATATGATAAATATAAAGTCAACACAAATCATACAAGTGGAAATATTAAAAGAAGTGCTATAAGTTTAAGTTCTTGAAAAATAGAGAAATTTGGCAATACATAACATACAATAAGATCATAATAGGAAGTGAACAAATTTACAAATTTTGCTAAACAATTAGTAAATCACCAATTTATAAATCAAAAGGGAACTAAAGATCACTATACAAGTAAACAATCAATAAACTTATAACGGGTGTAAGTGGGTGAAACGGGTCGGATGGGTGGATGGATGATGCCTCGGGTGATGGGTGGATGAAAGGTCCATCCGAATCCGACCCGATCCATCACCCGCTACATACACCATCCGCTTTCACCCGCTTTATGTCGGTTTTTCACCCTTTTATTATGGATCGGGTTATCGGATGTCCGTCGGGTTCGGATGAAATTGCCATCCCTATCAAGGACCTTGACTTTGCTCTCCTGCAAAACACAGTTAGTCACAATAAAGCAGATAAAGTGCGGAATGTAAAAGATCGACACAAGGGTATGTTTACGAAGTTCGGCTCTAAATAGTATACTCTCCGTCCCAGGGTATAGCCGTAGGATCTAACTATCTATTATCAGCTTCAAAGGGTCCTAGTTACAAACTAGAAGAAATTCCCTTCTTCTCTCACTGTAGCCAATGCTACGATCTAGCTCCAACTCTTCACCTTGCTATAATAGCCTAATTACTTCGCAAAGTAACACACACTCTAGTATAACACTCTTTAGATATACCAATGGAGCTCTTGAGTTTTATCTCTCTCTAGGGGATAAAGCTTTTTGTAAAAGAGAGAAAGAAAAACTTGTTTGATCGAATGAAGATGTTATTGATCGCTTGAAGACTTTTAATGTTTCCGTGTAAGCTTGTGTACCTTGTTCTTCAATCGACATCTTCATTTATAGTCTTCGATGGAGAAGTCTTCTAGCCGTTGGTAAGATGACCGTTGAAGATGATTCTTCTTCTCCATGAAAGCCGCTTCTTGGTTGAGATGAAGTAGATGTTGTAGATCTTCTAAAGTCTTCATCTCCTTAAAGCACGTTGATCTCTCTTGTACGTAATCTTCTCATACTTATTGTGAAGATATCCGAAATCCGTTGAGAGAGGATCTTTGCGCGTTTGGTTGAGGATCTTTGTGAGATCCTGTTTTGAATCCAATCTACTTGGTCGGTTGATATCTTCGTTGAGCATGGCCGCTTAAGATCTCCTCTTGAGCGTATCTTCTTGTTGGGTATATCTCTTTAGAAGATCTTCTTGGTAGATTTTGTTGTCTAGAGTTTCGAAATCCTTCCAGCCATTTTGTTTTCACTTCTGATCCCTTGAAATGGCTGTCAAGGCTGCCATGTTGAACTTCTCTAAACTCTTCGTTAGTCCCTTTGTATCCGAGTTCAAGGCCTTTGGCAATCCTTTGAAATGTGTTTCAAGGCCTTCATACATATTTGACAAAACACCAAAACTAACCAAACAACTATACATACAATTGATAATTTGTTAGTATTAAAAACCACTTCATTTGTGTTTAAGTCTTTCATCATCACCTATACAAATATAATCGGAGTTTTCAATCTCCCCCTTGATGAAAGACAACACAAATATCGTACCTGCATTGTAAAGTTAGCGATGCAAATATGAATATCAAATCAAACTTAAAATGCAGAATGCAGAAATATCAAAAATGTCGGATCATTTATTTCTCCTCCTTTGTCTTTCAACAAGGGAGAAAAATAGTTAAAGCACGGTAGTTTTAAACGATTACAAACCCCAAAAAGAGTATTTCAAAAACCACAATATGACCAAGTTTTTAACACAACAATCCCACAATCATCATCTGCTCAGTCTGAGTCCTCCTCGTAAAACCTCCTTTTTCCCTTAGATGAAGCTTTCTTGTGACTCCAATCATCTATTTCAGCAGCTAAGCGTCTTCTCTTTTCTTCAGCTCGTCATTCCTTAACCATCTCATATTCGAGCACTGGAAGAATAGTTGGCTCAACATGGGTAGGATAAAGAATAAATTTATTCTGTACCCGACGTTTGTAGTTCATTAGAACATTTTCCACTTTTTCTTGAGTGTGTTGAGCTGCATCTTCATTCATAGGTAGAATCCTTCCCATGGTGGTAAGAGTAAGAGCATTCATCGGATACATTTCATTTACCTTAACATTCATGATGGAGTAGGAGTAAAAGATGTTGGAGCTTCTTGGGTTGGTCGAAGATCTTGGGCAGAAGATTTTCATAAGGCAAAGGGATGGCTCACTTAGAGTTAATTGAATGGATCATATGGTTAAGGATGAGATTAGGTACATCAATGTCTAACCCAGACATGATTAGATGAATTAATTTCAAGGATTGATCAGTCAAAAGTTCTCTTGAGTTAGCTCGCGGAATAACACATCGAACCAGAATGATAAACACAATTTTAGCATCTAGGGTTAAGGAAGTATGCGTGAGTTGACGTGAGGTCGAGTTTGGAACCAGAAATTTCTCTAGAACGAGTCGAACACTCTCTGATCGGGAGGGATTTGTAGAAGAGAGATCTGTAGGAATTCCTAAAATCTCACCCAAAACAGTAGAAGTGAGAAGAATTGAGTTACCTTTTACGGATGATTCAAGAGTGATAATTCTTTTGTCCCATTTTGTGACAAGGTTGACATAGAACATTCTTGTGAGCCTTGAGAAAGAAAAATCTCCACGGTTTAAGATTTTCCAGAATGTGGATCTCTTGAGCATATCAATGCAAGGGATCTGAAGGGTTTCAAAAAACGTAGTATCTACCAGATCACACATATAGAGAGACCGATTGTGAAACCCATCAAGCCAAGATCCCGTAGCTTGAAAGTTGATGAACCAAAATGTTGGAAGACCAGTTGTTTGAGAAATTTCCATATCTTCATAAGGTTTCTATTCTTTTGTGGCGGAGGGGATCTGAGTTGATTCCTTTTTGGAAGATGAAGCAGGATGATGAGTAGATTTCTTGCTTCTGGGAGCCATAGATGATATCAAGAGAGAAAATAAGGGTTTTGAAAAGGGTTTTTGTAAAGACGGGAAATGAAAAAGATAGAAGACTTTAGCCTTTTAAAAGGATGAAAACAATTTAAATTTAAACAAGATCTTGAGAAAATCAAGCTCTTAGAAAGTCAATATTGTTTCCAATCAAATCTCAACAACTCTTTTTCACAACTTTGAACCTAAGAATGAGGATTTTGAAATCATTACAAAATATTTTAATAATTAAAATATCTAAAAAATATTATTCCTCAAATAGATTCGTGATATTCGATTTTGCCCTTAAATTTCGTTTCAAGGCCCTTGAATTGAGTTTCAAGGCCCTTGAAAACAAAAGTGGGTTGCATACGAAGGAGAAAATAAAATAATTTACTACTCCTACGTTAATGCTTCCTTGTTTAACACACCAAGCTCTAATCGAAATAAAATTGAATTGATCTTCAGGTAGAGGCTTGGTAAAGATATCTGCAAGCTGCAAGTCAGTTGATATAAAAGAAATCGAAACATCACCTTTTTCAACATGATCACGTATGAAGTGATGCCTTACATCGATATGCTTAGTTCTTGAATGGTGCACATGATTTTTAGTAATCAAAATAGCACTAGTACTATCACATTTTATCGGGATACCTTTCAAATCAAAGCCAAGATCACGAAGTTGTTGAGCTATCCATAGAATTTGTGCACAACAGGCTCCCACAACTATATAATCGGCTTCAGCTGTGGATAATGCGACATAATTTTGCTTCTTGGAGTGTCAACTAATTAGGGATGTCCCTAAGAATTGGCAACATCCATAAGCGCTCTTTCTATCAACCTTATAACCTGCAAAGTCTGCATCTGAATAGCCAACGAGATGAAACGAGCTTTGACATGGGTACCATAACCCTAAATCCTTAGTGCCATTGAGATACTAAAATATCCTTTTCACAGCTATCAAGTGTGACTCTTTAGGATCAGCTTGAAATCTTGCACACATGCATACGCTAAACATAATGTCAGGTCGACTAGAGGTTAGATATAACAAAGAACCGATCATACATAACAAAGAACCGATCATACCATGATACTCCTTTTGTACAACACTTTTGCCATCTTTGTCATGGTCAAGCGAAAGTGTAGAACTCATAGGAGTCTTTGCGACCTTAGATTGATCCATCTTATACTTCTTAAGCAAGTCCTTGCTATACTTGCTTTGATTGAGAAAAATTCCTTTCTTTGCTTGTGTAACTTGAAGTCCAAGAAAGAAATTTAGCTCACCCATTAGGCTCATTTCGAATTACCTGCCCATAATATCTGAAAATTTCTTGCATAGGAAATCATTAGTAGCATTGTTCGCTCCAAAAGGTGTCTGCAAGCTTTAATATTTATACCAAGAATAATTGCAAATAGCGAACCCGTAGTGTACGGATCGATTGTAATAAAAGCAAGAATTCCAAGGTCGAACACAAGGACTATGGTGAAACAAAGAACGGTAATTCAGGTTTTCAAATAACCACAAGCAACGAAGCAAAGCTATCAAAGATGATATAAAAGTCAAATAAAGAGGATGCGGATTCTAGAGATTAAAGCCTCCAGTTGTGGTTCCGACTCAAGATCTCAAAAGATAACGTAGGCAAAGCTAAGGTTTGCAAAGGGAAGGTGTTTCTAAGTTGGGAATAGATCACCGGGTAATTCTCACTACTCACTATCCCAAACTAAAGATCCTCTCACCGGGTAAGTCTCAATGTACTAAGGAAAGGAGCTATAATCACAAACCAACACACCACCCAAGGGGATAGAATTAACCTTTATCGGGTATGTCTCAGGCTAACTCCAAAAGATGGGATGAAGGCACACTCAAGCCCCAATAAAGGATAAACCTTTATTACCTACACTCATGATCTTGGGTATACAAACAAAGGAATCACCGGGTAAGTCTCATCCTAGGCTTGCGTTGAACCAGAAAAGGTATAACAAGGATAGGATTTGGCAAATAGAAACCTCAACTCAGATAAGAATTAGAAAAAGGCTCACCTCGCTCAGTTTATGTACCATCTCGGTCGAGATGTTCCACAACTGACCAAGGTGTTCGTCGGTTAAGGTAAAGGCTCGAGCTTTCAGGGTCCACTGGGTTAAAGGATCATTCTTTCATCGTCTTTCCCACAACTTTCAGCCAATCATCCTAGAATCGCATAAAGAACTTAGCCAACAATCAGCATGATAACAATAATCAAATATATAAGAAAGGAATCAATCTTCAAACAAGAAAACCTTAACACAAAGGTCTCAATAACTCAATCAAACAAACAATCAAACAAACAAATTGCGTTCCTCAATCACAAATCAGAAAAGACAATAAAATCAAACCATCTAAGAAAATCTTACAACTTCCTTCAAACCTTCAACCTTCCTTCAAAACTAACTTTCCTTGGACCTTCCTTCAACTTCCTTCAACTTTCTGATATGGAGAACTGCTGCTCCGAAATAGCCGAATTCTAGAAAATCAGCCCATATATATAGGAGAATTATCTTCCAAAGATAAAAAATTTTAAAAAGATAATTTCCTTAAAATATATCTTCATATCTTCCAAAATATATCATCCAAAAGATATTCTTCCTTCCAGAAATCCATCCAGAAATATGTGATATTCACTTTCCAAAAATAGAAGATCTTAACCAAAAATAAAGATCTTGTGTCCGGTCATCACTTCGCCTCGGTCCAGACGCTCCTGAAGATCACCTCGGCCGAGGTGTGATGACATGAATTATGACCTATATTTAGGCATGTATTTATATAGATATTCCCTTTATTTTGCATGCATTGACATACATTCATGGCATTTATGGTTATATTCACCTACTTTGCGAGAATAGAGGTCTATAGAGAGTTTTATTGCATTTGTAGGTAATTTGGCGAATTATGGAGCGAAATGGCATATTTTATGGATCAAGACTTAAAGCGGGACAAAAAGAAGCATAAAAGGAAGTTAGGACGCTCCAAAGTATTCTCTAATACCGTCTGACGCGGCCCAGAGTATTTTGTGACACCAGCGGGCTCAACTTCTTTTCAGCCCAAAATATTTAGGGTTTTATCCTTAAACCCTAGATTTATCCCTACAAATATCGGATAGCCTTCAACATTGAAGGACGGACTTGGAACCCCGACTTTAGGGAGAAGTTGAAGGAGGGTCGCTTAGGGTTTCATTTTGCCTCCACTTGCAATTCCGCGCTGAGGATTGAGACGAAGGATTGGAGATTCCGGATCGTGGCTTAAGAAAGACACAATATTGAAGATTGTGTACTTCGAGATTTTTATAGGGTTTGCTTTCGGAGACGGATTGACACTCCGTTCTTCGTTGTTCCTTAAGATTGGTGTGAGGATTCTTGTTCTATATTCTACATTCATTAAACACAATACGTTGTTGTTCGGATTTGAGATTGATTGTTTAGTTTTTTTAGAGTTTTCGAGGGTTTACACTTTTTCTCTTCTTAATTTGATATTTGATTCAATGACTATGATTATTAACTAAAACCCTTTCGCAATTCTAAGGTGAAGGGTTGATAGTTGTGTCTTAGATAATGGTAGATCGATCGTAAACAGATTGGACCCTGAGAGTGTGAGAAACCTCGTCGACAGCCTAAACCACGGTCTGTTCTTGAGTTCCACGGCCGTGGTTCTTCAAGATCCAACCGTGATTTCCTCTGTTTTACGACCTTTGTTTTTGCTTTAATCCAAAGTTAAAGATTTGCTTTAACCTAGCCTTGACTTGCCTTTCCTAGGTAGTAGTGAGACTCAACATCCTCTATTTCGGTTTTGAGTATCTTAACCTTAACCGTTTTAGTTTATCTTTGATTCCTTGGGTTTGGGCATGTGTATTTGAGAGTAATTCTTGTCCTTAGATCCTTTCTATACTGCAGCCTCAACAACCTTTATAGAGGGTGTCTTTGGGTGAGTTATATAGGGTTTTGGAACTTCACCGTACTCAACCTTACATTAGTTATACCTTTGCAACCTCAACTCTGTCCTTATATCTATAGAATATCTTGAATCGATTTCCACAATTGAATACTTGGATCTTTAGGATTGTTTTTTTACCAATATATTTGCAAAGCTTATACTTTACTTGCTCGATAATTAGTGAACTGAATTTGATCCCCAAAATCCCTGAGTTCGATACTCTAGAATTCTTGCTTTACTACGCCGATCCGTACACTACGGGTTCGCTTGCTTTAATTTCAGTTTTATAAATTTAAAGCTTATTTGCACGCACACTTTGAGGCGAACAAGGTGGTACTGTAGCTGACCGAGGTGAGTCTCAGTTGAGAGTGAATCTCTCTAATCTGGTCCAAAATCAAATCTTCTAAATCATTTCCATGCTTCATGAGATCTTCTTATAACTCCTCAATGCTCCAGAAAGTAGCTCCAATGACTCCTTAGCTTCCTTAACTCCATTTCGGTCCAAAACGTGCCACTTTCCCTACAATTACAACGAAACTAGGTGTAGACCTCGATTCCTACAAAGGTAGACAAAACAACAATATAATCAAAGAATATACATCCATACATGCGGATTTATGAAGATAAAACGTCCAAACCATTCCCAAAATATAGACAATAATACATGCTATCAAAATACCCCATACTTGTCCCTTGTTTGTCCCGAAGCAAGATCCAAATCTTAGATACAAGATAGAATGGATTATAAGTCAGCAAAGAGATCAATGAAAAACATTCAAAACATTTTGGTGGTGTGCTCCACTCATAGATCACCCTAAGAGAATGATTCATGGCAAATAAAATCAAGACATGATCAAAACATTTTATAAATATAAGAAAGTTGTTCATCTTTGCATAAAATCATTGAATGCATAATAAATCATATTTATCGAAATGAATCATGTATAATCCAGTTTAAACCACCAAGTCAATCAACAAGCTCGAGGTCTCAAAGACTTTCCAAAAGAGGTCAAAAAATGTGTCAGGGTGGGATGTATATAGGGAATGTGGTGCTAGAATCCAAGAAAAGGATCTTACTTCACTTTCTTTAAATCTCAACATCTTCCACCAATAAGCTTTGCTTATTTTCACTTTACTTTTTGGGAACATGGATAGAGGTGCATAATAACCGAAGCCTAGGAGATCAACAATCATCAATTTATCGAGATGCCTCAAACCATTGATGCACATACCATGACCCGTTAGGACTATCGATCAATCTGACTTTGGCAAGACACAAACACCCGGCTATGTGAATGGTGCTGAGTTACTCATCATCAAGATCAACGTCCCCAAACCTAATTGTTTCTTTCTAACACTATCATCCAACATCTCAACTTCACTTCACTTGCTTTTCGTAACTTGCTTCCAAATTCCCGGATAGGTAAAGGGAAGCAAATATGTATATGAGGGGCTAAAGCATAGTCAAGAAGAAGAATAAGAGAGAATGAATTGCCTTAGTCATCCTAGGAAGAATGTGATATAACTCATCATGTGGTGTCAACCTTCAAATCCAACATAATTTTGATAAAATCAAAGTATTAAACATGCTAAAATTTCAAACAAAGCATTTTGCAACTTAAACATATCACAAAACCTTTTGATATGTTTAAGTTGCAACTTAAACATATCATAAAACATTTTGCAACTTAAACATAGCATTTTGCAACTTCACTTACTTTTCGTAACTTGCTTCCAAATTCCCGGATAGGTAAAGGGAAGCAAATATGTATATGAGGGGCTAAAGCATGGTCAAGAAGAAGAATAAGAGAGAATGAATTGCCTTAGTCATCCTAGGAAGAATGTGATATAACTCATCATGTGGTGTCAACCTTCAAATCCAACATAATTTTGATAAAATCAAAGTATTAAACATGCTAAAAATTCAAACAAAGCATTTTGCAACTTAAACATATCATAAAACCTTTTGAGCATATAAAGATTTCAAAACAAATCTACAAACAGAATCATCATCGAGGTCATATCCAGAAAAGAAGCACAAAAACATTTTGAAAAACTTTATGTCAAGAACCATCTCGGTCGAGGTGTTCTGACATCATCCGAGGTATTCAACCTCGATCGAACATGAACGTCTCGGTCGAGCCAAAAAAAAATTTTCAAACTGATTTTTGACGTTTTTCTCAAACGGAAACCTGTAGGTATGCATGCAATGACAAATAAGCATATAAAGCCAAATAAGCAATAATATCCGAAAGAGTCATACAAGCCATAGTAGCACATAAGTCACATAAATACATCCAAATCAAATATAAGTCTAGAATCAGAATACTCACCGGACCTAGCTGAACTGCATAATAAATAAATAAAATCCATGAAGCTCAATCCTCATCAACTAGCGGTGGTGGATGTGGAATGTAGGGATGTTGGGAATGATCGAATGGATAGCCCATCATTTGCTGAAACTGGATCTTTATTATCTGGCGCTGATAATGCTAGCTCTCCTCTATACGATGCATCCATCCATCAGTGTGTCGGCACTCATCAGCAAAGCGCTGGGAAATGTCAACTATCATAGCCGCGTAGGAGTCAATCATCTGATTAGTCAACTCATCAATCCATCGGTGTGCCTCGGGATCTCTACGGTGGCGGGATCTGCTCTGAGGTGGCGGCGGTGGTGGTGTTGCTCTCTCATCCTCTGTCGCCTCGTCATCGAGGTCAACAATGGGAACACTAGGCCCGACGGTGTCAGTACCGGTCACCATGGCAACTCCTCCTTCATCATCATCATCATCATCATCATCATCATCATCATCATCATCATCATCATCATCATCATCATCATCATCATCATCATCATCATCATCATCATCATCATCATCATCATCATCATCATCATCATCATCATCATCATCATCATCATCATCATCATCATCATCATCATCATCATCATCATCATCATCATCATCATCATCATCATCATCATCATCATCATCATCATCATCATCATCATCATCATCATCATCATCATCATCATCATCATCATCATCATCATCATCATCATCATCATCATCATCATCATCATCATCATCATCATCATCATCATCATCATCATCATCATCATCATCATCATCATCATCATCATCATCATCATCATCATCATCATCATCATCATCATCATCATCATCATCATCATCATCATCATCATCATCATCATCATCATCATCATCATCATCATCATCATCATCATCATCATCATCATCATCATCATCATCATCATCATCATCATCATCATCATCATCATCATCATCATCATCATCATCATCATCATCATCATCATCATCATCATCATCATCATCATCATCATCATCATCATCATCATCATCATCATCATCATCATCATCATCGTCAACTGCATCTCCAGCATCCTGCATATATGGGAACCAAGCAGCAGACCAATATTGATGATCAAAAACAGAAAACTGAGATGACCACATAATGTCCTATGGAGCTGTCGTCTCCCATGACATGGCAACGTAGGGCGTGCCAAGGCCACGAGGAACTAGAATGCGTCGGGTGATCATTCTCCTGCAGTCCCAGCGGTTTCGCAGCCGTGACAAGTGTACATCTTGAAGATCTAAACCCATGATGTGGGTCACCATCCCTTCACAACAGATATCGCCCTTCGACTTCCTCTTAATCTTGTGCAAATCATCTGCCAGCATGGTAGCAAAGTCCGACACTCCTCCTATCACCATACAAAACAAACTCAGCAGCTCCCCCTGCCTGATCTTCTGGGGCGTCTCAATACGCGCCAGAAGAGTCTCGCTAAAGATCTGGTGAGCTAGACGGAAAGCAAGGTGAAAAATAATACGCTTCCGGGAATCTTCGGGCCGCCACCTGTCACTATGGTCAGTCATATGGGCAGTCTCGCCCCAAAAACTCCGAGCCACCACTCGAGAAGGAAAATCTATCACTGTCGGTGTAGGGAAGCCGAAAATCTCCCTAAACTGATCCATCGGAACTGCGTAGTTCCTGTTCAGCAGCCGGTACTTGATCCCGTAATGCTCTGGCACATATGTCACAGAACTCACAAACTCCATCGTCGGCTCTAGATAGGTCGGCGCTCTAATAGTAATGAACTCCTCCAAACCAACCATGGAGATCATCTTCCTCAAGTCCTCCGCCACATGGAGGCACTCGAAGGCAGAAATATTAAAGAATCTCGGGGATCAATGGGACGCCCGCAAATCCGGTCATAGTCCTTCTGGTGTCGCTTGTGGATCACCAGAATGGAAAACTGAGAAGCTGAGGAAGGAGAAGACTGGTGTCAACTGTCACGTCTAGGAATAGTGTGCACGCAAAAGCTTTAAATTTATAACTCGTTATATTTCTCCTAACTCCTAGCGAACCCGCAGTGTACGGGACGTTTTGTAGTAGGGATAGTATTCCGAGGTCGAACACAAAGACTGAGGTGAGATTTGAGTCGATTAGTGACTAAGGATAGTGAAGATCTAGGCTAAGAAAAGAGAAAGGAATAAAGAAATGAAAATCTCAATGTTTTTGGTTTGGTATTTATGGTGATCAATCAAAGATCACAAGTCATGCAAAATAAGCAATCAACTAAGCTAATCAAATCAAGTAAACAAGCAACTACGAAATAAGTAATCAAAGAGAGAAAAACGGATTCTAGGGGTTAGAAATTCCGGTTATGGCATAGGACTCAAGCTATCTAATCATTCCTTGGATTAACTATAATATGTTGGGAGTTAGTATTTCTAGATTGGGATCAATCACCGGGTAGGTCTCATGGTCCACTAGTCCGTTCCTAAGGTCTCATTACCGGGTAGGTCTCAAAGAACCTAAGGAATGGAATTCTACACAAACTGGATTGTCACCTAGGGATCTAACCTATCCTCACCGGGTAAGTCTCGGAAGGGCAAGTCCTAAACAACTATCCTAGCACACTTAGTCCAATGGCGGCTTATGAGGCTCACCACTACCTAGAGTTTATCATCTTTGAAATCTAAGAGTAAGAATCACCGGGTAGGTCTCTTCTAATACTTAGTTGCTAACACTAGGTCACCCTAGGATAGATTTAGCTCAACAAACACTAGGGTTTCAACATCTTAACATTCTAGAACTTAGACTCATCAAATCAAACAAATCAGACAAATCACGGGCTGTTCTACACTTCCACGGCCGTGGACTGGCAGGAACAAACCGTGGACTCCAACAGAGGTTTGGTTCATATAGATGAATCATCCAAAGGCAAATCTAAGTCCATCCTACCATAGTCCTAGCCATAACCATCCTTTCCTTACCCTAGAATCGCATCTATTTAGCCTACAACATACATCATCACAATCGAAATCATCAAACATAAAATCATGGCTTCCATTTGCAAGATAATGAAGAGAAAGAGATGAACAAGTGAAGCAATAAAACCAAGATGAAAATGAGATTAGAAAGACTCACAACCCTTCAAAGAAGGTTCAATTGATTCTTACAACCCTAGAAAACGATTCCGATAATCTTCACTACAAAACTTATCAAAGATTAGCAATGGTGTGTTCTTCTCTTCTTCTCCAATGGTAGCTTTTCTCCTCCTCCAATGGTAGCTCCCTTCCAAGCTCCCCTTGAGAGAATCTTCTTGTTGAGAGTATGGTTGAGAGTGTGGATTTTGATTCTGAAAATTGATTCCTTCCCAGCCTTACAGGACCACTTTTTATACACAACTTTGCAAGGGTCGGCCATGAGATCGTGGCACAGCTGTCACAACCATCTGGCAAAAACCACGGTCCATTTCCACGGCCGTGGAAGTGCCAGTGACCGTGGTTTTGGTGCCTCTGCTTGCTTTGGATTATTGAGTCACGATTTGGTGCATGGCTTGCACCAACAAGGTCCCATGGGTCTTCCTTAGCTGCTAGCTTGCATCCTAATGAGTCCGAGGGTGTGTCATCTTGATGAACAATCCTCAAACGTATCGATTAAGCTCCTAAATCTCCCAAAATACCTACAAAGCAATGCAAAAGTCCGTGTAGACGTCTATCTCGACAAAATACGTGAATTGAGTGCAAACGTCGTGAACTAGTGCTAAACCATGCATGAATGAGTGAAAAATCTATCTAAATGAGTGTCTAATCCTAAGTCATAAATCGTGTTATCAAAAATACCCCATACTTAAGGTTTGCTCGTCCCCGAGCAAATTCTCAACTATAGACTAAGAGATGACATGATTTATGCATGCAGAAAAATGGCAAAATCTTTTTGGAGTTGTGCTTCTAATATTGGATCACCTTCGTAGTCATGTTTCATGGCAATGGACGAGCGATCATGCACCAAACAAATGAAGGCACGGAAAGACAATTGTACTTAACTCGAAAGTATGCATGAAATGTAAAAATGAAGAAGTCAAGATGATCAAGAGCATATCCAATCTAGATCACTAAGTCTTACACACATGCAAATAGGTCACAAGGGCTTGTGAAATAAAGGCCAATAAACGTTGTGATTAGGTGGGGATTTTTCTAGGCTATGTGATGCTAATCCGGGAATGGAACTAACTTCACAACTTCACATTTTTATCAACTTCCCACAAGTGTATATTTTCTCCATCTTTTCTTTCTTTTCTTTTTCTTTCACTTATTTTTGAGACAATGGCATTGGTGTACAAAAGCCGAACCCTTGGTGATTAGCCGTCCTTGGGCTTTTTTATTTTTCGAGGTGCATCCACACCGGGCACACATACCAAAGCTCGTTAGGACTATCGGTTTATTTGACTTTGGCAAGGCACAAACACCCGATTATGTGAATGGTGCCGAGTTACTCGTCATTTAAACCAACGTCCCCAAACCTATATTTTTGTCTACACTTTCACAACAAATTCAGCACTTCATTCATAACATTCTTTTATCAACAACTTCACCCCACACTTGCTTTTCACACACTCAACACACTAACATGCTCCTATTCCCGGATGGGTCAAAAGAGGTCAAATTTATATCAATTGAGGTGCTCAAACATCATGATCAAGATGAGAAGTAGAGAAAGATGAATTGCCTCATTCATTCCTAGATGATGTGCAAGAACTAACATGTAATTTCGACTTTCAATACTCAATCCAATCAAGGCAAACATCGTGATCACAATCCATTCATGGGATTCAATATAAGTACTTCAAGTCCACATATGCATTCATCAATTTAACACATAAGGCCATCCGTAGCCAATCCACATGACAAGATTCATCATTAGGGTCATATCCAAGCCTAGAAAGCACAAAATTTTTTAAATTTTCTGATTTTTTGGATTTTTTCGAAATGAGTATATACAATGCAAGACATGTGATAATATTAAACTATCCTAGATGCTAATCATGCAAAGGATTATGCAAACCCCACCCCATACTTAGAGACACATTGTCCCCAATGTGTAAATGAAGTAAAGAAGAGTGAAAGAGGGTTCTCACAATGTAAAAATGGTTTGCTTCGGTATTTGGAATTACTCAAGTAGATTGATGGTGGATGATCCTAATCAACAATGGTAGAGAGCTCTAAATGTTCATCATGGCGTCGGGGTTCGCGCTAGGCACCGCTAGCCGTCCAAATCCCGCGTCCGCTCCACCCAAAATTGATGAGGGATTCATCATCATTCACATGTCATGCAAGGCTTCTAATGCTACCAAGACTCTAGTACACACACAAAGCACACTAAATGCACAAAAACAGAAAAGTCAAAAACAAAGCAAAAACGAAAAGGGAAAGATGTTACCAATGGGTTGCCTCCCATCAAGCGCTTCTTTAAGGTCATTAGCTTGACCAAACTCGGGGGCGTCTCATTCTAGGTGAAGTGGGGCAATCATATCCACCGGAGATCCCGGGATATACTTCTTCAAACGGTGCCCATTCACCTTGATCTCCACAATGCTCCCCTCCTATCTCAATTGCTCCATGGGGGAAGATCTTCTTCACCACATAAGGACCGGTCCACCTCGACTTTAGCTTTCCGGGGAAGAGCCGCAGCCTTGAGTTGAAGAGAAGGACAAGGTCGCCTTCACTCAACTCCTTCGGGATGAGGCGCTTATCATGCCAACGTTTGGTCCTCTCCTTGTAGATCCGGGCGTTTTCATAGGCATCCAACCGGATCTCCTCAAGAGCATTCATGTCTAGCAATCTCTTCTCTCCGGCCTCCTTGAGGTCAAAATTTAGCCACTTAATGGCCCAATATGCTCTATGCTCCATCTCTACCGGAAGGTGGCAAGACTTGTCATAGACTAGCTTGTAAGGAGTGGTGCCAATTGGTGTCTTGAAAGCGGTTCTATATGCCCACAAGGCATCATCGAGCTTCATAGCCCAATCCTTTCTCGTCCTAGAGACCGTCTTTTCAAGAATGCCCTTTATCTCCCGGTTGGAGATCTCCACTTGGCCACTAGTTTGGGGATGGTAAGGTGTTGCCACCTTATGAGTCACCCCATACTTAGCCAAAAGTGCCCCAAAGTTCCTATTAGTGAAGTGCTTCCCTCCATCACTTATGATCACCCTTGGTGTTCCAAACCTAGGGAAGATCACTCAGTTGAAGAACCGCACCACAACCTTGGCATCATTTGTAGGAGAAGCTATTGTCTCTACCCATCTTGAAACGTAGTCAACCGCCAATAGGATGTAGAGGTTGCCACATGAAGAGGGGAATGGTCCCATGAAGTCCACACCCCACACATCAAATATCTCCACCTCTTGTATGTTGTTCAAGGGCATCTCATTCCTCCTTGAGATGTTGCCCGTCCTTTGGCAAGCATCACAAGCTACCACAAAGCTTTGCACATCCTTGAACAAACTTGGCCAAAAGAAACCCGATTGCAACACCTTCGCACATATCTTGTGTGAGCTAGCATGCCCTCCACATGTCAAGGAATGGCAATGGCGGATCACACTCTCCACCTCATCCTCCGGTATGCATCTTCTAAAGACTCCATCCGGCCCTCTTTTGAACAAAAGTGGTTCACTCCAATAGTAGTGCCTCACATCTTTGAAGAACTTCTTCCTTTGGGCATATGACAAACCGGGAGGCACTTCCTCACACACAAGATAGTTCACAATGTCGGCATACCACGGCTCACTTCCTCTAGACACTTGGAACAAGCACTCCTCCACCATTTGCAATTGCTCATCCCGGAATGAGTCATCAATCGGGATGTCATCTCTCTCAAGTTCCAATGGAGGTAGTCTACTAAGGTGGTCCGCCACAGAGTTTTCAGACCCCTTCTTGTCCCGGATTTCCAAATCAAACTCTTGAAGAAGAAGGATCCACCGAATCAACCTAGGCTTGACATCCTTCTTCGTAAGGAGATAACGGATCGCAGCATGATCCGTATACACTATGACCTTCGCTCCAACAAGATATGAGCGGAACTTCTCAAATGCATACACAACCGCTAGCAATTCCTTCTCGGTGGTAGCATAATTGAGTTGGGCATCATCTAGCGTCTTGCTAGCATAATAAATGGCATGTGGCCGCCCATCTTTCTTTTTCCACAAAACAGCCCCAACGGCTACATCCCTTGCATCACACATGATCTCAAACGGTAAACTCCAATCCGGAGGTTGCATGATAGGTGCGGAGATCAAAGCGTTCTTCAACCTACAAAAAGCCTCAAGGCAATCCTTGGAGAAAACAAACTCAACATCTTTCATTAGTAGGTTAGTAAGAAGCTTAGAAATCTTAGAGAAATCTTTAATGAATCTCCGGTAAAAACCGGCATGCCCTAGAAAACTCCTTACCCCCTTCACCGAGGTAGGTGGTGGCAACTTCTCTATCATTTCAATCTTGGCCCTATCAATCTCAATGCCACGGTTGGACACCAAATGTCCCAACACAATACCTTCACTTACCATGAAGTGGCATTTTTCCCAATTTAAGACAAGGTTTGTCTCCTCACATCTCTTAAGCACTAGAGACAAGTTACCTAAGCAATTATCAAAGGAAGATCCATAAACAGAAAAGTCATCCATAAACACTTCCATGATATTCTCAATGTACTCAGAAAATATAGCCATCATACACCTTTGGAAGGTGGCGGGTGCATTACACAACCCAAATGGCATTCTCCTATATGCAAAAGTTCCCCATGGACATGTAAATGTGGTTTTCTCTTGGTCATCGGGGTGGATAGGGATTTGGAAGAATCCACTATAGCCATCTAAGTAGCAAAAGTGAGAATGCTGAGCTAACCTTTGTAGCATTTGGTCAATGAAAGGGAGGGGGAAGTGATCTTTCCTAGAGGCCATGTTCAATTTCCTATAGTCAATACACATCCTCCATCCCGTAACCGTCCTAGTTGGGATTAGTTCATTGTTCTCATTAGTCACTACGGTCATCCCACCCTTCTTAGGAACTACATGAACGGGACTAACCCACTTACTATCTGAAATAGGGTAGATGATTCCCGCATCTAGCAGCTTAATGATCTCTTTCTTGACTACCTCTTTCATTATAGGATTTAATCTTCTTTGATGTTCAATAGAGGGTTTATGGTCATCTTCCATCAATATCTTATGCATGCACAAAGAAGGTTTTATGCCAACTAAATCATCAATAGTATAGCCTATGGCTTTCCTATGCAATCTTAGCTCATGCAACAACTTAGCAAGTTCATTATCATTCAAGCATGCATTCACAATCACAGGATATGTAGAATTATCTCCAAGAAAAGCATACTTCAAATGAGAGGGAAGGGGTTTGAGTTCGAGTTTAGGAGGACCTTTATCGAGTGGAGACGATCCAAATAACGTTAGTTGAGATGAATCCAAAGCAAATGAAGGCTCTCCAAGGCTCTTTGAAGCTTGATCATCAAAAAGGGCTGCTTCTGGGGAAACCACGGGCAACTCCACGGGTCCTGGCACATCCACGGCCGTGGACCTTGCAGAGCTTGCTCTTCGGAGCACTCCAGAGAGTTCCACGGCCGTGGTTCCTACAGGTACTTAGCATGCTCTCGTGAACTTCAAATTCAGCTCTTGTCTCCTTTTCTAATGCTTCCAAGGCCTTGATTTCTTCATTTCAAGCCTCCTCAACACCTTCCTCCATCAAGCTTAAACTAAGAACCTTCTCCAAGGGGTCCTTGATCAAGATCGAGCTCACAACCTCTCTAGACTCCTCTTGCTCGACAATGTTGAATACATCTTCATCAAGGGTTGGCCCTTTCATCATTGTGGACAGCTCTAACTTGATATTCTCTTCTCCAATGTTGAAGGAGAGAATTCCATTCTTACAATCCACCAAGCATCCGGAAGTGGATAGGAAAGGTCTCCCTATGATGATGGGAACCGGATAGTCTGCCGGGATGTCCAAGATAACAAAATCAATCGGCACATAGAACTTCCTGAGTTGCACCGGTATGTCTTCCAATATCCCAACCGGGTGAGTAATAGAGCGGTCCGCCATGTAAAGGGTCATCTTGACCGGTTTAGGCTCTCCTAGCCCAACCTTGTTACAAAGTGCAAGCGGTATGATGCTCACACTTGCCCCCAGATCACAAAGGGCTTCATACTTCACTTCTCCCACTCCGATTGGTACACAAAAAGATCCCGGATCTCTTAACTTAGGAGGCATCTCCTTCTTCATTGTTTGGATCAATTCCGAGGACCTCTTCGTCATCCTTACTTCTCCATACTCCTCCAACTTCCTTTTGTTGGAGAGTATTTCCTTCAAGAACTTGCCATATGCCGGCATACCTAAGATAGCATCCATGAACGGAATGTTAATATGCAATTTAGACATAAGTTCAAGGAATTTACCAAAGTGTTTGTCCAAACGAGCTCTTGCTCGTGATTGTGGGAACGGTAGTGGTGGCTTGTATGGAGGTGGCGCCACATATGTTGGCTCATCTCCCTTGCTCTTGCCTCCTTCTTCTTGCAATGTCTCTTCCTCTATCACCACTTGCTTTCCCTTAGCATTCTCCTTGGGCAAGGGATCCTTCATGTTCAACCCACTCCTTGTTGTGATGGCCAACACTTGACCTCTTGGGTTGTCTTCGGTTCTTCCGGGAAGTTTTCCCGGATCTCTATGAGCTTCACCCGCCTATTGGAACACTTGTGCTTCCAAAACTTTTTGAGCCTTGGAGATAGAAGTCACCGTGCTCTCAAGACCACTCAACCGTCCAAGCAATTGTTCAAACATCATTTCGGTTCTATCCTTTGGAGGTTGAGTAAATCCGGGTGGGGGTTCTTGTGAAGCCTTTGGTGGTGGAGCTGCGCTTGTGGAAGCGGGAGGGTTCAAGGCTCCATCCGGGTTAGAATAGGAGAACCCGGGATGGTTGTGGTTAGGCCGGTAATTGTTGAATTGCCGATTGTTGTTGAAGTTCCTTGGGCCTTGATAATTGTTGTAATTGCCCCTTCCCATGTAGTTCACATCTTCCTCCTTGGAAGACAAGTTAGCTTGCAATTGCACTTGAGGGGTTGCTTGATTCTTCAAAGTTGTAGCACACAACTCCCTCAAAGACTTTAGCTCGTTGTTGATGGCGTCAAGCTTGAAATTGCTCATGGTGACTTCACTCAGCTCATATGCTCCCGCTTTCCTCCCTTCACTCTTCCTATGGGAGTACTTCTCAATCACTAAAGCTTGTTTCTCTACAAACTCCCAAGCTTCATCCACATGCTTTTCCATGAAAGTCCCACCGGAAAGAGATTGGAGCTTGAATTGGCTATCTTCATCAAGTCCTTTGAAGTAGATTTCCAATAGCTCAATTTTTGGTATACCATGGTGTGGACAATCTAGGAGAAGGTCTTTGAACCTCTCCCAAGACTTGAACAAGCTCTCTCTATCCTTCATCACGAAGACATTGATCTTCCCTCTTAACTCGGTAGCCTTGGAAGGTGAGAAGAACTTAGTCAAAAACTCGGTTGTCATCTCCTCCCAAGTACTAACTCGCCCTTGTGGAATAGATTGATACCAAGCTAAGGCTTTGTCCTTAAAAGAGAAGGAGAAAGCCCTAAGCTTATGGTTGTTGTTCTCCAATCTAGGCGGTCTAAGAGTCTCTATCAAGATCTCATAGTTCATTAAGTGTTGATGAGGAGACTCTCCTTTCATCCCTCCAAATTGATTATGCCGGATCATTTGTAGAACTTGAGGGCGGAGCTCATAATCATGGGCTGCGGGATCTCCTAAGTTTACACCCGGACGGTGTGCTCTTTGTGCCGGATCCATACGTTGCCCTAATGTTTGTGGTTCTTCTATAGCGATGGGCACAACCCGAATATTAACCGCCGCCGGCTGCGGTTGTGGTGGAGGTGGAGGAGGTTGTTGACGATTAAGCTCCCTTTGCACAAGAGCTTGCCTAATCTCTTCAATCTCCCTCCTAGTTGCCTCTTGCCTCTCATTGGCAAGTCTCCTTTCATTCTCCAAAGCTTCATCCCTTATCCTAATTTGCTCTAAAGCCTCGTCCAACTCAGCTTGGAGATCTCTTCCGGCCATCTCTTTTCCCTTTTTAATGCTCTTGGATCTAGATCTAAGGGTTTTCTCCGGTTCGGGATCGAATGGAGCTAAATCCTTGCCACGAGATCTTCGCATACACCTAAAGAGTGAGAGATGTCCTGAAAAGCAAAGACACAAACCAAAAAGAGATCAAAAGCAACAAGAAAGACCTACACTATAAACAATCACAAATAACGACTCAATCTTAACCTAGTCCCCGGCAACGGCGCCAAAAACTTGTCACGTCTAGGAATAGTGTGCACGCAAAAGCTTTAAATTTATAACTCGTTATATTTCTCCTAACTCCTAGCGAACCTGCAGTGTACGGGACGTTTTGTAGTAGGGATAGTATTCCGAGGTCGAACACAAAGACTGAGGTGAGATTTGAGTCGATTAGTGACTAAGGATAGTGAAGATCTAGGCTAAGAAAAGAGAAAGGAATAAAGAAATGAAAATCTCAATGTTTTTGGTTTGGTATTTAATGTGATCAATCAAAGATCACAAGTCATGCAAAATAAGCAATCAACTAAGCTAATCAAATCAAGTAAACAAGCAACTACGAAATAAGTAATCAAAGAGAGAAAAACGGATTCTAGGGGTTAGAAATTCCGGTTATGGCATAGGACTCAAGCTATCTAATTATTCCTTGGATTAACTATAATATGTTGGGAGTTAGTGTTTCTAGATTGGGATCAATCACCGGGTAGGTCTCATGGTCCACTAGTCCGTTCCTAAGGTCTCATTACCGGGTAGGTCTCAAAGAACCTAAGGAATGGAATTCTACACAAACCGGATTGTCACCTAGGGATCTAACCTATCCTCACCGGGTAAGTCTCGGAAGGGCAAGTCCTAAACAACTATCCTAGCACACTTAGTCCAATGGCGGCTTATGAGGCTCACCACTACCTAGAGTTTATCATCTTTGAAATCTAAGAGTAAGAATCACCGGGTAGGTCTCTTCTAATACTTAGTTGCTAACACTAGGTCACCCTAGGATAGATTTAGCTCAACAAACACTAGGGTTTCAACATCTTAACATTCTAGAACTTAGACTCATCAAATCAAACAAATCAGACAAATCACGGGCTGTTCTACACTTCCACGGCCGTGGACTGGCAGGAACAAACCGTGGACTCCAACAGAGGTTTGGTTCATATAGATGAATCATCCAAAGGCAAATCTAAGTCCATCCTACCATAGTCCTAGCCATAACCATCCTTTCCTTACCCTAGAATCGCATCTATTTAGCCTACAACATACATCATCACAATCGAAATCATCAAACATAAAATCATGGCTTCCATTTGCAAGATAATGAAGAGAAAGAGATGAACAAGTGAAGCAATAAAACCAAGATGAAAATGAGATTAGAAAGACTCACAACCCTTCAAAGAAGGTTCAATTGATTCTTACAACCCTAGAAAACGATTCCGATAATCTTCACTACAAAACTTACAAAGATTAGCAATGGTGTGTTCTTCTCTTCTTCTCCAATGGTAGCTTTTCTCCTCCTCCAATGGTAGCTCCCTTCCAAGCTCCCCTTGAGAGAATCTTCTTGTTGAGAGTATGGTTGAGAGTGTGGATTTTGATTCTGAAAATTGATTCCTTCCCAGCCTTACAGGACCACTTTTTATACACAACTTTGCAAGGGTCGGCCATGAGATCGTGGCACAGCTGTCACAACCATCTGGCAAAAACCACGGTCCATTTCCACGGCCGTGGAAGTGCCAGTGACCGTGGTTTTGGTGCCTCTGCTTGCTTTGGATTATTGAGTCACGATTTGGTGCATGGCTTGCACCAACAAGGTCCCATGGGTCTTCCTTAGCTGCTAGCTTGCATCCTAATGAGTCCGAGGGTGTGTCATCTTGATGAACAATCCTCAAACGTATCGATTAAGCTCCTAAATCTCCCAAAATACCTACAAAGCAATGCAAAAGTCCGTGTAGACGTCTATCTCGACAAAATACGTGAATTGAGTGCAAACGTCGTGAACTAGTGCTAAACCATGCATGAATGAGTGAAATATCTATCTAAATGAGTGTCTAATCCTAAGTCATAAATTGTGTTATCATCAACTGCTATTCTTGTCTCTCAAGGACAACTGTCGATAAGATCTGTTACTCATTTTTTGGATAAAGAACACCTCGGTTGCCCAAGAACACCACGGCCTAGACACAGTCGACTGGACCGAGGCGAACTACCGTTCGAACGCAACTCCTGAATCTGTAAGCTTTTTCCCCCAAAATCACTACCAAAAGCTTCCTAAGGGGCACTTATATCCTTTTCAGCAACAATTTATGGCAACCAAAGCCAGATCTATCCAGAATCGAGAAAAATATAAAGAGTTAGGGTTTATTCTGAAATACCCCAGATTATGCAGATTTGATGCGTTTTTGATGCTGTTTGTTGCTTGAAAACTGATTCTCTTACTTCCTCTGCTGATTTGGAGCCAAGAACCGTGGAAAACAAGCAAGAATCGGGAATTTGAGGGGAGTAGTCGCCGCAGTCGAGGTCGGTCGTAGAGAGGGAAAAGGTGGGAGGAGTGAGAAATTGTCTCGCCTTTTATACCCCTCGCTGAATTTGATTACACCTCGATCGAGGTGTTCCTGAGTGGATCGAGGTGTCTGAGTGGATTGCCAGACCTAATCGCCTCGGTTGACCAAGAACATCTCGGTTGAGGTCCTATGATTGCACCCGAGATGTGTCTCAATCAAGCTTTGTCTTCTCAATTTCTCGAACTTCTTTCCTTCCAGTGTAGCTCCTGAGTTGTAATCCTTTTTTAGAGAGTACCTGTTTCCTGTCTAGGAGAACGCAAAAACAAAACGAAGCAAACTATCTAAAACTAAGCTAGAAAGGGGAAAAGAAAGCAATACCTTGGGTTGCCTCCCAAGAAGCGCTTGGGTTAAGGTCGCTAGCTGGACCGTACATTATCATCAAACAAGGTATAATGGTGCAATCTCCTCAACTGGGACTTCCGGTCGGTACTTCTTCAGCCTATGACCGTTGACCTTAAAACTTCTGCTAGTTTCTCCCCATATTTCACTACACCATAGGGAAAAACAGTTTTCACAATGTAAGGTCCTGTCCATCTAGATTTCAACTTACCTGGAAAGAGGCGGAGGCGGGAGTTGAAGAGTAGAACAAGATCTCCTTCTTTGAGCTCCTTAGGAATGATATGCTTGTCATGCCATCTTTCGTTCTTTCCTTGTAGATCCTGGCATTCTCATAGGCGTTTAAGCGCAACTCCTCCGGCTTATTAATGTCTAGAAGTCTCTTCTGTCGGGCTTCCTTGATGTCGAAATTTAACCACTTGATTGCCCAATATGTCTTGTGTTCCAGCTCAACGGGTAGATGACAAGACTTCCCATATACCAAATTATAAGGGGTGGTATCAATGGGAGTCTTGAATTCGATCCTATAAGCCCAAAGAGCGTCATCCAACTTCATGGATCAATCCTTCCTTGTCCTTGAAACGGTCTTCTCCAAAATTGCCTTGATTTCTCTATTCGAGATCTCAACCTGCCCACTGAGTTTGAGGGTGATAAGGGGTTGCTACCTTTTGGATTACCCTATACTTCAATAAAAGTGCCTTGAACTTCCGATTGATGAAATGTGTCCCTCCATCGTTCATGATGATGCGCGGTGTCCTAAAATGTGGAAAGATAGTCCTATTGAAGAACTTCACAACCACCATGGCGTCATTAGTGGGAGAAGCAATGACTTCCACCCACCTAGAAACGTAATCAACAGCTAAGAGGATGTAGAGGTTCCCCGTGGATGATGAGAAAGTTACCATGAAATCAACTCCCTATACATAAAAAATCTCAACCTCTTGAATATTATTGAGTGGCATCTCGTTCCTTCTCAACAAGTTCCCTGTTCTTTAGCATGCATCACAAGAGACAACAAACGCTTGCACATCCTTAAATATTGTAGGCCAAAAGAACCCAGAACATAATACCTTAGCGCATGTTTTGCGAGCGGTAGCATGTCCTCTACAAGGAAGCGAGTGGCAATGTCGTATGACACTAGCAGCTTCATCTTCCGGAATGCATCGTCGAAGCATCCTATCCGGACCTCTTTTGGACAATAGAGGTTCATTCCAGTAGTAATGGCGTACATCCGTGAAGAACTTCTTCCTTTAAGCGTACGTCAATCTGGGCGGTATTTCTTGACAAACAAGGTAATAGACAATATCAACATACCAAGGCTCTTTACCATCAGAAACTTGGCGAAGCCAGTGCTCCATCAACTGTGAATGATCATCAGAGAGTAAACAAGAAGGTTTGTCGTCCTCCGTTGACAACATCTCGCTTGCTATTTCGGTTGGGATCCGAGGTGGGTGACCGAGATGTTCTTCAGATAAGAACACCTCGCTTGCTCCAAAAAGTGCCTCGGTCGAGAAACTGGAACTGGAACCGAAACCTAACGTGCTTTTCCTCTCCTGAATCAGTTTATCGAATCTAGCATCTGGATCTGCTTCCAATTGTTCCAAGCTTCAGACATCTGCATCACAAAAGACATCTATACCTTCCTCCATTAAACTAAAACTTAGAACTTTCTCAAGAGGATCTTTAATAAGGATAGAGCTCACCAATTCTTGCGATTCTTCTTCATCATAGATGTTAAAGATGTCATCTTCCAGCGGTTCTCCCTTCATTTTAGCAAGCAATGCAAACTCCACATGAACGCCACCAATGTTGAGCTTCAACTTGGCGTTCTTACAAATCACGTTGCAACCCAAAGTTGCTAGAAATGGCCTCCCGAGAATGATAGGGATGGGATAATCGGCGGGAATGTCAAGCACAACAAAGTCTATAGGTATGTAGAAGTTACCTAACTTGATCGGAAAGTCCTCCAAAATACCAACGGGACGGGTAATGGAGCGATCCGCCATGTATAACGTCATCTTCATGGGCTTGGGATCTCCAAGTCCGACTTTCTCACAAAGTTCCAGCGGAATGATGCCCACGTTGGCTCCTAGATCACATAATTCATCCTAAGTTACATCCCCAACTTGAATGTGAAAGAAAAAGAACCGGGATATCTCAATTTAGGTGGCATCTTATCCTTCAAAATTTGAATGAGCTCCGAAGATCTAGATGTCATCCTTACCTCACCAAAATCCTCCAGCTTCTTCTTCCTTGATAAGATCCCTTTTAGAAACTTCCCATAGGCGGGTATCCCTAGAATGACATCAATGAAAGGGATGTTAATTTGTAGCTTATTCATAAGGTCTAGAAACTTACCAAAGTGCTTGTCTAGATGTGCCCGCGCCCTTGACTGAGGGAACGGGAGTGGTGGTTTATAAGAAGGAGGTGGAACATAAACTTCGGATTTTTCTTTCGCTTTCTGGGGCTCCATCTCGGTTGGCACCTCGACTGAGGTGTTCCTCGTCTGATCTTGGTCCGAGGTGTTCCTCATTTGGTCGGGGCTCGACCGAGTACCTTGTTCGCTCCAAAAGGTGTGTGCAAGCTTTAATATTTATACCAAGAATAATTGCAATAGCGAACTCGCAGTGTACGGATCGATTGTAATAAAAGAAAGAATTCCAGGGTCGAACACAAGGACTATGGTGAAACAAAGAACGGTAATTCAGGTTTTCAAATAACCACAAGCAACGAAGCAAAGCTATCAAAGATGATATAAAAGTCAAATAAAGAGGATGCGGATTCTAGAGATTAAAGCCTTCAGTTGTGGTTCCGACTCAAGATCTCAAAAGATAACGTGGGCAAAGCTAAGGTTTGTAAAGGGAAGATGTTTCTAAGTTGGGAATAGATCACCGGGTAATTCTCACTACTCACTATCCCAAACCAAAGATCCTTTCACCGGGTAAGTCTCAATGTACTAAGGAAAGGAGCTATAATCACAAACCAACACACCACCCAAGGGGATAGAATCAACCTTTACCGGGTATGTCTCAGGCTAACTCTAAAAGATGGGATGAAGGCACACGCAAGCCCCAATAAAGGATAAACCTTTATTACATACACTCATGATCTTGGGTATACAAACAAAGGAATCACCGGGTAAGTCTCATCCTAGGCTTGCATTGAACCAGGAAAGGTATAACAAGGATAGGATTTGACAAACTGAAACTCTCAACTTAGATAAGGTTCAGGAAAGGGGTCACCTCGTTCAGTTATATCCCATCCCGGCCGATATGTTCTATGACTGACCGAGGTGTTCTACGGAGGTAAACGCTCGAGCTTTCAGGGTCCACTGGGGTTAAGATCATTCTATCATCGTCTTTCCCATAACTTTTAGTCAATCACCCTAGGATCGCATAAAGAACTTAGCCAACAATCATCATGATAATAATAATAATCAAATATATAAGAAAGGAATCAATATTCAAACAAGAAAACCTTAACACAAGGGTCTCAATAACTGAATGAATCAAACAAACAACAATCAACGTTCCTCAATCACAAAATCAAAAAAGACAACAAAACCAAACCAGCTAAGAAAGTTTTACAAACTTCCTTCAAAGCCAACTTCAACTTGATTCCTTCCTTCCTTGATCTTCAACCTTCAAAACTTTGTTCAAACTTCCTTCAAAACTCTTCAGAAAATCCTTCAGAAAATCAGTGATCCGAAGATGGGGTGATCCGTAGATGGTTGAATTGCAGAAAATCCAACCCTTTATATAGGAGATATATCTTCCAAAGATATAATATCTTAAAAAGATAATTTTCTTATAATATATCTCCATATCTTCCAAAATAAATCAGCCAAAAAGATATCTTCCTTCCAGAAATCCAGCCAAAAATATGTGATATTCACTTTCCAAAAACAGAAGATCTCAGCCAAACATAAAGATCTCATGTCCCGACATCAGTTCGCCTCGGTCCAGACGCTCCTCAAGATCACCTCGGTCGAGGTGATACTGTAGCTGACCGAGGTGAGTCTCAGCTGAATGTAAATCTCTCTAATTTGGTCCAAAATCAACCTTCTAAATCATTTTCATCCTTCTTGAGATCTTCTTATAACTCCTCAATGCTTCAGAATGTAGCTCCAATGACTCCTTAGCTTCCTTAGCTCCATTTTTGTCCAAAAAGTGCCATTTTACCTACAATTACAACGAAACTAGGTGTAGACCTCGATTCCCACAAAGGTAGACAAAACAACAATATAATCAAAGAATATACATCCATACATGTAGATTTATGAAGATAAAACGTCTAAACCTATCCTAAAATATAGACTATAATACATGCTATATAAGTACTGGATCTGCAGTCTTCAATCCACTGCGTGTTGTAATAGCCATGATCTGTCCCTTTCGGTTGCTCTCGGTCCTTGCTGGGAGATTCCTTGGATCTCTTGGCACTTCATTCGCCTTGTTGAAAAATTGTTGTTCTAAGACTTTTTGTGCCTTCAAAAATGAATTTATAGAAGTCTCCATAGCGTTGAGCTTGATCAAAATTTCCTGCAGCACATCATCTAGTATCTTTGGTGGCTGGGACAAACTTGATGCAGTCTCCTGGCTTCGCAATGGAGTAGAAGAAGAAGAGGGGGCATTAAGAGCATTTTCAGCATGAGAATAAGGGTTAGTGAAATTTTGTTGATTTGATCTCCAATTGTTGTTGTTGGAGTTTCTGTTGTTGTTGTTGCAATTATTGTTCCGCGACCCTTGATAGTTGTTTCTTCCTTGGTATCCACCATCTTGCTCCTTCTTCGTTTGAGCTACTAAAAGCTCCTTCAATGCTTTTAGTTTATTGCTAAGCGAGGTGAGTTGAGCTCCATTTGTTGATGTGTCTTGGAAGCTAACTCTTCTTGCTCCATCTTTAACTCATTGATGGGAGTATTTCTCCATGTGTAAAGCTTGCTTTTCAATGAAATCCCAAGCTTCATCTATCGGCATATCCATGAAAGTGCCGGCGGAAAGTAATTGGAGCTTGAATTGAGTATCTCCATCCAAACCCTTGAAGTATATTTCCAGCAACTCGATCTTTGGAATCCAATGATGTGGGCAATCCAACAAAAGGTCCTTGAATCTCTCTCATGACTTAGACAAACTCTCTTTGTCCTTCATAATAAAAGCATTATTCAGCGGTCTTTTAAGGGGGAAAGAACTTAGTAAGAAACTCTTTCGTCATCTATTCCCAAGTGTTGATTTTTCCAGCCTGAAGAGATTGATACCAAGCAAGCGCCTTGTCTTTAAAAGAGAAATAGAAAGGCCTCAACTTGTAGTTGTTGTTCTCTACTCTTGATGGTCTCAAAGTCTCCATCAGAATCTCATAGTTTTGCAAATGCTGATGCGGAGACTCTCTTCTCTCCAAACCTCCAAATTGACATTGTTGAATCATGGTTAGATCTTGAGGTCTAAGTTCATAATCATGCTCAGCTGGATCTCCTAGGTTGATTCCTGGACGCCTGACTTGCAAATTGGGGTTCATCTTTTGACCTAGGGTTCGTGGAACTCCAGCAAAAAGAATACCTTGGACTGGTATCCGAGGTTGTGGGTGTATCTCGGCCAGGGCAACTAGGACTGGGTCTTGCCTCGGTCGAGCATCTGGAATCGGTCAAGGTAAAACTGAGCCCTTAGAGCGGTCATATCAGCTTCAATTCCTTCAGTTCTTGTGCGAGTCTTGTCTCTTTCTCGTTGTAGTTCTTCTTTACTGAGGCGCAGTTGTTCCAATGCCTCCTTCAGTTCGGCTTCAGGATTGCGATTGTCTTGATCGTCCATCTTAGCTTCTTTCAATCTTCTCTTGAAGGTCTTTTTTGGTACGGGATCGTAAGGAACGATTTCCTTTCCAGCATGAGTTCCTCGCATAATCCTAAGGAAAGATCATGCGAAATCACTCAAGTAAAGTAGTTAATAGCAACAAGGGCAATAGCCCCGAAAGACAACCGAAACCGAACTTGGTCTTGACCAAGTCCCCGGCAACGGCGCCAAAAACTTCTTCGCTCCAAAAGTTGTGTGCAAGCTTCAATATTTATACCAAGAATAATTGCAAATAGCGAACCCGTAGTGTACGGATCGATTATAATAAAAGCAAGAATTCTGGGGTCAAACACAAGGAATATGGTGAAACAAAGAATGGTAATTCAGGTTGTCAAATAACCACAAGCAACGAAGCAAAGCTATCGAAGATGATAAAAAAGTCAAATAAAGAGAATGCGAATTCTAGAGATTAAAGCATCCAGTTGTGGTTCCGACTCAAGATCTCAAAAGATAACGTGGACAAAGATGAGGTTTGCAAAGGAAAGGTGTTTCTAAGGTGGGAATAGATCACCGGGTAAGTCTCACTACTCACTATCCCAAACCAAAGATCCTCTCACTAGGTAAGTCTCAAGGTACTAAGGAAAAGAACTATAATCACAAACCAACACACCACCCAAGGGGATAGAATCAACCTTTACCGGGTAAGTCTCAGGCTAACTCTAAAAGATGGGATGAAGGCACACTCAAGCCCCAATAAAGGATAAACCTTTATTACCTACACTCATGATCTTGGGTATACAAACAAAGGAAGCACCGGGTAAGTCTCATCCTAGGCTTGCATTGAACCAGGAAAGGTATAACAAGGATAGGATTTGGCAAATAGAAACCTCAACTCTTATAAGGATCAGGAAAAGGCTCGCCTCGCTCAGTTTATGTACCATCTCGGTCGAGATGTTCCACAGCTGACCGAGGTGTTCGTCGGTAAAGGTAAAGGCTCGAGCTTTCAGGGTCCACTAGGTTACAGGATCATTCTTTCATCGTCTTCCCCACAACTTTCAGCCAATCACCCTAGAATCGCATAAAGAACTTAGCCAACAATCATCATGATAACAATAATCAAATATATAAGAAAGGAATCAATCTTCAAACAAGAAAACCTTAACACAAAGGTCTCAATAACTCAATGAAACAAACAGTCAAACAAAACAAATTGTGTTCCTCAATCACAAATCAGAAAAGACAACAAAACCAAACCAACTAAGAAAATTTTACAACTTCCTTCAAACCTTCAACCTTCCTTCAAAACTAACTTCCTTGGACCTTCCTTCAACTTCCTTCAACCTTCTGATCTGGAGAACTGCCGCTCCGAGATAGCTGAATTCTAGAAAACCAGCCCATATATATAGGAGAATTATCTTCCAAAGATAAAAGATCTTAAAAAGATAATTTCCTTTAAATATATCTCCATATCTTACAAAATATATCAGCCAAAAGATATTCTTCCTTCTAAAATCCATCCAGAAATATGTGATATTCACTTTTCAAAAATAGAAGATCTCAACCAAAAATAAAGATCTTGTGTCCAGTCATCACTTCGCCTCGGTCCAGACGCTCCTGAAGAATACCTCGGTCGAGGTGGTACTGTAGCTGATCGAGGTGAGTCTCAGCTGAGAGTGAATCTTTCTAATCTGGTCCAAAATCAATCTTCTAAATCATTTCCATGTTTCATGAGATCTTCTTATAACTCCTCAATGCTCCAGAAAGTAGCTCCAATGACTCCTTAGCTTCCTTAGCTCCATTTCAGTCCAAAACGTGCCAGTTTCCCTACAATTACAATGAAACTAGGTGTAGACCTCGATTCCCGCAAAGGTAGACAAAACAACAATATAATCAAAGAATATACATCCATACATGTAGATTTATAAAGATAAAACATCCAAACCAATCCCAAAATATAGACAATAATACATGCTATCAATCGAATAATATATCATCAACATAGATTTGTACTACTAAAATATCGTTGCCTCTGGTTTTGATAAATAAAGTTTTATCAATCAAACCTCTTTTGAAATTGTTTTCAAGGAGATACTTGGATAATCTTTCATTTCAAGCTCGAGGAGCTTTCTTAAGACCATAAAGAGCCTTGTCTAATTTAAAAACATGATCAAGAAATTCATCATTTTCAAAACCAGGTGGTTGAGCAACATAGACTTCTTCCTCTAAGAAGCCGTTTAGGAAAGCACATTTTACATCCATTTGAAATAACTTTATGCTCATGAAAGATGCAAAAGCAAGTAGAATACGTATGGCTTATAACCTGGAAACCGGAGCAAAAGTCTCCTCATAATCAATACCTTCTTCTTGGTTATAGCCTTGAGCTACAAGTCGTGCTTTATTTCGAATGAATTTACCGTTTTCATCCAACTTGTTTCAAAAAACCCATTTCGTGCCAATGACGGATTGATGCTTTGGTCTTGTAGTAAGAGTCCCAACCTTGTTTCTCTCAAACTCATTAAGTTCATTTTGCATGAAAATGATCCAGTCAGGTTCTTGAAGAGCTTGAATATAATTTTTTGGCTCAATAAGAGATACGAACGCAGAGAACGCACATAAGTTGTTTACTTTGGATCGAGTTTGAACTTCTACATTTGGATCTGAGATCACATTCTCTTGTGGATGGTATGAAGAGTGTTGAAACTTCCTTCGTTTGTAAGATGGAACAGATCCTGACGATTGAGGCTCATATGCTTGACTAGATTCGGGTACCGTTGGAGTGTTGCCCTTGGATCCTATCTTAAGTCCTTGAATTTGGGTTTCAAGGCCTTGAAATGGGGTTCTTACATCGCAGTTTTCTGTTTCTAAAGGTCTTGAAGGTGTGTTTCAAGGTCTTGAGAGTTTTCTCCGGTATCTTGAATCTTTTCTTGCATATTCTTTTCTTGATCTTTAGGATCTTCTTCTTCATCCGAATCGTGATCTTCTCGTTGATTCAGATTAAGATCTGCAAAACTTTCACTCAAAGTACCATCATTGCTTTCATCAAATATGACATGAATACTTTCCTCAACAATTTTGGTATGCTTGTTATAAACCCGATAAGCTCTGTTATTTGAAGCATATCCAATGAATACAAATTCAACACTACGTGCATCAAATTTTCCAAGGTTATCTTTGCCATTGTTATGAACAAAGCATGTACATCCAAAGGGTTTAAAATAAGAAATATTAGGTTTTCTACCCTTAAAGAGTTCATAAGGAGTCTTTTTCAAAATAGGGCGAATTAGACATCTATTCAAGATATAATTTGCAGTGTTTACTGCTTCTGCCCAAAATATTTTTGGCAAACTGTTTTTTAAAAGCATAGTCCTAGACATATCCTCTAAGGTGCGGTTCTTACGTTCCACAACCCCGTTTTGTTGAGGAGTTCTAGGAGCTGAAAAGTTGCGTGAAATACCATATTTTGCACAAAACAAATCAAGCTTTAGTTGATCAAATTTTCTACCATGATCACTTCTTATAGAAACGATTGGTAAGTTTTTCAAAGTTTGCAACTCCTTACATAATTTCGAAAACTCAAACAATGCTTCAGATTTTTCTCGTAAGAATGATATCCATGTAAATCGAGGAAAATCATCCATAATAACAAGGATGTATTGTTTACCTTTGGGAGATTTGACACGTATAGGTCCACAAAGATCTATATGTAAAAGTTCAATGAGTCGAGAAGAACTTACAACCTTCTTTGGTTTGAATGAACCTCTTGTTTGTTTACCTTGTGCACAAGCTTTACATAGTTCATCTACCTTGAAGTTTAGGTTTGACAAGCCACGTACCAAATCTTTTGAAAGTAACTTCTGATTTGTATTCATGCTTACGTGACCAAGTCTTCTATGCCAAAGCCTTGGATCATCAGTCAAGGCCTTGAGACACTTTAGCTTAGTTCCTGAAACTTGGTTAGTACTCATAAAATAAACATTGTTACATCTAGGAGCAGTTAACACAATATCACCCATTGACTTGTCTTGAACTTCACATTTTTCTGAAACAAACATTACCTTATGTCTTTATCACATATTTGAGAGATGCTAAGCAAGTTATACTTCAAACCGTCAACAAGATATACATTATCAATAAAGTTAGATAAATTATAACATATTTTACCAATGCCAATAATGTCACACTTTCCTTTATCAGCAAGTGTAATGGTTCTAGATGATTGCTTTTTTAAATCTGAGAACATTGAACTTTTTCCACTCATATGTCTTGAGCAACCACTATCTAATATCCATTTATGCTCCTTTACCTTGGTGATATCCACGCAAAACAATAAACGTCAACCTTTTCGGGTCGACCAAATGACATATTTTGGTCCATATTCAGGCTCAATCATGTTTGGTGGTCTAGTACCTTTAGGTACTCAGATTTGCTTGACCTGTTTCCTTAAACATAGAGGATAAGTGTTTCTATTGATGTAAGGATCATTTCTTCTATATGGACATGTAGATTTTACATGACCCTTTTTACAACAGTAGAAACATGTGGGCATATGAATACTTCCTTTAGCCTTGACAACGGTGGTAGTCGGTTTTCAAGGAAAACTCCTATGATAACCTATACCATTTTTGTTAAGTGAGGATTGTTGTTCACCCATCATTCTTTCAAGATTGGCTTTTGAACGAATGAATTTGACAAGTGTACTCTTCTAGTCTTGACACGTCAAAGTTAGATCAACTTTCTCTTTCTCTAGATCGATATAGTTTCGATGAAGAGAAGAGAAGTTGTCCTTGAGAGTCGTATTTTCCGATTCCAAGCCCTTGATAGTATCATCAAGGTCTACCTTTTTCGTGTTAAGATTTTCAATCTCCAAAGACATCCCACTTACCTGATTTTCTTGTTCAAAAGCTTTTCTTTTAGGGAATTTATCCTTATCCTATGTTCTTTGTCACATATGATAATGTCTTTAAGGAATTGTGTGAGATCAGATTCAGGTTGAGACATGATAGTACTCAACACATTATCAACGTAGAGATTTGAATCTTCATCATTATCGGCCATAAGACAGAGGTTTGCTTGTTCTTTTTCGTTTTCTGATTCATTTGAGGAATCTAAATCACTCCATGAAGCTATCATAGCTTTCTTATTTCGGTCATTCTTCTAAAAGTAGGTCCTCTTCTTTTGTGGACATTCCTTAACAAGATGATCTTTTTCACCACATTCAAAACAAGTCAGAACTTTAGTTTTCTTGTTAGAGTTAGAAAACTTACCTCGGGGTCTTGATGTTCGCGGATATTCTCTATTGTTTGTAGACTGTTTCTTTATTTTGAGAATTCTATGGAGATCCTTAGAGATCATAGCAATTGCATCTTCTACATCATCATCATCATCATTGTCTTCCTCTTCAGATTGTAACTCATCCTTTTCGATCTCAATGCTAGATTCTTTGTGTTGGATGAGAGCTCTCCATCTTCTTCACCAAGAACCATTTCATGTGTGATGAGTTTTCCAAGAAGGTTGTCGAGAGGAAGAGTTGAAAGATTCTGAGCTTCTTCGATGACAGTCATCTTTGTCCCCACTTAGCTTTAGGCAGGCTCCTTAGAACCTTCCTAACTTTTTCTTCGTTTGTGAAGACCTTTCCAAGTGAGTCCAGATTATTCACAATCTCTGGTAAATCTTGTGAATATTTTATCGACTAGTTCATTTGGGTTCATCTTGAATAGCTCATACTGTATGAGGAAGATGCTAATCATTGTTTCCTTGACTTGACTTGTTTCTTCGTATGTGACAACGAGTTTGTCCCATATCTCCTTTGCACTCTTGCATGATGAGATGCGGTTGAATTCATTTGCATCTAATCCACAGTAGAGTAGGTTCATAGCTTTGTAGTTCTTTGACACACTGTCCAAGTCAACTTGTGTGAAGTCAGCTTCCTTCTTTGGGACTTGGACACCTTCAACTGTGGTACTTGGGACTTTAGGGCCATTCTTAATAATGTTCCATAGTTCCATGTCCTGGTCAATAATGAACATGCGCATGAGTGCTCTCCAATGGGAAAAGTTGTTGTCACAGAAGAGTGGTGGTCGAGATGAGGATCTTCCTTGAGCAAATCCTCCATCACCTACAAGATTCATGATTAGTCTCACTGATGGTTAAATCAATATACGTGAGTCTTGCTCTGATACTATTTGAAGAACCGTTAGGTGAATATAAAGGATAAAGATACTCTATAAGGGGGGTTGAATAGAGTATGAGAACTTTTCGCAAAAATCTATCTCAAGGCTTTGAAACTGATTTCAAAGGCCTTGAAGTCGATCAGAGCTCTTTGTGATACAACTTGATTTCAAGGGCTTAGAAACTACTTTCAAGGACCTTGACTTTGCTCTCCTGCAAAACACAATTAGTCACAATAAAGCAAATAAAGTGCGGAATGTAAAAGATCGACACAAGGATATGTTTACGAAGTTCGGTTCTAAATAGCCTACTCTCCGTCCCAGGGTATAGCCGTAGGATCTAACTATCTATTATCAGCTTCAAAGGGTCCTAGATACAAACTAGAAGAAATCCCCTTCTTCTCTCACTGTATCCAACGCTACAATCTATCTTCAACTCTTCACCTTGCTATAATAGCCTAGTTATTTCACAGAGTAACACACGCTCTAGTATAACACTCTTTAGATATACCAATGGAGCTCTCGAGTTTTATGTCTCTCTAGGGGATAAAACTTTTTGTAAAAGAGAGAAAGAAAACTTGTTTGATCAAATGAAAATGCTTTTGATCGCTTGAAGACTTTTAATGTTTCCATGTAAGCTTGTGTACCTTGTTCTTCAATCGACATCTTCATTTATAGTCTTCGATGGAGAGGTCTTCTAGCCGTTGGGAAGATGACCGTTGAAGATGATTCTTCTTCTCCATGAAAGCCGCTTCTTGGCTGAGATGAAGTAGACGTTGTAGATCTTCTAAAGTCTTCATCTCCTTAAAGCACGTTGATCTCTCTTGAACGTAATTTTCTCATACTTGTTGTGAAGATATCCAAAATCCGTTGAGAGAGGATCTTTGTGCTTTTGGTTGAGGATCTTTGTGAGATCCTATTTTGAATCCAATCTACTTCGTCGGATGAGATCTTCGTTGAGCATGGCCGCTTAAGATCTCCTCTTGAGCGTATCTTCTTGTTGGACATATCTCTTTAGAAGATCTTCTTGGTAGATTTGGTTGTTTAGAGTTTTGAAATCCTTACAGCCGTTTTGTTTCCACTTCAAGGCTTCGGCTTCTGATCCCTTGAAATGGTTGTCAAGGCCTCCGTGTTGAACTTCTGCAAACTCTTCGTTAGTTCCTTTGTATATGAGTTCAAGGCCTCTAGCAATCCTTCGAAATGCGTTTCAAGGCCTGCATACATATTTGATAAAACACCATAACAAACCAAGCAACTATACATACAATTGATAATTTGTTAGTATTAAAAATCACTTCATTTGTGTTTAAGTCTTCTATCATCACCTATACAAATTTAATCAAGGTGGAGTTTTCAACATCCGTTATAACCATGCACCGGGATGGTTGGTTGAGCCAAGACATTGTGGACAAGTTTGGGGTCACAATGCTTCAGTTGATGGATTTTCCCACATATATGACCGAAGAATAGCGAGATACAGAAGGTTTTATTCAGAGAGAAGACTCATCATTTGTTTGATGTCTATCATCTTTAAAAGTGTAATTGTTTGTTTTTTGAATGTACCGAGGATTGTGTTCATGAAAGTGTAATTGGTTTTTTTTTATTGAAATATAAATCCGTTCCTTCTAGCTATCAACCAAGGATTATTTATACTATAAAAGACACTAAATAGGAGTAAATGGCCGGCCCAAAACAGCCACCTTTAATGCCATAAAGGTGGTGTAAACAGCCGGAGTAAAGCTTCTGTCGTTGAACCGCAGGGGCGGCCCTTCAGATCCGCAGGGGCGGTGAAGGCAAAAACGCTTGATCTTCTTCATGGCCGCAGGGGAGGCTAGGCAATTCCGCAGGGGCAGATCTTTAATGCTCTTCAAACGTCTGACTCTTCAACTTCTTGTCCTTTTTTATGCCAAGCCGCCGGGGCGTCCCAGTGTCAACGCAGTGACGGTGACACTGACTCTTCATTTTCCAACTCTTAGGGAGGCGCAGGCAGAGGCGCAAGGGAAGGCGTAGGGGCGCTGGTCTTCGCTTCTTCAGGGCAAGTCACCGCAGGGGAGCCAGGGGTTGACGCAGGTGCGGTGACGGTCTTCGTGGCTGGCGCTGGCGAAGGTGCAGGGAGCGCTCCGGAGTGTGGTGTCACCTACAGGGGCGGTGACAAGGCTCCGCGGGGGCGGTGAAGCAACAGAAGCTTTGCTTCGTGAACGATCTTCACTCCTAAGTGCTTATAACTCCTTCTTTATCTTCTTTTAGTCTTCTTCTTCTGGAGCAAGGAGTTAGTAGCATAAATCGACACTAATGCAATAAAAAGACTCTAAAAACTATCCTAAATGATAGTGATTCCATCACCAATCAAACTCCCTCATACTTAGACCTTTTACTCGTCCCGAGTAAAACCTATGACAACAAACTAGACTCAAAGGCCTCAGGAAGCATGGGCAACCAGAAAAGATAATGAAAACAAAAGAAAAGCCAAGAAAGGAAGAAGGAAGAGAGAAAATGTGAGAAAAGGTTGAGAAACTACCATCCTTATTGCTCCAAAAGTGACCTACCCGGACAACCTCCTTATGACTCCCCTCCTTATGTCGCCAAACGCCAAAAAGGGAACCTACACTCGGTGACGCTCATTTTTCCAAGGTGCCCTTTCGGGTTTTTACCTTACCACTCTTCTTCTTTTCTTTGATGATCTCACTATGAACTCACATCCCTCAAGTCCAATTTTGCACCAACCTAAGGTTGGTCGGACTACCTTCTTTTTTACTAAACCGTCCTTTCGGGTTTTCGGTTTATCCAAGGATTTTTTATACCTTTTATCATTTTCTTTGGCTTTTTTTTTTAACTGAATTTCAAATTGATTTTCAAACTATAAAAGACTCAATGCAAAACGACTCAAAACAAAACAACTATACATGCAATGATATGTCCCTCCCCCATACTTGAAGTACACTTTGCCCTCAAAGTGGAAATGAAGCAAAGATAAATATGGGAAAGGGAAAGAAAATGATACCACTAGTGGGATGGTCCTGTTGGACCATCCGGACCCTCCTCCGGTGGGTATGGAAAGTGGCTGAAGAAGTGCTCCTGCCGGCGGTAGATGTCGTCGATGCGGGTCTGCTGAGCCTCCATCCGACGGCCAAAAGAGGTCTCAAAGCTGGCTTACCAGGACAACTACTGAGCTTCCATCTGCGGCTGTTGGGCCGTCTGCCAAGCCTCCTACCTCTGGTCGAAGTGAGAGGTCATAGAGGTGGCAAAACTCGTCTGCCAACTCTTCTGCTGCTCAAGCATGGTCCACTAGTACTCGGTCTGCCATGCCTGATGCTGGGTGGTCAGGGCCACCATCTGAGCATGCAGGCTCGCAAGAGCCGGATCCTCCTCCGGTGGTGCAGTAGGCATCTCCTCGTCGTCGGGGATGGGCAGGTGCTCCTCATGATAGGCATGGATGGAGCTCGCAGCATGCCTCTCCACAATAGCCACTAGCGGCCTCCTCGGTACGTAGGGATCTGCCGGGATGTGGATCCCGGAGAGCTCATCCCCAAATGGTAAAGGCCGAGAGAGGTAAGTGAGGTGGAATCAATTTGCAAGGGAGATCCAAAATAGGTTCTCCCCGTCCCGTCGGAGGAGCTTGCACCTCCTAAGCATCCCCTCCGTGTAAAAGGGAGCCTCCAGCCCATCCTCTAAGCTGGAAAGATCCATAACCTATGAGACGATCAAGGAGATCACCGCACCGCCGACAATGTCCCTCGGCTTGTTCATCCTAATCCGCTTCAAAGCGGTAAGGAAGAGGGACGGCCAATCCATAACCTTCTCGCTCATCGGAAGGCAAGAGAATAGTAGTGGAAGGTCTTTGAGGGCGACCTTGTTCTCCTCTTTGTGTCCATAGAAGACACTCATGAGGATCCTGGAGAGGATCCTCAAGCAAGGGTGAGTGAGTTTGTTGGAGTACTCATCCCCTACATGGAACTCTGACCCGGTAGCTGCCTGCCAAAACTCACACAGTTCCGGGGTCGGGACTGGATCCCACCAGCTCGCGGAGGGGTTGAGAGTCACCCCGAAGGCCTCCTGTAGCTGGTTGTAATCAAGTGTGTATTTCGTCTTATTGAACTTGAAAGTGAGTCTAATACACACGTGATCCTCCTTCTCCATGGTGAAGGTGGCTATGAAATGCCTGCTGAGCTCGGGATACATGGAGCACTCTTCTGTAGGAAGTCTCCGAGCCCAGCATTGGCTAGAAAGGACTGCATGCTCTACAGCATGCCTAACTTCTCCAAGGTAGGAACATGCAAAATTGAGTTGCGTACACAACCTGATCTTGTACGATCTTATATCTCTCCTTTTCAGCTTCCGACATCTTGTACTTTCTTTGTGGTTCCATTCTTGCAGTTGATTAGACAAAAGAATTAGCAACTTTCAAAAACAAGGAAGAAAGACGAACCCTCTGTTGTGTTTTCCGCAGGGGCGGCTGAAGAGGCGCAAGGGCGGTGAGGCGCAGCTGCAGCAGCTTGCATGCGCAGGGGCGGGAGAAGTGCAGCTGGAAAACTGCGAGGGTAGTGGTGTTGGGGCTGTTCCGGCGTTGCTTTGGTAGGTAGAGGCGTCGTCGAGGATGTTGCGTAGTGGTGAAGGGTGTAGAGTGAGGGAGTTGTAGAATGAGCAAGGTAGTGGTAGGGCTAGAGATGGTGGCGCAGGGGCGTCACAGAAGTGTTTGCTGGTCATCGGAGGTGGCGCAGGGGCAGTTGCTGATGTGGCCGGTGAGGGTTTGTTTAGGGCGCAGGGGGCGTTGTAGCTTGAGAGAGGGGGGGTGCGAGGGAGATGTAGTTGTCGTTGGTGAGGGGAGAGAGTGTGGGTGGGTGGGGTAGGTGTAGGGAATTGTTTTGTGATTTCTATTTTTTTCTTTTTTGGGTAAACCCGCAGGGGCGGGGGCTTGTCGCCGCAGGGGGGTTGACAAGGGAGAGGGGTCACGCAGGAATCGGCACCGGGGGCGGCGCTGAGGATGTGTGTCAAGGATGGCCGCCGCTGGGGCGTAGGGGAGTCACCGCAGGGCGGTGACTAGTATGTTGCAGACGCTGGCCCAACGCCGGGGGCGGTGCTGGGCATGGGTGTCACCGCGGGGGCGGTGGCACTGAGCCGCAGGGGCAGTTTTCTTGACAGAGGCTCCTCTTCTTATTCCTTCGGGTTGCCTCCCGAGCAGCGCCTTTGTTTTACGTCGTTGGCTCGACGTAAGGCCTCTACTTCTGTGATTGTGCCTCCTCAAGCACCATCTCATCAATCAGATCGTTCTTGACTCCTTCAAGGTAAGGCTTTAGCATTTGTCCGTTTACCTTGAACACCTTGTGAGGGTATACTTCGGCTACCACGAACGGACCCGTCCATCTTGAACGCAGCTTACCTGCGAAGAGTTTCAAACGTGATTGAAAGAGAAGTACCTTATTACCTACCTTAAAGTATTTCCGGAGAATGTTTCGGTCATGCCATGCTTTAGTCTTTTCTTTGTATGCGGTGGCATGGTCATATGCATCTAACCTCAATTCCTCCAACTCTTGTAATTGGAGCTTCCGAAATTCCCACTTCGTCTACGTTCATGTTGCACTTCTTTACCGCCCACCAAGCTTGGTGCTCTAGCTCCACCGGTAGGTGGCAAGCTTTCGCAAACACAAGCCTGAAAGGAGACATCCCGATAGGAGTTTTGTAGGCTGTCCGATATGCCATATTGCGTCATTTAGCCTTACACTCCAATCCGTCCGTCCGGGAGAGACCGTCTTTTCAAGAAAGGTCTTTATTTCCCGGTTAGATACCTCAGCTTGGCCATTTGTTTGTGGATGATAAGCTGTTGACACTCGTTGGTGGACGTGATACTTCTTACGGAGAGCTGTGATCGTTTTGTTGCAGAAATGGGTACCCCTATCGCTGATTAAGGCCTTCGGAATTCCAAATCGTGCGAAAATGTTTTCCTTAAGAAAAGTTGCAACCACTTTTGAATCATCAGTTTTGGTGGTCTTTGCTTCGACCCACTTGGAAACATAGTCCACCGCAAGCAAAATATATGTGTGCCCGAATGAAGTAAGAAACGGCCCCATAAAATCAATCCCCCAAACGTCAAATATTTCGCAAAAATATAAGAGAGGATTGGGGCATTTCATGTCTCCTTAAAAGATTTCCTACCCTTTGGCATCTATCACACACTTTGTAAAATGCAAAAGCGTCTCAAAAAATGTGTGGTCAAAAGAAACCGGCATCCAAAACTTTTCTTGCAGTTTTGTTTGCCCCAAAGTGCCCCCCCTCCCATGCTTCAGAATGACAGAATGTTAGGACATATTGTACCTCATTATCCGGAATGCAACGTCGGATCACTTGGTCACTACAATGCTTCCAAAAGTATGGATCGTCCCAAACATAGTGTCGAGCTTCAGCCTTTACCTTCTCTCGTTGTGCCTTGGTGGAGTCTGGAGGATACTCTCTCCTGACAATGAAGTTCACAATGTCAGCAAACCAAGGCTTAAAAGATTGGAGCTTAAGACAAACCTCTGTCGACAATTCAGCAGGGGCGCCTAGACTGAGCCGCAAGGGCGACTGGCCGCAGGGGCGGCTGGTGTGAGGCGCGGGGGCGGTTACACAACACATAGTTGTGTAAAATGTATCGTCTGGAAAACATCCAGCTATCTCTCTTCTTTTTCCTGGATCCTTCTCTTCTTGTACTAGCCTGCTTAAATGATCGGCCACCAGGTTCTCAGCCCCCCTTCTTGTCCCGTATCTCTAGGTTAAACTCACTTAGAAGGAGCACCCATCGAATCAATCGTGGCTTTTCTTCCTTATTTGCCATGAGGTACCTAAGAGCTGCATGGTCAATGAAGATAATTACCTTTACCCCAAGTAGGTACTGTCTGAATTTCTCAAGGGCAAAAACCACCACTAATATTTCCTTCTCGGTGGTAGAGTAATTCCTTTGCGCTCCATTGAGTGTCATAGACGCATAATGGATCACATGGGAAGCCCGACCATCTTTCTGTCCTAAGACAGCTCCAACGGCATAATCGTTGGTGCCACACATGATTTCGAAAGGTTTCTCCCAATCCGGAGAACGGATGATCCGTGCGTTGGTGAGACATGACTTCAAAGTGTCGAAAGCTTTCTTGCAACTCTCATCCACTATGAAGGTGGTGTCTTTCTTGAGCAATTCACATAGGGGTTCCGAGATCTTCGAAAAGTCTTTGATGAAACGTCGGTAGAAACCTGCATGACCAAGAAAAGATCGGATTTCCGGAACAAAAGTAGGATAAAGTAAATTTTGAATTACATCAACTTTTTCCCTATCTACCTCTATCCCTTTGGAGGATATTACATGTCCTAGCACAATTCCTTGTTCGACCATGAAATGACATTTTTCCGAATTAAGAACTAAATTGGTTTCAACACATTTTTCAAAAACAAGTTTTAAATGTCTTAAACATGCATCAAAACTGTCTCCATGAACGATAAAATCATCCATGAAGACTTCAATGAAATTTTATATGTATTCGGAGAAAATACTTATCATGCACCATTGGAAGGTGTCGGGTGCGTTGCAAAGTCCAAATGGCATTCTACGGTACGCAAAAGTGTCAAATGGGCAAGTGAACGTCGTCTTTTCTTGATCTTCTAGTGCAATGACTATTTCGAAATAGCCCGAATATCCATCAAGGAAGCAGTAGTACGGATGACCTGCAAGGCATTCCAACATTTGGTCAATAAAAGGCAATGGGAAATGGTCTTTACGTGTTACCTTGTTGAGCTTGCGGTAGTCAATGCAAACTCTCCATCCGGTTTGTGTTTTGCTCGGGACCATCTCTCCATGTTGATTTTCCACCATGGTGATGCCTCCTTTCTTTGGAACCACTTGGGTTGGACTAACCCAAGTGCTATCCGAGATAGGGAAGATCATATCCGCTTGGAGGAGCTTCAACACTTCCTTCTTGACCACATCCATCATTGGCGGATTCAACCTCCGTTGAGGTTGCCTAGAGAGTTTGACTTCATCCTCAAGTAAGATCCTATGCATACAAGTTGAAGGGCTTATCCCTTTGATGTCCACAATTGTCCATCCAAGGGCCGTCTTGTGCTCTTTTAGCACTTTCACCAACTTGTCTTCTTGACCGGTAGTCAACTTGTTGGAGATGATTACCGGCAAGGTGTTGTGTTCTCCAAGGAAAACGTACTTGAGGTGTGACGGAAGGTCCTTCAATTCTATTTCTGGTGCCTGCACTATAGATGGAACAAGCTTCTCGCTTGGGGTTAGTAAAGTGGGCCTAATGGCCAAATTGGAGATAGGTAACCTTTTATGCCCATCTAATTGGGCTAGGACCTCTTTCATGATGGATGTTAATACATAATCCGATTTGAAACCATCAATGTCATGCTCAATTACATTTTTCAATTCATCAACATCAGAATTATTAAATACATCTTGCGCAAAAGGTTCAACAATGTCAATAGCACATAAAGAATGATTATCACTAGGAAATCTCATTGCATCATAGATGTCAAATTCCACTACTTCACCATCAAACTCCATGGTTAGTTTGCCACTAATATAATCGATTTTAGTCCTAGCAGTTTTTAGAAATGACCTACCTAACAATATCGGTGCAGCATGCGAATCATTTTCCATACCCATTACCAAAAAATCAGCAGGAAATATTAGGTTGTCTACCATTACTAATACATCTTCAATTATCTCTTTCGGGTACACATTAGATCTATCAGCAAGTTGTACTACAATCCTAGTTTCCATTAATGGCCCAAGGCCAAGTGATTTGTAAATCGAATATGGTAAAACATTTATAGAAGCACCAAGATCAAGCATTGCTTTGTCAAAACGGGTTTCCCCTATAACACAAGGAATGCTTACCATGCCCGGATCGCTACACTTCTTGGGCATTCTCCATTGGAAAACAGCCGACACATGCTCACTTACTTGCACTTTTTGTTTCGCCTTCAACTTCTGATTCCTCTTGATAGTGCAAAGTTCCTTCAAGAAACGAGCATATTTAGGAATACTCTTCACTAACTTAAGGAGGGGAATGTTTACCTCGCATTTGGAGAAAGTCTCAAAGAGGTCTTTGTCCTCAATGATGCTTCTCTCTTTCAGAGCCTCAGGAAAAGGAGTTGGTGGTTTCTCAGAGTATAGTGGCGGAAAGTTAGGCCGGATGTAAGAATCCTTCTCAGCAGAATCTTCTGTCGTGTTTTCCGCAGGGGCGTCAGCTTGTATGCGCAGGGGCGGTTCAGGGGTTTTCACCGCAGGGGTGGGAACATCCAGCCGCAGGGGCGGCGTCTGCTTGGTGTTAGGCGCAGTTGCAGCCATGGGGCGGTTGTGGGTGCGGTAAACTCGACAAAGGTTTGTTGTGTGATTCTTTTGCTGGTTTTTGTTGGATTTGCTTCCCACTCCTTAATGTTAGGGCACTAACATTCTCCTTGGGGCTTATAATCATTTGGGAAGGCAATCCTCCAGAAAATCTAGCTTCGGTCCTTGAAATGGCTTCCGCCATTTGCCCAACCTGTTTTTTAAGGTTCTTGATGTTGGATTCTGTTGTTTGGACATGAGTAGCAAAGTGTTTAGTCAAAACCTGCAACATATCTTCAGTTGTTTGATACTTACCTTGTCGGAGCTGTTGTTGTTGGTTTTGTTGATCCCTCCAACGAAAGTTTTGTTGATCACGCCAGTTTGGCATGAAATTCTGTGCATAGGGATCATTCCTAGGCCTTTGCTGTTGTGGCTGTCCATAGCCCATTGCATTCACCTCAGCATCATCATCCTGGACTTGGGGACACATGTCCGTTGGATGGTATGGGTCAGCACACACTCCACATGCCTTCAGCTATTGTGAAGTTCCCATAAGTGTTAATCTCTTCACCATTTCCTTCAGCTCCGCAAGCTCAGTGGAGATCTCACTCTTCCCAGAATTCATAGCATGAACACCTCTCTTGGAAGGAGTCCTTCCAAAGTTCCGGGTCCCTTCAGCTAGTTCTTGTATTTTTTTCAAAAGTAAGGTCAGGGGTAGAGTTAAGAATGTTACCTCCACAAGTCACATCGATGATCCTCCTTTCATTGTCTAGTAGCCCATTGTACAAGTACAAGACTAGATCTTGAGTTGAGTATTCGTGGAAAGGACAGCTGGATCGGAGGCGTGCGAATCTTTCGAAGTAATCATAAAGAGTTTCGTCCACCTCTTACTCGATGTTGCTTATAGCTTTCTTCAAGCTATTTGCCTTCTTGCCTGGGAAGTATTTCTCCAAAAACGCCTTGTGGAGGTTCTCCCAAGTGTCGATGCTTCCGGATGGAAGGTGGTAATACCAATCATCCGCTAAATCTTTGAGTGTGAAGCCGAATGCCCTCATCTTGATTTTCTCTTCGGTAATGTTGGCCGGCTTCATGCTCATACACAGGTATGGAACTTCCCAAGGTGCTTGATGGGATCTTCACCACTTAGCCCATGGAAAGATGGAGCAAGTGGATGAGACCCGGCTTGAGCTCAAAGTTGATTCCTTCCCCTAATGCCGGTATAGTAACCGCAAGAGGGTTTTGAGCCAAAGTGGGCTGAGTAAGTTGACGAAGAGTACGATCAGCCATTCCTTGTTGGAGTTGTTGTTGTCTTCGTTGCCGGATGTGCGTCCTCTCAATTTCTGGATCAAAAGAAGCAAAGCCGGAGTTAGTAGCACGGGTTTGAACCATAAAAATGATTCAAACCAATAATCAATAATAACAATAAGATAAAAACACTAAACTCCCCGGCAACGGCGCCAAAATTTGACAAGTGCTCTAATCTAGAGGTCGTTTTATCTTATCAAAATATAATCCCGACTTAGCACTAAAATGAGTATAGTGGTTAAGTAAGGGTCGAACCCAAGAGAGTTTGGTGTTTTATTAGATGCAATTATTGATTATAGAAACAAGGGAGGAGGAGTTTGATTGAATTGATGCACACAAAACTTATGGAACAAATAACGCAACAAGTAAGACAATGATGGTTGAATCTACACTAGGTTGATTCTAAGCATGCAATTGCTACTTTGGTGTGTTCCTTTTACAAGTTTTCAAGTATTCTCCCGTCTCGATCATATATATGTGTTGAGCCAACCGGCATCAACACAACTTAACAAGTTAGTGTTCCGTAAACCTACAAGAACAAATAACAAGTTAGCTTTCAAACAAAGACCAAGGGATATAAAGAAAAGATTAAAACCGTTAAACTTATCTTTATATTTGTGTTCCTTTTCTTTAAGCAATTACAACCCGTTATTACTTAAAGTTTACTATTAGATTAAAGACCCGAACCCGGAATCTATTAATCCTAGTTGTTTGCATGAACTTTAGGACCTAAGGTGATCAATCTCAAGTAATAGTAAAAACATGCAATTAGACGATAAAGATCAAGGAAACACAAAGAATTACTGAATGAAAACTTATATTAGAAAGAACTTACAACCAAAACAACAATGCAACTTCAAACCAACCTAATGTAGCAAGGGAGTTAGCAACTCATTACAAAGGTAGCAAGATATTATTGTGGAAAAGTGAATTCTAAATTGGATGATAAGTCGTTCAAACCTAAGTCTATTTATACTACAATTGGCACTAAATAGGAGTAAATGGACGATGCAAAACAGCCACATTTAATGCCATAAAGGTGGTGTAAACAGCCGGAATAAAGCTTTTGTCGTTGAACCGCATGGGCGGCCTTCAGAACCGCAGGAGCGGTGTAGGCGAAAACGCTTGATCTTCTTCATGGCCGTAGGGGCGACTAGGCAATTCCGCAGGGGCGGATCTTTAATGCTCTTCAAACGTCTGACTCTTCAACTTCCTGTCGTTTCTGATGCCAAGCCGTCGGGGCGTCCAAGTGTCAACATAGGGACGGTGACACTGACTCTTCGTCTTCTAGCTCCCAGGTTGAGGCGCAGGCAGAGGCGCAGGGGAAGGCGCAGGGGCGTTGGTCTTCGCTTCTTCAGGGCAAGTCACCGCACGGGCGCCAGGGGTTGACACAAGTACGGTGACGGTCTTCGTGGCTGGCGCTGGCAAAGGCGCAGGGAGCGCTCCGGAGTGTGATGTCACCCGAAAGGGCGGTGAAAAGGCTCCGTGGGGGCGGTGAAGCAACATAAGCTTTTATTCGTGAACGATCTTCACTCCTAAGTGCTTATAACTCCTTCTTTATCTTCTTTTAGTCTTCTTCTTCTGGACCAAGGAGTTAGTAGCATAAACCAACACTAATTCAATAAAAAGACTCTAAAAACTATCCTAAATGGTAGTGATTCCATCACCTATCATGTAGATTGACCGACTCTCCTAGCCCCGGTGCAAAGCTCTCTGAGTAAGTGGGGCAGGCGAACGACGGTCCATGGAATCATGCAGCTCCATCGTATAAGCGTTGACCTCTAGCTTCGGTAGGATCTGCCGGCAGAAGCATCTGAGGAACGGAATAGCGTGTCTATCCGCTCGTCTACATGCTCCTCAGCCTCCCGTACTCTCTCCTCCTCCTGATGCTCCTCCTGCAGGTCATCGGGATGCACCAATCCCATCTCTATCAGCCGCCGCTTACAGTTCAAAACCGCAGCGGCCCATCCACGAGTACTAGTCCTGACAACCTATATAATTTGCATAATTTAATTAATTATCGACTAATTTCATTAATTATTGATTAATTTCATTAATTGTCGACTAATTTCATTAATTGTCGACTAATTGTCTACTAATTCACTAATTAACAAGTAAATTCATTAAATGTTGACTAATTGTTTACTAATTATCTACTAATTACCTAATTGACAACTAATTTCTTTCATTAACGACATTGTCTACTATTTCATTTATTAACGACTAATTTCATCAATTATCGACTAATTGTTTACTAATTGTCTACTAATTCACTAATTAACAAGTAATTTTATTAAATGTCGACTAATTGTTTACTAATTATCTACTAATTCACTAATTGACAACAAATTTCTTTAACTAACGACTGATTGTTTACTGATTCATTAATTAACGACTAATTTCATCAATTAGTCGACTAACTATCGACTAATTGTCTACTAGTTCACTAATTAACAAGTAATTTCATTAAATGTCGACTAATTGTTTACTAATTGTCTACTAATTGTCTACCAATTCACTAATTAACGACTAATGTCATTAATTAATTGACTAATTATCGACTAATTGTTTACTAATTGTACACTAATTCACTAAATAACGACTAATTTCATTAATTACTTGACTAATTACCTACTAATTCATTAATTGACAAATAATTTCTTTAATTAACGACTAATTGTCTACTAATTCATTAATTAATGACTAACTTCATCAATTAATCGACTAATTATCGAATAATTGTTTACTATCCAACCTACAAGTAAGATGACGTTTTTTTGCAATAAGTTCAGCTATTATCACCTATCACCTAAAAGAAAAAAAAAACAATAATAGAAATCAATTAATGCACACAATTAATATAGTTATAAATGTTATTGTCACCTAATAGAAAAAAATTGAAAACCACTTATGACCGATACAAATATGACCTAATAGGAAAAAACTGAAAACCAATTAATGTGGAATAACCCAAACAGGCTTAAGACATTTATGAGCAAAGAACGGTAATTTCCGATACACAACACTCCTAAACTTCCGTCTCTTTCCTGCTCATATTCCCTAAAGTAAAGAATGAATTTTGTTCATCAAATCTGTAAAGGGCAAATCAAAAACAAAAGAAAATTAGATAATGATATATTCAAGAAATAGACATAAATCTTTAAATACCAAATAATGAGCATTATTGAAGGGAGGAAAATGAAATGACAACTAAAAAATCACAATAACAACCCAACAAGTTGATCGGCAAATTAGTTGTTAAGCAAAAAATTATCACCTAAAATAAGGGGGAAAAAAATGAAAATCAATTAATATATATAATTAAGAGGGAAAAAAAACTGAAAATCAATTAATGTATACAATTAAGAGGAAAAAAAAACTGAAAATCACTTGATGATTCATTTGAAAGAAAAAAACTGATAATCTCATTAAACATTACAATATTAAATACATTCTATTCAGCCTATAAAAATGAAATGCAACAATGTGAAAAACCAAATTCAAACAACACCATTTTTGTCAACAAAGCAAGTTGCAATGAAAGAAAGTTCATCCGGTTCCCACAAAGTGGAGATGCAGAAAGCTATAGCAGCATTGAAGAATTATCAAAAGAACTCAAACTAAGATCAAGCTCATGATATGTTGGCATTCTCTCTTAGATCTTGCTTTGCGATGACCATCAACAAAAGCCAAGAACAATCTTTGAATTATGTTGGCATATATTTTCCAAAGCCAGTTTTTGTCATGTTCAATTATATGTAGCAATATCAAGAGTGGCAGACCCTAAAGACCTAAAAATCATGATGCTTGAAGGAGGTAGTCAATGCAAGAATCACACAAGAAATATTTTTTATAAGGAAGCTTTCAACAAGTTGGCAGCACTGCACATCATCAGGTAACCAATAAAATCTCAGCAAATTTCAAGTTTTCAAAATTAGAATTTTGGACAGTAGATCACATATTCATAAATTATACATGTTACATGCAGGTAGGGCCAATGTGCTTCAGAAGCTGAAATAGAAATCATAAACAAAAATACAGCACAACGTGAGAATATTTAACTATGGAGTACTTCCATTCTAAATCACTTATTTGTGTATTAAACAAAGTTATTAACATTGAAAAAGATATCATCATCCAACAAAATACATCCAGGGACTAAATATTAATTACGTAATTATCTTATTGATTAAGTTAAAACTAATGATATATACAGAGGCACTTATAGTGAGGATAGTCTCAAATCTATTGTTTGCCCTTTTACTACTCATTCTTTGGATATGTGGTAATTTGGACTAAGTTTCTAGGGTTCTTACCTTGAACTAACCCTCCAGAGTAATTCCAACTGTAAAATCCATTCATTATTCATTCCAATCTTCTCTTATTTCACTCATTCCTAAAGCTAACCAAACAAAAAATGTAAGGAATCACTCATTTGGATTCCTCTTTTCAAAGTCCAAACAAATTCCTTATTCCAAAGTTGAATCACAACAACAACCTTCAACAGTCATATACAAACACAAGCACATGTAAACACACCCTATTTAACAATAATCGGAATGAATTTACAAAACCCCCAATCCACAAATTAGGTATATGCAGATACGATATTCTCACTCAAACCAACCCTAATCACCCAAATCACATACACACATACAAACAAAAATCACCATAAATCCCCAAATCAGAAAATATAGGGTTTTAAATTCGGACCTGCACTGAGAAAGACGGACTGGCGGCAGTTGATGGCTCTGAGGCGGCGGCGGTTGCAGTGGAGGAACACTCGCGACAGTGAAGGCGGCAAACCAGCAGCGCGACACCCGCGACGATGGCAACAACGGCGACCGCAACAGCCAGGGGTGAGTCGCACCTCCTCCGGCGCCGGGACGAGTGGTCGTGGTAGCGAGGTGGTCCGTGCGGTGGTGGTTGGTCGCCGGAACTCCCTGACTCGATGTCTCCTGGTCTGTAGTCGATCGCTAGATAGAGGCAAGGGAGAAGAGTAGAACAGGGAGAAGAGTAGAACGGGAGAGAGGGCAAGAAATGTGGAGAGAGAAACCACTTGCAGATGGGGTAAAATTAGGTTAAACGGAAGGATGAATACAATTTCTTTTTCATGATTTTACGAGATTTTTACCGATCCGTTTTCTAATTAAAAAAATCAAATAACAATAATAAAAATCATCTAAACTCGAATTTCCCAAAAATTACGAAATTCTACACAATCATAAATTACAAATATTATAAAATAAATAAATAAAAATTATAAAATGTAGATTTAAACCCGTGCGTAGCACGGGCACACTCTTCTAGTTTGTCTACTAATATCGACTAATTCACTAATTAATGAGTAATTTCATTAATTAACAACTAATTGTTTACTAATTGTCTACTAATTCACTAATTAACAAGTAATTTCATTAAATATTGACTAATTGTCGACTAATAGAAGTAATTTTCGACTAATTGTCTACTAATTCACTAATTAACGACTAATTTCATTAACTAGTCGACTCATTTTCGACTAATTCGCTATTTAACGAGTAATTCATTAATTAATGACTAATTGTAGACTACTTTCATTAATTGTCGACTAATTGTCCACTAATTATCTAGTAATTCACTAATTAATGACTAAATTCGTTAATTATTGACTAATTAACGACTCATTCAGTAATTATCGACTAATTACATTAATTATCGACTAATTACATTAGTTATCGACCAATTATTTACTAATCCACTAATTAACGACTCATTTCTTTAATAATCGACCAATTTGTCGACTAATTAACTAATTATCCACTAATTAACTAATTATCCACTAATTTGCTTAATTAAGCACTAATTTGTCCACTAATTAACGACCCGTTTACTAATTTACCAATAATTTCATTAATAATCGACTATTTATCCACTAATTTCACTAATTATTGACTAATAGTTTACTGATTACCGACAAAAATTATTAAAATACAATAAATTAAAAAAATTGTACCCCGACATCAGAGGAAGCGCTAGATGTCGCACATTCTCGGACTACGCTTCCCCTTAAGCGCCATCCACGTGTGCCTCGTCCTCGCCCAACATCAACATCGGAAACGGCTCGTCCGCGACCGTCGCCGGAGGAGTCCCCTCCGCCGTTTCCGAAGCGGCTACTCGTCCGGACTATACCTCCATCTCTTCCTCGGCTTCTGACCATCCCTGCTGGTGTTTGCTGGTGGTGCCTGTGGTGGTGATACGTCGCCGGTGCAAAGAAAACGGAAAGGAAGGATTGTCGCCGGCAATGGAGAGAAGAAAAGTAGCGCGTGGTGGGGAAGACTATACTACGCTCACGCGTTTTGAAGACGGAAAGCAACTACGACTACACGTTGCGTAGGCGTACTTATTTTTCGTACGTGATAAGTTGCGTAGGCGTAGTTGCTTTCTGCGTAGAGATTAAGCGAAAGTAACTACGCCTACCCGTAGCGGAGGCATAGTTACTTTTCTCCTTTTTCAACTTCTACGGCTACGCTTCTCGTAGCCGTAGCAATTTTCTTCTTTTTTTATGACTTGATTAGTGAAATAGGGCTCTTAAAAGTTTACTTTTGTAAAATAGGCTCCTATGTTAAATGGAAAAAACTAGCCCTGCAGCTAGAAGAGTAGGGATATTATTGAGGTTATTTTGAATTGAAATGATGGGCGGTAGAAAATTTAAATGCGAACCTCTTTTTTTTTTTAACCTAGCCGCATCCTTCTTCTTTCTTCTCTTGCTCAGCCGCCGGACCTTCACTCCCCTACCTTCTCAGTCTCTCATTACCTTCCGTCTCAGACGAAAACCGGAACCTACTCTCTTGGCCATCTCCTATTTCAGCCCGTCGAGGACCGGCACTGCGTGCCTTCAATCTTCTTCCCCAGCCCGTCGAGGCTTCTGAAAAGTCTTCCCCTTCTTCCTCTCTCGTTCTCTGTCTCTTTCCGCCTCTTCCCCTACCCTTCTCTGCACCACCGGACCAATGAAAGCACAGTCGGCGCCTTCCATCGCTACAGATTGACCGCTAGGGGTTTAGAGTGCCGCAGACGGTGGCATTGCAGTCGGTGCCTTCGATGCACAAGAAGAAGTAGTCGACGAGCCTTCCCTCGCTACAAGACGCTGCTAGGGGTCGCATTTTTGGGTATGCATTTTTTGGGTATGCATTTTTTGGTATTGCTTATTGAGTGATTGATATGCATTTTTTGGGTATTGTTTATTGAGTATTGTGTGTGCAGTTTGGGTAAGTATTTTTTGGGTATTGTTTATTGAGTATATGCGTGTGTAGTTTTGAGTATTGCTTATTGAGTGATTGATATGCATTTTTTTGGGTATGCATTTTTGGGTATTGTTTATTTAGTGATTGATATGTATTTTTTGGGTATTGATTATTGAGTATATGTGTGTGCAGTTTGGGTATGATTTTTGAGTATATGTGTGTGCAATTTTGAGTATTGCTTATTGAGTGATTAATATGCATTTTTTTGGGTATGCATTTTTGGGTATTGCTTATTGAGTGATTGATATGCATTTTTTGGGTATTGATTATTGAGTATATGTGCGTACAGTTTGGGTATGCATTATTGAAGATAGACTGCTTACCCAAAAACAAACAAACAAACGTTCTTCATGGAGTTTTTTGGCTCTCTTCTTCATGGAGTTTTTTTTGGGCAGAGGGCTGTGTTTTTTGGGCCAAAATTTCCCTCCAAAATGTCAATCAGCAGTGTCACAATCAACACTCAAAAGTGTCACAGTCAACAGGAGGATGACTGCACTTTTTTTTTTACTGTTTCTGCATTTTTTGTACTATTTCTACGTTTTTTGTACTATGTCTGAATTACTATAGGAAAGTAGGAGCCATTTTCTCAATTTGTTATTGTAGGGTCTAACTCTATAGTGTAAAAGGTCCATAATGTCAATTCAGTCTTTTTTTATTGAACCTGAAAATTCCCCAATTACTACGTTTACGCAAAGCGTAGGCGTAGTATGGGTACGAATAGAATGAATCATGTGGTACGAATAGAAATCTCGCCCTATAAGAAGAAGCATTAGGGATAGGAGCACCATGGTCTGGCAAAAGTTTGACACTAAAGGAAAGAGGAGTAGTATCACGTAGAAGCTCAAGGGTGAACATGGACTCAACATAACTAATATCGCCAATAAAATAATGAATATCCTAAGGTCCTTAATACTAAATGTATCATTAAGATAATGAAGTATCCCAAGATCTTTTATACTAATTGTATCATGATAAGCCTTTAGTTGAGAGATTTTCTTAAGATCAGACCCAATAACTATCAATGTAAATTGCCACAATAGTAACACGAGAAGACTAGTGCATGAGAAACAAAAAATTATCATTCTTTGATTGAGTAAAACCTCGAACAAAACGAGATGTTGTGAGACGATAAAACCATTGTTGAGACGCATGTTTAAGGTCATATAAAGATGTCCTTAACTTGCAAACAAGAGAGAGGATTAAGAATCCTGTGAAGAAGTTGCATATAAACATCCTCATGAATCTTTCCATGAAGAAACACACTATTCACATCAAGTTGATGTAATACCCACAACTTAGAGGCAACTATGACAATAATGCTACATATTGTGGTCATTTTAATATTATGGGGAGAATGTCTCATGAAGTCGACGCCAACTTGTTAAGCGAAACCTTTTGCAACAAGGTCTGCCTTGTATCTATTTAGACTACCAATAAATTTATCCTTAAAAACCATTTACACTCAATGACCGTTTTCTAAGGAGGAAGAGGCATAATGTTCCAAGTGTAGTTGTGTTGTAAAGCTCGATACATCAATCTAGTGAGTGTCAACATATGAAGAAAGAGGAGACAAAGTCATAGTGAGAAGAAGGTAAAGAAGAACAATGAAACAAACCTGATGAGGGCAAAGGGCAAGAGCCATACGTATAAACAAAATATCGGATATAATTAGGAGCATTATAAGGGTGAGTGGAATGTCTAAGAGGTAATGATAAAACAAGAGAAGAAGAAGAAGGAAAGTTAGTGGAGGAACTAGAAGAAGTAGGAGACAAAATATAGGGAAGAGGATCAGTTGAAAGTGATGGAGACTAGATAGGAGTTGAAGTGGGAGGAACTGTAATTGGGAAAATAGATGACATGAAAATAGATGTATCAAAGGAGGGAGATGACGAATGAACAAGAAGGGTGGTGGAAGAGGAACAAATGTGGTGAAAAGGAAATACGGTCTCATGAAAACAATATTTCAAGAGAATAAATTTTCTCTAGAGGTGAGAGTAAGAATCCTATAAACCTTCTTTCCATAAGGGTATCCCGAAAAATTACAAGGATGCTCTCGAGGAAAAAATATATCTCGATGAGGGACATTGGTGCTTACAAAACACAAGCAACCAAAGACCCTGAAGTGAGAGTATTCATGTATTTTGTGGAATAATAACTTAAATGGATATTTGGTGTAAGAAACCTGAAGAGGGAATCGATTGATGATGTAAGTAGTAGTAAGAATGTAGTAACCCCAATAGATGAGAGGTAGTTTTAACTAATGAAATAGAGATATGTCAAACCTCTAAAATGTCTTTGTTTCCTCTTAACAATGCCGTTTTGTTGAGGTGTATAAGGGCATAATTTTTTATGAATGATACTTTGCCAGTCATAGAAATTAGAAGCAATAGAGTAGCAAACTCAAGTGCATTATCAGATCGGATAATCTTGACATTAATATGAAACTGAGTTTTGACAAGGCTAGTAAAAGACTACAATAGAGTAAGAACATTGATTTTATTGGTCATGAGATAGGTCCATGTGAATCCATTGTAAGTAGTTTGTTTGTAGTGTCCCTAAGTATCAATATGAATTAAAGAAAAAATGATGTTCACTTTGAGTAAAAGAAAGAGGAAAGGAATGTTTGTGTTGTTTGGCCTAAGGGAAAACCTGACAAATGAAGTGATGTTTAATATTTACATTAATGGAATCGATGTGAAGAAGTTGATCAAAAGGCAAATGTCCTAAACGACAATGTAATATCTCAAGACTTAAAGTATGATGTGTAGTGGAGCACAAATGAGAAACAAGATGATCAACATATAGATCATTATTACAAGAAGACAATACATTAGTCTTAGTAGGAAAAAAGGAACTTTGACCACAACATATAGTCCCTTGTAAGCTTCACCAATCAACAAGAGAAGCTTCATCGAAGGGTCTGAAGAAAACAATGGTAAGAAGTGAAAGTGGTGTGAGTCAACGGTTTTCTAGACAATTTATGAACAATTAGTAAGTTGGAATAAAAGTTATGTATAGATAGGACATGTTGTAGGCTGATTTCAAGACTTAAATCAATTATCCCAATATGACAAACAAGAGCATTGTGTTTATTAAGCACAATTATGTAAGTTTGGTGCGAAGACAAGTTTACAGGAAGAGAAGGAATCAAGGTGAGGGGTTATGTGATCAATATCCCCTATAAAAAATCGTTGAGATTTAAGATCATATGAGAAAAGACATAGAGGTTTACCAACAAGAAATGCCACATGATCTTTGTTATTGGATTCTATAGAAGAGGAATTGCTCTAAAATGAACTAAGCCATATGGTTTTAGAAAGGTTGCCAACGGAGGTGTCAACTAGTCTGTGGCCTATTGGATATTCATGAATTTTCCAACATTGAGCAAGAACACGATATGTTATATTGCAGTGTTCACAAAAGGCTACACCAAGTTCTACTTCTGTGGGATATCCATGGAGTTTTCAACACCTATCAACAATTTTTTTGCTTTACAATAGTTAGAATGCAAGGGCGTGCTATTTGGAGAGTTTGATGAAGAATAGTTCTAGATTCTAAATTTCCTTTTGAAGAATTGCCTTGAATTGAGAATACAATAATAGAAGATTTAAGTCATCTCTAACTTTCATCTTGAAGTATCATCTTGTACACCTCATCAAGATTAGGAGATAGACTCATCATAAGCATATTGCGTCTCAACATATTTAAAGCATTATTGAGGCTAATCAAGAATTGGACTATTTGCTGATCTTTTAGCAAAGAAAGTGCAATCTCGTTTGAGCCACAATCACAAACTTGATAATCGCTTGCTCACATATATTATTCCTATCTAGTTTCTTCAAACCAGTGAAGTAGACAATAATTGAAGATTTTTTTGACAAATAGAGCTCAACTTTTTTTTTAATATGATATATCATTTCTTGATTGGACTTACCAATTTTGGAGCCAAGCACCTTCCAAATATGCCCCGCAAATTTACAAAAGAGAATGGATTCAATAATATCTTTCTCCACTAAATGTAGTAACAACAGGATCAAAATGTTGTTGCGTTGCTCCCACCTTGCAATGAATTTAGCATCAAAATCATGGCATTTACAATCTCTAGTTACAAATCCGATTTTTTTTGCTAGTAAAGAACCTCCACAAATCTCTTTCAAAGATTGCAATTGGATTCAATGAGTAAAGTTGTTGATAGCTTGAGAAAAGGTGTATTAAAATGATAAAGATTCATCTGATTGAGTCGATCGACATTTGGTGATAGTCGTGACATATTCTCGTCAATGTTATGAGTGGCAAGAAACTCGATTACTAGAATCGAGTCAAGTATCATCATTTGTTGGATCCATCATAATTGTGATACCATGTTACAAACTATAATAATGGATAATGAAGAATGAAGGAGAAGAAGTATCGAAAGAGAAAGAGAGCAAGAATTGAGATAAAAAAAAAACTTTTATTTCATGTGTATCACTTTTCTCTTCCCTACAAGAGGATATATACACATTTAAGAATTTTATTACAGTAAATTTTTTCATGTTACATTTGAGATTTGAGAAATAAATGAGAAAGAAAGAGATTACCAAGAAAAAATTGGTAGGTTAAACAAAATAACTTCTCTAATTTCAAACTATAACAATGGATCAATCGATGATGAAGAATGAAGGAAGAGAAGTATCGAGAGGGAAAGAGAGCAAGAACTGATATGAAAAAACCTTTATTTCACGTGTATTACTTTTCTCTTCCCTACAAGAGGATATATACATAATTAAGAAGTTTGTTACAAATAAGAGGTCATGCATCTTAAACTTCTAAAGTGTCAGTCTCTTCAATTAACTATAAATATCATTATCAACATTAATTAGATAAAATATATCATTTTTGTTACATCCAACTTTCCATGTTACACTTGAGATTTGAGAAATAAATGAGAAAGGAGGGTTACTACGCAAAAATGGTAGATTAAACAAAATAACTTTTCTAATTGCAAAACTAGTCCCTTATTTTAAGTGTTTAAAAACTAATAACTATTTAAAAATTATTTTTCTTTTCATTCTCCTCGCGTTCATCCTCCCTTGCATGTTCTCTTCTTTCATCTTGGGGAACTTTCTTTCACCAACTTCGATTCCTCATAGCATTAAGATTCAACAATTTTTGTTTCGCCATTTTCGATCTCCGATCAAACATTCTCTTCTCTTTGGTTGTTTGTTGATTTGTGTAAAGATAAGTCACAATGTTAGACTTTTACGCTTGTCACCTAATTCCAAATATGTGGCTTGTGTGAATAATCTTCATCGTTAATTTCATCATTATCGAGTTTAATTATGTTGATCTTGTTGATTTTTTTTGTTATTTTAGAGTATATTTGACTTGAATTTTTTCATATCAAGAGAACAAATTAATAAATATTAGTGCTCAATAAATAACAACAAATCGATTTGTTCAACTACAAAGTCAATTTGTTCACGTACAAAGTCAATTTGGTCAACAAACGGACTTGTTGTGAACAAATATTAGTTCTTAGTATAATAATAACAAACTGATTCATTCAACTATAATGTCAATTAGTTTAGCTACAAAGTCTATTTGGTCAACTATATTTCAAATTTGTTCAAAACTTTGTGAAATGTAAAAACAAACTTTTACATACCAAGTTGGTAACAAATTAATAAATATTAGAGCTCAATATAATAACAACAAACTAGTTTATCAACTACAAAGTCAATTTGTTCAACTATAAGTCAAATTTGTTCAAAATTGGAATTGATTTTGTGAAAAGTAACAAAAAACATTTACATATTAGAGTTGAGAAAAATAAATAAATATTAGTAATCAAAATGTATAAAGTCAAATTGTTCAACTATAAGTCAATTAAACTTAATTTTGTGAAAAGTACAAATAAACTTTAACATGTAAGTTATAAACAAATTAAGAAGGAACGATAATGATCGATACATGTGGGGTGATGAGATTGGATAGACATGTCACAACGGCATAGATTATTAGAAATAATGTAGGAGAATGACAACGAGGGTTTGTAGTAAAATTGGTCATCTATACTGTCTCATGGCGGAATTGTGGGGGGTATTTTATGACCTTGAACTCGCTTGGGGTTGTGGATATCAATATGTAATTTTGAAAACGGATTCTCTGTTGGTAACCAAACTCCTTAGTAAAGAACTTCATCGGGGTCATCCTCTTACTAGTATGGTGCTTAGATACCAAAACATTCTGAAAAGAAACTGGGTTATCTAGTTTCATCGTTCTACCACGAGGCGAATTTTTGCGCAGGTTTTTTTTACCTAGTCATGTTCGATTTCCCTATTGGGATGAGTGTATTACTTGATTTTTTTACCTAGTCTTGTTATATTTTCCTATTGGTATGAGTGTATTACTTGACCCTCATGAGGGTATAATCGTCCTTTTGCATAACGATGTAAGGGGTCGGGCTATATCCATGTGAATACTACTTATAATAAAAAAAAAGCGCGACTAGATGTGAAGGGTGTCAAACCTCCTTTACAAAAAACAGTCCACTTATTCAACTATATGTTTAATTCATTCAAAATTTATTTTGTGAAAACTCGAAAACCACATTGACATATACACATAATTTTTTAAACACTAGATATTGTTTCTTAATATATGACTATTTATGATTGAAAGACGACTATATAGTTAAACCCCAAACAACAATAATATTAAAACATTGAGTCAAAATAGTATTTTGAACTCTGAATAATTTAAAATAGAGAAATTTAAACAAGAGAAGAATCAAAATAAATAAATGAAAGAAATTAAAACAAAAAAAATTGGATGGAAGAAAAAGGAGATTGATGAAGCATGTTACATATAAACTTTATTAATTTAGAGTTAACGATGTTAAGTGTCGAATAATGTTTTAAATAAAAACATTTTAAACTTGAAAGATTCGGATATTGCTTTTAATTTGGAAGATTTTAGTTAAAACAATTAAATAAATATAGTTAAGAAGATCTTTTGATTTTGAGTTTACATAAAAGTTAGATACAAATTTATCCGAAATAATTTAGTTATAATTCAAGTCGATAAGACCAAGAAAAAGGGAGAGACGATTTGATTATATAGACAAAATTGTTAGTAAAAGTTACCCAATTAAAATTAAAAAAAGATTGTTGAGGAAGATTTGAAGATTATCATTTTTAAATAAAAACATTATTATATTAAAACGAAATTAGCCGAAGTCCTATTTTACAAAATTGTAGAAAATGAATTAAAATTCAAATATTTTTGTAACAGATTTTTATTTGTTTCTCCTGCAAGTTTATTTTCGGCGAATAGATTTGATAAAAATATAGATCCAGTTTTTGCTTTCAAGTTAAACAGGCCAGTTAGTTTTAAAAAAATTATATGCTTTAGTAAAAAAATTTTTTGGCTTAATTCATGATTTAATAAAAAATTTATTTCAAGAAAAAACGTGGGGCGCCACGTCAGCATCAATGTAGTCTATTTTAGTAGTATATATATTTTTGTATTGTATTACCGTTAAATTAATTTAAATTTTCACACTTACACATGTCTAAGAATTACCCAATAAATCTTACTAAAATAAATTTATATTATATTGTTTTAATATAAAACAATTATATATAAACAATTTTACATGTCTTAATACTCTAAAATCTTCAAAACCAAGTATCTCTTCAAAATAAACAAATTTATTTATGTCTATGAAAACTCTAGATTATAAAATAAAAATGTTAATACTTTATATATACTATTTTATTTTTAAAATTCCAAATTATCTTTAAACTTATATGATACATTGTTTATATACTTTAATATTAAAACTAATTAATATTTTCAAACTAAATCCTATAAATGTATGATTTGTACTTGACTATATATATATATATACTTCTAAATTATTTTAAAATTTTAAAATTGATTAAAAAGATTAAAAAAAAAAACATATATTACTATTGTAAATATTTGGATTAATGTAAGAAAAGATAAAAAAAACATTACTATTGTAGAAATTTGGATTTTAGTTATTAGATTTTCGGATATATTATCATTCTGCTAGTTGCATGAAATATTTTAAGTATTTATTCATATCGATTTTAGTATATATTGAATATAAATACTACAGAATGAAATATATCAGAATTGTAATCAAATTAAAATCAAACACAACCATTTCAGCATTATTTTATCAACCACGTACGAACCTAATTTTATTAATTCGATAACAAAATCAAACGTAACCGGTAACCCAATTACAATATATGTAAATGGATTGAACCACATGAGCTTACATTACTTGGTAACGATCACCATGCAATAAATCCCATGATTGTAACAATACAATACAGTAGTAAGTAATCTTGTAACATGGCATTCGATATGTAGAAACCAATAGAAACGAATCACAGAAATATCATCCGCTGATAACGGAAATATGGATCGATGACAACGGCTTGCAATCACCAATCACAGTTGTGGGACTTATGCCCAGAGGTTCATTGCACCTGCAAATAACATAAGCAAGTCGGATTTTAGAGATCGATTTTCAAACGGGTGTCGGGCAAAGTCACAGGAGGTCGGTTGTGATATATACATTTCAAAAGGATTTTTGTATCGTCGGAGCTCGTCTTTGCAGATGAGATCATGTTGAGCACCCTTTGTGCATACATCTTCCATGTATTGCTATACTTAACATAGACAATCTGGAATATGACCTTTCATTTCTCCAGTTGAGGCTTTAATAAAAACCCTCTCCCATCAATGAGGATCCCACTTACACCCATGAAAAAAGTCGAATATATGAATAAAAAATTGACAGTGCTTCAAAATAAGACTTGTGTAAATTGACTCACCATTGAATATGAATGAAAATTGACAGTTCATTCAAAATAAGAGTGGTGTGAATTGACTCACCAAAATGAACGCCACAAATCCAATTTGGATTATGGAGCAAAGAGAACGATGATAGTAGGCTGAGTACTTTCACGATATGTCTATTTATATAGGTCTAATATAAAAATAATTATTAATTTCTAATGGGTTAAAGTAGTTTAGATTTATCTAGTCAAAATTTATTATCAATTATTTTTGGAGATTTTGTAGATCAAGTCCGTTATGGAGATTTGTGACTCAGTTAAACAAAAAAAACTTATAAATAAAAAAAAACTAATACTTGATTTTTTAGAATCGTGTTTATTGAAATGAGTAAACGACCATGTATCGTAACTAAATTTTCAACAAATTTATCTCCATTTTAAAATTCGCTCATTTGTTGGAGGAAAAATGTGAAATTAATTTATTAGTTAATGATTATTATTAATTTTTTTTAATATTCGTAGTAATACATTAGTCTTGAAAGATAATAAAAATATAAATAAATATGGATTCAGTTAGTAAAATCGAAATTTAGTTATTCAACGTGTAAGATATCTTTTCATAATCCCGTTAGTATTAAAAAAAGATTTTCAAATCAAATAGAAAGCTCTCTGGTTGTGGATGAAAACAAATTTTGCTAACAACTTTTCTTATAAATTTTTTTAATTTAAATAAAAATAAAATTTAAATATAGATTTGCTAACAACTTTTAGATATAATATCATAAATAATTTTTTTTAATATAAATGAAAACAAATTTGTTTAACAACTTTGAGAGATATTATCATTTCTTTTTTAAAAAAAATTTGTAAAAATTTTTCTTATAAATTTTTTTGTCTGACGTTAATTCTGTGGGCGACACGTGGCATTAAAATTTCGTTGGGCTGAGGTTAATCGTGGGTGCGACATGTGGCAATAAAGGCTTCTGCTTTAATATATATAAGATAGCAATGTGTTAGTTTAGGAAAAAAAGTTTTATGGCTTAAAAAATAAAGATTTATTGGCCAAAAAATTGTGGGAGCTCCATTTGATTGCTGCTTCCACAGCGCGTCACGTCATCAAATCATGTACTCTGTTTTAGTATGTATAATAGATGTAGATTAAATAGGCTTTTATATTTTAATTTGTATTAACTAGGCCCCTTGTAATTTTGAAAAAAAAGATAAAATCTAAACTAATTTAAGATACTTTCAAAATTAAAAAGGAAAATGAAAGTGGTCCGCTGCAATTATTCAAAATTAAAAAGATTGTTTTCTTTAATTTTTTAAAATAAAAAAGGAAAATGAGAGTGGTCCCCTACAATTAACATATTAGTTTTAACGTTAAAAAGATTTTCTCTCTTAATTAATATTGCTTATTTTTTTTAAAAGAGTCGCTTATTTGTTGACATTAAAATTAATTACATAATTTTATGTACATAATTTGCATGCGAAATTATGTACATAAAATTATGTACAAAATTTGTGGGAATCACTCTTATTTTTCTTATTTAATTAAAAAACAGCCATATTAATTAAGGAGATAATCTTTTTAATGAGAGTGATGCCCACAATTAATATTTACTTATCTTCTTTTATTTAGTTTATCTTTTTAATTTTTAATAAGAGAATCTTTTTAATGAGACCCCACAATTAATAATCATTTAGTTTTATTTGTAGAGATAAAATTGGAGGGACTTCCCTACACCAATTTTCTCAATATATCATAACCTTTTATATTTATTCTCAAACTGTACGCACTCTTCCTTCAATAGTATATTTATTAAATACAAAACTAAAAAAAACGTCAAATTATTTCAAAATGTTTAACATAATGATGAACCTTATTTAGTGCATGTCCTGAAAATTTGTCTTGAGCAGAGGTGGCTGCAACTCTCTCCTTGAGTGAAACCAAAGGCCAACCTGCAAGAAACTCTGCAAAGCTGTGTGTCACTTGTGACATGTGCAATAATAAAGTCTCAAATAAGACACATTTGCTTGTTTCATTCCACCTTATCCATCTTCCCCGGAAAACGAAGAAAAGAGAAGCCTTCAGCTTGAGGAAACCTCACTTATTCACACATGGCTCTTCTCCTACCTGACACGTGTCGAAATGGGTCAGCTCCAGAGCACGTGGGCAGCCTTATACTTGAGCTATAAATATTTTATCTACTTAGCACTCAAGCTCCCAATACATACTCGAAATGAAGTCCCACGATTCTCCAAGGTTGTCTGTTTAATTAAGCTTCTTGATTTTATACTTATCTAATTTGAGTGGTGTTTTTTCAGAGAGCAGGGCAAAAGGGGAAGTGGGCAGGCACCAGTAACTCAAGTCCTTGGAAAGAAATCGAGGAAGGGACCGGCAAGAGGTTCAAAGAAAGGGTGTATGCCTGGGAAAGGTGGGCCACAGAATCTGGAGTGTACATACAGAGGCGTAAGGCAGAGAACATGGGGGAAATGGGTGGCTGAGATTCGAGAGCCAGTTGACAAATCCAGACACAGAATTGGAAGCACCAGATTGTGGCTGGGTACTTTCTCCACTGCCATGGAGGCGGCTCAGGCTTACGATGATGCCGCCAGAGCCATGTATGGGGATCATGCTGTTCTTAATTTCCCAGATAATCGCAGGCCGTGTGGTGGTGATTCAGATGGGTCTTCAAGCAGTGGCGTTACTGTTCCGTCGGTGAAAGAAGAGGAGGTCGTTACTTGTAGTCAGAGTGATTATTGGGAAGATATGTTGATGGAGCCGTTGGAGAGTGGATATGGTGGTCATGATGGAACCTGGTTTTCTATGGAGGATTTAGGTGATGACATCTCCGCTCCAAGTTGCAACTTTGATGATTTTGGTGATGCTTTCCTCAGATGATTGTTAGTTGTTTAGCCAAGGGGATAGAGATTGTTTGCTATATTCATAATTTGATATACTTTAGCATCAGTAGAGACTATTGTGAAATTCACTTTCTCTCATCTGCTTGTTTGGAGGGCATGTATCGTGTTTTGTGCATCCTATGGACGAAGGTCTAATTTGACTTTAATAAGGATTTAAGATCAAACTTACGATCAAATCTTGCAAATACTAACCTGATTGTAACAAGGGGTCAGGATCAAAGTCGGGGACGATTGTGAGAATTATATCCTTCCATTCGGAATTATATCCTTCCATTCGGAAAAGTTTCATTCGAAAAAGTTTGTTTCTCCCAATATGATCTGAAGGAGGTAGGTAGTAAGGACTTTTTGTTTCAAGAACGACCATGCTCGAGTTTTTTCTGAACGTGTGTGTTTTGTTTGAGGATGAAATGAAGCCTAGTTTTTTCTAAACGTGTTTTGTTTGAGGATGGAATGAAGCCAAGTTTTTTCTAAACGTGTTTTGTTTTGTTTGAGGATGGAATGAAGCCTGATACCATGTGAAAATTATATACTCATATATATATATATATATATATATATATATATATATATAGAGGGTGTGGTTCCCATGAGAACACCCCTGACGTGAGAATATGAGAACAATCGTACATCGTTAGACGTGAGTATTAAGGGTTGAGACTTAGAGTAGATATCAAAAATAATAATAACTACGAATAATAATAATAATTAGGAATCCAACAATAACTACGAATAATCCACTCAACCAACAATAACTACGAATAATACATTAAACGATATGACACATTCGTAACAAAACTAATAATAATTACGAATCTGTCTCACGTTAGGGGTGTTCTCATAGGATCTATACTCTCTCTCTATCTATATATATATATATAAAGTAAGACAACTAAATATACCCATACAATATCAATCCTAATTATCAGAGCTAAAACATGAAGCTTAAATATATACAAGTTTTGATTGTGGCAAAAAAAAATAAGCTAAAACATGAAGCTTAAATATATATACAAGTTTTGATTGTGGCAAAAAAAATAAGAATTAAACACGAGGAAAAGGACGTTTGACAGATTAATAATGAAATAATAAAATATATAATTTAAATTACTTACAAAGAGATAAAGATGAAAATAGGGAACACGGTACTTTGATTTTTCAAATTAAAATTGTAATTACAAATATCCTAATATGAAAAGATAAATAAAGACGACAACGATTGTCATTCGATTAATGTTTCCTGTCGATCAATTTCGGGCACAAGACTTAATTAATTGTGAAACAGAAGCAAAAATTTCAGATAGTGGCCGGTTGGCCTCCTAGATACTATCGGGGTCGGCCTCCATAAAAAAAATGAAAAATAATAGGGAAGAAGGAAATATTGTGTTTTTGGAATTCAGAATCAATGAATTCGGGATAGATCGATAAGAATAAGTATCAATAGTTAATAAAGTAATTTTTAGATTAAGATCACTCACATATGTGCTAAAAATGAAATGCAACATAGAGAACCAAGTGTATGACCTTGTCAATGTAGTACACGATTTATCACATCAATTTCGATTTCAACAAGGAATTGAACATTGTTTGTCAACCATTCAAGCAAACCAATGAAGCAAGTCGTAAGTAACAAGTAACATGGTGAAATTAGATCAAAGTAACAAGTAACATGGTGAAATTAGATCAAAGGAAATGTAAGGTTGATCAAGTAACAAGTATCGAGTGAAAGTAAAACAAAGGTAAGCAATAAGAAATACAACTAAGTTAGGGGGTTGATCATCCCAAACCAATGTTAGCAAGTTAAGGAAAATGCATGATCAAATTACATGAAGGGGATAAATGTGACGTAAGATGTGTTTCAGGATCTAGATGGTACATAGTATATTAACACCAAACTTTCAAGTCTATTCACGGTGGATGATATGTCAAGTGATACAAAGCACTACAAGGCTTGAAATGATCAATATAAGAAAGAATAAGCATTACAAGACATAAAACACCCAATATGAAAACACAACTAAGCATACAAGGTAATGAAAGACACTTTGTGATAAGTATGATTTCCATATATACCCGCTTGACCATCTATAGTAGGGGGATTGCTTTTTACCGGAGTTTGTAAAGTCGAGCTTCATGGCTCCCAAAGAAATCATATTGAGTTATGACAATAAAACGAATGATCCTTGGAGGTAGTACGAAGCATATCATGCACGGTGCAACAAAACATAATACTTGAAGAGAAGGGTAGTGTCACTCTACAAATCTAGCCAAGTCTTATACATAATGAAAGGAAGTAAGCAAACACATAACATATAAGATTATCTCATAAGCAACATATCAACAAACATGCTTTCAAAGGATAAAGTCACAACTAGGTACTTCCTACTACCATTCGAAAGATGATTTTAGCCAAACAACATGAGGGTTTAACAAAATAGCATGAGCCAACCAATATAAACCGGCATAGTTCATAAAGGAAGACTAACCAAAAGTCCACATAATCAACAAAGATGATACATCATTATATCACAAGTCAAGTCTAAACCATAGAAGTCCAAACCACTCCATAATGATAGATACCATCAAAGGTATAACATGTCATAAAGATTTAAAAGCACTCATGTGAAACTCATTCATACCATATTAATCCCTTTAAAAGACAAGATCATACAAGATACAAAACTAACATAGCATGGTTTGGGGTTTTCAAACCCCAAACCTAGAAAGGATCTACTCTAACATACTATAAATGAACCCAAACATCATAAAACTAATCATAAATAAAAAGAACTTGCAAAAATAACAAAGTTTGAAGAAAGAAGGAAGTGATTTGGAGTTACAAACCAAAAGTTATAATGAAAACAAGTTTGAAGAACACAAGAGCTTCTATGTGGCTACCTCCAACTTTCTCCTTCTTAAAACCTTCGATCTAAAATTTTTTTGAATTTAACCCTAGCTTCTTTGGTTGTCTCTCTTCTTCTTCTCCACCTAATGGCCATATATATAGAGTTTTTGAGGTGGTCCGAACCCTAATTGATATTTGAATCCCATTGGATGAGAGGAAGAGGTGGTGAACACATGAACATGGGCAACTCGCCCGAAATATGGTAGTGTGATTTGGTTCGGTCTAACACACACCTATAACTCGTCCAGTGCTTTGAAATCTTCCTTTGGTTCTTGCTTGATGGCTTTCTTTTTGGATGATCCTAGGACTTCTTGGACTCCGTGCTAGGCTCGTAGAGGTTCATGTGCTCGCCCTTACGTGGTTCGAGAGTTCTTGATGCCTTCTCCTTGGATCATTGAAGTCAATCCTTCTTGTTATTTATTAAGCTTGGATGATGATGATGAGGAAGATGATGTTGACGGGCTCCTTTCCTTTTGGCTTCGGAATTGTGCATAATTGCTCTTTTTAGCTCCATTTCGGGTAAAAACTCCTACAAGCACACAAAGAAGGAAGTAGACATATATTTTACAATAATGAGCACATAGTAATGTAAAGATGTCTAAACTCGTGCAAAACAAAAACAAAACTAAGGAAAAGAACATCTAAAAACGCCTAAAATGTAGCATGAAAACATGCTATCAATATACCCATACTTAGCTCTTATTTGTCCCCACACAAGAATTAAGAAAGCATACAAAGAAGGAAAGAAACAAAAAAAAAAATTTGGTTGACATGCTTCAAGTGGATGATCACTTTTCAGAAAATTTTCACCATGAAAAGGTTAGCTACTAAATCAAGAGTAAATCACATGAACTAACAAGAAAGAAGATAGTTGAATTCTTCACACAAGAAACATATCCTCGAGTTTTTCAAGTTATTACAATCCAAAGGCTTCTACTTAAATGTTTAGATCCTTGCATTTGGTTTGTATTGATTTACCATATGAGTATAGAGATATAGTCCATTAATCCAAGCCAAGTCAAGTGTGATCGGTTTTTTAAAATGCTTTACTAATCATGCTTGACCTAACAAATAAAAATTTACATTTCGCACATTGGCATGATTTACTTGTGTTTATAACTTACGTACATACACTAGCCTTGTAAGCAATTGGCAAAGCAAAGAAACAAATTAACACTTAAGCACTTATCCATTTTTGGCATTTTTGCAATATAAACTTTCAAATATCATGGCCTTTTCTAATCTTTTGCAATGATGGCCTTTTGCCTTACGGATTAGTATTTTTAACTCAAGTGAGTGCCAACCAATGTAAGCTTCCCTATGCTAAGCAATTCATATTACATAAACAATAACACACGAGAATTCACTAGGATCATGGACTAGTTATAGATAAAAACATAGGCTAGTCTAAACCAAGCATCAACCAAATAGGAAGAATTATGATCCATAACTTTGATCGTCGAAGTTTTAACCGAATGGTTAATAACAATCTCTCACAAGTATTATGGGATCGAATGTGGCATATTCGGGTATCAAATTCACAAAGATCACGTCTGTTTCGTTATAAATGATAGAAGTTATGTTAAGTAAAAAGGGAAGAAAAAGGGATAGGAAAAATATGTCTCTGTGAAGGTATGAGAAAACAAGAAAACAATGATTGTTGAGGATAAGAAATTAAGGAGGGATGTGATCTAATGAAATAAGAATTTCCACTATAATAAATTAAGGAAATATTACATATATGAGACTCATGAACATTGATATATGAATATTGCACATAACCATCTAAAATAGCCGTTGACATAGACAAACAAAGACCGTGCTTTCCAACTTGTGTATCTCTCAATCCAGCAGTTTGACAAGTATAGGAAAACCTATTAAAAACTTAGAAATCCGAAAAATACCAAGAAAAACATTTGCTTTTGGCTCTTCTCTTAGAAAAACGTACAAAGACCGGAACTTTCTACGATAGTTAGAAATCCTCGAGTCAATGATGAAACGCTACTCTCAAAACCAAGTTCTTTTCAATAAATCCAATAAAACGCCCTTCGCTTATGGCTTTTCAGTTATTTTATCTAAAAACCAGCTATAAACACCACTTCTTGTGAAGGTAAATAAAATGTAAGAATGAAGCACTTGGAAAAGAAGCAATATCGCAATAACACTCTCAATTTACAAACATCCATGTAATATTAAATCAAACCATTATAGGGATCATCCGATCCTTAGATAAAAATGAATCAGTCAAACATAATAAAAGAGAAGACTTTCATAAATATCAAAGTTAAAAAGTACTTACAAAACAAAGAAAAGGGAAATCTATCTCTGTTGTGCCGCGGTGCGGACTTGGAGCCTTGAAACCTTGGAGACTCCTCTGCTCTAAGGTGGGACACGGCACACCGCTAATATGACCTATAAAGGTTTATATATAATGTTTAGATCAAACCCTAGGCCAGAAATAAGAAGCCCAACCCATAAACATAAGATAAAGTAGGAGAAAATATATTTTTAGCAAAACAGCATAACGATACGGCCTCCATGAGGGCACCATACGGCTGTATGTTGGCCATATGATGGCCGTAGATTGATCTTATGTTGAGCGTAGGTTGGTTGTATCAACTTCTGATATCGTTTTGATAGTTTTGTAAATTTTATTTCCCCGCTGCGCTGGTTAGAACCACGAGACCCATGAATACTAATTTGAAGCTCTTTCGAAGCTATACAACTTTTTAGGTGATACAATTGTCCAAATCCAAAGGGAAGATGGTCGAAATTGGGAATCTCTTAGAGGTCGTCATGAAATGGCATCCAACATCAATGATCTTCACATGGTTCTTTAATTCTTCTTCCTCCATCATAAATCTACCTTGGAACTTCGATCCTCGGTCAATAAAGACGTCTTCCATGATATGCTTGACCTAAGGGAGGATAATCGTACTTTGGCGTTCTTTCCCCGTTTTGCTCATTTTTGGTGTCGACCGCTTGAAATATGAAATAAACTAAAGTAGACACCACAATATGCAATATGAAGGATTTGTGCTCTATATGAACACAAACCAAATCAAATGAGGTATGAAATGCATGCAAATGATGACTTCAAAAATGTATGTTTTGGACTTATCACTCCTCCAAGCCCTCGTAATCCTCATCTTCCTCTTTCTCTTCTCCTTCTTGATCACAATTCTCATATAAATATTTTAGCAAGGCTATCTATCTTCTCTTCAATTTCCTTGGATCAAATACCGACCAACTCGGATTCCACAAAACTTTATTTCCTTGCACAATCACCTTCACCACTCCACTCTTCGTTTCAAACATCAACCCCATGTTAGTGAACATGTCAAAATCAAGCCTTGAACCCATCATTGGCGTGTGTCTCTACAAAGAGATGCCTAAGTACTTGGCAACTAAGGAGACAAAACCACAAACACACAACCTTCCCGCCTTCTTGTGGCTTTGCCTAACAATATGGTTCACCAAAATGTGAGGCACATGAGGTACCTTCATTGCAAAAACGCAACTCATTATGTAGACCTCGTCAAGGGAAACGTTATTGACGATATCAAAGAGATAAATGAGAGACTCGCTCAAGATCCGGTGGAACACATGGAGTGTTGGATGGTAGGTTCTCAATGGCTTAGTGTTTCCAGTAGCAAACTTTCCTTCACCAATATTGTCCAAAAAGTCATATATCACCGGGTGTGAGTATGAACCGGTTTGGAAATCAAGGCCGATGATCTTTCTAACATCTTTCACGCGTATGTTCCAATCTTGGTTTGCAATTCTAAAGGCAAGCTTCGAACTAGTGTTCTTGAGGAGAGGGTAGGATACCTTAAGTGAACTAAGGAACTCCAATGTGAGATCTTTGTAAGTCCTCTCATCCTAAGAGAGTAGGCTTTTTAGTTCGATATTTGATAAGAGACCCTTGATGTCCTCCATCATCCCTATACTTTAAAGCATTTCACGATCAAGGGACCTAGGGGGCCTTATCTCGAGCTTAGCAAGGCGATTGTAGTTTGCCTTGAGTTCCTTTGTAATAACAATATTAAATGGAGGGAGTTCCCTAGTAGGTGAGGTTGGAGTTGTGGATATGAGGAATAATGGAAGATTATCATCATCATTCAAGTCTTCTTCCCTCATTGATGACTTCCCTTTTGAAGAGAATGATGCCGAAAATCTAGACTTTCCCATGATGGTTTATGAGTTCAAGAATTCAAAAGAAGAATTGTTTGTTCAAAACGTGCGTGTGTATGAAGGAAAATATCTTTAAATTTATATCGAGAATAAAGAAAATAAGCGAACCCGCAGTGTACGGATCGATCGTAGTAAAAGAAAGTATTCCAAGGTCGATCACAAGGATTGTGGTGAAACCAACTAGTAAAAGCAATCTAGCTAGACAATTTTCAAATATCAAGCAAAGGGAAATAAAAAAAACAATGATATGAATATATGTAATAATTAGGAAAGCACAGATTCTAGAGATCAAGGTATCCAGATGTGGTTTTCGATTCAAGACGTCTAAAGATCTATGGACAGAGCTGATATTGCAAACGAAAGGTGTTTCGGAAGTGGGATAGATCATGGGGAGGTCTCACTATCCGCTATTCCAAACCAAAGAAACTTATCAACGGGTAAGTCTCAAAGCTTCAAAGGAAAGGAATGATAGTCTCAAACCAACCACTCAATCTAAGTGATTAGAATTAACCATCACCGGGTAAGTCTCAAGTTAACTCACAAAGGTAAGAGGAAGGCATACTCAAACCTAATAAAGGATGAACCTTTACTACCTAGAACTCATCATCGTTGGTAACCAAGAAAGGGATCATCGGGTAAGTCTCTTCCCAAGCTTGGATATAGGTTAGGACATTTCATCAAGGCTAGGATTTAGGCAATCTTTAACCAAAGATTAAGGATAAAGCATGATAGGTACGACAGAGGAAACCACAGTCGGATCTTGGTGAAATCTCGGCCGAGATTCCCAAGAACAGTCCGAGATTTGTCTCTATGAGGGTAAAAACACAAGTCTTAGGGTCCAATCTTTTTGTAAAGGTCAGTCTATCATCATCTAAACCACAACCTTCAACCAATCATCCTAGAATCGCAAAGGTTTTAGCCAATAAAATACATTATCAAAACAAGAATGAAATATGAAATCAAGAATCAAAAGTAATCAATGAAACCGAAAGAAAGGTAAGAAATACTTGGCAAGGTGTCTTCAATAATCATAAACTAAATCAAAGCAATAAAAATATCCGTTCTTGTGTTCTAACGTAATGAAATCAAAATGCAAGAATAATCTCACAAAGAATCTCAAGGTATCTCTCAATCTCTAACGTTGATGTAGTACACGTTGTCAATCCGTTTCCAAGATGCAAATCCAAGGGTTTTCGTGCAATGTCGTATCTAATCTCTAGTAGTTTCCGTCTTATGTCTCGTGTAGTGTGTGTGTGTGTCGTCCTTGAAGCATTCTATCTTATAGAATGAAGTAAAGTTTGAAAGATTGTGTTTTGGGCTGAAAAGTCAAAACCACGGCCAAGCCCAAAGATAATCTTGGCCGAGATTTAATGTCCTTGCCCGAGATCTCTTCTCTGAGGCGTGTGATCACTTTGATATCTCTAATATCTCCCAAAGCTTGACTTCATTCTTCTTTTAGGTTCCTGAATGCTTTTCATGTGGTCCACCTTGATCATTTGTCCATGAAGACTCCATTTCCGCCCCAATTCACCTACAATTGTCATAAAACTTGTGTAGATCTTGATTATAACATAGTAGGTGAATATGAACCATAATTGCCATGGATGTATGACTATTTATGCAAAAGAAGGGGGGAAACTAGCTATATGTACATCTATACTAAGGTCATATTTCATGTCATCAAGAATAAATAAATTTACTAATTCATGTACTTCGTAATGTAAGCATGTACATATCATGGATTAAACAATTCAAACATGTGAGAAAAAGAAGTCATCAAAACACAAAAAAGAGACAACATGGCATTAGCAATGACGGAATATAAATGCATGGTGAAAATCAATGTAAGATCATGATAGAAAATATGAATTCAAACTCATAAATATTTTATCACATTCTTTCTAAGTCCATCATGCTATCATTTAATTTTTCAAATCAACAAAATCAAGCTACAACCCATCTCAAAAGTTCACAATGATCAGAAGACATGATTAAATCAATTAAATCACTCGAAAAAGATGTAAGCATGGATATTCATGAAAATAACTCAATCAAGTCTCTAATTATTAGTATGAAACTCTTTAAACTTAATTAATCATTTATCACCAATAACAATATCAATGATAGGAATCACAAAGATTAAAGTCAAGGTCATATCATGTAAGCTCAATCATCAAAAATTATGAACTTAAGGCGATACTCATGCCAATCACTATCTAAGATCAATAATGAAGCATAAGTTTTACTTTTATTCAAACAAATGGAACATCATTCATCGTGCATCATCAATCATATAAGCTTGAACATTCAACTCCAATTATAAAATTCACAAAATTTTAAGGTGATCAATCTTAAAATTTGATGAACATAAGAAAAGAGAAGAGAAGTTCTTACCAAGTGGATTTATGCTAAATCCAATTCCTTTAGATGCCAACAAGAATATAAGTACCATAAATTTATAAATGAAAGTAAATTATGGTGAAGTCTGATTTTAATGGTGGTGGTGGTGGATGAAGTTTTTGGTGAAGACTTTGAGTGAAAGTGGAAAGAAATGTGAGAAAAGAGTAGATCGGGGTGATTGGGATAAAGGTTTGTGAAGTGAAACTTTTATTCGTTGGAGGTGGTGGAATGAAGAAAATTCAGATTTTTGGAGGTTGGAGAAATGGTGAGTTTGGAGAGGAAAGAGTGAGAAGTAGAAGGAATGAAGGTGTAGGTTGAGTTTGAAGATAGTTTTGAGCTTGGATTCACAGATTTGATTGTGTTTTGATGTGGTTAGAGTTCAATGGAGGTTGGGAGAGTTGTTTGGCTGAGTTATGGGTATTTTATCCTCCCATTTGAGCCAAAATTAGGATTAACTAGGTCCACCAAACGGAATGGGTTGGACCGAGTTGTGTTTCCCTCGGCCAAGTTAGGTTTGTAGAGAGAATACTCGGCCAATGTCATTCCGGCTCGGCCCGGCCATACGTGCCTAACTCGGTATGCTTCTCCTTTTCCTCTCCTTCACCTATTCTTCCTTGGTTCATTTCATGGGTGTCTTTTCTCCAAATTTCTCGAGTTTTGAAACTCGAACTCTTGATCCCTCTCTATGTAATCCTAAGGATAGTTTCAATACACAAGAACCAAAATAAGAATTTTTAAATTATTAGGCAAAAACAACTAAAACAAAGGAAAGAAAACTAACTGAATGGGCTATCTCCCACTGAACGCCTTTGTTTAAGGTCTTAGACTCGACTCAAATCCGTTCTTGTAAGCATTCGGGTCAAGAAGTTCGAAGTAACTTTCTTAACCGGACCTTCTTCGATGCAACCTTCTATCTTTCCTTTATTCATTCCTAGATGCTTCTTCTTGTCCATTCATTTCATGTAAATGCCTTATTTACACTATGCTCCTTCTTAGCACTCGAGGGCTTCACTTATCTATTAATCAAGCTTTTCACTTCATCAATTCCCTTGAACTCTTATCTAACATTCACGCAAAAAAGGTCATAATCATTCTTTAGCCCCTCTTTGAATTTAGTGAAGCTATATTGTATGTTTCATCTTATACGTTTAAGGATAACACACAATTATTCACGTCTATTAGAGTACCGAAGGTGGCCAAGAAAGGCCTTACCAAGATGACCGGCATCTTTTCATCCCCTTTGATGTCCAACACAACAAAGTCAACAGGCAAGATGAACTTTCTAGTCTTTACCAGCACATCTTCAACGATTCCAATTGGATATGGAGCACTTCTATCCGTCATGTATAGGATCATCTTCACCAGCTTAGAATCTACTAAGTTCAAGCTTTTGCATAAAGAGAGCGGCATCACACTCACACTCGCACCAAGATCACATAGTTCCATCGATGTCATGTCTTTTTCTATGTCCACCACAACGCTAGATGTTCCGAGATCTTCTCTCTTGATTGCCACCTTCCTATGATTGACGTTGATGTGGGGATAAGCCGCAGTTCCCGATCTAGATTGAAAGTCCTTAACTAGAACAAAAATCGGTTTGTTCTTGATAATAAATCGGTCGATTTATTTGGATGAACAGGGCGATTTTCCGTAAAACATAGAAAACGGATTAATGGATGATATGGAAAGAAAAGAAGATGATTATGGAATGATAAATGAAAAGATATAGGAAGATATTGAACCAAGATAGTTCCGCAAAGAACCTTGACCAATGATGTGTCAAAACCCTTAAACGAGAAGTTTACCTTAACCCGCACTTCTTTAACCTTACACAAGTCTTCTAAGTAAGACAAGCACAAGGAGAGACTAGGATTGACCAAGAGCACCAACCTTCAACAAGATTAACACACACAAGCACAATCTAGCAAGAACGTCGCAACAATTCGACCAAAATTTTCCTTTGATTGAATAGCAATGAATAAAATACGAACTCCGTAAGTGAAGCCGTAAGTTCACAAAAATCTGTGGAAATATATCAAATCTAATCTACTAAACAATCTCCCCCACTAAGGCTATTTATAAGGGAGACTAATCCTACTAAAACTAGGAAAACATATAAAAGATATGATCTATAAAATATGTCCTTCAAAAGATAATCTAGAAAGATATTTTTAAAAGATATAAAATATAAAATCTAAAAAGGTAGAATCTAAATAATCCCTTAAGATAGTCTGAGAGATTTAAAGAATTATAACAAGATATAATTTCAAAAAGATAGAAGATCATGGCCGGATCTTTTGCAACTCGTTCCAGTGAAGGAAATCGGATACGGAAATCGATAGAATTTTCCTACAGGAAAATCGGTCGATCTTTTAGAAACTGTGTCGATTTTTCCTCTCTAGAACTCTTCTTTGCACTTATCCTTCTTCCTTGCTTGATGAATCTTCTTTGTCGTGGCTTGGCTCTTCTACAACAACCAACAATGTCACTAAGGAACTCTTGAGAGTCATGAGAGTTTCCTTGAGAGTAAATGTCATGAGAAGATCCGTAACTTCATCTTGGAATGCCTTAGCTCTTGACCGTGTGATCGCTCCATCCATAATCGAATCTGAAGAAGGTGAAAGTGAAGGGGTTGTTGGCTTATCTTTTAATGCTTTAGCCTTTGAGCGTTTAAATGGTCCTTGTATCGGAGATGGTCCCACATCAGACTCCCCTTCTTGAGAAGGATTCATCCTCGAATCTCCGCTACGCTCATCTCTAAGCTCGTATGGACTTAAATCACCAACGTTGAAGATGGGACTTACACCATAGTTAGTTGGAAGCTCTAAAATATAAGCATTGTCACCAACTTTCCGCTTGACCTTAAAAGGTCCGTCTCCATGTGGAGATAACTTAGACTTCCATTTTTCCAGAAATCGCTCCTTCCGTAGATGCAACCATACAAGATCTCCGGGTTTGATTAGCATTTCCTTGCGATTCCGATTTGCTTTGGAAGCAACGGAAATCCCTTTTTGCTCCAGCCGTGAGCACGTTTTCTCATGTAACTCCTTTATGAACTCTACCTGCTTTCCTACAACAAAATCTACTCGCTCCTCTAAAGGCAACGATATAAGATCAAAGGGAGTCAAAGGATTTACTCCATAAACACACTCAAACGACGTTAGGTTAGTAGATGAATACAAGGTACGATTATAAGCAAATTCAACATGTGGTAATACATCTTCCTAGGCATTCAAATTATCTTTCAAAACAGCTCGTAAAATCTTAGTCAAAGTCCGATTAGTTACCTCCATTTGACCATCCGTTTGAGGATGACTAGAAGTTGAAAACAACAACTTTGTACCCAACTTTCCCCAAAGCGACTTCCAAAAGAAACTAAGGAACTTGACATCTGTATCGCTCACAATAGTTCCTGGAATTCCATGCAATCTAACAACTGATTTGAAAAATAAGTTAGCTACATTATATGCATCATCAGTTTTATGACAAGCGATAAAATGAGCCATTTTAGAAAAATGATCAACAACCACAAATATAGAATCTCTCCCCTTCTTAGTCCTTGGCAAACCTACAACAAAATCCATACTTATGTCAAGCCAAGGTGATGTAGGAATAGGTAGAGGAGTATACAAACCATGTGGTTTTAGTCGTGATTTTGCCTTTAGACAAACAAGACATCTCTTAATCAAGTGTTCAACATCCTTGAGCATATGAGGCCAAAAGAAGTGAGAATGAATCATGTGATAAGTCTTATTTCCTCCTAAGTGTCCCATTAATCCTCTCATATGTGCTTCCCCAACTAATAATAATCTCAGTGAACATCTAGGAATACAAACTTTATCCTCATGGAACAAAAATCTTTCAAAAAGATAATACTTATCTCTCGACTGGGGCAAAAATCGATCAGAAAAATACTGGGTCGATTTTTTCATCCAGTGTAGATATCACCAAAGTCTTCATCATCCTCGTAAAGTTCTTTGATATAATGGAATCCTAGGACTTTGGAATCCATTGTTGTGATCAAAGTATACCTCCTGAAAAGGGCATCCGCTACGACATTATCCTTCCCTTTCTTATATTTGATAATATAAAGAAATGTCTTGATAAACTCCATCCATCGCCCATGTCTCCTGTCCAACTTATCTTGACTTCGAAAATGCTTCAAAGACTCATGATCAGTTCTAAGAATGAATTCATTAGGCCAAAGATAGTGTTGCCATGTTTTGAAAACTCGAAATAAAGCATATAATTCCTTGTCATAAGTAGAGTAATTCAAACATGGACCTTTCAATTTCTCGCCAAAGTAGGCTAGAGATTTGCCTTCTTGCATGAGTACGCCGCCTATACCAATACCTGAAGCGTCGCACTCTATTTCAAAGGGTTTGGTGAAGTCTGGAAGTGCAAGAAGAGGTGCATTTGATAATCGCCTCTTTAGTTCCGAAAATGCTTTCTCTTGCGCTTCTCCCCACTCGAACGGTACTTGCTTCTTCGTGAGCTGCGTTAGAGGGGTTGCGATGGTGCTAAAATCCTTCACAAAGCGCCTATAAAATGTTGCCAATCCATGGAAAGATCGCACATGTCCGACGGTGGTAGGTGTAGGCCATTCTTGAATGGCTTTTGTCTTTTCTTTATCCACCTCTAGTCCTCTTATGCTCACAACAAATCCAAGGAAAACAACTTGATTAGTACTAAACTCGCATTTCTTAATGTTAGCATATAACGATTCAGATCTAAGAGTTACAAGTACTTCCCTTAAGTGATCTTCATGCTCCTCAATGGATTTGCTATAAATGAGGATGTCATCAAAATAAACAACCACAAACATTCCAATAAAATGGTGTAAGACATGATACATTAATCTCATAAAGGTACTAGGAGCGTTAGTCAAACCGAAAGGCATTACCGACCACTCATAAAGTCCAAATGTTGTCTTCCATTCATCTCCCTCCCTCATTCGGATTTAATGATATCCACTCTTAAGGTTAATCTTCAAAAACAAAGTCAAACCGCTCAAATCGTCTAACATATCATCCAATCGAGGAGTGGGATGTCTATACTTGATAGTGATGTTGTTGACTGCTCTACAATTAACGCATATCCTCCAAGTTTTGTCCTTTTTGGGCACCAATAGAATTGAACCGCACAAGGACTTAAACTATCACGTACATAGCCTTTGTTCAAAAGGTCTTGTACTTGATCTTGTATTTCTTGGCTTTCCTGCGGGCTCATCCTATACGCAGGGCGATTAGGAAGTGAAGATCCAGGAATGAAATCAATCCGATGGTCAATGCTTCGGAATGGTGGGAGTCCGGCAGGAATCTCGTCCGGAAATACGTCCTTGAATTCATCTAATGCCTGTAAAATATTTGAAAGCAAAGCGGCCTTCACATCATCACTCAAGGTCAATAGGCTCTTATATAAACTCAGTAAAGAAAGATCTAAGGGAAGTTAATCATCGATAAACTCCCTTTTTGATAAAAGAAGGGCTTGTTGTTGTCCCAGAGAGGAAAAATCGGATGAGCAAAAGGAAAACCAGTCGATTTTTCCTTGGGCAGGACGATTTTCTTCAGAAAATCGTTCGTTTTTTCGATGTATTGCCCGATTTTTCTTCTCTAAGAGTTGATTCTTTCTCCTTCTACTTGTGTTTCTCCTTCTTATTGTCGTAATGTTTGGCAATCTATAAAGAAGTCATGGGTTTGAGCGTAATGGCGTTCCCTTTGAACTCAAACGAGTGTTTGTTAGAAAATCCATCATGCGTCACCTTTCTATCAAATTGCCAAGGGCGGCCTAATAATATATGACAAGCTTGCATAAGCACAACATCACAAACAGCAATATCCTCATATTTTCCCAAAGTAAACGCAATATGAGGTTGTTTATTATCTTTCATTTCTCCACAATCATTCATCCAATGCAATTTATAAGATCGAGGATGGTAGAAGGTAGTGATTTGCAACTTAGTGATCAATTCTTCACTAGCAATGTTGCAATAATTGCCCCCATCAATATCATGTTACAAACCTTTCCTTGAACAAGACATCGAGTATTAAAAAGGTTTTAACGTTGATTATCCTCACATAAATCAATTTTAGCATGCAAAGTGTGTCTAGCAATTAAGGAATCACCATGTTCATATTCACAATCATTATCACTTCGATTATCATGCTCATGTAATGCATTGATATGGGTATGATCATGCTCAATTTCTTCCTCACTTTCATATTGTCCTTGTTGATTAATAAATAAAACTCGTTTATCAAGACAATCACGCATATAATGACCCCTTCCTTGACATTTAAAACAAACAATATCTCGAGATCGTGAGGTAGGGTTAGAGGTACTCCCTTTATGGTCCTTTGAAGGCTCATTCAAAGGACGAGATTGAGTAGAAGTTTTGGGAGCTGTTGGATCGGGCAAAGAACGTTTTCCATCGTTGTTATGAGAAAAAAATCGGTCGATTTTCTTGTTAATCGGTCGATTTTTCTTCTCTGGAGTCCAATAAGTTGTTCCTTGATTCCGTCCTTTGAGCTTTTTCTCCACACTATTAGCCAAATGTAATAAGTTAGTCATATAAGCATAGGGATAGAGGTCAATTTCATTAGCTAAAGAAAGATGTAAGATTCTTAGAAATCGAGCCATAATAGACTCCTCATCCTCTTGTATGTTGGCTTTCACCATTGCCGTTTGCATGGCGGTATAGACTTCCTCTACGGACATGGAACCTTACTTGAGGTTCTCTAAACGTTGTCTCAACTCCCGTCCATAGTGTGGCGGCACAAATCTAGCTTTCATCAAAGCCTTCATCCGTTCCCAAGTATTGATGTCCGGTTTGCCCGCTCTTCTCCATTCTTTGATGAGATGATCCCACCAAATAACGGCGTAGCCTTGGAATTCCAACTTAACAAGTTGGATCTTCCTTTGCTCACTGAAGTTATAGCAAGACCAAAGTTGTTCAGTTTTGGTCTCCCATTCCATGTAAGCATCCGGATCGCATCGTCCTTCAAAACTCGGAATTTTGACTTTTACTTTCCCAAGTCCGTCATTATCCGGTTGAGGTCGATTATGTTCATTATAGTGTTCTCTTCGTTGATGACGTCATGGGTATTCTCTTCTCATTCCCTCATCCTCTTCATCACTCATGTCCTGAAATTCGTCACCAAAAAGTGGATTGTGGTTAGCATTGACGAATTGATTAGGGTGGGTATTACCAGGCATTTGTGGATGATTTATAGCTGAAACTTGAGGGGGTGGTGGTGGTGGATTAGTGGAGCTTCCGCCTACTTCATAAACAGCCTTTGGATCAAATCGTAAGCGAGATTTGGATCGGTAATCTGCATTAGGCCATGCTTCCACTTGTTCAAGCCGTTTATCCATGTTGGCCATCTTGGCCATGATTTGCCTGAACATGTCCACTATATCTGGTCTGTTGTCCTTCTGAGAACCGCGTGGACTATCTCTTTCTGACATCTATACCAACATGCATAATAACAACAAACTCATTAAGTTAGATGTTCGCCACTTAGCGTGCGTGCAAATAAGCTTTAAATTTACAAAACTAGAATCAAGCAAGCGAACCCGCAGTGTACGGATCGACGTAGTAAAGCAAGAATTTCAGAGTATCGAACACAGGGATTTGGGGGGAACAAATTCAATTATAAAGTTGTCAAGCAAGTAAATGTATGAGCTTTGCAAATATTGGGAAAACAGCAACTCTAAAGATCCAGGTATCTAATTGTGGCAATCGATTCAAGATATACTAAAGAACTAAGGACAGAGTTAAGAGTTACAAAGGTATGCTAAGGTAAAGCAATGTACGGTGAAGTTCCAAGGCTTTATATGACTTATCTAAAGACACTCTCTATAAAGGTTGTTGAGGCTTCAGTATAGAAAGGATCTAAAGACAAGAAGTTATATCAAATACCCAAACTTGTAACCCAAGGATCAAGACTAACTAAACCGATTAAGGTTATGACACTCGAAATCGAAGTAGAGGTTGTTGAGGCTTCACTACTACCTAGAAAAGGGCAAACCTAGACTAGATTAAAGTTAATCTTTAACCTTGGATCAAAGTAAAAGCAAAGTTCGTAAATTGGTGTAAATTACGGGCAGATCTTGAGTTCCGCGGCCGTGGAATCTCAAGAACAAACCGTGATTTTGGTTCGTCGGCGAATCTCTCTAACTCTCAGGGTCCAATCTGTTTACGATCGATCTATCATCATCTAAGCCACAACTATTAACCCTTCACCTTAGAATTGCTAAAGGGTTTTAGCCAATAACTGTCATTATAATATCAAAATCAAGATTTAGAAGAATGAAAGATGAAAACCTTCGAAAACCTTCAATAAACTTCAAATCAATCTCAAATCCACAAACAAGGGTAATAATGTATATCAGATTTGGAATGACACAAACCAATAACGATCCTTGATAAGAACAAAGAACGGGATGTCAATCCTTCTTCTAATCAAACCTAAGGACAAAAGGCGCAACTTCCGCCACACACAACTTCCAAATCTTCAAGCCTTCGTAAAATCTCCGTTGCAAAAATGCAATTCTCCGCACGTCCAATGAAACCCTAGGCACGTGTAAGTGAGCGTAAGCGAAGGTACCGAATTCTCCCTCCTTCAGCCCTTTTATAAGGAAGGATAAAATAACCGTCCGGCCCATATGCGTAAACAATGTGTCAATATTTTATTCGTCAGAAGATTTGCCTAAATCACGGTTTCATGGAGTTCCACGGCCGCGGTTTAGAGCGTGGAAGTGGATTACGGTTCTTCACAACTTCCACGACCGTACTTTATACCGTGTAACTCTCTGGAATGCTCCACGTTCATATTGCCAAGATCCACGGCCGTGGTTTTGGGCGTGGAAGTGTAAATTGCTTGTAGTTTCCTTTGTGTCGTGTCATTCCTCCTCCTAGCATCTCCCTTGGCTTCTTTGATGTGTCCTCAATCCTTGGATGTGCTCAATTCATCTCCTTCCTCTCTCAATTGGTTCGGTTTTAGCTCTTATTCACCTATAATCAACACAAAACTTATGTAGACCTCTATATCGACAATGTAGATAAACTAGCTAACAATTGCTTCAATGCCTTATCAATGAACACTATAATGAGTGAAAAACTACTAGAAAGAGTGTCTAGAATATCATAATATTTCATGCTAACAAAATACCCCATACTTGCCACTTGCTTGTCCCCAAGCAAGGTCTTTCAAAAGCTTTAGAACTCAAGTTAGGATGAAATATGCATGCAATCTCAAAAACAAAACATCGTTTAGGTAAATGTGCTTCTAGTCAATAGATCATTCTCAAACCTTGCTTCATTCATTCACGAGACTCTCATATACATAAGCAAAGAATAAAGAGGAAGGACACATCGTGAATTGATCAAACTTCAATGTAAGCATCATAACCTTCAAACATTATCAAAATCAAACATAAGAAACTTCACTTTAGATCACCAAGTCATATAACATTCTCTTGATCTTAAGGACTTTCAAACAAGGTCTAGAATGCGGAAAGGAAGGGAAAACTATAAGGAATGTGGTGCATGAATCCGGGAAAATGGACAACTAACTCTTTTCTTTTTCTCTTGCGGTTTTGCAACACTTTCAACTTGGAGCTTTTCTCTCTTCTTTTCACATTATTTTTCGACTTTACTTTTGGAGTTATGGACAGAGGTGCACAAAAACCGAAGCCTAGGAGATTGGCGGTTCTCAATATTGCGAGATGCCTTAAACCCTTGATGCACATACCATAATCCGTTAGGAATATCGCTTAATCTGACTTTGGCAAGACACAAACACCCGGCTATGTGAATGGTGCCGAGTTACTCATCGTCATGATTGACTTCCCCAAACCTACAAGTTCTTTCTATTCTTTGAATGCAAAATTTTGCTTTCATGGCCCTCCCACATCAAACATACCAAATATCAACTCCTCCAAATTCCCGGATTGGTAAGGGAGGCCATTATTTCATTGAGGGGCTAAATGATCAAAGGAAGAAGAAAGAAAATCGAATTGCCTTAATCATTTCAACAAGAAGCATAAGAACTTATTATGTGATTTCAACCTTGATTTCTCAATATGATTTAGATAAAACTTTTCACATTATGAAACTTGCAAGAGAGGAATAATCAACACATTCAATTTCTTTTCAATTCATTATTTGTTTAGACATACAATTGTCGTCAAAAACTCAATTCACAAGTAGTGATTATCATAGAAATCATCTCCATTCTTAGAAGCACAAAATTTTCAAAATTTTTCGATTTTATGGGTTTTTCAAAAGCTTTTTCATGCAATGCGATAATGAAACGTGTAACAATGGAATGAAACATGCAAAGTGTTCTCAATCAAAGCAAGCAAAAGTGAGTAGAGTTATTACAAACGATAGTCACGCCCCACCCCATACTTGAGACAAACATTGTCCCTAATGTTCAGAAAGAAATAAAGAAAAGAAAGAAATAAAATGCACTCACAAGACGGCGGTGGAGCGGCTAATGCTACGATCATCCATGGTCATCATTGAGGATCTGGTGGTGGTGGAAACGGGAAGAAGCCGGGGTCGTAGTTCCGCCCAAACTGCTGGCGGTAGATGTCTCTCATCATCCTATCATGTGCATCGGCTCGTGCATCCCTAGTGTCCTGCCGGATCTCCAAAGCACCGACTCTCCTAGAAAGGTCAGTGGCCCACTCCGGTAGCTACTCGTACCACTCCGGTGCCTGACTATATCAAGCTGGTGCATTTGATGGTGCTGGTGCAGGTGGTGGCTGTGCATGCCAAGTCGGTGGAGCTCCCATCCACTCCGGCTGCGTGCTATACCAATCGGGAGGGGTCGCCATCCATGTCGGCCTCTCACTCACGCTGGCACGGCGAGAGGAAGAACCGGAAGCTCTAGCAGGGCGGGGGGGACTGCCTAGGGAGGTCGGGAAATGTGTCCGGCTGATCCGGAAAACTGCCAAAGTCGTGCTCCTCACCTCCTCACTCAAAACCGTCATCCCCTCTCATCTCCTCCTCATCTGCAGCTAGCATCTCTGGGGGAACATATGGAGGTGCTACCAATCTATTCGCATGCATAGCAGCGAGTGTCTCCTTCCAGTTATGGCGTCCAACCATAATGGAATACTCGGGAAGCCATGTAACACATCTACCTCCCTACCCTCCCAAGGCATGGCAGCGGTAAGTGGACCTCTATGCCTAGGAAAGATAATACCTCTAGTCATGAGGCTCTGAAGTCCTAGAGGTCTAGCCGCTATCCTAGTACACGCGGAGAAGTCAATACCCAGCTGTCTAGCAAGGTGGGTGACCATCCCACCATATCCAATATTGTCGGCCCTCTTGTTCTTTAGCTTGCTCATGGTAGAAGCTAAGAGGGTGGCACAGTCAGCCGGCCTACCATGCAGCATACAATATAGCAGAAACAACTCATCAGTCTTGATTTTCTGAGGAGTCTCAGTCCTAGGGAAGAGACACTCAGAAAGTACTCGGTGGGCTATCTTCAAGGCTAAGTGATAAATCAACTTAGCCTTGGTATCAGCAGGTTGCCAGCGGTCCTCGCTAGCATATACCATGGCAATGTCCTCCCAAAAATCCTTGGCGTACACGCCACTAGGAAATCGACCATTGAAGGTCTCATGGAACCCAAAGAAGGCTCCAAACTCTCGGATCGAAAACTCATAGTTCCTCTCCATCAGCCTGAAAGAAACTGTCCTATCCACATGACTATGCTCAAAAGAGATCACAAACTCTCTAGTGATCTCCTCAAACGCATCTTCCTGAATGGCGGAGAAGATGATCAAGCCTTCCCTGTCTAACAACCAAGTAAGATCGCCTACCACATTCAGTGGCTCTAACTCCTCAAGCAGTAAATATCGTGGTCCTATGACCGGTCTCTTCTCGATCCTCTCTAAGGCATCGAGGTAATCCTCATGAATCTTAGGAATTGTAGGGGGTGGGGGTGATGGTGGCTCACTAGGAGGTATTTGGGAGGAGGAGGAAGCATTACCTTTCCTTTTCTTATTCCTATTGGACATTCTCCAAACCAAATCCATATTCTGTCCAAAATCACGGCCTGTTCTTCAATTTCCATGGCCGTGGAATGCCCAGTGACCGTGGTTCGGCTCGTAATTTCTCAAAATCCACTCAATCAACACCAAAATCAACAGACAGTAGCCCTAGACTAATTCCAATCCAGTTCCAATCAGTTCTCCTAAAAATTCTTGCGAAAACTGAATCAAATCGACAAAGTGAGAGAAGAGAAGAAAAACCTAGGGTTTGGATTTTTAAAATCCAAATTCCGTCTTCTCCGGTGATTTTCCACTCGAATTGTTGCTTGAATCTTGTAGGTGGTTGAATTTGCTTCACTTTTGGTCAAAGAATCGTTCGAAACGATTGACGAACGGAGATTTGAGAGAGGGGGATCAAATCGGCGATTTTAGGCGTGGAGGGATTTTTAGTGTTCTTTGTGAAGAGACGTGGTTTATATAGTAACCGTAAAATTTTTGGAAAATTACGGTCACTCGGGGGTTTCCACGGCCGTGGAAATGTACGGAACCGTGGTTTTGGTGATTTTTCTCAGGCTTTTGTAAATTACGGTCACTGTAGCTGTCACGGCCGTGGTTTTGGCCGTGAAACTCTCTGTAATGTGCCAAAGTCTAAGTTTCGTCAATTTCTTCTAACTTTTCCTTTTCCCTTGCCTCTTCCATTGATCCTACATCCAAAAACACGAACATACCGGAAGGTATCGAAGGCAAAATAAAACAAAAACGTCTGAACTACTCTAAACTACGAATCAAAAACAAAAGTGCAATACCTTGGGTTGCCTCCCAAGAAGCGCTTGTTTAAGGTCCGTAGCTAGACCGCACTTACACCTATTCAAGTGCGGTAGGTGCGAACTCTTCAGCTTGGAGTTCCCATGAGTATTTCTTGAGTCGTTGACCGTTCACCTTAAAGCTTCCGCCCTTTTCACCCCATACTTCAACTGCACCATGGGGAAAAACACGTTTGATTAGATAAGGTCCAGTCCAACGAGATTTAAGCTTACCAGGAAAGAGACGAAGCCTTGAATTGAAGAGGAGAACTTGATCTCCTTCTTTGAGGTCCTTTGGGATGATATGCTTATCATGCCAACGCTTCGCTCTTTCTTTATAGATCTTGGCGTTTTCGTAGGCGTTCAAGCGAAGTTCTTCAAGCTCATTAAGGTCCAATAGACGCTTCTCTCCCACTTCCTTCATGCTGAAGTTCAACCACTTTATTGCCCAATACGCCTTATGCTCCAATTCTACCGGCAAGTGACAAGACTTCCCATACATAAGGTTGTATGGCGTCGTACCTATGGGAGTCTTATACGCAGTCCGGTATGCCCATAATGCGTCATCTAGCTTCAAAGACCAATCCTTCCTTGTCCTTGAAACCGTCTTCTCTAGGATTCCTTTAATCTCCCAGTTCGAGATCTCCACTTGTCCACTAGTTTGTGGATGATAAGGGGTGGCGATCTTGTGAGTCACCCCATACTTAGCTAATAGAGCTTCGAATCGTCGGGCAATGAAGTCATAGCTGTTCGCTCCAAACGGTGTGTGCAAGATTTAAATTTATAACCCTAGACTTAAGCTTAAAACAAGGATGCGAACCCGTAGTGTACAGGTCAATCGTAGTAAAAGCAAGGAATTCCAGGGGTTGATCACAGGGACTCGGTGAAACAAAGTCAATAACGGTAAGCTTCGTGAATACTAACCACAAGAGCAATTAACACAATCAAAGATGAATAAGAAGTCAATAAAGCAAACATGCAATTCTAGGGATTAAAGCGTCTAGATGTGGTTCCAACTCAAGATCTAAAGATAAGCGGACAAAGCTGAGATTTTTGCAAGGGGAAGGTGTTACTAAAGTGGAATAGATCACCGGGTAAGTCTCACTACTCACTAATGCTAAACCGTAACTCCTATTACCGGGTAAGTCTCAAGGAATTAAGATAAAGAACTATAACCTCAAACTAACACACCATCTAAGGGAATAGAATCAACCTTTACCGGGTAAGTCTCAGGCTAACTCACAAAGATGGGATGAAAGCACTCTCAAACCCCAATAAAGGATAAACCTTTATTACCTACACTTATGATCGTTGGTACACAAACTAAGGAATTACCGGGTAAGTCTCATCCTAAGCTTGCTTTGAACCAGGAAAGGTGTAATAAGAATAGGATTTGGCAAACTCCAACACTTAACTCTCAGTTTAGGATCGGATAAGCCACCTCGGTCAGCCAAATTCCACCCCGGCCGAGATGTTCATCGACTGAACGAGATGCTTAGGGTTAAGGTTAAAGACTCTAACTTTCAGGGTCCTACTGGAATCTAAGATTATTCTATCATTGTTTTTCCCACATCCTTCAGCCAATCACCCTAGAATCACACAAGGAAATTAGCTACTCATCATCATTGTGAAAGTATTAATCAAAAATATGGGAAGAAGGTGAATATTTGAACGAGAAGAATTTAATAAAAAGACTTCAATAACTGAATCAAATATCACAACAAAGCGTTCCTTGGATAGCAATCCAACAAGACAAGACAACAAGGAAGGGAATTAAAGACAATCTTACAAAACCCTCCAAAAAGCTACAAAAGCTATGATCTTCAATCTTCCTTCAACCTTCAAAAAGGTTCTTCAAAACTCCCAACTTGAGTATGGTTGCAGCGATGTATGCTGGATCTCGCAGCCTTCAATGGTGTATAACGTGCAAAGCGGGATGTTGGATTTGTGGAAATCCAACCCTTTTTATAGGAAAATAACCCTCCAAAGATAAAATATCTTAGAAAGATCTTCTCCCATAAAAATAGGTAAAATATAAGATCTTCTTCCTTCCAGGAGCCAAGCCCAAAAATATAAGATCACTTTCCAAAGATAAAAGATCTCAGCCAAGAATAAAATATTCTCGCCGCGTCCTAGGTATTCGCCTCGGTCGAGTCGGCGTCTCTGGATCACCTCGGTCGAGATGAATCTCTGGTCAACCGAGGTGAGTCATAACTGAATGTGAAATCTCTCAAAACTGGTCCTAAGTGAATCTTTAATCCATGGCTATGCTCCCTGGATGGTTCCTTGTGTTCCTCAATGTAGCTTTAATGACTCCATAGCTCCTTTTTGATGCAAAACGTGCCATTTTACCTACAATTACAGCAAAACTAGGTGTAGACCTCGATTCTCGCAAAGGTAGATGAAATGGTAATATAATCACATAATATACATACAAACATGCAGATTATGAAAGATAAAACGTCAAAACAAACCCCAAAATATAGACTATAATTCATGCTATCAAAATACCCCATACTTAGCCCTTGCTTGTCCCCAAGCAAGTTCCGCATATAGAAGACAAGATAGAATGGATTATAGGTCATAAAAAATCAATGAAAAGTCTTTCAAAAACATTTTTATGGTGTGCAACAATCATAGATCACTCTAAGAGAATACTTCATGGAATTTAAAATTAAAATATGATCAAAACATTTTATAAATATAGAAAAGTTGTTCATCTTTGCATAAAGTTATAGAACGCATAATAAGTCATAATTATCAAAATTAATCATGTATAATCCAGTTTAAACCACTAAGTCAATCAACAAGCTCAAGGTCTCAAGGGCTTCCCAAAAGAAAAGGTCAAGAAACGTGTAGGGTAGGGATGTATGTAAGGTAATGTGGTGCTAGAATCCGGGAAAAGGATGAACTTCACTTTCACTTTGACTTGCAACATCTTCCACCAATAAGCTTTGCTTATTTCACACTTTTTCTTTTACTTTACTTTTTGGGATGCATGGACAGAGGTGCACAATAACCGAAGCCTAGGAAATCAACAATCATCAATTTCTTGAGATGCATCAAACCCTTGATGCACATACCATGACCCATTAGGAATATCGCTCAATCCGACTTTGGCAAGACACAAACACCCGGCTATGTGAATGGTGCCGAGTTACTCATCTTCATGATTGACTTCCCCAAACCTAAAATTACTTTATAGCACTTTCACTTCCAACCAACTTCTCAACTTTAACTTCACTTGCTTTCACCACTTCGCTTGCTTCCAAATTCCCGGATAGGTAAAGGGAGGCAAAATGTATATGAGGGGTTAAGCATGATCAAGAAGAAGAAGAGAGAAGAATGAATTGCCTTGGTCTTTCCAGGAAGAAAGTGAGAGAACTCATGATGTGGTGTCAACCTTCAAATTCAACATAATTTAGATAAAACAAAGTATTAAACATGCCAATAATTTCAAACAAAGCATTTAGCAACTTAAACATATTATAAAACCTTTCAAACACATAAAGAATTTAAAACCAGTCAGTAAGCAAGATCTTCACTGAGATCATATCCAGATAAGTAACACAAAAATAATTTTCAAAAACTCTCAGTTAACCCACCTCGGTCGAGGTGTTCTTGGGTCAACCGAGGTGAAACGCCTCGTTTGGCCAAGACTGACTCGGTCGAGGTCAAAATTTTTTTTTTTAAAACCATTTTTTTTCAGTTTCGACGTTTTTCTTAATCAAATAACCTGTAAATATGCATGCAATCTCAGATAAACATATAAATGCAGAAGTGAAGCATAAATATAAAATATCCAATCAAATAATCATCGAAGTCATCGAATAAGTACATCAAATCGTCATCAAATAAGTACAACAAATACCCCATACTTGGGACAAACTATCCCAGTGGGTCAATATAAGTCTAAAAATAAGAGTACTCACCGGATAAATAGCTGAACTGCATAAAAATATAATAAAGAAAATCCTGCAGCTCCTCAATAGTCGCGATCCGGTGGTGGTGGTGGTGGCACGTATGGATACTGGGTCGGGTTGAATGGATGACCCATGATACGCTCGAACTGAAGCTGGGCCATAATGTGTTGATAATGCTGCCGCTCCTGCATCTCGCGGATATCCAGCGACAAAGCAGCATATGAATCAATAACCTGATCCGTCAGGTCATCGATCCGTCTGTGAGCATCTGGATCCCTCACTCCGCGCCTCCTGCGTCTAGCAGGCCTAACCGGAGAAGTGGCGGGTGCATCAGCTGGTGCAGGCTCAATCTCATCATCATCATCCAGATCTATAATCGGTGGAGCGCTCGTCCCTGCAGTATCTGTCCCTGTATCCATCGGGACTCCACCATCTCTCTCATCCACTGTATCCTCATCTTCAACCTCCTCCTCCTCAGCTGGGGCAGCTGCTGCCTCCCTATGATCCTCCATCAGTGGAGCCCAGGCGGTCTGCCAATAGTGCGGATCGTAAACAGTGAACTGGGCAGACCAACGGATCCCCTGTGGCGCAGTCAGCTCCCACGGCATAGCCACATATGGAGTGGTCAGACCTCGGGGAACAAGAATCCGCCGAGTGATCATCTCCTGCAATCCAAGCGGCTTCGGAGCCGCCACCATCGTACAAGCACTGAGGTCCATGTCATGAAAAGCAGCTATGTGGGTGACAAGCCCTCCTCAGCAGATGTCTCCCTTCGCTTTGGCCTTGATCTTGTGCAGGTCCTCTGCCAAGATCAAGCCAAAGTCCGGGAAACCCCCAGTAACCATACAGTATAAACTGAAGAGCTCGCCCTGTCGGATCTTCCGAGGCGTCTCAGTACGCGCCAGAAGTGTCTCGCTGAATATCCTATGGGCTAACCTAAAGGCTAGGTGGAAGATGACCTTCTCCCTGGAATCTCCAGGGCGCCATCTGTCTACATGCTCAACAGTATGGGCTATCTGCCCCCAGAACTCCCTAGCTACTGATCGGGAAGGGAAGTCAATGGCGGTGAGCTCAAGAAAGCCGAAGATCTCTCTCCAAATCTCGAGTGGCACTAAGAAGTTCCGGTTCATCAACCGGAACTTCACAGACTGCTCAGTGGGAAGGTAGGTGAAGGAGCTAACGAACTCTATGGTCGGCTCCAAGTAGGCTGGGGCTCGGATCTCAGTAAACTGATCCAGCCCAACTGTGGTAATCATCCTCCTAAGGTCTCCATCTACCCCTAGGCAATCAAAAGCGGACACGTCCAAGAAACGTGGTGCAATCACTGGACGTCCCGAAATATGCTCATAGTCCACCTGGTGTCTCTCATGGATCATCGGGCGGTAAGGTCGGGAAGAAGAGGAAGAAGGGGAAGGTGAGGATCTATCTCTGAGGGCAAGGCGACGTTCAGAACTCATTTTCACTTAGCTACTGTCAGATCACCTCGGTCACTGACAACTCTCAGGAATCACCTCGGCCGAGGCGCAGTTCGACTGGACCGAGGCGGAAGCAGTTCGCGATTCAACTCTCAGAAATCCAGTTCTTTTCCCCCAAAAATCACTACAATTGTTTCCTATGGGGTACTTAAGCCTTTTCTCAGCAGATGCAAGGGCAACCAAAGCCCAAATCGAAGCGAATAAACGAGTTAGGGTTTCGACTGTTTTTACCTCGTTCCGGCCGATTCGTTCGATTTCTTCGCAGATCTGTACTTGCAATGGGATCCTCTACCCTTCAATCGTAGTTTGGAAGCGGAAATCTTCGAAAACGAGCAAGATTCGAGGAAGCGAGGTGGAAAGGCGCCGCAGTCGAGTCGAAGTGGGTAAAAAAGTGAAAAAGAAAATTTTCCCCCTTTTATACTGTTCCTGGAACTGCTGTCACCTCGGTCGAGATGGTCTCGACTGGACCGAGGTGTCTCAGTCAAACTTCGTCTTCTCGAATTCCTGTACTTCTAGTTATGCTCCTTCCTTAGATGTCTCCTGTCATCTGTCTAGGACGCCAAAAACAAACAAAACAATGCAAAAGCAAACTATCTAAGCTAAACTAGAAAAAGGGAAAAGAAAAACAATACCTTGGGTTGCCTCCCAAGAAGCGCTTGGTTTAAGGTCGCTAGCTGGACCATAATGCGTCTCTATATGTGATGGGAGGTGCCCTCACCCCATACTTCACCTCCATCGTGGGGTGAAGTAAGTAAGTCTATCCATTGCTCCAACAAGTGTAAGTGCTCATCGGGGAATGAATCGTCTATGGGTGGATCGTCCGTCTCGCGGGAAGATTCCGGTAGCCGGCTGAGGTGATCCGCAACGGAGTTCTCGGATCCCTTCTTATCGTGAATCTCTAAGTCAAACTCTTGAAGCAAGAGAATCCATCGAATAAGGCGTGGCTTGGCATCTTTCTTAGCAAGCAAGTAACGGATGGCAGCATGGTCGGTGTAGACAATGACTTTCGCCCCTACTAAATAGGAACGAAACTTCTCGAAAGCATATACAACCGCCAACAACTCCTTCTCAGTGGTGGCGTAGTTGCGTTGTGCTACATCTAGCGTCTTGCTAGCATAGTAGATGGCGGTGGTCCGTCCATCCTTCTTTTGCCCAAGCACCGCTCCTACGGCTACATCACTAGCATCGCACATGATCTCAAAGGGCAAGGTCCAATCTGGAGGCTGGATAATAGGAGCGGAGATCAACGCTTCCTTAATCCTGTAAAAAGCATCAAGACTGATGACATGAATTATGTATCATCATATTCATGCATATTACAGCACATTATCTCTATTTACCTTGCATTTAGAGGGATTTTGCATACCTTTTATGTTCTATTCAATCAATTGTCGGAAATAGAGGTCTACACGAGATTTTGATGAATTGCAGGTAAATAGAGTTGAATTGGAAGCAAAAAAATGGAGCAAGAAGCATCTAAGGATGTTAAGGAAGCTAAAGGAGTCTTAGGAGGATCACAGGGCTAAGGAATTGCAAAGGAGAAGCATAGAAGACGAACCAAAGGAAGAGAACTTTCTGTTGAAGAAAATCGTGCCAATGTATATAAAAATCGGACGATTTTCATACCTTGAAATCGAACGGTTTTTCACCAAAATCGACCCAGTCGATTTTCTTCACGATTCGGCCAAATAAAAAGACGACATAAAGCCCAATTAATTTGGGCTAGATGAGAGTTTTGCCAAACGGCCCATCTGCAAGAAACTATAGAAGAGAACCCTACGAACGAAGACGAAGAGGTCGCACCAGATAATTTTTACACGTTTTGGAGGAATCAACGATTCTTGGAGAGAGATTGAAGAGCTTTTGCCGGAAAGTCATTCTTGATCTTTGATTGTGAGATTTCTTTATTCCATTGCCTTGTTTGTGGTTTGTGAACACGAAATTGATTTGTTTGAGAGATACATTGAACAGATTCGACGATTGTTTTACAGATTTGGAAGTTATTGAATTTTTAGTTCAAGATTTGGTTTCTTTGCGATATCTTCTTCAATAATTAATTTGATTCGATTTTGAAAATGGTTGGCTAAAAACCTTGTGATTCTGGGGAGAATAGTTGATGATTAAGGCTTAGATGATGATAGACTGAACTCAATTGAACATTAGGACCCTGAGAGTTTAGATTTAGTTTTGCGACGAACAGGAAAATCGGGCTGTTCTTGAGGAAAATCGGCCGATTTTTCTTATGAACAGGGCGATTTATTCTTCTGACGAACTTTAATTGAATCAATCTTTAAACCAAAACTAATCCTTGCTTAAATCCCAACCTTGGTTAACCTTCTTACCCTCTAATTGAATGTATGAATGCACTTCAAACCTGTTTCTATATTTAATAGATTAAGATTGCAAGATTTGGGTAATAAAGAGACTCAACATCCTTTATTAAGATTTTAAGTGTGCTTTCTAATCTTTACTTTGGAGAGTCATATCCTGGAGTTTTAGATAGTTAGTTTGAACATAATTCTTGTCTCTAGATCTTTCTATATTGCAGCCTCAACAACCCTTATAGAGAGAACCTATAGATTAGTCATATAGGTTTCGGAACTTCATCGTACGAATCCTACCTTTGAACATTTAATCTTAGCAATATAAATTCTATCCTATACCTATAGAAGTGTCTTGAATCGAAAGCCTAGATCGGATACTTGAATCCTTGGAATCATTTCTCTCTTTATTAAATCACAAAAGTTTTTTATACTTTCGCTAGATAATTGAAATCGGAATTATTCTCACCAAATCCCTGAGTTCGACTCTGGAATTCTTACCTTTCTACAGCCGATCCGTACACTGCGGGTTCGCTTTGCTTTTGAGTTCTAGATATAAATTTAAGACTTTGACGCACACCCTTTCGGGCGAACAAGTTTTTGGCGCCGTTGCCGGGGATTTGGTCTAGATCAAATCCGGTTTTCGGTTGTCTAGCTTGAGAGCTCTTGCTCTTGTGATTTGATTTGTCTACTTGAGTGATCTTTGCAGGTTCTTTAGGTATATGCGAAAGACTAGATCCACCAAAGATCTAATTCCTTTCGATCCCGAATTAGAAAGAACTTTGAGGAGAAAGTTGAAGGAGAAGAAAATGGCTGAAAACGATGAGAGAAACTACAAGGCTGAACTGAACGAAGCTCAACGCCAACTCCAGCTGAGTGAGAAGGCTCGAAAGGAAGCTAAAATAAGTCATCAATTTCAGATTGATGAACTGAGAGCTATGATGTTGGACATGAAGTTGGAGTTGAACGACTCCAAGAAGAAGAGGAAAGTCAAGACACCAACTAAGTCCATTCGAAATGACTCATCCGATGATGACGAGATTGATCCGGATATGCCGGAACTTGAAGAGATTGATCCATCACTTCGTCCTAACCGAAACACTCCGACACCTAAGGTTGTCCCTCGCATTACGACTAGGAATGTTAGAGCTGTCAATAACGAAGATAGACCCCGAACTTTGGGGCAACGGATGGATCCAATTCAGCAACCACGCCGTCTAGGGGTGGATTTCGGAGCTGAAGACATCCAAGAGTTTAGCTTCTCACCACAAGTCATCACTATGGTTCGCCAAAGTCAATATGGTGGAGCAAGTACTGAATCTCCGCATCAACACTTGCAGAATTTTGAGATTCTCATGGAGACTATGAAGCCGAAGAAGGCTACTACAAGCAACTACAAGATCAAGCCGTTCTTCTTCTCTTTGAAGGACAAAGCTCTAGCTTGGTACCAAACACTTCCGGCTGCGAAGTTAGCTACATGGGAGGAATTGTCTTCGGAGTTCCTCACCAAGTTTTTTCCGCCATCCAAAACGGCGGAATTGAGAGGTAAAATAAATGCTTTTTCTATGAAACCTAACGAAAGCTTATTTCAATCTTGGGAAAGGTTTCAAGATCTCTTGTTGGATTGCCCACACCATGGCATTTCCAAGCTGGAATTATTGGAGATCTACTACAAAGGGTTGGATGTGGAGACACAATTCAACCTCCAATCTCTATCCTGCGGCACATTCATGGATATGAGAGAGGACGATGCTTGGGACTTCATTGAGAAGCAAGCCCAAGTGATTGAGAAGTATTCCCACCGGAAGGTGGAATCAAATAGCCGGAATCAAGGCGATACGGGAGCCAAGTTGAATCAAGCGGCTCAAACACAAATATTCTCCCTCAAAGATGACATCAAAGAATTGAGGGAAGTGCTCAAAACGAGTCTTCAAAAGACTAAAGAGCAAGAAGCCAACTACATGGGGCGAGACAACAATCAAAGGAATGATAACCGAAATTCCAATTGGAGCAACAACAACAATAACAACCGAAACTCCAACTGGAACAACAACAACAACAATAGGAGCTCAAATAACAACAATTGGAGGTCAAATCAGCAAGGTTCAGGTAATCCTTACTCTTATGCTGAAAAGGCTCTAACACCTCCGTCTTCTTCTACTCCTTCTACAAGCCAGGAACAATCAAGCGGATCAAACAAACCGGATCCCATGCTAGAAACGATCCTAGGCAAGCTACAAGGATTGGAGAGTTACATAACTTCGGTTGACAAAGCTCACAAAGCTCTAGAAAACCAAGTATTCAACAAGGCCGGAGAAGTTCCAAGAGATCAAGGGAAGCTTCCCGGAAAGACAGAAGATAACCCAAAAGGGAAGGGTTATGGCAATAACTACTAGGAGCGGCAAGACGACCGTCGACCCTCAACCTAAAGTAGTTGATACCTCCACAAAAGAAGGAGAGGCAAAAGAGAAGGAAGAAGTCTATGTTCCTCCTCCCGCTTACAAACCACCTCTACCTTTTCCTCAATCTAGAGCGCGTGCACGCCTAGATAAACATTTCGGTAAGTTTGTTGAACTTATGAGTAAGCTTCATATTAACATACCTTTTATGGATGTGATTTTAGGTATGCCGGCTTACGGGAAATTCCTCAAGGAGATCCTCTCCAACAAGAGGAAGTTGGAAGATATAGGAGAAGTCAAGATGAGTATGGAGTCATCCGAACTCATCAAGACCATGACGGAGAATATGCCACCCAAGCTCCGCGATCCAGGATCCTTTTGCATACCCATCACTTTGGGAGAAGCTACCTATGATGCTCTTTGTGACCTTGGAGCAAGTGTGAGTATCATACCTCTCGCTCTATGTAAGGCAGTTGGTCTAGGAGAGCCTAGACCGGTGAAGATCACACTCTACATGGCTGATCGTTCTACCACTAAGCCGGTGGGAATATTAGAAGACATTCCGGTAAAGCTAGGTAAGTTTTACATACCTATAGATTTTGTCGTTCTTGACATACCTGCAGATTACCCGGTTCCCATCATCCTTGGGAGACCATTCCTCGCCACATCTGGATGCATGGTAGATTGCAAGAACGGCCAGGTATTCTTCCATATCAGTGAAGAAAAGATAGAGTTCATACTATCTTCCTTAATCAAGGAGCCAGCCTTGAAAGATGACGTTTTTGAAATTGTTGAGGAAGAAGAGTCTAGAGAGATAGTAAGTTCGATCTTGATGAAAGACCCTCTTCAAAAGGTTCTTAGCATGAGCATCATGGAGGAAGGGGTGGAACATGACTGCAATGAGGATGTGAAAGCATTAAATGATGTGGAGGAAGAGCTAGGAGCAAAAATTGAAGAACTAGAGTGGACTCCGGAAACTGTGAAGAAAATCGACCTGCCAGAAATAAATCGTCCGATTTCTGAAGAGGTAGCACGATTTTTTCCGACAGAAACTAAAATCGACCTGACAACAATAAATCGTCCGATTCATGAAGAGGTAGCACGATTTTTTCCAACAGAAAGAAAAATCGTGCAGAAGATCGACCGATTTATTACAGGGGGGGTCGATTCAATGAGTAATTCTATGGATTCTCCGGACTTCACCGCAGCCGCTTCCGAATCTAATGATGAAGTACCCACACCTATAGAGACCTCTCCCACAACATCCGAAAGCCACGATTCATCACCAACCAAGGCACCTCCATCATTAGAATTGAAGCAACTTCCCACGCATTTAAGGTACGCATTTCTTGGCACTAATTCCACATATCCAGTTATAGTCAATGCAAATTTGAATGATGATGAATTAGAGAAACTCATGCATGTTTTGAAGCAACATAGGAGAGCACTAGGTTACACCATTGATGATTTAGTAGGAATAAAGCCTTCTCTATGTATGCACAAAATATTAATGGAAGAGGATTACAAACCTTCACGCCAACCTCAAAGACGGTTAAACCCGGCAATGAAAGAGGTCGTGAAGAAAGAAATCCTTAAGCTACTTGATGCAGGTATCATCTTCCCTATTTCTGATAGCAAATGGGTGAGTCCGGTACAAGTAGTACCCAAGAAAGGAGGCATTACCGTTGTTGCCAACAAGAACAACGAACTCATCCCTACACGGACAGTTACAGGGTGGCGAATGTGCATCGACTACCGCAAACTGAACGTGGCCACAAGGAAGGACCACTTCCCCCTTCCTTTCATCGATCAAATGTTGGAAAGGTTAGCCCACATGCCTACTTTTGTTATTTAGATGGATATAGCGGTTTCTTTCAGATACCAATTCATCCGGATGATCAAGAGAAGACAACCTTTACGTGCCCATGGGGTACGTTCGCTTATAGAAGAATGCCATTCGGATTATGCAACGCTCCAGCCACTTTCCAAAGGTGTATGATGGCAATCTTCTCCGAATATGTAGAGAATATCATGGAAGTCTTCATGGACGACTTTTCGGTATATGGTTCTTCCTTTGATAACTGTCTCTATAACCTTTCACTAGTTCTTAAGAGATGTGAGGACACTAACTTAGTCTTAAACTGGGAAAAGTGTCATTTCATGGTCACCGAAGGAATTGTGTTAGGTCACTTAGTGTCACAAAGGGGAATAGAGGTGGATCGATCAAAGATAGAAACCATTGAGAAGTTACCTCCCCCTTCATCGGTAAAAGGAATTAGAAGCTTCTTAGGACATGCAGGCTTCTATAGGAGATTCATAAAGGATTTTTCTAAGATTTCAAAACCTTTGACTAATCTTTTGATGAAGGATGCGACTTTCGAATTTTCGAAAGATTGCTTAGATGCTTTTTGCAGGATCAAAGAAGCTTTGATTTCGGCACCAATCATTCAACCACCCGATTGGACTCTTCCTTTCGAGGTCATGTGTGACGCAAGCGATGTCGCTATAGGAGCCGTTCTTGGACAGAAGAAAGATGGTCGCACTCATGCCATCTACTACGCTAGCAAAACGCTAGATGAGGCTCAATACAACTACGCAACTACGGAAAAGGAACTTTTAGCCGTAGTATATGCATTTGAGAAATTTCGTTCCTATCTTGTAGGTGCGAAAGTGATAGTCTATACGGACCACTCCGCAATCCGATACTTATTCACGAAGAAGGATGCGAAGCCAAGGCTTCTACGATGGATCTTACTCTTACAAGAGTTTGATTTAGAGATCCGTGATAAGAAAGGATCGGAGAACTCAGTCGCCGATCACCTTAGTCGCCTTCCGCAACTCACCGGCGAGTCGGATGAACTTCCGATAGACGACTCCTTCCCTGACGAGCAGCTGCACGAGATTGAAGAGTGTCTTCAACACATATCACAAGGTAATGATCCATGGTTTGCTGACATTGTAAATTACCTTGTTTGTCAGGAGATTCCACCCGGACTTTCATATGCTCAAAAGAAGAAGTTCTTGTGAGACGTCCGGCATTTTTATTGGAACGAACCTCTTCTATTCAAAAGAGGTCCAGATGGCATCTACAGGAGATGTATTCCCGAAGATGAGATAGATAGTGTCATCCGACACTGCCATTCTCTACCATGTGGCGGACATGCTAGTTCCCACAAGACTTGTGCTAAGGTACTTCGCTCCGGTTTTTATTGGCCTACACTTTTCAAAGATGTGCAAAAGTTTGTTGTTTCTTGTGATGCTTGTCAAAGGACAGGTAATATATCCAGGAGGAATGAGATGCCTCTCAACAACATACAAGAAGTAGAGATCTTTGATGTATGGGGCATCGACTTTATGGGACCTTTCCCATCTTCATGCGGCAACCAGTATATACTTCTTGCCGTAGACTATGTCTCAAGATGGGTGGAGGCAATCGCTTCCCCTACTAATGATGCAATGGTAGTGGTGAAGTTCCTCAACAAAACGATCTTCCCAAGGTTCGGAACTCCCCGAACCATCATTAGTGACGGAGGAACGCATTTCACAGCCCGTCGATTCGAGACTCTATTAGCTAAGTATGGGGTGACCCATAAGATAGCTACACCTTATCATCCGCAAACCAGCGGACAAGTCGAGATATCCAATAGAGAGATTAAAGGGATTTTAGAGAAGACCGTCTCTAAAACGAGGAAAGATTGGTCAATGAAGCTTGACGATGCACTATGGGCATACAGGACAGCCTTCAAGACACCAATAGGTACGACTCCCTATAATCTCATTTATGGTAAATCATGTCATCTTCCTGTAGAGCTAGAGCATAAGGCTTATTGGGCTATCAAATGGCTCAACTTCGACATGAAAGAAGCCGGAGAGAAGCGACTCCTAGATATCAATGAGCTAGATGAGCTCCGACTAAATGCGTATGAGAACGCAAAGATTTACAAGGAACGGACAAAGCGCTGGCATGACAAACACATCATCCCAAAAGACTTGAAGGAGGGAGACCAAGTCCTCCTATTCAACTCTAGGCTGCGTCTATTTCCAGTATGGGGTGAACAAAGCGGAAGTTTTAAGGTTAATGGCCAACGGTTGAAGAAATACACACCGGAAGCTCCAGTCGAGGAGATAGCTCCTATCCTCCTCCATTGAACACAATATCATACACCGTCCAGCTAAAGACGATAAATAAAGCGCTTCTTGGGAGGCAACCCAATGATAGTATAGTTTTCCCTTCTTTCCCTCACTTAGTTAGAATAGATTAATTGCTTTGTTTCTTCGTTTTTCGTTTTTTTATGTTCTTCGATGCACTCTTGGTTTGTCGTGTCATTAATCGCAGGAAACTAGGTCCAAATGTGAGAGATTCACGGAGAATGGAGCACAATTAAGTTATATCTTCGAGATTCAAGAAAAACAAGGAAGGAAATCGACCTACCATAAGAAGATCGTCCGATTCAGTAACAGAGCAAGTCGATTTTTCTCAACAGAAACAAAAATCGACCTGGAGATCGACCTGCCAAAATAAATCGTCCGATTTTTTTAGTCAGAAAGAAAAATCGCCCCGACAAATAAATCGACCAGAAAAATCGGCCGATTTTCTTCAGAAATCGCCGACTCTATATAAGGACTTCACACTCGATCTTCTTCATTCCCACATCTCCAACTCTCGATTTCCCTCTCTCAAGAACGCCGAAAATTCGCCACACCCTCAAATCCTCATTCCTTAACCATTTCGAGAGATTCTTGGCTCCAAACTGAAGCATTTTCAACAAGGAACAAGGATCTAACAACAACACGCACGGCAATCGACTGCTCCATAAGGAATTCAGGTTTTTCTTTCCAAAACCTAAGTTTCTCACTTAAAATTGAAGTTGCTTAGGAAGTGCTTTGTTGTTGGAATTGATAGAGGAATCTACTTAGAATTCATTGTAGAGAACTGTGTGTGGTGATAGATTGAACAGAACTTTACAGAATTGTGAGAATCGTTGAAATCGAGATAAAAATCGACCCAGCCCAGAAAAATCGGCCAATTTTTGCGAAGAACAGGTCGATTTTTAGGACTTAGAATGGATCTTGTCAAAAGGATAACTAGAAACACGGGGAAGAAGAAGGGATCTTCTTCCAAAGCCCCTGCCCCACCTCCACCACCACCTACCAACATCCCTAAGCTTCCCCCTCCCCTATCCAAGCATAAGAAACGCTATGAACGCATTATAGATCGCCCATTCACCCCTCCTCGCTACATAGTGCTTGATGACTTAGATTCGTTGTATGTTCGAGAGGATGTTGATATGATGCTTGATAGAGCAGGGTTGAGACAGTTTGCCACGATCAGGGAAGATGCTTATAGGGAGATCACCCTAGAATTCCTTAGTACGTTTGAGCACGATCCTAGGGAAAGGATGGTCACTTTCCGCCTCATGAGCCAAGACCACACTTTATCCATTGATGCTTTTGGCGACTTGTTTGGCTTTTCTTATTCAGATGCAGGCACATTTGCTAGAGGCCTCAATGCTAGTGATTTTTGGGAGGCTATTTCCGTAGGAGAGTACGGAGGGGATAAGTGGAGACCCGGAAACTCCAAGGAGACAAGTATGTACAACCTTTCCTTCAAGGTAGTGCATAGGATACTCAGTGAGAGTTTGTTTGCCCGGACTGAGACTCCGCAAAAGCTCAAGGCTGATGAGCTTTTTATCCTCTACTGCATGACATCCACCACCACTCCCGACATCTCCACCATGCTTGCTGACTATCTAGGAAAGATAGCCAACAAAGCCAAGGGTGACATCTGTGCAGGAGGCTTGGTCACTCATGTGGCTAGGACTCTAGGTTATGATTTCTCGGGATGCACTCTAGCTGAGAGTGCCCTTCCTTTAGGCTCGCAGAGGTTGGTGGTTCGACAGGTCTTGATTCCTCGAGGGAGAGGAACTCTTCATGTGCCGATGCCATGGCACAGGGATCCAAAGAAGAAGCCATCCGAGATCATATGGAAATCCGAATACACCATTCGGAATAAGAGGAACTGGAAGGAGACCTTTGAGGCGATGCTTGAGGAGTTCTCACCTCCCACTTATTATGATGATGATGCAGGCGACTCAGAGGAGGAGGATGGAGGACAGGAGACCATGCTCGAGTTTGAGAGCGATACCCATAGCGGGCATGCTACGGATGCCATGGACACTGACACTCATGGAGCAGGACCGAGCAGGACTAGCAGGCAGGATGAGGAGACGGAGGATGACATGCAGCCACCTCGACACTCTTATGCACATGCTCCAGGCCCTAGACGAGGACGCCGAGCTCCACGCCACTTCAGGGAGCTAGTCACTAGTTTCCAGAGCCTCAGCACCGACTACCGTGTCCTCCGCACCGATTATGACACCCTGAACACACAGTTCAGGAACTACAGGGAGGAGATGGACGCTAGGCATTCATCCTATGATGGCCAGATGAGGGACATGTACTACCACCAGTTCGGCCACTTCTACGATCCCTCCGCACCGATGTATCCATATCCACCACCTCCACCACCGACAGAGGATTGAGCTTCCACTTCTTTTACATTGTAAGTATTTTTCTCCTTCTTATGCTTGATTTTCACATTGGGGACAATGTGGATGTCAAGTATGGGGTGGGGGTACTTACAATACCTTATGTCTCATTCTAGCACTCTATGTACTTTCCACTACTCTTGACAATTTGGCTTGTAATAACTCTTGCACGGCTTGCTTTCTATTATGACACTCGCATTTGCATGAACTTTTTCAAAACCTATGAATTTTCAAGAATTTTAAGTGCTTCTTATATGGAAATGACCTCTATGATGAAAATTGTGTATATGGATAGGTAAAAAGTTGCTTAGTTGTGTTGAGATCTTAATTATAGCATGAATGAAATTGCTTTTGTTACTTGAATACATGAATAAGTTATATGATTTAGTTGTTTTGATGAGAGAATGAAATAATAGTCGAAGCTATATTGCAAGTTCTTTTATATCATTTAAGGATGACTAAGGCAATTCACTTCTTTTCTTTTCTCATACCTTGATCATGCTAGCTCCTCAATGAAATATGTAACCCTCCTCTTACCATCCGGGAATTAGGATAGGTGATGGAAAAAGGAATATTTGATGTGGGAGGGCCAAGGAAAATGTGTGCAAAAATTTCATAAGTTTGGGGACGTTGAACATGAGGATGAGTAACTCGGCACCATTCACATAGCCGGGTGTTTGTGTCTTGCCAAAGTCCGATTGAACGACAAGTCCTAACGGGATATGGTATGTGCATTAAGGGTTTGAGGCATCTCAAAAATTGAGAAACGCCGATCTCCTAGGCTTCGGTTTTTGTGCACCGCTGTCCATACTCTCAAAAAGTAAAGTATAACGAAAGCAAAGCTTTCTACATGCGAAGCATGTGCGGTGAAGAAAATTCTTGAAGGTGTTATGTGTTCCTCTTTCCCGGATTAGCACCACAATAGCCAAAAAGAACCACCTCCCTTAATACGTTTCTTGAACCTTTCCTTTGATTTGAAGACCTTGAGACTTTTATGCATGTGTTTAAGACTTAATAGCTTAGATTTGTTTGAATTTGATTGCCTCTACACCTTTATCATGTTCTTTATTTATGCTTTCAAGAAAAAAAAGGGAGTTTGTTCATCTTATAGTCATCATTGATACATGCTTTGCCCCTTTTATACCTTGAAATATCACTTTGAGAGCGATCCAATGAAAAGGAGCACTACCAAAAGAAAAGTTTTTGAGTTTCATACATGCATAATCCATGACATCTTATATTCTGAATTTGAGTCTTGCTTAGGGACAAGCAAGAGGCAAGTATGGGGTATTTTGATGACATGAATTATGTATCATCATATTCATGCATATTACAGCACATTATCTCTATTTACCTTGCATTTAGAGGGATTTTGCATACCTTTTATGTTCTATTCAATCAATTGTCGGAAATAGAGGTCTACACGAGATTTTGATGAATTGCAGGTAAATAGAGTTGAATTGGAAGCAAAAAAATGGAGCAAGAAGCATCTAAGGATGTTAAGGAAGCTAAAGGAGTCTTAGGAGGATCACAAAGGGCTAAGGAATTGCAAAGGAGAAGCATAGAAGACGAACCAAAGGAAGAGCACTTTCTGTTGAAGAAAATCGTGCCAATGTATATAAAAATCGGACGATTTTCATACCTTGAAATCGAACGGTTTTTCACCAAAATCGACCCAGTCGATTTTCTTCACGATTCGGCCAAATAAAAAGACGACATAAAGCCCAATTAATTTGGGCTAGATGAGAGTTTTGCCAAACGGACCATCTGCAAGAAACTATAGAGGAGAACCCTACGAACGAAGACGAAGAGGTCGCACCAGATAATTTTTACACGTTTTGGAGGAATCAACGATTCTTGGAGAGAGATTGAAGAGCTTTTGCCGGAAAGTCATTCTTGATCTTTGATTGTGAGATTTCTTTATTCCATTGCCTTGTTTGTGGTTTGTGAACACGAAATTGATTTGTTTGAGAGATACATTGAACAGATTCGACGATTGTTTTACAGATTTGGAAGTTATTGAATTTTTAGTTCAAGATTTGGTTTCTTTGCGATATCTTCTTCAATAATTAATTTGATTCGATTTTGAAAATGGTTGGCTAAAAACCTTGTGATTCTGGGGAGAATAGTTGATGATTAAGGCTTAGATGATGATAGACTGAACTCAATTGAACATTAGGACCCTGAGAGTTTAGATTTAGTTTTCCGACGAACAGGAAAATCGGGCTGTTCTTGAGGAAAATCGGCCGATTTTTCTTATGAACAGGGCGATTTATTCTTCTGACGAACTTTAATTGAATCAATCTTTAAACCAAAACTAATCCTTGCTTAAATCCCAACCTTGGTTAACCTTCTTACCCTCTAATTGAATGTATGAATGCACTTCAAACCTGTTTCTATATTTAATAGATTAAGATTGCAAGATTTGGGTAATAAAGAGACTCAACATCCTTTGTTAAGATTTTAAGTGTGCTTTCTAATCTTTACTTTGGAGAGTCATATCCTGGAGTTTTAGATAGTTAGTTTGAACATAATTCTTGTCTCTAGATCTTTCTATATTGCAGCCTCAACAACCCTTATAGAGAGAACCTATAGATTAGTCATATAGGTTTCGGAACTTCATCATACGAATCCTACCTTTGAACATTTAATCTTAGCAATATAAATTTTGTCCTATACCTATAGAAGTGTCTTGAATCGAAAGCCTAGATCGGATACTTGAATCCTTGGAATCATTTCTCTTTTTATTAAATCACAAAAGTTTTTTATACTTTTGCTAGATAATTAAAATCGGAATTATTCTCACCAAATCCCTGAGTTCGACTCTGGAATTCTTACCTTTCTACAGCCGATCCGTACACTGCGGGTTCGCTTTGCTTTTGAGTTCTAGATATAAATTTAAGACTTTGACGCACACCCTTTTGAGCGAACAAAGACACTCCTGCGAAAACTCAAAAACAACATATTTATTCAAGAGGTTAGTTAAAGGTTTAGAAATCTTAGAGAAGTCCTTGATGAATCTCCTGTAGAAACCTGCATGCCCGAGGAAACTCCTCACACCTTTAACAAAACAAGGGGGAGGGAGTTTCTCAATAGTCTTGATCTTAGCGCGATCGACTTCAATGCCTCGATTAGAAACGAGGTGTCCTAGCACAATGCCTTCACTAACCATAAAATGACACTTCTCCCAATTCAAAACGAGATTAGTGTCTTCACATCTTTTAAGCACTAGCGAAAGGTTAGATAAGAAATCATCAAAAGAGGAACCATATACAGAAAAATCATCCATAAATACCTCCATGATCTCCTCTATGTACTCGGAAAAGATAGCCATCATGCATCGCTGGAAGGTAGCGGGTGCATTGCACAATCCGAATGGCATCCTCCTATAAGCAAATGTCCCCCATGGACAAGTGAAAGTGGTCTTCTCCTGATCATCCGGATGGATAGGAATCTGGAAGAATCCACTATAGCCGTCCAAGTAGTAAAAGTGTGAATGCTGGGCCAACCGTTCGAGCATTTGATCGATGAAAGGAAGCGGAAAATGGTCCTTCCGAGTCGCCGTGTTCAGCTTCCTATAATCAATGCAAACCCTCCAGCCCGTGACGGTTCTAGTTGGGATCAACTCGTTGTTCTTATTCGTCACAACGGTCATCCCTCCTTTCTTCGGAACGACATGCACCGGGCTTACCCACTTGCTGTCCGAGATAGGATAAATAATACCTGCATCCAACAACTTAAGAATTTCCTTCTTCACAACCTCTTTCATGATCGGATTTAACCGTCTTTGAGGTTCCCGTGAAGTCTTATGATTGTCCTCCATTAGAATTCTATGCATGCAGAAAGAAGGCTTAATGCCAATAAGATCATCTGTGGTATAACCTATAGCCTTTCGATGCTTTCTCAGGACATGCATTAACTTAGACAATTCAGATTCGGAAAGGGAAGCACTAACAATAACGGGATAAGTAGAATCCGGTCCAAGAAAGACATACCTCAAGTGACTAGGGAGTTGTTTAAGTTCCACGATTAGGGGCGTCTTTTGAGGGGGGTCCTTGCTTCCTCCTTCCTGTGGAATGATTTCAGAAACTGGACTTTCGGAAGTCTCAGTTGAATCAGTCTCACCATCGACCTCGGTCGAGGCGCAGAGGCGTTGACCGAGATGTTCTTCAGTCGCCTCGCTCAGTCCAGGAAGTGCCTCGGTCGAGGTACTGCAACTGGAACCGAAACTGGAGATCTTCGTCTCCTGGATTAGCTTCTCTGTTTTTGCTCCTGGATCCTCTTCCAGTGCCTTTAAGCTCCGTATATCTGCATCACAAGAAGCATCTATACCTTCCTCCATTAAACTGAAGCTAATAACTCTTTCGAGTGGATCGTTAATAAGGATAGAGCTCACCAATTCTCTTGATTCTTCTTCATCGTAGATGTTGAAGATATCATCAGTTAGCTGCTCCCCTTTCATGGCTGCAAGTAGTGCAAACTCCACCTCATCACCACCAATGTTGAATTTCAACTTGGCGTTCTTGCAATCCACGTTGTAACCCGAAGTTGCTAGAAATGGCCTCCCGAGAATAATAGGAACGGGATAATCTGCGGGAATGTCAAGTACAACAAAATCTATAGGTAGATAGAAGTTACCTAACTTGACCGGAACGTCCTCCAAGATGCCCACGGGATGGGTGATGGAGCGATCCGCCATATAAAGTCGAATCTTGACCGGCTTGGGCTCTCCAAGTCCGATCTTCATACATAGCTCCAGCGGGATGATGCTCACGCTGGCTCCTAGATCACAAAGGGCTTCACAAGTGACATCCCCAACTTGAATGGGAATGCTAAATGAGCCGGGATCTCTTAATTTAGGTGGCATCTTCTCCTTCATGATCTTGATAAGCTCCGAGGATTTAGATGTCATCCTAACTTCACCAAAGTCTTCCAATTTCCTTTTCCTTGATAGGATCTCCTTTAAGAACTTCCCATAGGCATGCATTCCTAGAATAGCATCAAGGAAAGGAATGTTAATATGCAGTTTATTCATCAAGTCAAGGAACTTACCAAAGTGCTTGTCTAGATGTGCTCTGGCCCTTGACTGGGGGAATGGAAGTGGTGGTTTGTATGCAGGAGGTGGAATATAAGTTTCAGTTGTCCCTCTTGCTTTCTGTTGCTCCGCCTTGGGTGGTATCTCGGTCGATGTGTTCTTCGACTGGATCTGGACCGAGGTGGTCTGCGTCGAACGAGGTACTGGATCTGCAGTTTTGAGTCCACTCCTCGTCGTTATGGCCATGCACTGGCCCTTAGGGTTGCTTTCCGTCTTTGCTGGAAGCTTCCCTGGATCTCTTGGCGCTTCATTCGCCCTACTTGCAAGTTGTTGTTCAAAGGCTTTTTGGGCCTTCGAAAATGAAGTCATAGAAGTCTCCATAGCGCTGAGCTTGATCAAAATAGCCTCCAGAACTGCGTCTTTCTTTTCCGGCTGAGACGAACTTGATCCTTGCCCTTGGCTTTTCAATGGAGTAGAAGAAGAAGAAGAAGGGGAAGAGAGGAAAGGGTTAGAGGAATCGTTAGAGTTGGAGTTTGAATGGTTGTTACCATTATTTTGGTTGTTCGCCCTCCAGTTGTTGCTATTAGATCCTCTATTGTTGTTGTTGTTGTAATTATTGTTACGGGGACCGTTGTTGTTGTTGTTGTTGCGGTACCCGTTGTTGTTGTTCCTTTGCCCTTGCTCTTCCTTCTTGGTTTGAGCAACCAAGAGTTCCTTCAATTGCTTCACGTCATTCTTCAAAGACGTGAGTTGATTGTTGTTGGATTGAGTCTCTTGAAAGTTGACTCTTTTAACTCCACCTTCAGCTCCTTGGTGGGTGTACTTCTCCATATGCAAGGCTTGCTTCTAGATGAAGTCCCAAGCCTCGTCAATCGCCGTGTCCATGAAGGTACCGGCGGAGAGTAGTTGGAGATTGAACTGGGTGCTCCCGTCCAGCCCCTTGAAGTAAATCTCCAATAACTATAACTTTGGAATCCCATGATGTGGGCAATCCAAAAGAATGTCCTTGAATCGCTCCCATGACTTGGACAAACTCTCCTTGTCCTTTATAATGAAAGCGTTGATCTTTCCTCTCATTTCAGCAGTTTTTGACGGGGGAAAGAATTTCGTCAAGAATTCCGTAGTCATCTCCTCCCATGTGCTGATTTTTCCTGGAGGAAGAGATTGATACCAAGTAAGAGCTCTATCTTTTAAAGAAAAGTAAAAAGGTCTTAGCTTGTAGTTGTTGTTTTCAATTCTCGGAGGTCTTAAGGTTTCCATCAAGATCTCGTAGTTTTGAAGATGTTGATGTGGTGATTCCTTCTCTAGCCCTCCGAACTGGCATTGGCGAATCATGGATAGAACTTGCGGTCGAAGTTCATAATCATGGTCCGCCGGATCTCCTAGGTTAATTCCTAGACGCCTCAGTTGTTGATTAGGGTCCATTCTTTGACCTAGGGTTTGTGGGATTCCTGCAAGAAGAACATCTCGGACTGGCATCCGAGGTGGAAGTACATCGGCCCGGGCGTCAGGTACTGGAACCTGCCTCGGTCGAGGGTCGGCAACTGGGACCTGCATCGGTCGAGGATCAACGGGTGGATCTTCCCTCGGTCGAAGTAAAATCTAGTCTCATATGGCTGCCATATCTGCTTCGATTGCTTCAGTCCTGGTGCGAGTTTCTTCCTTCTCTCGCCTTAGTTCTTCCCTGCTGAGGCGTAGCAGCTCTAACGCCTCTTTCAATTCGGCCTCAAGATCGCGGTTGTCTTGTTGGGCCATCTTCGCTTCTCTTAAGCGTCGCTTGTATGTCTTTTCTGGTTCGGGATCGTAAGGAACGATTTCCTTCCTAGTGCGGGTTCTTCGCATATACCTAAGAAAGAACCTGCAAAAGTCACTCAAGTAGAGTGGTTAGACGACACGGGGGCAAGTGCCCCAAGAGCAAACCGTACCGGCTCGGTCTAGACCAAGTCCCCGGCAACGGCGCCAAAAAACTTATTCGCTCCAAACGGTGTGTGCAAGCTTTAAATTTATAACCCTAGACTTAAGCTTAAAACAAGGATGCGAACCCGCAGTGTACGGGTCAATCGTAGTAAAAGCAAGGAATTCCAGGGGTCGATCACAGGGACTCGGTGAAACAAAGTCAATAACGGTAAGCTTCGTGAATACTAAACACAAGAGCAATTAACACAATCAAAGATGAATAAGAAGTCAATAAAGCAAACATGCAATTCTAGGGATTAAAGCGTCTAGATGTGGTTCCAACTCAAGATCTAAAGATAAGCGGACAAAGCTGAGATTTTTGCAAGGGGATGGTGTTACTAAAGTGGAATAGATCACCGGGTAAGTCTCACTACTCACTAATGCTAAACCGTAACTCCTATTACCGGGTAAGTCTCAAGGAATTAAGATAAAGAACTATAACCTCAAACTAACACACCATCTAAGGGAATAGAATCAACCTTTACCGGGTAAGTCTCAGGCTAACTCACAAAGATGGGATGGAAGCACTCTCAAACCCCAATAAAGGATAAACCTTTATTACCTACACTTATGATCGTTGGTACACAAACTAAGGAATTACCGGGTAAGTCTCATCCTAAGCTTGCTTTGAACCAGGAAAAGTGTAATAAGAATAGGATTTGGCAAACTCCAACACTTAACTCTCAGTTTAGGATCGGATAAGCCACCTCGGTCAGCCAAATTCCACCCCAGCCGAGATGTTCATCGACTGAACGAGATGCTTAGGGTTAAGGTTAAAGACTCTAACTTTCAAGGTCCTACTGGAATCTAAGATTATTCTATCATTGTTTTTCCCACATCCTTCAGCCAATCACCCTAGAATCACACAAGGAAATTAGCCACTCATCATCATTGTGAAAGTATTAATCAAAAATATGGGAAGAAGGTGAATATTTGAACGAGAAGAATTTAATAAAAAGACTTCAATAACTGAATCAAATATCACAACAAAGCGTTCCTTGGATAGCAATCCAACAAGACAAGACAACAAGGAAGGGAATTAAAGACAATCTTACAAAACCCTCCAAAAAGCTACAAAAGCTATGATCTTCAATCTTCCTTCAACCTTCAAAAAGGTTCTTCAAAACTCCCAACTGGAGTATGGTTGTAGCGATGTATGCTGGATCTCGTAGCCTTCAATGGTGTATAACATGCAAAGCGGGATGTTGGATTTGTGGAAATCCAACCCTTTTTATAGGAAAATAACCCTCCAAAGATAAAATATCTTAGAAAGATCTTCTCCCAAAAAATAGGTAAAATATAAGATCTTCTTCCTTCCAGGAGCCAATCCCAAAAATATAAGATCACTTTCCAAAGATAAAAGATCTCAGCCAAGAATAAAATATTCTCGCCGCGTCCTAGGTATTCGCCTTGGTCGAGTCGGCGTCTTTTGATCACCTCGGTCGAGATGAATCTCTGGTCAACCGAGGTGAGTCATAACTGAATGTGAAATCTCTCAAAACTGGTCCAAAGTGAATCTTTAATCCATGGCTATGCTCCCTGGATGGTTCCTTGTGTTCCTCAATGTAGCTTCAATGACTCCATAGCTCCTTTTTGATGCAAAACGTGCCATTTTACCTACAATTACAGCAAAACTAGGTGTAGACCTGGATTCTCGGAAAGGTAGATGAAATGGTAATATAATCACATAATATACATACAAACATGCAGATTATGAAAGATAAAACGTCAAAACAAACCCCAAAATATAGACTATAATTCATGCTATCAATAGCCTCCATCACTAATGATAGTCTGTGGTGTCCCAAATAGTGGGAAAATGGTCTTGTTAAAGAACTTAACCACAACCATGGCATCATTAGTGGGAGAGGCAATTGCTTCAACCCATCTCGAAACATAATCTACAGCTAAAAGTATGTATTGGTTTCCACAAGATGATTGGAAAGGTCCCATGAAGTCTACTCCCAAAACGTCAAAGATCTCCACCTCTTGAATGTTGTTAAGAGGCATCTCATTTCTCCTAGATATGTTCCCTGTTCTTTGGCAAGCATCGCAGCAGGAAACAAAGGTTTGCACATCTTTAAATAAAGTAGGCCAAAAGAATCCAGATTGCAATACCTTAGCGCTAGTCTTGTTCGAACTAGCGTGTCCTCCACAAGGTAGTGAATGACAATGACGGATGACACTTTGCATCTCATCTTCCGGCACACATCGTCGAATGATGCCGTCAGGACCTCTCTTAAAGAGGAGAGGTTCATTGCAAAAGTATTCCCGAACATCCTTAAAGAACTTCTTTCTTTGTGCGTAGGATAATCCGGGTGGTAATTCGTGGCAAACCAAATAGTTAACAAAATTAGCAAACCATGGTTCGTTACCTTTGGTGATCACATCGATGCAGTCCTCTATGATATGTAAATGCTTGTCCGGAAAGGAGTCATCTATAGGTAGATTGTCGTCCTCTAGATGTGGTAGACGACTCAAATGATCCGCAACAGATTTTTCCGAACACTTCTTGTCACGGATCTCTAGATCGAATTCTTGTAGGAGAAGAATCCATCTAATTAGCCTTGGTTTCGCATCCTTTTTCGCAAGCAAATACCGGATCGTAGCATGATCCGTGTACACAATCACCTTTGCACCTACAAGATAAGAGCGAAACTTTTCAAATGCATATACAATTGCTAAAAATTCCTTCTCGGTAGTGGCGTAGTTGAGCTGCGCTTCATCTAGCGTCTTGCTAGCGTAGTAGATAGTGTGGGTCCGTCCTTCCTTTCTTTGCCCAAGCACAGCTCCTATAGCCACGTCACTTGCGTCACACATAACCTCAAATGGAAGATTCCAATCCGGAGGTTGAATAATCGGGGCTGAGATTTGAGCTTCCTGAATCATATTAAACGCATCTAAGCATTCCTGCGAAAAATCAAAAACTGCATCCTTCATCAATAGATTAGTAAGCGGTTTTGATATCTTAGAGAAATCCTTTATAAAACGTCTATAAAATCCAGCATGTCCTAGAAAACTTCTTATCCCTTTCACCGAAGTTGGGGGAGGAAGTTTTTCTATAGTCTCTATCTTAGCCTTATCCACTTCAATCCCTCTACTAGAGATTAAGTGTCCTAATACAATGCCTTCTTTCACCGTAAATTGACACTTCTCCCAATTAAGAACTTGGTTAGTGTCTTCACACCTTTGTAGCACAAGAGCAAGGTTAGAAAGACAGTTATCGAAAGAGGAACCATAAACAGAAAAATCATCCATAAAAACCTCCATGATCTCCTCTATGTACTCCGAGAAGATAGCCATCATGCACCTTTAAAAGGTGACTGGGGCGTTGCAAAGCCCAAACGGCATTCTCCTATAAGCAAACGTTCCCCACGGGCACGTGAATGTGGTCTTCTCTTGATCGTCCGGATGTATCGGGATCTGAAAGAAACCACTATAACCGTCAAGATAGCAAAAGTGTGAGTGTTGTGCTAACCTCTCAAGCATTTGGTCGACGAAGGGTAGTGGGAAGTGATCCTTCCTCGTTGCATTGTTTAGCTTGCGGTAGTCTATGCACATCCTCTATCCTGTAACGGTTCGCGTAGGAATGAGCTCATTGTTCTTGTTGGTAATGACCGTCATCCCTCCTTTCTTTGGAACCACCTGTACAGGACTCACCCTTTTGCTATCGGAGATAGGATAGATGATACCTGCATCAAGTAGTTTAAGAATTTCTTTCTTGACAACCTCCTTCATGGTCGGATTTAACCGCCTTTGAGGTTGTCGCGAAGTTCTAAAGTCTTCTTTCATTAGGATCTTATGCATGCATAGTGAAGGTTTAATTCCTACTAGATCCTCTATTGTGTACCCTAAGGCTTTCCTATGTTTCTTAAGAACAACCATAAGCTTACTATGTTCATTTATACTCAAATCGGAACTAACAATTACCGGAAAGGTAGAATTAGGTCCCATAATGCGTACCTTAGATGTGCGGGAAGTGGCTTCAATTCCATCACTATAGGAGTATCTAATGGCTCTTGAGGAGTATCCAATGTTTCCTTAGAAGTGTCTAAGGATGTAGAAGATGTTGGAGAAGAATCAAAAGAAGTGGCGGAGAAAACACAATCTCCTTCACATTCACCCAAAATTACGGCTCCCCTGTTTCCTCCACGGCCGTGGTTTTGGGCGTAGAAATCAATTACGGTGCCTCTGTTTGTTCCACGGCCGTGGTTTTGGCCGTGTAACTTACTGGAGTCCTCTGAATAGCTAATTATGGTCATGTTGGTGGATTCCACGGCCGTGGAATAGCACGACTGGCCGTGATTTCTTACGTTTTCTGACCCATCGTAGAGTTTCTCAAATTCTTCTTCATACACTTCTTTTTGCTTCTCTAAAGCTTCAATTTCCTCATTGCATTCCTCTTCTTCCCCTATATCCATAATGCTCATAGAGATAACCTTTTGCAAGGGATCTTTGAAGAGAATCGAACTTACCTCCTCTCTAGATAGCTCTTTGTCATGGATGTTGAATATATCTTCGTCGAAAGCTGGTTCCTTCACCAAAGTGGAGAGAACAAACTCTACCTTTTCTTCCCCTATGTCGAAGGCGAGTCTAGCATTCTTTTAATCAACCATACAACTAGATGTTGCAAGAAACGGTCTTCCGAGTATGATCAGGACCGGACTATCTGCAGGAATGTCAAGCACAAAAAAATCTATAGGAACATAGAACTTACCAAGCTTGACCGGGACGTCTTCAACTATGCCGACGGGACGAGTTATGGATCGATCCGCCATGTATAACGTCATCTTCACCGGTTTAGGTTCGCCTAAACCGATCTTCCTGCATAAGGCAAGCGGAATGATGCTCACGCTTGCTCCTAAATCACATAATGCATCATATGTGATATCTCCCACTCCTATGGGAATACAAAATGACCCCGGATCCTTCAGCTTTGGGGGCATCTTTTCCTTCATTGTCTTGATGAGATCAGATGAATCCGAACTCATCTTGACCTCTCCAAAATCCTCTAATTTCCTTTTGTTAGAGAGGATCTCCTTTAAGAACTTCCCATAAGCAGGCATACCTACAATTGCATCAATGAAAGGTATATTAATATGCAGTTTGCTCATGAGTTCAATAAACTTACCGAATTGCTTGTCTAGACGCGCTCTTGCTCTATATTGCGGGAATGGTAGGGGAGGTTTGAAAGCTGGAGGAGGAACGTAGATGTCTTCCTTCTCATTCCCCTTCTCTTTCTCCTTCTCGATGGGAACTTCTACAAACTTAGGCTGCGGGTCGGTGGTTGTTGCTCCGCTCCTAGTTGTGATAGCCATCACCCTTCCTTTTGTGTTATCCTCCGTCTTTCCTGGAAGTTTTCCTTGATTCCTAGGAACTTCCTCAGATTGGCTAAACATTTGGTTTTCTAAAACCTTTTGGGCTTTATCAACCTTAGTAATGTGATCATCGACCTTAATGATGTGACTCTCCAATCCTTGAAGATTTCCCAAAATTGTTTCCAACATGGGATCGGGCTTCTCTTTCCCCAAAGTGCTTCTGCTATTAGATGCTTGTTCCTGACTTTTCAAAGGAATGGAAGAAGAAGAAGGTGGAGTTAGTGAATTTCCTGAATTGGGATAAGAATTACCGGAATTGTGTTGTTGGTTGGACCGCCAATTGTTGTTGTTTGAACCACTATTGTTGTTCCAACTGTTATTCCGGTTGTTGTTGTTGTTGTTCCAATTGTTCCGGTTGTTGTTCCGGTTGTTGCGGTTTGTATTCTCATTCCCATTGTGGTTATTGTTGTTTCCCACATAACCCACATCTTGCCCCTTTTGCTTTGGAAAGTTGGTTTTAATGGCTTCCTTCAACTCTTTAATCTTGGTATTGAGAGAAAAGATTTGAGTTTGAGCAGCTTGTGATAGCTTTGCTCCTTGCTCCACATGATTTGCTTATACTTTCTGGTGAGAATACTTGTCAATGACTCGGGCTTGCTTCTCAATGAAGTCCCAAGCGTCATCTTCCCTCATGTCCATGAATGTACCACATGAAAGGGATTGGAGCTTGAATTGTGTTTCCACATCCAGCCCCTTATAATATATCTCCAATAGCTCTAACTTGGAAATGCCATGGTGTGGGCAATCCAATAGTAAATCCTGAAATCTTTCCCAAGATTGAAACAAACTTTCGTTAGATCTCATAGAAAATGCATTAATCTTACCTCTCAACTCCGCCGTTTTAGATGGCGGAAAGAATTTGGTGAGGAACTCCGAAGAAAGATCTTCCCATGTGTTAAGTCTTCCATTTGGAAGAGCTTGATACCAAGATAAAGCTTTCCCTTTCAAAGAAAAGAAGAATGGCTTAATCTTGTAGTTGTTGGTGGTTGCGTTCTTTGGCTTCATTGTCTCCATTAAGATCTCAAAATTCTGTAAATGTTGGTGTAGAGACTCGCTATTCGTTCCTCCAAACTGACTTTGGCGAACGATGGTAATAACTTGCGGGTTGAAGCTAAACCCTTGCATATCATCAGCATCAAAGTTCACACCTAGACGGCGTGGTTGCTGAATTGGATCCATCCTTTGGCCAAGAGTTCTTGGCTCTTCTTCTACACGAGCGGCTCGCGCGCCCCAACCGGGACACGATAGTTGGCAGCCGGTCTTTGTCTTGGATTAAATTGATTCATGTTGACTGTCGGGTTAAGGTCTTCAAGAGATGGCATGGAGGAGTCGCTATCCTCATCGGATGAGTTGGCTCTAACCGATCTTGTTAGTTTCCTCCTCTCCTTCTTCTTGAGGTCGCTTAATTCCAGCCTCATTTGAAACATCATATCCGATAGCTCATCAATTTTCGATTGATGACGGTTCGATTCTTCCTTGCGAGTCTTCTCGCTCCATCTAAGTTGAGCTTCGGATTCCGCTAACACTGTTTGATAATCCCGCTCCTTTTCTTCAACCATCTTTCTCTCTTTGAGCTTCTTCCTCAAAGTCTTCTCAAATTCTTGATCAAGAGGTAAGAGGTCCTTGTTGTTCCTAGACCTGCGCATAAACCTAAAGTAACCTGCAAATATCACTCACAAAAGATATCAAATAACAAGAGCTAAGCTCCCAAGCTTGACAACCGGTAACCGAATTCGGCCTAGACCAAATCCCCGGCAACGACGCCAAAAACTTGTTCGCCACTTAGCGTGCGTGCAAATAAGCTTTAAATTTATAAAACTAGAATCAAGCAAGCGAACCCGCAGTGTACGGATCGACGTAGTAAAGCAAGAATTTCAGAGTATCGAACACAGGGATTTGGGGGGAACAAATTCAATTATAAAGTTGTCAAGCAAGTAAATGTATGAGCTTTGCAAATATTGGGAAAACAACAACTCTAAAGATCCAGGTATCTAATTGTGGCAATCGATTCAAGATATACTAAAGAACTAAGGACAGAGTTAAGAGTTACAAAGGTATGTTAAGGTAAAGCAATGTACGGTGAAGTTCCAAGGCTTTATATGACTTATCTAAAGACACTCTCTATAAAGGTTGTTGAGGCTTCAGTATAGAAAGGATCTAAAGACAAGAAGTTATATCAAATACCCAAACTTGTAACCCAAGGATCAAGACTAACTAAACCGATTAAGGTTATGACACTCGAAATCGAAGTAGAGGTTGTTGAGGCTTCACTACTACCTAGAAAAGGGCAAACCTAGACTAGATTAAAGTTAATCTTTAACCTTGGATCAAAGTAAAAGCAAAGTTCGTAAATTGGTGTAAATTACGGGCAGATCTTGAGTTCCGCGGCCGTGGAATCTCAAGAACAAACCGTGATTTTGGTTCGTCGGCGAATCTCTCTAACTCTCAGGGTCCAATCTGTTTACGATCGATCTATCATCATCTAAGCCACAACTATTAACCCTTCACCTTAGAATTGCTAAAGGGTTTTAGCCAATAACTGTCATTATAATATCAAAATCAAGATTTAGAAGAATGAAAGATGAAAACCTTCGAAAACCTTCAATAAACTTCAAATCAATCTCAAATCCACAAACAAGGGTAATAATGTATATCAGATTTGGAATGACACAAACCAATAACGATCCTTGATAAGAACGAAGAACGGGATGTCAATCCGTCTTCTAATCAAACCTAAGGACAAAAGGCGCAACTTCCGCCACACACAACTTCCAAATCTTCAAGCCTTCGTAAAATCTCCGTTGCAAAAATGCAATTCTCCGCACGTCCAATGAAACCCTAGGCACGTGTAAGTGAGCGTAAGCGAAGGTACCGAATTCTCCCTCCTTCAGCCCTTTTATAAGGAAGGATAAAATAACCGTCCGGCCCATATGCGTAAACAATGTGTCAATATTTTATTCGTCAAAAGATTTGCCTAAATCACGGTTTCATGGAGTTCCACGGCCGTGGTTTAGAGCGTGGAAGTGGATTACGGTTCTTCACAACTTCCACGACCGTACTTTATACCGTGTAACTCTCTGGAATGCTCCACGTTCATGTTGCCAAGATCCACGGCCATGGTTTTGGGCGTGGAAGTGTAAATTGCTTGTAGTTTCCTTTGTGTCGTGTCATTTCTCCTCCTAGCATCTCCCTTGGCTTCTTTGATGTGTATTCAATCCTTGGATGTGCTCAATTCATCTCCTTCCTCTCTCAATTTGTTCGGTTTTAGCTCTTATTCACCTATAATCAACACAAAACTTATGTAGACCTCTATATCGACAATGTAGATAAACTAGCTAACAATTGCTTCAATGCCTTATCAATGACCACTATAATGAGTGAAAAAATACTAGAAAAAGTGTCTAGAATATCGCAATATTTCATGCTAACATTAGAGAAATCGAAAAGACCTTTCTTATTTTCTCTCGCACTCACGCTCTTGTTGTGTTGTTGCAAGCTGATTGACGGAATTGGCTTTTATGGATTAATGCTTCTTTACAAATCAGCGCCTTGGCCTCCCTAGAACTTCTTGACTGCATCAAGTAGTCAACTTGGTTCGGTTAAAGGTTCTTGTGGGGTGCGATGGTTAAGGAATCCCTACAAGAAGTTTACTCCACACACGACAAGGTAGAAAGAAAGATTGTGGATAGACAACTAGTATGTTAAGAAGTGTAGATACTAATTAACACACCAAAGAAAGACTTAGTGTTTAGAATAGAAAAGAGGCCAAGGAAAAGCACACAAGAGAATAAGAAGAGAGAAGAACGTCCCTTGAGTTGCGAAGTTAAGAAAGAGAGATAGCCGGATTTGGGTTTAGGTATGGCTAGATCTCTTTGATTGTTTCAAGGTATATACTGGAACTCTTCTGTTGTAATACTCTTGCACAGAGTGCACTTCAATTCTGCAAAGTATGCCTCAAAGATTTCTTGGAATTTTTGAAACAGTAGCAAAAATCGGGTGAAAAAGTGAAGAACAAGTCGATTTTTCTTTGTAAAAATCAACCTTTGGTTTCGACGTTCAAGAACTTTCTTTCCTTTTCTTCTTTCTGTGTTTTTTTTGTATTGGCGAGGTTTCAAAGGTCAAGAGGTTTCAAAGGTCAACGGTTGGCTTGTGTTTGGTTAATGGCATTTCTCCCTTCCAAAACTTACACAAATTAACGCACGTTAAACTCAAATAATCTCGCAAAGATGGTGAACAAGAAAAGACTCAACTTTTAAAGACTCAAAGAAGACTCAAAAAAAATCAAACCTTTTTATAAACGTTTGAACTTCAATCTCTTAGCTCTGATACCACTTTTATGCGGGGATAAGCCGCAGTTCCCGGTCTAGATTGAAAGTCCTTAATTGGAAAAAAAATCGGTATATTCTTGATAATAAATCGGTCAATTTATTTGGATAAATAGGACAATTTTCCGTAAATCAGAACACGGATTAATGGATGATATGGAAAGAAAAGAAGATGATTATAGAATGATAAATGAAAAGATATAGGAAGATATTGAACCAAGATAATTCCGCAAAGAACCTTGACCAATGATGTGTCAAAACCCTTAAACGAGAAGATTACCTTAATCCGCACTTCTTTAACCTTACACACAAGTCTTCTAAGTAAGACAAGCACAAGGAGGGACTGGGATTGACCAGGAGCACCAACCTTCAACAAGATTAACACACATAAGCACAATCTAGCAAGAACGTCACAACAATTCAACCAAAACTCTCCTTTGATTGAATAGCAATGAATAAAATACGAACTCTGTAAGTGAAGCCGTAAGTTCACACAAATCTGTGGAAATATATCAAATCTAATCTACTAAACAATCTCCCCCACTAAGGCAATTTATAAGGGAGACTAATCCTACTAAAACTAGGAACACGTATAAAAGATATGATCTATATAATATATATCCTTCAAAAGATAATCTAGAAAGATATCTTTAAAAGATATAAAATCTAAAAAGGTAGAATCTATATATAATCCCTTAAGATAGTCTGAGAGATTAAGGAATTATAACAAGATATGATTGCCAAAAGATAGAAGATCATGGCCGGATCTTTTGCAACTCGTTCCAGTGAAGAAAATCGGATACGAAATTCGATCGAGTTTTCCTACAGGAAAATCGGTCGATCTTTTGGAAACTCGGTCGATTTTTTCTCTCTGGAACTCTTCTTTGCTCTTATCCTTCTTCCTTTCTTGATGGATTCTCTTGGTCGTGGCTTGGCTCTTCTACAATAGCCAACAATGTCACTAAGGAACTCTTGAGAGTAATGAGAGTTTCCTTGAGAGTAAATGTCATGAGAAGATCCGTAACTTCATCTTGGATTGCCTTAGCTCTTTACCGTGTGATCGCTTCATCAATAATTGAATCTGAAGAAGGTGAAAGTGAAGGGGTTGTTGGCTTATCTTTTAATGCTTTAGCCTTTGAGCGTGTAACTATTCCTTGTATTGGAGATGGCCCCACATTAGACGTTATAGGTAGATTTTATTGTCATCTTTACTCCTTCATACTACAAGATTATTTTGTAGGAAATAATTTCCTTGAGAAACTTTCCATAGGATGACATTTCTTTCAAAGCTTCAATAAGTGGCATGTTGATGTAGAGTGAGCCCATCTTCTCCAAGAAGTAGCTGAATTGTCTATCATGTTAAGCTCTTGCCATCCTTTGGGGAAATGGATGTCGTGTCTTGCACAAGAGGTGTATAGGTAAGAGCTCTTGTCATCCTTTGGGGAAATGGATGTCATGGCTTGCACAAGAGGTGTATAGGTAAGAACTTATGCTCGATTCTTCGTTCTTCTGGAGCCTCTTCTTTTTCCTTAGGAGCTTCCTCCTCTATATATTCTTTCTCACTAGCTTCCTTGCTAATGCACTCACCTCTTTACCATCTTTTTCCTCAATGTCCACAATCTCATAATTTGCAACTTCATTATCACTAACCACTTCACTTTCTTCCATGTCTTGGGTGATAAGGTCTTGAGAATCTTCAAATGAGTATGGGCATTGGCTTGATTCTCGCTCCTATGAGTAACTTTTTGACACTTATCCACAAAAACAACATTGCGCGTCTCTCTTGGGTTTGCTTCTGTGTCTCCCGGGAGTTTTGCCAATGACTTTGAAGAGCTTGAGGCTTGATGGACTAATTGTTACTCTAGGATTCTTTGATCTTTGTCTAAAGCTTCAATTTTACCATTAGCTTCTCAAACGATTGTTTCAACTTTGTTTCCATGGTTTGCTTGGCATATCCTTGTCTTTGTGGTGGGGTGTTAATGTTTTGGTTTAAAGGTGGAAGATCTCTTTGGTAAGGTTGCCTTTGATATAGGTAAATATTTGGTTGTGGAGGTTTATAGGTGTTTTGTGGTGGTATTTCCTCATTGGGTTCACCAGATGAAAATTGGGGTGGTCTTTCAACTTGTTATACCCCCTATAGACTTCATCATTGTCTCTTCCGGCATAATTTACTTGCTCTTCAACTCTTTCTTCTTCTTCATTGCTCCTATTGTATTGTTCACAAGTAGAGATGGTGTGATATATACATGAATGGTACCATAGCTTTGACACTAGTAACACTTGCCTCCTTGGAATTCTCCACTAGTTTCTTCTTCAATTCATCGATTTGATGGGTTAGGGCTTCCTCTCTTGCATCTCTAACCACACTTTCATCTACTTTGTGCATCTTTCCTCCTCTTTTAGAAGAGTATCTCTCACATTGTTTGGCTCATTTTCAATGAAAGCCCAAGCTTCTTCAACTTCCATCTCCACAAATATCCCACCGGATAATTAAAGAATCAATCTTCTCTCTATTTGCATCATCTAGCCCTTTGTAGAAAATCTCTAGTAGCACTAGTGTGGGCACTCCATGGTGTGGACAATATAGCGACGGGTCCTTGAACTTTCCAATGCTTGGTTGATGTTGTCTCCATAGTCCTTTTTGAAAGAACTAATCTTCCTTCTAAGCTAAGCAGTTCTATTAGGTGGGAAGAACTTGTTGAGGAACTCCGAAGAGAGTTCCTCCCATGTGGTGATAGATCCCAGTGCAATGGTTTGATACCATTGTTTTTCCTTGCCCCTTAGTGAGAATGAAAATGCCCCCATCTTCAACTCCAAAGATTCCATTCTTCTCATCTTCACCGTCTCTAGCAATTAATTGAATGTGGCAAGGAAGAGATGAGGGCTCTTGGTTGGTCCTCCTCCAAATTGATTTAGCATGATCATTTGGATTAATCTATTTGGAGCTCAAAGTTGTTTTGTGTGATGCCACCAAACAGTACCCCGGGTTGAGGTAAGTGGTGAGTCGGATTCATTCTTTTTCCAATAGTATGTGGCATATGGTTCTCCATTTGGTTCTCCCTAATTGGATCAATCCTAGTTTGCTCTTCTTCTTTCTTAATCTCTCCTCTTGTAATCCCAGCTTGATCTCCTTGAGTTTGCAACCTTGCTTCTAGCTCTTAAATCCTCAAGTGTTGCAACTCCTCTCTTTCTTGAGCTTGATCCATGAATCTTTCTAGTTCTCCTTCGTGCTCCTCTACACCTTGCAAGCGTTGTTCTTTAGCCGTCATTCTTTTACTTTTTAGAAGTATTTCCGGTTCCGGTTCAAATGATTCTAGATATCCAAGGCTTCTTCTTGACATAAAAAAAACTTTTACACCTATAACTAAAAAACAAAAACCAAGGTACGTCATAAGTAACAAACAAAGCTACACTACTAAACAAAAAATGACTAACACTCAATTTACACTCAACTACCTGGAAATTGCGTCAAAAAACTTGATGTACACCAAATAGGTGCTAAAACTGGAATGCAATGTAGGGAACCACAAGGGTACGACCATTGTCAATGTAGTACATGTTTCATCACATCAAGGTCGAATTCAACAAGGAATCGAGAATTGTTCATCAATCATTCAAGCAAGGCACTTTAGCAAGTAACAAGTAACATGATAATCATAGATCAAAGGAAATGTAAGGTGATCAAGTAACCAAAGCGGTGAAAGTAAATCAAAGGTAAACAATAAGAAAAATAACTAGGTTAGGGGTAAATCCTCCCAAACTAATGCCAACAAGTTAAGTAAAATGCATGATCAAATTATATGAAGGGGATAAAGGAGATGCAATATGTGTTTCATGATCTAGCAGATACTTGGGTAGTGAATTAACACCAAACTTTCAAGTCTATGCACGGAGAATGATATGTCAAGTGGTACAAATCATTGCAAGGCATGAAATGATCAAGATAAGCAACATTAAGCATTACAAGACACAAAACATCCAAGATGGAAACAAAACTAAGCATACAAGGTAATGAACGACACTTTGTGATAAGTATGCTTTGTAGATATACCCGCTTGACCATATATAGTAGGGGCCCTGCTTTTTTCTATGAAAACCGGATTTTGTCAAGTTGAGCTCCTTGGATCCCAATGAAATCATACCAAGGTATGATAATAAAACAAACGATCCTTGGAGGTAGCACGAAGCGCACAATGCATGGTGCAACAAAACATAACACTTGAAGAGAATGGTAATGTCACTCTACAAATCTAGCCAAGTCTTATGCACAATGAAAGCAAGTAAGCAAACACATAACATATAAGCATATATCATAAGCAACATATCAACAAACATGCTTTTAAAGGATGAAGTCACAACTAGGTATCTCATACTACCATTGGAAAGGTGATTCTAGACAAACAACATAAGGGTCTAACAAAATAGCATGATCCAACCAATATAAACCGGCCTAGTTCATAAAGGAAGATTAACCAAAAGTCCACATAATTAACAAAGATGATGCCTCATTATATCACAAGTCAAGTCTTGACCATAGAAAATCCAAACCACTGCATAATGATGGATATCACCAAAGGTATAACATGTCATAAAGGTTTAAAAACACTCATGTAAAACTCATTCATACCATATTAATCCCTTCAAAATAAAAGATCATACATGATACAAAACTAACATAGCATGGTTTGGGTTTTCAAAGCCTAAACCTAGAAATGATCTACTCTAGTGTACCATAAATGAAGCCAAACATCATAAAACTACTCATAAGTCGAAAGATGTTGCAAAAAAAATAAAGTTCAAAGAAAGAAGGGAGTGATTTGGAGTTACCAATCAAAATTTATAACCAAAACAAGTTTGAAGAACACAAGAGCTTCTATGTGACTACCTTCAACTTTCTCCTTTTTCAAAACCCAAGATCTAAAATGTTTTTGGATCTAACGTCAGCTTATTTTGATGCCTTATCCTTCTCATCCACCTAATGGTCATATATGTGTAGAGTTTTGGAGGTGGTCCAAACCCTAATTGATTCCCATTGGATGAGAGGAATAAGTGGTGAACACATGAACAAGGGGAACTCGGCCGAAATATGGGTAGTGCGGCAGGCTCGGTCCAACACACGCCTATAACTCATCCTAGTGCTTGGATAGTTTCCTTTGGTTCTTGTTTGCTGGCTTCATCTTTGATGATCCTAGGACTCCTCAGACTCCGTGCTAGGCTTGTAAAGGTTAATGTGCTCATCCATATGAGGCTCGGGAGTTCTTGAGGCCTTCTCCTTGGATCATTGAAGCTAATCCTTCTTGTTATTTCTTAAGCTTGGATGAGGGTGATGATGAGGGAATGATATTGACGAGCTCCTTTCCTTTGGCTTTGAAATTGTGCATATGTGCTCCTTTTTAGCTCCATTCCGGGCCAAAACCCCTACAAACACACAAAGAAGGAATTAGGAATCTCTTTTGCAATAATGAACACATAATAGTGTAACTATGTCTAAACCCATCCAAAACAAAGACAAAACTAAAGAAAAGAACATATAAAAACACTTAAAAATGTATCATGAAAACATGTTTGAAAACTCAACCTTGATTATAAATTTGTATAGGTGATGATAGAAGACTTAACACAAAGTGTTTTTATACTAACAAAATGTCGATTATATTTCAAATTGCTTGGTCTGTTTTGTGTTTGTCTAGAATGTATGCATGCCTTGGAAAGCATTTCAAGGGACAGACGGAGGCTTTGAAATCAGATACAAGGGACAGACGGAGAGTTTGAAGAAGTTCAACATGGAGGCGTTGAAAGCCATTTCAAAGGCTCAAAAGCCATAGCCTTGAAGTGAGAAGGACAAAGCGGCAGGAAGGATTCAAATCTCTAAACAATCAAATCAAAGAAGATCTTCCTAGGAGATATGCTCAACATAGAAGATACGCTGAAAGAAGATCTTAACAACCAAGTGGATTCGATTCAAAAGAGGATCTTGCAAAGATCCTCAACCAAAAGTGCAAAGATCTCTTCTCAATGGATTTCGGATATCTTAACAACAAGATTTGAAGAACTCGAAAAAAAGACAATGATCTTCAACAAGTGTGAGAAGATTACGAACAAGAAGGATTAACGTGCTTTAAGGAGATGAAGACGATAGAAGATCTACAACGGCTTTCTCATCTCAACCAAGAAGCATTTTCCATGGAGAAGAAGAACCATCTACAACGGTCATCTTCCTAACGGCTAGAAGACCTCTCCATCGAAAACTATAAATGAAGATGTCGATTGAATAAGAAATGACACAAGCTTACACGGAAACATTAAAAGTCTTCAAGCGATCCAAAGCATCTTCATTCGATCAAACAAGTTTTTCTTTCTCTCTTTTACAAAAGGCCTTATCCCCTAGAGAGAGGTAAAACTGAAGAGCTCCATTGGAATATCTAAAGAGTGTTATACTAGAGTGTGTGTTACTCTGTGAAGTAACTAGGCTATTATAGCAAGTTGAAAGAGTTGGAGCTAGATCGTAGCATTGGCTACAGTGAGAGAAGAAGGGGATTTCTTCTAGTTTGTATCTAGGACTCTTTGAAGCTGATAATAGATAGTTAGATCCTACGGATATACCTTGGGACAAAGTAGGCTATTTAGAGCCGAACTTCGTAAACATATCCTCGTGTCGATCTTTTACATTCTGCACTTTATCTGCTTTATTGTGACTAACTTTTTTTTGCATATGAACAAAGTCAAGGTTCTTGAAATCAGTTTCAAAGCCCTTGAAATCAAAGTGGGTCACAAAGAGCTCAAATCGACATCAAGACCTTTGAAATCAGTTTCAAAGCCTTGAGATAGGTTTTTGCGAAACGTTTTCATACTCTATTCAACCCCCCCTTCTAGAGTATCTTTATCCTTTATATTCACCTAACGGTTCTTCAATTGGCATCAGAGCTAGACTCACGTATTTTGATTTAACCATCAGTGAGACTAATCATGAATCTTGTAGGTGATGGAGGATTTGCTCAAGGAAGATCCTCATCTCGACCACCACTCTTCTATGGAAACAACTTTGCCCATTGGAGAGCACTAATGCGCATGTTCATTATTGATCTGGACATGGAACTATGGAGCATTATTCAGAATGGCCCCAAAGTCCCAACTAACAAGTTGAAGGTGTCCAAGTCGCAAAGAAGGAAGCTGACTTCACATAAGCCGACTTGGATAGTGTGTCAAAGAACTAAAAGGCCATGAACTTGCTCTACTATGGATTAGATGCTAATGAATTCAACCGCATCTCATCATGTAAAAGTGCAAAAGAAATATGGGACAAACTCGTTGTCACATACGAAGGAACAAGTCAAGTCAAGGAAACAAAAATCAACATCTTCCTCAACAATATGAGCTATTCAAGATGAATCCAAATGAACCAGTCAAAGAAATGTTCACAAGATTTACTGAGATTGTTGGAAAGGTCTTCACAAACAAATAAAAAGTTAGAAAAGTTCTAAGGAGCTTACCTAAAGCTAAGTGGGGACCAAAGATGAATGCCATCGAAGAAGCTCAGATGCTCTCAACTCTTCCTCTTGAAGACCTCCTTGGAAAACTCATCACACACGAAATGGTTTTTGGTGAAGAAGATGGAGAGCTCCCATCCAACACAAAGAATTTGGCATTAAGATCGAAAAAGGATGAGTTATCATCTGAAGAGGAAGACAGTGATGATGATGATGATGATGATGATGATGATGATGATGATGATGATGATGATGATGATGATGATGATGATGATGAAGATGCAATTGCCATGATCTCTATGGGTCTCACGAGAATTTTCAAAATAAAGAAATAGTCTGCAAACAATAGAGAATATCCGCGAACATCAAGATCTCGAGGTAAGTTTTCTAACTCTAACAAGAAAACTAAAGTTCTGACATCTTTTGAATGTGGTGAAACGGATCATCTCGTTAAGGACTGTCCACAAAAGAAGAGGACCAACTTCAAGAAGAATGATCGAAAGAAGAAATCTATGGTAGCTTCATGGAGTGATTCAGATTCCTCAAATGAATCAGAAGACGAAAAAGAATAAGCAAGCCTTTGTCTTATGGCCGATCATGAAGAAGATTCAAATCTCTACGATGATAATGTGGTAAGTACCATCATATCCCAACCTGAATCAGATCTCACACAATTCCTTAAAGATATTATCATATGTGATAAAGAGCATAGAGTAAGGATAAGTTCCTTGAAAGAAAAGCTTCTCAAACAAGAGAAAAGATTAAGTGACATGTCTCTGGAGATTGAAAATCTTAACACTGAAAAGCTAGACCTTGATATCAATGTCAAGGCCTTGGAATCTGAAAATGCAATTCTCAAGGGAAATCTTTCTTCTCTCCATCGAGAATATATCGATCTAGAGAAAGAAAAGTTGATCTTACTGTGACGTGTCAAGACCAGAAGGCTGCACTATTCAATCCACTCGTTCGAAAGCCAACCTTGAAAGGATGATGGGTGAGCAACAATCTTCCCTCAATAAAAATGGTATAGAGTATCATGTCAGTTTTCCTAGAAAAACAACTACCACTTTTGTCAAGGCTAAAGGAAGTATTCATATGTCCACATGTTTCTACTGTTGTAAAAAAGGTCATGTCAAATCTACATGTCCATATAAAAGAAATGATCCTTACATCATTAGAAACACTTATCCTCTATGTTTAAGGAAACAGGTCAAGCAAATATGGGTTCCTAAAGGTACTAGACCACCAAACATGATTGAGCCTGAGTATAGACCAAAATATGTCATTTGGTCGACCCGGAAAGGTTGATGTTTGTTGTTTTGCAAGATATCACCAAGGTAAAGAAGCAATAATCTGGAACCATTACGCTTGGTGATACACGAAAGTGTGACATTATTGGCATTGGTAAAATATGTTATAATTCATCTAACTTTATTGGTGATGTATAACTTGTTGACGGTTTGAAGTATAACTTGCTTAGCATCTCTAAAATATGTGATAAAGGCAACAAGGTAATGTTTGATTCAGAAAAATGTGAAGTTAAAAACAAAATGTCGGGTGAAATTGTGCTTACTGCTCCTAGATATAACAACATTTATTCTATGAGTAATAACCAAGTTTTAGGAACTAAGCTAAAATGTCTCAAGCCCTTGATTGATAATCCAAGGCTTTGACATAGAAGAGTTGGTCATGTAAGCATGCATACAATGCAGAAGTTACTTTCAAAGGATTTAGTACGTGGATTGCCAAACCTAAATTTCAAGGTAGATGAACTATGTAAAGCTTGTACACAAGGTAAAAAAACAAGAGGTTCATTCAAACCAAAGAAGGTTGTAAGTTCTTCTCAACCATTGAACTTCTACATATGGATCTTTGTGGTCCTATGCGTGTCAAATCTCCCAAAGATAAACAGTACATCCTTGTTATTGTGGATGATTTTTCTCGTTTTACATGGATATCATTCTTACGGGAAAAATCTGAAGCATTGTTTGAGTTTTCAAAATTGTGTAAGGCGTTGCAAACTTTGAAAAACCTACCAATCATTTCTATAAGAAGCATTCATCGTAGAGAATTTGATCAACTTAAGTTTGATTTGTTTTGTGCAAAATATGGTATTTCACACAACTTTTCAACTCCTAGAACTCCTCAACAAAACGGGGTTGTGGAACGTAAGAACCGCACCCTTGAGGATATGTCTAGGACTATACTTTTAGAAAACAGTTTGCCAAAAAATTTTGGGCAGAAGCAGTAATTACTGCTAATTACATCTTGAATAGTTGTTTAAATTCGTCCTATATTTAAAAATACTCCTTATGAACTCTTTAAGGGTATAAAACCTAATAATTCCTATTTTAAAACCTTTGGATGTACATGCTTTGTCCATAACAATGGCAAAGATAACCTTGATAAATTTGATGCACGTAGTGACGAAGTAGTATTTATTGGATATGCTTCAAATAGCAAAGTTTATCGTGTTTATAATAAGCGTACCAAAATTGTTGAGGAAAGTATTCATGTCATATTTGATGAAAGCAATGATGGTACTTTAAGTAAAAGTTTTGCAGATCTTAATCTGAATCAACGTGGAGAGCACAATTCTAATGAAAAGGAAGATCCTAAGGATCAAGAAAAGAATATGCAAGAGAAGATTCAAGATACCGGAGAAAACTCTCAAGACCTTGAAACAGAAAACTGCGATGTCAGAACTCCGTTTCAAGGCCTTGAAACCCAACTTCAAGGCCTTGATATAGGATCCAAGGCCAACACTCCAGCGGTACCTGAATCTAGTCAATCATATGAGCCTCAATCCTCAGGATCTGCTCCGTCTTACAAACAAAGGAAGTTTCAACATTCTTGATACCATCCACAAGAGAATGTGATCTCAAATCCAAATGCTTGAGTTCAAACTCGATCCAAAGTGAACAATCTATGTGCGTTCTCTACGTTCGTGTCTCTTATTGAGCCCAAGAATTATGTTCAAGCTCTTCAAGAACCCGATTGGATCATTGCCATGCAAAATGAGCTAAATAAGTTTGAGAGAAATAAGGTTTGGACTCTTAAAATAAGACCAAAGCATCAATCCGTCATTGGCACAAAATGGGTTTTTTTATAAAAAGTTGGATGAAAACGGTAAAGTCATTCGAAATAAAGCACGACTTGTAGCTCATGGCTATAACCAAGAGGAAGGTATTCATTATGAGGAAACTTTTGTTCCGGTTGCCAGGTTAGAACCCATTAGTATGCTACTTGTGATTACATCTTTTATGAGCATTAAGTTATTTCAAATGGATGTAAAATGTGCTTTCTTAAATGGCTTATTAGAAGAAGAAGTCTACATTGCTCAACCACCTGGTTTTGAAAATGATGAATTTCCTAATCATGTTTTTAAATTGGACAAAGCTCTTTATGGTCTTAAGCAAGCTCCTCAAGCTTGGTATGAAATGTTGTCCAATTATCTTCTTGAAAACAATTTCAAAAGAGGTTTGACTGACAAAACTTTATTTATCAAAAACAGAGGCAACGATATTCTAGTAGTACAAATCTATATTGATGATATATTATTCAGTGCTACTAATGATTCCTTATGCAAGGAATTTTCAGATATCATGTGCAGGGAATTTGAAATGAGCCTAATGGGTAAGTTAAATTTCTTTCTTGGACTTCAAGTTACACAAGCAAAGAAAGGAATTTTTCTTAATCAATGCAAGTATACCAAGGACTTACTTAAGAAGTATAAGATGGATCAATCCAAGGTCGCAAAAACTCCTATGAGTTCTACACTTTCTCTTGACCATGACAAAGACGGTAAAAGTGTTGTAAAAAAGGAGTATCGGGGTATAATTGGTTCTTTGTTATATCTAACCGCTAGTCGACTTGACATTATGTTTAGCGTGTGCATGTGTGCAAGATTTCAAGCTGATCATAAAGAGTCACACTTGATAGTTGTGAAAAGGATATTTCGATATCTAAATGGCACTAAGAATTTAGGGTTATGGTACCCACGTCAAAGCTCGTTTCACCTCGTTGGCTATTCAGATGCAGACTGTGCATGTTATAAGGTCGATAGAAAAAGAACTTCTAGATGTTTCCAATTCTTAGGGGCATCCCTAATTAGTTGGCACTCCAAGAAGCAAAACTTTGTCGCCCTATCAACAGCTGAAGCCGAATACATAGCTGTAGGAGCCTGTTCTGCACAAATTCTATGGATAGCTCAACAACTTCGTGATCTTGGCTTTGATTTAAAAGGTATCCCGATAAAATGGGATAATACTAGTGCTATTTCGATTACTAAAATTCTTTTGCAGCATTCAAGGACAAAGCATATCGATGTTAGGCATCACTTCATACGTGATCATGTTGAGAAAGGTGATTTTTCGATTTCTTTTTATATCAACTGACTTGCAGCTTGCAGATATCTTTACTAAGCCTCTACCTGAAGATCAATTCAATTTTATTCGATTAGAGCTTGGTATGTTGAACAAGGAAGCATTAACATAGGGGGAGTAAATTGTTTTATTTTCTCCTTCGTATGTAGCCCATCTTTCATTTTCTAAGTAAAAAATCAAAAACTACCATAATTATCATATGTAAACATTCAACATTCATAGAATCATATCAACATCATAGATCATTGAAGTCGGGCTCTCAAAACCTACAAAAGATTGAAATTAGCCAAAGATACCTGAATAATACTCAAAATAGTTTCTAATCGAAGGTTAGTATTCCAGTCTATGGCCTAAGAAACACCTATCGATCGGCTAGGGCAACACATGTCGATCGGACAACTACAATAACTATTACAAAAAAAGGTTTTGGTAAAAGGATGAAAAGAAGTTACCAAAATCTTAAGGATGAATGCCTTATTTATAGGGAGGAAATCTAACATATTCCCCCAAGATCTACTAAGATCTATCAAATATACCAAATCATACCTTCTAATAAGATAGAAATTGTCCCAGATAACTACAAAGCAAAATTTTCCAATTGAACGGACTAAAATGTAGCCTAAAATAATTATAGGGGGTGAGGGATGAAAGATAGACATCAATTTGAGCATCATTGATGGGCCTGAGATGGGCTTGTTGATCGGACATGTCTAGAACCTTTGTCCTAACGTTAGCTCATTGACTAGAGGTCATTTACGAGTCATGTGTCGAGTGAACGGACTTCAGTTGATCAGTCAAGGTGGGTCCCATCATTGATGGGCCTGATTTGATCTTCGTCTTCACTCTCGAATCTCAGTCATTTTCGCCTTGACTTCTTTGACCGTAGGAGACCATTAGTGTGTGTGAGGTCATTTTGTGGTAAATAGTTCCAGTATTAATCTGCAAATGTCTGGAATATTTGCAATGAGATAAACTAACCGGTAGATCTCCAAAACACAAAGAGAAAGATATAAGCCAATTATTATACAATTATGCCCAAAAGAGCGAAGGAATAAATAAGAATAAGTTAAAAAAAGATGCTAAAACAGACGTTATCAGAAGGCGATGTTTTGATTGGCAAATTAATAATGAAAGACTGGAACAAATAAATAAATTATTTAGAAAAACAAAAATAAATAACGAAAAGGAAAACAAGTGTTAGTCGATCGATGTATGTCACAACTCACAAGTCGGTCGATCTCTGTAAGACCCAGTTCTTACACCCCCACGGTGAAGGGAGCCGCCTCTGCGGCAGGGCAAACCGCCCCTGCGGTTTTATCCCAGATCGCCCCGATCTGTTTATACTGTTTTTATTTCTTTAAACAGATAGAAGATCCGATCTTATAAATTTCCTCTTTCTCTTCTTTTTCCCGTTTCTTCCATACGTTTTCCTTTAATCTCAAAAGTTGCAGCCTTCTTCCCCTGCAATCTTGTTGAACGTGTAAGTCTCCTTCTATGTGATTCTCTCTCACGTTCTTGATCTTGTTGCATGCCCGTCCCTTCTACTTCTCTTGCTTTCTCTTTTCTTCTTTTTTTCTTTTCGTCTTCTCCAAGGATCAAGAGCGAGTCTTGATTATTGTTGGTCGTTCCGTTGTTGATATGTTGATGTTCACAAACTCCCGTAGTTGATTTATGACGTGTGTGTGTTGAGAGAAACAAGCTTTGACCCTTGCTACGTTCCATGTTGTCGAAGGAGTCGACAACAGCCTTCTGCACCGCCGCCGCCCCGCGCCTGTCAGCGCCGCCCCCGCGGGATCTGCCCTGTACCACCCCCGCGGTTTGTCCAGCCGCCCCTACGGGTTTCCTACAGTAGCTCTCGTCTTTGGTGAGCTGCTTCCTTCCTTGATTTCTTCATTTCTTCCCTTGGCTTATGATGTTGTTGTTGACCCTTAGTGATCTGTAAGACTAAGGTTTAGACCTTAGCTTGTGGAGATCTCTTCTAGATCATTGAGACTAGAAGTTATAGACTTCTAGAAACAGTTTCGCTCCTGATTCCTAATGCCTTGTTTGAGTAGTCATTCCTTCCTTTCCTTTGGGAAACTGAGTTGTTGTTGACCGTTTGAGTTTACCTTCGAGTGAGGTAAGTCCCTTGGACTTACTTAGTTGCGTTCCGTATATTAGTTTGATGGTTTTGTCTTGTTTGTGTTGTTGATTATTGTTATAACTGATGACCGGACTAGGATTGACCGTTATACCCGTAATTGGCCCAAGTGTATTATAGCCGGGCGGTTACCTCTTGTCTAGTTCAGAATGGGGAAACAGGGAGGTGCTCTTGCAACTAGTCCAGCAGGTGACAAAAGGAAGTATACGTTCTATTCCTATTGGTGAAAGGGGACAGAGGCGAGATCGTAGCGATTCTCGTGTGACAACATAAGTAAAATTAGTAAAGGGAATAACCTTAATGAAAGATAATAACCGGTTGAGTGTCAGTATGCTATATTTTTATGTTACCTTATGTGTGTTTGTGCCTTTACTGTCATCTGATATCTAGAATGTTAGCTAACGGTTTATACTGATATTGTAGATGCCTTGCAGGATATAGGTGTCGCTGAGTGATCCGGATGGTGTGGTCAGTCGGCGTTCCCGTACATTATAGGACGAGATCGGGTTAATATTTGTGTTGTTGTTCTTTCCTTTGTTTTGAACTCGGATGCGAGTCTTTTACGCATTCCTTTATTATAACCTTTGGTTTTATTATAAGTTTTGGTTTTTATTTATTTGTGCCTTGTTGTAAGATCCGTTGTGTCGTTGCTACTCTTAGGGTCGGGACCCATTGTGAGGTCCTAGCCCGTAACGCTTCGAGTTCCCAGAACTTGGGGTGTTACAATATGGTATCAGAGCTCTAGGTTGGCAGCAATGGCATTTGAAATCTTCTAAAGGTCGAATAGATACATAAACAGAACCCGCAAGGGGTCTACTTTTTTAAAAAAGGGTATTTTTGATAACACGATTTATGATGTTAGATTAGGCACTCATTTAGATATTTTTCCCGCTCATTCATGCATGGTTTAGCACTAGTTCATGACGTTTGCACTCAATTCATGTATTTTGTCGAGATAGACGTCTACACGGACTTTTGCATGCTTTGTAGGTATTTTGGGAGATTTAGGAGCTTAATCGATACATTCGAGGATCGTTCCTCGAGATGACACACCTTCGGACTCATTAGGATGCAAGCTAGGAGCTAAGGAGGACACATGGGACCTTGTTGGTGCATGCCATGCACCAAATTGTGGCTTGATGATCCATATAGTGCAGAAGCACCAAAACCACGGTCACTGGAAGAACCACGCCCATGGAAATAGACTGTGGTTTTCCCCAGACAGCTGTGACAGCTGTCCCACGATCTTCATGGCCGACTCTTGCAAATTTGGAGGATAAAAAGTGGTCCTGCAAGCCTGTTAGGGGCAGACCTATCACTCCCATTCTCTCCCACACTCTCAACAACACTTATTCTCTCATTGGAAGATTGGATTGGAGCTACTCTTGGAGGAGAAGAAAAGCTTCCATTGGAGAAGAAGAGAAGAACACACCATTATTAGTCTTTCATAGATTTTAGAGTGAAGATTGTCGGAAACATTTTCTAGGGTTGTAAGAACGGATTGAACCTTCTTTTGAAGGGTTGTAAGTCTTTCTCAACATTTATTCATCTTGCTTTCTATTTCTACTTGTTTCATCTTCCTTTCATTTCATCTTCTTGATATGGATTCCATGATTTTATGCTTGATGATCTTGATTGTGATGATGCGTGTTGTTGGCTAAGTAGATGTGATTATAGGGTGAGGAAAAGATGGTTATGGCTTGGACTATGATAGAATAGACTTAAATGTATACTTGGATGACTCACTTTACTGAACCTAGTCACTGTCGAAAACCACGGTTTGATCTTGCCTTTCCACGGCCGTGGAAAGGGATGAACGCCCCGTAATTTTGATTAACTTGCTTGTATTGATAAATCTAAGTGTTAGGTTGTTAGATTATTGAAATCCTAGTGTTTCTTGAGCTAAATCTATCCTAGGGTGACTTAGTGTTAGCAACTAAGAGTTAGAAGAGACCTACCCGGTGATTCTTGCTCTTAGATACCGAAGATGACGAACTCTAGGTAGTAGTGAGCCTCATAAGCCGCTATTGGACTGAGTGTGCTAGGATTGATGTTTAGGACTTGCCTTCCCGAGACTTACCCGGTAAGGAGAGGTTAGATCCCTAGATAACCATCCGGTTTGTGTAGAATTCCTATCCTTAGGCTCTTTGAGACTTACCCGGTGATGAGACCTTAGGAACGGACTAGTGGACCATGAGACCTACCCGGTGATTGATCCCAATCTAGAAACACTCACTCCCAACATACTATAGTTAATCCAAGGAATGATTAGATAGCTTGAGTCTTATGCCATAACCGGAATTTCCAACCCCTAGAATCCGCTTTTCTCTCTTGATTACATATTTCGTGTTTGCCTTGTTTATTTGTGTATTAGCTTGATTCCTTAGTTTGTTTTGCCTTATTATATCATTTTGATCCTTGATCGATCACCACACAAAACCAATCCAAAAATATTGAGATTTTCATTTATTTGTTTCTTTCTCTTTTCTTAGCCTAGATCAACACTATCCTTAGTCACTAATCGATTCAATCTCACCTCAGTCTTTGTGTTCGACCTCAGAATACTATCCCTACTACAAAACGTCCCGTACACTGTGGGTTCGCTAGGAGTTAGGAGAAATATATCGAGTTATAAATTTAAGACTTTTGCGTGCATTAATTCCTAGATGTAACAAGTTTTTGGCGCCGTTGCCGGGGATCGTGGTTAAGATTGAGTCGTTTTTGTGATTGTTTATAGTGTAGGTCTTTCTTGTTGCTTTTGATCTCCTTTGGTTTGTGTCTTTGCTTTTCAAGACATCTCTTACTCTTTAGGTGTATGCAAAGATCTCGTGGCAAGGATTTAGCTCCATTCGATCCCGAACCGGAGAAAACCCTTAGATCTAGATCCAAGAGCATTAGAAAAGGAAAAGAGATGGCCGGAAGAGATCTCCAAGCTGAGTTAGATGAAGCTTTAGAGCAAATTAGGCTAAGGAATGAAGCCTTGGAGAATGAGAGGAGACTTGCCAATGAGAGGCAAGAAGCAACTAAGAGGGAGATTGAAGAGATTAGGCAAGCTCTTGTGCAAAGAGAGCTTAATCGTCAACAACCTCCACCTCCACCACAACCGCAGCCGGCGGTTAATATTCGGGTTGTGCCCATTGCTATTGAAGAGCCACAAACGTTAGGGCAACGTATGGATCCGCCACAAAGAGCACACCGTCTGGGTGTGAACTTAGGAGATCCCGCAGCCCATGATTACGAGCTCCGCCCTCAAGTTCTACAAATGATCCGGCATAATCAATTTAGAGGGATGGAAGGAGAGTCACCTCATCAACACTTGATGAACTATGAGATCTTGATGGAGACTCTAAGACCGCCTAGATTGGAGAGCAACAACCATAAGCTTAGGGCTTTCTCCTTCTCACTTAAGGATAAAGCCTTGGCTTGGTATCAATCTATTCCGCAAGGGCGAGTGAGTACTTGGGAGGAGATGACAACCGAGTTTTTGACAAAGTTCTTCCCACCTTCCAAGACTACCGAGTTAAGAGGGAAGATCAATGCCTTCGTGATGAAGGATAGAGAAAGCCTATTCAAGTCTTGGGAGAGGTTCAAGGACCTTCTCCTAGATTGTCCACACCATGGTATACCGAAAATTGAGCTATTGGAGATCTACTTCAAAGGACTTGATGAAGATAGCCAATTCAAGCTTCAATCTCTTTCCGGTGGGACTTTCATGGAAAAGAATGTGGATGAAGCTTGGGAGTTTATAGAGAAACAAGCTTTGGTGATTGAGAAGTACTCCCATAGGAAGAGTGATGGGAGGAAAGCGGGAGCATATGAGGTGAGTGAAGTCACCATGAGTAACTTCAAGCTTGATGCAATCAACAATAAGCTGAAATCTTTGAGGGAGTTGTGTGTTACAACTTTGAAGAATCAAGCAACCCCTCAAGTGCAAGTGCAAGAAAACTTGTCTTCCAAGGAGGAAGATGTGAACTACATGGGAAGGGGCAACTACAACAACTATCAAGGCCCAAGGAACTTCAACAACAACCGGCAATTCAACAATTACCGGCCTAACCATAACCATCCCGGGTTTTTCTATTCTAACCCGGATGGAGCCTTGAACCCTCCCGCTTCCACAAGCGCAGCTCCACCACCAATGGCTTCACAAGAACCTCCACCCGGATTTACTCAACCTCCAAAGGATAGAACCGAGATGATGTTTGAGCAATTACTTGGAAGGTTGAGTGGTCTTGAGAGCATGGTGACTTCCATTTCTAAAGCTCAAAAGGTGTTGGAAGCACAAGTGTTCCAAAAGGCGGGTGAAGCTTATAGAGATCCGGGGAAGCTTCCCGGAAGAACCGAAGATAACCCAAGAGGCCAAGTGTTGGCTATTACAACAAGGACTGGGCTGAGCATGAAAGATCTCTTGCCTAAGGGAAATGAAAAGGGGAAGCAAGTAGTGGTAGAAGAAGAGACCTTGCAAGAAGATGGAGGCAAGAGCAAGGATGATGAGCCAACATATGTGGCACCACCTCCATACAAGCCACCACTACCGTTCCCACAATCACGAGCAAGAGCTCGCTTGGACAAACACTTTGGTAAATTCCTTGAACTTCTGTCTAAATTGCATATTAACATTCCGTTCATGGATGCTATTCTAGGAATGCCGGCATATGGCAAGTTCTTGAAGGAGATACTCTCCAACAAAAGGAAGTTGGAGGAGTATGGAGAAGTAAGGATGACGAAGGGGTCCTCGGAATTGATCCAAACCATGAAGGAGGAGATGCCTCCTAAGCTAAGAGATCCGGGATCCTTTTGTGTGCCAATTGGAGTGGGAGAAGTAAAGTATGAAGCCCTATGTGATCTTGGGGCAAGTGTAAGCATCATACCGCTTGCACTTTGCAACAAGGTTGGGCTAGGAGAGCCAAATCCGTTCAAGATGACCCTTTACATGACGGACCGTTCGATCACTCACCCGGTTGGAATATTGGAAGACATACCGGTGCAACTCGGGAAGTTCTATGTGCCGATTGATTTTGTTGTCTTGGACATCCCGGCGGACTATCCGGTTCCTATCATCTTGGGGAGACCTTTCCTAGCCATTTCCGGATGTTTGGTGGATTGCAAAAATAGAATTCTCTCCTTCAACATTGGAGAAGAGAATATTAAGTTCAAACTATCCACAATGATGAAGGGGCCAGCCCTTGGTGAAGATGTGTTCAACATTGTCGAGCAAGAGGAGTCTAGAGAAGTTGTGAGCTCGATCTTGATCAAGGACCCCTTGGAGAAGGTTCTTAGCTTGAGTTTGATGGAGGAAGGAGTTGAGGAGGCTTGCAATGAAGAAATCAAGGCTTTGGAAGCATTGGAAAAGGAGACAAGAGCTGAATTTGAAGCACACGAAGGTGTGCTGAATTCCTGTAGGAACCACGGCCTGGGGGGAAGAACCACGCCCGTGGTTTTACCCGTGGAACCTACAGGAGTGCTCCGAAGTGATAGCTTTGCAAGTTCCACGGCCATGGTTGTGCCAGAGCCCGTAATTTTGCTCGTGGTTTCCCCAGAAACTGCATTGGTTGTTGATCAAGCTTCAAGGAGCCTTGAGGAGTCTTCCATGGCTTTGGATTCATCTCAACCAACATTATATGGAGCGTCTCCACTCAATAAAGGTCCTCCTAAACTTGAACTCAAACATCTCCCCTCTTATTTGAAGTATGCTTTTCTTGGTGAGAATTCTACATATCCGGTTATTGTGAATGCATGCTTGAATGATGATGAACTTGCTAGATTGTTACATGAGTTGAGATTGCATAGGAAGGCTATTGGGTATACCATTGATGATTTAGTTGGCATTAAACCTTCTTTGTGCATGCATAAGATCTTAATGGAAGATAATCATAAACCTTCAATTGAACCTCAAAGAAGACTAAACCCTATCATGAAAGAAGTAGTCAAGAAAGAGATTCTTAAATTGCTAGATACGGGAATCATTTTCCCGATTTCGGATAGTAAGTGGGTTAGTCCCATGCATGTGGTTCCTAAGAAGGGTGGGATGACCGTAGTAACCAATGAGAACAATGAACTAATTCCGACTAGAACGGTTACGGGATGGAGGATGTGTATAGACTATAGGAAACTAAATGTGGCCTCTAGGAAAGATCACTTCCCTCTTCCCTTTATTGACCAAATGCTAGAGAGATTAGCTCAACATTCCCATTTTTGCTACTTAGATGGCTATAGTGGATTCTTCCAAATCGCTATTCACCCCGATGATCAAGAGAAAACTACATTCACATGTCCTTGGGGTACTTTTGCATATAGGCGAATGCCATTTGGATTGTGTAATGCACCCGCCACCTTTCAAAGGTGTATGATGGCCATATTTTCTGAGTATATTGAAAACATCATGGAAGTGTTTATGGATGATTTTTCTGTTTATGGATCTTCCTTTGATGATTGTTTAGCTAACTTGTCTCTAGTGCTTAAGAGATGTGAGGAGACTAATCTAGTCTTGAATTGGGAGAAATGCCACTTCATGGTAAGTGAAGGTATTGTGTTGGGACACTTGGTGTCCAACCGTGGCATTGAGGTTGATAGAGCTAAGATAGAAACCGTAGAGAAGTTTCCACCACCTACCTCGGTAAAGGGGGTAAGGAGTTTTCTAGGGCATGCCGGTTTTTACCGGAGATTCATTAAAGATTTCTCAAAGATTTCTAAGCCTCTGACTAACCTACTAATGAAAGATGTTGAGTTTGTTTTCTCCAAGGATTGCCTTGAGGCTTTTTGTAGGTTGAAGAATGCTTTGATCTCCGCACCCATCATGCAACCGCCGGATTGGAGTCTACCGTTTGAGATCATGTGTGACGCAAGTGATGTAGCCGTTGGGGCTGTTCTGGGGCAAAGGAAAGATGGGCTTACACATGCCATCTATTATGCTAGCAAGACGCTAGATGATGCCCAACTTAATTATGCTACCACCGAGAAGGAGTTGCTAGCGGTTGTGTATGCATTTGAGAAGTTCCGCTCGTATCTTGTTGGAGCGAAGGTCATTGTGTATACGGATCATGTTGCGATCTGTTATCTCCTTACTAAGAAGGATGCCAAACCTCGGTTGATTCGGTGGATCCTTCTTCTTCAAGAGTTTGACTTGGAAATCCGGGATAAGAAAGGGTCTGAAAATTCTGTGGCAGATCACCTTAGTAGACTCCCACCGTTGGAGATTGAGAAAGATGACATCCCGATTGATGACTCATTCCGGGATGAGCAATTGCAAATGGTAGAGGAGTGCTTGTTTCAAGTGTCAAGGGGTAATAAGCCATGGTATGCCGACATTGTGAACTACCTTGTGTGTGAGGAGGTGCCACCCGGTTTATCCTATGCCCAAAGGAAGAAGTTCTTCAAAGATGTGAGGCATTACTATTGGAGTGAACCGCTTTTGTTCAAGAGAGGGCCGGATGGAGTCTTTAGGAGATGCATACCGGAGGATGAGGTGGAGAGTGTGATCCGCCATTGTCACTCCTTTCCATGTGGAGGCCATGCTAGCTCACATAAGACGTGTGCTAAGGTGTTACAATCGGGTTTCTTTTGGCCAAGTTTGTTCAAGGATGTGCAGAATTTTGTGGTAACATGTGATGCTTGCCAAAGGACGGGCAACATCTCAAGGAGGAATGAGATGCCCTTGAACAACATACAAGAAGTAGAGATATTTAATGTGTGGGGTGTGGACTTCATGCGGCCATTCCCCTCTTCATGTGGCAACCTCTACATCCTATTGGCGGTAGACTATGTTTCGAGATAGGTGGAGGCAATCGCCTCTCCCACAAATGATGCCAAGGTTGTGGTGCGGTTCTTCAACCGAGTGATCTTTCCTAGGTTTGGGACACCAAGGGTGATCATAAGTGATGGAGGAAAGCACTTCACCAATAGGAATTTTGGGACACTTTTGGCTAAGTATGGGGTAACTCATAAGGTGGCAACACCTTACCATCCCCAAACTAGTGGCCAAGTGGAGATCTCCAACCGGGAGATAAAAGGGATCCTTGAGAAGACGGTTTCTAGGACGAGAAAGGATTGGGCTATGAAGCTCGATGATGCCTTGTGGGCATATAGAACCGCTTTCAAGACACCAATTGGCACCACTCCCTACAAGCTAGTCTATGGCAAGTCTTGCCACCTTCCGGTGGAGATGGAGCATAGAGCGTATTGGGATATAAGGTGGCTTAATTTTGACCTCAAGGAGGCCAGTGAGAAGAGGTTGCTAGACATGAACGCTCTTGAGGAGATCCGGTTGGATGCCTATGAAAACGCCCGGATCTACAAAGAAAGGACCAAACGTTGGCATGACAAACATCTCATCCCAAAGGAGTTGAGTGAAGGTGACGTTGTCCTACTCTTCAACTCAAGGCTGCAGCTCTTCCACGGAAAGCTAAAGTCAAGATGGTCGGGTCCTTATGTGGTGAAGAATATCTTTCCCCATGGAGCGGTTGAGATAGGTGGGGAGTATTGTGGAGATTTAAGGTGAATGGGCACCGTTTGAAGAAGTATATCCCGGGAGCTCCGGTGGATATGATTGCCCCACTTCACCTTGAGTGAGACGCCCCCAAATTTGGTCAAGCTAATGACCTTAAAGAAGCGCTTGATGGGAGGCAACCCATTGGTAGACATCTTTCCCTTTTTCATTTTTGTGTTTGTTTTGGTTTTTCTGTTTTTGTGTGTTTGGTGTGCTTTGTGTGTGCTAGAGTCTTGGTGGCATGGAAGCCTTGCATTGCATGTGGATGATGATGATGAACCCCTCATCAATTATGGGTGGAGGGGACGCGGAACTTGGACGGCCAGTGGTGCCTAGCGCGGGTCCCGACGCCATAACGAACACTTTGAGCTCTCTACCATCATTGATAGGATCATCCGACATCACTCCACTTAAGTGATCCCAAATACCGAAGCAAACGATTTTTACATTGTGAGAACCCTCTTTCACTCTTCTTTACTTGAATACCACATTGGGGACAATGTGTTTCTAAGTATGGGGTGGGGTTTACATGATCTTTTGCATAATTAGCATCTAGGGTAGTTTCTTTTAGTCACATGCTTCATTATGTCTTGCATTGTACATACACATTTCGAAAAATCCAAAAAAAAAAATCAGAAAATTAAAAAAATTTAGTGCTTCTAAGCTTGGGAATGACCCTTATGATGAAATTGTCTTGTGGATTGGCTATGGATGGCCTTATGTGTTGAATTGATGAATGCATATGTGGAATTGAAGTACTTATCTTGAATCCCATGAATGGATTGTGATCATGATGTTTGCCTTGATTGGATTGAGTATTGAAGGTCGAAATTATATGTTAGTTCTTGCACATCATCTAGGAATGATTAAGGCAATTCATTTTTCTCTACTTCTCATCTTGATCATGTTGTTTGAGCACCTCAATTGATATAAATTTGACCTCTTTTGACCCATCCGGGAATAGGAGCATGTTAGTGTGTTGATGTGTGTTAAAAGCAAGTGTGGGGTGAAGTTGTTGATGAAAGAATGTTGTGAATGAAGTGCTGAATTTGATGTGAAAAGTATAGAAAAAAATATAGGTTTGGGGAAGTTGGTTTAAATGACGAGTAGCTCGGTACCATTCACATAATCGGGTGTTTGTGCCTTGCCAAAGTCAAATAAACCAATAGTCCTAACGAGCTTTGGTATGTGTGCCCGGTGTGGATGCACCTCGAAAAATAAAAAAACCCGAGGACGGCTAATCACCAAGGTTTCGGCTTTTGTACACCAATGCCATTGTCTCAAAAATAAGTGAAAGAAAAAGAAAAGAAAAGAAAGAAAAAAATGGAGAAAACATACACTTGTGGGAAGTTGATAAAAAATGTGAAGTTGTGAAGTTAGCTCCATTCCCGGATTAGCATCACATAACCTAGAAAAATTCCCACCTAATCATAAAGTTTCTTGGCCTTTTATTTCACAAGCCCTTGTGACCTATTTGCATGTGTGTAAGACTTAGTGATCTAGATTGGATATGCTCATGATCATCTTGACTTCTTCGTTTTTACATTTCATGCATGCCTTCGAGTTATGTACAATTGTCTTTCCGTGCCTTCACTTATTTGACACATGATTGCTTGTCCATTACCATGAAACATGACTATGAAGGTGATCCAATGTTAGAAGCACAGCTCCAAAAAGATTTTGTTATTTTTCTGCATGCATAAATCATGTCATCTCTTAGTCTATAGTTGGGGACTTGCTCGGGGACGAGCAAACCTTAAGTATGGGGTATTTTTGATAACACAATTTATGATGTTAGATTAGGCACTCATTTAGATAGTTTTACCGCTCATTCATGCATGGTTTAGCACTAGTTCATGACGTTTGCACTCAATTCATGTATTTTGTCGAGATAGAAGTCTACACGGACTTTTGCATGCTTTGTAGGTATTTTGGGAGATTTAGGAGCTTAATCGATACATTCGAGGATCGTTCCTGGAGATGACACACCTTCGGACTCATTGGGATGCAAGCTAGGAGCTAAGGAGGACACATGGGACCTTGTTGGTGAATGCCATGCACCAAATTGTGGCTTGATGATCCATATAGTGCAGAAGCACCAAAACCATGGTCACTGGAAGAACCATGCCCGTGGAAATAGACCGTGGTTTTCCCCGGACAGCTGTGACAGTTGTCCCACGATCTTCATGGCCGACTCTTGCAAATTTGGAGGATAAAAGGTGGTCCTACAAGGCTGTTAGGGGCAGACCTATCACTCCCATTCTCTCCCACACTCTCAACAACACTTATTATCTCATTGGAAGATTGGATTGGAGCTACTCTTGGAGGAGAAGAAAAGCTTCCATTGGAGAAGAAGAGAAGAACATACCATTATTAGTCTTTCATAGATTTTAGAGTGAAGATTGTCGGAAACATTTTCTAGGCTTGTAAGAACGGATTGAACCTTCTTTTGAAGGGTTGTAAGTTTTTCTCAACATTTATTCATCTTGCTTTCTATTTCTACTTGTTTCATCTTCCTTTCATTTCATCTTCTTGATATGGATTCCATGATTTTATGCTTGATGATCTTGATTGTGATGATGCGTGTTGTTGGCTAAGTAGATCTGATTCTAGGGTGAGGAAAAGATGGTTATGGCTTGGACTATGATAGAATAGACTTAAATGTATACTTGGATGACTCACTTGACTGAACCTAGTCACTGTCGAAAACCACGGTTTGATCTTCCTTTCCACGGCCGTGGAAAGGGATGAACACCCCGTAATTTTGATTAACTTGCTTGTATTGATAAATCTAAGTGTTAGGTTGTTAGATTGTTGAAATCCTAGTGTTTGTTGAGCTAAATCTATCCTAGGTGACCTAGTGTTAGCAACTAAGAGTTAGAAGAGACCTACCCGGTGATTCTTGCTCTTAGATACCGAATATGACGAACTCTAGGTAGTAGTGAGCCTCATAAGCCGCTATTGGACTGAGGGTGCTAGGATTGATGTTTAGGACTTGCCTTCCCGAGACTTACCCGGTAAGGAGAGGTTAGATCCCTAGATAACCATCCGGTTTGTGTAGAATTCCTATCCTTAGGCTCTTTGAGACTTACCCGGTGATGAGACCTTAGGAACGGACTAGTGGACCATGAGACCTACCCGGTGATTGATCCCAATCTAGAAACACTCACTCCCAACATACTATAGTTAATCCAAGGAATGATTAGATAGCTTGAGTCTTATGCCATAACCGGAATTTCCAACCCCTAGAATCCGCTTTTCTCTCTTGATTACATATTTCGTGTTTGCCTTGTTTATTTGTGTTTTAGCTTGATTCCTTAGTTTGTTTTGCCTTATTATATCATTTTGATCCTTGATCGATCACCACACAAAACCAATCCAAAAATATTGAGATTTTCATTTATTTGTTTCTTTCTCTTTTCTTAGCCTAGATCAACACTATCCTTAGTCACTAATCGATTCAATCTCACCTCAGTCTTTGTATTCGACCTCGGAATACTATCCCTACTACAAAACGTCCCGTACACTGCGGGTTCGCTAGGAGTTAGGAGAAATATATCGAGTTATAAATTTAAGACTTTTGTGTGCATCAATTCCTAGACATAACAGGGGTTTTGTTTTAAACTTGTTGGTTTGGGATAGATGTACGGGCGACCACCACTACCGCCACGGATCTTAGCAGTTAGTTTTCTTATTTGTTGGTCTTTATGTGCTTTTCTTGGATTTCTACAATAGTTGATAGTGTGGCCTTAGATATTCTTATATATTTATCCTTATAGCAGATGACGCATACTAGAGCTACATTTGCTATGGGGCGAGGAAGGGGTCGACCACCTCTTCCACCTGTTGTCCGTGGACGAAGATGTGCAGGAAGACCTCCACTAGCTAGAGGTCGGGGCCAAGCCCCAGTTGCTGATTCACATATTATTGAGGCGTTCGTCGAAGAGGTTATTGAGAGTGTTGTTCCCGAGGCTGGGAACAAGACCGCTGCTAGGTCTGGAGTACATAGGACACATTCGACTGAGTCCGGTCGAGTATCCCTCAAAGCTTCTGCATATCGCGACTACGTGTAGAGAGTTGAGGATGCTATCAGGACTGGAGGACCTGCACCAGCACCGACAATACCCGCGAGATCAGCTGAGGTTTTGCAAAGAGTTACGCAGGTTGTTGTTGCACTTGCTAGAGTTGTTGAGGTGGCTAAAGCACCCAAAAGAGGCAAGAGAGTTGAGGCCCGACTGTTGGTTTAAGGCTTTCAATCAACTAAGAGTTCCTTCTTTCGGAGGCAAGACGGGTTTGGAGGTGGAGTTGTGGCTATGATAGCTGGATTCTGCTATGGAGGCTATCTGTTGCCCAGACTAACATCGAGTCGACATAGCACAAACATTATTGTAGGATCATGCCCATCACTGGTGGAGGACCATGCGTAGTAAGGTTACCAGCTACGACTAGATGAAGAGTACGATCAGGGATCGCTACTACCCTACAACTACGAGGAGAGATCGACTTCAGTATTTCCTCGAGGCTGGATTTGAGGATCTCCCCATTGCTAAGATTATTAGCAAGTTTCAAGAGGAGCTTTCTTTGCTGAGTCCGTCTGCACCACCCGATGATCAGCATGTCTACCTTTTCTCTCGGAGGTTAAGGGAGTCTACTCACTTCTATCTCACTGGATTCCGTTTTGAATCTTTGACGGACTATTAGGATAGAGCGTCAGTGTTCGCCCCTAGAGGTGTGTGCAAATAAGCTTTATATTTATAAAACTAGAATCAAGCAAGCGAACCCGCAGTGTACGGATCGATATAGTTAAGCAAGAATTCCAGAGTATCGAACACAGGGATTTGGGTGGAACGAACTCGATTGCAGGTTATCAAGCGGTTAATATGAGAGTTTTGCAGATATTGGGAAAACAACAATCCTAAAGATCCAGGTATCCAGCTGTGGCAATCGATTCAAGATATACTAATGATGTAAAGACAGAGTTAAGATATGCAAAGGTATACTAATGTAAGGTAATCGTACGGTTGAGGTTCCAAAAACCTTATATAACTCACCCAAAAGACTCTTCCTATACAGGTTGATGAGGCTCAATATAGAAAGGTTCTAAGGACAAGGATTAACATCAAATACCCAAACCTATGATCTAAAGATCAAGACTAACTTATCCGATTGAGGTTGTTGAGGCTCACAATCGAGGTAGAGGTTGTTGAGGCTTCACTACCACCTAGAAAAGACAAGTCTAAACTAAGCTAAAGCAAATCTTTAACTTTGGATCAAGATAAAAGCAGGCTCGTAAACTTTAAGAGAATTACGGTTGGATCTTGAGATTCCACGGTCGTGGAACTCAAGAACAGCCCGTAATTTAGGGTTTTCGGCGACAATTCTCTAACTCTCAGGGTCTAATCAATTTACAATCGATCTATCATTATCTAAGCCACAACTATCAACCCTTCACCTTAGAATTGTTAAGGGTTTTTAGCCAATAACAGCCATATTGATATTAATTCAAGATTAAAAAGGTAAAAGATGGGAACTTTCAAGAACAATCAATAATCTTCAATTGAATCTTAGAATCACAATCAAGAATAAGTGTTTGTCAAAAGATTCAAAACGGGATAAACAATCACAATCTTAGGAAAGAAAAGGAACGGGATGTCAATCCGATCCTAAAGCAAACCTAAGCAAGAAGAGGAATCTTCTTGCAAAAATCCTCCAAGAACTTCGATCTTCCACACGAAGATCACAAACAGCAACTCTCCAATACGAACTTTGGAACTTTCAATGAGATCTTCAAAATCACCTCCAAGAATGAGGGTTTGTGTTGCTAAGCGTGCGTTTTTGCCGCTAAACTTTAGGGTTGAAAGGTCGTAAGCGAGGTAGCGAGGTAGCGAGGCGAGGTGACGGAATCTTGCTTCATCCGTCCTTTTTATAATGCAGGGCAAAACGTCGGCCCGGCCCGATCTTCAAGAGATCATGGCTTCGAAACGTGGCGAAAGGATTCGCCAAGATCACGGTCGTGGAAGTTTCCACGACCGTAATTTTGAGGCGTGGAAATAAACACGGATATCTTCCACGGCCGTAATATCCCCTGGAATGAACATCGAATTCTGCTTCACAATCCACGGCCGTAATTTAGGGTAAAACCGTGATTCTTGCCTTCATTCGTGCATTCCTCAATCTAATACTCCAAATTGCTTCCAAAAGGTGTCCTTGATCTAGAGACACATCGACTCAACTCTCCTTTGCTCGATTCCGTTCGGAAATAGCTCCAAATCACCTATAATCAACATAGAACTCGTGTAGACATCTATATCGACAATATAGGCAATACTAGCTCATATATGCATAAAGCTCAATCAAAGACTATCAATATGAATCAATTACGACTAGAAAACGTGCCTAAAATATCACAATATTTCATGCTAACAAATAACCCCATACTTAACACTTGCTTGTCCCTAAGCAAGGTCTTTCAAAAAGTTTTAAAACAAGAGTTAGGATGAAATATGTGTACCTTCTTTTGGATGAATGTGACTTCTAAAGAATAGATCATTCTCAACCCTTGCTTCAATCGTTTTCAAACTTTCACACACTTAATTAGAGAGTAAGAGGCAAAGAAAAATCATGAATCAATTTAGCTTCCAAACAAGCATTATAACCTTCAAACATTATCAAAATCAATCATAAGAATTTCAATTTAGATCACCAAGCCATATAACATTCTTTTGATCATAAGGACTTTCAAAGAGAAGGTCTAGAGCATGGAAGGGTAGGGAAAACTTTAAGGGAAAGTGGTGCATAAATCCGGGAAAGTGGACAACTACCTTCTTCTTCTTTTGCGGTTTCCGCAATCACTTCACTTAGAGCTTCGCTCTTTCCTTTTTATTTTCCGACTTTACTTTTGGAGTTATGGATAGAGGTGCACAAAAACCGAAGCCTAGGAGATTGGCGTTTCTCATTTTTGCGAGATGCCTCAAACCCTTAGCGCACATACCATAATCCGCTAGGAATATCGCTCAATTCGACTTTGGCAAGACACAAACACCCGGCTATGTGAATGGTGCCGAGTTACTCATCGTCATGATTGACTTCCCCAAACCTACAATTTCTTTCTATTCAATTGATTGCAAATATTTGCTCTCATGGCCCTCCCACATCAAACATGCCTTTTTCTCATTCACTTTCCAAATTCCCGGATAGGTAAGGGAGGCTAATATTTCAATGAGGAGTTAGATGATCAAAGAAAGAAGAAAGAGAATATCGAATTGCCTTAATCATTTCAACAAGAAGTATAGGAGCTTATAATGTGATTTCAACTTCAATTTCTTATATGATTTAGGTAACATTCTCACATTATACAACTTGCAAAAGAGGTAAAATTCATTCATTCAAATCCTTTTCGAATTACCATCCTTTCAAGCATGCAATTGTTATCAACTCAATTCGCAAGTAATGATTATCATGGAAATCATATCGATTCGTTAGAAGCATCAAATTTTTCAAAATTTTTCAATTTTTATGGGTTTTTAAAGTTCTTTTTCATGCAATGCAAGAATGAAACGTGTAACATACAATGAACATGCAATGATAGTCTCGGAATAGAAGCAACATATAGAGTAGAGTTATTACAAACATTTAATACATCCCACCCCATACTTAGGACGAACATTGTCCCTAATGTTCACAAGAAAGAACAAAAGAAAGAAAAGAAAAAGAAAACTCACAAATGGTGGTTGGGATGTCTAGAAACGAGCTGTCCGGTCATCTATCACTGCGGTGCCGGTGGAGGTAGGAATGGAGAGAAACTCGGATCATAGTACCGCCCAAACTGCTGGCGGTAGACGTCCCTCATCATGTGGTCAAGGTCGTCGAAACGTCTGTCTCTATCATCCGCCCGGATCTCTAGTGCTCCGACTCTCTCTGAAAGTCCGGTAGCCCAATCCGGCATCCTCTCATACCACCCAGGGGGGTGATCATACCATCCGGGAGCATCGGCTGGTGCTGATGGTGGTGGTGGTGGTGCTGCTGGTGCTGCTGACTGCGTAGTGGACCAAGGAGGGGGTGTCTCGTACCAGGTGGGAGGTGTAGTCATCCACGTGGGCCTCTCGCTCACGCTAGCGCGGCGAGATGACGAGCCTGAGGCTCTAGCCGGACGCGGAGAGCGTCTAGGTACATCCTGGGCCGCATCCGGCTGATCCGGAAACGTGCCGAACTCCTGCTCTGCTCCTCTACCACTCTCATACTGCTCTCCCATATCCTCCTCATCTACTACCGGCGGTGGAATGTAAGGGGGAGCTACAAGCCTGTTCGCATGCATCGCAGCGAACGTCTCCTTCCAGTTGTGGCGTCCCGCCACAATGGAATACTCCGGCAGCCACTCAATACCCCTGCCGGTCCTACTCTCCCAGGGCATGCCCGCATAAGGCGGACCTCTATGTGTGGGGAAGATGAGTCCCCTAACCATGAAAGCGTGTAGCCCTAATGGAACTGCCGGTATACGTGTGCAAGCCGAGAAGTCCACTCCAAAAGTCCTAGCTATGTGGGTCACTATCCCACCATATCCAATGTTCCCTCTCGATTTGTTCTTTAGCTTACTCATCGTCGCCGCCAAAAGGGTAGCACAATCGGCGCGGCATCCATGAAGCATAGCGTAGAGGAGGAATAGCTCGTCCGTCTTGATCTTTTGGGGCGTCTCCGTCCTAGGAAAGAGACACTCCGAGAGAACACGGTGAGCTATCTTCAAGGCCAAATGGTACATCAATTTGGCCTTGGTATCAGCTGGATGCCAACGGTCCTCGTCGGCATAGATCATCGCCACATCCTCCCAAAAATCCTTAGCGGAAACGTACCTAGGGAGGCGACCGTTGTAGGTCTCATGGAACCCAAAGATGGTCCCGAACTCAATAATGCTAAGGTGGTAGTCTCTATTCATGAGACGGAAGGAGACAGTCCTATCAACATGGCTGTGCTCAAAAGACGTCACAACCTCTCGGGTGATCTCCTCATAAGCGTCCTCACGAATGTTCGTGAAGACAAGCAAACCGGCTCTATCCAAGAGCCATGTAAGGTCATCTACTATGTTGAGAGGATGTAGATCCTCCAACAACAAGTACCTAGGGCCAATCACTGCCCTCTTCTCTATCCTCTCAAATGCAGCTTGGTGGTTTTCGTGTATGATCGGGATGCTAGGGTGAGGTGGTGAGGATGGAGGTGAAGATGGAGGTGAAGGTGAGGGGGATGAGGGTGGTGGTGCCCTAGATGTGGATGGGTTGCCCTTTCTCTTCTTGTTCTGTTCCCCTCTCTTTTCCTTAATCCTTCCCGAAACTCTCCTCACAAAATCCATTCTGTTGAAAATTACGGTCTGTTCTTCCCAAAACCACGGCCGTGGAACGTCTGTAGACCGTGATTCGACACAGTAATTCTCAATTCTCAGCAAATCAGCAATCAAACTCCACAACAAGCAGTCCTAATCTAATTTCTTCCAATCTCAATCAGTTCTTCCTAAAAATTTCTAACAAAAACGAACAAAAACGACTAGAATCAAGAAGAGAGCAATAACCTCTTTTTCGGATTGAGAAATCCAAAATGCGGGTTTGTTGATCGTTTTCCACGCGATTTGTTGCTTGGATCTTGTTCTTGGTTGGATTTGCTTCAGTTTAGGAAGAAGAATCGTTAAAAATGATTAGAGAACGAAGATTTGGGAGGAGCTGCGGGTTTTCGGTATTTAGGGCGTGGAAATTGGGGGTTTTGTGGTGTTTTTGTGGTGAAGTGTGGCTTTTATACTTGCAGGCAAAATTTCAAAAATCACGGTCTATCGGGGCATTCCACGGCCGTGGAAATGTACGGACCCGTAATTTTTGTGATTTTTCACAGGCCTTTGAGAATTACGGCCACTGTAGCTATGACGACCGTAATTTAGACCGTGGAACTCTCTGTAAAGCTTCAAAGTCCAAATTTCGTCACTTCTCTTCGATATTATCCCCTTTTTCTTCTTTTCCATCGATCCTACAACCAAAAACACGAACATACCGGGAGAAATCGAGGCAAAAATAAAGCAAAAACTTCTATTCTAAGCTAAACTATGAATTGAAAGCAAAAACGAAAATGCAATACCTTGGGTTGCCTCCCAAGAAGCGCTTTGTTTAAGGTCCGTAGCTAGACCATTCTCGCACTTATTCGAGTGCGGTAGGTGCAAACTCCTCAGCTTGGAGTTCCGGTGAGTACTTTTTGAGTCGTTGACCGTTCACCTTAAAACTTCCGCTAGCTTCACCCCATACTTCAACTGCACCATGGGGGAAAATACGCTTAATTAGAAAAGGTCCAGTCCAACGAGATTTTAACTTACCTGGAAAGAGGCGAAGTCTCGAATTGAAGAGGAGAACTTGATCTCCTTCTTGGAAATCCTTTGGGATGATATGCTTATCATGCCAACGCTTTGCTCTTTCCTTGTAGATCTTAGCGTTTTCATAGGCGTTCAAACGGAGTTCATCCAGCTCGTTGATGTCTAGGAGACGCTTCTCTCCCGCTTCCTTCATGCCGAAATTCAGCCATTTGATAGCCCAAAACGCTTTGTGCTCTAGCTCTACCGGCAAATGACAAGACTTCCCATACACGAGGTTGTATGGTGTGGTTCCTATGGGAGTCTTGTATGCAGTCCGGTATGCCCACAATGCATCATCTAGTTTCAAGGACCAATCCTTCCTAGTCCTTGAAACCGTCTTCTCTAGAATTCCCTTGATCTCCCTATTTGAGATCTCGACTTGTCCACTCGTTTGTGGATGGTAAGGGGTAGCGATCTTGTGAGTAACCCCATACTTTGCTAGAAGAGCTTCAAAGCGACGGGCTATGAAGTGAGAACCTCCATCACTAATGATCGTCCTTGGTGTCCCGAATCACGGAAAAATGGTCTTGTTGAAGAACTTGACCACCACCATGGCATCATTTGTGGGAGAGGCAATCGCTTCGACCCATCTAGAGACATAATCTACCGCCAATAGTATGTATTGGTTTCCACAAGAAGAAGGGAATGGTCCCATGAAGTCGACTCCCCAAACGTCGAAAATCTCCACCTCTTGGATGTTGTTGAGGGGCATCTCGTTCCTCCTAGAGATATTGCCTGTTCTTTGACAAGCATCGCAACAAGAAACAAAGGATTGCACATCTTTAAATAAAGTAGGCCAATAAAATCCAGATTGCAATACCTTTGCGCTAGTTTTGTTCGAACTAGCGTGTCCTCCACAAGGTAGTGAATGACAATGACGGATGACACTTTGCATCTCATCTCCCGGCACGCATCGCCGGATGATGCCATCCGGACCTCTCTTAAAGAGGAGAGGCTCGTTCCAATGGTATTCCCGGACGTCCTTGAAGAACTTCTTCCTTTGTGCGTATGATAGTCCGGGTGGTATCTCCTGGCAAACCAAATAGTTAACAAAATCAGCAAACCATGGTTCGTTACCTTTGGAGATTACCTTGATGCACTCCTCTATGATGTGTAGGTGTTCGTCCGGAAAGGAATCATCAATAAGTAAATGATCGTCCTCTAGATGTGTTAGACGACTCAAATGATCCGCAACAGAATTTTCCGAGCCTTTCTTGTCGCGGATCTCAAGATCGAATTCTTGTAGGAGAAGAATCCATCTAATCAGCCTTGGCTTCGCATCCTTCTTTGCAAGGAGGTATCGGATCGCAGCATGATCCGTGTAGACAATCACCTTTGCACCTACAAGATAAGAGCGAAACTTGTCAATAGCATAGACAATGGCTAGAAACTCCTTTTCCGTAGTGGCGTAGTTGAGCTGGGCTTCGTCTAGCGTCTTGCTAGCGTAGTATATGGCGTGGGTTCGTCCTTCCTTTCGTTGCCCAAGAACAGCTCCAATGGCTACGTCACTAGCATCACACATAATCTCGAAGGGGAGAGTCCAATCCGGAGGTTGGATAATGGGTGCTGAAATTAGAGCTTGCCGAATAGTGTTGAACGCATCTAGACATTCCTGTGAAAACTCAAAAACCGCATCCTTCATCAATAGATTAGTGAGAGGTTTTGATATCTTAGAAAAGTCTTGAATGAAACGTCTATAAAATCCAGCATGTCCTAGGAAACTTCTTATTCCCTTCACCGAAATTGGGGGAGGAAGTTTCTCTATGGTCTCTATCTTAGCTTTGTCTACCTCTATCCCTCTACTAGAGACTAAGTGACCTAAGACAATTCCTTCCTTAACCATGAATTGACATTTCTCCCAATTAAGAACTAGGTTAGTGTCTTCACATCTTTGCAAAACAAGAGAAAGGTTAGAAAGACAATCGTTAAAAGAGGAACCGTAAACGGAGAAGTCGTCCATGAAGACTTCCATGATTTCCTCTACATATTCGGAGAAGATGGCCATCATGCACCGTTGAAAGGTGGCTGGGGCGTTGCAAAGCCCGAATGGCATTCTCCTATAGGCGAACGTACCCCAAGGGCACGTGAATGTGGTCTTCTCTTGATCATCCGGATGTATCGGGATCTGAAAGAAGCCACTATAACCGTCAAGGTAGCAAAAGTATGAATGTTGTGCTAACCTTTCAAGCATTTGATCGATGAATGGCAATGGAAAGTGATCCTTCCGCGTTGCATTGTTGAGCTTGCGGTAGTCTATGCACATTCGCCATCCAGTCACGGTTCGGGTAGGAATGAGTTCGTTGTTCTTATTGGTGATGACCGTCATTCCTCCCTTCTTTGGAACTACTTGAACCGGGCTCACCCACTTGCTATCGGAGATAGGATAGATGATACCTGCATCAAGAAGTTTAAGAATTTCCTTCTTGACAACCTCCTTCATGGTCGGATTCAACCGCCGTTGAGGTTGTCTTGAAGTTCTAAAGTCCTCCTCCATTAGTATTTTGTGCATGCATAGGGAGGGTTTAATTCCTACTAAGTCCTCAATAGTATAGCCTATGGCTTTTCTATGTTTCCTAAGGACAATCATGAGCTGTTCATGTTCATCTATGCTTAATTCGGAACTAACGATAACCGGGAAGGTAGAATTAGATCCAAGAAAAGCGTACCTTAGATGAGTAGGAAGTGGTTTGAGTTCCATTGCTTTCGGAGCTTCCGATGTTTCCTTAGAAGCTTCTAAGGATGTTGAATGGTTTGGAGAAGGATTTGAGGAAGTTGAAGAAGTGTGTCGATCGTCCTTTTCCACGGTCAAAATCACGGTTTCCTCTGGTTTTCCACGGCCGTAATATCCTCTGGAATGGAGGTCGAATTTGGTCATGGAATCCACGGCCGTGGAATACAGAGTATGACCGTGGATTCGAGTATTTTCTGCCTCATCGTGGAGTTTCTCAAACTCCACTTCATGCATCTCTTCTTGTGCCTCTAAGGCTTCAATTTCCTCTTTGCACTCTTCTTCTCCTCCTACATCGGTTAGACTCATAGTAATAACCTTTTGCAAAGGATCGTTAAAGAGAATCGCACTTACCTCCTCCCTAGTTAAACCTTCTTCGTCTTGGACATTGTAAATATCCTCATCAAAGATTGGCTCCTTCACTAGAGTGGAAAGAACGAACTCTACTTTCTCTTCCCCAACGTCAAAGGCGAGTCTCCCATTCTTGCAATCGACCATGCAGCCGGAAGTTGCAAGAAACGGTCTTCCGAGTATGATCGGGACCGGACTATCCGCAGGAATGTCAAGCACGACAAAATCAATGGGGACAAAGAACTTGCCTAGCTTGACCGGGACGTCTTCTACAATGCCGACGGGACGAGTAATGGATCGATCCGCCATGTATAACGTCATCTTCACTGGTTTAGGGTCGCCTAAACCGATCTTCCTGCACAATGCAAGTGGTATGATGCTCACACTTGCTCCCAAGTCACATAAAGCGTCATATGTGACCTCTCCCACTCCAATGGGAATGCAAAATGACCCCGGATCTTTCAGCTTTGGGGGCATTTTCTCCTTCATAGTCTTGATGAGGTCCGAAGAATCCGAACTCATCTTGACTTCTCCAAAATCTTCTAGCTTCCTCTTGTTAGAGAGGAGCTCCTTCAAGAACTTGCCATAGGCCGGCATACCTACAATGGCATCAATGAAAGGTATATTAATATGTAGTTTGCTCATGAGTTCTATGAACTTACCGAATTGCTTGTCTAGGCGTGCTCGCGCTCTGGATTGAGGGAATGGTAGGGGAGGTTTGAAAGCTGGAGGAGGAACATAGACATCTTCCTTCTCCTTCCCCTTTTCTTTGCTTTTCTCTACGGGGACTTCAACAAACGTAGGCTGCGGATCGGTGGTAGTCACTCCGCTCCTAGTTGTAATCGCCATTACCCTTCCCTTAGGGTTGTCCTCCGTCTTTCCTGGAAGTTTCCCTTGATTTCTAGGAACTTCCTCCGCATGGTTGAACATTTGATTTTCCAAAACCTTTTGAGCTTTGTCAACCTTAGAAATTTGATCATCAACCTTGATGATGCGGTTCTCCAACCCTTGAAGCTTTCCCAAGATCGTTTCCAGCATGGGATCCGGCTTCTCCTTTCCCGTATTGTTTCCTCCATTTGATGATTGCCCCTGGTTTTTCAAAGGAGTAGAGGAAGAGGAGGGTGGAGTTAGTGAATTGGAATTGGAAGGATAGGAGTTACCGGAATTTTGTTGATTGGAGCGCCAATTGTTGTTGTTCGAACCCCGATTGTTGTTCCAATTGTTGTTGTTCCGGTTGTTGTTGTTCCCATTCCAATTGTTGTTCCGGTTATTGTTCCGGTTATTGTTGTTGCGGTTGGTGTTATCACCGCCGTTGTTGTTGCCCAAATAGCCAACATCCTTCTCTTGTTGCTTTGGGAAGTTGGTCTTGATAGTCTCCTTCAACTCTTTGATCTCATTGTTGAGGGAGAAAATCTGATTTTGAGCTTCATGTGTGAGCCTTGCTCCTTGCTCCACACGATTTCCCTCCACTTTCCGGTGGGAATACTTCTCTATGACTCTTGCTTGCTTCTCAATGAAGTCCCAAGCGTCATCTTCTCTCATGTCCATGAACGTTCCACATGAGAGGGATTGAAGGTTGAATTGCGTTCCCGCATCCAGCCCCTTGTAGTAAATTTCCAGCAAGGCAAGTTTGGATATGCCATGATGAGGGCAATCCAAGAGCAAATCCTGAAACCTTTCCCAAGATTGAAACAAACTTTCGTTAGGTCTCATAGAAAAAGCATTAATCTTACCTCTAAGTTCCGCCGTTTTGGAGGGCGGAAAGAACTTGGTGAGAAACTCTGCGGAGAGGTCTTCCCACGTCTCTAGCTTTCCACTAGGAAGAGCTTGGTACCAAGATAGCGCTTTCCCTTTCAAAGAGAAAAAGAAAGGTTTGAGCTTATAGCTGTTGGTAGTGGCGCTCTTTGGCCTCATCGTCTCCATCATACACTCAAAGTTTTGCAAGTGTTGGTGTGGAGATTCGGTGCTTGTACCGCCAAACTGGCTTTGGCGAACAAGAGTGATAACTTGAGGGTTGAAGCTAAACCCTTGTACATCTTCAGCATCAAAGTTCACACCTAAACGGCGTGGTTGTTGTGTTGGATCCATCCGCTGGCCAAGAGTTCTTGGCTCATTATCCACACGTTCGACCCTCGCATTTCTAGGTGGAATGCGACGGTTAGTAGCTCCTTGTTGATTGAAAGGATTTATATTGATCGTGGGATCAATCTCTTCTAAAGGAGGCATGGAAGAATCACTATCATCGGTGGGTGAGTGGTTTCTTCTTCTAGACCTTGTCCTCCTTCTCGAGGACTTCTTGCCCACCTTGTCCTCAAGATCGCTCATCTTTATCTTCATTTGAACGATCATGTCTTGTAGACCATTAACTTGAGTTTGATGGCGATCCATCTCATCCTGGAGGAGAGTCTCATTCCATCGGAGCTGAGCTTCTTTCTCCGCCAACTTATTTTGAAGATCGTGCTCGTTTTCTTCAGCCATCTTCCTTTCCTTGCGCTTTTGCCTCAAGGTTTTCTCTAGCTCTTGATCAAGAGGTAAGAGATCTTCTGTGTTCCTAGACCTGCGCATACACTCAAAGAAAAATCAAATAACGAGAGCAAGCTCCCAAGCTTGACAACCGGCACCCGGGTTCGATCGAAGCCAAATCCCCGGCAACGGCGCCAAAAACTTGTTCGCCCCTAGAGGTGTGTGCAAATAAGCTTTATATTTATAAAACTAGAATCAAGCAAGCGAACCCGCAGTGTACGGATCGATATAGTTAAGCAAGAATTCCAGAGTATCGAACACAGGGATTTGGGTGGAACGAACTCGATTGCAGGTTATCAAGCGGTTAATATGAGAGTTTTGCAGATATTGGGAAAACAACAATCCTAAAGATCCAGGTATCCAGCTGTGGCAATCGATTCAAGATATACTAATGATGTAAAGACAGAGTTAAGATATGCAAAGGTATACTAATGTAAGGTAATCGTACGGTTGAGGTTCCAAAAACCTTATATAACTCACCCAAAAGACTCTTCCTATACAGGTTGATGAGGCTCAATATAGAAAGGTTCTAAGGACAAGGATTAACATCAAATACCCAAACCTATGATCTAAAGATCAAGACTAACTTATCCGATTGAGGTTGTTGAGGCTCACAATCGAGGTAGAGGTTGTTGAGGCTTCACTACCACCTAGAAAAGACAAGTCTAAACTAAGCTAAAGCAAATCTTTAACTTTGGATCAAGATAAAAGCAGGCTCGTAAACTTTAAGAGAATTACGGTTGGATCTTGAGATTCCACGGTCGTGGAACTCAAGAACAGCCCGTAATTTAGGGTTTTCGGCGACAATTCTCTAACTCTCAGGGTCTAATCAATTTACAATCGATCTATCATTATCTAAGCCACAACTATCAACCCTTCACCTTAGAATTGTTAAGGGTTTTTAGCCAATAACAGCCATATTGATATTAATTCAAGATTAAAAAGGTAAAAGATGGGAACTTTCAAGAACTATCAATAATCTTCAATTGAATCTTAGAATCACAATCAAGAATAAGTGTTTGTCAAAAGATTCAAAACGGGATAAACAATCACAATCTTAGGAAAGAAAAGGAACGGGATGTCAATCCGATCCTAAAGCAAACCTAAGCAAGAAGAGGAATCTTCTTGCAAAAATCCTCCAAGAACTTCGATCTTCCACACGAAGATCACAAACAGCAACTCTCCAATACGAACTTTGGAACTTTCAATGAGATCTTCAAAATCACCTCCAAGAATGAGGGTTTGTGTTGCTAAGCGTGCGTTTTTGCCGCTAAACTTTAGGGTTGAAAGGTCGTAAGCGAGGTAGCGAGGTAGCGAGGCGAGGTGACGGAATCTTGCTTCATCCGTCCTTTTTATAATGCAGGGCAAAACGTCGGCCCGGCCCGATCTTCAAGAGATCATGGCTTCGAAACGTGGCGAAAGGATTCGCCAAGATCACGGTCGTGGAAGTTTCCACGACCGTAATTTTGAGGCGTGGAAATAAACACGGATATCTTCCACGGCCGTAATATCCCCTGGAATGAACATCGAATTCTGCTTCACAATCCACGGCCGTAATTTAGGGTAAAACCGTGATTCTTGCCTTCATTCGTGCATTCCTCAATCTAATACTCCAAATTGCTTCCAAAAGGTGTCCTTGATCTAGAGACACATCGACTCAACTCTCCTTTGCTCGATTCCGTTCGGAAATAGCTCCAAATCACCTATAATCAACATAGAACTCGTGTAGACATCTATATCGACAATATAGGCAATACTAGCTCATATATGCATAAAGCTCAATCAAAGACTATCAATATGAATCAATTACGACTAGAAAACGTGCCTAAAATATCACAATATTTCATGCTAACAGTCAGCTTATGAGAGAGACCGATTGGGTCAAAGGAGAGCTTCTCAAATAGGAGGTCTTGAGAAGAAGTAGAGGAGTGGACCAGTAGTCTGTGCTGGAGCTTCTGGTTTTGGGCGCAGTCAGACACCGAGACGTTTTGGTTTCCAACAGTCCGTACAGAGTTCCGACAAAGGAAGGTAGTGATTTAACTTCGGAGGTGTCGAACACATGAGAGATGATTGTAAGAAGACTGCAGTGACTTGCTTCTTTTGTGGCAAGCCAGGACATAGAGTTGCGTTTTGCCGTCACGGCAAGTAGGGATCGTCACCGGATAGCGTTGTAGGAGGTGGATAGAGACCTATGTACCAACAGTAGCAATAGAGAGCTCCCGGTTTTACCACTCCTTAGGGTTCCACTCAGGGATAGGGGAGGGGTAGAGGACGAGTTGGTGGTACGTCAGACACCAGAGTTGCTTCAGCCGGAGTTTATGAGCTGAGGAGTGCAGTGGAGCCAACAGTCCATCGACCACAGGTACCATTCATATTAATGGTTTTCCTGTCAAAGTTCTTTTCGATACCGGTGCTACGCATTCCTTTATATCTTATGCATGTGTAGATAGATTGGCCTTAGTTATCGTAGAGGGGAAACCCTTCTTTATAGGATTACCCGATGTGGGTAAGATTAGAGGTTCACAATTGCCCTATTAGATTGTGAGGTCGCGATTGGCCAGTAGACTTCTTCGTCATGTACTTAGTACATGAAGAAGTTGTTCTAGGCATGGTTTGGATGGATCGATATCGAGATGTTCTGGACATCGGAAAAAGGATAATGACGGTAACCACAAAGTCAGGCCATGTAGAGATCTTCAAAGGATGGGATCTCGGGAAGACCGATACAGTCATCAGCGTAGTCCGAGCTACGAGACTTATCGGACAGGGTTGTGTGGCTTTCTGGTGCTATGCCATGAAGGATAGTAAGAACCCAACTTTGGAGGAGATTCCGGTAGCATGCGAGTTTACTGATGTTTTTGGAGACCCATCAGGTTTAGCTCCATAAAGGAGTACAGATTTTGGCGTTGATCTGGAGCCCGGGATGAGACCAATCTCGAAGGCTCCTTACCATATAGTGCCTATCGAGATGCTTGATCTTAAGAAGCAACTCGAAGAGTTAGCAGAGAAGGGCTTCATCAACCTGATGACATGAATTATGTACCATCATATTCATGCATATTACAGCACATTATCTCTATTTACCTTGCATTTAGAGGGATTTTGCATACCTTTTATGTTCTATTCAATCAATTGTCGGAATTAGAGGTCTACACGAGATTTTGATGAATTGCAGGTAAATAGAGTTGAATTGGAAGCAAAAATGGAGCAAGAAGCATCTAAGGATGTTAAGGAAGCTAAAAGAGTCTTAGAAGGATCACAAAGAGCTAAGGAATTGCAAAGGAGAAGCATAGGAGACGAACCAAAGGAAGAGCACTTTCTGTTGAAGAAAATCGTGCCAATATATAGATAAATCGGACGATTTTCATACCTTGAAAATCGAACGGTTTTGCACCAAAATCGACTGGGTCGATTTTCTTCACGATTCGGCCAAATGAAAAGACGACATAAAGCCCAATTAATTTGGGCTAGATGAGAGTTTTGCCAAACGGCCCATCTGCAAGAAACTATACAAGAGAACCCTACGAACGAAGACGGAGGGGGTGGCATCAGATAATCTTTACACGTTTTGGAGAAATCAACGATTCTTGGAGAGAGATTGAAGAGCTTTTGCCGGAAAGTCATTCTTGATCTTTGATTGTGAGATTTCTTTATTCCATTGCCTTGTTTGTGGTTTGTGAACACGAAATTGAGTTGTTTGAGAGATACATTGAACAGATTTGACGATTGTTTTACAGATTTGAAAGTTATTGAATTTTTCGTTCAAGATTTGGTTTCTTTGCGATATCTTCTTCCATAATTAATTTGATTCGATTTTGAAAATGGTTGGCTAAAAACCTTGTGATTCTGGGGAGAATAGTTGATGATTAAGGTTTAGATGATGATAGACTGGACTCATTCAAACATTAGGACCCTGAGAGTTTAGATTTTAGTTTTGCGACAAACAGGAAAATCGGGCTGTTCTTGAGGAAAATCGGCCGATTTTTCTTATGAACAGGGCGATTTATTCTTCTGACGAACTTTAATTGAATCAATCTTTAATCAAAACTAATCCTTGCCTAAATCCTAATCTTGATTTACCTTTTTACCCTCTAATTGAATGTATGAAGACACTTCAAACCTGATTCTACGTTTATTAGATTGAGATTTCAAGATTTGGGTAATAAAGAGACTCAACATCCTTTATTGAGATTTTTAATTGTGCTTGCTATTCTTTACTTTGGAGAGTCACATCCTGGAGTTTTAGATAGTTAGTTTGAACATAATTCTTGTCTCTAGATCTTTCTATATTGCAGCCTCAACAACCCTTATAGAGAGAATCTTTAGATTAGTCATATAGGCTTCGGAACTTCACCGTACGAATCCTACCTTTGAACAATTAATCTTGGCAATATAAACTCTGTCCTATATCTATAGAAGTGTCTTGAATCGAAAGCCGAAATCGGATACTTGAATCCTTGGAATCATTTCACTCTTAATTGATCACAAAAGCTTTTCGCACTTTTTGCTAGATTATTGAAATCGGAATTATTCTCACCAAATCCCTGAGTTCGACTCTGGAATTCTTACTTTACTACAGCTGATCCGTACACTGCGGGTTCGCTTGCTTTTGAGTTCTAGATATAAATATTAAGACTTTGACGCACACCCTTTTGGGCGAACAAGTTTTTGGCGCCGTTGCCGGGGATCGTTTTTGCTTTTCTATTGATCTTTCTGCTTGAGTGTTCTTGCAGGTTTGTGTTCTTAGGTACATACGAAGTTCTTGTTCCGGCAACGGAACAGAGTTTCGCCAAAGAACAAGTTTTTGGCGCCGTTGCCGGGGATTTGGTCTAGATCAAATCCGGTTTTCGGTTGTCTAGCTTGAGAGCTCTTGCTCTTGTGATTTGATTTGTCTACTTGAGTGATCTTTGCAGGTTCTTTAGGTATATGCGAAAGACTAGATCCACTAAAGATCTAATTCCTTTCGACCCCGAATTAGAAAGAACTTTGAGGAGAAAGTTGAAGGAGAAGAAAATGGCTGAAAACGATGAGAGAAACTACAAAGCTGAACTGAACGAAGCTCAACGCCAACTCCAGTTGAGTGAGAAGGCTCGAAAGGAAGCTGAAATAAGTCATCAATTTCAGATTGATGAACTGAGAGCTATGATGTTGGACATGAAGTTGGAGTTGAACGACTCCAAGAAGAAGAAGAAAGTCAAGACACCAACTAAATCCATTCGAAATGACTCATCCGATGATGAAGAGATTGATCCGGATATGCCGGAACTTGAAGAGATTGATCCATCACTTCGTCCTAACCGAAACACTCCAACACCTAAGGTCGTCCCTCGCATTACGACTAGGAACGTTAGAGCTGTCAATAACGAAGATAGACCCCGAACTTTGGGGCAACGGATGGACCCAATTCAGCAACCACGCCGTCTAGGTGTGGATTTCGGAGCTGAAGACATCCAAGAGTTTAGCTTCTCACCACAAGTCATCACTATGGTTCGCCAAAGTCAATATGGCGGAGCAAGTACTGAATCTCCGCATCAACACTTGCAGAATTTTGAGATTCTCATGGAGACTATGAAGCCGAAGAAGGCTACTACAAGCAACTACAAGATCAAGCCGTTCTTCTTCTCTTTGAAGGACAAGGCTCTAGCTTGGTACCAAACACTTCCGGCTGCGAAGTTAGCTACATGGGAGGAATTGTCTTCGGAATTCCTCACCAAGTTCTTTCCGCCATCCAAAACGGCGGAATTGAGAGGTAAAATAAATGCTTTTTCTATGAAACCTAACGAAAGCTTGTTTCAATCTTGGGAAAGGTTTCAAGATCTCTTGTTGGATTGCCCACACCATGGCATTTCCAAGCTGGAATTATTGGAGATCTACTACAAAGGGTTGGATGTGGAAACACAATTCAACCTCCAATCTCTATCTTGCGGCACATTCATGGATATGAGAGAGGATGATGCTTGGGACTTCATTGAGAAGCAAGCCCAAGTGATTGAGAAGTATTCCCACCGGAAGGTGGACTCAACTAACCGGAATCAAGGCGATTCGGGGGCTAAGCTGAACCAATCCGCCCAAAAACAAATATTCTCCCTCAAGGAGGACATCAACGAATTGAGGGAAGTGCTCAAAACGAGTCTTCAAAAGACTAAAGAGCAAGAAGCCAACTACATGGGGCGGGACAACAATCAAAGGAATGATAACCGGAATTCCAATTGGAGCAACAACAACAATAACAACCGAAACTCCAATTGGAACAACAACAACAATAGGAACTCAAATAACAACAATTGGAGGTCAAATCAGCAAGGTTCAGGTAATCCTTACTCTTATGCTGAAAAGGCTCTAACACCTCCATCTTCTTCTACTCCTTCAACAAGCCAGGGACAATCGAGCGGATCAAGCAAACCCGATCCCATGCTAGAAACGATCCTAGGCAAGCTACAAGGATTGGAGAGTTACATAACTTCGGTTGACAAAGCTCACAAAGCTTTAGAAAACCAAGTATTCAACAAGGCCGGAGAAGTTCCAAGAGATCAAGGGAAGCTTCCCGGAAAGACAGAAGATAACCCAAAGGGAAGGGTTATGGCAATAACTACTAGGAGCGGAAAGACGACCGTCGACCCTCAACCTAAAGTAGTTGATACCCCCACAAAAGAAGGAGAGGCAAAAGAGAAGGAAGAAGTCTATGTTCCTCCTCCCGCTTACAAACCACCTCTACCTTTTCCTCAATCTAGAGCGCGTGCACGCCTAGATAAACATTTCGGTAAGTTTGTTGAACTTATGAGTAAGCTCCATATTAACATACCTTTTATGGATGCGATTTTAGGTATGCCGGCCTACGGGAAATTCCTCAAGGAGATCCTCTCCAACAAGAGGAAGTTGGAAGATATAGGAGAAGTCAAGATGAGTATGGAGTCATCCGAACTCATCAAGACTATGACGGAGAATATGCCACCCAAGCTCCGCGATCCAGGATCCTTTTGCATACCCATCACTTTGGGAGAAACTACCTATGGTGCTCTTTGTGACCTTGGGGCAAGTGTGAGTATCATACCTCTCGCTCTATGCAAGGCAGTTGGTCTAGGAGAGCCTAGACCGGTGAAGATCACACTCTACATGGCTGATCGTTCTACCACTAAGCCGGTGGGAATATTAGAAGACATTCCGGTAAAGCTAGGTAAGTTTTACATCCCTATAGATTTTGTCGTTCTTGACATACCTGCAGATTATCCGGTTCCCATCATCCTTGGGAGACCATTCCTTGCTACCTCCGGATGCATGGTAGATTGCAAGAACGGCCAGCTATCCTTCCACATTGGTGAAGAAAAGATAGAATTCACACTCTCCTCCTTAACCAAGGAGCCAGCCTTGAAAGACGACGTTTTTGACATTTTAGATGAAGAAGAGTCTAGAGAGGTAGTAAGTTCAATCTTCATGAAAGACCCTCTCCAAAAGGTTCTTAGTATGAGCATCATGGAAGAAGGAGTAGAGCATGATTGCAATGAGGATGTGAGAGCATTAAATGATGTGGAAGAAGAACTAGGAGTAAAGATCGAAGAATTAGAATTGACTCCGGAGACTGCGAAGAAAATCGACCTGCCAGAAATAAATCGTCCGATTTATGAAGATGCAAGTCGATTTTTCTCGACAGAAACAAAAATCGACCTGACAACATTAAATCGTCCGATTTATGAAGAGGTAACCCGATTTTTTCCGACAGAAAGAAAAATCGTGCAGCAGATCGATCGATTTATTACAGGGGAGGTCGATTCAATGAGTAATTCTCTGGATTCTCCAAACTTCACCGCAGCCGCTTCCGAATCTAATGATGAAGTACCCACACCTATAGAGACCTCTTCCACAACACCTGAAGGCCACGATTCATCACCAACAAAGGTACCTCCATCATTAGAATTGAAGCAACTTCCCACGCATTTAAGGTACGCATTCCTTGGCACTAATTCCACATATCCGGTTATAGTCAATGCCAATTTGAACGATAATGAATTAGAGAAACTCATGAGTGTTTTGAAGAAACATAGGAGAGCACTAGGTTACACCATTGATGATTTAGTAGGAATAAAGCCTTCTTTATGTATGCACAAAATATTAATGGAAGAGGATTACAAACCTTCACGCCAACCTCAAAGACGGTTAAACCCGACAATGAAAGAGGTCGTGAAGAAAGAAATCCTTAAGCTACTTGATGCAGGTATCATCTTCCCTATTTCTGATAGCAAATGGGTGAGTCCGGTACAAGTAGTACCCAAGAAAGGAGGCATTACCGTTGTTGCCAACAAGAACAACGAACTCATCCCTACACGGACAGTTACAGGGTGGCGAATGTGCATCGACTACCGCAAACTGAACGTGGCCACTAGGAAGGACCACTTCCCCCTTCCTTTTATCGATCAAATGCTGGAAAGGTTAGCCCAACATGCTTACTTTTGTTATTTAGATGGATATAGCGGTTTCTTTCAGATACCAATTCATCCGGATGATTAAGAGAAGACAACCTTTACGTGCCCATGGGGTACGTTCGCTTATAGAAGAATGCCATTCGGCTTATGCAACGCTCCAGCCACCTTCCAAAGGTGTATGATGGCAATCTTCTCCGAATATGTAGAGAACATCATGGAAGTCTTCATGGACGACTTTTCGGTATATGGTTCTTCCTTTGATAACTGTCTCTATAACCTTTCACTAGTTCTTAAGAGATGTGAGGACACTAACTTAGTCTTAAACTGGGAAAAGTGTCATTTCATGGTCACCGAAGGAATTGTGTTAGGTCACTTAGTGTCACAAAGGGGAATAGAGGTAGATCGATCAAAGATAGAAACCATTGAGAAGTTACCTCCCCCTTCATCAGTAAAAGGAATTAGAAGCTTCTTAGGACATGCGGGCTTCTATAGGAGATTCATAAAGGATTTTTCTAAGATTTCAAAACCTTTGACTAATCTTTTGATGAAAGATACGACTTTCGAATTTTCGAAAGATTGCTTAGATGCTTTTTGCAGGATCAAAGAAGCATTGATTTCGGCACCAATCATTCAACCACCCGATTGGACTCTTCCTTTCGAGGTCATGTGCGACGCAAGCGATGTCGCTATAGGAGCCGTTCTTGGACAGAAGAAAGATGGTCGCACTCATGCCATCTACTACGCTAGCAAAACGCTAGATGAGGCTCAATACAATTATGCAACTACGGAAAAGGAACTTTTAGCCGTAGTATATGCATTTGAGAAATTTCGTTCCTATCTTGTAGGTGCGAAAGTGATAGTCTATACGGACCACTCCGCAATCCGATACTTATTCACGAAGAAGGATGCGAAGCCAAGGCTTCTACGATGGATCTTACTCTTGCAAGAGTTTGATTTAGAGATCCGTGATAAGAAAGGATCGGAGAACTCCGTCGCCGATCACCTTAATCGTCTTCCGCAACTCACCGGCGAGTCGGATGAACTTCCGATAGACGATTCCTTCCCTGACGAGCAGCTGCACGAGATTGAAGAGTGTCTTCAACACATATCACAAGGTAATGATCCATGGTTTGCTGACATTGTAAATTACCTTGTTTGTCAGGAGATTCCACCCGGACTTTCATACACTCAAAAGAAGAAGTTCTTGAGAGACGTCCGGCATTTCTATTGGAACGAACCTCTTCTATTCAAAAGAGGTCCAGATGGAATCTACAGGAGATGTATTCCCGAAGATGAGATAGATAGTGTCATCCGACACTGCCATTCTCTACCATGTGGCGGACATGCTAGTTCCCACAAGACTTGTGCTAAGGTACTTCGCTCCGGCTTTTATTGGCCTACACTTTTCAAAGATGTGCAAAAGTTTGTTGTTTCTTGTGATGCTTGTCAAAGGACAGGTAATATATCCAGGAGGAATGAGATGCCTCTCAACAACATACAAGAAGTAGAGATCTTTGATGTATGGGGCATCGACTTTATGGGACCTTTCCCATCTTCATGCGGCAACCAGTATATACTTCTTGCCGTAGACTATGTCTCAAGATGGGTGGAGGCAATCGCTTCCCCTACTAATGATGCAATGGTAGTGGTGAAGTTCCTCAACAAAACGATCTTCCCAAGGTTCGGAACTCCCCGAACCATCATTAGTGACGGAGGAACGCATTTCACAGCCCGTCGATTTGAGACTCTATTGGCTAAGTATGGGGTGACCCATAAGATAGCTACACCTTACCACCCGCAAACCAGCGGACAAGTCGAGATATCCAATAGAGAGATTAAAGGGATTTTAGAGAAAACCGTTTCTAAAACGAGGAAAGATTGGTCAATGAAGCTCGACGATGCACTATGGGCATACAGGACAGCCTTCAAGACACCAATAGGTACGACTCCCTATAATCTTGTTTATGGTAAATCATGTCATCTTCCTGTAGAGCTAGAACACAAAGCTTATTGGGCTATCAAGTGGCTCAACTTCGACATGAAAGAAGCCGGAGAGAAACGGCTCTTAGACATCAATGAGCTGGATGAGATCCGGCTAAATGCGTACGAGAACGCAAGGATTTACAAGGAACGGACAAAGCGATGGCATGATAAGCACATCATTCCAAAAGACTTGAAGGAGGGAGACCAAGTCCTCCTATTCAACTCAAGGCTGCGTCTATTTCCAGGTAAGCTCAAATCCCGTTGGACAGGACCTTTTGTGATTAAAAGAATTTTCCCCCATGGTGCAGTTGAAGTATGGGGTGAACAAAGCGGAAGTTTTAAAGTTAATGGCCAACGGTTGAAGAAATATACACCGGAAGCTCCGGTTGAGGAGATAGCTCCTATCCTCCTCCATTGAACACAACATCATACACCGTCCAGCTAAAGACGATAAAAAAAGCGCTTCTTGGGAGGCAACCCAATGATAGTATAGTTTCCCTTCATTCCCTCACTTAGTTAGAATAGATTAATTGCTTTGTTTCTTCGTTTTTCGTTTTTATATGTTCCTCGATGCACTCTTGGTTTGTCGTGTCATTAATCGCAGGAAACTAGGTTCAAATGTGAGAGATTCACGGAGAATGGAGCACAATTGAGTTATATCTTCGAGATTCAAGAAAAACAAGGAAGGAAATCGACCTACCATAAGAAGATCGTCCGATTCAGTAACAGAGCAAGTCTATTTTTCTCAACAGAAACAAAAATCGACCCAGAGATCGACCTGCCAAAATAAATCGTCCGATTTTTTCAGTTAGAAAGAAAAATCGCCCCGACAAATAAATCGACCACAAAAATCGGCCGATTTTCTTCAGAAATCATCGACCCTATATAAGGCAATCACACTCGATCTTCTTCATTCCCACATCTCCAACTCTCGATTTCCCTCTCTCAAGAAAGCCGAAAAATCGCCACACCCTCAAATCCCCATTCCTTAACCATTTCGAGAGATTCTTGGCTCCAAACTGAAGCATTTTCAACAAGGAACAAGGATCTAACAACAACACGCACGGCAATCGACTGCTCCATAAGGAATTCAGGTTTTTCTTTCCAAAAACCTAAGTTTCTCACTTGAAATTGAAGTTGCTTAGGAAGTGTTTTGTTGTTGGAATTGATAGAGGAATTTGCTTAGAATTCATTATGGAGAACTGTGTGTGGTGATAGATTGAACAGAACTTTACAGAATTGTGAGAATCGTTGAAATCGAGATAAAAATCGACCCAGCCCAGAAAAATCGACCGATTTTTGTGAAGAACAGGTCGATTTTTAGGACTTAGAATGGATCTTGTAAAGAGGATAACTAGAAACACGGGGAAGAAGAAGGGATCTTCTTCCAAAGCCCCTGCCCCACCTCCACCACCACCTACCAACATCCCTAAGCTTCCACCTCCCCTATCCAAGCATAAGAAACGCTATGAACGCATTATAGATCGCCCATTCACCCCTCCTCGCTACATAGTGCTTGATGACTTAGATTCATTATATGTTCGAGAGGATGTTGATATGATGCTTGATAGAGCAGGGTTGAGACAGTTTGCTACGATTAGGGAAGATGCTTATAGGGAGATCACCCTAGAATTCCTTAGTACGTTTGAGCACGATCCTAGGGAAAGGATGGTCACTTTCCGCCTCATGAGCCAAGACCACACTTTGTCCATTGATGCTTTTGGCGACTTGTTTGGCTTTTCTTATTCAGATGCAGGCACATTTGCTAGAGGCCTCAGTGCTAGTGATTTTTGGGAGGCTATTTCCGTAGGAGAGTACGGAGGGGATAAGTGGAGACCCGGAAACTCCAAGGAGACAAGTATGTACAACCTTTCCTTCAAGGTAGTGCATAGGATACTCAGTGAGAGTTTGTTTGCCCGGACTGAGACTCCGCAGAAGCTCAAAGCTGATGAGCTTTTTATCCTCTACTGCATGACATCCACCACCACTCCCGACATCTCCACCATGCTTGCTGACTATCTAGGAAAGATAGCCAACAAAGCCAAGGGCGACATCTGTGCAGGAGGCTTGGTCACTCATGTGGCTAGGACTCTAGGTTATGACTTCTCGGGATGCACTCTAGCTGAGAGTGCCCTTCCTTTAGGCTCACAGAGGTTGGTAGTTCGACAGGTCTTGATTCCTCGAGGGAGAGGAACTCTTCATGTGCCGATGCCATGGCACAGGGATCCGAAGAAGAAGCCATCCGAGATCATATGGAAATCCGAATACACCATTCGGAACAAGAGGAACTGGAAGGAGACCTTTGAGGCGATGCTTGAGGAGTTCTCACCTCCTACTTATTATGATGATGATGCAGGTGATTCAGACGATGAGGATGGAGGACAGGAGACCATGCTCGAGTTTGAGAGTGACACTCATAGTGGGCATGCTACGGACGCCATGGACACTGATACTCATGGTGCAGGACCGAGCAGGACTAGTAGGCAGGATGAGGAGACGGAGGAAGACATACAGCCACCTCGACACTCTTATGCACATGCTCCAGGCCCTAGACGAGGACGCCGAGCTCCACGCCACTTCAGGGAGCTAGTCACTAGCTTCCAGAGCCTCAGCACCGACTACCGTGCCCTCCGCACCGATTATGACACCCTGAACACACAGTTCAGGAACTACAGGGAGGAAACGGACGCTAGGCATTCATCCTATGATGGCCAGATGAGGGACATGTACTACCACCAGTTCGGCCACTTCTACGATCCCTCCGCACCGTTGTATCCATATCCACCACCTCCACCACCGACAGAGGATTGAGCTTCCACTTCTTTTACATTGTAAGTATTTTTCTCCTTCTTATGCTTGATTTTCACATTGGGGACAATGTGGATGTCAAGTATGGGGTGTGGGTACTTACAATACCTTATGTTTCATTCTAGCACACTATGTACTTTCCACTACTCTTGACTATTTGGCTTGTAATAACTCTTGCACTGCTTGCTTGCTATTATGACATTTGCATTTGCATGAACTTTTTCAAAACCTATGAATTTTCAATGAATTTTAAGTGCTTCTTATATGGAAATGACCTCTATGATGAAAATTGTGTATATGGATAGGTAAAAAGTTGCTTAGTTGTGTTGAGATCTTAATTATAGCATGAATGAAATTGCTTTTGTTACTTGAATACATGAATAAGTTATATGATTTAGTTGTTTTGATGAGAGAATGAAATAATAGTCGAAGCTATATTGCAAGTTCTTTTACATCATTTAAGGATGACTAAGGCAATTCACTTCTTTTCTTTTCTCATATCTTGATCATGCTAGCTCCTCAATGAAATATGTAACCCTCCTTTTACCATCCGGGAATTAGGATAGGTGATTGAAAAAAGGCATGTTTGATGTGGGAGGGCCAAAGAAAAGTATTAAAAAGAAAGTGTATAAATTCATGAGTTTGGGGACGTTGAACATGAGGATGAGTAACTCGGCACCATTCACATAGCCGGGTGTTTGTGTCTTGCCAAAGTCCGATTGAACGACAAGTCCTAACGGGATATGGTATGTGCATCAAGGGTTTGAGGCATCTCGAAATTGAGAAACGCCGATCTCCTAGGCTTCGGTTTTTGTGCACCGCTGTCCATACTCTCAAAAAGTAAAGTGTAATGAAAGCAAAGCTTTCTACATGCGAAGCATGTGCGGTGAAGAAAATTCTTGAAGGTGTTATGTGTTCCTCTTTCCCGGATTAGCACCACAATAACCAAAAAGAAATCCTTCCCTTAATACGTTTCTTGAACCTTTTCTTTGATTTGAAGACCTTGAGACTTTTATGCATGTGTTTAAGACTTAATGGCTTAGATTTGTTTGAATTTGATTGCCTCTACACCTTTATCATGTTCTTTATTTATGCTTTCAAGAAAGAAAAGGGAGTTTGTTCATCTTATAGTCATCATCGATACATGCTTTACCCCTTTTATGCCTTGATATATCACTTTGAGAGCGATCCAATGAAAAGGAGCACTACCAAAAGAAAAGTTTTTGAGTTTCATACATGCATAATCCATGACATCTTATATTCTGAATTTGAGTCTTGCTTAGGGACAAGCAAGAGGCAAGTATGGGGTATTTTGATGACATGAATTATGTACCATCATATTCATGCATATTGCAGCACATTATCTCTATTTACCTTGCATTTAGAGGGATTTTGCATACCTTTTATGTTCTATTCAATCAATTGTCGGAATTAGAGGTCTACACGAGATTTTGATGAATTGCAGGTAAATAGAGTTGAATTGGAAGCAAAAATGGAGCAAGAAGCATCTAAGGATGTTAAGGAAGCTAAAAGAGTCTTAGAAGGATCACAAAGAGCTAAGGAATTGCAAAGGAGAAGCATAGGAGACGAACCAAAGGAAGAGCACTTTCTGTTGAAGAAAATCGTGCCAATATATAGATAAATCGGACGATTTTCATACCTTGAAAATCGAACGGTTTTGCACCAAAATCGACTGGGTCGATTTTCTTCACGATTCGGCCAAATGAAAAGACGACATAAAGCCCAATTAATTTGGGCTAGATGAGAGTTTTGCCAAACGGCCCATCTGCAAGAAACTATACAAGAGAACCCTACGAACGAAGACGGAGGGGGTGGCATCAGATAATCTTTACACGTTTTGGAGAAATCAACGATTCTTGGAGAGAGATTGAAGAGCTTTTGCCGGAAAGTCATTCTTGATCTTTGATTGTGAGATTTCTTTATTCCATTGCCTTGTTTGTGGTTTTTGAACACGAAATTGAGTTGTTTGAGAGATACATTGAACAGATTTGACGATTGTTTTACAGATTTGAAAGTTATTGAATTTTTCGTTCAAGATTTGGTTTCTTTACGATATCTTCTTCCATAATTAATTTGATTCGATTTTGAAAATGGTTGGCTAAAAACCTTGTGATTTTGGGGAGAATAGTTGATGATTAAGGCTTAGATGATGATAGACTGGACTCATTCAAACATTAGGACCCTGAGAGTTTAGATTTTAGTTTTGCGACAAACAAGAAAATCGGGCTGTTCTTGAGGAAAATCGGCCGATTTTTCTTATGAACAGGGCGATTTATTCTTCTGACGAACTTTAATTGAATCAATCTTTAATCAAAACTAATCCTTGCCTAAATCCTAATCTTGATTTACCTTTTTACCCTCTAATTGAATGTATGAAGACACTTCAAACCTAATTCTACGTTTATTAGATTGAGATTTCAAGATTTGGGTAATAAAGAGACTCAACATCCTTTATTGAGATTTTTAATTGTGCTTGCTATTCTTTACTTTGGAGAGTCACATCCTGGAGTTTTAGATAGTTAGTTTGAACATAATTCTTGTCTCTAGATCTTTCTATATTGCAGCCTCAACAACCCTTATAGAGAGAATCTTAAGATTAGTCATATAGGCTTCGGAACTTCACCGTACGAATCCTACCTTTGAACAATTAATCTTGGCAATATAAACTCTGTCCTATATCTATAGAAGTGTCTTGAATCGAAAGCCGAAATCGGATACTTGAATCCTTGGAATCATTTCACTCTTAATTGATCACAAAAGCTTTTCGCACTTTTTGCTAGATAATTGAAATCGGAATTATTCTCACCAAATCCCTGAGTTCGACTCTGGAATTTTTACTTTACTACAGCTGATCCGTACACTGCGGGTTCGCTTGCTTTTGAGTTCTAGATATAAATATTAAGACTTTGACGCACACCCTTTTGGGCGAACACAAACCTAGTGTATCACCTTGGGGCGCACCAATACTCTTCGTGGAAGAAAGACGGGTCGATGAGGTTATGTGTTGACTACCAAGAGCTTAACAAGGTGGCAATAAAAAATAAGTACTCATTGCCCCATATCGACGATCTTTTGGACCTACTGCATGGAGCTTCAATGTTTTTACGGATCAATGTGAGATCAAGATATCACTAGCTGAGGGTGAGAGAGCAGGAAATATCCAAGACGACATTTCGGACAAGATATGGCCACTACGAGTTTGTGGTGATGCCACTCGGACTCACGAAGTCACCAATACACCCGCGGTTTTCATGGAGTTAATGAACAGCATCTTCATCGACTTCCTAGACCAGTTTGTAGTTGTCTTTATAGATGGCATTCTGGTATACTCTTGTAGTAGAGAGGAGCATGTAAGACACTTAAGGATCGTACTCCAAGTTCTACAAGATTAAGAGCTTTACGCTAAGCTCTCTAAGTGCGAGTTTTGGATGTCTGAGGTGGCATTCCTTGGTCATATAGTTTTGCAGAAGGAATCAAGGTAGATCCGGGAAAGATCGAGTTAGTAGAATCATGGCCGCCTCCTAAGAACGTCAAGGAGGTACGTATCTTCTTGGGATTAGTGGGCTACTATCGGCGTTTTGTAAAGGGCTTTCAGTTATTTTCCGACCATTTACTTCCTTGCTGAGGAAGACTACGAGATTTGTATGGTTCAAGCCATGTCTGTAGAGCTTCTAGAAACTGAAGAGGAGCTTGACCTCTGCTCCTATCTTAGCTCAGCCAGAGGGCATTGAGGACTTTGTGGTTTATAGAGATACATCCAAGCTTGGCTTAGGATGTGTTCTGATGTAGAGGGGTAAGGTTATAGCATACACGTCTAGACAGCTGAAGACGTACGAGGAGAATTACCCTACCCACGATCTTGAGTTGGTTGTTGTTGTTCACGCTTTGAATATCTGGAGGCATTATCTATACGGAGCTACGTGTCGGATTTTCATAGATCATAAGAGTTTGAAGTACATATTCACCCAACGGGAGTTGAATAACCGCTAGAGAAGATGGTTGGAATTGAACAAGGACTTTGAGATTGAGATCTTATACCACCCAAGGAAGGCGAATGGGGTAGTTGATGCCCTTAGTAGGAAAACTCCCCGGGATATAGCGGTAGCTAGGCTGACAGCTCAACCACAGTTACAACGAGACCGTGCGTGGCTAGAGATGGATATCCACTTTTCGGATTCTGACAACCACCTATCCACCTTGGAGATATTACTTGATGTGTTGGTAGAGATCCGACAGAAGCAGGAGAGTTGTCCAGCTTTGACACATATCCGAGACCAGATGTCTCGAGGAGAGGTGCCACAATTAGAAGTAGGTGCCGATGGGATCTTGAGATGCCAGGAGCGTGTATGTGTTCCCTCAGATCAATAGTTGAGACAACGGATCCAACAAGAGGCTCACTCTTCACCTTACTCAGTGCACCCCGGTGTGAGTAAGATGTATTAGGATATCAGACGCTCTTTCTGGTAGGGAGGTCTGAAGCCAGACGTGACGAGATATGTAGCTCAGTGTGCGACTTGTCAGTAGGTCAAGATCGAGCATTATCAACCAGGTGGAAAGCTACACGCACTTCCCATCCCTCAGTGGAAGTGGGAGGACTAAGACCGCACATTTCATTCCTATCAAAAAAACGTGGCCGGTAAGTCGATTAGCAGAGGAATTCACTAGACAGATAGTGAGACTTCATGGAGTACCTAGGACTATAGTCTCTGACAGAGACCATCAGAGACGGACAATTCACCTCGAGGTTCTAGCAGCAAGTGCATGCCGCCCTAGGTACGAGTCTGCAGTTCACGATCTGCAGACCTTTGGAGTTCAGAGTTAGAGCTCAGGTATGGTTGAGAGTATCCCTAACACGAGTGTTTGACATTTCAACATTAAGGGGAAGCTGAGTCCCAGATATGTCGGACCTTTCGAGATTCTAGAGCGAGTTGGAGAGGCAGCATACAGACTTGCATTGCCACCGAGACTAGAGGGTGTTCACCCCATCTTCCATGTGTCTCAGTTACGGGAGTACATACCAGACCCGAGGCACATTGTCAGTCTTGAGGATCTAGTGGTCGAGCCTGACCATACGTTCGTGCAGCACCCAATAGCTGTCTTAGAGCGTAGTACGAGACGCTTGCGATCGAAGGACATACCGATGATGAAGATTCAATGGTCGATGCGAGGAGCAGATGAGGTGACTTGGGAGACTGAGGATAGTATCCAAAGGAACTATCCAGAGTTATACACAAAGTTGGATGTACCTTTAGCGTAGTTGTTGAGTTTTAGTTTCTTTTGTTGAGTTGTGCATACGCTTTTGTGACGTTTTGAGTTATGTGCCTTGAGTAGGAATATATGAGTTGAGTTCAGTGTTTCTACGTTGTTGTTGTGTGATCTTTCGGGTTGTTGTAAGTTTTAGGACAAAACTTCTTTTTAGGGAGATCTGATGTAAGATCCAGTTTTAAGCCTTCACCGCCCCCGCGGTGAAGGGAGCCGCCCCTGCGACAGGGCAAACCGCACCTGCGATTTTGTCCCATATCGCGCCGATCTGTTTTTATCCCGTTTTTATTTCTTTCCATAGATTGAAGATCCAATCTTCTATCTTATGGGTCGGATTTCTTATCATGTTCTTAACCTTAGAACGTCTTTCCTTCTATCTTTTCCCATCGTTCCTATAAAATCTCTCTTACTCTTCTTTTTCTCGTTTCTTGCATACGTTTTCCTTCAACCTCGAAAGTTGGACTCTTCTTCCCTAGTGATCTTGGTGAACGTGTAACTCTCCTTCTTTCGGATTCTCTCTCACATTCTTGAGCTTGTTGCATGCCCTTCCCTCTTGCTTCTCTTGCCTTCTCTTTTCTTCTTTTCTTCTTCTCCAAGGATCAAGATCGAGTCTTGATTCTTGTTGGACGTTCCGGTGTTGATATTTTTATGTTCACGGGCTCCCGTAGTTGAGTTGTGACGTGTGTGTATTGAGAGAAGCAAGCTTTGGCTCTTGTTGCGTTCCTTGCTATCGAAGGAGTCGACAACAGCCTTCTACACCGCCGCCGCCCCCGCGCATGTCAGTGCCGCCCCGTGGGATTTGCCCAGTACCGCAGTTGTCTAGCCGCCCCTGCGGTTTTCCTGTAGTAGCTCCCATCTTTGGTGAGCTGCTTCCTTCCTTTCTTTCTTCGTTCCTTCCCTTTACTTATGATGTTTGTTCGCTCCAAACGGTGTATGCAAGCTTTAAATTTATATCCCAAGAAATATGCTTAAAACAAGGATGCGAACCCGCAGTGTACGGATCAATTATAGTAAAAGCAAGAATTTCGGGGTGTCAATCTCAGAGACTTAGGTAAAACTAAGCAAGTATAGGTTGTCAATGCAACTAATAACCACAAAAGCGATTAAAACAATCAAATATGATAATAAGGTCAAATAAGGAAAAATGCAAATTTCAGGGATTAAAGCATCTAGTTGTGGTTCCGACTCAAGATCTCAAGATAAAGTGGACAAAGCTGAGATTTTGCAAAGGGAAGGTATTTCTAAAGTGGAATCGATCACCGGGTAAGTCTCACTACTCACTAACTCCAAGCCAAAGAACCTATCACCGGGTAAGTCTCAAGGTACTAAGGAAAAGAACTATAATCTCAAACCAACACACCACCTAAGGGAATAGAATCAACCTTTACCGGGTAAGTCTCAGGCTAACTCACAAAGATGGAATGAAGGCACACTCGAACCCCAATAAATGCTAAACCTTTATTACCTACACATATGATCTTGGGTAAACAAGCAAAAGAATCACCGGGTAAGTCTCATCATAGGCTTGCATTGAACCAGGAAAGGTGTACTAAGAATAGGATTTGGCAAACTATAACACTTAACTCTCAGTTTCGGATTAGAAAAGGTCACCTCGGTCAGTCAAGTTCCACCCCGGCCGAGATGTTCATCGACTGAGCGAGGTACTCTAGGGTTAAGGTTAAAGACTCGAGCTTTCAAGGTCCTAGTCAGATTAAGATCATTCTATCATTGTCTTTTCCACAACTTTCAGCCAATCACCCTAGAATCGCACAAGGAATTTAGTCACTCATCATTATGATAACAATAATCAAATAAAAGGGAAAGGAATGAATATTTGAGCACAAAAACCTTAAGAACAAGGCTTCAATAACTGAATCAAATAGTTCACAAATCAGCGTTCCTGGAATTAGAAATCAAACAACACAATAAACCAAAGGAAATCTAAGAAAATCTTACAAACTCCCTCTAAAGCTATCTCGAAACTATGAAACTTCCTTCCTTCAATCTTCAAAGCTTCCTTCAAACTTCCAAAAAATCTTCCTAATGCTGTGTGGAGAATATTGCTGATCAAAGGATGGCTGAATTGTGGAAAATCCAACCCTTTATATAGGAGAATTATCTTCCAAAGATAATAATATCTTAATAAGATAATTTCCTATAAAATATATTATATCTCCAAAATAGATCTCCCAAATATAAGATCTTCCTTCCAGAAATCCAGCCCAAAAATATAAGATATCTTCCTTCCAAAAATAAAAGATTTCAGCCAAAAGATATGATCTCGCCGGTGCCAGGGTGTTCGACTCGGTCGGGACGCTCCTCAAGATCACCTCAGTTGAGGTTATACTGTAGCTGACCGAGGTGAATTTCAGCTGAATGTGAAATCTCTCAAATCTAGTCAAAAGTACATCTTCTTCATTGATTCCATGCTTCCTAAGTTCTTCTTTAAGCTCTAAAATGTAGCTCCTTCGCTCCTTAGCTCCATTTCGATCCAAAATGTGCCATTGTACCTACGATTACAACAAAACTTGGTGTAGACCTCGATTCCCGTAAAGGTAGATGAAACAACAATATAGTCACATAATATACATCCATACATGCAGATTATTGAAGATAAAACGTCTAAACAAGTCCCAAAATATAGACTATAATACATGCTATCAATGTTGTTGTTTACCCTTAGTGATCTGTAAGATTAAGGTTGAAATCTTAGCTTGTGGAGATCTCTTAGAGATCATTGAGACTAAAAATTATAGACTTCTAGCAACCGTTTCGTTCCTGATTCCTTATGCCTTGTTTAAGCAGGCATTCCTTCCTTACCTTCCGGAAACTAAGTTGTTGTTGACCCTTTGAGTTTACCTTCGAGTGAGGTAAGTCCCTTGAAATTACTTAGTTGTGTTCCAATGTATTAGTTTGATGGTTTTAGCTTGTTTGTGTTATTGATATTTCTATAACTGATGACCGGACTAGGATTGACCTTTATAACAGTATTTGGCCTAAGTGTATTATAACCGGGCAACCACTTGTCCAGTTCATAATGGGAAACGGGGAGGTGCTCTTGCGACCAGTCCAACAGGTGACAAAAGGATGCAAGCGTTCGATTCATGTTGGTGAAAGGGGACAAAGGCGAGATCGTAGCAATTCTCTGTGACAACATAAGCTGAATTAGTAAAGTGACTAACCTTAATGAAAGATAATAACCGGCTGAGTGTGAGGATATATGCTATATGTTTATGTTACCTTATGTGTGTTTGTTCCTTTTATTGTCTTTCTGATATCTAGAATGTTAGCTAACGATTTATACCGATGTTGTAGATGCCTTCCATGATATAAGTGTTGTTGAGTGATCCGGATGGTGTGGTCAGCCGGGGTTCCCGTATATTATAGGACGGGATCGGTTTTATATTTTTGTTGTCGTTCTTTCCTTTGTTTTGAACTCGGCAACGAGTCTTTTACGCTTTCCTTTGTTATAACCTTTGGTTTTATTATAAGTTTTGGTTTTAATTTATTTGTGTCTTGTTGTGAGATCCGTTGCGTTGTTGCTACTTTGAGAGTCGGGACCCATTGTGAGGTCCTAACCCGTAACACTTCGAGTTCCCAGAACTTGGGGACAATCTCAGACTCCAAACACAAACAAATAATAAAATACAAAAACATAAGCAACTGATAAGAAGAGAATGAATTGCATTAATCATCCCAGTAAGAAAGTGAGAGAACTCATCACGTGATATCAACCTTCAAATTCAACATAATTTTGATAAAAATAAAGCATTAAACATGCCAAAATTTCAAACAAAGCATTTTGCAACTTAAACATATCATAAAACCTTTCAAACATATAAAGATTTCAAAACTAGTATGCAAACGAAACCATCACTGAGGTCATATCCAAAAAAGAAGCACAAAAATTGTTTTGAAACATCTCTCAGTTAAACCGCCTCGGTCGAGGTGTTCTAAGTCAACCGAGGTACTTGACCTTGTTTGGCCAGAATCATCCCGGTCGAGGTCATAAAAAAAACTTTCTTAAACCAGTTTTTGACGTTTTTCTCAATCAAATAACTTGTATGCATGCATGTAATCTCTGATAAGCACATAGAGCATAAAGAAAGATCATAAATATCAAGTGAAGTCATACAAGCATACATAGTGTCGAATAATACACATAAATACCCCATACTTGGGACACATTGTCCCAATGGGTCAAAATAAGTCTAAAAACAAGAGAACTCACCGGACATGTTGAGCTGCGTAATAAATAAAGAAAAGAAAATTCATGCAAGCTCTAATCCTGATCCGCTGGTGGTGGTGGTGGATACGGGATGAAGGGATACTGAGATGGGTCAAACGGATAACCCATGGTATGCTGGAACTAGATCTCCATCATCCGCTGCTGGTAGTGCTGGCTCTCCCTCAACTCCATCATCTCTAGTGACAAGGCGGCGTAAGAGTCGATCATCTGGTCCGTCAGCTCGTCAATCCGTCGGTGAGCTACGGGATCTCTCTATCTGCGGACTCTACGCCTAGCAGGACGTGCTGGTGCTGCAGTTGCCTCCTCCTCTGTAGCCTCATCGTCTAAATCGACAACTGGCACACTGGGCCGGCTGTATCTGTACCTGTCTCCATGGCAGCACCGCCATCATCATACTCCTCCTCTACTTGAGCTGGTGCAGTATCTCTAGCATCCTCTATGTAGGCCAGCCACGCGGAAGACCAGTACTGTGGATCGAAGACTGTAAACTAATCTGACCATGGGATACCTTGAGGGGCAGTCTGCTCCCAAGACATCGCCACGTAAGGTGTGGTAAGGCCACGAGGAACCAGTATCCTCCTCGTGATCATCTCCTGAAGTACAAGCGGCTTTGCAACCGCCACTAGTGTACATGCAGTCAAATCTAGACCCATAACTGTAGCGATATGAGTCACCAGTCCTCCACAACAGATATATCCCTTTTCCTTGGCCTTGATCCGATGCAGATGCTCAGCTAACATGGCCCCAAAATCAGGCACTCCTCCAGTCACCATGTAGAAAAGACTCAGAAGCTCTCCTCGTCTAATCTTCTAGGGCATCTCAGTACGCGTCAGACGGGTCTCACTAAAGATGCGGTGTGCTAGACGGAAAGCTAGGTGGAATATAATGCGCTCCCTGGAGTCTCCAGGTCTCCATCTATCAGCATGCTCCACCACATGGGCAATCTGCCCCCAAAACTATCGAGCTACGGCTCGAGAAGGAAAGTCTGGAACTGTAGGAGTCGGGAATCCAAAGATGTCTCTGAACTGATCCATAGGAACTAGGTAGTTCCGGTTCAGCAACCGGTACTTGATGTTGTTCCTCTCATGCATGTGAGTAAGAGAACTCACAAACTCTAGGGTCAGCTCAAGATAAGCTAGAGCTCTGATCTCCATAAAACGCTCCAGCCCCACCATAGAAATCATCTTCTTCAAGTCCTCCATCATGTGGAGGCACTCGAAGGCTAGGACATCTAAGAAGAGTGGGGCAATGACAGGGCGCGCGCATATACGGTCAAAATCAACCTGGTGGCACTCATGGATCACCGGGATAGAAGGTCTATAGGAGGGGGAAGGGGAAGAACCGATGGGGTATGTCTCAGAACAAGCTGAAGGTCAGAACGAGAAGTCATAGTTTCTGCTGACAAGGCACCTCGGTTGGTTTGACAGACACAAGAACACCTCGGCCGAGACACAGCTCGACTGGACCGAGGTGAAGCATTGTTCGATTTCTCCTCTCTGATTTTCAATTCTTTCCCCCAAATTCACTACCAATTGCTTCCTATGGGATACTTATACTCTTTTCAGCACAAATCTATGCCAACGAAAGCCACTAATCTCTAAAATCAGTAAAGGGAAAGAGAGTTAGAGTTTCTGACAATTTAACCTAGATTAGGTCGATTCGAGGCGTTTTTCTTGCAGTTTCTTGCTTGCAATTTGTTCCTCATGTTTTTCCTTGCGAGATCGGAGCAAAAATCTTGGAAAACGAGGTGGAGGATCGCCGCGGGTTGCTCAAGAATCATCTCGGTCGAGGTGCTGTGACAGCAACCGAGATGTGTCTCAGTCAAACTCCGTCTTCTCAATTTCTCGAACTTCTATCCTTTCATTATTGCTCCTGAGTTGTAATCCTTCCTTAGAGAGTACCTGGTTTTTGTCTAGGACGCCAAAAACAAAACAAAGCAAAGCAAGAGCAAACTATCTAAAACTAAACTTGAAAAACGGAAAAGAAAGCAATACCTTGGGTTGCCTCCCAAGAAGCGCTTGATTTAAGGTCGCTAGCTGGACCGTACGGCATCCCTAAACAAGATATAGTGGTGCAATCTCTTCAACCTGAACTTCCGGTTGGTATCTCTTAAGCCTATGACCATTGACCTTGAAGCTTCCGCTTGTTTCTCCCCAAATCTCAATTGCACCATAAGGGAAAACATGTTTCACAACGTAAGGTCCTGTCCATCTAGATTTCAACTTACCTGGAAAGAGGCAAAGGCGGGAGTTGAAGAGTAAAACTAAATCTCCTTCTTTGAACTCCTTAGGAATGATATGCTTGTCATGCCATTTCTTTTTCCTTTCCTTGTAGATCTTGGAATTCTCATGAGCATTCAAGCGCAACTCTTCCAGCTCATTGATGTCCAATAGCCGCTTCTCACCGGCTTCCTTGATATCGAAATTCAACCATTTGATTGCCCAATACGCCTTGTGTTCTAACTCAATGGGTAGATGGCAAGACTTCCCATATACCAAATTGTAAGGGGTGGTGTCAATGGGAGTCTTGAACGCGGTCTTGTAAGCCCAAAGAGCATCGTTCAACTTCATGGACCAATCCTTCCTCGTCCTAGAGACGGTCTTCTCCAAAATTACCTTGATTTGTCTATTCGAGATCTCGACCTGTCCACTAGTTTGAGGGTGATATGGGGTTCCTACCTTGTGGGTTACCCCATACTTCGATAGAAGTGCCTTAAACTTCCGGTTGATGAAATGTGTCCCTCCATCGCTGATGATGATATGTGGTGTCCCAAAACATGGGAAGATAGTCCGATTGAAGAACTTCACAACCACCATGGCGTCATTAGTGGGAGAGGCAATGGCTTCTACCCATCTAGATACGTAGTCAACAGCTACGAGAATGTAGAGGTTTCCTCCGGATGATGGGAAAAGGTCCCATGAAATCAACTCCCCATACATAAAAAATCTCAACCACCTGGATATTACAGGGTGGCATCTCGTTTCTTCTACATAAGTTCCCTGTTCTTTGGCATGCATCACAAGAAACAACAAACGTTTGCACATCCTTAAATAATGTAGGCAAAAAGAAACCGGAACGTAATACCTTAGCGCATGTTTTGTGAGCACTAGCATGTCCTCCACAAGGAAGTGAGTGGCAATGTCATATAACACTAGTGACTTCATCTTCCGGAATGCATCTCCGAAGCATCCCAACCGGACCTCTCTTAAACAGTAGAGGTTCATCCCAATAATAGTGACGTACATCCTTGAAGAATTTCTTTCTTTGAGCGTAAGTCAATCCGGGCGGTATTTCCTGGCAAACAAGATAATTAACAATGTCAGCATACCAAGGTTCTTTATTACCAGAAGTTTGGTGGAGCCAGTGCTCCACCAACTGTAAATGAGTTTCAGAAAAGGGTGTAAGAAGTTTGTTGTTCTCAGTTGAAGGCATCTCGCTTGCTGTCTCGGTCGGTGCCCGAGGTGGGTGACCGAGATGTTCTTCAGATAAGAACACCTCGCTTGGTCCAGTAAGTGCCTCGCTCGAGGTATTGGAACTGGGACCGAAACTCGAATTTCTCCTCTCCTGGATCAGTTTCTCAATTTTAGCTCCTGGGTCTTCTTCTAGTGCCTTTAAGCTCCGTATATCTGCATCACAAGAAGCATATATACCTTCCTCCATTAAGCTAAAACTAATAACTCTTTCAAGAGGGTCTTTAATAAGGATAGAGCTCACCAATTCTCTTGATTCTTCTTCATCATAGATGTTGAAGATATCATCCTCCAGTGGCTCTCCTTTTATTGCAGCAAGCAATGCAAATTCCACTTGATCTCCGCCAATGTTGAATTTCAACTTGGCGTTCTTACAATCCACATTGCAACCCGAAGTTGCTAGAAATGGTCTCCCGAGAATGATAGGAACGAGATAATCTGCAGGTATATTGATAACATGATTATTAACGTTAGTTTAAGCATCCATTTAGATAGTTTTTCCCGCTATTCATGTATAGTTTGACATTAGTTTGTGACGATTTGCACTTAATTCATGAATGTTGTCGAGATAGACGTCTACACGGACTTTTGCATGTTTTGTAGGTATTTTGGGAGCTTTTGGAGCTTAATCGATACATTCGAGGATCCTTCCTCGCGATGACACACTTCCGGACTCATTAAGAAGCAAGCTAGGAAAGGAGAACACATAGGGCCATATTGGTGCATGTCTTGCACCAACTCATGGCTCAACGATCAAAAGAGGGCTGAAACACCAAAACCACGGTCTCTGGCACTTCCAGGGCCGTGGAATGGACCGTGATTCCCTCTAGACAGCTGGGACAGTTGTCCCACGATCTCCATAACCGACTCTTGCAAATGGTTAAGGCTATAAGTACTCTTGTAGGCTGATTCTAAGGGGGGCCTCTCCACACACACCCTCTCCCACATTCTCTCATTGGAATTCATTTGGATTGGAGCTACTCTTGGAGGAGGAGAAACACTCTCATTTTGGGGAAGAAGAAGAAGCACACTAGTTTCATAGTTTTCATAGTTTTTGAGTGGTTTTGAGTGAGTTTTGTTGAAGACATTTGCTAGGGTTGTAAGAAACGATTTGAACCTTCTTTTGAAGGGTTGTAAGTCCTTCTTGACTTTTATCTAGCTTGGTTTTCTTATCCTACTTGTTTCGTTTCTCTTTCATTCTATTTTCTTGCTATGGAAGCTATGAATATATGCTTGTTGAGCTTGATTGTTATGATGCATGTTGTTGGCTAAATAGATGCGATTCTAGTGTAAGGGAATGATGGTTATGGCTTGGACTATGATAGAATAGAATTAAATGTATCTTTGGATGATTTGCTTGCTCGTACATAAGTGCTGTTAGAAATTACGGTTTGTTCTAAACAAACCACGGCCGTGGAATGTGATGAACGGCCCGTGATTTGCTTCTACTATGCTTGTATTGACAAATCTGCATGTTAGGATGTTAGATTGTTGAAATCCTAGTGTTTGTTAAGCTTAATCTAACCTAGGGTGACCTAATGCTAGCAATCTAAGTGAGGAAAGAGACCTACCCGGTGATTTCCGATCTTGAGTACCAAAGATGATGAACTCTAGGTAGTAGTTAGCCTCATAAGCCGATATTAGATTGAGTGTGCTAGGATTGATGTTTAGGACTTGCCTACCCAAGACTTACCCGGTAAGGAGAGGTTAGATCCCTAGATAGCAATCCGGTTTGTGTAGATTTCCCAACCCTAGGCTCCTAGAGACTTACCCGGTAATAGGACCTTAGTTGCGGGATTAGTGGATCATGAGACCTACCCGGGTGATTGGTTTCATTTTAGAAACACCCTATCCCAACACATTATAGCTAGTCCAAGGTTGATTAGAAGCTTGAGTCCAATGCCATAACCGGAATTCCTAACCCCTAGAATCCGCTTTCCTTTCTTTGATCACACATCTCGAGTTTGTTTCGTTTACTTGTGTTGTTAGCTTGATTTGCTAGTTCGTTTTTATACTCTTGCATGATTTATGATCCTTGATTGATCACCAAAAAACCAATCCTAAAACATTGAGATTTTCATTTCTTTATTTCTTTCTCTTTTCTTAGATTAGATCAACACTATCCTTAGTCACTATTTGATTCAATTTCACCTTACTCTTTGTGTTCGACCTCGGAATACTATCTTTACTACAAAACGACCCATACATTGTGGGTTCGCTAGGAGTTAGGAAAAATATATCGAGTTATAAGTTTAAGACTTTTGCGTGTCACAATCTTAGCGTAACAAGTTTTTGGCGCCGTTGCCGGGGACTAGGTCTAGATTGAGTCATTTTTATGATTGTTTATAGTGTAGGTCTTTCTTGTTGCTTTTGATCTTGTTTAGTTTGTGTCTTTGCATTTTTAGGACATCTCTCATTTCTTAGGTGCATGCGAAGATCTCGTGGCAAGGATTTAGCTCCATTCGATCCCAAACCGGAGAAAACCCTTAAAGCTAGATCTAAGAGCATTAAGAAGAAGAAGGAGATGGCCGGAAAAGATCTCCAAGCTGAGTTGGATGAGGCTTTAGAGCAAATTAGGCTAAGGGATGAGGCCTTGGAGAATGAGAGGAGACTTGCCAATGAGAGGCAAGAAGCAACTAGGAGGGAGATTGAAGAGATTAGGCAAGCTCTTGTGCAAAGAGAGCTTAATCGTCAACAACCTCCACCTTCACCACAACCGCAGCAGGCGGTTAATATTCGGGTTATGCCCATTTCTATTGAGGAGCCACAAACGTTATGGCAACGTATGGATCCAGCTCAAAGAGTACACCGTCCAGGTGTGAATTTAGGAGATCCCGCAGCCCATGATTATGAGCTCCGCCCTCAAGTGCTACAAATGATCCGGCATAATCAATTTGGAGGGATGGAAGGAGAGTCTCCTCATCAACACTTGATGAACTATGAGATCTTGATGGAGACTCTAAGGCCACCTAGATTGGAGAACAACAACCATAAGCTTAGGGCTTTTTCCTTCTCACTTAAGGATAAAGCCTTGGCTTGGTACCAATCGATTCCACTAGGGCGTGTGAGTACTTGGGAGGAGATGACAACCGAGTTCTTGACAAAGTTCTTTCCGCCTTCCAAGACAACCAAGCTAAGAAGGAAGATCAATGCCTTCGTGATGAAGGATAGAGAAAGCCTATTCAAGTCTTGGGAGAGGTTCAAGGACCTCCTCCTAGATTGTCCACACCATGGTATACCAAAGATAGAGCTATTGGAGATCTATTTCAAGGGGCTTGATGAGGATAGCCAATTCAAGCTTCAATCTCTTTCCGGTGGAACATTTATGGAGAAGAATGTGGATGAGGCTTGGGAGTTTGTAGAGAAACAAACTTTGGTGATAGAAAAGTACTCCCATAGGAAGAGTGATGGGAGGAAACCGGGAGAATATGAGGTGAGTGAAGTTACCATGAGTAATTTCAAGCTCGATGCAATCAACAATGAGCTTAAGTCTTTGAGGGAGTTGTGTGCAACAACATTGAAGAATCAAGAAAGCCCTCAAGTGCAAGTGCAAGCAAACTTGTCTTCCAAGGAGGAAGATGTGAACTACATGGGAAGGGGAAACTTCAACAATTATCAAGGCCCTAGGAACTTCAACAAAAACCGGCAATTCAACAATTACCGACCTAACCACAACCATCCCGGGTTTTCTTATTCTAACCCGGATGGAGCCTTGAACCCTCCCGCTTCCACAAGCACAGCTTCACCACCTAAAGCTTCACAACAGCCTCCACCCGGATTTACTCAACCTCCAAAGGATAGAACCGAGATGATGTTTGAGCAATTGCTTGGAAGGTTGAGTGGTCTTGAGAGCACGGTGACTTCCATTTCTAAAGCTCAAAAGGTGATAGAAGCACAAGTGTTCCAAAAGGCGGGTGAAGCTCATAGAGATCCAGGACAACTTCCCTGAAGAACCGAGAATAACCCAAGAGGCCAAGTGTTGGCCATCATAATATAGAGTGAGTTGAGCATGAAGGATCCCTTACCCAAGGAGAATGCTAAGGGAAAGCAAGTGGTAGTGGAGGAAGAGCCATTGCAAGAAGAAGGAGGAAAGAGCAAGGATGATGAGCCAACATATGTGGCACCACCTCCGTACAAGCCACCACTACCATTTCCACAATCACGAGCAAGAGCTTGCTTGGACAAACACTTTGGTAAATTCCTTGAACTTATGTCCAAATTGCATATTAATATTCCGTTCATGGATGCTATTCTAGGTATGCCGGCCTACGGAAAATTATTGAACGAAATACTCTCTAACAAAAGGAAATTGGAGGAGTACGGAGAAGTGAGAATGACAAAGAGATCTTCCAAGTTGATCCAAACTATGAAGGAGGAGATGCCTCCTAAGCTAAGAGATCCGGAATCTTTTTGTGTGCCAATTGGGGTTGGAGAAGTGAAATATGAAGCCCTTTGTGATCTTGGAGCAAGTGTAAGCATCATCCCGCTTGCACTTTGCAACAAGGTTGGGCTAGGAGAGCCAAAACCGGTCAATATGACCCTCTATATGGCGAACCGTTCCATCACTCACCTCGTAGGAATCTTGGAAGATATACCGGTGCAACTCGGGAAGTTCTATGTGCCAATAGACTTCGTTGTTTTGGACATCCCGGCGGACTATCCGGTTCCCATCATCTTAGGGAGACCTTTCTTAGCCACATCTGGATGCTTGGTGGATTGCAAAAATGGAATTCTCTCCTTCAACATAAGAGAAGAGAATATTAAGTTCAAGCTATCCACAAAGATGAAGGGGCCAGCCCTTGGTGAAGATGTGTTCAACATTGTCGAGCAAGAGGAATGTAGAGAAGTTGTGAGCTCGATCTTGATCAAGGACCCCTTGGAGAAGGTTCTTAGCTTAAGTTTGAGGGATGAAGGGGTTGAAGATGATTGCAATGAAGAAATCAAGGCCTTGGATGCATTGGAAAGGAGACAAGTGCTGAATTTGAAGTGCACGAAGTCATGCTGAACCACTGTAGGAATCACGGTCTGCCACCAAGAACCACGGCCGTGATTTGTCCCGTGGAACTCTCTGGAATGCTCAAAAGTGCCAGCTTAGCAAGTTCCACGGTCGTGGTTGTGCCAGAGGCCGTGATTTTGCCCGTGGTTTCTCTAGAAAGTGCCTTAGTGGTTGATCAAGCTTCAAGGAGCCTTGGAGAGTCTTCCATAGCTTTGGATTCATCTCAACCTATATTGTATGGAGCGTCTCCAACCGATAAAGGTCCTCCTAAACTTGAACTTAAACCCCTCCCCTCTCATTTGAAGTATGCTTTTCTTGGTGAAGATTCTACTTATCCGGTGATTGTTAATGCATGCTTAAATGATGATGAGTTGAATACATTGTTGCATGAATTGAGATTGCATAGGAGAGCTATTGGCTATACCATTGATGATTTAGTTGGAATTAAACCTTCCTTGTGCATGCATAAAATCTTAATGTAAGACAACCATAAACCTTCAATTGAACCTCAAAGAAGACTAAACCCTATCATGAAAGAGGTAGTCAAGAAAGAGATCCTTAAATTGCTAGATGCGGGAATCATTTTCTCGATTTCGGATAGTAAATGGGTTAGTCCAGTGCATGTGGTTCCTAAGAAGGGTGGGATGACCGTAGTGACTAATGAGGATAATGAACTAATCCCTACTAGGACGGTTACGGGATGGAAGATGTGTATAGACTATAGGAAACTAAATGTGGCCTCTAGAAAAGATCACTTCCCTCTTCCCTTTATCGACCAAATGCTAGAGAGATTAGCTCAACATTCACACTTTTGCTACTTAGATGGCTATAGTGGATTCTTCCAAATCCCTATCCACCCGGATGACCAAGAGAAAACTACATTCACATGTCCTTGGGGTACATTTGTATATAGGAGAATGCCATTTGGGTTGTGTAATGCACCCGCCACCTTTCAAAGGTGTATGATGGCCATATTTTCTGAATATATTGAAAACATCATGGAAGTGTTTATGGATGATTTCTCGGTTTATGGATCTTCATTTGATGATTGTTTAGCTAACTTATTTTTGGTGCTAAAGAGATGTGAGGAGACTAATCTTATCTTGAATTGGGAGAAATGCCACTTCATGGTAAGTCAAGGCATTGTGTTGGGACACTTGGTGTCCAACCGAGGCATTGAGGTTGATAGGGCTAAGATAGAGACAATAGAGAAGTTGCCACCACCAACCTCAGTGAAGGGGGTAAGGAGTTTCTTAGGGCATGCCGGTTTTTACCGGAGATTCATAAAAGATTTCTCTAAAATTTCTAAGCCTCTTACTAACCTACTAATGAAAGATGTTGAGTTTGTTTTCTCCAAGGATTGCCTTGAAGCTTTTTGTAGGTTGAAGAATGCTTTGATCTCCGCACCCATCATGCAACGTCCGGATTGGAGCCTACCGTTTGAAATCATGTGTGACGCGAGTGATGTGGCCGTTGGGGCTGTTTCGGGACAAAGGAAAGATGGGCTTACACATGCCATCTATTATGCTAGTAAGACGCTAGATGATGCCCAACTCAATTATGCTACCACCGAGAAGGAGTTGCTAGCGGTTCTGTATGCATTTGAGAAGTTCCGCTCGTATCTTGTTGGAGCGAAGGTCATTGTGTATACGGATCATTCTCCGATCCATTATCTCCTTACAAAGAAAGATGCCAAGCCTCGCTTGATTCGGTGGATCCTTCTTCTCCAAGAGTTTGATTTGGAGATCCGGGATAAGAAAGGGTCCGAAAATTCTGTGGCGGACCACCTAAGTAGACTCCCACCATTGGATATTGAAAGAGATGACATCCCGATTGATGACTCATTCCGGGATGAGCAATTGTAATTGATGGAGGAGTGCTTGCTTCAAGTGTCTAGAGGGAGTGAGCCATGGTATGCAGATATAGTGAATTATCTCGTTTGTGAAGAGGTGTCATCCGGTCAATCGTATGCCCAAAGGAAAAAGTTCTTCAAGGATGTGAGGCATTACTACTGGAGTGAACCGCTCTTGTTTAAGAGATGGCCGGATGGGGTCTCTAGGAGATGCATACCGGAGGATGAGGTGTAGAGTGTGATCCGCCATTGTCATTCCTTGCCATGTGGAGGCCATGCTAGCTCACACAAGACGTGTGCAAAGGTGTTGCAATCCGGGTTTTATTGGCCAAGTTTGTTCAAGGACGTGCAGAATTTTGTGGTAGCTTGTGATGCTTGCCAAAGGACGGGCAACATCTCAAGGAGGAATGAGATGCCCTTGAACAACATACAAGAGGTGGAGATATTTGATGTTTTGGGTGTGGACTTCATGGGCCAATCCCCTCTTCATGTGGCAACCTCTACATCCTATTGGCAGCGGACTATGTATCGAGATGGGTGGAGGCAATCGCCTCTCCCACAAATGATGCCAAGGTTGTGGTGCGGTTCTTCAACCGAGTGATCTTTCCTAGGTTTGGAACACCAAGGGTGATCATAAGCGATGGAGGAAAGCACTTCACCAATAGGAACTTTGGGACACTTTTGGCTAAGTATGGGGTGACTCATAAGGTGGCAACACCTTACCATCCCAAAACTAGTGGCCAAGTGGAGATCTCCAACCGGGAGATAAAAGGGATCCTTGAGAAGACGGTTTCTAGGACGAGGAAAGATTGGGCTATGAAGCTTGATGATGCCTTGTGGGCATATAGAACCGCTTTCAAGACACCAATTGGCATCACTCCCTACAAGCTAGTTTATGGCAAGTCTTGCCACCTTCCGGTGGAGATGGAGCATAAAGCGTATTGGGATATAAGGTGGCTTAATTTTGACCTCAAGGAGGCCAGTGAGAAGAGGTTGCTAGACATGAACGCTCTTGAGGAGATCCGGTTGGATGCCTATGAAAACGCCCGGATCTACAAAGAAAGGACCAAACGTTGGCATGACAAACATCTCATCCCGAAGGAGTTGAGTGAAGGTGACGTTGTCCTACTCTTCAACTCAAGGCTGCGGCTCTTCCCCGGAAAGCTAAAGTCAAGATGGACGGGTCCTTATGTGGTGAAGAAAATCTTTCCCCATGGAGCGGTTGAGATAGGAGGGGAGCTGTTACACTTTACGCTAGTTTTATGTATGCACGCAAAAGTCTTAAATTTATAACTCGATATATTTTTCCTAACTCCTAGGGAAACCCACAGTGTATGGGTCGTTTTGTAGTAAGGATAGTATTCCGAGGTCGAACATAAAGACTAAGGTGAAATTGAATCAACAGTGACTAAGGATAGTGTTGATCTAGGCTAAGAAAAGAGAAAGAAATAAAGAAATGATAATCTCAATCTTTTTGGATTGGTTTTGTGGTGATCAATCAAAGGCCACAAATCATGCAGGATTAACAAACAACTAAGCTAGCAAGGCTAATAAACAAACACAAACACGAGATAGGTAATCAAAGAGAGAAAAGCGGATTCTAGGGGTTGGAAATTCCGGTTAAGGCATAGGAATCAAGCTATCTAGTCATTCCTTGGATTAACTATAGTGTGTTGGGAGTGGGTGTTTCTAAATCGGGATCAATCACCGGGTAGGTCTCATGGTCCATTAGTCCGTTCCTAAGGTCTCATCACCGGGTAAGTCTCAAAGAGCCTAAGGATAGGAATTCTACACAAACCGGATTGTCATCTAGGGATCTAACCTCTCCTTACCGGGTAAGTCTCGGGAAGGCAAGTCCTAAACATCAATCCTAGCACACTCAGTCCAATAGCAGCTTATGAGGCTCACTACTACCTAGAGTTCATTATCTTCGGTATCTAAGAGCAAGAATCACCGGGTAGGTCTCTTCTCACACTTAGTTGCTAACACTAGGTCACCCTAGGATAGATCTAGCTCAATAAACACTAGGATTTCAACAATCTAACAACCTAACACTTAGATTTATCAATACAAGTAAGTCAGACAAAATCACGGGCAGTTCATCACTTCCATGGCCATGGAACCTACTAGAACAGGCCGTGATATACAACAAAGGCTAGGTTCGAGCAAACAATTCATCCAAAGGTACGTTTAAATCTATCCTATCATAGTCCAAGCCATAACCATCATTTTCTTACCCTAGAATCACATCTATTTAGCCAACAACATGTGTATCAACAATCAAACTCATCAAGCATACAATCATGGAGTCCATATCAAAAAGATGAAATGAAAAAGAGATGAAGCAAATAGAACAAGAAAAACCAAGCTGAATAGAAGTCATGAAGGACTTGTAACCCTTCAAAAGAAGGTTCGAATCGTTCTTACAACCCTAGAAAATGTTTCCGACAAACTTCACTCTAAAAACTATGAAACTTTTAAGAATGGTGTGTTCTTCTCTTCTTCTCCAATGAAGGTCTTTCTTCTCCTCCAAGAGTAGCTCCAATCCAATGGTGAGAGTGTGGAAGAGAATGGAATGATGGGGTCTGCCCTCAACAGCCTACAAGACTACTTCTTATACACCATCAAGGGCAAGGGTCGGTTATAGATATCGTGGGACAGCTGTCACAGCTGTGCAGGGAGAACCACGGCCTATTTCCATGCCCGTGGAAGTCCCAGTGGCCATGGTTTTGGTGATTCAGACTTCTATGGATCATCAAGCCACGAGTTGGTGCAAGGCATGCACCAACAAGGTCCCATGTGTTCTCCTTTGCTCCTAACTTGCTTCCCAATGGGTCCGGAAGTGTGTCATCACGAGGAACGATCCTCGAATGTATCGATTAAGCTCTAAAAGCTCCCAAAATACCTACAAAACATGCAAAAGTCCGTGTAGACGTCTATCTCGACAACATACATGAATTAAGTGCAAATCGTCACGAACTAGTGCAAACCATGCATGAATGAGCGGAAAAACTATCTAAATGAGTGCCTAAACTAACGTCATAAATCGTGTTATCAGGAGCATTGTGGAAATTCTAAGGTGAATGGGCACCGGTTGAAGAAGTATATCCCGGGAGCTCATTGGTAACATCTTTCCCTTTTCGTTTTTGTTTTGGTTTTGATTTTTCTATTTTTGTGTATTTTTGTGTGTTTTTGTGTGTTTGGAGTTTGTGTGCTAGAATCCAAGTAGCATGGAAGCCTTGCATGACATGTGGATGATGATGATGATTCCCTCATCAATTGTGGATGGAGCGGACGCGGAACTTGGACGGCTAGCGGTGCCTAGCGCGGGTCCCGACGCCAATATGAACATCAAGAGCTCTCTACCACCTTTGATTGATCATCCACCATCAATCCACTTGAGTGAACCCAAATACCGAAGCAAACCATTTTACATTGTGAGGACCCTCTTTCACTCTTCTTTACTTCATTTGCACATTGGGGACAATGTGTTTCTAAGTATGGGGTGGGGTTTTCATGATCACTTGCATGATTAGCATCTAGGATAGTTTCTTTTTGTCACATGTTTCATTATGTTTTGCATTGTACATACATATTTCGAAAATTCTAATAAAATCAGAAAATTTAAAAAATTTTAGTGCTTCTAAGTTTGGGTATGACCCTTATGATGAGATTGTCTTGTGAATTGGTTATGGGTGGCCTTATGTGCTGAATTGATGCATGCATATGTGGACTTGAAGTACTTATCTTGAATCCCATGTATGAATTGTGATCATGATGTTTGCCTTGATTGGATTGAGGATTGATGGTCGAAATTACATGCTAGTTCTTGCACATCATTTAGGAGTGATTAAGGCAATTCATCTTTCTCTACTTCTCATCTTGATCATGTTGTTTGAGCACCTCAATTGATATAAAATTGACCTCTTTTAACCCATCCGGGAATAGGAGCATGCTAGTGTGTTGATGTGTGTGAAAAGCAAGTGCGGGGTGAAGTTGTTGATGCAAGAATGTTGTGAATGAAGTGTTGAATTTGTTGTGAAAATTGTAGAAAAAAATATAGGTTTGGGGACTTTGGTTTTGATGACGAGTAACTCGGCAGCATTCACATAATCGGGTGTTTGTGCCTTGCCAAAGTGGGATAAACCGAATGTCCTAACGAGCCTTGGTATGTGTGCTCGGTGTGAGGCACCTCGGAAAAATCCCGAGGTCCGCTAATCACAAGGTTTCGGCTTTGTACACCAATGTCATTGCCTCAAAAATAAGTGAAAGAAAAAGAAAGTGAGAAAGAAAATAAAATAAAGAAAAGATGGAGAAAATTTAAACTTGTGGTGAAGTTGATCAAAAATGAAATTGTGGAGTTAGTTCCTTTCCCGAATTAGCATCACATGACCTAAAAATTCCCACCTATTCGCAGCGTTTCTTGGCCTCTTCTTTCCTAAGTGATAACGTGATTTATGACGTTAGTATAGGTATACATTTAGATAGTTTTTCCCGTTATTCATGCACGGTTTGACATTAGTTCACGACGTCTACACTCATTTCGTGCATATTTCTAGAAAAGACGTCTACACGAGCTTTTGTCGGTTTTGTAGGTAATTCGGGGATCTTTTGGGCACTAATCGATACATTCGAGGGTCAAGCCTCATGGTGGTACACATCCAAGGCTTTGAAGGAACATAATTGGAGGAACAAAGGACAAAAGGACCATAATTGGTGCAAGCAATGGAGCAACTCATGGCTAGACGACCATAACATGCCTCTGTTGAAGAAAATCGGACCATCACTCAGGAAAATCGGCCGATTTTCCTGACTAGGTCGATTTTTGGTCTTCAACAGCCTAAGCCACGTGTCCCACGATCTCTTTGCCCGGCCTTGCTCTTGGTGGAGAATATAAGTGGTCTTGCAAGCTGTTGTTGAGCATCCCCTCTCCCACATTCTCTCATTCACAGCTCATTCCATTGGGGGTGAGACTTGGAGAAGAAGAAAATCTCTCTAAAATTGGAGGAAGAAGAAGAACACCAACTCTAGAGTGATAGTGAGTTTTTGAGTGATTTTGAGTGATTTTTTGGAGTCTTTGATTGAAAAACCATTGGAAGGATTGTTAGGAACGTTTTGGAACTTCATTTGAAGGGTTGTAAGTCTTGCTAAAACTTAGATTCAGCTGAGATTTATTGTTTTTATTTGCTTATCTTTCATCATCCATCTATGGAAACCATGTATGCTTGTGTGATGATTTTGGATCTTGATATGCATACCATTGGATAGTTTATTGTGATTCTGGAGTGATGGATTGATGGTTATGGCTTGGGTGATGATAGAATGGACTTATATGTTAGCCTAGGATGATTTGTATGCACAAAACCTAACCCAGAAAGAAAAATCGGGTTGTTCTTCAGCCAGATCAGCCGATTTAGGCATGATCCACCCGATTTTTCTCTCTGTTGCTCTTTAATTGATGAATCTTTATGTTAGGATGTTAGGTTGTTGAAATCCTAGTGTTTATTAAGCATAATTTAGCTTAGGATCACCTAATGTTATCAACCTAAGTGAGGGAAGAGATCTACCCGATGATTTCCGACCTTAGACACCTAAGATGATGAACTCTAGGTAGTAGTGAGCCTCACAAGCCGCTATTGGATTGAGTGTGCTAGGATTATTGCTTGAGACTTCCCTTTTTCTAGACTTACCCGGTAAGGAGAGGGTTGCCCCTTAAGTGGAGTCCGGTTTGTGTAGAATTCCCTACTCTAACCCCTTGAGACCTACCCGGTAATAGGAGTTTGATGCGGGATTAGCGAAGTGAGAGACCTACCCGGTATTTGCTTCCATTAGTGAAACACCCTTTCCCAACACCGCAGCTTAATCTTTAGAATCTTGAGTTCAATGCCATAACCAGAAATCTTTACCTCTAGAATCCATTTCTCTCTCTTTGATCATATATTTTGTATTTGTGTTACTTGTTTATTTTGCTAGCTTGAGTTGTTAGTTTGATTTAGTATTTTGCATGAATTGTGATCTTTGATTGATCACCTAAAAACCAAACCAAAAACATTGAGTTTTCATTTCTTTATTCCTTCTTCCTTTCTTAGACTAGTTTTACACTATCTATGCTCACTTGTTGATTCGATTTCACCTTAGTCTTCGAGTTCGATCTCGAAATAATATCCTTGCTACAAAACGACCCATACACTGTGGGTTCGCTAGGAGTTAGGAAAAATATAATGAGTATAAATTTAAGGCTTATTGCGCATCTATTCCTAGACGTGACACTAAGCCCTTGTGACCTATTTGCATGTGTGTAAGACTTAGTAATCTAGATTGAATATACTCATGATCATCTTGACTTCTTCATTTTCACCTTGCATGCATGCTTTTGAGTTAAGTATAATTGTCTTTCCATGCCTTCATTCGTTTGATGCATGATTGCTTGTCCACTGCCATGAAACATGACTATGAAGGTGATCCAATGTTAGAAGCACAATTCCAAAAAGATTTTGTTGTTTTTCTGCATGCATAAATCATTTTATCTCTTAGTCTATAGGTGGGTCTTGCTCGGGGACGAGCAAAATTTTAAGTATGTGGTATTTTGATAACACGATTAATGACGTTAGTTTAAGGATCCATTTAGATAGTTTTTCCCGCTATTCATGCATAGATTGACATTAGTTCGTGACGATTTGCACTTAATTCATGAATGTTGTCGAGATAGACGTCTACACGGACTTTTGCATGTTTTGTAGGTATTTTGGGAGCTTTTGGAGCTTAATCGATACATTCGAGGATCCTTCCTTGCGATGACACACTTCCGGACTCATTAAGAAGCAAGCTAGGAGCCAAGGAGAACACATAGGGTCATGTTGGTGCATGTCTTGCACCAACTCATGGCTCAACGATCAAAAGAGGGTTGAAACACCAAAACCACGGTCCCTGGCACTTCCACGGCCGTGGAATGGACCATGATTCCCTCTGGACAACTGGGACAGCTATCCCACAATCTCCATCACTGACTCTTGCAAATGGTGAAGGCTATAAGTACTCTTGCAGGCTGATTCTAAGGAGGACCTCTCCATACACACCCTCTCCCACATTCTCTCATTGGAATTCATTTGGATTGGAGCTACTCTTGGAGGAGAAGAAACACTCTCATTTTGGGGAAGAAGAAGAAGCACACTAGTTTCATAGTTTTCATAGTTTTTTAGTGGTTTTGAGTGAGTTTTGTTGAAGATATTTGCTAGTGTTGTAAGAAACGATTCGAACCTTCTTTTGAAGGGTTGTAAGTCCTTCTTGACTTTTTTCCAGCTTGGTTTTCTTATCCTACTTGTTTCGTTTCTCTTTCATTCTATTTTCTTGCTATGGAAGCTATGAATGTATGCTTGTTGAGCTTGATTGTTATGATGCATGTTGTTGGCTAAATAGATGCAATTTTAGGGTAAGGGAATGATGGTTATGGCTTGGACTATGATAGAATAGAATTAAATGTATCTTTGGATGATTTGCTTGCTCATACTTAAGTGTTGTTAGAAATCACGGTTTGTTCTAGACAAACCACGGCCGTGGAATGTGATGAACTGCCCGTGATATTCTTCTGCTATGCTTGTATTGATAAATCTACATGTTAGGATGTTAGATTGTTAAAATCCTAGTATTTGTTAAGCTTAATCTAGCCTAGGGTGACCTAATGCTAGCAATCTAAGTGAGGAAAGAGACCTAACCGGTGATTTCCGATCTTGAGTATCAAAGATGATGAACTCTAGGTAGTAGTGAGCCTCATAAGCCGCTATTGGATTGAGTGTGCTAGGATTGATGTTTAGGACTTGCCTACCCGAGACTTACCCGGTAAGGAGAGGTTAGATCCCTAGATAGCAATCCGGTTTGTGTAGATTTCCCAACCCTAGGCTCCTAGAGACTTACCCGGTAATAGGACCTTAGTTGCGGGATTAGTGGATCATGAGACCTACCCGGTGATTGGTTCCATTTGAGAAACACCCTATCCCAACATATTATAGCTAGTCCAAGGTTGATTAGAAGCTTGAGTCCAATGCCATAGCCGGAATTCCTAACCCCTAGAATCTGCTTTCCTTTCTTTGATCACAAATCTCGAGTTTGTTTCGTTTACTTGTGTTGTTAGCTTGATTTGCTAGTTCGTTTTTATACTCTTGCGTGATTTGTGATCGTATATCAAGTACAACAAAGTCTATAGGTAAATAGAAGTTACCTAACTTAACCGGAACGTCTTCCATAATGCCCACCGGATGGGTAATGGAGCGGTCCACCATGTATAACCTTATCTTCACCAGCTTGGGCTCTCCAAGTCCGATCTTCACACATAGCTCCAGCGGGATGATGCTCACGTTGGCTCCTAGATCACACAACGCCTCACAAGTTACATCCCCAACTTGAATGGGAATGCAAAATGAGCCGGGATCTCTTAACTTGGGTGGCATCTTCTCCTTCATGATTTGAATGAGCTCCGAGGATTTAGATGTCATCCTTACTTCACCGAAATCTTCTAGTTTTCTCTTCCTTGATAGAATCTCTTTTAAGAACTTCCCATAGGCGGGCATCCCTAGAATAGCATCAAAGAAAGGGATGTTAATGTGTAGTTTATTCATCAAGTCAAGGAACTTACCAAAATGCTTGTCTAGATGTGCTCTGACCCTTGACTGAGGGAATGGAAGTGGTGGTTTATATGCAAGAGGTGGGACATAAACTTCAGATTTGTCCATCGCTTTCTGGGACTCCACCTCGGGTGGCACCTCGACCGAAGTGTTCCTCGTCTGTACCTGGACCGAGGTGTTCTTCTTCTGCACTGGCATCGACCGAGGCACTGGATCTGCAGTTTTCAGTCCACTTCTCGCCGTTATTGCCATAATCTGTCCTTTAGGGTTGCTCTATGTCCTTGATGGGAGCTTTCCTTGATCTCTTGGCCCTTCATTCGCCTTATTAAATAATTTTTTCTCTTTTTGTGCCTTCAAAAATGAAGTCATGGACGTCTCCATAGCGTTGAGCTTGATCAAGATGCACTACATCTTTCGTCTCTGGCTGGGACGAACTTGATCCAGGCTCCTGGCTCTTCAATGGAGTAGAAGAAGAAGAAAAGGGGTTAAAGAAATTATTAGAATTTGAATTAGAATAAGGGTTACCCGAATTTTGATGGAGCCTCTATTATTACAACAACAATAAAGGTTCCAACATGATGGACAAGGAGAGTTTGTCCAAAATTCTTTCCCCCCTCCAACAACATGAAGGACAACTCTATCTTTGGAATGAAAGATAATAACCGACTGAGTGTGAGCATATATGCTATATATTTATGTTACCTTATGTGTGTTTGTTCCTTTTATTGTCTTTCTGATATCTAGAATGTTAGCTAACGATTTATATCGATGTTGTAGATGCCTTGCATGATATAAGTGTTGTTGAGTGATCCGGATGGTGTGGTCAGCCGGGGTTCCCGTATATTATAGGACGGGATCGGTTTTATATTTTTGTTGTCGTTCTTTCCTTTGTTTTGAACTCGGCAACGAGTCTTTTACGCTTTCCTTTGTTATAACCTTTGGTTTTATTATAAGTTTTGGTTTTAATTTATTTGTGTCTTGTTGTGAGATCCGTTGTGTCGTTGCTACTCTGAGAGTCGAGACCCATTGTGAGGTCCTAACCCGTAACGCTTCGAGTTCCCAAAACTTGGGGTGTTACAATCTCAGACTCCAAACACAAACAAATAATAAAATACAAAAACATAAGCAACTGGTAAGAAGAACAAAGGTCGGTCGATCAATTGGTATAGCTTTGGTTGATCGACTAGTGTATAAAAACTCGTAAATAACAATAGTAGTAAGGGAGAATAAAATTTTCTTTGTAGCTTGATTTAAAATCAAGGAGTTTGAAAATAACACGATAGGAGAAGTAATGAACAATCAATAAAGATTTCCAGGAGCAAAATCACCACAACATACATAAACACATGCCAATTGATAAATTTAAAACAGAATATAAACATGCTATGTGGGAGACAACTTTGATTGATTATGACGCGCATAAGACCATTACATGTCACAAATCGAACATGGTTGTGAGTTCCGTATTGTCATGTTCACAAAACTACCCTTTATCACACATCGAACGAAGTCTTTTGGGCATGAGTGACTCAACTCTCCCATTTTATCATCAGCTCCTTGAAGCACATATAACAAAAGAATGTTCCAAACTCGGCTCTTGAATTTTGCATAGAACAATCTAAAGATTACAAGAACTCTAATAGATAAACATTCAAGCAACTGATATATCATTATCAATATCGTAGAGAAATATAGTCGGAATCTCCAAAATCTAGAACGGATTGAAATTATCTAGACATACCTTTGAGTAAATTAAAAGTTTTATTAATCAAAGGCGAAAGGGGCAATCGATCGGCCACAAGGGGGTTGATAACTCTTTATTTAGTATATTTTCCCATCATCATTCTATTACATGCCTACCTCTTTTGGGCTAAATAACATATGTTTTTCCATCATCATTCTATTGTAGGCATTTTAGGCATTTGTACGTGGAGTACAAAGGATGCACATGTAGCAGAATGACCTCATACACACTAAGAATCTCCCTGCGGTCAAAGAAGTCAAGGTCAAGATGGAAAGGATTGAGGTCCAAGAATGAAGTGAAGAACACCAAGAAACGTGCAAAAGTGCTCGAATACCATACATGTTGCTCAATCTCCCCCTCCTTCCTTATGCACGTGACCTCGAAATGACCTCCCGTTGAAGCAATGAAGTCTTGGAGCAAATTTTGGACCGGGACCAATACTTTGGCCCCGGAGCTCGTCCAACCGGCCTGCTCGACTTGCTTGTTTCAAATTTTATTATTCTTTCCCTTTTCCCTTTTGTTTGGGATGGACTTTTGGCCCATTTGATTGGAAATTTTATCTTTTAGTTTTGATCGTATCTTATTAGAAGATTTTTACTAGTTGTTCTATTGCCGGTTACTATAGAGGTCGGTCGATTGGCACCTTGTTGATTGCTCAACTAGTTCCCTTTCGATTATTAATAAAGCTTTAGAGTTTGTTTCAAGTATGTTTGGATATTCCTACCTTTTATAGGGTTTGATGAGCCCAAATACAATAAAATATGATGTTTAATGGGTTTGATTTTATGTATCGGATGTTTGTCTATACGAGTAGTGGTAGTACTTGAAATCCTCTTTTGTTATATGTTCTTCAAGATGATCTTGACTTAAGGTGACATTCTAACTTTCATATCTCCATGTTGATTTTGATGTGAAGATAAGGAACTGTCTTGGGTACGTGACAATCAATGGGTGACACCATCGATATATTTATGCCGAGTAAAAGTCATGGCCACGTGACAATCGAACGAAGTTGTCTCCCGCATAACTATGACTTAAATTCGATATTATGGAATTTTCAATTAAGATATATATTATATGCATGTTTTGGTAATATGATCAACTTTGAAACTGTTTTATCTGTTTTGTACCTATCGTTTTCTTTCATCTCTTCTATTATTTGATTTCAAATTTTGCAAAGATCCAAACTTTCTCCTTTATCTTCAGTTGTTTCACAAAGCAGTCGAGCAAAATACCTCTAGAAGATCGGTCGACTAGTCCTATAAAACTTTGAGCTTTCCCTCTGATTTCATCTCTGGTTTTTTATACATTGATTATTGGATTTAAACTCGCATTTTAACCCGATCGACTAGACCAGATCGGTCGACCAGGTCCATCAATATTTGGTTTTTTTTTTTTGCATTTCTTAGCTTATGTATATATTTAGTTTATTTATTTATTTATTTTAGTTTCTTAATTAATTCGTCAAAACGAGACATAACCTTCCCCGTGTTCGATACTGACCCCCTATACTACAGTGAGTTTTGTAATTTATTTGTGAGATGTGAGACTCCCACTTTAACCTTAATCAAAATTGCGCCGTTTTTAGGGAGGACTTTGAATTGTTTTGACTTATTAATTTCAAAACCTTTTTTGTTTTTAATTTCCATAATTTTCTTTCGGAAGCAACAAGAGCAGGTGAATAGGTAAGTACAAAATAGTGTGTGATAAACCAAAACCTACCTCGCAAGTGTGACAAGATCATTTTTTTAAATAAGTGTCGAAGCACGAGGACTATGTATGTATCAATTGAACAAATAGACAATTCAGCTAAGTCAAAGAAGATATGGTTTAGAAAATCTTGTGTTTTGAGATTAGTGTCAAGTAATCAAAGCAAAAATATCAATAAGATATGGAGAATAGATCTAAGGATAGGTATCACCACAATAACACATTAATTAACAACAATGTATATGAACATCATTAATTAAATCAACATTTGATGCACGTAACCATCTAAAATTGCCTCTACAACCTCTCGATAAAATGTGTATAATAAACACCTATAGACGCTCTCGCAGTTGCTATGCATATAAGTCAAACCCTTTAGATACTTAGAACACATGTAGAAAACCAAACTAGCAATGTTCTTGCAGAAAAGTGTAAACCATGTTGAACTACAATAACTAGGAACCTTTAGGATAAAGGTTGTCGTCACTCTCCAAATCAGGTTCGATCCTAGTTGGCCAAATATAATCACGCTTTCGCAGAAAATTGATATATTTCTATTCTCTAGACAAACACCGCTTTTCAACGCATGAAACAAAGGGATTGAACTCTTCATATGGTTAAGACAAATATCGGGTAAAGCTCATTATGGTGAAACAACATCAACTGATATCACGTCAACAATTCATATACAAAACCACAAACAACATATTATTGGGTTCAACCAATCTTTGGATATGAAATGAGTAGTTAAGACATGGTCATGAGATGAAAATAATGAGTTTTGATGGAAGAATAAATCATAAAATTAACAAGGAATATAACAAAATTGAAATCTTGCATAAACAAAGAGTACCTAACAATTCAAAGTTCATAATGCAAGTCGAAATCCAACAACACTCCAGAAATTTAGTGCGAAAGGCCCTTGTTGAATTTTCGAGTCAAAACATATAAAAATCGTCTCCAACTATCTATCTCTCTCTCTCGCTAGGGTACGAAAGAACATAAAATGGAACCTCCAACTTGAAAATCATCTATCTATATGGAAATTATAATATATTATTTTCATTTTGGCAAAAATTTTATATTACAACGTTTATATGTATGTTAATTAATTTTTATACATTGTCCTTACTAATAGAAAATTTTTTTATGAATGTACGCTTATAGTAATAGTAGAGGATAACCGTTATAGTTTTAAAGTCAATGGGAAAGATGAACTTTCTAATCTTTACCGGCACATCTTCAATGATTTCAATTGAATATTGAGTGTTTATATCCGCCATGTATAGGATCATCTTCACCGGCTTAGAATCTCCTAAGTTCAAGCTTTTGCACAAAGAGAGCGACATCACACTCACGCTCGCACCAAGATCACATAGTGCCATCAATGTCATGTCTTTTCCAATGTCCACCGCAACGCTAGACGTTCCGGAATATTCTCTCTTGATTGCCACCTTCCTATGATTGATGTGATAGTAGATTCTGTTTTCATTTTTACTCCTTCATAATACTCAAAACTTATTTTGTTGGAAATGATTTCCTTGAGAAACTTGCCGGATGACATTACTTTTAAAGCTTAAATAAGTGGCATGTTGATGTAGAGTGAGCCCATCTTCTCCAAGAAGTATCTGAAATGTCTATTATGTTGAGCTCTTGCCATCCTTTGGGGAAATGGATGTGGTGTCTTGCACAAGAGGTGTAAAGGTAAGAACTTATGCCCGATTCTTCTTTCTTGTGGAGCCTCTTCTTTTTCCTAAGGAGCTTCCTCCTTCATAGATTCTTTCTCACTAGCTTCCTTGCTAGTGCCTTCACCTCTTTGCCATCTTTTTTCTCAATGTCAACAATCTCATAATTTGCAATAACTTCATTATCATTAACCACTTCACTTTCTTCCATGTCTTGGGTGATAGGGTGATGTGTCCTTGGATGCGTTCAAAGACAAACTCCGGTTCTAGATCGAGCTTGAACTTTAATTACTCCGGTTTGTTATGTGCGGATGGATTTGATATAGAAAACGAGTTTGTAAAAGCTTGAGATATGATGTTGCGGAAGTGTACGATTGAGTCGATCTAGAGAGATCGAGCAATCCTTGAAGTGGAGCGAAGTAGTGATCCTTCAAGGATCCTTGAGGGATCCTCGAGTTGGGGACTTGGATCAAAGATCCAAAGCAAGAACTTTAAAGAGAGGAAGAGGTGATGCCCAATAACCAAGGATGAGGAAATGCTTCTCAATTATACTTGATTAATATTGAACATGATTACAAATGAAGCCAACCATCCTTTATATAGTGGAGGGTGGTGGCAAAGAAGGAAATCCTTAAGACACAATTCAGAGATTCTAGGTTTAATTCAAGGGATTTGATTGGAATATTCTATGAATGATTCCAAGTCAAATCTTCCTCTTAAAGGGAAATATCCACAAGGATATCCCTTTAATTATTTAAATATCTAAATTATTAAATAGATAAAAATATGACGGAAAATATAATATGCGGGACAAGTCTTCCGTCGGTAGTTTCAGTCATCCGTCGGTAATCCCATGGTGGAACAAAGGCAAGGTGTGCCATGATAAGTGTCGGGATAGGCAACGGTACGAACAATAAGTGATGCGGTGGCTTGGGTGATGGCCTTTGCACGTGCTCGGGTGAGTGGTCCATTGGAGCGAACCCGAAAAGCATCATCCTCATCCTCCGCGGTCATAGTAGTCAAGGGCGCATCATAGGGGCTTGAGAATCTTCAAATTGAGTATGGGCATTGGCTTGATTCTCGCTCCTACGAGTCACCTTTTAACACTCATCCACAAAAAGAACATTGCACCTCTCTCTTGGGTTTGCTTTCGTGTCTCCCGGGAGTTTTCCTAATGAGTTTGAAGAGCTTGAGGTTTGTTGGGCTAATTGTTGCTCTAGCTTTTATTGATCTTTGTCTAAAACTTCAACTTTACCGTTAGTCTCTCAAAAGATTGTTTCATCTTTGTTTCCATGGTTTGCTTGGCATATCCTTGTTTTTGTGGTGGGGTGTTAATGTTCTGGTTTAAAGGTGAAGGATCTCTTTGGTAAGGTTGCCTTTGAGATGGGTAAGAGTTTGGTTGTGGAGGTTTATAGGTGTTTTGTGGTGGTCTATCCTCCATTGGGATCACCATATGAAGAATTGGGGTGGTCTTTCAACTTGTTATACCCCATATAGACTTCATCATTGTCTCTTTCGGCATAATTTACTTGCTCTTCAACTCTTTCTTCTTCTTCCTTGCTCCTATTGTATTGTTCACAAGTAGAGATGGTGTGACATACACATGATATTGGCATGGTACCATATCTTTGACACTAGCAACACTTGCCTCCTTCTTGGAATTCTCCACTAGTTTCTTCTTCAACTCATCGATTTGATGGGTTAGGGCTTCCTCTCTTGTATCTCTAGCAACACTTTCATCTACTTTGTCCATCTTTCCTCCTCTTTTGGAAGAGTACCTATGACTCATTTTTCAATGAAAGTCAAGCTTCTTCAACTTCCATCTCCACAAATATCCCACCGGATAATTAAAGAATCAATCGTCTCTCTATTTGCATCATCTAGCCCTTTGTAGAAAATCTCTAGTAACACTAGCTTGGGCACTCCATGGTGTGGACAATATAGCGACGGGTCCTTGAACTTTCCCATGCTTGGTAGATGTTGTCTCCATAGTCCTTTTTGAAAGAACTAATCTTCCTTCTAAGCTCGGCGGTTCTATTAGGTAGGAAGAACTTGTTGAGGAACTCCGAAGAGAGTTCCTCCCATGTGGTAATAGATCCCGGTGCAATGGTTTGATACCATTCTTTTTCCTTGCCCCTTAGCGAGAATGAAAATGCCCCCATCTTCAACTTTGAAGATTCCATTCTTCCCATCTTCACCGTCTCTAGCAATTAATTGAATGTGGCAAGGAAGAAATGAGGGCTCTCGGTTGGTCCTCCTCTAAATTGATTTAGCATGATCATTTGGATTAATCTATTTGGAGCTCAAAGTTGTTTTTTGTGATGCCACCAAACACTACCCCGGGTTGAGGTAAGTGGTGAGTCGGATCCATTCTTTCTCCAATAGTATGTGGCATATGGTTCTCCATTTGGTTCTCCCTAATTGGATCAATTCTAGTTTGCTCTTCTTCATTCTTAATCTCTCCTCTTGTAATCCTAGCTTGATCTCCTTGAGTTCGTAACCTTGCTTCTAGATTTTAAATCCTCAAGTGTTGCAACTCCTCTCTTTCTTGAGCTTGATCCATGAATCTTTCTAGCTCTCCTTCGTGCTCCTCTACACCTTGCAAGCGTTGTTCTTTAGCCGTCATTCTTTTACTTTTTAAAAGTATTTCCGGTTCCGGCTAGATATCCCAGACTTTTTCTTAGCATAAATAACTTGCACACCTATAAGTAAAAAATACAAACCAAAGTGCATCAAAAGTAAAAAAAAAAAACAAAGCTACACAACTAAACAAAAAAGGACTAACAATCAAAGTTGGATTATTTTGGCTTGAGGGTTGATAGTTTTATATTATTTTAGGTTGTTTTTCCTAAACTAAATAAAATATACTATTTAATTATAATATTTAGTACAACTTAAAAAGCTATAAGTAAACAGCTACAAATTTCCTATCTTGAAAAATCTAAAATTGATACCAGAAAGTGATACATACAAAATATACGATGTGGTTTACATAGGGTGTGTTTAGTTAAATGGTTGCGGTTTTTGGTGGTTTCGGTTGTGATTGTGGTTGTGGTTACGATTTTGGGTATATAAGTGTTTACGAGATTTGTGGTTTATAGAAAAGCTATTGAATACGTGTTTAGTTAAATGGGTCGAAACTAGTTTCGATTTATGATTTATAGATTAAAGACCAAAATAGCCTTCCATTATCAGCCAATCTTGAACATGAGCCACATTCATGGAGCCATTAATGCAGGAAAGAAGAGCAAAATTAAGAAGAGATGAGAGGATAGGGATTCAAGTAGAGAGAAGAGCAACAATTGAGAAGAGAGGAGAGGATAGGGATTCAAGTAGAGCAGCCATGGGAGAAGAAGAGAAGAGCAACAACGAGTAAACTGTCTCCAATTTTCACCTGCTTCTTCTTCTCCATTAAAACCCGTAATTTTGCTTTCTTCCCTTGTTGGTGCCAATACTGCAGATCTAGAAGTTGGTTGAGAATGGAATCAATTTTGTTAGAAAGTGAATATGAAGAGCAAGAGATAGGATTGGTTCAGTTTGCTCCTTGTTACCCTCACAAGAACTCGAATCAATTTTACTCTCTGTTCTTCGATTATCTTCTTCATCGATTTTAGGGTTAGCAACAACCTGGTTCGTTTGGTTCCTTATCTTCGCCTAGTTCTAATAGCCTCTTCGTCGCCCTTGTCTAGTTCATCATCTTCGGGTTCGTCATCTCCATTAACTGCGTAGATTTGCTTCTCTTCCATTGTTTCTGTATTGTGTTGAAGAATGAGGAGAAGAGAGGGCTGGAGGGGCATCTTGGTACACAGATTTGAAAAACCATCTTCAATGTCCCAAAACCTTAAAAAACAAGGTTTTCAAAATCGTGGTTATAGAACTCAAAAACCATCCCAGAGAAACTTATTGAAAACCACAAACCTTGATCCAAACATTACAATTTTCTAACCCTATATAACCCTAAACTAAAAAAAACCCACAAACCCCACAAAAATACCCCACAACTAAACACAAGCATAGTGTGTGTTTGGCTGCAATAAAACACTAGTGTTAACTAGTGTTTTGTAGTGTTACAAGATTTAATTTGTGTTTGGCTGCACTAGTTTAACTAGTGTTTGGGTTTTCAGGGATTGTTTGTGGAACACTAATTTTGTGAGGGTTTTTTGTTTAGTGGTAGTGTTCATAGAAAAAAAAAAAGACATCTCTACCCTCACTTTTGTTGGTAATTACTGTGCATTACTAGGTATAAATCTCGTCCTCTCTCTCTTCTCACTCTCATTATTCCTGACAGGTCTCTTTTCTCTCCTTCGTTTTCCTTATTCCATTCCGAATCGGAGGTCCTCTACCGGTCTCTTCGATTCTTCGTCTTCCTTCTTTCATTTCGAATCAGAGTTCCTGGTGAAAGTTCTACCCGAGAGGTCTCTTCGCTTCTTCCATTCCGAATCGGAGGTCCAAGCAGTACCCGACAGGTCTCTCCGCTATCTTCGTTTACCTTCTTTCATCTTGTTTGTGATTTGTGATTGTTGAAATTTGCCCTTTTGTTCCTCCCATCTTGATTGTGTTTTGTGATTGGATTCCGATTGAGTGTGGTATGTTATTTGCCTTAATTTATTGATGATTGTTCGCCCCTAAAGGTGTGTGCAAATAAGCTTTAAATTTATAAAACTAGAATCAAGCAAGCGAACCCGCAGTGTACGAATCGGCGTAGATTAGCAAGTATTCCAGAGTATCGAACACAGGGATTTGGGTGGGAACAAATTCAGTTGCAGATTATCAAGCAAGTAAATATGAGAGTTTTTGCAAATATTGGGAAAACAACAATCCTAAAGATCCAAGTATCCAGCTGTGGCAATCGATTCAAGATATACTAATGATATAAAGACAGAGTTGAGATATGCAAAGGTATACTACTGTAAGGTAATCGTACGGTGAAGTTCCAAAAACCTTATATGACTCACCTACAAGACACTCTCTATACAGGTTGTTGAGGCTTCAATATAGAAAGGTTCTAAAGGTAAGAATTAATGTCAAATACCCAAACTTGCAATCCAAGGATCAAGACTAACTTAACCGATTACGATTGTGACACTCACAATCGAGGTAGAGGTTGTTGAGGCTTCACTACCACCTAGGAAAGGCAAGCCTAAACTAAGTTAAAGCAAATCTTTAACTTTGGATTAAAGTAAAAGCAGGTTCGTAAACTTAAGGGAAATTACGGGTAGATCTTGAGACTCCACGGCCGTGGAACTCAAGATCAAACCATGATTTAGGGTTCGTTGACGATTCTCTCAAACTCTCAGGGTCTAATCTGTTTACGATCGATCTATCATCATCTAAGCCACAATTATCAACCCTTCACCTTAGAATTGTTTAGGGTTTTTAGCCAATAACAGTCATATTGATATCAAATTCAAAGATTAAAAGATTGAAAGTTGAAAACTTTCGAAAACTTTCAATAAACTTCAAACCAATCTCAAAGTCACAATCAATAACGAATACTGTCAATAGATTCAAAGTTAGCCAAACAAACACAATCTTAGGAAAGAAGGAAGAACGGGATGTCAATCCGTCTTCTAAATAAAACCTAAACAAGAAGAGAAATCTTCTTGCAACAATCTTCCAAAAACTTCGATCTTCCGCCAATCCGGAAATCCCAACAGCAATCTCCACCAAAAGTGCGAGATTAGGGCAAAATCCCAACACGAACTTCGATCTCCAATGAGATGTAAATGCTTCCAAACGAGGGTTGTGCCGCTAAGCAAAGGCGTAAGCCAAGGTCTAAAGCGAGGTCGCAAAAGTGCGTCTAAGCGGGGATATGCGTCGATGACGGAATCTTGCTTCGTCCGTCTTTTTATAGGGCAAGATAAAATATCGGCCCGGCCCAATCTTCAAAAGATCGTGGCTTCAAAATGTGGCGAAAAAGATCGCCAAGATCACGGTCGTGGAAGGTTCCACGACCGTAATTTAGAGCGTGGAAAGTGTCACGGTTTGAACCATGGATTCCACGACCGTAATAGTTACTGGAATGCATCACGCCTCTCTTTGCACGGTTCCACGGCCGTGGAACTAAACGTGGTTTGTAGTACGGCCGTATTTTAGAGCGTGGTTTAGGGCAAGAACGTGATTCTTCCCTAGCCTCGTGCATTCCTCAAGTTGAACTCCAATTTGCTCCTAAGAATGCCCTTAATCCATGGACGTACTCAATCAACTCTTCTTTGCTCGATTTCGTTCGGAAATGACTCTCAATCACCTATAATCATCATAAAGCTAGTGTAGACATCTATATTGACAATATAGGCAAACTAGCTCACAAATGCAACATTGCTAAATCAAAGACTATCAATATGAATCAAATACGCTTAGAAAACGTGCCTAAAATATCACAATATTTCATGCTAACAATGATTGTTGCTTCTATTCCGATTGAGCGGTTTGAAGGTCAAGGAGTATGAATTATTGAGGCGTAACTTCAGTGATACCGGTTGTTTCGGATTTGGTATCCAAGAACACATTGATCTTGGTATCAAGTACCCCTTCAACTTCTATTTTTTTAGTAGCAATGCTTATTGATTTGTGTGTGTGTTTGTGTGACGATTTGAAATCGATTTTAAGCTTCATTTGTTGGTTTATGCGGATTTTTGAAATCAATTTTATTGTTGGTTTAGGCGTAACTTCAGTGATACCGGTTCTCTTGAAGCTAAATTGAAGTGGGTTGTTCATTCAAAATTTTTCCTTTCACTTTTTAGCATCAATGCATATTGATTATATATTTGTTCACCTTCTGAGTTGTACTTCTGTGATGCTTGATCTGTTATTATACAAATTATGTAGTTGGATGAAGAAAATAGTGATGAGTCCATATTACAGACCAGTGATGATTTGTGATTATTGGATTCCAATTGAGTGTGTTATGTTGTTTGTTTGCCCTAATTTATTGATGGTTGTTACTTCTATTGTTTCCTCCCATCTTGTTTGTAAAGTTGATGTAATTGTTTCCTCTCTTGTGTGTTATATGCCCTAATTTATGAGAGGCCATAACAATGTTGATGGTTGTTGCTTGGACAGTGCAGCCATATGATAGGCCATGGCAATGTTGATAGTTGTTGCTTGTTGTATCATTTGAAATTTAGGCAGTGATGGTATTGAGGAAGCCTCTTTTTTTGAAGTTAGATGTGCTATAGACAGAGGAGAGTTGGGTGGCTCATCATAATGTTGTATGAAGTTCTATGCTATGAAAAGAAGTCATACACCAATTGGTTTTTTCTCCCTTTTACTATACTTATCTAGCTTGGTAGCTATACAGACTCCAAATGGCCTAGACAGTAGTCTGATCATGTTAGTTGTGTCCATATTGTCTCCAAACCTAAGCATGACTAACATATACTTGTAAGATGTCTGAAAATGGTTAAACTTTTGTAAAATGATCTTTCAGCAAAGGGCTAATCAGATTGTGTGTTTCAGGTGGTCGTATCTGTACTTATACATACATGAATTTAACTAGTACTAATCTAAGATTGTGTGTTTTTAGTGTTTTAAATTATTCATATTTTTTTTGGTTGCAGCAATGTCAGACTCAAGTTGTGATAGCGGAGATCCGGAATACTATTTTTGGAGACATGAGATTTCACTTCCGAAGGACAATCCTGTCGAAGATGAAATGGTAGAGTGTTGTCTTGCGGACGGTAACGCATCCGCTGATTTACGAGACTACGTTCAATCTTTAAGAGAAGAGAAGAAACACCTACAATATGAAGTTAAGATGTTAAGAATACGGGAATTGGACGCTGAGGCACATGTATCATCATTGAAGCATGCACTTACTCTTAATCAAGTGAGAGACAACAATGAAATCATGTCTGAAAAAATAAATGCGTTTGTATTAGGGTTTATTTCCGGGATTGTTCTATTCTCTTTAGTTGTTGAGTTAATCTCCCATGCAGTTTGTAGTAAGGACATATCTTCATATCATATTTATGTAAATGGTCAGGAGCCATTTTGTGTTTGGTATTATGCTCCGGAGCCATTTTATATAAACAGTTTCAGTTACTAATGCAGACCGTTGGTAGTTTAATGAGACTATGGGTTTGTCTTGGCTTGTAAATGCCCTTTTCCTAATTGTTATACCTTGAAAATTCAGCAGACCAGACGCAAGATTGTATGGGTTTGCCTTGGCTTGTAAATGCCCTTTTCCTAATTGTTATACCTTGAAAAATCAGCTGACCAGACGCAATATTGCATAGAAACTCAGCAGGCACAATGTTCATGGCAAAATCATCATAGCCATATTTGTACAGCATGCACACTGTAACAGAGGTATGTTAGGGTGAACCTTATGTATCTACAATAGATAGAACATAACCGTGATAAAAAAAAAAAAAGATGGGTGTCTTTCCATAAATAACACGAGTACATCCGCTTGTAAAGTTTGAAATATTACAGTGGAAACCAAAGACATAACATAAATATAAAGACATAACATAAATATTAGCTTTCTACATATTCCTTGTCGAGTTCCAAATGGTAGTAGCAATACGATCACGTATATGCCCCATTCCTCTGTCTCTTGACGTTGATACCAGCATCTTCCACACTTTCTTGGTTTACCATCGGGGTTTGATCTTCTTCTTCTTCAGACAAGTCATCATAGCCAGAGTACAAGCGAATGAAGTTGTGAAGGGCGAAGCAAGCGAGATGAATGTCAACCTGTGTGTGGTCCGGATAACATGGCACTGCATCTAAAATTTTCCATCTTTTTTTGAGGATTCCAAAGCAACGTTCTATACAACTTCTAAGAGAAGAGTGAGCCCGGTTGAATGCTTCTTTCTTGTTGTTGGGTGGCTCATCAAACTGATTCAAATGATACCTTGTCTTAGAATATGGAACTAGAAACCCGGGCCTATCTACGTAACCTTTGTCACAAAGGTAATACTTGTTGGCAGGTGGAATGGGAAATTGTACGTTTGGGTTGCAAATGACATTATCTAGGACCTTTGAGTCGTGTGCCGACCCTTCCCATCCAGATAACACAAAAGTAAATAACATGTTAAAATCACAAACACCTAGAACATTGAAGGTCACCGTATGTTTTCGACCGATGAAAGGACCTTGTGACTCTGATGGGATGCATGCACTGATATGAGTTCCATCAGGACAACCAATGCAGTCCTACATATAACAAAATACAATTCAAGTGTCATAATTCATATGACGTTAATCCTTTTAATAAAGTACACATATACCTGGAAATAATCCTTGTATCTAGGATCTACAGCAATGTGGGAGGGTGTCCTAGGAAAGTTCGGATTCCTTGGTCGAATAAGATCATGTGATAGTCCACGTCCTTCATGCCCGTACCCGGTGAAAGAGTTCAGTACATCATGGAATGCTCGGTGAACAGTCTTCGTTGACCTTTGAAAATGCTCACTACAACACGAACTGAGGCTCCTTGAGCTAGCGTGTATAGGAATATTCCCACTTTCTCCAAGACAGAGACTTTTGCTGACGCTTTAACACCGTAATTGTTTTCCAACTCGTTGCACAAACGTACAAGTACTTCTGCGTCTATCCTAAACATGTTGACCGTCCGAATGTGATGGCCAAACAATATGTCATTCATCCACATTTTCCCACGCTCATAATCAGTGTAGCAAGGTTGTTTGTGCATATGTTTGTAGTAATGATCATCTAGTATCTCCGTTTCCCTTTGCATTTGAGCATAATGTGTGTACAATTTAACTAGTCGACGACGTTTCTGCAATTCTTCATCAGTACCGTCACACCCGCTAGACATATTTTATATGTACGATGTGCACCTGCAGTTGATAAACAAGAGACCTCTCATGACAAGCAATAATAGAGATTAAAAACACAAGCAAGCGTAATAGAGGAAACAAATGTGCAAAACATGAATGACTAAAAAAATGTCAACAAGTACAATGTCAGTAAGAAGAGTGAATAACAAGAACAACAAGTCCAACAAAGATGAGAGAGTACAAACATATGTAAAACAACTAAAACGATTCAAAGCTGGTCAAACTCCCATTTTAACCACCTCACCCTCTTCTCGTCATCAGGTAGTTTCCTCAAAATCTTCATATCAATTTTCCCTTTAACCTTTGAGATAATAAAACACCAAAATGGTGATCCATCTTCCACCAAATTTTTTTCAACAAACCGATCAAGCATCAACATTACTTCATCCAGTAGTGACTCTTCTTCCTTATCTTTTGAGTTGACTTTCTTCTTGGAATAGGGCAAGTATTTTCTCGCTGTGCTCCCTAGTATGTGCAAGGTGTTCTTCAAACTTGGACGACCCAACAGATTGTCTTCTTTTTCTCTCCACTGAAGCCTTGTCATTAGTACACATATTGACCGGAGTAGGGGTAGGATCTTCAGTTCTCTCAAATGGATGCTCGTCAAGGTTTCCCCCTATTCCAGATTGGCTAGTAGCTCCTTCGTTGACGGTGTCAACAAATGTGCGAAAGAACTGTGAATCATCTCCTTCCCCGACACCAAATCCTATATCCTCTTCATTTGCAAGTGACACATACTCGGGAGTCTTTTCTCGTGCCATGCCGAAAGACATGACAAGTCGCCCTGTTGCTACGTTCCCAGTAAAAAGCGAGCGCAACAATTGTTCATATTCAACATCCATTCCCTTGGTCCTAAATTTCTTGCAATTTGGTTCTTCCTGCGACAATAAGAAACATACATTAGTATAATACCTGTCTTTTAGTACCATAATATATAGAAAAAAAAAATCAATTACCTTAATCTTCCTTTCCCACCATTCATTTGTTGCAGTGATCATACGAGTCTTCTTATCCCAACCAAGACCCGTCTCCGAATTCATAAGCATGTTCCATGCCTTATAATCTTTTTTCATTGACTCGTACTTGTTCCTACAAGTATCCTTTACACCACTTCGTCCACATCTAGCAATAAAAGTCGGAGTAATTTCTTTCCAATTGTACGATTGCTTGCTTCCATTTTTCTTTTGGTATTCATGTAGTATGTTCACTAGAATTTTTAGTGCTTCATCATCCCAAGCGAAATTTCGACCTCTACAACGACTTTGAGAATCACTTTTGTCCATCCCACTACAACAAATTTATGTACATATAAAACATATCTCAATCACATACTTAAGAAATATGCAGAAATCTACTCAAAACAGCTAAGTACTCCATGAAAAGATCAATTACAATCAACTCAAAACAACATAAAGGTCGACTTTTGGTAAAGAAATATGCAGAAATCGACTCAAATAAATGGACAACACTCATAAATCAACTCAATACAGCGAGGGTTTAATAACATCACCAATTTTGAACAACAAATCTAAGGACAACAACAATTCTGGACAACAACAATCACAATTCAACTCAATCAGAATTCTGGACAAGAACATTCAACAGCAACCACAAATCGAATTCAACACGCACTCTAAACAATTCTGGACAAGAAGAAGCTTTGACAACAAAGAGGCTTCGACAGCAAAGAAATAAGCTTTGACAACAATTATGGACAAGTGTTTTTGGTAAAGAAAGAAGCTTCGACAGCAAAGAGAAAAAAAATCGATTTGTGGTTGCTGTTGAATGTTCTTGTCCAGAACTCGCACTGTAAAGAGATAGAAAATTGGTGGTAGAAGATGACAATATACACCCACTGTTGACACGATTAAAGAGATAGAACAAGGAAGCAGATCACCTTACCTGGTGTTAACTAGTGTAGACGCACGGAGGAAGAAGACCCTGTTGGCACGATTGAAGGAAGAAGACCCTGTTGGCACGATTGAAGGAAGAAGACCGGTGGCAAGGTTGTCTCACAGTTGCGATTGAGGAAGAAACAAGCAGCAATACATGGCACGATTGAAGGAAAAAAAACCCAAAATGCTTCAAAATGATTAAAATAATAGAAGGGATGTAATGTTAAGTAAAAGTAGGCTTATAATAGTACTTTTATCATCAAAACACTAAAAAAAAAAAAAACACTACTCTTACCAAACGTACACAGTTTTTTAAAAACTAAAACACTACTAAAAACACAAAACACTCCCCCAAAAAAAAAAACTGCAAATCACTAACACTAGTTGTTTTTTTGGCAGCCAAACACACACGTGTAGTCTCCCATTGAAAGAAAGCCACGCAGCTATCAAGGTTTATACAAGGGTTTATTAGACACCGTCTCCCTATCCTCTGCTTTTCTCTCTTATGCTACAACTTCTCTGACTCATGAAGCAGGACATCGTCGATCTCATAAGGTTATCCTCTCTCTTTGTGATTTGTCCGTCTTCCCCCCCTTTCAACCTCCCCATCGAAGAGCCCGCAGAGAATCGCCGGGTAAGAGAACCATCTCCAACTTCATGTCCAGCAGCACAACCCCAATACCAACTTCAGTTGTGCTCAGCACCTATCTTGATCCATCCTTTCCCCTCCTCAAGCCCCCAAATCAAAGTCTTCTCTCATTCCCACCATCTAATTCCACTGACATGTGGAGAAATTTGGCCAAACAAGCCATTTCAAGGCCCTCGCACAAGGCTGTATCTTCCACTTCCCTGTGTCTTTCCCGCCCTCTTCGCCTTCTAGGATTCTCCCAGAACTCTACGATGCCGGAATTGATTAAATTCCCTCCAACTCAGTTGACTCCCTGTAAAAAATCAAAGTTTCGCGAGCTGGGTCTTCGTCGGGGCAGCGAGTTTTTGGCCAAAGACGACAGTTTGGGATGGACCAATATGGTTACTCCTGTGGGTTCCAACGGGTTGTGTCCGAAAGGTTTTGTTAGTTTAGCTGAGCCCCGGGTGGTCTTATCTACTGATGTAGATGAGGAAGTTGGTCTGGTGGATGAAATCAATGAATTGTTGGAGAAGATGAGAAGGGAAGAAGAGCTGAAGAAGAAGATGAGTGAAGTGAAGACACCAAATAAGGTGCCCAAGACTGACAAGTTTGGTGGAATTAGTGAGAAGAAGTACTGGGCATTGAAAAGGAGGCAGGTAAAGATAGAAACTGAGACTTGGGAACAGGCTACAAAAGAATATAGGGAGTTGTTGATTGATATGTGTGAGCACAAATTGGCCCCTAATTTGCCTTATATCAAAACTATGTTTCTTGCTTGGTTTGAGCCTCTGAAGAGTAAGATTGATGAGGTGCAGGAGTTGATTAGGAAAGGGAAGTGCAAGGCTGCTTATGCGCCATATTTTGATCAGTTACCAGCTGATAAGATGGCAGTAATTACAATGCATAAGTTGGTCGGGTTGTTGTTAAGTGGGGGTGAACATGGCTATGCCAGGGTTGTACAAGCAGCTTGCATAATTGGGGATGCCATTGAACAGGAAGTGAGTGAGTTCGAACCTTATTTCTTGTTGCGTTCTGTTTTCCTCCGTTGTTTATCATGAAAATACTGCTACAAATGTAAAAAGATAGATAATTGATGCTTTCTGAGAAATGAATGAACTTTATAGGCTTATGTAAAGTTTACGGAGTATGTTTGTGAAGCTTATGAAATTTGTAGAAGCTTAATCAGCATGTAGCTTATGAGCTTTACACCCTTTATGAACTAATACAATCCTTGTTTTTATACCCATAATCAATAGGGTTGCTATTCGAGCTAAAAGAGCCGAACCTTGGTATGCCAATTGGTTTAGGATCTATTTGAGCTTGAGCCAAGCTTAAGTTTTAATCTGAGTTTAAAATGTGCTTTATACTCTGCTTCTTTAGTCTAGTGAACGAGCCCAAACGGAGTTTTTTCTGAGCCGAGCTCAATTAGCTATATAACAACCCTAATAATCAGATTATTATTGCCCATTTTGCACAGAAACGTGTAAACATTCGATATGTTCATTGGTTTAAGCTTAATTTCGTGTTTCTCATAAGTTCCTTAAAGATTTATTTGGTAGGTAACATCGATGAAGCTATCGCGAAAGCTATGAACTTAGAAATGGAGAATAAATTGAAGAAATAACCTTCAATCTTTGTGTACTGACTCCTAATCGAATGGTTTTCAACTGATGTGGATACTTTTAACCTAGCCTACTTTTTACTTTGTCACTTTTGTCTTTTGGATTTCATTTCTTGGGTTTTAATATTTCTTCTCCTGAAATAATAGAACAAGATAGTATGAAGAACCTCATAGTCTTTTTTTGGTTCTTCCTCGAGACCCTCCTTTTCAGATTTGTTATTCTCCGTGCGCCGATTTCAGTTTAGAAATCTAACATGGCATCTGAGCTCATGGTTTTGACCCTGAGCTGTTTGTTTGAAAATTTGTGATTGATCTTTACAGCCTTCATTGCTGAAAATCTCTTAAATAATTTCCTTCTTTTTCAGGCTTTATTGCTAAAATCTTTCCTGGTTTCTTGGCCTTCATTATTCGAAAATTTCATCGAGTTTTTCAAACTCCAAATCTGAGATTCACATCCAGCTTGTTTCATTTCTACAGATTCTTCCCCTTGTTGCACAGTATGATTGACGTTGCTCTCATTGCTATACAATCTAGAAGAATTTTCCAATATCCAGCCTTTTTTGCTGGAACATTTCTTTTCTTTTCTTTCTTTTTTCCCAGCCGTCATTGCTGAATCTTTCATCATTTGAAGTTTTGTTGTTCTGGAACTTGTGGACCTTTGCTCAAACAAAAGAAGCCTTGCCTTGTTAAAGTATGTTTACATCGACCTTATCTAAGTAGCTCCCTCAACTTCAGCTGATTTCAAGGCCTTTTCAAAGATGGGTCCAAGCTGGAATTCCATTCAACCCAGCATGAGGGGGGCGGTATTGGTGTTGCTATTTTGAAATTATTGTAATCTTGTATGTAGATTGTCCTAGATAGTTTTAGGCGTCATTATTTTGCTACGTTTTAGGTTTTGATCTAGGTATTATGTTTTTATTACCTAGGCTACTTTTACTGTTACTTTTGACACTTTCCTTGATTTCAGTTATGAAATCTAACATTTTCCAGTGTAGTAAAATTGATGAAAAACTAGTAGAGGACATTTTACAATATTCTGAACTGTTATTTTGTTCTTAAAAAACTCACTAATTAATAAAGTATTAGTTCATGTTCTCAGGCTAAAATACACAAGTTTTTAGAGGACACAAAGAAGGCAAAGGTTCCACAAGAGGGTTTAGTTGGTGTGATACAAGAACATGAAGAGACGATTCAAGAACAACAAAGGCTTAGAAAGAAAGTCACCAATTTAATAAAGAAGCAAAAATTGTTGCCAGTGAGACAAATAGTGAATGCACATGATGATGTTGCACCATGGGGTGCAGATGCAAGAGCTAAGGTTGGTGAATTTGTCTTGACCGATGATGAGTCTTGATACACTTGTTTTATATTCGTTAAGATGGTGGTCGTGCCTGCCTTTTTTTTTTTTTCAGGTTGGAGGTCATTTGATTAATTTATTCGTGCAAACAGCATATGTACAACTTCCATCTGATCAGGTGGCAGAAGGTCCGCCTGATGTCCGGCCTGCTTTTGTGCACACTTTTAAAACTGTTACATATGAAAATAGGTAATTACTTTATTTTGGGAACATCAGATTGCTGGCTCCAGCTTGTTTTTCTTACATCGTAATATCATATTACATTGTGGATTTGAATTAACAGGAAAGGTAGCAGAAGATTTGGAGTTATTCAATGTGATCCAGTGATTCTTAAAGGCCTAGAGAAAACGGTAAATTGTGAATATTATAAAATGGTCAATATTATCCTATCTCCAAGTCGCTATTATGAAAAGGAGACACAATGACCTTTTCTCATGCGATTATAGATCTTAGATATTAGGCAGTGCTGGATTCTTTCTCTTTCTATACACACTTCTTCACTTTCAGTGTTCTAAAGATGTTTACTTTTCCTTGTAGGCAAGGCATGTTGTGATTCCTTATATGCCGATGCTAGTTCCACCAGTTAAATGGACATGGTATGCAAACTTCCTTGATTTTAACTGTTTCTTTTTCCTTAACGAGCTATATTGAAAATTAGTCTTGTGAGTGAAAACTTGTTTGGCATCAACTGTGGACGTTGAAACTTCAATTGTGGGATCAGAATTATTATCTTATGTAAAAAATCCAGTAGGATGAAAACAAAGATTAATTTAGAGCATGAAAAAAGATACACAGATTCATGAGATAACTACTTGGAAGATTGCTTGTTTTCTTGAGGGAAGTAGATTGAGGCTCTTACAATCTCTTCTCTCTACTCTCTCATTTTTGAGGAGCATGTTGAAGAAGAAAAGTCACCCTTCAGTTATGGGGAATTTGATGATATATGTATGCTTTTGGGGACACCTTTTAAAAAAGCTACGGGATGGATTTCAATCTCTATTAAGATTTTGCACCTGTACAAGTATTATTTTGTTAAAATTTTTTGCTTTTTGCAAAATGGTCACTGTGAGAAATGAAAGAAAATCATGTATTTCCATATAGAGAAATTAGGGTATAAATACAAGAGAGTTGGAGAGATGGATGAACCTGGGGAAGAAAAGATTTAATAACTACACCTAGAAAAGGAAGAAAACAATAACTACAAGTTGATACTGAGTTGAACTGAGGGAAGAAGCATCAAAAGTAGTTGCACCAAAAGATTCCATGAGATTTGTTTGGGGACAAGGGAGTTCTTTGTTTCCCCACTCACGGCTGAGAGGTTTTCCATGTAGCTTCCAGCATCTTTCCTTTGTGTGACGAGGTTTATTGCAGTGAGTACACCATAGGGCAGGACGATCGTCTTTCTTTTCAACTTGGGCAGCAAGAGCTATAGTCTCTGTAGGTTTGGATGAAAGCATCACACTACACCTACTTTCTTCAGCCCTCATAGTAGAAATAATCTCTTCAAGAGATGGTAGTTCATTGCGCCCAAGGACTTGAACTCTGATGGGATCAAAGTCTTGACTAAGACCAGCCAAGAAGACATACGATCTGTGTTTCTCAGCAGATTCTTTGAGAATAACAGCATCATCCTTGCACTTCATCTCAAGGGTTTGATATTGGTCAAGTTCCTGCCAAATACTTTGCAGAATATTAGGATATTCAGTAATAGATCTTTCTCCCTGTTGGGTAGAGTATGCGCTAACTGTGAGGTCAAAAGTTAGTCAAGACTAGGATTTGCACATGAACTCCCATATTTCCTTGGCTGTACCAAGGAACATGCAATTGATGCTGATTGAGGAATCCATTGAATCCCAAAGCCCCGACATCATCATTGAATCTGCAACTTCCCATTCTGCCGTTTTTCTGCAGAATTATCTGTTGGGTTGATAGAAGTGAGATGCTGAAATTTCCCTTTACCCTTGAGATAGGTTTTGAAAACTTGAGGCCAAGTGATATAATTTTTTCCCCGTGAATTTGTAAGCCAGCTGAATGCTAACCAGATTAGTTTTCTGAGTTTTGGTGAGATCAGCCGTGAGGAAAGACAAAAGGAGGGAGGGCGATTAAGGCTGAGAAAGAGTAGCAATGAACGCTACAACAGAAAGACAGATCAATTCTGCTCTGATATCATGTAAGAAATGGAAGAAAACCTGTATATCCTTGATAGAGAAATAGGGTATAAATACAAGAGAGACAGAGAGAGGGATGAACCTAGGGCAGAAAAGAACTAATAACTACACTAAGGAAAGGAAGGAAACAATAACTACTACACAAAATATTAATTACAGCATCCCTGCATAACTTACAAAACTAATAATTAATATAATAATAAGATAATATCTTTATCAACAGTCACTAGTGATAGTTGTGGCTTTGTGCAGTCTACCCTTAAATGGAATGGTCGACTTTAATTTTTATATACTGTTTCCTGCTCATCTTCCTACAGCTATGATAAAGGAGCACACTTCTTTTTACCATCTTATCTAATGCGCACACGTGGATCGAAACAACAACGGGAAGCTCTTAAAAAGGTCCCAAGGAAACAACTGGAACCAGTTTTTCAGGTTCAAAAAAATTTCATGTTACTAGAATAGTATAATATTTTCTTTGGGGGATCTATCAGTGAAGTTGTATTCCATCACTAATCGTAACTTTAATTATCTGAGTAATCTTATATTTTCATTTTATGTATAAATTTGTTCTGTGAGTTATGTAGGCCTTGGATACTCTTGGACATACAAGATGGCGGGTAAACAATAGGGTGCTTTGCGTTGTTGAGAGGATATGGGCTCTTGGAGGCCGTCTTGGTGGGTTGGTTGACAAGGAAGATGTGAGTATTTCTTAGACTTCCATATGCACAATGGTTATGCCTTTATTATTTTTTTAAAATTTCAGATAAGGAAGGATTTTAATCCATTTTCTTCCTCATTTATTACTCCTTGCAGATTCTTTTGCCAGAAAAACCAGATACAGAAGATGAGGCTGTGATAACCAATTGGAAATGGAAGGTCAGATCTGTTAGGAAAGAGAACAGTGAGCGACACTCACAACGTTGCGACATAGAACTTAAACTTGCGGTTTGTATTCTTTATTCTATGCATGGGCTATAGCATTTTTATATCTCATAAACACTCATATTTTTTCCTTTACGTGTCTATATAATCAGGTAGCGAGAAAGATGCGGGATGAAGATGGTTTTTTTTATCCACACAACGTTGACTTTCGTGGACGTGCATATCCGATGCATCCATATCTCAACCATCTTGGATCAGATCTATGTCGAGGCATGTTGGAGTTTGCTGAGGGACGGCCACTTGGTAAATCAGGCTTGCGCTGGTTAAAAATTCACTTAGCAAACTTGTATGCTAATGGCATTGACAAACTATCATATGAGGGTCGGATATCATTTACTGAGAACCATTTGGATGACATATTTGATTCCGCGGATGAACCTTTGGAAGGGAGGCAGTGGTGGTTAAATGCAGAAGATCCATTTCAGTTCTTGGCAGGGTGTATGGATCTTGCTGGAGCTTTAAGAAGTCCTTGCCCAGAAAAATTCATTTCACATATTCCAGTTCATCAGGTTACTTTTTGATTCTTTTATTCTTTTGCCTCAAACTTCTTTCTGATTACAAAAAAAAAACACATATGTGTCAGAATATTGAGCATGTCAGTCAATAGATTCTAATACATTCCGTATACAATTTTCATGGTATTTTTGTGAAAGCTGCAATTATAGTAATTTTGATCATTTGTACACATGAAGAGTTCTATAGCTACTCTTGCAATGGACTAGTTTGAAAAACGTTCTGCAATGACTATACAAAATATAGACAAAGGCTCTGAGCAAGTTAGGTTTAAATTTTGGTGTAAGTGGGGATGGGAAATACTGATCTTTCTTGTTGGGCGACCTGGAAATAATTGATTCCCTTGCATGTTATCCTATTTACCCTTTTCAGTGATGTAATTATTCTGTATGGAATTTCCTCTGATACAAATCAACATGTAAATTTGGTGAATCAGTTTACTCGTGAGCTAGTGCTGTCTAGCAATATTACTTTTATTGCCCCTATCTTTGGAATTCAATTATTTTATTTGATTTCTGAGATATGCTTTCTTCATTAGCTAGCACTAGTGGTACTGCTTTGTCAAAAAGTCCTACAATAGATATCAGGGATATTATCAGTGAGATACTTGACATATGTTTTTATCTAATTGCTTTATCTTTCTTGTTTATATATCTTCAAGAACTGTAATTGGTTATTTTCTGGTTTGTTCAGCTACTTGTGAATTGTTTACTAGTTCTCTGTTTATTTTAGGACGGATCTTGTAATGGATTACAACACTATGCCGCACTCGGGAGAGATGAGGTACTTCTTAATTTGCTGTAGTGATCAATGACTTCAGTTGGTGTTCATCCCAGTTTTTTCTGTAATCGTCTTAAGAATTTATCTTTAGATTTTTAATACTTTTCTTGGCTGAGATGCCATTTTTTCTGCTTCCAGCTGTAATCATGCTCTAGTTGCCGTGTTTCATATAACCAGTTCTTCGTTGCATTTTTTTTTCTTGAACAAAACTTGTTTGCATAAGAAACATTCCAATTTCCCTAGGGGTATGACATAACACTTCCATTGAGCGATGAAGGATTGTGATTTGCATAGGCAATGTAATTCTTGGTTGCTTATTTAACTAGTTTGAACTTCAACATTCCTTCATTCCCTTTCTTTCTTCCATCTACTTCTACACCACAGTTGCTGCCTCACCATGTTTTCTTCTCTCTATCATCTATGTACCTCATTCATCACAATATCCAGCAAATAGCACTATATCAGCAGCCCTCATAAGAATTTCCACTGAACAGCTTCAAACTGCCATCCTCTCTTGTGGAGTGATTGTAATTCAGTTTAGAACAACAGAATATAGTTTATTCTATAGAAATTTTCTTGAATGACAGTCTAACTCCATAAATGATAGGGGAAATTTCGTGTGGCAACCCCAAGGATTTGCATTTTTTTATCTTGTGCCCGTGAATGTAAAAAAAAATCTCGTAAACTGGATGGGCCAAGTATGTATCCTAACTTATAGGCTAAGATTTAAGATAAACAGAACAGTAAAAGAAAATATTAAATCTTTATTCCTGGACTATTGATCTAGTAAAAACTTGTTAGTATCATTACTTCCTCTCTGTCACTGCCTGTCGGGGATAATTTCTTCCTTGAATATTCCACTAAAAGCGGTATCCGTTACATAACGAGGTTGTACTTTCATTTATTATTGAGATGTTTCTATTACTAATACTTACTGAGCTGGGTTTATTTACCTTTTTCCAGTTAGGTGCAGCTGCTGTCAATCTAGTTGCTGGAGATAAACCTGCTGATGTCTACTCAGGCATAGCTGCTAGGTAAGTTTGTCTGTTGCTATCACAGGCTTTTAGTCAGCTTTTTTTTTTATCCATCAAATTTACCTTTTGAACTTGTTCCATATTAGTTCTTTTCACTCTAAGTTCATTGAATTTCTTAATCTGGGTATGATGAGGTGATCTGTCTAGACCTGAAAATTCATGTTTCCAAGGAAGTTTGTGTGGGTGTTTTTATAAATGTACATCTCTAGGAAAATTGATAATTCTTGTTTGAGTCCGCTTAATAAGTTTCTTTTTGATGAAATGTTTTGCTCAATGCACCATCTTGGCTAAAGAAAATTGCTTTCCACAAATTCCATTCGTTACTTGTTCCTGTGCTTCCAGTGGCTGTTAGCAAGTCAAGTGTTTCTTTGCGCCTTGAGATGCTGGGAGCTGTAAAGAATTGAACATCCACGTCAATTATGATTTATAAATTATGGAGTTATCTTTTGTCATTATGTTAGTTGACAGTTTTGCATTATTGACTATCAGCCATCTAAGAGCAACATCTTACTATTTGGTCGATCTGCAGAGTTCTCGAGATCATGCGGAGGGATGCAGAAAAAGATTCTGCATTATCTCAAGATGCATCACATGCAAGACAGCTTATCAATCAGGTCTTCACAACTTCTCTTGTAATTCGGATGGCTTTCTTTTATTTCTATGACCATCGCTAGTTGTGGTTGCTTGACAAGTTATGTATAATATTTAATGAGGTTAATCTAGTTCTTTTGGTCCTCCATACATCTCAAGATTTTAGGCAGTGACATATCTTTGCATATGATTGACTTACAGTTGTTTGCCGCATCTAATCCAGGTTGATAGGAAATTGGTTAAGCAGACAGTGATGACATCAGTATATGGTGTCACATACATTGGTGCTCGAGATCAGATCAAGAGAAGACTGAAGGAACGCAATGTTTTCACTACTGAAGCTGAGCTCTATCGAGCATCTTGCTATGCTGCAAAGGTAAGAGTTGACCTCATTTGTAGAATAAAAATATTTGCTCTATGTTAATGCTTGTATTCCCTCCTTTTAAGTTTTTTTTCTCGAAGTTCTATCATGAAAACATATGTATTTGTGACTTGGAATAGGTTACTTTGACCGCCCTGGGGGAAATGTTTCAAGCTGCACGCAGTATCATGAGTTGGCTAGGTGACTGTGCAAAGGTTCGTGCCATATAATTCCTGTTCATATGAAGATTGAGACAAGTTTGTTAAGGTTGACTAGCTTCTGCCCTGTTGTGAACAAACATAGCTAACCTTCACATCTTTAACTGGACACTACATTCAAGGCCTTTATGCCTTCACCTTTTATGCGCTGTTATGGTCTCATAGATAGTAGAAATTGAAATTTTGAACCAGGATGCAAATTGCATAATATTTCTTTTTTGAGCATCTTACTTGTGGCCTTGACATGTTTTCTTTTACTTAATGGTGCTGCATTGATCATCACGGCTGACTGTGGAGGCCCTAGGCTTGGAAATATGCTATATAATTTGATAGAAATATTGTGGAGGATATTTAAATTTGGTGTCTGATAGTGTTGTGGTTTTGGTTATGTGACTAGCCATGGAATGCGCTGGGCACGACTTGTGGCTATGTCTGTTACTTTGGTCTTTTTCTTGGCTTTCTGTTAGACCAATAAGTGTCTTACGGAAACTGGAAGTGTGACAATAAGAGTACAGCATATAAAGGGTGTTTTTACACATTAGATCATCTAGAAATTAACTTTGTAAGGCTTTGCCTGGAATTAGTCAGAACAGTTGCGTGTTGTGTTGTTGGTGTGATTATTTGAATTTGTATTTGGTTTCAGATTTGCAGTACCCGTATAACTCTTAACTGTGTAGATCTAGGGATTACCACTTTTCTTCAATTTGCCAACCTCCAAACAGTTAGACTATTTGCAGCGTACCAATCATGGAACCTTTCTTGAGTTTTAGTGGAAACATTTCATAATTGTGTAATTCTGAACAGATCATTGCATCTGAAAATGAGCCTGTGACTTGGACGACTCCTCTTGGTCTTCCTGTTGTTCAGCCTTACAGGAAGATAAGCAGGCATCTTGTGAGTTCTCTTCATTCTAGTTGAGAGTTCATTCATCATAGTTATTCTGTTCCCGACGCTTTTTTTACAAGTTTGGATGTTAAATTGGTTTTGTACAGGTGAAAACAACCCTTCAGGTATTAACATTACAGAGGGAAACCGAAAAGGTAATGGTTTTAACTTCTTATTGCCAGATTATTTAAAAATCATAATTGAAATTGTTCACTGCCACACTTACGAAACTACTTTGAGTTACTTGCTAAGATGGTTTTATGATATTACGAGTATTTGGTTTCTGTAGGTCATGATAAAGAGGCAGAGAACAGCTTTCCCACCTAATTTCGTGCATTCGCTTGATGGTTCACATATGATGATGACTGCAGTTGCCTGTAGAAAGGCGGGATTAAACTTTGCAGGTGCATTTGGTTTTCTTATAAGCTATTCAGCACGAAATTTTTCCAACTATAATTCTGGTATAACACATTAATGTAAAAATGCCCACAGGAGTACATGATTCGTATTGGACCCATGCATGTGATGTCGACACAATGAACGAGGTTTTAAGAGAAAAGTTCGTTGAACTTTACGAGCAGCCAATACTAGAACAGGTAGTAATATGATGTCGCGACTTATATTTTGTGATGAACCCAAATGAAGGATTAGCATACTAGGCCTAAACATTGTTTCAGCTTTGATTGTTGACTGAATTTTTGAACTGCACATAGACATGACTTGTCTCCTCGTACTCACAGTTGTTGGAGTCCTTTCAACAGTCATTTCCGACACTGTCGTTCCCTCCTTTGCCGGAGCGTGGGGAGTTTGACCTGAAAGATGTTCTCAAGTCTGAGTATTTTTTCAACTAAGCATATCACTGCGGCAACGTTCACTCTGAATCTCAGATGTCTAGCCCTGTACATGTCTCACATGGTAACAACACTTACCAAGTAAGCATGGAGCAATCATGGCGAGGAGCAGCGGTAATCTTAATGATGCGAAGGATGTTGAAGATCTTGAATTGCACTTGGGTGACGGCAAATGAGATGCGGTTTCCGGGTAGAGCATGTGAGCTCTTGGGTGTTGCAGAGCTGTGGATGTTTTTGTATACGGTTAGCATTGATAGATGACTCTTGTATGTGAATATTTTCATCTTCCTCTAGAAATGTTTTTATTGAAGGAGAAAAGGTTTCACTTTTGTTATGTGGTCTTTTCTCTGTCTTGTTTTCTTGTCCTTCTTATGCGAACAGTTGCTCAGTCGCTCTTCCTTTGACCTAAGTTTGGATAAACTAGTTGAAAAAGTATCTAACGATAAATTCAACAAAACCCGCTCTCCTATTGAGAAGTATTCGTTGTGAACGAGCTTAGATTGCTTTGTTACAATTTTAAATTTACAAAATTATGAGAAATGGGTGATTTTTTTGCCTTTTCAAGCAAAAGGTTAACTACTCTATTTTCTTAGTTGGTATTAGGTTGTTCGGTTAGTGATTGAAGGGTATTAAGTAATTTATGGCTATTAAAGTTTATCAAATTTCTTCAACCAGATAATGTTGACTTATTGTGTTTGTTCTTCCTAGTTTGTGTCTAAAGTTTCAAGAAATTTTGGACAAAGATAGAACCAATGAATAAGACCAACAATAGAATTGGTGTAAGAGTACGGCCTTTTGGTAGAAAAAATTGAGAAACATAGTTGCTATGTACGCCAAAGAAAAGATATTGAAATAAGGGAGAAAAAAAAAACCATTTTTGTTGTTTAAGTTTTTTTGTTGTTAGTGAAAATTCTTATTTAAAGCGATATGGAAAAATCGATATAGTTTTTGTTTTTGTAGTGGCACATATCAATCTCTTTCCCAAGAAAGAGTAGGACTATTCACGTCAAAGACAGAAAAAAGAAAATATATTGAATAAATAATAATTTGTTAGTGTTGGTTTTGCAAGGCATGTCTTGCAAGCATTGAACTTTTTCAGGCTTACTATTGGGGCGGACAGACACCTTGACACAGACGGAGTCCACCCCCGCGTCAGTGCTCGCGGAGGCGCTGTCCGGATGCCCCCCAAGGTGGGGCGGACTCGGACTGCGCCTCTGCCCCAAAAAAATGTTGTTTTCTGGACCTCAATCAGTAGCTGAAGACAATGCATAACTGAAATCACATATTGAAATTGTAAACATTGGCGCGCAGGCGAACTCCGCATGTGCCCCATTGGGGCGGATTTGCATTGTGCCCCAGCCCGGGCGGAGTCGAACTCCGACTATGCTGTGTTGTTTCCGCTTCCGAATAACACCACTCAACTTTTTTCTAAGAAAGATAATACTATTCACATCAAAGGTCAGTTAGTGTTTTTCTTCCCAAGCGTCCTTATTAAATCGTGTAATTGACAAGATGTTTGGGATTCGGGTTATCATAACTTGTTGAATCCACTCAATTTAAGCTATACGTGAACCATCTCTAGACAAACGTATGTGCACCGAACTAATCTTCTAAGACATTCATGCCCCAAAATTTTTTTTGCCTTTGAACAAGTCTTCTAAGGCTTTCATGAAAAATAAAAGAAAAAAGGAAATTATGCTACTTGATTAAATGACTTTCCTTTTTGATGGTGTTGCTTGCCTGTGGTGTGATCTCCAACATGTTTAGTATCTTCTAGAACTTGTCATTGACTCTTTTGCAAAATTGTTTTGTTATTTTATTATATATGCTTGACATGAAAAGGTTGTATGTTCGTTTCTTTATTGCCAAGTATTGCCTTAATTTGATAAAACCCTCAAATTTGACGTATTATCACATCATATAACCTCATTCGATCCTATCCAGGGTTGAGATGAGTCAACAGTATAGTGTGGGGTACCCAGTCAGTATATGAGTTTTTGGTAAGTTTATGATATGAAATTTGATCATATTGTAATTCATGTAAGAGTTTCTTGGTTGGTGGAAAAAACAAGTGAAAAGAAAAGAAATTAAATAAATTCCCACAAACCTTAGACGATTTGGGTTGAAAGTGTGTATTTTGGAATATTTGGAAGATATGTGTGTAAGAAAAGTGTGTTGAGTTAGGTTTATCTGTTGTTGAGGCGGTATGAGTGATGTGTTGGATTCGATATCCCCAAATAATTTATCACCACATGGAAAAATATTATCCGTGCCTATTATTTCTTATTCTCATGACCCCGTTACACCCTATATAAAGACCTCGTGATTGATGTTTTGGGCTGAAAGTGTGTGTTTTGGAATATTTGGAAGATATTTGTGTAAAGAAAAGTGTGCTGAGTTAGGCTTATCTGTTGTTGAGGTGGCATGAGTGATGTGTTGGATTCAATACCCCAAATAATTTAGCACCACATGGCAAAATGTTATCCTTGCCTATTATTTCTTATTCTCATGACCCCGTTACACCCTATATAAAGACCTCATGATTGATGTTTTTGTATTTTAGTTTCAATGACAGGTGGTGGAGTTTGAGAACTCCTTGACATGATTATTGTAAGATGTTTGCATGTTTGTTGAGCTTGAGTGATGATTTCTATATGGCTACACATTAGTGAGAGTGATAAACACATGCCCTTTAAGAGATTTGGAGAGTTCCAATTCATTTTTCATCATTCGAGCGTGATTGTTGTTATGATGACATGCTTTGAAAAATTATTTTCTTCCTAGTTGAGGCATGACATATGTGATGTATGTCAAACTAAGCACAAAAATCGTATAATAACCGCAAGTGTACGATCTATATCATTGCAACACATGATTCACTCAAGGTCGTATTCCACGGAGATTCTAGTAACGTTATCGGTTTATCAATCCTAAAGTGTAGGATTGAAAAGAAACAAAATGAAACAAAAAGGGTGATCAAAGATCAAATATTCAAGTGTCAAGTAACAAGATGTAGATCAAATAGATATAGAAATACTAGGCTTAGAGGTTAATCCTCTCAAATCAATGCTTTCTAGCTCATTAATTCAATCAAACAAGGGATTCAAACATGGAAGTCATGTTCATCAAATGTCCTATTCCTCTTTTGGAGCTCATAGGTTATTCAAATCAAATAAATCATGCAATGGTCGTGCCACAATTCAATCCAAATAAATTTAAGCACAAGTATAAACAAACACAAAAACATATAGCATCATACAAGTCTATTGAATTCAATCACGAAGGTTTATAATCAAGCTAGCATGTCAATTTTAAATGGACCTAAAACTTACACAAAAAATTATTAAAGGGCCCAACCGGGTTCGAACCGGTGACCATTTGATCTGCAGTCAAATGCTCTACCACTGAGCTATGGACCCAATTTGTTTTTAGTAAAGCAAGCATATTAGTTGCAGTGAACAAGTAAACCTAAAATTTTTATTAGGGCCGAACCGGGTTCGAACCCAACAACAGAGATAATTCCTAGAATTCAAAATATTCCTTGATGTAACTAAATATGCTTTATTTTCCGTTCATAGCATGATCAAACACTAAAACCCGATAGAGAAACATGGATTTGGGGCTTTTACCCCTAAACCTAGAAATGGGTTTAGTGACCCATGTAAAAATATAAGCATTGCTTTCAACATGTAAAATGACACATAATGGATATGTAAAGAGAAATTGAACAAGTTGAAAAAGTTCTAACGATAAATTGAACAAGACCCGCTTTCCTATTGAGAAGGATTATTTGTGAACAAGCTTAGATTGTTTTCTTACAATTGAATGCTTAAATTTACAAAATTACAAGTTGGTGTCCTTGTACCATGAGAAATGTGTGAATTTTTTTCCCTTGAACGACAAGAGCTCGCATGCTTTCATTCTTTTCAAGCAAAAGGTTAACTACTATATTTTCATATTTGGTATTAGGTTGTTTGGTTGGTAGTAGTTGAATGGTATTAAGTATTTTATGGGTATTAAAGTCTATCAAATTTCTTCAACTAGATAATGCTAACTTTTGTATTTTATGGGGCATTATCATTTTCCTTCAACTAGCCGAACGGACCCATTGTGTTTGTTCTTCCTAGTTTGTGTCTAAGTTTCAAGAAATTTTGGACAAAGATACACCGAATGAATAAGAACAACAATACAGTTGGTGCAACAGTACAACCTTTAGGCAAAAAAGTGAGAAACATGGTTGTTATGTACGTCAAAGAAAAGATATTGAAATAAGGGAGGAAACACGACCATTTCTTTTTTGTTTTAGGTTTTTGTTGTTGTGAAAAGTCTTTTTTAAAGAGAAGTGTGAAAAAATTGATATAGTTTTTTTTTTTTGTAGTGGCATGTATCAATCTCTTTTCCAAGAAAGAGTAGGACTGTTCAAATCAAAGATAGTTAGAAAAAGAAAACATATTAAATAAATAATAATTTGTTAGTGTTGGTTTTGCAAGACATGTCTTGCAAGCATCGATCTCTTTTCTAAGAAAGAGCAATACTATTCACATCAAAGGACAATTTGTGCTTTTCTACCCGGGTGTCTTTGTTCAATCATGGTAATTGGCAAGATGCTAGGGATTCGGGTTATCATAACTTGTTGAATCCACTCAATTTAAACTATACGTGAACCGTCTCTAGCCAAACATTTGTGTTCCGAACTAGTCTTCTAATACATCCATGCCCACAAAAGTTTTTGGGCTTTGAGCAAATCTTCTAAGGCTTTCATGAAAAATAAAAGAAGAAAGGAAATTATGCTACTTATTGACTAAATGACTTTCCTTTTTGATGCGTTGCTCGAGTATGGTGTGATCTCCAACATGCTTAGTATCTTCCTGAACTTGTGATTGACTCTTGCAAAATTGTGTTGTCATTTTATTATATATGCTTGACATGAAAAGGATGTATGTTCATTTCTTTCTTAGCCAAGTATTGCCTTTATTTACCTTTATTTGGAAAACCATCAAAAATGACGTATTGTCACATTATATAGCCTTATTTAACCATATCCGGAGTTGAGATGAGTCAAGAGTACAAGTGTGGGGTACCCATTTGGTATGTGAGTTTTTGGTAAGTTTTTGATATGAGATTTGATCATATGGTACTTCATGTAAGATTTTCTTGGTTGGTGGAAAGAACAAGTGAAAAGAAAAGAAAATAAATTAAATAAATTCCCACAAACCTTGAAATTGCAAAAGGAAGCTATTTGGATTGAAAGTGTGTATTATGGCAAGTTTGGAAGATATTTGTATAAAGAAAAGTGTGTTGAGTACTTTGGTTTATCTATTGTTGAGTGGCATGGGTGATGTGTTGGATTTAATACCCATATATTTTTAGGGCCACATGGTCAAATATTATCCTTACCTATTATTTATTATTCTCATGATCTCGCTACAACCTATATAAAGACCTCATAATTTATGTCTTTGTATTTTAGTTTCAATGATAGGTAGTGTAATTTGAAAACGTCTTGACAACTTATTGTAAAGTTACTTTCTTCCTAGTTGAGGCATGACATATGTGATGTGTGTCAAACTAAGCACAACATTCATATCATAACTGCAAGTGTACGGTCTATATCATTGTAGCACATGATTTACTCAAGGTTGTATTCCACAAAGATTTAAGTAACGTTATCATTTTATCAATCCTAAAGTCTAGGCTTGGAAAGAAACAAGTGAAAAAAAAGGGTGATCAAAATCAAAATATTTAAGTGTCAAGTAACAAGATGTAGATCAAATAGATAGAGAGATACTAGGCTTAGAGATTAATCCTCCCAAATCAATGCTTCCTAGCTCATTCAAATGTTCATTCAATCAAAGAAGGAATTCAAGCATGCAAGGTATGCTCATCAAATTGCATAATCCTCTTTTGGAGCTCATTGATTCAAATCAATAAAATCATGCAATGGTCATGTCACAATTTAATCCAAATAAACTTAATCACAAGTATAAATAAACACAACAACATATAGCATCATATAGTCACACTATTTGCCATACATCATTAAGCAAATCCTATCATGAATGAATTCATACGAATAGAGATAGATCATGTGTTTGCCCTTAATCATATTTAGTTATACATCCTAGGGGTATAAACAATGAATAATCAACTTTGTATCACCTTTCAGTCTCAACTTAGAAGACAGTTCTAGTGAACAATCACTCAATCATTCAATTCAATGCTTTAACAAGTAGGTCAAGGTTAGGAAACCTAAACCACCAACATGTGATGTTATGATAAAAATCGTTTTGTTATATTGTTTTTGTTTCAGAATTCCATAGATTTCTTGTATCTTATGGTATCACAAGTCTATTGAATTCAAGCTTGAAGGTTTATATCAAGCTAGCATGTCAATTTTAAATGCACCTAAAACTTTAAAAAAAGTTAATTTTGAAGGGCCCAACCGGGTTCGAACCGGTGACCATTTGATCTGCAGTCAAATGCTCTACCACTGAGCTATGGACCCAATTTGTTTTTATTAAAGCAACCATTTTAATTGAAGTGAACATGTAAAACAAATAATTTTAAAAAGGGCTCAACCGGATTTAAACCCTAAAAAAGAGATAATTCCTAGAATTCAAAAAATTCCTAGATTTAACTAAGCATGCTTTATTTTTCGTTCATATCATGATCAAACACAAAAATTAGATAGAGAAACATGGATTTGAGGCTTTTACCCCCAAACCTAGAAATGGGTTTAGTGACCATGTAAAAATCTAAACTAAACATTGCTTTTAACATGTTAAATGATAGATAATGGATTGTAAAGAGAAAATTTGCAAAAGAATCAAAGAAAAAGGATTTCCCAAGTGGAAAATAGTAGCTTTTTGCCTTACAACTTGAAGAACAAATAAAGAGCTTAAAGAGCAAGCTAGACATCCTCTAATTTGATTCAAAATTCTCAGAAATAGTCGTGGAAATATGGTTCATGATAGTACAAATGCAACCCATAATCTAATATATGAGGTTTAGGAAGTAGTTCCCCTCACTAGGATCCAAAAATGACGTTACAAATTGAAATAGTTACAAATTTATTGAAATAGTCACAAATTTGGGCAAAAACTTGGTATGCAAATTTTAACTCATGAAACCAAGTTTTTTTTAAACTCGGTCGAAACTTGCTCTCCACTCTCTAGGAAAAATTTACGGGATGTCGAGTTCTTACCTTCATGTTTATTGGCTTCTTTTGGAGAAATTCCTTGAGGATTCAATTCTTTGTGTAAATTACAAAGTTGCAAACCTTTGAAATACCTTTTCAACGAGTACTTTTGGGTCTTCTAAGTCATTCCGAGGCATCCTATAACTTTTTCTTACCAAAACTGTGAAAAAGTGATCCATGGTCTTCTTGTGTTCACATGTTCTCATTGTTTGCTTCATGGCTCTTCTTTGGAACTTCCAAACATCCATAATTGATAAATCAAAGTGTCCCCTTAATTGTTGTTGATCCTTAACCTCAACCTATGCATCTCAATGCTCCGACATTGACTTGTTTTTTACTCAAAGGCTTGTTTGGGACTTTTTTGATCATTTTAAGCCCATGAATGATTCAAATCACACCTACAAGACAACACAAAGGGAATATACATCCAATTACAAATATATATTCATAATGAAGTATATGGATGTCTAGTTCATACAAAACTACACTAAACTAAGCTAAAATGTATCTAAAAATCTAGCATGAAAACATGCTATCAATATGTTTTGCATTTAGTATTCCATATGTCACGATCTTACTTATGAACAAGGTTTATACATGGGGTGTTTTTATGTTATCTATTCATGTATCATTACAAATGGTAGATTCATGTATTTCATGTCTCTTTCGATATGTTTTGCATTCATTTAGTATAGAAAACATTCATATTGCATATTATGGTGTCTAATTTGGTTTATTCTGCGTTTCATGCGTTCGAGGTCATTTTTGGTGCATTTCATCCAAAATATTGTAAGACGAACCAGAACACGGGTGTTCGATTTTTCTTGAGGTCAAGAGCTACATTGAAGCATCATACATGACTGAAGTTGAAGTATCAAGTGAGAAACCATAGTCCAAGATGAGACGTGCACAAGAAGAATTCAACAAATCATTTGTTGATGTTTGAGCTCAAACCTTCAGCATTAATACAACATTAGGTCTACGACCGGTAAAACTTTTACTGATTATATTGTTAATGTTCATCTATTATTTTAATTAGCTTTGTATCCATGCCTTACACAAAAGTTGTAAAATTAATAAGCTAGAAAGTATTGTTATTTTTAAACAATCTATTAATATTCATAGTAATATAATAACCTTAATGTAACATAGTATTTGAAGATAATCAATGTACTAAGTCAAAATAATTTGGTATAAAGACTATTGTTAAAGTTGATCATACCAAAAGATAAAAAAAAAATACTTCCTTCGATAAAAAAAATGACTTCTTAGCCATTGCCAAAAAAAAATTTAAAAAAGTTAATCAAAAACCTTAATTTTATAAAGTTTTTCTCAATTTTACCACTTATCAAATGTTCATCACCCTTTTGCACCAATGAATGGTCATTTTATTTATTTTTTTTTTTTTAATAAAAACAGTTTTTAAAAACTATTCTCACAACTTTCTTTCTTAATTAATAACCTTGAAAACATAAAACGACACTTAAACTTGATCAAAATTTAGATGCTAGAAAGTCATTTTTTTAATGATCGGATGAAGTATGTAAGAAGTTAAAACAAATGAAAAAAATGACTAATAATGTAGAATAACGACAAAAATCAATTTAGCTAAGTAAGCCTTTTTGAGAATTCTCTACTAACTGGGCTCATAGTATAAATATGTTTGGTAAATGTACCCCTAATCAATCCCCCTTACCTTCCAATTTAAATTTAATTAAGTGGTAAAAAATGAAGCGGTACACAAACTTAATGAAAATGGAAAATGACCTATTTGACCAAATTCTTTATTTTTTTTATTTCAAAATATATCTACATTCATTAAAATTAATGAAAAAGTACTTGTAGGAATGAAAATGTTATTTAAAAATTCATTGTAAACTGCTGTACTTGTAGTATTACATTTTTTTTTTGTTATTCTTGTCACAAATTATGATATTCACTCCTCTTTTTATGCTGACTTATTGATATTGTGACATAAATTAGCCATGAAAAAGATGAGATGTAAAAAGTACAATAAACCAAATTGCTTCAAATGGTACAATGACTAACTTAAAAAAAAGAAGTATGTAACAATAATCATTAAGCATTTGGTGTAAGTGTTGTAAAAAGTACAATGCCTAACTTAAATTCGTGTTTTAACAAGTTAATAAGCATATTTAAAGGGTGACTCTACAAAAAGAAAAGAGTATTATACATAAGAATTATAGAATATTGGAATTTTGAGGATTCTCTCCAAATATATTATATGGTGAAAATAAAACATACTATTTTCTTAACATAAACTATATACATATATACCGTAAATAAATATTATATATGATAAATTAGATGATTATTTCTCTTAAATTAGTTTGTGATTTCATATTAGTTAGTTGTCCCATATAATAGTTGTACGCTTGACTTTGATTACTAACACATAAATGAAGTGCAATTCGCATGCGTCGAGAGCCAGCGCCTTTTTTTAATTTCTAAAATAAGATACAAAAAATTATTTATTTATAAATAGATTCGGTGAATCTATTAAAAATAATTATTCATTAAAATTTTAAAATAAACTTTGTTAACCATACTTTATCTCAATGCATTTGAATTTATTTTATAAATCTCATCCTCAATAATCTCTTCAAATCGATAAACTCTCTATCGAACGAGTCATAAGTCGGGTGTATTATTTTGTACAGAAGAGAAGAAATTTATAGTTAAGTGGTTTTTTAAGGCCTTCAAAAAAAATTTTGGAAAACAACATGACGTCTAGTTTGTGTTTTTTGATTTTGTAAATATTCGAACTTATATAAATATAGACGTAATATCTAATTTACATAAAAATTGTAGTTATAACCAAAAGTAAAACATAATCTAATTTAAAAGAAGTTGTTTCAAAATGAAAATAAGAAATTTTTAAATAAAATTTGCCTAATTATAAAAATTGTATCTTAATTTTAATAGAATTTATTTTATTTTATTTTAATGGTAATAGAAGTAAAATATAATCTAAATATTTTTTTTCATTTAAAAAGAAATTCAGTTACTTTAATTCTCAGCGAGACATGTAGACGAAACGAAGACACGTAAGCTTTGTTGCCTCTACTTTAGTATAGTTTATGAATAGTAGATTTTGAATGCAAAACCACCGCCACGCTAACGAGTTTGCAACTAGTTAATTAAAATAGATGTCTTTCACAATTCCTAAGATAAAAAGGATATGGTTAGTGTATGATTGTATGAGTGTAGCTTCTTGTACGGAATAAAAAAAAAATTGACATTATAATGACGTGGATGAATGTAAAAAATTGGACTAAGTCTATCAACTGTCCATATTATTCTGCGAGTACGCACCAGAAGAGCCCTCCCGAGACAACCCAAAAATAAAAAATAAAGGATTTTTCCTATTGGTGCCTTCAAGGTTTGGACTTATCCTCTTGGTATCTACTAAGTTTCAAAATTCCTCTCGGTACCCTTATGGTTCTATTTGTTTCCTCTTTATACTCATTGTAAAAATATATTACATTAAAATTCATTATAATATAATTAAAAATTTTAAAAATTAATTTAAAACTAGTCATGACCTCATTACATTTTAAACTAATAAGTTTTATAATAAATTTTTAAAATATTTTTCGAATTAAAAAAATTAAGTAAAATAAAGATAATTTTATTTTTGAACTAAATAATTTTATTATTATTTATTTTGATTTAAAATAAAATATATAAAATTAAATCAAAAATAAATTTTTTATTTATCTTTTAAGATTCCATAAATATAAACATATAGTAATTTTTTTGATGTTAATTTTCTATAATTTGTTTTAATTTGAAAATAAAAATATTATTTTTTTATTTATTAATTTTTTATTTTTTACAATATACTTTTCCATACTCTTAAAATTAAAAAAAATATATAGTTTTTAAAAAAATTCAAATTAATATAAATTAAATAAAATTAAATTAAAAAATAAATAAAAATTTTATTATATTTTAAATTTTCTACACTCTTAATAAAATATTAAAAAATTGTTTTTTAATTTAATTATACATATATTTTTTAAATTGAAAGTAAAAAGTAAAAAAAAACATTTTAATTCAAAAATAAAATATCTTTATTTTAAAAAATAGGAAAAAAATATAAAACTATTTTTATTTATTAAATTATTAATTAAATTCAATGAGGTTATAATTGTTTAAAATTTATTTTTTTTAATTTTTGTATTATTTTATAATAAACTTTAATGTAATATATTAAGAATGAGTATAAAAAAAAAATTAAACCATAAAATAGTAGGAGAAATTTTAAAACTCATTAGATATTAAGAGAAAAAGTCCAAATCTGAAGAACAACAGAGGACAAAATTCAAAAATAAGTAGGAGAAAATTTAAAACTCAGATATTAAAAGAAAAAGTCCAAATATGAAGAACAGCAGAGGACAAAATTCAAAAATAAATATGAAAAATTTTAAAACTCATTAAATATTAAGAGAAAAAGTCCAAATGTGAAGAACAGCATAGGACAAAATTAAAAAATAAATGGTTTAGGATTGGTTGGAGTCGGTGCTTTTGAGCATGTGAATGGCTGTAATCTCAGAGTATGATTCTCCCTATGCGAAAAAACTTAAATATATATATTTTTTTTTGGTAACGATAGATAAGGATTACTGAAGTAATGTAGAACAAAAACCCAACTCGGCATGAGCAGGTGTCATGACAGGGCGGCGATAGTTGAAGCTAGGATCCAGTAGGCACCCGCGTGTCATACATAAGGATTGAGCAGGTGTCGTGACAGGGCCGCGATAGTTGAAGTTAGGATCTAGTAGGCACCCCCGTGTCACCTGCTCATAACTCCACGCTTATCCTCATGCCACCTACTGCCCTTCAACTTGTTCCACAATTCCTCCCGCCCACCGTGCTTATAAAAGAAAGAGCGGCCTCTTCGAAACCCTCCAAGCAGCTCAACATATTTTATTTTAGATTTTAGAATATAAAAAAGAGATCGAGAATGTCGTCACAACAGAAAAGGGAAGAAATGGACGCACGAGCAAGGGCCGGAGAGACGGTTGTGCCAGGTGGCACCGGCGGCAAGAGCCTTGAAGCTCAGGAGCATCTAGCTGAAGGTTGTCAAGCTCAACTCGAGAAATAACCAGATGAATCAAATCAGTTACATACATGTATTTTAACTTTATTGTGTAGGAAGGAGCAGGGGAGGGCAGACGAGGAGAGATCAGCTGGGAACACAAGGATACCAGGAGCTAGGAAGCAAAGGTGGTCAGGCAAGGAGAGACCAGATCGGAAGCCAAGGGTACCAGGAGATGGGCCGTAAAGGCGGTCTTAGCACCAACACTCAGACCGCAGCTGACCGTGCCGCTGAAGAAGGCATCGACATCGACGAGTCCAAGTTCAAGACCCGTACTACTACTACTACTTGATGTAGCGGTTTAGTTTAAATGACTTAAACTGCCACTGCCTTTTATAAATTCATATGTTTTAGCAAAGTTAAAGAACCGGCAACTGAATAATCAAGGGCTTGTGCATATTATTATTTTACATTACTAGTTGGGCCTCACGGCTAGGGCTGTCACCAAAATGCCCAGAATCAGAAACGGTTGTGCACTCGCCTGTAACATCACCATCCAACAACTTCAATTTACAATACAAAAATCCAAGAAGTATAGTTACACAAGGCTTACCTGATACTTGACATCATACTTGGTTGGATCCTTTAGTATGTACTGTGTCTGTTGACAGGGAAACACAGCTTTTAACGTACACAACGACTTCTACTGTTATATACAATTACAGAAATGAAGCTTTTTACCTGAAAATAAACCTGAGGCAGTACCAAACCTAAGAGGGCAAGTGCATAATACGGCTTCCCAATCGCCAGAAGATAGCCTGACAAAGTTTATCTATTAACGTATTGCATTTTCAATAAAAGGGAACCTCAAACATGATTCTTTTAATACCTGCTATAGATAACTGAGTAATGTCTATAGAACCCACGCAAATCCATTTTGCAGCTTCAACGCCAAAAGCAACGGGAAGTGACTGCATATTGGAATGGAATAAATGTTTTTTTATTTGCCACCAGGGATTCATATACCAAAACACTAAATAACGAACTCACCTGTAGACCCATTGCTCTATCACCTTCAATGCTCTTGAAATCATTCACAATAGCAATCCCAAGCTATCACAGGAAGAGGAAACAATGAATTCAATAATGAATTCAATACTGCATCAAATACGACAGGGACTTTAATGGCCATCTTCAATGAGACTCACCCCAGCTATACTATACAAGAGTGTTAGAACAACTACATCAGGTGTCAATGTCCCGAATAAAGCTTGTCCAGCCCACCTGCCACAGATGGTTTACTTGATTAACATGACAAATGACAGTTTCAAGAATAATTACAATTACACAATGCAGTACATGTATTGTTTGTCAATACTACAGTACATTATATGCAACACGTACTAATAACACTTCGGCTAACATGCATCGTATGCCATAAAACATCTGGTGTAAGACTTTTCAATGTGCAACAAACAAGCTTTAACTTACCTATCAACTGTATTATTTATTTGAGCCACCAAATGAATACGAGCAGCAGAAAAAATAAAATATAGTTATATGAGCAACAGATCGAATACCATACCATGGTAAACTAATGTAGCTAGATCCAAGAGCAAAGTTTCCAATCCATCCATTTTGTTTAAGCTGCAACAAAAAAAGCTTTGTGAAGAAAGGCTCTTAAACCATATTATGTTGTGTGAAACGCTAAGATTTAAAAGAAGAAAGCCTGACCTTTAAAGGCGGGGCCGAGTATATATACGAGACCAGGGAGCCGCCTAACGCTAGGTAAAAGATTGTGGGGAAGTCGTGCCCTGCCTAAAGGGAAGAAAGATTTCAAAGAAAGTGAAGGGATAATGAGCCATTCTCATCCATAGACTAATGGCATATTTGGCTTACCCACACATCCAACAAACCAGCAAGTCCAAGGCCCCCCAACAGCAGCACCCATATTTGAGTAATCACCTATTGACATTTTCCAAATCAACCAAATTTAACAAGTCAAAACTTAATTTCAAAGAGAGTCACTCTTCAATATGGTATGCAGTGGATACCTCATTCTCAGATATTGCCCCTGATGGAATTGGACGGTAGGGTTCATTGATTGCATCAATCTCTCGGTCATACCAATCATTCAGTGTCTAAATTAAAGAATAGATTCATTTTACAGCTTCCAAGTGAATAAATGTTTTGAGGGAAATTACATATTCTCATCTTACAGAACTCACCTGTGTGTAGCCAGTCAAAAATGGTCCTGACATAAGCATGCATACAACTGACTTAGCTACATCCTCTAAAGTCCATTCAAAGTTTCCTGCATCATTTGCGAAAATCAATCAATGAAAGCTCTATGTAAGAAAATTGTCCTCAAGAGAGTAAACCTGTGAAGATGACATCAAGTAAGCAAGTCAGCCTTTTTGTTGATACCATTTTGCCTTATAAGGAGACACACAGGTCAAGCTCTATTTGGCACTAAAAAACAACTTAAATAGGCAAAACTACATAAACACTACTAAAAAGCAGATATTACCATATCCACTAAAATATACTATATCAGTCAAAAGCACCAAATCACAATCAAACACACCTAAAACGATATGGAGCTATCATTATTCACAGAGTATTCCCTAAAGTCTAAAATGATCAATATGTATACATCTTCACATTAGATTATTGTGCAACCAATCATGTGAAGTCAATGAAACCGCACCAAGCATAAGATTGGAACTAATGCCATTTTCTGAGAGCAAATACAGATAACACTGCATCAAGCATAAGATTGTCACTTATACCATCTTTACATTAGATTATATTACCATAATATCAACAATGGCAATCGGATTAGATAACACTAACACCATTTTCTGAATTTGAACCAGCCTAATGAACTACTCAAAGATCCAAAGTCTTATAAAGTTTCTCCAAAAACTGAATAAAGAAAAGACACGAGTAAGGTTCAGAAGTTTCTAAAAGGCAGCTTTCTCTATATGCCTTTTTTACTTAGTAAAAGCACAGGAGCCTGTAACCAAGACACTAAGTAAGAGGTCCGAATTCACTGCTAGGCATCAATTAAAACGGAATACCTGATGCAGCAGCTCCACAAACTACTCCCCACACTAGTGGAGGCCATGTAACAGGTTTTGTTAGTTGAAGGCGAATTTTCCATTTGTTCTGCAGGAATAATTAGAGTTCGCTTAGTTTCTTGTAGTTCAGAGATACTCCGTCTCACAAGCCATGTACTAGAAAAGAAAAACACCGAAACGCACCGTTTCTTGAGCAGCACCTTTGATACCGAGCAGCTGATTAATACTTGAGCCATCTTTAGATGGCGCCTTATCTGGTGCTTGAGCTTTCACTGCCACACAAAAGGCAATCGCATTGAAAGGGGGCAGTAGTACTGAAATACAAAATTACTAAAATCGAATTCAGTAAGGGTAGTACAGCTATACCTTCATTTGTATCAGTCTCCATCGCTCTAATCGCCAACCTTCTCCCTGAAAGAGAAAAATCGAGCATCAATTGCAGGCCGATTTGTAGGGAGAAATTCATATCCAAGCAAAAGTCCAAAATTGTAGCAAGGGAATGGAAAAGAGCTCACTTGTGATAAACATGGATAGAGGAGGATGACGAAGACAACCTCGAAGACGGAATTGGTTTCCGGCATTGGCGAGTTTAATTGCAGAGACGGTGTTAAGCGCGGCTGCCATGGGAGCTTCTCAGTAACAGGTTTTAGCTACTTCAGTAGCGGAACATAGAATTGTTCGGATGAGGGTCGTGGTGAAACCATACTTAACGTCAGCCAGTGGACCCCACAACTCTACCGTAAATTTCTTCACCCAGCCAGGATTGAACAAGGTTTTATCATTTTTATGATTTTGTTTTGTTTAAGCAAGTGGCTCGTACGTCATAATTATGGATGATAGGTAAAGTGGATTTATAGGATATACTATTCAAGCCTAATCATGGATTTGTTAGAATCGATTGGAGATGTTATTAGTTTTTTCTATCGATTTTATTTTTATTTTTTTATAACTAGTTTATAGTCTATATTCTACAGGAACATTTTTTTATAAATTTTTTCAAAGTTGAATATACTGATTCTATAGGCAAATATTACTTTTCCGAATATAATTGGATGGATATAACCTCATAATTAATTTATCTTTGTGACTTGCAATCAAATATGTATAATATGAAAACTGAAAATCATAACATCATTCATTAAATGAATGAGGCTACTCTAGCTTGTGGATTCTCCAATTCTTATCTATATATTAGATTAGAATTACCATAAATAACTTACTAGTGACTCTAGCGAACCCTAGTGGCAATCCCGAGGTGACTGCCGCCCCGAGCCTTCCCCTGAAATTGCCTCCGGTGGATGTTGGACAGTCAAACCCTCCCTTGATGCAGTACCAACGCAGTGTAACCCTAGGAGCCGTAAGCTTTTCTCTTTAGATTGGAAACAACTCCCGAAAGGAGAAAACGCAACGCCATCAGTTACTGACGATGCGGTTATTTAGTATTTGAAAGCTCCTCGTAAAAATTTCGTCGTTGTTAAGCTTCTTAGGAGGATGAGATCATTGTTCGCTCTCAGACATGTGTGTATGGTGAACGATATACCTTTAAATTTATAACTTAAAATATAAGCCTAAAACAATATGCGAACCCGCAATGTACGGATCAATTGTAATAACAACAAATACTCTAGGGTCGAACACAAGGACTATGGTGAAACAAAGCACGGTAATTCAGGTTGTCAATAAAAAAAACAAGCAATAAAGCAAAGGTATCAAAGATGACGTAACAATCAGATAAAGAAAATGCAGATTCTAGAGGTCAAAGCATCCAGTTGTGGTTCCGACTCAAGATCTCAAAAGATAATGTGGACAAAGCTGATGTTTACAAAGGGAAGGTGTTTCTAAGGTGGGAATAGATCACCGGATAAGTCTCACTACTCACTATCCCAAACCAAAGATCCTCTCACCGGGTAAGTCTCAAGGTACTAATTAATAGGGACTATAATCTCAAACCAACACACCACCCAAGGGGATAGAACTAACCTTTACCGGGTAAGTCCTAGGCTAACTCTCAAAAATGGGACGAAGGCACACTCAAACCCTAATAAAGGATAAATCTTGGGTATACAAACAAAAGAATCACCGAGTAAGCCTCATCCTAGGCTTGCGTATAGGACAGGAAAGGTATAACAATGATAGGATTTGGCAAACAGAAACCTCAACTCATATAAAGTTCAGGAAAGGTCTCGCTTCGCTCAGTTCATGTTCCATCTCGGTCAAGATGTTCTACGAACTGACTGAGGTGTTCGTCGGTTAAGGTAAGGCTCGATCTTTCAGGGTTCATTGGCTCATTCTTTCATCGTCTTTCTCATAGCTTTCAGCCAATCACCCTAGAATCGCATAAAGAACTTAGCCAATAATCATCATCATAACAATAATCAAATATATGAAAAAGGAATCAATATTCAAACAAAAAAAACTTAACACAAAGGTCTCAATAACTCAATCAAACAATCAATCAAACAAAATTGCGTTCCTCAATCACAAACCAAATGACAACAATCAAACAATCTAAGAAAACCTTACAACTTCCTTCAAAGCCTTCAACTTTATCTTCCTTCCTTCCTTGGAATATCTTCAATCTTCCAAACTAGCCAACTTCCTTCAACTTCAAGCTCTGAGACATGCTTCCATCCAGATAATCCATCCCAATATATAGGAAAATCAGTTGCCAAAAATAAAAGATCTTCAGCCAAGAATAAAAGATATCGTGGGTTGTGGGCCGCTCACCTCGGTCCAACCCAATGGAAAGATCACCTCGGTCGATGTGACACTGTAGCCATCCGAGGTGTGTCTCAGCTACGTGTAAATCTCTCTAATCTGGTCCAAAATCAATCTTTTGTCTAACTTCCATGGTTCCTAAACCTTTTTTGTAGCTCCTCAATGTTCCATAATGTAGCTCCAATGACTCCTTTGCTCCCTTAGATCCATATCGTTCCAAAACATGTTATTTTCCCTACAATCACAACAAAAATAGGTGTAAACCTCGATTCTTACAAAGGTAAACAAAATAACATAGTGATCAAAGAATATACATCCATACATGCAGATTTATGAAGATGGAATGTCTAAGCCAATCCCAAAATATAGACTATAATACATGCTATCAATCATACTCCCTTATACGCGTCATTTGGAAACCGAGTGGGGGATGGTAAATCATTGATATTCTTAATGATTTCTTTTTCGTAAGATTTGAACGAGAAAGTGATAGGATGGATTGATGGGGGCACTGATCGGAGGTCCTTGGACCATGTTGGGACATTACATGATGGTCCAGCAATGGAGTCCAACTTTTGATCCGGAACTATGATTACATCCACGTGTGTTTGGGTGAGGATCTCGAAACTTCTATTTTCCATGTACAACCAGAATATGCTTAGGGTCATTGCATCTGCCATTGGAACCCCTTTACGTAACTTCATCTTGAATCACCTTTACTCTTGACCTTGTGATCGCTCCATCCATAACTGAATCCGAAGAAGGTAAAGGTGTTGTTGGTTTGTTCTTCAATGTCTTAGCCTTTGAACATGTAACTGATCCTTGTGTTGAAGATGGTCCCACATCCCTAACAATACCCCGATTATCCAGTAGGGCACACAACAAAACATGTCAAGTCTCAATGACATACATGCAACCCTTGAAGTGGACGTGGTACCCCAAAGAGGTACTCGTGGACAAACTAGTTGACCAAAAGCAACTCGTAAAAACGATCAAAGAGTGAAGTGGTTGAAGGTGAGGACTTGCGCGCTCCTCATCAGTGGATGCGTGAACACAAGTACCAACACTTATTATCGGTACTAATCAAAGAGCTGATAAGATTTAGGACAAAATTATTAAATAACTGCAGCAAAAGGAGATTGGAGACTGATACAAGTTGGGGTCATAGGGTTCGGGGTTCGTTGAAGGCAAGATGACATAAGATATCAAATGACAATACGGAATTTACTAGGACTTATCAACAAGCTTCCAACAAAAGAGCAAGTGGAGAAAGTGAAACCGATGTGCTATAAATGACACATGTTATTTTTTGTGTTGATATGGGTGAAGACGTTTTGTTTGAGCATACATGACGCGTGCTTAAAAATACACCGAAGTGGTACATGATGTTGAACAAACAAGAATAAAAAATTGACGGGGACTCTAAACGCTCACAGGGAAATATAGATGGATCTTACTACTCTTGAAGCTCTAATCTCGCAACCCCACTAGTGCAACTTCAGTTGAATTTGATCCAACTCATCCAGTCGGAAACAAGAGTTCAAAGGCTATATATAGGAAGCGAAAGTGAAAAAGGGTTGGTGAAAGTTCATATGTGCTTGGAGATGAGGATACGATGTTCGAGAGTTTTCAATTTGCTAGAAATGAATAGGATGAACGAAAGATGGTTGCTCTTGAAGCAAACACGAAACGTTTGGAGTTAAGTCCCTCTTCATCTTCCAATTATCTTTCTCGGCACCCAGGAATCCTCTCTCGATCTAAGAACTTTTCATGCATGTCGGATCCTTCTACGGTGACAAATCACCCGTTGATGCTTACCACCGAAGCGTTCAATCCAGATCTATATGCATCAAGGTTACCCATATTAAAACCTTATTTATGAGGAAAGATAAAGAAGAAGAATTTTAAAGAATGTGAAGAAGGTATTTGTTTATTTTTTTCCGTTCTTCATTTATACTTCCCTCTTTTTTTTTCAAAAACAAAGCCATTAGTAGCCACAACTCGAAGTTGGAGTTCGGATCCGTTCGGTGGTTCTCGGCCTCGAACCCGCTTGCTCTTGCATTGGGCACTTTTTCCTGGTTCAATCTCTACCAAGATCTGTCGGTGATACTCGGCCTCGGATGGTGGCACGGATTTTGTCTTGCCCTAGAGAAAATACGGGTTCTGAACTATTTTGAACTTGTTTAAAATTAGGATTCGTGTCATTTAAGCTAACAACTATCTTTTGGACTAATTTAGGCTTGTTATAATTGAGGTTATTTTTGTAAGCTAACAACCAACTTTTTTAATCCGTTTAAAATAGCTCACAATTACCAATTCGTTAGAAGTTACTTTGAAAGTAAAGGGAAATTTCCGTCTTCACCACAAAGTCTCCGTAACCTATTTCAATCTATGGCGTAACCCTCCGAGTACTCTAAATCCATTACTATTTTTATTAGTAGTTTGTTCATTAAAAGTAATCTTTTGTTTCACATTATTCGGTCCGATGGTTTGGGGTACGATTTGATGTTGTGATCTTCTTTTGGAAGAAGAGTTTAAGCTATTCGTGAGGAGTCGAGGACAGGTGATCGAAATCTGAAGGCTCAAAAGAATAGTGCAAATCTGAGGTTAATTCCACCAATGGTTCCCGAAAGTTGTACTCTGCACTGCTTCTCAGGGCCGTGTAAGAATATCTATATACATATATATATATATATATATATATATATATATATATATATATATATATATATATATACATATTCTATTCTATGTGGCAAATGTGTCTAGGTTTAATATATAAAGTTAAGTCCAATTTATAGTTTGTAGTTTTAATATAAAGTCAAAACCGTAATGGATCGGTATCGGTTAAAAACGTTAAAATTACGGGATAAATATAATCCCTCATTCCTTATCCGATAAATAAAACACACCTCTTCTCATTAAATTATTTATATATATATATATATATATATATATATATATATATATATATAATTGCTAGTAAAAGGACATGCGGCAGTTTAAAAAAAAAAAAAAAAGCAGTTATTCATTCTTCAAGTGTATAGTTGTACACAGAAGTTTTTGAGGTTTTTGATTTGGGACTACTGCAATACTGGAAATGAAAAGTGACGACATTAATGAAAAGCAATTAGGAGAAGAGGATTAATTAGTACTAATCTCATCCATTAGAGATTACTAAAAGCAAAGGATTAAGGAAGGAGAAGACTACTCGCTTACGCTTACGATCGGTTCGAACTCGTTTGATTTGTGATGAAGACTCCCACGGATAAAGGTTAGTCTTCGATTCATATACGGATACATCGGTTGATTCATGTGTAAGTCTATCCATTATAGGGTTTGATTTCGAAACGGAATCGTAAATATTCTAACAAGTCGGCCTTAGTACTGGGCGGTGTGGGCTTCGGCCCAGGGCCCCAAAATAAATGGGGCACCAAGTTAACCCTAAATCTCTATAATAAGTTCAGCAAAACCTAGTTATCAATTACGCTTCTTCTTCTTCTTTATTTTCTCAATATCTCTATGCAATCAAGACTCCCTCTTCTAATTCTTAATAGTTTGAGTGCGTGCTTTCTTCATCTCTTGTTGAATCATGATTGTCCAAAACAATCTTGCAGGAAATTACAAATGAGGCACCTTCTCTTTATTTACTATTCAAACAAAATTCTATTTTTTGTATTCTTTCATTTTCATAGCTAGATATGTTTCCATTCCATTGTTTTGACCCTTTTGGGTTGTTGTAATGCTCAGTCAAATATGAGATTTAGTCAATTGTGAGATTTGCCATCAACAGTGTAAATCAAATATTTGTGGATTTGGGACTATTCAATAGAGTATTATTTGCAATGCTTGGTATGAATATGCAAATTGCTTAAGCATGTTTGTCTAACCAAGCCAACTAGCCAAGACTCAAGAGTGGATCGAATGTGTTTTCAGTGTTTTTTATTCAAGAAAAAAGGTTGCATTTTTTGTTGAAAATTTGTCTTCATTTCTTATTTCAATGTGTTGGTTATTGTTTATGTCACTCTTATTTCATAATTTTCATCTATTTTTTTTTCAAGTACGATATCGACCCAAACCGCTAAGGGCACCCAAACTTTTATGGCCTAGGGCATAAGGATTGTAAGGGCCGGCCCTGCTGCTTCTACATTCATATTTTCGTTATTCTTCCTCACCTTGCTTGCCTGACACTTCCCTTGTTGTTCCTCCTCCATCGGTTTGTTATGATCGTTGTTTTCTTTTGATGTGTTTTTTTTCCTTGTTATGGTTCTCTTATGACGGTTAGTCCGTCTGCCTATTTGCTCGGTCTTTCAATCCATTAGACGGTGTGTCGTCTAGTACATCGGACCGTTACCTTTATTAAAAAAAATCTCTCAAGCTCAAAAGAAATCAACATTTGAAAATTGAAATTAGTTTTACAAAAAATGATCAAACGCTGGGATTGTTTCCAACTTTCCATTGGATCGAAGAAACCTAGCCACTAAAAATTTCCAATCTACGAATCTTCCACCACCAACGACGACAACATCATCATTCTAAAGCCAGTTAATGAGTGGATTATTACAAGTAAGCAAAGAAGATTTGGTTCCAAGTATCAGGAACTCCAGGCAAGCACCAATGGATACAATCCGCATGAGGATCCGCCTTCTGTTCATCGGTCAACAGCTGACCGCCGGTCTCAGTGTAGACAGAAGCATGACCGTCGATTCTGTACTCCGATATCTGCGTCACGTTCACTACCGTCACCGGAGTCTTCATTTTACCTAAGATATCCACCACCACCTCCATTATCCGCTTGTCCGATCCGGTTCCCCAGTGCCCTTTTTTAGCTATCGGTTTCGTCTCGTTGAAGCACTTGAGTCCGTTCTTCCGTCCCCAATCCTCGCTTCTGCATCAAACAACTACCGCCTTACAAACCAATTGACAACAAAAGAAGTACGTAAAAAGACGGATATAAGAAAGTAAACCTCGAATGTGTGGGCGACATTGTGGTGAAGAAGACCCTGGTTTTGTTAACATTTACATTAGAATCAACCCAGTTTGCCCATGTCTTCAGGCCAATCCTATAAGCAACCGCCGCCTCGAGCTCTTCGTATCCTTGTTCGCCGTTCGCAAAAGAACCCCATCTATCATCAATGCAAATCAAATTTTCAACAAATCATATCGAGGTTAATAGACGTACCGTCAAAAATCTCTAATAGTCGTCACAAATAAAAAAATAAGCTTGTTTTGGAAAAAATCTCTAATAGTCGGCAAACATTCCTATTGCTTAGTTGGACTCCATACAAAATAAAAAATAAAAAATTTCAACTTATGCGTAGTTGATATTTATTTTTTGGGAACTATTTAACTGCTCCTAGTTGAAGCCCTTATCAGCTACGCACGCGAAATGGGTAGTTAACGTCGCTACTACATATTTTCTCCGGTACATTTAGAAATCATATTTGGTTACATTTACGAATCATATTTGATAAACAAGCTAGTTTTCCATTTTTGAATATATATATATACTTACAGAGTTTTCAAATTCCAGCCACTCATCCACCAAACGTAGGTACCAAACACAAGAATGTCAACATTACCCCAATGCTGAGCATGCTTTGCAACTGAATCCACCTTGAGAATCCTTAGCTTTGTGTCTCCAATTATGTTGACATCAGAGTTGGACTCTACTAGAAATGGAGCCCAATAGAACTCAACTGTCGCATTGTACTTCTGTGAACAGTAGCACAACTCATTTTAGTTAACAAATTTGACAGAATGTTCAGCTACCAACTTTTTAGTACCTTGGCTGTGAAGACTGTGTGCATTTTCCCTCTATGCAACGATTTCTCGCCGTCAGGTATGACGGATTCGACCAAGCAGACGAAGGATTGCCATTGTCCTCGAACCAGCGAGTCACCCACAAACATCAGTCTCTTCCCTCTAAGCTTACTTAGCACCAATTTAGGGTTAAACCTGCACCAATTTAATGGTCATTAACAAATTCCGGTGGACTAATATAGTATGTTATAACAAGACAACAATAAATCTAGGTATACTGGTACGATGGGTCAAGGACCTCGCTTGCTATTATGCTTGGGCAGACTCCGTACAATAAGTCGACATGAGATGTTGGCGAGATTTACCTTGGTAAAGTGCACTCATCTGGTTGCCAATGCCAATGGCGATAACCGGATTCGGGTCTGCCATTTTTGACACAAGAAACTTGCCTGTCAAGGTAAGGGCAACTTGTGTCTGTATAGAGAGGCTTAACAGACCTATTATAAACCCATTTGCCATCAGTTATATCACATATATCCGGGTCGAATTCGAACATGTACTCATGCACCATCTCCACTACTTCTTCACTTGCATTTCTTTTGCCTGACACTAGACAAATCAAAGAATGGATCATCACAAAGGATTTCATACTTTGATTAGAGCCTAAAAGGACAAACCTGAACTCGACCGGGATATTTCGGAAACACCCTTTTTCTTAGAACATGTTCCGAACCTGAAGATCGGAGTCGATGAAGAGACGGAATTTAGAGTTTCATAGTATAAGACGACGCTAAACGCGAGTGTACATAGGACGAAGGTGATGGAGACCGATATTCTCCCTCGACCGGGCTTCATCATCATGGTGAAGACTGAAGATAAATGAGAAGTGAGAAAAAGGGTTCATCAGCATTGGTTTTTATTGACTTCTAAAATCACCATCTTTCTTGTTTTTCTTTTTCTTCTTGAGTAGGAGTGAAGCTAAAGCAATGTATGCTATTGCAAAGGGTTCTTCTCATTGACCTTATTTGTAAGAATTATGTTAACTGGAAGCAAGTTCAACAAGTATGATGTTGCTTTCACTCCTTCAGAATCTTTAATTTTATCCGAACCCGGTTCACAGCGAATCATACAATGAAAAATACATGCAGTGATAACCACTGCTCGTAATCATGTTTGAAAAAGTGGGTTAAAAATGAAATCAACAAATGACAGCCTTGATTTGATTTCTTAATCCTGTGTTAATGAGCCAACAATGGTCATGTCAATACGAGCCGTTGGATCAAAATGGATGAATTAACAACGTTAGCAGAAAAAAACTGAGACAGTTTGGTACCTTACTAATTAATTATGATGGAGAAAGATGCAGACCAACTAATTGGTTGACAATCATTATGAGATTATATACTAAATTATGTAGGCAGCATTGTATTACCTCATGAATCACAAGCTAGTTTGGTACTCCATTATAAACTAAGAGCCCTATAGCAATGCTTTGCTTTTGGAGGACTTGAGAGGAATGTTGCAATTGTATTTTATTTCATATATTGATCATAAAAAATGTAGAATTACACCTTCTCAAGGATCATACAATACATTAAATATATATTAAAGCTAATTGCCAAGAAGAAAGATTGCATCCTTGTAAATATGTAAGTACAAGAGTAGATAAACCTAATCTAAAGTGAAGGGAATATACAAACAATCAAGAATACAATGAAATCAAATAGCAACAATACTATTCTCTAGCGGTTTCTAGCTAGTCGAGTTATGTCGATTTCGTGCAATTTACCAATCGGTTTTACTCTCCTTGCATATTTTTTGTTTCTTTTGTAATGTTCGGGATATTGGATCCTTTCATGTCGGCATACTTTGAAATTTTAGGTCATTTTCGGTCATAATATTTAATATAATTCATTTCATTCATTTTTAGTTTCAGATTAATTTTTTTTGGGTCAAATTGATTTCGTATAGTCGAACTCATACATATTCTTCTTTTTTCTTCCTAGTGTCAATCGGTCTTCAATAAACGGTTTTGTCATTATGTTTTTCCTATTAAAATATATATGTTAAGCATTATATCCTGAAAATTTAAAAACAAAATTTGCGTTGAACTCATTCCGTATATAAGGGTGTTTTCGACTCTCATTTTAGGTTATTTAGTTTTGACCTGTATAAATATAATCGTGTTTGGGACACTTTGAATTTTGGTCGAATCGGCTTTTATATGATGGGGTTGAGGGAATGTTTGAATTGTATTTATTTGATATCTCGATCATAAAGAAACAAGAAACATACAATATTAATACATGAAACTTAAATAATCGAGAACTAATATTACATTACATCCTTATAAATAATTAAGCACGTGAGTAGATAAACCTAACCTAAAGTGAAGGATTAGACAGGCAAACAAGAATACAATAAATCAAAACATGTGGGAATAATACTAGATCTTGTCAACCGTATACGTGTCCAGATAAACGGATAGGTATAGACATGTTTTTAAGTCCATTTAGGCCAAAAAGTTAAGCTCGGACAAGTATAGACAAGACAAAGTCTTTTTTTTTTTTTAATTTAAATATTTAAAAAATAAATTAATATGACGTAATGATAGGATTCAAACATGAGATCTCACTTTGTAGCAACTATTAGACTATTATTTTTATAGAATTTTGCATATTTTTTAATTAATTGTCAATTTGTTTGTTTTTTCAAGAATAAGATCCGGAAGTCCGATTCAAACAGATATGAGCAAGGCTGGAACTTGAAACTGGACTAAGCCAGAGTCTAACCCAATATAACGAGCAAAATAAATTGCGGTTACCCGACCCGAGTTTAGGGGTCAAAATACCTAATCAATACTATTTCTAAATTGGTGGGCAAGTGGAGGATTTTTTTAGTGTAGGAGGTAGGAGTGAATGGGCAAAGCAATGGGTTTTTATGGATGGTGCTGCATCATGAAGCTATCTGAATTTGAATATTGTATAGGTAGTTCAATAATTTGGCTGATGGGATGTCAAAATGGATATTGGCCTATTTGGAATTTGGATCTCAATTGCCGACTAGTAAATAATTGAATCACCGGTCCTTTCAAAAGTAATTTTAAAAAAAGAGAGTAAATTACGGGAGATCACCCTTTAGATAAGGTCTTTACAACTAATAACCCGTTAAATTTAAAATTATCGAAAACTACCATTTATAACGACTTCGTCAGCAGAATAACACCCCGTTATTGTTCCATCCAATTTTTCGTTCAATGGCTCCACTTTTAAATAGGGTGATGTTATTCGGAAGCGGCAAACGAGACGGCGGAATCGGACTCCGGATGCGCGGGGGCGGGGCGCATCCAGAGTCCGACTGCACCCCATTAGGGTGCATTTGAAATGCGCCTGGGCTGGGGCGCCGGCGGAGTCCGCCTGCACGCCAAAGCCATATTTAGGACTCGCTTGAGCAGACTCTTCTTTTCTTGTTTCTCCTTCGTTCTTCGTAGCCGTCGCCCTCTTCTTCGTTCGAAAGCTCATAACCGGCATAAATCACGCAAAATTTGTTAAAAATAACACGGAATCAAGATTCAACAATGGTTCGAGATTCAAATGTCGGAGGTTCGAGTAAAAGGCAACTTGTGGATCGATTTCATATTAGTTTTTATCTTTTTTTATCGTTTATGTTATTTTTGTTTTTTTATTATGATATTAGGCTAGAAATTAGTTAGTTTAGTAAGATTCGGTTAGTTTAAGAATAAATGGAATTGGATTGTCTACGAGATTTAGTTGTTTTTTGCGTTTTTATGAGTTTTATTTTTCAAGCTTTGAAACAGACTCTCTAATGGTGATTCCGGCGAAGAAGATGACCAAAAAAAATATATATATAATAATATTATAATTTCACAATTAAATTTTAATTTTAAAAAAAATTCAGATTGTGATGAGAAATATTAAAGAGAAGAAGAAGCGAGAAGCTAGACTTGTCACAACATCCGTCCGTCGAGAGGCTAAAGCTCGACGGGATAGATTTGCATTGGCATCCATTCAGGCACCCTTAGATGCATCCGTTGACGCATCACTTCATGCATCTGTTGATGCATCCGTTGAGGCCCATGATCATATCATCGGCGAGGAGGATGTGGGACCATCATCACTTATTCCGGATTACGATATTATTCCATATCTAGATGACATTCTAGATAGTGAGCATGAGCATATACTTGTTCATCCGGAGGAGGTACATACGGAGCACGAGTAGGCACCTATTGAGTCGGAGCATGTACATGTTGAGCGCGAGCAGGTACCTGTTGAGCAGGAGCAGGAGGAGGTACTTGTCTTATTGATTTGCTATGTTGACCACAGAGCTAGCGTTATATGGGCCGAGAGGGATCCTAGAGTGTTTAGGGTCGTTAGGAGACTCGATGCAATTAGTAGATTACGCGAGTGGTGGCGAGATTTAGATGACCCCATTTCTTGGTTTGGTTTGGCTAGACGCAACAGACTTATAGAGTTGGAGGACGTTCAGTTTGGTGGGGTCGATCATTGTTTGATTACGGCGTTTGTCGAGAGGTGGCACCCCGAGACAAACACATTTCATATGTCGTGGGGGAGATGGGTATAGCGTTGTACGATGTTCAGGTGATTATGGGACTTGTAGTTGATGGAGATGAATTACTGAATTCCGTTGATGATAGTGTTATACATGATTGTCTAGTAGATCATTTTGGGTTATCTCTTGCGGAGGCTAGACGGCAGACCAGAAAACTATATTGCGACACTATTCGGCTAGAGTCGCAACCATGTTGGACCTTCCACAACCTCCCCATGACGACATTTCATTTGCCTAATAATTATTATTCATATCATAGGCCTTGGTAGTCGACATATCTACCAACAGTGTGCTAGCATGGCTTATATCGACCTAGTACGAGATCATGTGAGGACAGACTCGTATGCTTGGGGCACCAGGACCCTTGCTTCAAAGTGATAGGTTTACGAGCCCGGATTGCTACCATAAAGTCATGCACACATGGCACTCCATAAACCTCCCTTCAACAACTATCCCGACATACATCATCATCTCTTGTATCTCTAGCCTTGGTGTAGTTATTCCACAAGAGCGTGAAACACTCATTTGTTACGTAGTTACGAAGCAAATCAAATATCGGTATACGTACCTTCCGTGGAATCTTTTCCCATGGAATCTCTAGAGAAGCTTGTAACTTCTAGACTTGATCCGTGACCATCAAATGTATGCTTTCACAATCCAACTGAAATCCTCCAACACTAGAATCTAGTGTTTGTTTCAACAACTTGTGCGCGGACAAACACCTAAAAAGATTAATTACAAAACGAACAAATGTTTAACAATATAGTGTATATTTCAACAAATCGAATAGACTCTCATTTCCAACAAACGTCGTTGGTAGCTTTCATTGGATGTCGACTCGAACAAGGCATGACAACGGGATATGAAGACGGCTTGTGCTTCCTTATTGCGCAAATCGAGGGTTGCTTTGTTAACAATGTTGCACTTTATATGGAACGTGCACAATATATGTTTCGCCTCACGAAATACTACACTCAGAGCGCTTATAAGACCTAGCTCACGATTGGTGGTAATCACCTCCGGGATCTTTTCGTATAACAAATAACGGACCCTCCTCAAAACCCACTCGTAGTGATCTATGTTCTCCTGTGTCATGAATACAAAAGCAATTGCGAATGTCTTCTTTATGCTAGTGATGTCTACGATCTCTAATAATGACATATTGTATCTAAAAGTAATACAAAGCAACGATTAAGTTCAAATTTTCCAAGAAAAAAGATGTTTGAGTGTAGGAAATAAAGTAAAAATGCGCCTTGATGCTTACTTGTTGGTCTTATATGTCGAGTCTATCACAATAACATAGGGAAATATACTGAGCAAATGCCTCGAATCGGGATGTGAGATAAAGAAATCAACCACCTCATCGGAGTCCGGACTTCTCTTGGTGTTCACATAATATCCACGCAAGTGCTTGTTGTAACGATCCTTTTCTTTCGGCTTGTTCCATTCTAATCTTCAAACCGGTGTTGTAAACTTGCCGGATGATAGTGACATTATCAAGATCCTCTAATTGCACGGATTTTAAAATATGTCTCAGTTTTAACCTAGAAGCCAATTTACACTCCACCTTTCGGCTCTGCTTGGGAGTCAAGCGTCCTGCATATGCATGACCTCTTAACTCCCAGGGAATTACGTGGTTGTGGATTTCACATACAACCCTCACTGTCCATTTTTCCTCTTCAATTTGTGTTCCCTCAAGTTGAAGCAAGCACATAAACTTCTTCGAGTTTTTTTCCCAGGTAGAACTTGGAACATGATTGCGATAACATCTTTCTATTTTCTAGGTTTTCCGTGTCTATCACTTGTCAATTGTAAGATGAAAATCCCTTCTATCCAACAATGATTTTTTTAGTGAGCAACAACATATTCATTAAGCTTGCCACATACCGAGTACAACCCAATAACTTTTCTCTATCTGTAAAATATTCATGGAGCCCAAAATTTGACGAATAATCGGTACCGATTGCACGAGAATATTCCATAAGATCCTAAATAAAATAAGATAGAGTATTATTTCTAAAATACACATATTATATTCTTATATGAGTAAAGCTAATCCGACTAATTAAACAATTCCGGTTTGCTATTTTAACAAGTCTAAAACTATTCAAACTACGATTCTCTATTCTAACATTGTCTACAATTCCGATTCTCCATTCTAACATTGTCTAAAAGTAATTATATAAAATATAAATAGTACACTTACTTCAAGTTGTTCGAGAAGTTCTTCCGTATCACTATATTTATCCACTTCGAACGACGTAATAGATCTTTCACCATTGGATTCTACATCGCCATCTTCGAAAAACGTCGATATTTTAATGAGTTTTTACGAATTTGTGATGTCCGCCCCAATAGTAACCCTATTTGAATACTATATTAATATCCTTATCTGAACCAAGCTTCTTTAAACCTTATTGTTTTAAAAACAATAATAACCAATCCAATTTACCATCCCTAATTTCTTTGATTTTGATTAGTATGAGAAGCAAAGATGAACGAAGGTTTGTTCGTTAGGGAGAGAACGTCGTTTCTCCCCAAGTTGAGACGAACAAAGTCGTTCTCTGGTGGGAAGAACGACAGTGACTTTGGATTCACTGGTACTTTCAAGCCGCAGAGGAATCGTGTCTCCATATACAAAACGAACGACAGTGGGTTCAGATTCACCGTCATAAATAAGATCTCCATCGTATCCTTATTAAATGTCCATTACAAAACAAATATTACAACATAGACACAAAAATCCATCTCATTATCAATACACAACTATATAAACATGGAGCCAAATGTATGTTTGCAAAATCTAAAACTTAAGTTAAGACTATCGGAATGTCTCAAAACGTACTAGTGACTATCTGTTGGGACATTTAGTATTGAAGAAACAATATAATCTTTCAAAATGAAACAAGTGAAACCATCCAAAATACCACTAGATTCAAAAAATATCAACTGTCAGCATGGTCCAACAACCGTAGCCTAGACTACAACCCCAAAGAAGAAAACAAAAATACAAATCTTACAAGAAGGAAAACGAATATCATATGGGATAAACATGTCGTTTAATTTGTCAAACTCAATTTTTATGGATCAAAAGTTGAGTATTCTTTGGGTTTTTAATCAAAGATCATCACAACAATATTAATACCCTTAAAGCACAAAAAGGAAACAAATCGATTATTAGTGTTGAAGCAGTTAGCCTTAATCCTTAATTCCGTAGCCAAAAGGAATTACTATCAAAATATAAAACATTATTATTGAGTGTGACAAAATATAATTGTCAATACGATCAAAGGGTTCTTGAGAATGCCCGTAAAATTTTGAAATGTTAGAGAAAATAATGTCATAAATCATGGGTAAGGAGATAATAATTTATTTGTAAGAGATCGAATCAATTATTAACCATTTATTTTAGAAATAAACTATTGTAATTTATTGCCTAGTTACGTAGTTGAACCGAGAGGAGAGTATAGTGTGGCGCGAGACTCTATTATGATACTTTTCTAAACCTATATGCTTCCACCCTTCCACACACTCAACAACTGAGTGCCCGCCGCACGTCCATGGCCAACTATTAATCGTGATAAAATTAAGTATATTAATTCTTGTGTACTGAGTTAATTTCATGTATAATAAATACGATAGTCAAATCACTAGTTTACAAAAATAATTAGTCTAATAATATTTTTTAAGTTATTTACATATGATACAAGAATCGCTACATATGATACAAAAATAATTAATATTATAATCATATATATTCCATTTCATTTTTTTCTTTCTAAAAAGTAGTTTTTGCTAAAAGCAACTTTTGAAAAAACTGTACTTCATCACTATTTTTAAAAATAATTTTGTATGATTTTATTTTAGTAAATAATATTTATAAAAAATGAATATATTCATTTTAACTTTTAGTTTTTTCATAGTATAACTAGTTTAGTATCCACACCTTGTGCGAGATTCTTAAAAAAATAGTTTATGATATTATGAATGTTTAATGGATTATATACATTCAGATATTTTAACAATATGTCACCCCACACTTAAAAATAATTTGGGCAATTTTGATAACTAGGCTTTTTTGAAAAACTATAGTAGTAACTAGACTTTTTAATGTTTCAATTAAGTAAATATAACCCAACCTTTTGTATTTATTTTCAAACTCTACACACTCTTCTCTTAAGGGGTACATTTACTAAACACAAAATTAGAAAAAGTCTAGTAAACTAAATTGTTTCAAATTATTAATTTTATGAGTGAGAATTTTTCCAGTCATTATACATTTACTAAAAGATGTTTCACCTTTAATTTTATAATACTACGAAGACCTTTAAGTTTAAAAGCAACTTTATTAATAAAACTTAAGGTTGAATTCTGAAGAAGATATGTAAAAGTAGATTGTTTAAAAATTTTTATTTCAGTGATTGTTAAGAAAATAGATTGTTAACAAAATCTTTGATGAAGATATGACAAAACAGATTGTTTACAAAATCTATTTTGTTAGATGATGTGTAAAACAATAATAATTTATTTATTTAGTATATAATGACAATTTTGTAATTATTGAGTGGCATGACATTAGTGTAAATAAATCAAAAAAGCTGACGTGGATAACCTTAGGAGTTGACACGTATGTAAAAAAGTTGTTTTAGTAGTGTATATAGATTACTTTTTATTTGTTTATAAAATAATAAAAAGTATTTTTTTTTCTTACAAAACCTTGATTATACAACTAAAAATAATAAATAAATAAAACCACATTGAAATTTTACCAGTTAATAAACAAAACGGGTGTAAAACATATGTCCAATGACAATGGATAATATTTGACCAAATGACATTTAAACTAATAACTATTGACATTTTGACAAAATGGGTGAACTTGCTCTTAAATGTGAGTTCGATCGGAGTCTAAAATTTTTATCAATATTTTGGTACATTTATAGTCAAGTTTTTTAAAAATTGAATGAGTTTGAGTCAAGCTTTTTTCAAGCCGATTATCTTGACTAAAATAATAGTTTTGCAATGTATTTTCCGAACGGATTGAGCTTGACATGCTTAGCCTCAACTTGTTTATAAACAAGTCAAGGCCTTGCCGATTCTAAATTTTAGCAAAATTTAAAACATATTTATATTCGAATCGTTTAAAACCTAATGAGTTAGAACCAAACTTTTTGCAAGACAAACACAAATAACTCTACTATGAGTAGAGCTATTTGTGTTTGTCTTGCAAAAAATTTGGTTCGACTACTCATATAACAAACACAAATAGCTTTACTCATATAACAAAGAGAAACATACCAGCAAAAGAACTAGCGAGAATTTGAATCACCGAACATGGATAAAAAAGACGCGCGGGACAAAACGCCAGACAACCAACGTAGATGAAAGTAGATGTGCCATGTCACTCGAAGAAATGCACAAGAAAACTCTCAAGGAATACCGTTTAAAAACTAATATTCGGACTTTCACTTGGACCTTCAAATTTCGACTCGTTGTCTACCGACCCCTCCAGAAGAAATAAGTTTGGTCTTATATATTTTTGGGATAAAAGAAATTAATAGAAAATAAAGAAGCATAACTAGGCCCGTTGGAAGCCCAGTTACACTAATAAAACAACTTATATGTACACAACACATGACAAGCTATTAATGGCCAAAAAGATAAAATTGTGTACTCTAGAGAGACAAGGTAGATGAGTTAAGAGTACTCCCTAAAGGGGCTTCTAGTCAATGTTAGATCATCCTTACTCTCGTCATAATGTGGTCTTCCAGGCCAACCATGCTCAACGTTCCTAAAACAAATATAAGACCAAACTAGCAAACACTTTAGATTAGTAAAAATCGAAAATACCTTCACAAGTGTATCTCTTTTTAACCCTTCATTGTATGTGTTACCGTATAGCTTATCTTAGCCGGTTTCGGAAGTTCACCTACAATATCAAGCAATACCTCAAACAAAAGCTCAAAGCAAGTGCGTTCAGGAACTACAAGTGATAAAGAGAACGTTCCTTGATCACAAAAAGGTTATATATGTGGTGCTTATAGGCTTCAAAAACAAAATTTTACTCGCCTGTTTTCTCAACAAAAACATTAGAACTTATAAAAGACAAAATGAAGCATTAAAGAAGATCAAGGTAGGGCTAAGAGGATGGGTAAAAGGATGGGGAAACTCAACTCCAATGCAGTCCAAACTCAACTCAATATATACAAAACCGAAATAAATAAAAAACTAGCAACTAGAGTACAAATGACTTCTCTTCTTTCTTTTTGTGATATATAAATATAAATATATATATATATATATATAGAGAGAGATTCTGGCTCATATGTAAACAACTCTTACCATGTAAACATGAGAACAAATTACATAATATATACTATACGCCGAATATATGTGACTATACCGCCGAATATATGTGACTATACCGCCGAACTATGTGACTATACCACCGAATATTTCTTCCACTACTCACACGGTTTTTTTCCCTTTAATATCGCCTAATCTCAGCCATCTATTTAACGATCTAACGAATACAATTTGTTCTCATTTTACACGGTAAGAGTTGTTTACATGGGAGCCAACCTCTCTCTCTCTATATAATATGAGTGACCAAAAGGCCCTTCACTTAAACGGTCTTCGGTTTTCTATCTTTAACTCAAGCAACAATTATGAGTTTGAACCGGACTGGGTTTGGTGTTGGGTTCAATGGACTAGAATGTGTGATGGTTTCTGTCCCGGGTTCGGGTTTAGAGGTTTTAGGGTTTGAAGGGGCAAACAAGTAAAGAGGGGTTGGTTTGGGGTTATTGTTAGCGTCAAGAGAGAGTGGGGGTGCATTGTATTAGCTTGTCTGCCAACTAGGGGTGACGGTGCAATACGGGGCCGGTGACGTTAGGTTGGCAAAGGAGTCCCGGTCACGATAGCCATGGTGCAATGGTGTGAGTACTAGAGCTTTGGCGTGTAGGGTGGCGGAAGCAAGCAAGGGTTTTTGCGGTATGATTGGTGGTTGTGTTGGTGTGATGACGTGGTTGCTAGTTATGAATAATTTGTTAATAATTTTCATCATAATATCTCTATTATTACACTTTTTGGCTTTAATATTTTTTTTCACTTTGTATTGTGTATGATTATCAATGATATTTTTTGTGATTGTTTCAAACATGAGTTGTTTAAGTTGTGTATCATTAGTCTGCTATAAATGATAGTAGGGAGTTGAGAATTGAAGTAAACAATTAATTTAACCGAACTTTTATAAAAAAATGATCTACAATTTGCACAAAAATGAACCGAACTGTTGAAAAAATGAGCCAAAAGTTCAAAAAAAAAATGAACTATACATAAAACCAAAAGTGAACTAAAAGTTCATTTGACAATTTCATATGTAAGGAGAATAAACCGTCGAAAGTGAAGTTGAGGATATTCAAACTTGTGATCATGTGAAATCCATATCTAAGTCCTTTAAATGATAAACCGGGTTTGTATTCAAAAGATTGAGTGTGTTGCTTGTGAACCGGGATCGATGTCTAGGCTTGTGGTTCAATTAGTGAAACGGCGTCGTTGTAGATAAGAGAGGAGATATAAATGTTTACTTGTTAGCTCACCTAAATCCCTAATTCTCATTATCTTTTCTCTTCTCCTCTCGCCGTTCATCTTCTTCAACTTCGCTTCTCGTGTTCTTGAGTGAAGAGCAACTTCTCCTCTTGAGGGATAGCTTCATGTCTGAGTGTAGCTTCCACAACAAATAGTAAGATCGAGTGATAGAGTCTTCGACGACTTTTGGCATGAGAGAAAACTTCAAACCACCTTTTCACTAGATCATGAAGGAGATCTTTGGATCTCCAAACTCATGTTGTTCTTGTTCGTTTATGTTTTATTTTCTATTCTTGCTTATCTTTGTTCTTGGTTTTACACTTACACGTTTATCCTTTGTAATTCCTGTACTTGCTTTGACTTTCAAAACTATAGTGGATTGGATCGACACCGAGATCCCGGGGACGTAGAACTTTGCTCTGAACCTCGTCAGTAAACTTTTGTGTTCATTCTTACTTTTAGAGACAATCACTCTAGGTTGTTCTTCGTATGAGTTTATTCTTTAGACCTGTTAATAATTGAGTGTGGTATCAATGCTTGTTTTCTACTATTTCTCTCTAAAACTTGTGTTGATCTTGTCTTCTTGAACATTAATCGGCGATTTTCTAAGTTCAAGGAAAAAAGACTCAGAACCGAGGGTATCTCAAAATGGTTTCTTTCGATCCTTTATTCTTCACTATATTTATTTACAGATCTTGCTTCTGTTGCCCTATTTTTGCGTTTAGATTCTTTTAATACGGTTTTGTTAAAGAATAACTATATTTTATCTTGGACAAAGGATTTTATGTGACTCCTTATTCATCAAAAATCTAGATTTAAGTTTATGTAGTTTTTATCTTTAGCATACTTGTTCATTTTACAAGATCTAACACCGAGCTTTAAGATCCCAATGTAGCTACTCTTTCTTATACTAGTTGTCTAGATCTGGCTAACATACCACAAAAATGACTCTTCTCAGTCTAAACCTATATAATATGATCACTATTCCTCTTGTCCTCACTTCTCCCTCTTCATTTCCTTGGAGATCATCAATCTGTTGAGTGTTACATGAGTTGATTGATGTGTCCTTTGATACATCAAGGATGACTTTGAATCTAGATCGAGCTTAAGCATCAACTGCTCCTTCGGTTGATGTGCGGATGGATTAGAATGATAGAATTTGCTTGGTGGAAGCTTGGAGATGGAGGCGGAAGTAATGGGTTGATTCGATCTACATTGATCGAGCAAACCGTGAAGTGGATTGATTGAGTTGATTATTGAAGAATCCTCGAATATAGAGGTTTGGATCGAAGATCCAATGAAGAATTTTGAGAGGGGAAGATGTGATGCCCAAATCAAGGAGAAGGATTACCTTCAACTTTACTTGATTACTTTGAACATGATTTAAAATGATGTCAAACATCCTTTATATAGAGGATGTGACCCAAACAAAAGGTCGGAAATTAAATGACTGAATTAAAAGTCGGAATTAAAGTTCCGAAATGAAGAGTCTAAAATATAAAAGATCGAAATTTTAAGTTTGGAGTTAAGGTTCCGAATTAAATTTCAAAATGAAAAGTCAAAACTTAAATGCCGGAAATTTTGTCAAAACGTTGTCAAAATGGGCATGCCTCATGCAATGGTGGGGTCGAGACATGGCATGCCGATAATGGGGCCGAGACAAGTGAAGTTGTCAAAATGTTGTCAAAATTGGAATGCCTCATGCCATGGAGTGGAGAATGGGTATGCCGATAACGGGCCCGGACAAGCAATGTTACGAGCGACGAGGGAGCTGATAACTTTGGTGATGACTTTGGCACGGTAACGGGTGACTGGTCTATCGGAGAAAACCCACAAAGCCTCGTCCTCCTCATCTACAGACTTGGGAGCCAAGGGCGCATCAATGATTCTTGCCCCTCTTTCGGAGACTCTTGAGTTTCTATGAGTCTAGATCCGGTATAAAGTATTTTTGGGATAGTTGTTGGGAAACTAATTATGATTGTAATGAAGGATAAAACTAAGAGAAGACGCTCTTACTCGATACATACTATGTCTCAGTACTCAATACTCTCTTAATAATACTTACATGTACTAATCTTCTTCTTTCTAGTCCTAGATATGGGAGACATAACTAAAACCAAACCCTTTGATGGCAACATTGACTTTTCCATGTGACAAGTAAAGAAGAAGGCCACACTGATAAGGGGAAAATGTTAGAAAGTAGTGACTCAAACCTATCCTAAAAGAATTAAGGATGATGAAAAGGAATAGCTAGATAAGATAGCTCACTCTAAAATAATGCTTCGCCTCGCTGATGAGGTATGACGTCAAGTCCTAACCCAGGTTACCTCCAAAACTCCTTGGGATACCCTTGAACCTCTTTTCTTAGTTAAAATCATGTCTAGTACGTCGTATATCTATTCTGCGTCATTTATTTCATTTTAAAATGGACACTTCTCTGACCTTCAATGATAATCTTGATGATTTCTTACGCATGACTCTTGATCCGGAACAATGTAAAGATAAAATTGATGACACTCACCAAGATGTTATTGTTCTAAATTATTTGCCTCCCTAGTTTAATGCGTTTAAAGATATTATTGAATATGGCCATGAAGAATTGACTAAGAAGAAATTGATAGATGCTATTTTACAGAAAAATGAAGAGATGAAAGTGTTTAAGACCAAGCTTATACTAAAGAACCTAAGAATGAGCTCGTGATAGCATGAATTATAGTCTATATTTTGGGGTTTGTTTAGACGTTTTATCTTCAATAATCTGCATGTTTGTATGTACATTATGTGATTATATTACCATTTCATCTAACTTTGCGGGAATCGAGGTCTACACCTAGTTTTGTTGTAATCGTAGGTAAAATGGCACCTTTTGCATCAAAAAGGAGCAAAAGGAGCTATGGAGTCATTGGAGCTACATTCAGGAACATAAGAAAACATCCAGGAAGCATAGCCATGGATTAAAGATTCACTTTGGACCAGATTTGAGAGATTTCACATTCAGTTGTGATTCACCTCGGTTGACTACAGATTCACCTCGACCGAGGTAATCCAGGGAAGTCGACTCGACCGAGACGAACACCTAGGACGCGGCGAGAATATTTTATTCTTGGCTGAGATCTTTTATCTTTGAAAAGAGATCTTATATTTTTGGGCTTGGCTCCTGGAAGGAAGAAGATATACTAGATCATATATTTTACCTATTTTTATGGGAGGAGATCTTTCTAAGATATCTTATCTTTGGAGAGTAATTTTCCTATAAAAAGGGTCGGATTTCCCACAAATCCGACATCCGCTATCACCTCGCTTACACCTATTACACCGCAGCAGCCATACTCCAGTTGGGAGATTTGAAGAACCTTTTTGAAGGTTGAAGGAAGAAAGTCTATAGCTTTTATAGCTTTTGAAGGGTTTTTATAAGATCATCTTAGATTCCCTTCCTTGTTGTTTGTCTTGTTGGATTTCTATCCAAGGAACGCTTGTTGTTTGATAATTGATTCAGTTATTGAAGCCTTTCTCTTAAGGTTTTCTTGTTCAATTATTCCCTTTCTTCCCATATATTTGATTAATACTTTCATGATGATGAGTGGCTAATCTCTTTGTGTGATTCTAGGGTGATTGGCTGAAGGTTGTGGGAAAAACAATGATAGAATGATCTTAATCACAATAGGACCCTGAAAGTTCAAGTCTTTAACCTTAACCCTAAGCATCTCGCTCAGTCGATGAACATCTCGGCCGGGGTGGAATTCGTCTGACCGAGGTGACTTATCTGATCCGAAATTGAGAGTTAAGTGTTAGAGTTTGCCAAATCCTATTCTTATTACACCTTTCCTGGTCCAATGCAAGCTTAGGATGAGACTTACCCGGTAATTCCTTTGCTTGTTTACCGAAGATCATAAGTGTAGGTAATAAAGGTTTATCCTTTATTGGGATTTGAGTGTGCTTTCATCCCATCTTTGTGAGTTAGCCTGAGACTTACCCGGTAAAGGTTGATTCTATTCCCTTAGATGGTGTGTTAGTTTGAGGTTATAGTTCTTTATCTTAATTCCTTGAGACTTACCCGGTGATAGGAGTTACGGTTTTGGATTAGTGAGTAGTGAAACTTATCCGGTGATCTATTCCACTTTAGAAACACCTTCCCTATGTAAAAACCTCAGCTTTGTCCGCTTATTTTTAGATCTTGAGTTGGAACCACAACTAGATGCTTTAATCCCTAGAATTGCATATTTCCTTTATTGACTTTTATCATCTTTGATTGTTTTAGTTGCTTTGTGGTTAGTGATTGCTTAAGCTTACCGTAATTGGACTTTGTTTCACTAAGTCCCTGTGATCGACCCCTGGGATTTCTTGCTTTTTACTACGATTGACCCGTACACTGCGGGTTCGCATCCTTGTTTTAAGCTTACATCTAGGGTTATAAATTTAAAGCTTGCACACACCGTTTGGAGCGAACAAGTTTTTGGCGCCGTTGCCGGGGACTTGGTCTAGACCGAGCCGGTTACAGTTTGCTTTTGGGGCACTTGCCCCCGTGTCTACTAACCACTCTACTTGAGTGACTTTTGCAGGTTCTTTCTTAGGTTTATGCGAAGAACCCGCACTGGGAATGAAATCGTTCCTTACGATCCCGAACCAGAAAAGACATACAAACGACGCTTAAGAGAAGCGAAGATGGCCAACCAAGACAATCGCGATCTTGAGGCCGAATTGAAGGAGGCGCTAGAGCAGCTACGCCTCAGCAGGGAAGAGCTAAGGCAAGAGAAAGAAGAAACTCGCACCAGGACTGAAACGATCGAAGCAAATATGGCAGTCTTACGAGACCAATATTAACTTCGACCGAGGGAAGATCCAGTTCCCGATGCTGGACCGATGCAGGTCCCAGTCGCTGACCCTCGACCGAGGCAGGTTCCAGTACCTGACGCCCCGGCCGAGGTACTTCCACCTCGGATGCCAGTCCGAGGCACTCTTTTTGCAGGAATCCCACAAACCCTAGGTCAAAGGATGGACTCCAATCAACAACTGAGGTGTCCAGGAGTTAACCTAGGAGATCCAGCGGACCATGACTACGAACTTCGACCGCAAGTTCTTTCCATGATTCGCCAATGCCAGTTCGGAGGGCTAGAGAAGGAATCCCCACATCAACATCTTCAAAACTATGAGATCTTGATGGAGACCTTGAGACCCTCAAGAATTGAAAATAACAACTACAAGCTAAGACCTTTTTACTTTTCTTTAAAAGATAGATCTCTTACTTGGTATCAATCTCTTCCTCCAGGAAAAATCAGCACATGAGAGGAAATGACTACGGAATTCTTGACTAAATTCTTTCCCCCCTCTAAGACCGCTGAAATGAGAGGGAAGATTAATGCATTCATTATGAAGAACAAGGAGAGCTTGTCCAAGTCATGGGAGAGGTTCAAGGATATTCTTTTGGATTGCCCACATCATGGGATTCCAAAGATAGAGTTGTTGGAGATATACTTCAAGGGACTGGACGGAAGCACCCAGTTCAACCTCCAATTACTCTCCGCCGGTACATTTATGGACATGGCAATTGACGAAGCTTGGGACTTCATCGAGAAGCAAGCTTTGTATATGGAGAAGTACACCCACCAAGGAACTGAAGGTGGAGTTAAAAGAGTCAACTTTCAAGAGACTCAACCTAACAACAATCAACTCACGTCTTTGAAGAATGACGTGAAGCAATTGAAGGAACTCTTGGTTGCTCAAACCAAGAAGGAAGATCAAGGACAAAGGAACAACAACAATGGATACCGTAACAACAACAACGGTTCCCGGAACAACAACTACAACAACAACAATAGAGGATCCAATAGCAATAATTGGAGGGTGAACAACTAAAATTCTGGTAACAATCATTCTAACTCCAATTCTAACGATTCCTCTAATCCTTTCCTTTCTTCCCCTTCTTCTTCTTCTACTCCATTAAAGAGCCAGGGGCAAGGATCAAGTTCATCTCAGCCGGAAAAGAAAGACGCAGTGCTGGAGGCTATCTTGATCAAGCTTAGCGCTATGGAGACTTCTATGACTTCATTTTCAAAGGCCCAAAAGGCCTTTGAACAACAACTTGCAAGTAGGGCGAATAAAGCGCCAAGAGATCCAGGGAAGCTTCCAACAAGGACGGAAAGCAACCCTAAGGGCCAGATCATGACCATAACTACGAGGAGTGGAATGAAAACTGCAGATCCAGTGCCTCGGTCGGTGCCAGTACCGACGAAGACCACCTCGGTCCAAGTGCAGTCGAAGAACACTTCGGCCGAGATGCCAACCGAGGTGGAGCCACAGAAAGTGGAGGGGAAAACTGAAGTTTATGTTCCACCTCCTGCATACAAACCACAACTTCCATTCCCCCAATCAAGGGCCAGAGCACATCTAGACAAGCACTTTGGTAAGTTCCTGGACTTGATGAATAAACTGCACATTAACATTCCTTTCCTTGATGTTATTCTAGGAATGCCCGCCTATGGGAAGTTCTTGAAGGAGATCCTATCAAGGAAGAGGAAACTGGAAGACTTTGGTAAAGTAAGGATGACATATAAATTCTCGGAGCTTATTCAAATCATGAAGGAGAAGATGCCACCTAAATTGAGAGATCCCGGCTCATTTTGCATTCCCATTCAAGTTGGGGATGTCACTTGTGAAGCCCTTTGTGATCTAGGAGCCAGCGTGAGCATCATTCCGCTGGAGCTATGTGTGAAGATCGGACTTGGAGAGCCCAAGCCGGTCAAGATTCGATTATACATGGCGGATCGCTCCATCACCCATCCCGTGGGAATTTTGGAAGACGTTCCGGTCAAGTTAGGTAACTTCTATTTGCCAATAGACTTTGTTGTACTTGACATTCCCGCAGATTATCATGTTCCTATTATTCTCGGGAGGCCATTTCTAGCAACTTCGGGTTGCAACGTGGATTGTAAGAACGCCAAGTTGAAATTCAACATTGGTGGCGATGAAGTGGAGTTCGCATTACTTGCAGCCATGAAAGGAGAGCAGCTAAGTGATAATATCTTCAACATCTACGATGAAGAAGAATCAAGGGAATTGGTGAGCTCTATCCTTATTAACGATCCACTTGAAAGAGTTATTAGTTTCAGTTTAATGGAGGAAGGTATAAATGCTTCTTGTGATGCAGATATACGGAGCTTAAAGGCACTGGAAGAAGATCCGGGAGCTAAAACTGAGAAGCTAATCCAGGAGACGAAGATCTCCAGTTTCGGTTCCAGTTGCAGTACCTCGACCGAGGCACTTTCTGGACTGAGCGAGGCGACTAAAGAACATCTCGGTCAACGCCTCTACGCCTCGACCGAGGTCGATGGCGAGACAATTTCAACTGAGACTTCCGAAAGTCCAGTTTCTGGATCTACTCCACTGGAAGGAGGAAGCAAGGATCCTCCTCAGAAAGTGCCCCCAGTTGTGGAGCTTAAATAACTCCCAAATCACTTGAGGTATGCCTTTCTTGGACCGGATTCCACTTATCCCGTTATTGTTAGCGCTTCCCTCTCTGAATCTGAATTGTCTAAACTAATGCATGTCCTGAGAAAGCATCAAAAGGCTTTGGGTTATACTATAGATGATCTTATTGGCATTAAGCCCTCTTTCTGCATGCATAGAATTCTAATGGAGGATGATCATAAGACTTCACGGGAACCTCAAAGACGGTTAAATCCAATCATGAAAGAGGTTGTGAAGAAGGAAATTCTTAAGTTGTTGGATGCAGGTATCATATATCCTATCTCGGACAGCAAATGGGTTAGCCCGGTGCATGTAGTTCCGAAGAAAGGAGGGATGACCGTTGTGACGAATAAGAACAACGAGTTGATCCCAACCAGGACCGTTACGGGCTGGAGGGTTTGCATTGATTATAGGAAGCTGAACACGGCCACTCGGAAGGACCATTTTCCGCTTCCCTTCATTGATCAAATGCTCGAACGGTTAGCCCAGCATTCACACTTCTGCTATTTAGACGACTACAGTGGATTCTTCCAGATTCCTATCCATCCGGATGATCAGGAGAAGACCACTTTCACTTGTCCATGGGGGACATTTGCTTATAGGAGGATGCCATTTGGATTATGCAATGCACCTACTACCTTCCAGCGATGCATGATGGCTATCTTTTCCGAGTATATAGAGGAGATCATGGAGGTATTTATGGATGATTTTTTAGTATATGGTTCCTCTTTTGATGATTGCATATCTAACCTTTCTCTAGTGCTGAAAAGATGTGAAGACACTAATCTTGTTCTGAATTGGGAGAAGTGTCATTTTATGGTTAATGAAGACATTGTACTAGGACACCTCGTTTCTAATCGAGGCATTGAGGTTGATCGCGCTAAGATCGAGACTATTGAGAAACTCCCTCCCCCTTGTTCTGTTAAAGGTATGAGGAGTTTTCTCGGGCATGCAGGTTTCTACAGGAGATTCATCAAGGACTTCTCCAAGATTTCTAAACCTCTAACTAACCTCTTGAATAAAGATGTTGTTTTTGAGTTTTCGCAGGAGTGTCTTGATGCTTTTTACAGGATTAAGGAAGCGTTGATCTCCGCTCCCATTATCCAACCTCCGGATTGGACCTTGCCCTTTGAGATCATGTGTGATGCTAGTAATGTAGCCGTAGGAGTGGTGCTTGGACAGAAGAAGGATGGCCGGACCACCGCCATTTACTATGCTAGCAAGACACTAGATGTAGCACAACATAACTACGCTACCACCGAAAAGGAGCTATTGGCGGTTGTATATGCTTTCGAGAAGTTTCGTTCTTACTTAGTAGGGGCGAAAGTCATTGTCTACACCGACCATGCAGCCATCCGTTACTTGTTGACTAAGAAAGATGCCAAGCCACGCCTTATTCGATGGATTCTCTTACTTCAAGAGTTTGACTTAGAGATCCGCGATAAGAAGGGATCCGAAAATTCTGTTGCGGATCACCTCAGCCGGCTACCTGCATCTTCACGCGAGAAGGACGACCCACCCATAGACGATTCATTCCCCTATGAGCACTTACACTTGTTGGAGCGTTTGATAGACTTACTTACTTCACCCCACGATGGAGGTGAAGTATGGGGTGAGGGCACCTCCTATCACGTTTGAGAGGCGCACTATGATCCAGCTAGCGACCTTAAACCAAGCGCTTCTTGGGAGGCAACCCAAGGTATTGCTTTCTTTCCCTTTTTCTAGTGTAGCTTAGATAGTTTTGCTTTTGTTTTGCTTTGTTTTTGTTTTTGGCGTTCTAGACAGACAACAGGTGACATCTAAGGAAGGAGTACAAACCAGGAGCATAACTGGAAGGACAGAAGTTCGAGAATTTGAGAAGACAAAGTTTGACTGAGGCACATCTCGGTTGCTGTCAGAGTACCTCGACAGAGATGATTCTTGAGCAACCGAGGCGACTAGGGTTTCTGGAGAGCCACCTCGGTCCAGTCGAGACCACCTCGACCGAGGTAACAGCAGTTCCAGAAAGGGTATAAAAGGGGGATTAACTTTCTCTCTCTTCTGTTTTACCCTTCCTTGACCGCGGCGCTCCCTTTCACCTTGCCCTTCGATTCTTGCTCGTTTTCGAAGATTTTCGCTTCCAAACTGCGATTAAAGCGTAGAGGATCCCAGTGCAACGTTGATCTGCGAAGATATTGAACCGAAACGGCCGAACGAGGTAAAAAGAGAACAAAACCTTAACCTCGCTGTTTTTGCTTTGATTTGGGCTTGGATTGCCCCACATTTGCTGAGAAATAAATTAAGTACCCCATAGGAACCAGTTGTAGTGATTTTGGGGGAAAAGAACTGGATTTTTGAGGAAATTAGATTGCGCAGTTCTTCGCCTCGGTCCAGTCGTGCTATGCCTCGGCCAAGGTGTTCTTGAGTTTGTCAGACCGACCAAGGTGACCTGACAAAGAGTTGAGAAAATGAGTTCTGACAGACGGCTTGCCATTAGGGATAGATCTTCCCCTTCCCCTTCCTCTTCTTCTTCTAGATCTTATCGACCAGTGATCCACGAGCGACACCAGGTCGATTACGACCGTATTGCAGCCCGTCCAGTGATAGCACCTCGCTTCCTGGACGTGTCAGCCTTTGACTGTCTCCATGTGGATGGAGACCTTAGACGTATGATATCGACGGTAGGATTGGATCAGTTTACTGAGATCCGTGCACCTGCCTATTTGGAGCCCACCCTAGAGTTTGTTAGCTCCTTCACCTACCTCCCCACAGAGCGAGCTGTGAAGTACCGGTTGATGAACCGGAACTTCATAGTTCCATTAGAGTATTGGAGAGATATTTTCGGTTTCCCAGCCCCGACTGCTGTTGATTTCCCTTCCCGGACCGTAGCTAGAGAGTTTTGGGGTCAGATTGCTCACATAGTTGAGCACGCAGACAGGTGGCGCCCTGGAGACTCCAGGGAGAAGGTTATTTTTTACCTAGCTTTTAGGTTAGCCCACCGTATTTTCAGCGAGACGCTTCTGGCGCGTACTGAGACGCCCCAGAAGGTCCGACAATGGGAGCTTTTTAGCCTATACTGCATGGTGACTGGAGGGATCCCCGACTTTGGCTTGATGTTGGCAGAGGACCTGCACAAGATCAAGGCCAAGGCGAAGGGAGACATCTGCTACGGAGGACTTGTGACCCACATCGCCAGCTATCAGGACATGGACCTCAGCGCTTGCACTATGGTGGCGGCTGCCAAGCCGCTAGGGCTACAGGAGATGATCACTCGGCGGATTCTGGTTCCCCGAGGATTGACTACGCCATATGTGGCGATGCCATGGGAGCTGACTGTACCGCAGGGGATCAGGTGGTCAGCCCAGTTTATAGTTTATGACCCTCATTACTGGTAGACCGTTTGGGCCCCACTGATGGAGGATTATAGAGAGGCAGCAGCTGCACCAGCTGAGGAGGAGGAGGAGGTAGATGAGGAGACTGCTGATGACAGGGATGATGGAGTTCCGATGGATACAGGGACAGATACTGCTGGGACGAGTGCGCCGGTTATTGATCTAGATGATGATGATACTGAGCCTGCACCTGCTGCATCACTAGTGAGACCTGCTAGGCGTAGGGCACGCCGATACAGAGATTCAGAGGCTCACCGTCGGATCGATGATCTGACAGATCAGATGATCGACTCTCATGCTGCCCTTACTGTGGACATGCATGAGAGATTTGCTGCCCAGTACCGACAGATCGACAGTTGGACTCATCAGATGCTAGAGGGACAGCACTATCAGCGCAGGATGATGGAGATCCAGTTTCAGCAGACTATGGGTTATCCATTTGACCCATCCCAGTATCCATATGTGCCACCACCACCACCACCACCACCACCACCACCGGATCAGGATTATTGAGAGCTGCAGGATTTTCTTTCTTATTTTTATGCAATTCAGCTTTATGTCCGGTGAGTATTTCATTCCCTTAGACTTATTTCGACCCACTGGGACAGTGTGTCCCAAGTATGGGGTATTTATGTATTATTTGACTCATGGATGTATGACTTGACCTTCTATGATATTTATGCTTCATTCTGCTTCTATGTGTTTATCTGAGACTGCATGCATACATACAGGTTATTTGATTGAGAAAAATGTCGAAACTGAAAAAAAATTGGTTTAAAAATTTTTTTTTGACCTCGACCGGGGCAATTCTGGCCGAACGAGGTGTTTCACCTCGGTTGACCTAAGAACACCTCGACCGAGGTGGGTTAACTTTCTAAACGATTTTTGTGCTTCTTATCTGGATATGATCTCAGTGAAGATCTTGCTTACTGACTGGTTTTAAAATCTTTATGTGTTTGAAAGGTTTTATAATATGTTTAAGTTGCTAAATGCTTTGTTTGAAATTTTTGGCATGTTTAATACTTTGTTTTTATCCAAATTATGTTGAATTTGAAGGTTGACACCGCAAGATAAGTTCTCTCACTTTCTTCCTGGAAAGACCAAGGCAATTCATTCTTCTCTCTTCTTCTTCTTGATCATGCTTAGCCCCTCATATACATTTTGTCTCCCTTTACCTATCCGGGAATCTGGAAGCAAGCAAAGTGGTGAAAGCAAGTGAAGTTAAAATTGAGAAGTTGGCTGGAAGTGAAAGTGTTAGAAAGAAATAAATAGGTTTGGGGAAGTCAATCATGATGATGAGTAACTCGGCACCATTCACATAGCCGGGTGTTTGTGTCTTGCCAAAGTCAGATTGAGCAATATTCCTAACGGGTCATGGTATGTGCATCAAGGGTTTGATGCATCTCAAGAAATTGATGATTGCTGATTTCCTAGGCTTCGGTTATTGTGCACCTCTGTGCATGCATCCCAAAAAGTAACGTAAAAAGAAAAAGTGTGAAATAAGCAAAGCTTATTGGTGGAAGATGTTGCAAGTCAAAGTGAAAGTGAAGTATATCCTTTTCCCGGATTCTAGCACCACATTACCTTACATACATCCCTACCCTACACGTTTCTTGACCTTTCTTTTGGGAAGCCCTTGAGACCTCGAGCTTGTTGATTGACTTAGTGGTTTAAACTGGATTATGCATGATTAATTTCGATAATTATGACTTATTATGCATTCTATGATTTTATGCAAAGATGAACAACTTTCTTATATTTATAAAATGTTTTGATCATATTTTGATTTTAAATTCCATGAAGTATCCTCTTAGAGTGATCTATGATTGTTGCACACCATAAAAATGTTTTGAAAGACTTTTCATTGATTTTCTTGACTTATAATCCATTCTACCTTGCCTTTTATATGCGGAACTTGCTTGGGGACAAGCAAGGGCTAAGTATGGGGTATTTTGATAGTATGAATTATAGTCTATATTTTGGGGTTTGTTTAGACGTTTTATCTTCAATAATCTGCATGTTTGTATGTACATTATGTGATTATATTACCATTTCATCTACCTTTACGGGAATCGAGGTCTAAACCTAGTTTTGTTGTAATCGTAGGTAAAATGGCACGTTTTGCATCAAAAAGGAGCAAAAGGAGCTATGGAGTCATTGGAGCTACATTCAGGAACATAAGGAAACATCCAGGAAGCATAGCCATGGATTAAAGATTCACTTTGGACCAGATTTGAGAGATTTCACATTCAATTGTGATTCACCTCGGTTGACTACAGATTCACCTCGATCGAGGTGATCTAGGGAAGTCGACTCGACCGAGGCGAACACCTGGGACGCGGCGAGAATAGTTTATTCTTGGCTGAGATCTTTTATCTTTGGAAAGAGATCTTATATTTTTGGGCTTGGCTCCTGGAAGGAAGAAGATATACTAGATCATATATTTTACCTATTTTTATGGGAGGAGATCTTTCTAAGATATCTTATCTTTGGAGAGTAATTTTCCTATAAAAAGGGTCGGATTTCCCACAAATCCGACATCTGCTATCACCTCGCTTACACCTATTACACCGCAGCAGCCATACTCCAGTTGGGAGATTTGAAGAACCTTTTTGAAGGTTGAAGGAAGAAAGTCTATAGCTTTTATAGCTTTTGAAGGGTTTTTGTAAGATCATCTTAGATTCCCTTCCTTGTTGTTTGTCTTGTTGGATTTCTATCCAAGGAACGCTTGTTGTTTGATAATTAATTCAGTTATTGAAGCCTTTCTCTTAAGTTTTTCTTATTCAATTATTCCCTTTCTTCCCATATATTTGATTAATACTTTCATGATGATGAGTGGCTAATCTCTTTGTGTGATTTTAGGGTGATTGGCTGAAGGTTATAGGAAAAACAATGATAGAATAATCTTAATCACAGTAGGACCCTGAAAGTTCGAGTCTTTAACCTTAACCCTAAGCATCTCGCTCAGTCGATGAACATCTCGGCCGGGGTAAAATTCGTCTGACCGAGGTGACTTATCTGATCCGAAAATGAGAGTTAAGTGTTAGAGTTTGCCAAATCCTATTCTTATTACACCTTTCCTGGTCTAATGCAAGCTTAGGATGAGACTTACCCGGTAATTCCTTTGTTTGTTTACCGAAGATCATAAGTGTAGGTAATAAAGGTTTATCCTTTATTGGGGTTTGAGTGTGCTTTCATCCCATCTTTGTGAGTTAGCCTGAGACTTACCCGATAAAGGTTGATTCTATTCCCTTAGATGGTGTGTTAGTTTGAGGTTATAGTTCTTTATCTTAATTCCTTGAGACTTACCCGGTGATAGGAGTTACGGTTTTGGATTAGTGAGTAGTGAGACTTATCCGGTGATCTATTCCACTTTAGAAACACCTTCCCTATGCAAAAACCTCAGCTTTGTCCGCTTATTTTTAGATCTTGAGTTGGAACCACAACTAGATGCTTTAATCCCTAGAATTGCATATTTCCTTTATTGACTTTTATCATCTTTGATTGTTTTAATTGCTTTGTGGTTAGTGATTGCTTAAGCTTACCGTAATTGGACTTTGTTTCACTAAGTCCCTGTGATCGACCCCTGGGATTTCTTGCTTTTTACTACGATTGACCCGTACACTGCGGGTTCGCATCCTTGTTTTAAGCTTACATCTAGGGTTATAAATTTAAAGCTTGCACACACCGTTTGGAGCGAACAGCTCGTGTCCCAACATTTTGATGTTAATATGTTTGATGTGCATGAAGTTGTTCTTCCTCTGCCTACTCTACCTTCTTTATCTGATTATCAACTTACTAGAGATAGAGAACCTAGGTAGAAGAAACCTAATACTACGTATGTGAACTTAGTTGAGCATGTTAAGAATAGACTTGATCATACGGTTGAATATTCTTTCTTAATTGTTGAGGTGATTTCAATTCTCATGTTTCAGTTGTATGAGCATGCTATTAGGAGTATACATTATAATGAGTGGAAATCTACTATGAATGAAAAGATTGAATCTACGCATGCTAATAGGACTTGAACTCTTGTACCTAAACCCAAAAATGCTAGACTGATTGGTTGTAAATGGGTGTACAAAGTTAAAGAAAGTCAAAACTCTCATAATCCACCTAGATTTAAAACTAGACTAGTTGCTAAGGGTTTTACTTAGAAGGAAGACGAAGATTATAATGAGATTGTTGCTCTTGTTGTGAAGTATAAAATCTTGAGATTACTTATATCCATTGTTTGTGTGCTTGATTATGAACTTGAACAAATGGATGTTAAAACAACTTTCTTACATGGCAACCTTGATGAAACTATATTCATGAGACAACCTAAAGGCTACATAACATTGATGTGAATTTTCCTAATCATGCTTGCTTGCTCAATAAATCTATATATGGTTTGAAGCAATCTCCTAGACAGTGGATTATAATATTTGATTCATGTATGAAATATCTTGGCTTTACTTAGTGTTCTTATGACTCATGTCTATACTTCAAGTTTGTTAGTCTAATAGTCTTCTCTATGTTTTGTTATATGTTGATGACATTCTCATTGTATCCAAGTCCAAAGTTAAAAATTAGTGGAGTGAAAGCTTCTTTGGAAGCTCGTTTGATATGAAGGACCTTAGTCGTGAACAGAGAATAATTGGCATAAAGATAGTGAGAAACAAAAGTAAGATGAAGATATTGTTGACACAATATGACTATGTTTTGAAAGCTAGTGTTGGGCAGGTTCAATATGAACTTTGTTAAGACAACATCTATACCACTTGGTGTTCATTTTGATCTCACCAAGACAACTAACATGACCCCAACAGAGGTTAAAAGTATGAGATTGATACCATATGATGCAGTTTTAGGTTATATCATGTATGTTATGATTTGTACTAGACCCGATCTTCTTTTGCAGTAAGTGTATTTAGTAGATACATATCTAACCCTTCTCAAGAACATAGGTATTTTATGAAATTCTTGCTAAGATACTTAGTTGGTACTTCTTCTCTTGCTTTAGGATACGGTCCACATTGTGAGACTAATGATCTTGTAGGATATGTTGATTCGGATTATGCAAGCAACAAGGACAATAGAAAGTTAATTACTACATATGTATATACATGGTGTGGAAATTGTATATCCTAGAAGTCACAACAATCTATTGCTTCTTTTCATTAATTGAGGTTGAGTACATAGTTGCTACTGAAGCACCAAAAGAAGTATTATGGTTGAAGGGCATTCTCAAAGAAATTGAGGATAATTCCTATAATACTACTCTTTATTTTGACGATGAAGGTGCTTTATTCTTATGCAAAGAAAGATCTGTCTACCATGAGAGGACAAAACATAGAGATGTTAGATAATACTATATCAGGCAAAAGATATGATTGACAACAAGAGTTGGTTGTACAAACGATAAAAGGGTAATCTATCCGAGATCACGTAGAAGATGAAGAAGGATGGATCAATGACATTAGCCAATCCCACTATAAAATTTTTGTGGTTTTCAAAATGTTTTTGAAGTCAAAGTACAAGAAATAGGAGGATCAATTGTAAGGAGATAAACCTTTCAAAGTGAAGCTAAGGAGATTCGAACTCGTGATCATGTGAAACCCAAATCTAAGTGCTTTATATGATGAACCGAGTTTATATTCAAAAGATCGAGCGTGTTGCTTGTGATCCGGTTCGATGTCTAGGAGTGTGATTCATTTAGTGAAATGGCGTTGTTGTAGCTAAGAGAGAAGATATAAAAGGTTAGTTGTTAGCTCATCCAAAACCCTAATCTTCATTCTCTATTCTCTTCTCCTCTCGCTGCTCCTCTTCTCCATCTTTGCTTCTCGTGTTCTTGAGCAAAGAGCAACTTCTCCTCTCGAGGATTGCTTCGTACCTGAGTGTAGTCTTCCACAATAGAAATTAAGATCGAGTGTTAGAGTCTTTGACGACTTCTACCTTGAGATCAAACTTCGAACCACCTTTTGTGTGGACCACGAAAGAGATCTTTGGATCTCTAGAATCGTGTATTGTTCTTCTTCGTTTATATATGTTTTGTTTTCTACTCTTTCTTATTTTTGTTCTTGGTTTTACATTTACATGTTTTTCCTTTTGATTCTTGTACTTGCTTTGACTTTCAAAACTATGGTGGATTGGATCGATATTGAGATCCCAAGGACGTAGGGCTTTGTTCCAAGCCTCGTCAATAAACTCTTGTGTTCGTTCTTACTCTTAGAGACAATAGCTCTATATTGTTCTCTGTATGAGTTTATTCTTTAGATCTATCAATATTTGCGTTTACATCATCAAACACATAACGTGCATGACTTAGAACAAATACAGAATTTGTGTTATCTTAATTGTCAATTTTATTTGATCAATTTTTGTTGTGTGTATCCATCATTCTTATACACAGAAAATCAAAGATGATATATTCAAGTTTTGTGAACATGGAGAAAGCTTGGAGGATAAGAGTAGATAATCGTCAACAGGAGATTGAACACTAAGGGCCCGTTTGGTTTTAACTCCGGAATCGGAAACGGAATGGAAACGAATCTAGTCCATACGTATACCATTATTCATGAAAGTTTTTGGAATCATTCCTTGTGGTTTGAAGTAATTCGAGTAGAATTTGATTACTTTTGATACCCTTTGGAATCATTCCTTGTGGGGAAGCAAGTCCAATTTGCATGAAACCACAAGAAATGATTCCATAAAATTTCATAAATAAGGATATACATATGAACTAAATTCATTTACATTCTGTTTCTGTTTTTGGAGTTGGAACTAAACGGACCCTAAATTGAATACCGATCGATCAACCTTTTTTTCCTATAAGAAGAGAAGACTATCATCAAATGAACGCAACACACGTGGAAGAATGATTTGAGCGAGGAAAAGCGAAATAAAAGAACTGCCTGTTTTATTGAGGTAAGAAAAAGTCAATCCTTTAATAAAAGAGAATAAAAATACACGTCCTAAGAACAATAAAAATGGATTTTACTATTCGCGCCCCTTAATAGGCAATGATTGAGCAATTATTACTAGTTTTTCAATTTTAGCTTCTATCCCTACTTTTTGCCAAATTACAGTTTTCAGCCCCAACTTTATATATTGCAAGCTTTCAAACAAACAAACACACTTGATTAAATATATGGACTTTACGTGGTACTTGCTACCATAATCTACTAACTATATTATGAATAATAAATTTTATATGATCACATGCCCACCATGCTCCGTAATTAAAAAATTTTAATGAGAGAGTTTTGACCGATACCTGGACGTAGTATCACTGGACCACCGGCGTTCTTGTAGCTTCCGGCTTTCTAGGGATGGCTAATCCTCAACCAAGACTACATTAGCCCAAGCACAACACAAATATATTTCGTTTCCTACCTCAGACCGTAGTCTCTCACTCAAATCTCTCTTTTATGAGGATGAAGGGAATGTAATCAAGAAAATAGATTATTCAAAACATCGCTTTCAATTAAGTAGCTTTCCCTTACTTAAAAACAAACTTTTATTAAATTTGTAAGAGGATTACAAGCACTCAAACACACTGAAAAGACTCAACTCACTTCAAACACTTCAAACACTTCAAGCTAGAAAGATCCATCGAAGTGTTTTGATCTTAGAGAGAGGAGGATCCACTACTCTGTAAGCTCAAAATCGATTCTCTTTCTCTTTCTAGTTTTTGGTGTTTCTCACTCTTATACTCTATGGCTTTCGATGCCTTACAATGACTCATAAGGGGTCTATTTATAGAGCTGGAGAGACATTGGATGCCCTTGCTCTATTACCATTTTACCCCCGACACTATTATGGACTCTGACTCTCTTCACATGGCCAACAATGCCAACGTTTAATAATTGAAAAAGCAAAAGAAAAAGTTAAAAGAAAGAGATAGACTCTGACACAGCACTCACGAGATTCCTTCAGGCTTTGTGATGATGATGTTTCTGACTAATCCATGCAATGATTGATGTTGTACATCCCCTCTTCTCCGATATTATCTTCATAATCTTCATCAACATCCTCATTAAGGGCTTCATAAATGTTTTTTGCGTATTCATCATCCCAACTTAAGAGGGTGTCATAGAAGAAATCTTGGCATTTTGAAGACATGAATTTTCCCAATTCTAAGTCTCTTATATAGTCTGAAATTGAATCTGAGAACTCGATCGCCTCTGAGAAGTATGTCCTTAAGATTTCAGGGATTACGACCGTAGTAAATCCAACCTTGAAGATAATATTGTTCTTGTCTTTCTGATGTTGCTTGATATACTCATAAATGTAGAAAAATCCATTTGCCCTAGCTTGAATATGATTCTGGATGCTGAGTTGGTTTACTGTAATTGGTACTGGGGAGAACTGATCTGTTATTATTCGAAATATGATCAAATAATGTGGCGCTCCAGGTCTTCCTGCTTCAACCTCCATATTTGCTGGATGAATATAGTACAATAGTTTCTCAGCTCCTTCCCACTTCTTGACCCTGTTAAATACATAATTTTGAAACTTCGTGAAATGCTTCCTGATCGGACTCCATGGTGTTGGAAGACCTCCGAATAGCCCTTGACACATTCCATAATCTCATGCATATAGAAGGTCACATTCTTCAAATGGGTTTGCTGGTAAACTCACTGCCTTTAATCCATATTTGTTGAATCGGTTCACCAAAGGACTCCATTCATGATAAATATCATAATATGGACACTTTATTCCACTCATCACATATGAATACCAATTAGGAAACTCTTTGTAATTCCAGTAGCCTTTCATCTTCTCTTGGACATCAAAAGGAAGGCAAAACATAAACTGAACTAACTCCAACTCCAGAATTCTTCGAGTCATTCTGTCGCAGGATAGGATTAAACCATTTCTTGATCTTTTTTCTGAAAATTTTTTCAAAAGATTAACATAGTAATAACTAAGAGGTGTTGCCCATCTTAGATGATATTCAGTTTCTTCTTTATATTTTTGTTTGTCTATCTCCTCTACTTGCATGTAGAGGGCAGACTGCACCATCTCGTCCAACTCTTCTTTTTCTACCGTCGTCATTGAGGAGTGATATAGCTTTCCTATTGCTTTTTTTAGTTTTGGTCTGCTGGAAGATGCCATCGACTGCTTGGGAGTGCTCGTACGCAAGCTCTCGAGTTAGGCTATCTGCTAGAGAGTTTTTTAATCCCTACACATGTTCAATATCAAAGGAATATTGATTTAGGGTGAGTTGCCAACGCAGGAGCCTCCCTTGCGCTTTCATGTTACTCAAATTATTTCGAACAAAGCCTAATATTCCTTTGCAATCAGTTCTAATAGTGAAATGTTTTGGAGCAAGAAAAATTATAAATTTATCTATCCCTTTTAGGATAGCAAGTATTTCTTTCTCCATAGTAGTGTAATTGCATTCGGCTTTATTGAAACTTCCACTACTATACCTGCAAAGCTTATTATCTTTTTTTGATTTTTAAGATAGCTCCCCAATGGTAGTTACTTGCATCAGTTTCAAGTACTAGGTCATCATCCACATTTGGTAAAGTTAAGACTGGTAACTTCATACAACGTTTCTTAAGATCTTGAACTATATGAGTATCCAGATTGGTCCAAGCCCAAGTTTGTTCCTTTTTCAGCTTAACTTGTAAAGGCTTTCTAAGCTTAGCTAAATCCTTAATAAAATCTGAAGCATATGTGAGACATCCTAGAAACCTTTCTAGTTGCTTTCTATCTTCTATTTTATCTGGAAATTTGTCTATCTTTTCTAGGACATGCTCTTGTAATACTATTTCTCCAGCTTTTATTTTTAACCCAAGAAACTCTATTTCTTGTTCTGCATAGATGCACTTCTTTTGTCCTAGGATGATGCCATGTTTTATGCATTTTTGTGTTACAACTTTAAGATCATGCATATGTTGTTCTAGTGTTTTTGAGAAGATTAAGATATCATCAATGTAAACTAGACAACAATGTTTCAAGTTTTCAAATATCTTATCCATTCTTCTTTGAAATATCTGAGGTGCATTTTTTAATCCAAATGGCATAACCAACCATTTATAATGTCCCTGTGGTGCACTAAAAGTTGTTAACGGATTACTATCTTTATCCATCTTAACTTGCCAATATCCACTTTTGCAGTCCATTTTAGAGAACCAAGTGGCTCCTTGGATTCTATTAAATAAGACTGTTTTATTAGGGATATAATAGCCATCAAAGACAGTATTATCGTTTAGCTTTTTATAGTTAATCACCATTCTAGCTTTACCTCTTTTTTCTTCAGCATGATTTCTAACCATAAATGCAGGACTAGAATGAGGACTCTTACTTTCTCTAATTAGATTCTTTTTAAGTAACTCATCTATCTGTTCCTTGAATTCTTGTTGATCTTTATAAGTAAAAACCATCTCCTTAACTCTAATAACCAATTTAGGTTCTTTTAGTTCAATTGTAGCAAATGATTTATCCTTATCCCAAAATTTTAATGGGTTTTCAAAATATAACTCTTTGCACAACTCTTTTTGTTGATCTATTATTTGTTCCTTGAGAGTTACTTCATTTATAGCAAGTGCAAATTCTTTTTGAGTAGGAATAATATATTCCTCACCACGCTTACTGCATGTGAATTCAATAGCTTGATGAGTGTATGCTTCTTTCATCTTTTTTACTAAGGTTTTTTCTCCATTTATAGTGAATATCATTTCACCTAGACTTTGAGTGCATGGAGAATATAATCTTTGGAAGTTATTTCCTATTATCATGTCATGTGATATTTGCTCGGTAGCCTAAAGTATAGGAATTATGCATGGATAACCTCCTATCATGATGGGTAAATCCTGAATGACCTCAGAATGTGTCATGATGCTATTATCGGCTATCCTAACCTGAATTGGTTTAGATGCAGTTTTCCACATGAATGCAGGAAATAAATTTTTCTTTCCAAAGCAAACAGAACAACCGCTATCAACAAATGCACATAAATCATAATTATTAAAACCTTCGATGCATATGGTGATAGGAATGTAAATGCTGTTTGGATTAGTAATCCTTAAGCATACTTCAATTTGCAAATTAAGTTCTTCATCATCTTCAAACACAGGTTGACTAATTGCTTTTGTTTTATGGCCTATTAATTTTTTAGAACTTGAGGCTTCTCCTTGTGTTTGTGATGTATTTATTAGATTGCTAGGTCCTGGACCTTCCAGATGTGGTCTATAGCTAGACCCAGTGTTTCCTAGGTCTATACTATGTCTAGCAGGTTCCCTAATATTTTTTCCCAAGTTATTGGCTTCTAATTTTCTGTTTAGGGCTGCTAATAGGCTAGCAATTTCATCATCTACTTTAAAGGAAGGTTCTCTCTAGGATTTCTACTTACTTGATTTTGTGGAGGCAAGTTGAAATGAGGATTAACCCTATAACTTTGACTCATGGAAAGACTTCTATTTATCGGAGGTGGATGAGAATTCGTGTGTATTCTCCCTTCTTCATCAATGGTTAAAATTCTTCCTTGGTTGGGACTAGAAGGATTTTTGAAGGCATTTATCCACATTGTCTTTAAACTTATTTGGTCAGGCCTTACTTTGACTGGTACAACTTTTTCTCCTGGTCCAACTACTTCATATTTATCAGCTTCTACCATTTGAGTTCTAGTAGGTGGATTAGTGGTATTTTCTAGTTTATATATGACCTTCCATTTCAAGTGTAAAGGACAAGTCCCTTTGTGCATACTAATTCCTTCAGTTAGCAATTTTAATGCTAGGAATTTATGCGCAAACTGATCTTCTTGACTTACATAATAATTTGGTCTACATACCCATGATACTGGTCCTTGACTTAGATTGCATATTACTCCACTGATCGTTTGATCACTAAATTTTTTGTGCCTAGTGTCAGAGACAAAATTAATGCAATGCACATTCTTACCAAAGTCTTGTAATTGAGTAATGATGACTTAGATTGCATATTACTCCACTGAACGTTCATTCCACTGATCGTTTTGTCTTTATTGTGTTTTTGGATATTTTTCCAATTAATTACGTTTATCTCAATAGCTTGATTTTCATTATTTTTTACTATGATATCTCCTGCCATTTCTTCACATACGAACTTTGAGAATATTGGAATGAACGTTCTTTTAAAGAACTGTTCTTTAGCAATGATCGGAAATTCAGCCCCTGATCTATGCATTTTTTCCAATTGCTCTTCGTCGATGGAAGTATCAGCTTCTTGCAATTGGGCTAGAGTAGTTGTTTCTTCTGAAGAAAACATTTCTTCCATTTTTCTTTGAGCTTCACTATCCTCTCTTTGCATCATTTCACATACTTCCTCATAATCTGAATTTTCAGATTCTTCTTCTTCCTCTACTACTTCTACAATTCCTTTATTATTATTATTTAAGGCTAGGTCAAGAGCTTCTTCTTCTGTTATTTCAATATAATCTAAGCTCCCTAAAGCTTCGGCAAGTTTATTATTTATTCTATTTTTGCATTCATTAGCATAATGACCTATTTCCCCGCATGCCCAACATTTGCAACTCTTTTTCTTCTCGGGGCAGTAAGAGGCTTTCCTAAAGAATCTTCTTTTCTTAACAAAGGGTTTTCGATAATATTTTTTCTGATATTTTTTCCCTCTTTGTTTATTAAAGCTTTTTAGTATTTTCTTCCATAACCATTTTCTGATTATCTCTTCGGTTACATCCCCATTCTCCAGGAAGATCCCAACAATTTAAAAATTGTCTTTTCATATGTTGAATTCCCTTAACTTCTCGACATTTTTTCTCTACCCATTTTCTAATGAACCTTAGTCTATTTCCTAGGGTATCTCTTGAATTGAATTTTTCTATCCATTCTTGGTACCCTTCACTAATTTCTTCATTTATGGGCTTATGAAGTTTATCGAATAACATTTGAAGGTTTATCCCGTTTTCTCCCACCTTATAGTAATAGTACTCAAATTCTGAAAGATAGTTTTCCAAATATCTCATATTACAGATTTCAAGAGTGTTTAATCTTCTTTGCCATTCGATTAGTTTTTTTATCTTTATCATCTTTGTCTCCAATAAACTCAGATTCTAAGGCTTTGCAGAATTGCCTAAACATAACATTTGGTGGTTCTATTGCTCTTAAGGTTTCTTTAATTTCTTCATCGATTGATTCATACCAATTTGCCACAATTCCATACAAACTATGCTCAATATAATTTAGGAAATTTGCAGATCTCCATTCAGCGTTCATGTTTAAGACACTCATCATACTTTTCTTCCAAAAGTCTAGCACATCTTCTCGGTTTCTTACTCCATCTAGATTAAGCTTATATCCAATTTCACTGATGGGTTCAAGCAAAAGTTCTCTTTTATTAGGTCTATGGTTTGGCATAACCCTAACTCCAAATTTTACTGCTTTTTTTAAAAATTCTTTGGGTTTTAGATTAACTCTTTGTTGACTCGTTGACCCTTGTTAATATTCTCGATAACAAGATCTCGTGGCCTTGTTAACTTCTTGTTCTGGAACTATTTCTTCTTCCACTTCATTAACATCCACAACTCTTTTTCCCATCTTTTTATCTAGTTTTCGTTTAACTTCACTTAAGGGAATAGTTTCTAGGTCTTTAAGTTTGATTAATCCCATTTGCTGATACATTTCTTCTTCATCAGTGTAGTAACTAGATTCGTCACTACTCAAAGAACTCATTTCTTTGTCAGACATATCAAGAGTCTCCTTGATATCTAACTTTTCTTCTTGTTCTTCTTTCGTTTCAGGTTTTTTAGTTAAACTTGGTACTGAAAAATTCTTTTGAGGATTTTCGTTTTGAAAAGGATACTTATAAGAAAAACCGACTGGCTTTTTTGTTGGAGGGTTTAAGAAAGGTGTTGCACCAAGATGTCTAATTTTGTTGGTAATTTCAAGAACTAATTTTTTGTTTTCTTCTCTGATAGATAATAAGGTAGCATATATTTCTTCCCTATATTTTGTAGGGTTGTTCTCAACTTAATTAAGCTTACTTTTAAATCTGCAATATCGTCGATTATAGTATTTAAAATAGCTTCGTGATGACCTTGTCCAGCGTTTAAATGTTTTGCATGTGGTACTAATTTATGTGGACAATTTTCGAAAACCTCAAGTTTTACTTAATTTTTTAATTTTTTAAGTTTACTTAATCACTTAGCTGTGATACCAAATGATAAGATCACACAAAAATTACAAAAATATGACTTAAAGTTCTAAAACAAGGATATAAATACAACTTATTATAAACTAGGTACCCTAAATATAAATACTAGAAAGTTGTGGGTGAAAAGAAAAAATACAAAAATAAGACAACTAGATTGATTTGACAAATATAGAGCGTAAATAAGTTAGCCCATAAAAATTGATGGGTGTTTTAAATCGGTATGCCTGTAACTCTTCCTCATATACCCACTTCTCACTTGTCCTCACTTGAACAGTTCAACCCTCCCCCCTCTCACACTATATATATATATATATATATATATATATATATATATATATATATATATATATAATGAAGCTGCTTAAGATTGGTAAGATCGATGATGATTTTTATTTAGTTTTATAATAAAATAAAATAAAAGTAAAAGAGTAAATTGTAATAATTTAATTTGTTATCCGATATGTTTCTCACCGGAACTCTCCCATACATAGCTATCAGCTCCCACCGCTTTCTCTATTGATCAAAGCAAATAAACTACCCACCGCTAAGTTTCCAACCGGCTCAACCCTTTCTTCTTTATATACATAACACATTCTTCATACTTTTTTTGATAAGAACGCATTCTTCATACTTGATACCCCATACAGTTGTCCAAAGAATGGCCACAACGGCGTCGTTTCAGGCGTTCGTGGAGAGGCTCGAGGTTGGCCAAGAGCACCTCCTCGAAGAGCTCCTCTCCGCCAAGGAGGAGTGCGACTGCGGCCGTATGCAGGAGTGCGACAGGCGAGATCTCATCGTCCGGGCCCTCACCCAGTACGAGGAATTCTACGAGGAAAAGTCACGCGCCGCCCACCGCCACGTCTTCCACATGTTCTCGCCCTCCTGGTGCTCTTCCCTTGAGTGCGCCTTCCTCTGGATTACCGGCTTCCGCCCCACCGCTCTCTTACGCCTCGTCTTCACCGCCGTCGGTGATCTGTCACCGGAACAGATCATCTCCCTTGACAGGTTACTCATTTGTTATTTATGCCGGCCACCGTTTAAAGATTTATTAAATAAAAAAAGAAAGATATTTTGAATTTTTTGTATAGCGTTGTCACACTTGGGGGAAGGTGGAAACGACACGTGGGTGTAATGCTGGGTTTGAAGTTCCAGCGCGGCAGCACACGTGCACTAACATACACTTCCATCCATCCGATACAAGTAATCAGTGTGATTACTTGTTAAATTTGTATGTTACCATTGAGGAGATGATGACGTCAACCAGTTCAGTGACTCTGAACCCACACATGCTTCAAACAATTTCAAAACTTTTACAAAATCACCCCATTTTTTGGTCTATTTGCACAACCTCACCCATTATTTCACAAATAATTTCTAACCACACCTTAATCCTCTTTTCTTTGCACACTTCACCCCGTAAAATGAAACCTTTTCTTTTACTCTTTCTCTCGGTAAAATATTTATTATTTATTATTTCCAATACATGTAAAAAGGTTCTTGTCCTTATTAGTGAAATTGGTAAAGGAACGGATCGTTCTGTGCAAAATAATCTATAAGGAGCGATTTAATGAAGTTTATCATACAATATTTGTGCATAATAATTTAATATAGTTAAAAATGGTGATAAATTTTATATGGGTATATATAGGATTTTTTTTAATGAATATTTTTGTAGATCAATAATTAATATTAATTTTATTTTCCATTGATGAAATTTATATATTTATTATATAACTAAAAATTATATACCATAAGACTTTTCTATACATGTAAACCCTTCATCGTATAAAAAAAAAATTGAATTTCGTTATATGTACAGGATTTTTCCCATTATAGTCATTTATTGTTAGTATAAAAGGTTATACTAAGAGATTTTTTTAATATTTTCCGACTATAAAGTCTAGTAATTTGTTAAGTATTTTTCAGAAAATAAAATTTATTATAAGAAACATAATCATTAAACATAAGATAGTTGTAGAAGATAAATAACATTAATCAATTGTGTCTAGAAATTCATTTATTTTTATCTTTAATGTATCATACATTTTAGTTAGAAAAAGTTAGTACAAATAGGTGCAAAAAAAAATTATGGTAAATTATAATCAGGATATATCACCGGAATTAAAGTTATGCAATTTATTTTGAGTTTTTAAAAATTCATTTCACTGGACGCAATAACCCATATAGTTGGTGCTACTTATCACATTTTGGCTTTAATATAAATCATCAACTACACTATTTTTGACAAATGGCGCAAACACCTTATAGAGAATTTTGTAGAAAGCACTCCATATTTTGGAAATTGCATTTTGTCACATTTGATTTATGAACAGTTTATAGCCACCGCCTAGGCTTATTTTGTCTTCACTTAAAACATCGGAAACATGTATGAAACAACGCCTAATCTACTCTGAATATGGAAATGTCAAAAATGTTAAAATTCAAGAGAAAATTGGATGTATTAATTAAGTTTAGATTCATAAAAGCTTAGTAATTTTTAAAATGGGACAAATACTTATTAACTAACATAAAGTGTTAATTACATAATTCACCCTAAAATCAAAGGTATGTTCTTATATTCGCAAAGTTTGCTGATTTGGATTGTGGTAGAGAAGATCCTTGACTGACATTGGCTCCGATGACGAGTCTAAGCAGGTTGAAGAGCGAGACAAAGATGGAGGAGAGGGCATTATGCGACCAGCAGGCGAAGATCCAGGAGAGCATTTCGAGCCCGGAAATCATGGAAGTGATGAAGGGGATCGGATGGCGGCCCCACCTCCTAGGAGAGGAGGCCAGTCGACAAGCGGACGAGGCAATGCAGCCCATACGCGTGGCAATGGAGGCGCTGGTGGCCAGCGCCGACACCCTCAGGACGAGGACAGCCGCTAGGGTTGTGGAAATCCTCGATTCTGCGCAGAGCATCAGGTTCCTTATTATGGCTACGCAGCTGCAACGGAACATGAAGATAAAGGGCGACGAGAGGGATGCTGCTCTTGGAGGAAGACGTACGAGGCAGGGTTCCGTCAATCAGTGGCCATGATAGCTTAAACCATCGGACTCGATCTTTGGACCGTCGACCAATTTGAGTTTGGATCGAGTCCCCTGAGAGTAGGTGGTTCGATTGGGCTAGCACAACTTAAGCTGTTGTTTGAAGATCAACTGGTCAAAAATTTAGCCCGGTACGCCAAGAGGCCTTGAAGAGCATGTCCTACGTACCCAACATCTTTTTTCTTTGGCTTTAGAAGCGATAATAGAGGGATGTGTAATGGCCTGCTGTAATCTTATCAAAATAATGTAGGAACTTCTCTGGGAATAGGAAAACATATTACTCAGATAGCCATAAGATTAAACCATATTTTCACAATACATAAATAACGAAATACACATTTACAACGGTTCTTTCAAAATTGACTATGACCACTTTGATGAGGAGTTTTGGATCATAGATATATGGTTAGGAATTAGTGTTAAACCCGGTTCGAGTCAACTTCGTTTTACTTGGGTCCGAGACCTGGGTGTTAGGCCGGTTTGGTTTGGTGAAGAGTTGGACAGAGTACTTGTGTTGATTTGGTGATGGGCTGAATGCAGAGCGAGTTGGGCCTAGTTGATCGAGGTCCAACTATAAGAGCTCCAGTCCATCTCATCTGAATGAAACGGAAGGTGTGCTATCCTCAGCTGTTGAACGAAGAGTTAAGGGATGAAACGTTGTGTTGCTTAAGGTTAACTTCTGGGCACAAAGTACTTAATCTCCCTTCCTTCTTCAACCCTAGTGCGCCGAAACACTTCACCTTAGAATCCTAGATCTGAGAAAGTGAGAAGAGAGAAAACCAGAGAGAAATCCTGAGAGAGAGATCCGAGCCGAGTGCTTCACTCAAGATTGGTCTTGAAGTGTTCTCTGTCGTCTTGATCTCGCTTTGCCTCAAAGCACATGTCATTACCTTGGTGGCTTACAAACCTCTCATCTATCCCTTGTTTTTCTTGTCTTTTACTTTGACCTGTTATGGTTTTTGGTTGTTGTTTTGCCTATCTTGTAACTGCTATATACTGTACATCTGCTTAGTGGATTGGGTTGGCTCTCCCCTCCTGAGATCCCGCAGAGTAGAGCTTAACTCGAACCGCGTCACCAAATCGAATTGTGTTCATATGGTTTTTGAAAGATTGGATCGCTTTAGATCCGGTCCTTTTTTAATTGAATCTTTGATAGAGTTTTATCATATACCAAATATTTATGTGGTATGAATAACAATATGATATAGAGTATTGAAACCCTAAATATAATACTTAAAAATTAAGTATTAGAGGTAAACAATAAAACAATTATACAGATATGAGATGTATTAGACAATGTTCAAACTAACTCCTCTCTCTTATGTGACCTTACGGGGACTCTTACAAACTTCTCGCAATTAGCATTTCCAATCCAAAAAAATTGGAACTTGTTGTAGGGTACTGATTGATGAGCACGTTAGCAAACTTATCAACGGTACCTACTTTTCTCATCTTGATCATCTTCTCAGAAAATGATAGATGATGTTAATGTGATTAGTCTTCTCATGATGATTTTGATCTATGATCAAACATATTGCACACAAATTGTCACCATACACGATATTCTAATCATGATGTAGGCCTAGATCACTAACTAGTCCCTTCAATCAGATCCCCTCTTTAGAGGTCGTTGCCAATATCATGTACTTCACATTTGTGGTAGACAAAGTAGCCGTAAGTTGTAAGGTCACCTTCCAACGCACAACAAAACTACCAAGACTAAAAACATAATTGGTCATGTATAGATCTTCAAATGTCAACATATTCACCACATTCAGAATCATAGTATCATATGATTAAACATTGTGTATCATCCCTAAAAACGAGTCCAATATCATATGCACATCTAAGGTACCGGAATATCTTCTTCATAGTTTGCAATGTGTCTTCTTTGGTTGCCCCATGAACTAGCTCACAATACTAACATGTATCATATCTAGTCGTGTGCAGACCATAACCACCAACATCAAACTCCCTATTGGATTGAAATAAGGGATTCACGAAATCTGCTCATTTTCCTTATCTAATTGACGTAAAAAAAAACGATAAGATGGACATTAGCAACACTAGGTTTATCAATAGGTCTGGCCAATGACATTACAAATCTTGACTACATATTTTGAATGTAACCTTTTTCTGATACGAAGAGTTTCTTTCGACACATATCTCTAAGAATCTCCATTCCTAAAATTTTTTGAGGTGCTCCTAGATCTTTCATCTTAAACTCAATACTTGGAAGACCCTTAAGCTTCTAATTAAACATCATACTTATTGTTTGCACTTATTAGCATGTTATCTCATGATAGAACAGAGAATAGTCCTTCAACTTGTTGTAGTACACACAATAATCATAAGCACTCTTGTTGTAACCAACCTTTATCATATAATTGTCAAATCTCTTGTACACTGTCTCGGAGATTGATTACGTCCATATAAAGACTTCTTCAACTTGTTGTAGTACTTGTAACACCACAACTTCTCAGAACTCGGGACATTACTGGTTAGGACCTCAAAATGGGTCCCGACCTTAGTTTGACAACAATATTACTAGGATCTTGCAACAAGACACAATTAGAAAAACCGAAATTTATAAAAATGTATTTTTAAAAGGATGAATGCAACAAAGTCTAACAACCTATAGTACTTAAACAACGGAAAAGACTATTTGTCTTAACAAGATGGAAGGACAACAAAGCAACAACCCAACCCCCCACTCTAAGGAGTACGGAGACCCGGCTGACCACTACTTCCGGATCACTCATCTACTGCTCTAACCTGCGGTAAATCTAAAAACACAACAAAACAACCATTAGCTAGCTATCTAAACATTAGAAGAATTATAAAAGCACACACACACATAACGAAAGTAAACACTCATCATGCTTTCAAACAATCCATTTATTATCTTCATTTAAGTCATTCACTCTTACTAATGATACTTAATTTGTGACACGAGGGATTCCCAAACCTCGTCTCCGCCCCTGTGTAACCATCAGGAATGGATCCGATGCATCTCACCTTGTACCTGTATGGTCTGGGTATAGAGAGTCTCCCAGTCTCCTGTCGGAGCTGGGCAGTGATGTCACGGCCCGTTATACATACACTTGGGCCTTAAAACATAATAAAGACGGTCGTCCTAACAAGTTATTATTATAACACACATTGCGCACACACCACTATTATCATCCAACTAACATCCAGAAAACTAGCTAAGTAAGTCGCAAGGACTTACCTAAATCACATCCCTAAACTCTTAGAAGTTATAAACTTCTAAGTTATACAATCTCATGAAGAGAATTTACGAAAAAGTCTTTCGTAAGTGAAAAGACTATTTTATCCTTGGTTCCGAAAGTCCTAAGATTTTCCTATACTTATTTCTAACACTCTTTCGGAGCCTATTTCCATATTCTAGTACTTACAGAAAAGTTTAGTACAGAAAAACAGGAGTGTATACAAAATTCTATATTTTCATTAACGGTCATTGAGGTTCGATTTGAGGTAAGATCCAAGACTTAGATTAGAAGATAAGAATTCCATAAACACTCTCTAGACCCTCTAATATGTGTATACTAAACATAGGGCAAAGGTCTCTCATAACTCCTATACTTAGCCAAATAATTTCCTGTTTAAAAAAAAACAGCTCAAGTGCTCTACTTCGGGACTTTATAAAACTTAATCCGACCGTTAACTTCCTCCCAAATTTTAATACAATAAACTGTATGTATTCCTCTACGACTGTAACACCTCGGATTCTCGGAACCCGGGATATTATTGGTTAGGACCTCACAATGGGTCCCGACCTCAGTTTGACAACAATATTACTAGGATCTTACAACAAGACACAAATAAGAAAACCGAAATTCATAAAGATGTGTTTTTAACGGATGAATGCATCAAGGTCTAACAGCCTATAATACTTAAACAAAGGGAAAAGACTAACTGTCTTAACAAAAGGAAAGAACGACAAACCAACAACCCAACCCCCACTCTAAGGAGTACGGAGACCCGGCTGACCACTATTTCCGGATCACTCAGCTGCTACTCTAACATGCGGTAAATCTAAAAACACAACAAAACAACCATTAGCTACCTATCTAAACATTAGAAGAAAATAATAGCACACACACATAGCAATAATAAACACCTATCATGCTTTTAAACAAATCCATTTATTATCTTCATTTAAGTCATTCACTCTTACTAATGATACTTATTTTGTGATACGAGGGATTCCCAAACCTCGCCTCCGCCCCCGTGTACCCATCAGGAATGGATCCGATGCATCTCACCGTGTACCTGTGTGGTCTGGGTATAGAGAACCTCCTAGTCTCCTGGCAGAGCTAGGTAGTGATGTCACGGCCCGTTATACATACACTTGGGCCTTAACACATAATAACGACGGTTGTCCTAACAAGTTGTTATTATAACACCCATGGTACACACACCACTATTATCACTCAACTAATATCCAGAAACCAGCTAAGTAAGTCGCAAGGACTTACCTGAATCAAATCTCAACTCTCAATTTCTCAACTCGGTCCGCAACTATAGAAACTCAAACGCCTGTCACACAAGGCACGTGGATCAAATATGTATCCCACTTTCTTAGAAGTCTCCAACTTCTAAGTTATATAATCGATCATAAAGAAATTACCAAAGTACCCTTATACGGGTAAATGACCATTTTACCCCTGGTCCGGAAACTCTATAAAATTCTATAACAAGGTTCCAAACTATTCTTTAGAACTCAAAATCACACTCTCACTCTAGAAAGGAAGTTTGTTAAAGTTTTAGAAGAGTTAAACACATTCTTGACTTTCATAAAAAGTCGCTAAGGTCCAACTTTGGCTTAAGATATGAGGCTCGGATAAAAGTATTAAATTCCAAAATAAATCTCTAGATCTTCTATGATATGCATACTAAACATAGGAGTAAAGATCTCTCAAAAATACTAAATCATAACTCTCCCATAAATCTTTAAAGTTGGTATAAAAGCTGAAATTTCCCATACTTGGTCTATTTTCCCCTGCTGTAAAAACAGCTCATCTGCCCTACTTTGAGTCCTTATAAGTTCTAATCCGACCGTTAACTTTCTCCCAAATTTTAATACAGTAAACTTCATATATCTGTCTATAACATATCAAAAATTCAACGGTGGATGTGCGTTCTAGGATGTCCAAATATATGTTCAAAGTTAGCCATTTCAGCCCCCAAAACTGAAATTTTTTCTAGGATGATTAAGGTCCTAAGTTTGATTCTCTCTGCCAGCAGCCTCTCACACTTACCATGATTTGAAAGTCCCAAGCTCTCATCCTTCTCTACTGAACTCTTTAGTCCTTTTAGATCTAACCTACACTACTCTCTCCACTTACATGTTTAGCACACTCTACTCTACACAACTCTCATTCACCACAAAAAAACATTACAGCAACTCTCCTATACAGTATAAGGTACTAAGAGAAGGATGATATATACTCACCCAACGCAGGAGGGACACAACTCGTAGATGATCGACTAGGAGGGGAACCCGGTGATGAAACTCGGTCAGATGTAGGTGGCTAAGAGGCTGCATTAGATTACAGGAGGGAGGGTTACTGTAGTACATGTGAAGAGAGGAGGATGGAACCGTAGGAAGGGCTGCTTACCCGAGTTCTAATCCACCGCAGGCTGGAGAAGACCTTCCTATTCCGGCGTCATTTCGATGGGGTGCAGTGGGTCGGAACTACAGCAGATCCAAATGCAGTGTAGGACGCAAAAGGCAGCACAGGTTAGGGCGGTTGGTTAGGTTAGGCGCATGAAGGGGAGAGGAGTGAACCAGGCGGCGATTTACCTCGATCCAGATCCGTAGCAGAGGGGTGCAGACGGTTGTAGTCCAGACGACAACACAACAACGTGCTTGGTACCGGTCCGGCTGTGCAGAAACTAGGAGCAGAAGCAGTGGATCCGGCGGGCTGTGCAGAACGTTGGCGAGCAGCAGGGGTTCCGGTGTCCGGTGTATTTCGTCGGTGAGCCGCAGTGTGTCTCTCTGACTCCGGTGCAGACGAGGAGGTTGATCAGCGCGAGAATGGAAGAGATCGGTGGGGCAGTCAAGCGGTAGGGAGAACATTAGGTTAGCGTTAATTGAAGCTGATTAGATTAGGTTAAAAGGTGATTTAGGGTTTAGGTTGCGTTTGGGCCGGCTGAAGGCTTTTTGGGCCATAATTGGGCCTCCTCCTCAAATAAAATAAATGGGCTGAAGGAAGACTCGTTATTCGCCCGGAACCGCTCCTCGGTTTTAAATTAAATGTACGGAATTATTTACGGTTACATAACTTATCATTTTATGTGAATAAAGGTCACATAAAATGATATAAATTAATATCGTTTTCTTTTATTTAAAAGAATAGAGGTTGGCGGATCGGAATACGGTTTGATCTAGTATTAAACGGAGTTTAAATTTTTTGGGTATTACATCAGTGCCCCCGTAAAATAAGTTTCGTCCCGAAACTTAGAATAAAGTATCTAACCAAAAGACTTTCTTTGTATAACCTGGTTTCATTAAGTCCCAATTTCTAACATGCAACTACTCAATCAGCAAACTTAGACACACATCACATAAAACGCAATCATTCAATCCAAGGTAAAACATGAAAGTCAAACAACACAGCATCCGAGTGCTAACTCGCCGGTACAGAAGTAATATCTATCCCCGCAAAGAACTCAGGGTAACTACGTCTAATACTCTCCTCTGTCTCCCAGGTAGCCTCATCGGCTCCTCGTCTAGACCAGTGGATCCTCAACATCGGTATCTCCTTAGAATGCAGACGTCTAGTACTGCGCTCTAGGACGGCTACTGGGTACTCCACAAAAGTGTGGTCTGGCTCAACTATCAGATCCTCATGACTGATGACGTGTCTAAGATCCGGTAGGTACTCTCTTTACGGTTTGGTTTTCTAAACTTACTTCCATCTCTTTTGATGACTCTACCAAACTTTTCTTTCCATTGGGCCCACTTTTTTTTTTTTTTTTAAAGTTCTCGACTATCAATTATGAAATAATGATCTTAAACTTCCGTCGGCACTTTATTGAGTGCCTAATGCTCTTTGTAATACATACCGCTTGGCCCCGGTTTCCTCAATGTGACCTAATCGGATCGTTCCTTAATTAATGGGTTTTCACCTACTTCTTGTCAAGCTATCAAATTTATATAACTCAAAACAAATCACACACCCAAGTGGACCTTTTCATATAGATCTCAAATTCCTTAACTTGAAATCATAGTTCACCTAACATTGATTTTCTTCATCTGTGGGTTATGGGCCTACCATGCTTCTGGTGTAACACCCATTAGTCACAATAGCGTCTTCTTGAGGGTTAACATGATTTACCCAACTCCCGCCTATACTTCTCTTCTAATACTAGCAAGATTCTCTTCAAACAGACCCTTACTCTCTCACTCCACCGTAGTCTGTTCTTCACTAACCAGTAAGCAACTTCTAACCCGATTCTCTCCATATCCTTAGATCATCCAAGAAGGTTGTCGTTGCCTACTTGGGGAATCCTCCAAGGCATCGATAAGGTTACCTCTTAAATCTGCAGTCATCAATGTCTCTTCTTAACAGTACCTACTCGTCAAAACCAACACTTACACGTCCTTAGCTGACATCGGTCAGTCTATAATTGACTTATCTCAATATCCCGGACTTACTCTTCTCATACCTATACTGGCGTTAAATTCTTGATGAGCATCATCTGCCCGACTAATCCTTTCATGCTTTGCTAATTTGTTTTATCTTCCACACTTCTGTTTCCTTAGGCTAACTCTACTTCTCTAGCCCAACTGGGTCATTCATCTTGACATAAATAGTCATTCCAAGTCTTCAACGATGGTTGGTAAGTTTCTTTGTAGTTCTAGTGACTTAAATTGTCATCCCCTGGCAGTCTCCTTGTGTGGACCGTCGGTATTGATGACTTAGGTCCCGTGGTAATTGGGGTTACCTTGGACTTTCAAGTCCACTAAGGCCGTTCTCATATATACATTCTTTTGCTGGTGTTACCGACAATATTGCCTTCATGAAACTCCGTTGTTTCCGCTACAGGGTTTCAACTCTTTGATACCGGCATTGCGATTTCTTTCAAATTCCCACATCTTTGCTTTGAGGAGGTCAAAACCTCTTCACACTTGTAAAGTCTACATTCTGCTTCTACACTCCATTGTAGGTATCCATTCCATGCACCTTAGACCCTCATATCCGGGTCGACATTTTATCTCGCTTGGTCTCTCAAGCTTGTCTTGTGAATTCTTCTACTAGGTGACTCATCTTATACATTTTTCTTCTCTGCATTGGTCTCTAACTGTCTGTTGATCATTACTACCCATTCTGTGTTGGAACTTCAGTTACTTTGTACTCTTGCATAGATTTCCTAAGGACATCCTCATCTCAAGACTTTATTTAAAATTCAGCACGACCCGCAATTTTGATACATGACTTTCCTTCTCACTTGTTAAGTTATACGCTTGGTTTACACTAAATCCATCATAGTGTCATCAGTCCGTTAGTATGATTTTTATTAAACATCTAATGGTACCATTTGTATACAACACATTAGGTGCATATGATTTTCCCACCAATCAAATTTCTCGCATCGCATTTATTATGTCTTCCTTATACTCATGTCGCTTTACCTTCTTTAAATCTTTACACCCCATAAGATAGTTAAATCCCTTTGAGTTTTCTCGTACACGCTTTACGGACCACGTTGGTTGGTCTTATTAATTTCATCAACTCTTATATCATCGGTCCAGCCTGAATTTTCATTGAAGTAGCTCCATTTCTCATTAAGCTTTTAAATAAACACTTTTCGGTAATCATCTTATTGGAGTAATACCAGATCCATATAACAGCCTTTAGTCATTCAACTTTACTCCTTCATATGTCTATTCTAGCCAGCATGTAGATTCCATCTGCAATCACCTCACAACTCGACCACACACTTCACCAAGGCTTTAAATCGTACTCTCTATGTTTGTACCGCCTCTACAATTCCAATTATTCTGTGTCACATCTTTACTCACAAGGGTTTCCCCTGTCAATCTAGACAGTTTGACCCCACTTTTTCTCGGAGGAGCACCATCAGTCCTACTTGTGTGGAATGCTAAGACATATTACCTGTTCACAATCATTTACTTCTTCTTAGTCTTCTAGTTCTTCTTACAGGGATCCATTCATACGAACCTTGATATGTATATTTTCTTAGTCGGTAGTAAGTGACTACTCACAACAATTCCCTTTACACCATTACTATCATCGATGGTCATTACCGACCATCAAGAGCTTCTCTTTAATTTCTTTATTAGAGTTATCATATTGGACTCATTCAATGTTACCATTAAGGCTACTAGTACTTGTATTGATTTAACTTCACCATTGTCGTTGTTGATCTCTGGAAGAAATTCACCAGCTGTCGGTAAATTTCATTTATAACCTTGTGGTTATTCTTCGTATCTGTCAACTAACCATCACTAGTTAGCCAGCACGTGTAAATTCTCTGTTGTTACCAATTATTCTGTAGTTGACCTTCTATAAGATTGTAGACTTACTTTTCTTCTATCTCCTTTGAGGTTTGCTATATAAGGTGAAAATATATCTCTTCCATTTATTTTCCTTTAACTCCTTCTACAATTTACCCTCTTATAAGAGTACTATACTCTTACGAGTCTAGTTGTTCCTTCGTCTCCCGTCAACGGACTTATCAATTCTTCTACGATAACTTGTAGGCATTTCTTCATGATTCTTTTTACCCGAGTTATTGTCCACTTGCGGTTCTCTGTTATGACCCGCTAGTGTTATTAACTTAAATCCATTCGTGAGTGAGAAGTTATTAGAGACCCTCTTTTTCCCCAAGACTATTCTCCTACACCCTCCTTCTTGGGGTGCTGCTTGTACTTCCGCGTTTATAGAAATCTGGGCTTGGTTGTATCCCGATCCTTGTTGTAATTCTTGATTGTTCTAGGGGGTCACACCACTTCCATGTTGGGTGAAATCGGTCTTCCCTTTTCTAGCAACATGTAAGCTTTCGTTTTGCGGCTCTTTAATTCTTCGTATCGGGATGGATAATGTATCTTATCTTGACTCCTACTCTTATGATTGTCTCGGTTTCCCATCCTGATTGTAATGGAAAGTATCTTGTCGAGAGTGATCATATTCCGCTCTGCTTCTAGCTTCAAACTTTCACCTTCTGGTCCGTCGGGAAGCTTAGATTCAATACCTCTTGTCTGGATCGCTACTATACTTCACCTTGACTTTCATGCCCATGTGTGTTTCTGAAGGTATCCGCTTTGTTTGTAACGTTGCTTTACATCACACTTGAAAGAACCTATGGGTTGTCTCTTCCAATTCGTATATTTGTCGGTCATCAAACGCTTTTCCGGAACTACTCTCATGTATTTTCTTCATTTGGTCCAATTGAGTTGACTCGGGGTTCCCTTCTTGTTTTCGCCATTGGTATTGTCTTTTAGTCTTCACTTTTCCGTCTTGACGTTCCTTAACAAGTTCGAAGGAGTTGTCCGCCGTTCGTCTACCCTAATGCACATAAGATGTGCATATTAATCCTCACGTTGACACCCTTCAAAATCTACTTAGATGTGTCAAAGGGGTGAGAAACTCATTATGTTATCTCCGTTAAGGACATAACATAACTACAATTTCTACTAATTTTCGGCATATATTTATTTATACTACATATCTTTATAATCAACCTAATAAGTCCAACTAAAGTAAAACCTAAAGTCCATACTAAGCATACTGAGATCCGCGGTAGTAGTGGTGGTTAGCCGTACTTTTCTATCCCCAACCAGTCTATGCATGCATTTGAAAACCAAAAGTTCTTTTTAAAACTCAGATCCCTTTTCGGGTTCTGCTTAAGTACTTATTCGGTCTTTCAGAAGATTTCAAGTGCCATTGTTGCCAACCTAGAGCTCTCATACCATGTTGTAACACCCCGGATTCTCGGAACCCAGGATATTACTTGTTAGGACCTCACAATGGGTCCCGACCTCAGCTTGACAACAATATTACTAGGATCTTGTAACAAGACACAAATAAGAAAACCGAAATTCATAAAGATGTGTTTTTAACGGATGAATGCAACAAGGTCTAACAACCTATAATACTTAAACAAAGGGAAAAGACTAACTGTCTTAACAAAAGGAAAGAACGACAAACCAACAACCCAACCCCCACTCTAAGGAGTACGGAGACCCGGCTGACCACTACTTCCGGATCACTCAGCTGCTGCTCTAACCTGCGGTAAATCTAAAAATACAACAAAACAACCATTAGCTAGCTATCTAAACATTAGAAGAAAATAATAGCACACACACATAGCAATAATAAACACCCATCATGCTTTCAAACAAATCCATTTATTATCTTCATTTAAGTCATTCACTCCTACTAATGATACTTATTTTGTGACACGAGGGATTCCCAAACCTCGCCTCCGCCCCCGTGTACCCATCAGGAATGGATCCGATGCATCTCATTGTGTACCTGTGTGGTCTGGGTATAGAGAACCTCCCAGTCTCTTGGCAGAGTTGGGCAGTGATGTCACGGCCCGTTATACATATACTTGGGCCTTAACACATAATAACGACGGTCGTCCTAACAAGTTGTTATTATAACACCCATGGTACACACACCACTATTATCACTCAACTAATATCCAGAAACCAGCTAAGTAAGTCGCAAGGACTTACCTGAATCAAATCTCAACTCTCAATTTCTCAACTCGGTCCGCAACCGTAGAAACTCAAACGCCTGTCACACAAGGCACGTGGATCAATAATGTATCCCACTTTCTTAGAAGTCTCCAACTTCTAAGTTATATAATCGATCATAAAGAAATTACCAAAGTACCATTATACGGGTAAATGACCATTTTACTCCTGGTCCCGAAACTTCATAAAATTCTATAACAAGGTTCCAAACTATTCTTTAGAACTCAAAATTACACACTCACTCTAGAAAGGAAGTTTGTTAAAGTTTTAGAAGAGTTAAATACATTCTTGACTTTCATAAAAAGTAGTTAAAGTCCAACTTTGGCTTAAGATATGAGGCTCGGATAAAAGTATTAAATTCCGAAATAAATCTCTAGATCTTCTATGATATGCATACTAAACATATGAGTAAAGATCTCTCAAAAATACTAAATCATAACTCACCCATAAATCTTCAAAGTTGGTATAAAAGTTGAAATTTCCCATACTTAGTCTATTTTCCCCTGTTGTAAAAACAGCTCATCTGCCCTACTTTGAGTCCTTATAAGTTCTAATCCGACCGTTAACTTTCTCCCAAATTTTAATACAGTAAACTTCATATATCTGTCTATAATATATCAAACATTCAACGGTGGATGTGCGTTCTAGGATGTCCAAATACATGTTCAAAGTTAGCCATTTCAGCCCCTAAAACTGAAATTTTTTCTAGGATGATTAAGGTCCTAAGTTTGATTCTCTCTGCCAGCAGCCTCTCACACTTACCATGATATCAAAGTCCCAAGCTCTCATCCTTCTCTACTGAACTCTTTAGTCCTTTTAGATCTAACCTACACTACTCTCTCCACTTACATATTCAGCACACTCTACTCTACACAAATCTCATTCACCACAAAAAAAACATTACAACAACTCTCCTATGCAGTATAAGGTACTAAGAGAAGGATGATATATATTCACCCAACGCAGGAGGGCCACAACTCGCAGATGATCGACTAGGAGGGGAACCCGACGCTGAAACTCGGTCAGATGTAGGTGGCTAAGAGGCTGCATTAGATTACAGGAGGGAGGGTTACTGTAGTACATGTGAAGAGAGGAGGATGGAACCGTAGGAAGGGCTGCTTACCCAAGTTCTAATCCATCGCAGGCTGGAGAAGACCTTACTATTCCGGCGTCGTTTCGATGGGGTGCAGTGGGTCGGAACTACAGCAGATCCAAATGCATTGTAGGACGTAGAAGGCAACACAGGTTAGGGCGGTTGGTTAGGTTAGGCGCATGAAGGGGGGAGGAGTGAACCAGGCGGTGACTTACCTCGATTCAGATCCGCAACAGAGGGGTGCAGACGGTTGCAGTCTAGACGACAACACAACAGCGTGCTTGGTACCGGTCCGGCTGTGCAGAAACTAGGAGCAGAAGCAGTGGATCCGGCGGGTTGTGTAGAACGTTGGCGAGCAGCAGGGGTTCCGGCGGCCGGTGTAGTTCGTCGGTGTGGCAGTCGAGCGGTAGGGAGAACATTAGGTTAGGTTAAAAGGTGATTTAGGGTTTAGGTTGCGTTTGGGCCGGCTGAAGGCTTTTTGGGCCAGAATTGGGCCTGCTCCTCAAATAAAATAAATGGGTTGAAGGAAGACTCGTTATTCGCCCAAAACCGCTCATCGGTTTTAAATTAAATGTACGGAATTATTTACGGTTACATAACTTATCATTTTATGTGAATAAAGGTCACATAAAATGATATAATTTAATATCGTTTTCTTTTATTTAAAAGAATAGAGGTTGGCGGATCGGAATGCGGTTTGATCCAGTATTAAACGGAGTTTAAATTTTTCGGGTATTACAACGACATATTAAAAAATTCAACGGTGGATTCTCGATTTAAGCTATAGAAATTAGGTTCTAAAGTCAGCAGGTCGAAGCTAAAGGTAAGAGTGTGCAGAAGGTCCTAAGTTCGAGCCCCCCTCCAATAGTACTTCCTATTTAACAGGTTCAACTGGTCCTCATTTCGAAATTGGTTGTGTGCACAACTGAGGCTTTCCAAAACTTAAAGAACAATGGTTCCCTCATTTTAACTCAACAACCTACACGACTACAGCATGTCTCTTCCTCTCTACCTTAGCATGCTTGGGAAACAAAAGCAGCGAGCAGAAGGTTTCTTACCCGACGCCGACAAAAGGAGAGGTCCCAGGGTGTTGCGTAAGACAGGCGGTTAGGGAGTCTCGTTCCAGTGCTGAGGACTCACCGGTGTGACTCGCGACTAGGTACAAGGGTTCGGAACCGGTTTGCTTGTACTCCCCACGCTGCCCCGCTCGTCCTAACTGGCGACTACTGCAGCGCCTGAAGGTATACCCGCCTTCCAGTTAATCACAAGAGCAGCCGAAGGGGAACAGAAGGAAAGGAGAGACGACTCACCTACTGCAGCGCCTGGGGTCTTCGTGTTGTATCGATCGGCACCACCGCAGGATCCACCGGGGTTTTTACACCGCAGTTGTGTGAAGCCAAAGTCAGGCGACTGCTGCGACTCGAGAATAGAGAGGAAGGGGAAATATGGACAAAGGAGATGGCTCACCTAGTGGTCGATAGAGCCGGCGGACGAAGCTCTCGATGGTTGTTGTGTTCCTACTGAGGAGTTGCCGTTGCACGTCGTCTCACAAATGAAGGCGGAAGAGGAAACGTACGAAAGTTGGTTGCGGTTGAGAGAGAGGGAAGCAAAGCACATCAGATGTTGAGTGATTAGGTTTAGGATTAGGTTAGGTTAATTTTAATTAGTGAGGTGTTTAGTAAGTGGGCCGGTCCAAGGTGAATGGGCCAAATATTTGGGCCTGATCACAAATATAAGAAAAGAATGGCTGAAAGAATTATAAAATAAGTACGGAATTATTTACGGGTTACGTAAGTTATCATTTTATGTGAATCAAGGTCACATAAATGATAGAATTTAGTATCGTTTTCTTTTTATATAAAAGAACTTAAGTTGGCGGATCGGGATCCGGTTTGATCCGATATTAAAATTTTCGGGTATTACAGTACTTATGGGTTTTCTAGTTCCAACCACAACCATATGGGATTAGATCAAGTAATGAGTGCTTTGTGGTAAGGCATTATGGGATAATATGGGTCGTTGATTCACTTGATCCAATGGCTTACAATTATCCACGCCATTTTACGATTAATGAGAGGTGTGATAGCAAATTTGTAACTTTTAGAAGGTACGGGGACAATTTTGTCAATTTGAAAAATCTATTTTAAAAGAGGGGGGCGCGGTGATATTTTTGTAATTTTTATGAGAAACTATAACAATTGTTATCTCAATTCAAAGTTTTGTTCAATTCGTTCAAAATTATACACTAGTTAGTTCACACATTATTTTGTTCATTTAGTAGTTATGTTTTTATGCACTTTTTGCTTGAACTAATAAAATACAATCAGATCTATGATCAAACATTGTGTATCATCCCTAAAAACGAGTCCAATATCATATGCACATTGATAGCATGAATTATAGTCTATATTTTGGGGTTTGTTTGGACGTTTTATCTTCAATAATCTGCATGTTTGTATGTATATTATGTGATTATATTACCATTTCATCTACCTTTGCGGGAATCGAGGTCTACACCTAGTTTTGTTGTAATCGTAGATAAAATGGCACATTTTGCATCAAAAAGGAGCAAAAGGAGCTATGGAGTCATTGGAGCTACATTCAGGAACATAAGGAAACATCCAGGAAGCAAAGCCATGGATTAGAGATTCACTTTGGACCAGATTTGAGAGATTTTACATTCAGTTGTGACTCACCTCGGTTGACTACAGATTCACCTCGACCGAGGTGATCCAGGGAAGTCGACTCGACCGAGGCGAACACCTGGGACGCGGCGAGGATATTTTATTCTTGGCTGAGATCTTTTATCTTTGGAAAGAGATCTTATATTTTTGGGCTTGGCTCCTGGAAAGAAGAAGATATGCTAAATCATATATTTTACCTATTTTTATGGGAAGAGATCTTTTTGAGATATCTTATCTTTGGAGAGTAATTTTCCTATAAAAAGGGTTGGATTTTCCACAAATCCAGATCATGCTATACCACCGATCAGGGTTTATACACCGCAGCAGCCATACTCCAGTTGGGAGATTTGAAGAACCTTTTTGAAGGTTGAAGGAAGAAAGTCTAAAGCTTTTATAGCTTTTGAAGGATTTTTGTAAGATTATCTTAGATTCCCTTCCTTGTTGTTTGTCTTGTTGGATTTCTATCCAAGGAACGCTTGTGTTTGATAATTGATTCAGTTATTGAAGCCTTTCTCTTAAGGTTTTCTTGTTCAATTATTCTCTTTCTTCCCATATATTTGATTAATACTTTCATGATGATGAGTGGCTAATCTCTTTGTGTGATTCTAGGGTGATTGGCTGAAGGTTGTGGGAAAAACAATGATAGAATGATCTTAATCACAGTAGGACCCTGAAAGTTCGAGTCTTTAACCTTAACCCTAAGCATTTCGCTCAGTCAATGAACATCTCGGCCGGGGTGGAATTCTTCTGACCAAGGTGACTTATCTGATCCGAAACTGAGAGTTAAGTGTTAGAGTTTGCCAAATCCTATTCTTATTACACCTTTCCTGGTTCAATGCAAGCTTAGGATGAGACTTACCCGGTAATTCCTTAATTTGTTTACCTAAGATCATAAGTGTAGGTAATAAAGGTTTATCCTTTATTGGGGTTTGAGTGTGCTTTCATCCCATCCTTGTGAGTTAACCTGAGACTTACCCGGTAAAGGTTGATTCTATTCCCTTAGATGGTGTGTTAGTTTGAGGTTATAGTTCTTTATCTTGATTCCTTGAGACTTACCCGGTAATAGGAGTTACGGTTTAGGATTAGTGAGTAGTGAGACTTACCCGGTGATCTATTCCACTTTAGTAACACCTTCCCTATGCAAAAATCTCAGCTTTGTCCGCTTTATCTTTGGATCTTGAGTTGGAACCACAACTAGATGCTTTAATCTCTAGAATTGCATATTTCCTTTATTGACTTTTATCATCTTTGATTGTTTTAACTGCTTTGTGGTTAGTGATTGCTTAAGCTTACCGTAATTGGACTTTGTTTCACTAAGTCCCTGTGATCGACCCTTGGAATTCCTTGCTTTTTACTACGATTGACCCGTACACTACGAGTTCGCATCCTTGTTTTAAGCTTACATCTAGGGTTATAAATTTAAAGCTTGCACACACCGTTTGGAGCGAACAAGTTTTTGGCGCCGTTGCCGGGGACTTGGTCTAGACCGAGCCAGTTACGGTTTGCTTTTGGGGCACTTGCCCCCGTGTCTACTAACCACTCTACTTGAGTGACTTTTGCAGGTTCTTTCTTAGGTTTATGCGAAGAACCCGCACTGGGAAGGAAATCGTTCCTTACGATCCCGAACCAGAAAAGACATACAAGTGACGCTTAAGAGAAGTGAAGATGGCCAACCAAGACAATCGCGATCTTGAGGCCGAGTTGAAGGAGGCGTTAGAGCTGCTACGCCTCAGCAGGGAAGAACTAAGGCAAGAGAAAGAAGAAACTCGCACCAGGACTGAAGCAATCAAAGCAGATATGGCTGCCTTACGAGACCAATATCTACTTCGACCGAGGGAAGACCTAGTTCCCGATACTGGACCAAGGCAGGTCCCAGTCGCTGACCCTCGACCAAGGCAGGTCCCAATACCTGACGCCCCGGCCGAGGTACTTCCACCTCGGATGCCAGTCTGAGGCGCTCTTTTTGCTGGAATCCCACAAACCCTAGGTCAAAGGATGGACCCCAATCAATAACTGAGGCGTCAAGAGTTAACCTAGGAGATCCAGCAGACCATGACTACGAACTTCGACTGCAAGTTCTATCCATGATTCGCCAATGCCAGTTCGGAGGGCTAGAGAAGGAATCCCCACATCAACATCTTCAAAACTATGAGATCTTGATGGAAACCTTGAGACCCTCAAGAATTGAAAATAACAACTACAAGATAAGACCTTTTTACTTTTCTTTAAAAGATAGAGCTCTTACTTGGTATCAATCTCTTCCTCGAGGAAAAATTAGCACTTGGGAGGAGATGACTACAGAATTCTTGATTAAATTCTTTCCCCCCTCTAAAACCGCTGAAATGAGAGGGAAGATTAATGCATTCATTATGAAGGACAAGGAGAGCTTGTCCAAGTCATGGGAGAGGTCTAAAGACATTCTTTTGGATTGCCCACATCATGGGATTCCAAAGATAGAGTTGTTGGAGATATACTTCAAGGGACTGGACGGAAGCACCTAGTTCAACCTCCAACTACTCTCCGCCGGTACCTTTATGGACATGGCGATTGACGAAGCTTGAGACTTCATCGAGAAGCAAGATTTGCATATGGAGAAGTACACCCACCAAGGAACTGAAGGTGGAGTTAAAAGAGTCAACTTTCAAGAGACTCAACCTAACAACAATCAACTCACGTCTTTGAAGAATGACGTGAAGCAATTGAAGGAACTCTTGGTTGCTCAAACCAAGAAGGAAGATCAAGGACAAAGGAACAACAACAATGGATACCGTAACAACAACAACGGTTCCCGGAACAACAACTACAACAACAACAATAGAGGATCCAACAGCAACAATTGGAGGGCGAACAACCAAAATTCGGGTAACAATCACTCAAACTCCAATTCTAACGATTCCTCTAATCCTTTCCTCTCTTCCCCTTCTTCTTCTTCTACTCCATTAAAGAGCCAGGGGCAAGGATCAAGTTCGTCTCAGCCGGAGAAGAAAGACGCAGTGCTGGAGGCTATCTTGATCAAGCTTAGTGCTATGGAGACTTCTATGACTTCATTTTCGAAGGCCCAAAAGGCCTTTGAACAACAACTTGCTAGTAGGGCGAATGAAGCGCCAAGCGATCCAGGGAAGCTTCCAGCAAGGACGGAGAGCAACCCCAAGGGCCAGATCATGGCCATAACTACGAGGAGTGGACTGAAAACTGCAGATCCAGTGCCTCGGTCGGTGCCAGTACCGACGAAGACCACCTCGGTCCAGGTGCAGTCGAAGAACACTTCGGCCGAGATGCCAACCGAGGTGGAGCCACATAAAGCGGAGGGGAAAACTGAAGTTTATGTTCCACCTCCAGCATACAAACCACCACTTCCATTCCCCCAGTCAAGGGCCAGAGCACATCTAGACAAGCACTTTGGTAAGTTCCTTGACCTGATGAATAAACTGCACATTAACATTCCTTTCCTTGATGTTATTCTAGGGATGCCCGCCTATGGGAAGTTCTTGAAAGAACTTTTATCAAGGAAGAGGAAACTGGAAGACTTTGGTGAAGTTAGGATGACATCTAAATCCTCGGAGCTTATTCAAATCATGAAGGAGAAGATGCCACCTAAATTAAGAGATCCCGGCTCATTTTGCATTCCCATTCAAGTTGGGGATGTCACGTGTGAAGCCTTATGTGATCTAGGAGCCAGCGTGAGCATCATTCCATTGGAGCTATGTGTGAAGATCGGACTTGGAGAGCCCAAGCCGGTCAAGATTCGGTTATACATGGCGGATCGCTCCATCACCCATCCCGTGGGAATTTTGGAAGACGTTCCGGTCAAGTTAGGTAACTTCTATTTACCAATAAACTTTGTTGTACTTGACATTCCCGCAGATTATCTTGTCCCTATTATTCTCGGGAGGCCATTTCTAGCAACTTCGGGTTGCAACGTGGATTGTAAGAACGCCAAGTTAAAATTCAACATTGGTGGCGATGAAGTGGAGTTTGCATTACTTGCAGACATGAAAGGAGAGCAGCTTAGTGATGATATCTTCAACATCTACGATGAAGAAGAATCAAGAGAATTGGTGAGCTCTATCCTTATTAACGATCCACTCGAAAGAGTTATTAGTTTCAGTTTAACGGAGGAAGGTATAAGATGCTTCTTGTGATGCAGATATACGGAGCTTAAAAGCACTGGAAGAAGATCCAGGGGCTAAAAGTGAGAAGCTAATCCAGGAGACGAAGATCTCCAGTTTCGGTTCCAGTTGCAGTACCTCGACCGAGGCACTTTCTGGACTGAGCGAGGCGACTGAAGAACATCTCGGTCAACGCCTCTGCGCCTCGACCGAGGTCGAAGGCGAGATGATATCAACTGAGATTTCTGAGAATAACAAACTTCTTACTCCTTTCTCTGACATTCATCCTCAGTTGGTGGAACATTCTATCCACCAACTTTCTGATAATAAAGGACCTTGGTATGCTGATATCGTGAATTATCTTGTTTGCCAAGAACTACCGCCCGGATTGACGTACTCTCAAAAGAAGAAATTCTTCAAGGATGTACGCCATTACTACTGGGATGAGCCGCTGCTATTCATGCGCGGGTCTGATGGGATGCTCCGAAGATGCATTCCGGAAGATGAAGTTAATAGCGTCATACGACATTGTCATTCACTTCCTTGTGGAGGACATGCTAGCACCGACAAAACATGCGCTAAGGTATTACGTTCCGGTTTCTTTTGGCCTACATTATTTAAGGATGTATAATCGTTTGTTGTCTCTTGTGATGCATGCCAAAGAACAGGAAATCTATCAAGGAGGAACGAAATGCCACTTAATAACATTCAAGAGGTGTAAATTTTTTATGTATGGGGGATAGACTTCATGGGACCCTTCCCATCATCCGGAGGAAACCTCTATATTCTTCTTGCAGTTGATTACGTTTCTAGATGGGTTGAAGCCATCGCTTCTCCCACTAATGACGCCAAGGTGGTTCTGAAGTTCTTAAACAGGACTATCTTTCCACGTTTTGGAACTCCAAGCATCATCATCAGTGATGGAGGAACGCATTTCATCAACCGGAAGTTTAAGGCACTTCTATCGAAGTATGGGGTGACCCACAAGGTATCAACCCCTTATCACCCTCAAACTAGTGGACAGGTCGAGATCTCGAATAGAGAAATCAAAGTAATTTTAGAGAAGACCGTCTCTAGGACGAGGAAAGATTGGTCCATGAAATTGGACGACGCTCTTTGGGCTTACAGGGCCGCATTTAAGACTCCCATAGGTACCACCCCTTATAATATGGTATATAGGAAGTCTTGTCATTTGCCCGTTGAACTAGAACACAAGGCATATTGGGCGATCAAATGGTTGAACTTCGACATTAAGGAAGCCGGCGAGAAGCGGCTATTGGATATCAATGAGCTGGAGAAGCTACGTTTGAACGCTTATGAGAATACCAAAATCTATAAGGAAAGGACGAAGAAATGGCATGACAAGCGTATCATCCCTAAGGAGCTTAACGAAGGAGACTTAGTTCTACTCTTCAACTCCCGCCTCCGCCTCTTTCCAGGTAAGTTGAAATCTAGATGGACCGGACCTTATGTTGTGAAACATGTTTTTCCTCATGGTGCAGTTGAGATATGGGGCGAAACGAGCGGAAGCTTCAAGGTCAATGGTCATAGACTTAGGAAATACAAATCGGAAATTTCGGTTGAGGAGGTTGCACCGATATACCTCGTTTGAGACGCATTATGGTCCAACTAGCGACCTTAAACCAAGCGCTTCTTGGGAGGCAACCCAAGGTATTGCTCTCTTTTTCCTTTTTCTAGTCTAGTTTTGATAGTTTTGCTTTTGCTTTGCTTTGTTTTGTTTATGGCGTTCTAGACAGACAGCAGGTGACATCTAAGGAATGAGTACAAACCAGAAGCATAACTGGGAGGACAGAAGTTCGAGAATTTGAGAAGACGAAGTTTGACTGTGGCACATCTCGGTTGCTGTCAGAGCACCTCGACCGAGATGATTCTTGAGCAACCGAGGCGACTAGGGTTTCTGAAGAGCCACCTCGGTCCGTACCACCTCGGTCCAGTCGAGACCACCTCGACCGAGGTAACAGCAGTTCCAGAAAGGGTATAAAAAGGAAAAAATTCTTTTTTCTTCTCTTTACCTACCCCCTCGACCGTGGCGCTCCCTTTCACCTCGCCCTTCAAATCCTTGCTCGTTTTCGAAGATTTTCGCTTCCAAACTGCAATTAAAGCATAGAGGTTCCCAGTGCAAGCGTCGATCTGCGAAGAAATCGAACCGAAATGGCCGAACGAGGTAAAATAGAACAAAACCCTAACCTCGCTGTTTTGGCTTCGATTTGGGCTTGGATTGCCCTACATTTGCTGAAGAACGGATTAAGTACCCCATAGGAACCAGTTGTAGTGATTTTGGGGGAAAAGAACTGGATTTTTTAGGAAATTAGATCGCGCAGTTATTCGCCTTGGTTCAGACGTACTGTGCCTCGGCCGAGGTGTTCTTCAGTGTTGTCAGACCGAACGAAGTGACCTGACAGAAAGAGTTTTTAAAATGAGTTCTGACAGACGGCTTGCCATTAGGGATAGATCATCCCCTTCCCCTTCCTCTTCTTCTTCCAGACCTTATCGACCGGTGATCCACGAGCAACACCGGGTCGATTACGACCGTATCATATCTAGATCAACTCCCTATTGGATTGAAATAAGGGATTCACAAAATTTACTCTTTTTCCTTATCTAATTGACGTAAAAACAAAACAATAAGATGGATGGTAGCAACACTAGGTTTATCAATAGGTCTAGCCAACGACATTACAAATCTTGACTACATATATTGAATGTAGCCTTTTTGTGATACGAAGAGATTCTTTCGACGCATATCTCTAAGAATCTCCATTCCTAAAATTTTTTGAGTTGCTCCTAGATCTTTCATCTCAAACTCAATACTTGGAAGACCCTTAAGCTTCTAAATATCATACTTATGGTTTACATCTATTAGCATGTTATATCATGATAGCACAAAGAATAATCCTTCAACTTGTTGTAGTACACACAATAATCATAAGCACTCTTGTTGTAACAAACCTTTATCATATAATTGCCAAATCTCTTGTACATTGTCTTGGAGATTGATTACGTCCATATAAAGACTTGTTCAACTTGTAGACGTAATCTTAATTTCTAGGAACTTATGAACCATCTGGGTGATTCATGTATATTTATTCCTCTAACTTTCCATGTAAGAAAATTTTCTTCACATCAAGTTGTTCGAGTTGTAGATTTCAATGTATCACTATTAGTACTGACACGTACTTTGATGGAAGAATGTCTGACTACCAACGACCACGTGATGAAGACTCATGAAGTCCATCGATTTAGTCCATGAATTCGGTTTATCTGGACTTTCATTTCAGCGACAATATTGTAGAGCTTCAAATTAGCTTCGAAAGTAGTATTTATGGGTTTTCTAGTTCCAACCACAGCAATGGGAAATCATGTTTTAATAAAGTGTTGCAATGTTATTAGATGTTGATTTTATGAGGAGGTCAACAAACTAGAACCCAGTGGTCGACAGACTAGGACCTAGTGATCAAACGGCCGGTCTCTAACTTATTATTGACCTACTTTGCCAGACGATGTGACTGTTTTATGGTGGTCGACCGACTAAGGCCCACCGATCAACTGGGTCCCACACACTTGCTTTCGGACGTTATCTTTTAGCCCTTTATCCCTTTTAGTTTGGGTTATCTTTTAGCCCATTCATTTGGCCGTATTACCTTTTTAGCTAGTTAGTTTTGGACAATTTTATCTTCTAGTTATAAGATATATAGAATTTGGTAGATTGGATTGATTAGCAAATTCTTGGAGAATTAAGTTAGATGTTCTCCTACAAATAAGGCTTTTAAACCATTAGGTTTTCCATCCAATTATCATTCATATTTCATATCCAGTTTTTACGTTTCAGTTCCGGAGTTTTACTAGTAACATGGAAGAAGACTGGATTGATAGGTCCTCGGTTGTCGATCAACCGGTCCTCGGTGGTTGGGTGACTTGTGTGTGGTTGTTCCGGCTTGTCTTGTTTTATCGATTTAATAAAAGAAGAGGTTATTGTAAGTATGTATATCCAAAATCTCGTTATTTTAGGATCTGGAAAGCCCGACTTGCATTAATAATTCTATGAAGTTTGTGATTGCCATTATCATATGTCTTCATTCGTTATGGTAATTTTTGGTTTTTTATGCAAAATGCGAGAGTCGAGTGTAGATTGTTTTATTACTATTTGTTCTTCCAAGTGTTGATGGTAAAATGCAAGAGTTGAGTCACTCATGCCTTTCATATTTTGCAAAATGTGAGAGCCGAGAAAAATTGTTTCCCTCATCAAATGTGTTCATAAATCGATTATATATTATATATTAAATTGTTGTGGTAGTTCAGATTTTGGGAGTTCTTTATTTAAAACATTATGTTAAATGTTTTTTTTAGTCCATAAATGGATCAAACCATCCAAAATATATTTTCTTCTCCCTTGATTGCTACGAATTGTGTTTCTATCGTGTTCTCACAGCCGATATATTATTTATATGCCTATATATATTTGAGTTTTGCAACTAATGACTCAAATCATTACTTCAATCTCCTTGAGTTCGATCCCGACTTCTTTACTGCAATTGGATCTTGTAATTATTTGCGAGTTTTAAAGCCCATATGTGTGTGCGCGTGTGTGTGTACGTGTGTGTATGATTTGTCCAAAATAATTAGCATTTGTCATATACTTGAACAAAAGCTTAGTTGAACAATTGAACATATAATTGTACAATTTTTAATTGAATAAATACATGTTATATTTGAACAATTATTACTTGATTCAATAGTTGTGGATCCTTTCTACTTTTAGCCTTAAGATCCCTTTCAATTTGAACTCAACCATATGGGATTGTTCCAAGTAAGGAGTGTTTTGTGGTAAGGCATTATGGGGTAATATGGGTTGTTGATTTGCTTGATCAAATGGCTTACAGTTATCTACGCCATTTTATGAATAATGAGAGGTGCAGTGACAATTTTGTAATTTTTAGAAGGTGCGGGAACAATTTTGTCAAATTTAAATATCTATTTTAAAAGAGGGGAACGCGGTGATATTTTTTTCATTTTCATGAAAAACTGTAACAATTGTTATCTCAATTCATAGTTTTGTTCAATTCATTCAAAATTATACACTAGTATTATTTTTATAGTTAGTTCACGCATTATTTTGTTAATTTAGTAGTTAGGTTTTTATGCACTTTTTGTTTGAACTAATAAAATACAATGTATGAACTAACAAGACGCAATATTCAAATTAATCATACCCAAAACTAATATAATAAAGTTCATAATTTTAGTTTAATTCGTTCAAAAGTATACGCTATCAGTTCTGATATTTTCTATAATTAGTTCATGATTATTTTGTTAATTTTGTAGTTATGTTTTATGCACTTTCTTACTTGTACATGTTTGAACTAATAAAACACAATGTTTGAACTAATAGTACACAAACTATTCAAATTAATTATACCTAAAATTTGAACTAATATTATAAACAGTTTGAATTAAGTGTTAAAAAATAATAACTATTAGAACAAATAGTTAAAACTAATTGAACAAAAATATGAACCATTAGAACAAACAGTTTGAACTTAAAAAAGACTTGGGGGAAGCTAGAATAAAAAGGTTCAAAATTTATATTATTAATTTAAAAATGTTTGAAAGAAAATATATAAAAAATTTGAGCGAGAAAAGTGTAAAAAAATTTAAAAAAAAACTATTTGAAAAGACAATTCAAACTAATTGAACAAAAATATGAACCATTAGAACAAATAATTTGAACTAAGAGAATAAAGGGGGAAAACTGGAGCGAAAAAGTACAAAATTTTACACTATTATTTAAAAATGTTTTAACAAAAATGTATAAAGTTTTGAACGAAAAAAGTGTTAAGAAAATAAGAAAAAACAATTTGAACTAATTTGACAAAAGTATTAACCATTTGAACAAACAATTTGAACGAATTGAACTAAACTCATGAACTGAGATAATAATTGTTAAAGTTTTCTCATAAAAATTACAAAATTGGCACCGCGACCCCCTCTTTAAAAAAATTGATTTCAAAAGGACAAAATGCCGCATGAACTTCCTATAATTACAAAAATCCCACCCCGCTTCCCAGACTTCATTAAATGATGTGGACAAATCTGAACAGTTGGAACAGACAGATAAATGGTGCATATCACTCCGTACAGCCGTACCCGTATTTTTGCTCCGTACGTGAACTACACACACACACACACACACACATATATATATATATATATATATATATATATATATATATATATATATATATATATATATATATATATATATATATACATATAGGGTGTGGTTCCCATGAGAACACCCCCTAACGTGAGAACATGAGAACAATTGTACACCGTTGGATGTGAGTATTAAGGGTTGAGATTTAGAGTAGATATCAAAAATAATAATAACTACGAATAATAATAATTAGGAATCCAACAATAACTACGAATAATCCACTCAACCAACAATAACTACGAATAATACATTAAACGATATGGCACATTCGTAACAAAACTGATAATAATTACGAATCTGTTCTCATGTTCTCACGTTAGGGGGTGTTCACATAGGATTTGTACTCCATACATATATATATATATACATATATATATATATATATATATAGGGTCCAGTTTCGGTGAGGATGACCCTTGCAAATAGGAATGAGGAGAGTCAGGGTGGTGACATGTGGCATGCCACATCACCATTTTTTTTCCAGATTTTCTTTTTGTAAATAAAAATTGGTGTTCATATTTTTATAAATATTTGTTCATATTTTTATAAGTATGTGTTCATTTTTAAAAGAGTCATTATTCATATTTTATCAATAAATGTTCATTTTTTCTCAACACTAAATGTTCATTTTTATATTTTTGTAAAACATTTTATTTTTTGAAAATTATGCTATTCTTTCAAATCATGTTAATAAAATATGATGTTCATTTTTTTAAGTATGTATTCATTTTTTTTTACAGTTATGGTGTTTATAATATGATGTTCATTTTTTTTAAAAATTATACTTTTCTTTAAAATCGTATTTATAATATTCAGAGATCGATTACATAAAAATTTATGAAATCAAAGAGAATACAAGACGATTCAGGTTTTGTTTCTTCGAGATTCTACTCTCACTATTTAGATTTTCATTCTTAAGGTTAGGTTTCATTATGATTGATGTTTGTGTTCGAAATCAAATTTGTTTGAATCATTTTGTGTTTGATAAGTTTGATTGAGAAAATACATGTATATACATATGTTGTGTTGGTCTAATAGCTCCAATTGAATAATCTATATGCTTCTTTAAATGTGCATGCAAACTGTTCGGCAAAATGTCTTATAGAAAAATAGTTTATAATATTTACAAGAACAATGACATAAAAAGTATGAACACCGATGAGTTATCTATAACTTTGACACATATATAACATATTATGATCATCTTTTAACGTTTTGTGATGAGTTTTTATTTTTTGTGGTTATATACTGTAAATGAACATCTATGCATTATAAAATGAACACAAAAGAATAAATGGACTTGATACTTTGATGAATAAAAGTACTATAAATACCGATGTATAAAAACATGAACAATGACATATAAAAGTATGAACACCGATGACTATTTTGAACGTAAGGGTATTTTTTCAGATTTTAAGTCAATTTACAAAAATGCTATTAATGATGAGCGTGTGAGAGCCCTTGATTTAAATTCATCCAATGGCTTACAGTCCTCCTAATTCCTATCTACAAGCTCTCTCCTCACTTGAACTAATATATATATATATATATATAATTCAAATATGTTTATGTTATGTAATTTATTTTTCGTTTATCAGAGCTAAATATTTTTCCCGAAATTAACAAATTCAAAACTTCTATATATAACTAGGTATGTAATATTATTCAAAACTAGTGTAAGGTACGAGTATTATACTAGTAAGAAAATAAAAGTAAACATTTTGAGATTAATAAAAATTAAACTTTGAGTGATAAAAACATTACAAATATAAAATGGTCTTATTAAAAAACTTCATAGTCAATTAATTTATTTTAAGGTGTTAAAAACAAACTAATTATTATTTTGTTTAAAAAATATTCAAATGATAATTATACAAGAAAAACTTTGTTATAACGAAAAATCTATATATACTACTAAATCAGCACCCATTTTGTCTACATGTCAAACTCTAAGGCCGTCCACATCAGCATTTTTTCAATTTATTTACAGATTTGCCACAACCTATTTACATATTTGTCATTAATTATTTTATAAGAAATTTTTTTATTAGAATTTGTAAACAGTTATCATGCCACGTCAATTTTATTAAAATAAATAATTTAAAAAAATCTACTTATCTACCAATCAAAATTAACAAACTAATCTATTCTAACTCGATTTGTTGAGAAAATCTAACGCAAATCTTCTAACAAGATTTGACACATTTGTTAAATTTAAAACTAAATCAAATTTTGCTCCTCTATCTAAATCTAAGTAAAAGTGATAATATATTAAGGTATAAATATAATACTCGAATAATAATCTTTGCAATAGAATTTTAATTATATTCTTTTATTTATTTTAAAAAATTAATCCTCACATGTTAGTCATATTAATTAATAAAAATAGTTTTTATTATAGATTTATATCAAATATATGATGCATGAAAGTAAAAATATAATATTTTTTATTTAGACAACCCCTCAAAAGGTGCGGGCACTAAACTAGTTATTTTAAAAATAGACTAATAGCATGTATTATGTATATTGTATTGTAAATGAGAAATTAAAATCAAGACATATGTAAAACTTTATTTCGGGTCAGGTTACTTCAGGTATCGGATCACTTTGGATTGGGTTATATCGGATTATCGGACCATTCGGATTGGGTTATATCGGGTTACCGGGCCATTTTGAGTCAGACCATTTCGGTCATTGCGTCATGGCAATTGTATTCATGTTTAATTGGATCCGTGTCACTTTTCAGGTTATTTATTATTTCGGATCAAATCAATTTCAAGCCGATTGGTTCGGATTTTTTTTTTCCAATTCGTTGGGTCGGCTTCACGGACCGGATCAAGTTTTGACAGCTGTATAAACAAGTGACTTTCTTGAAAGGCTCAAATGTTCATTCCCCAGCACAACCATCTTGGTGGTTGCTGAAACCAGTCGTCCAGAATACAATTGTGTACTTTAACTAGAGCAGAGGGGAAAAAGATGTGATAAAGATTATCATATCATACTACTAAAAACAGATGTTTCAAAGGATATCCCTGAATTCCCTAGAGGTATCTCAAGTTCCATTGCAGAATAAACCACATTTTAGAAATAAACATCAGGGAATCATCATAAGTAAAATAGAAAGCTTAACGAGTTCACGAAGTCAGTAGCCGCTTGATTCCCGTCTTCTGATCCGATGTAAGCTTGCTTGGGAATTTGATGTTGAACTTGATCCTTAAGTTGCCCTTCTTAGACGGATCCTTCGGGATGGGCATTCCTTCTCCTTTAATCACTTCCTCATATGTAGGGCTAATCACACAGTTGACTGGCACTGTTAGAGTACGACCGTCCAAGGTTGTAACCTGTGCAGTGTAACCTGTCAATGCTTCTACTAGAGAGATTTTCTGGGTCACAACAAGATCGTTGCCATCCCTTTTGAACACACTGTGAGGCTTCTCGTCGATAATGAACACGAGATCTGCAGGTACAACGCCTCTTTGCTCATTCCCTTTTTCAGGGAACGTGATTTTTGTACCCTTTTTCCACCCGGGTTTGATCTCAATCGTCAAGATCTCCTCCACCCTAGCCGGCCTCCTACACAACATTGACAGGTTACACTGCACAGTGTTAGCAATCAAATAAATGAAGTATTACAAACACTATTATTCTGAAAATCTCTACGTCGGTAAAGCAAACCTCTTCATCACCCTTTCTGCGCCCTAAACCAATTCATCAAACAAAATGACGGTACTTTGAAGTAGTTGTCATTGACAAGAGACCTCCAAAGTAACTTGGAAGATTAAACAAGGAAATACTAGATTTGCAATTTGGACATCCTTGTTTTACAAATTCCATGACCATGAGTCAGTTAATGAGAAAATTATTTCTTTTTCTAAGTAAATAAGAACTTCAAACCTTCTCAAGGGGAGTTCTATGTATGATGTCCAAGTTAAATCTACTGATTTTTGGTTTTGGAGAGATGTGCTTATGATCAGAGAGAGCATGAAAATATTCGTGCCTCTTCAGCCAACTCAATTTTCACAGAGGGAAGGTATACCTGTAACATCTCTCAACCATCCCTTCATTCTAACATAGTAAATCCTGTTGTGGTTTATGATGCTCCAAGGAATAAACTTTCTACTGTTTATCAGGGAGATATGCTATGGGGAAGGGCCAAGGGCTGCAATCTACTAGATGGAATTTTTCAAAGTTGGCTGTCTATGGAAGACTCCCAATCAGTGAAAAAGAAGAAAAAACACAAATTTAGAGGCGATCATTCATGCGTGCTTTGCAATAAAAGTGGATGGAGACGATCTTCAACTTAGGATATCTTGCTCTTAAACCAAAGCTGATCTTGTTGAGCTGGCTGAGAATAAGCAAAAGAGAACATCTACTTGGAGATGGTTCAGCTGGGTTAATCAATCAATAAGGAAAATAAGCCTTATATACCAGCATCACCTGCGCACTGTTAGTGTTGATTGCTTCACTCATTTTTGGTAATGAGGTTATTGATACATCAGTTTTCACTAAACTTGTCTTACACAAAGTTAAAGAAGACTAGTAGTTAGAAGGAAACTTAGCAATAGAGAAATGGAATGTGGAAACAATGTATGCTTGTGAAGTATTATCTTCTTTGTCTCTGCTTCTTTTTTATTGTTGTAGGCACTTTTGCATTCAATCAAGTGCTTCTGTGCACACCTCCCTTTTCTTTTCTTTCATAGTAACACAGATTTCACTTCATCCTAAAAAGGGGAAAGAATAAAGAACCCTACAACATAGCTTGGTATGGAGACCAAACTAGTTATAGGGGAGGAAGAGATTCTCGAGAAAACAAACAAGTTGCAATCATTTTGCAAAGGTAGATGCTTCCCTTCACAAATGGCCGTAATATACAAACCCTACACCAAGAAAACTAGGCCACCACATATCTTCTGTCCCTTTGCCCTGCCTTCTTTGTACCCCGTTCATGCAGGTGACCTTTTATTTAACAAATTATCAGTGATCACCAATCAGATAGCTAATCAATGTCTATTTTACCACAAAGATTCCTACCCTGCACTTGTTTTCCTTGTACATGTAATAACTCAGTTAATATCCATGTCTACTAGCAAGAATTGATTCCTAGAATGCAGCCAATCCAAACTCACTGCCTAATCAAATAGCCTCACTCTACCAAACAACATCAGCAATAGTAAACCATTCTGACAAACAAGGAGCAACATTCAAACACCAATCTAGACTATATATATTTGAAGGCAAAATTCATAACATACCCAGAAGAATCCGTAACATCCCTGGAGACCTTCATCTTCTTAGTAGTCCCTTTATAAAGATCTTCTAAACTACAATCCAAAGTCCTCTCAATAGCCTTTCCTTTCCGAGGTTGAGAAGCTTCAGGTACGCCACCTCCCCTCAAATGAGCGAAAATGTCGTCTCCTCCAAACATCGATCTCCCGAAACCAGGATGTCCTCCTGGTCGACCCCCCATATCACCGGCACCACTGAACGGGCTCGAGAAACCGAAAAATTCGGCGAATATGTCGTCGGCACTCCTAGTGTTGAATCGGTAAGACGAATGTCCGCCGCCCCCATTGGAGGATCCAGGAAACCCACCGGCGTCCGGTGGCGGAAACTGTCCCTTCAAACCTTCCTCGCCGTATTGATCATACACGGCTCGCTTTTGCTGGTCACTCAAAACCTACAACAACAAATAAAATCGTCATCAAAACAACAAACGAATACAAAAACTCAAAATTGAATCGGAAGACGGGAGAAAGAGAAGAATACATCATAGGCCTCGGAGATCTGCTTGAATTTAGCCTCGGCCTCCTTCTTGTTATTAGGGTTTTTGTCTGGGTGCCACTTCATGGCGAGCTTCCGATATGCCTTCTTGAGGTCATCGTCGTTGGCGCTCCGATCTACCTGAAGAACCTTATAGTAATCAACCCCCATCTTCTTCAATCTATCTCGCTGTATCCCTATTGAAGTCTATCCCAAATCCACAACATATGACTGAGATTCGAGTGTTGGCCTTTCTGTATGTATCACCAAGCTACCCAAAAATCACATCCACGGTTTCTGGAAGAGGGATTTGGGTGTGGTGGGAGAATGACAGATTGGGTGGAGTGCCGAGAAGATCGACCTGCGTTGCTTGAAGAATTTATTTGAGGTGAGGGCCGGTGGCGTGATGTTGTTAGATTTGGTTGGATTATTCATGTGACGAGGGTAAAATGGAGATAGAGGAATCTGGCTGAACTGGAATTTCAAGGAAAATTTCTGCTTCGTTATAAGATTTGGCACAATTAGTGGGATCTTTACAGGTATATCTTCCCATTATGGTTTTGCAACTTACAACTTAAAAATTCTTTTAAATTAAGGGTGTGTTAAGATTAGGGTCTAAATAAAAATATTAAATGAGGTGTATTTAATCGAGATTTTTAAAGATTTTGACTATTTTTAATAATTATAGAATTTGTTGATTTTGTGAGATAAATTAATTTATATACATATATTAAAATTAAAGCATTTCCGTCAACGTGTTCATCCTATCTTATTTTATACCACGTGTCATTTTTTTAGAATTTTAATTTTTGTAAAAAAAATTATATATATAATTACCATATTTAAATTAGTCAATAATGTAATAGTATAATTATCCTATATAGAAGTTATATTTATCTACTTACCATATATGTCTTTTTATATATCTACACATATACATAAATATAGTTAAAATTATACTAATAGATTTATTATATTGAAACAATTTGGTTTATTAGGTTTTTTCTAGTTTTGTGTTTAGTAAATGTACCCCTTAACAGAAGAGTGTGTAGAGTTTGAGAATAAATACAAAAGATTGGGGTATATTTACTTAATTGAAACATTAAAAAACCTACTTACTACTATAATTTCTCATAAAGGCCTAGTTATCAAAATTGTCCTTTATTATTCTATGATAAAAATTATACAAAAATAACTTTATATATATAGTTATACATATATTTATCTATACTAAACATACTTTTTTATTTTATGTATAGATGCTAATGTATTTTAATTTTATTAAAAAATTGAAGAGATTATTTTTATTAAACTTCTATCAATTAATATATTTTTTTAAATAAAAAAGGTGTAGATAATAGATTTTAATTTTCTTATTTTTTAAATATAATACTTTAGTCTATATCTATATATTATATTAAAGCCAAAGCATTTACTTCAATATGGCTCTTCCTAAACTATAATATGTCATGTGTCATTTTCTTAGAGTTTTATTTTTTTAAATTATATATATATATATATATATATATATATATATATATATATATATATATATATATATATATATATATATATATTACCATATTTTAATTATCCTATTGTAGAAGTTATATTTATCTACTTACTAAACATGTCTTTATATATATCTACATATACTAAACATACTTCAAATTTTACTAATGAAATAATTATTATATAATAAAACTTATATCAAAATAACTTTATATATATAATTATACGTATATTTATCTATTTTTAAACATACTTTTTTAATATACGTATATATGTTAATGTATTTTAATTTTATTAAAAACCGTATCTATATCTATTTGCTTATATTAAAGCGGAAGACATTTACACCACGTGTCATTCATATATTAACTTCGTGATACATGTCATTTTTTTCAAAAATTTCATTTTATAATTTTACTATTTAATTAATAAATACAAAATTATAGATAGTAAATAGATTGTTTCCATTTTTTAATCTTATCATAAATTTTAAAGATATCTTTAAAATCTTTTCAATTTTATTTATAAAATGATTGGATAATTTCCTATTCTAACTTTACCTTATAAATATATTATTGTTTTTTTCATAAATAGTAAGTACTTACTAAATCAACAAATATATACATTATAATAATATTAGTGTTACATATTCGTTGTTCTTTATAGATCATATTTAAAATAACCTGAGATATTTTTTATACTTGAACTATTAAAATTATCCTATTTTATCATTTACATTTCAATTTAAATTTCCTATTTTAACATTTACATTTCAATTTTGTCATCTTTCGAAATAGTTAATTGATACTAACTTATTTTCACACTTTTATATTTTATAAGAGACAAAAAATAGGATATATAATATTACATAACTTAGTCTATTTTTTCGTTTCTCTAAAATTATAATTAATTTGATAGTAAAAAATTTTATTTTATTTTCTCTTCGCGATAATTTAATAAAATCATTACCATACCTGGAGAGTGTTTTATAAATTATATATTTTATATTTTTATCTATTAAAATTTAAAATTATAACCGTGCCTTGGCACGAGTACTATACTAGTTCTATATAGAGTCAATGCAGATTCTGTAGAAATCTTACGTGTTGGGAGAAGACTTCTACGGAGTTTAGGTAGTTATATAACAATAAAAAATCCTACAAAATCAATGAAATAATAGATTATTTTAAAATCAAGAAACTTTTAAATACCCTAGGAATTTGATGGAAAATTTAAAATCCTAATTGAATATCAACAGATTTATATGAACTTTTAAAAATTTATATTGAATACCCATATACTTTTAAACTCCAAAAAATTCTTGTAAAATCTGAATTGAATACGCCCCCTAAGTTGAAATTATAAAAAAAAAATTGTATTTGGTAAAAAAATCTAGTGTTTTGGTTAGACGACTTAGACTTTAAGAAAGTAATTTATGCTAAAGATTTTTAGTTACTCATTTTACTAAGCCAAGAGCCGGACACTCAAGAAAAGATTGATTGCAATGTCTTCTCTAACTATAAATTGACACTTTACCGAAGAAGGAGGAGGAAGTTTCTCTATTGTCTCGATCTTAGCCTTATCAACCTCAATCCCTCTATTAGAGATCAAGTGTCCTAAAACAATGTCTTCTCTAACTATAAATTGAAGAACAAGGTTAGTGTCTTCACATCTTTGCAAAACAAGAGAAAGGTTAGCAAGACAATTATCGAATGAGAAACCATAAACTGAAAAATCATCCATAAAAACCTCCATGATTTCCTCAATGTATTATGAGAATATGGCCATCATACACCTTTGGAAGGTGGCTGGAGCGTTCAAAATCCGAATGACATTCTCCTATAAGCAAATGCACCCCATGGGCATGTGAATGTGGTCTTCTCTTGATCGTCCGGATGAATCGGAATCTCAAAGAAACCACTATAACCGTCAAGGTAGCAAAAGTAGGAATGTTGTGCTAACCTCTCAAGCATTTGTTTGATCAATGAATGGTAGCGGGAAGTGATCCTTCCTCGTTACGCTGTTTAGCTTGCGGTAATCGATGCACATCCTCCATCCTGTTACCGTTCTTGTTGGAATGAGCTCGTTGTTCTTATTAGTTACAACGGTCATTCCTCCCTTCTTCGGGACCACTTGAACCGGGCTCACCCACTTGCTATCTGAGATAGAAAAGATGATACCTGCATCAAGCAATTTAAGGATCTCCTTCTTTACGACCTCTTTCATGATCGGATTTAACCGTCTTTGAGTTGACGTGAAGGCTTGTAATCCTCTTCCATTAGAATCTTGTGCATACATAAAGATGGTTTAATTCCTACAAGATCCTCTATGGTATAGCCTAAAGCTTTCTTATGTTTCCTCAAAACAATCATAAGCTTTTCATGTTCATCTTCACTTAAATCGGAACTAGCAATAACGGGAAACGTAGAATTAGTTCCAAGAAATGCACACCGAAGATGTGTGGGAAGTGGATTCAATTCCAAAGTTGTTGATGCCTTTGGGGTTTATTGAGGGCTGTCCGATGTCTCCTTGGAAGTCTCCAAGGGTTTGGAAGTGTTGGAAGAAGAGTCAAGAATGTTTGTAGAAAGAACGGAATGATTCTCAGCATTTTCCAAAACCACGGGGCCACTGTTACTTCCACGGCCGTGGAATGTGTCTTGGAGGCCGTGGTTTTGCATCTCAATTAAATTCTTGCTCTCGACATACATTTCCACATGTGGAATAAGAGAAACCACGCCCGTGGAAAAGCACGACTGGCCGTGGTTTTTGACGTTTTTCGAGCCATCGTACAATTTTTCGAATTCTTCCACTTGCTCTTCTTCTAGCTTATCCAAAACTTCAATATCAGTGTTGCAATCCTCTTCTTCTCCTTTTTCCATGATGCTCATGGTTATGACCTTTTGCAACAGATCTTTGAACAAAATCGAGCTTACTTCCTCTATAAGATGCCTCTTCATCATACATGTTGAACATATCCTCCCCCATTGTTGATTCTTTTGTCAAAGTTGAGAGGACAAATTCAACCTTCTCTGCTCCAATATCGAAGGCTAATATAGTGTTCTTGCAATCAACCATACAGCCGAAAGTTACAAGAAAAGGTCTCCTGAGTATGATCGGGACCGGACAATATGCAGGAATGTCAAACACAACAAAATCTATAGGAATATAAAACTTACCGAGCTTGACCGGGACGTCTTCAATGATTCCTACGGGTCGAGTAATGGATCGATGCGCCATATATAACGTCATCTTTACTGGTTCAGGTTCACCTAAACTAACCTTCATGCACAATACAAGTGGTATGATGCTCACACTTGCTCCCAAGTCACAAAGTGCATCGTATGTGACTTCTCCAACTCCTATTAGTATTGATAGCATGAATTATAGTCTATATTTTGGGGTTTGTTTGGACGTTTTATCTTTCATAATCTGCATGTTTGTATATACATTACGTGATTTTACTACCATTTCATCTACCTTTGCGAGAATCGAGGTCTACACCTAGTTTCGTTGTAATTGCAGGTAATATGGTACGTTTTGCATCAAAAAGGAGCAAAAGGAGTCATGAGTCATTTGGAGCTACATCCAGGAAGCACAGCCATGAATTAAAGATTTACTTTGGACCAGTTTTGAGAGATTTCACATCCAGTTGAGATTCACCTCGGTTGACTACAGATTCACCTCGACCGAGGTGATCCAGAGACGCCGACTCGACCGAGGCGAACACCTAGGACGCGGCGAGAATATTTTATTCTTGGAAGAGATCTTTTAAATTTGGAAAGTGATCTTATATTTTTTGGGCTTGGCTTCTAGAAGGAAGGAGATATGCAGAATATATATTTTACCTATATTTATGGAATAATATCTTCTTAAGATTTATTATCTTTGGAGGTTTATTTTCCTATAAAAAGGGTTGGATTTCCACAATTCCAACATCACGCGATATCGTCGATCAGGGTTTACACACGCAGCAGCCACAGCCTACTCCAAGTTTGGAGAATTGAAGAACCTTTTTGAAGGTTGAAGGAAGATTGAAGTCCATAGCTTTTATAGCTTTTATTGAAGGGTTTTGTAAGATTGTCTTCAATTCCCTCAATTGTTGTCTTGTCTTTTTGGATTGCTATCCAAGGAACACTTTGTTGTGATATTTGATTCAGTTATTGAAGTCTTTTCATTAAATTCTTCTTTGTTCAAATATTCACCTTCTTCCCTTACAATTAATACTTTCATAATGATGATGAGTGGCTAATTTCCTTGTGTGATTCTAGGGTGATTGGCTGAAGGTTGTGGGAAAAACAATGATAGAATAATCTTAGATTCCAGTAGGATCCTGAAAGTTCGAGTCTTTAACCTTAACCTTAAGCATCTCGTTCGGTTGATGAACATCTCGGCCGGGGTGGAATTCTTCTGACCGAGGTGACTTATTCGACCCTAAACTGAGAGTTAAGTGTTAGAGTTTGCCAAATCCTATTCTTATTACACCTTTCCTGGTTCAATGCAAGCTTAGGATGAGACTTACCCGGTAATTCCTTAGTTTGTATACTAACGATCATAAGTGTAGGTAATAAAGGTTTATCCTTTATTGGGGTTTGAGTGTGCTTCCATCCCATCTTTGTGAGTTAGCCTGAGACTTACCCGGTAAAGGTTGATTCTATTCCCTTAGATGGTATGTTAGTTTGAGGTTATAGTTCTTTATCTTAATTCCTTGAGACTTACCCGGTAATAGGAGTTACGGTTTAGGATTAGTGTGTAGTGAGACTTACCCGGTGATCTACTCCACTTTAGAAACACCTTCCCCACGCAAAAATCTCAGCTTTGTCCGCTTATCTATAGATCTTGAGTTGGAACCACAACTAGATGCCTTAATCCCTAGAATTGCATGTTTGCTTTATTTGACATCTTATTCATCTTTGATTGTGTTAATTGCTCTTGTGGTTAGTATTGATAAAAGCATACCGTATTGACTTTGTTTCACCAAGTCCCTGTGATCGACCCCTGGAATTTTCTTGCTTTTACTACGATTGGCCCGTACACTGCGGGTTCGCATCCTTGTTTTAAGCTTAAGTCTAGGGTTATAAATTTAAAGCTTGCACACACCGTTTGGAGCGAACAAGTTTTTGGCGCCGTTGCCGGGGACTTGGTCTAGACCGAGCCGGTACGGTTTGCTCTTGGGGCATTTGCCCCGTTTTGTCTAACCACTCTACTTGAGTGACTTTTGCAGGTTCTTTCTTAGGTATATGCGAAGAACCCGCACTGGGAAGGAAATCGTTCCTTACGATCCCGAACCAGAAAAGACATACAAGCGACGCTTAAGAGAAGCGAAGATGACCCAACAAGACGATCGCGATCTTGCGGCCCAATTGAGAGAGACGCAGGAGCTGCTACGTCTCAGTAAAGAAGAGCTAAGGCAAGAGAAAGAAGAGAATCATGCCAGGACTGCAGCAATCGAAGCTGAGATTGCAGCCATTCGGGACCAGATTCTACTTCGACCGAGGGAGGATCCAATAGTCGATCCTCGACCGAGGCAGATTCCAGTACCTGACGCCCCGGCCGAGGTATTTCCACCTCGGATGCCAGTCCGAGATGTTCTTCTTGCAGGAATCCCACAAACCCTAGGTCAAAGGATGGACCCTAATCAACAGCTGAGGCGTCCAGGGGTGAACCTAGGAGATCCAGCGGATCATGACTACGAACTTCGACCGCAAGTTCTAGCCATGATTCGCCAATGCCAATTCGGAGGACTAGAGAAGGAGTCGCCGCATCAACATCTTCAAAACTACGAGATCTTGATGGAAACCTTGCGACCGTCCAGAATTGAGAACAACAACTACAAGCTAAGACCTTTTTACTTTTCTTTAAAAGATAGAGCTCTTACTTGGTATCAATCTCTTCCTCCAGGAAAAATTAGCACATGGGAGGAGATGACTACAGAATTCTTGACCAAATTCTTTCCCCCCTCAAAGACTGCTGAAATGAGAGGGAAGATCAATGCTTTCATCATGAAGGACAAGGAGAGCTTGTCCAAATCTTGGGAGCGGTTCAAGGATATCCTTTTGGATTGCCCACATCATGGGATTCCAAAGATTGATTTGTTGGAGATCTACTTCAAAGGGCTGGATGGAAGCACCCAGTTCAATCTCCAACTACTCTCCGCCGGTACCTTCATGAACATGGCGGTTGACGAGGCTTGGGACTTCATTGAGAAGCAAGCCTTGCACATGGAGAAGTACACCCACCAAGGAGCTGAGGGTGGAGTTAAAAGAGTCAACTTTCAAGAGACTCAACCCAACAACAACCAGCTCACGTCCTTGAAGAACGACGTGAAGCAATTGAAGGAGCTCTTGATGGCTCAAACTAAGAAGGAAGAGCAAGGGCAAAGGAACAACAACAACAACAATAACGGGTACCGTAACAACAACAACGGACCCCGAAACAACAACTACAACAACAACAATAGAGGATCCAATAGCAACAATTGGAGGGCGAATAACCAAAATCACGGTAACAATCACTCAAACTCCAATTCTAATGATTCCTCTAACCCTTTCCTCTCTTCTCCTTCTTCTTCTTCTACTCCATTGAAAAGCCAAGGGCAAGGATCAAGTTCGTCTTAGCCGGAAAAGAAGGACGCAGTCCTGGAGGCAATCTTGATCAAGCTTAGTGCTATGGAGAATTCTATGACTTCATTTTCGAGGGCCCAAAAGTCCTTCGAACAACAACTTGCTAATAGGGCGAATGAAGCGCCAAGAGATCCAGGGAAGCTTCCAGCAAAGACGGAAACTAACCCTAAGGGCCAGTGCATGGCCATAACGACGAGGAGTGGACTCAAAACTGCAGATCCAGTACCTCGCTCGATGCAGACCACCTCGGTCCAGACCCAGTCGAAGAACACCTCGACCGAGATGCCAACCGAGGCGGCGCAACAGAAAGCAGGAGGAACGACATAAACTTATGTTCCGCCTCCTGCATATAAACCACCACTTCCATTCCCTCAGTCCAGAGCCAGAGCACATCTAGACAAGCACTTTGGTAAGTTTCTTGACTTGATGAATAAGCTACATATTAATATTCCTTTCCTTGATGCTATTCTAGGTATGCCCGCCTATGGGAAGTTCTTAAAAGAAATCTTATCAAGGAAGAGGAAGCTGGAGGATGTTGGTGAAGTTAGGATGACATCTAAATCTTCGGAGCTTATCAAGATCATGAAGGAAAAGATGCCACCTAAGTTGAGAGATCCCGGCTCATTTTGCATTCCCATTCAAGTCGGGGATGTCACTTGTGAAGCCCTTTGTGATCTAGGAGCCAGCGTGAGCATCATCCCGCTGGAGTTATGCACTAAGATCGGTCTTGGAGAGCCCAAGCCGGTCAAGATTCGACTTTACATGGCGGATCGCTCCATTACCCATCCCGTGGGCATTTTGGAGGACGTTCCGGTCAAGTTAGGTAACTTCTATCTACCTATAGATTTTGTCGTACTTGACATTCCCGCAGATTATCCAGTTCCTATCATTCTCGGGAGGCCATTTCTAGCAACTTCGGGTTGCAATGTGGATTGCAAGAACGCCAAGTTAAAATTCAACGTTGGTGGCGATGAGGTGGAGTTCGCACTACTTGCAGCCATGAAAGGGGAGCAACTAACTGATGATATCTTCAACATCTACGATGAAGAAGAATCAAGGGAATTGGTGAGCTCTATCCTTATTAATGATCCACTCGAAAGAATTATTAGCTTCAGTTTAATGGAGGAAGGTATAGATGCTTCTTGTGATGCAGATATACGGAGCTTGAAGGCACTGGAAGAAGATCCAGGAGCTAAAACTGAGAAGCTAGTCCAGGAAACGAAGATTTCCAGCCTCGGATCCAGTAGCAGTACCTCGACCGAGGCACTTTCTGGACTGAGCGAGGCGACCGAAGAACACCTCGGTCAACGCCTCTGCGCCTCGACCGAGGTCGACAGCGAGACGATGTCAACTGAGATTGCTGAGAATAACAATTTTTCTACTCCCTTCTCTGACATTCACCCACAGTTGGCGGATCATTCCCTCCACCAACTTTCTGATAATAAAGGTCCTTGGTATGCTGATATTGTGAATTATCTTGTTTGCCAGGAAATACCGCCCGGATTGACGTACTCTCAAAAGAAGAGATTCTTCAAGGAAGTACGACATTACTACTGGGATGAGCCGCTGCTATTCAAGCGCGGACCGGATGGGATGCTTCGAAGGTGCATTCCGGAAGATGAAGTTAATAGCGTCATAAGGCATTGTCATTCACTTCCTTGTGGAGGACATGCTAGCACCGATAAAACATGCGCTAAGGTACTGCGTTCCGGTTTCTTTTGGCCTACATTATTTAAGGATGTGCAATCTTTTGTTGTTTCTTGTGATGCATGCCAAAGAACAGGGAACTTATCAAGGAGGAACGAGATGCCGCTTAATAACATCCAAGAAGTGGAAATCTTTGATGTATGGGGATTGACTTCATGGGACCTTTCCCATCCTCCGGAGGAAACCTCTACATTCTCCTCGCCGTTGACTACGTCTCTAGATGGGTTGAAGCCATTGCTTCTCCCACTAACGACGCCAAGGTGGTTGTGAAGTTCTTGAATAGAACTATCTTTCCACGATTTGGAACTCCACGCATCATCATCAGCGATGGAGGAACGCATTTCATCAACCGGAAGTTTAAGGCACTTCTGTCGAAGTATGGGGTAACCCACAAGGTATCAACCGCTTATCACCCTCAAACTAGTGGACAGGTCGAGATCTCGAATAGAGAAATCAAGGCAATTTTGGAGAAGACCGTCTCTAGAACGAGGAAGGATTGGTCCATGAAATTGGACGATGCTCTTTGGGCGTACAGGACAGCATTCAAGACTCCCATAGGTACCACCCCTTATAATTTGGTATATGGGAAGTCTTGCCATTTGCCCGTTGAATTGGAGCACAAGGCGTATTGGACTATCAAATGGTTGAACTTTGACATCAAGGAGGCTGGCGAGAAACGCCTATTGGAGCTTAACGAGCTGGAGGAGCTGCGTTTGAACGCTTACGAGAATGCCAAAATCTATAAGGAAAGGACAAAGAGATGGCATGACAAGCGTATCATTCCAAAGAAGCTTAACGAAGGAGACTTAGTTCTACTCTTCAACTCCCGCCTCCGTCTTTTTCCAGGTAAGTTGAAATCAAGATGGACCGGACCTTATGTTGTGAAGCATGTTTTCCCTCATGGTGCAGTTGAGATATGGGGCGAAGCTAGCGGAAGCTTCAAGGTCAACGGTCATAGACTTAAGAAGTACCAACCGGAAACGCCGGTTGAGGAGGTTGCACCGATCTACCTCCTTTGAGACGCATCATGGTCCAGCTAGCGACCTTAAATCAAGCGCTTCTTGGGAGGCAACCCAAGGTATTGCTCTTCCTTCCGTTTTCCAGTCTAGCTTAGATAGTTTTTGTTTTTGCTTTGCTTTGCTTTGTTTTTGGCGTTCTGGACAGACAACAGGAAGAAACACATCTGGAAGGACATAAGTTCGAGATTCTGAGAAGACAGAAGCACCTCGGTCACTGTCAGAGCACCTCGACCGAGTTGATTCTTGAAGCAACCGAGGCGACTAGGGTTTCTGCAGAACCGCCTCGGTCCATACCACCTCGGGCCAGTCGAGACCATCTCGACCGAGGTGACAGCAGATCCAGGAACGGTATAAATAGGGAAAAATTTTACTTTTCACTTTTTATTTACCCTCCTCGACCGCGGCGACAGATCCACCTCGCCTCCTTCGTTTCTCGCTCGTTTTCGAAGATTTCTGCTTCCAAACCGCGATTAAAGAGTAGAGGATCCGATTGCAACTACAGATCTGCAAGGAATTTGAGCGTTTCGACCGAAACGAGGTAAAAACGTTCGAAAACCCTAACTCGCTCGTTTACTGCAATTTGGGCTTTGGTTGCCCTTGATTCTGTTGAGGAAACCTTTAAGTACCCCTTAGGAAGCATCAGTAGTGATTTTTGGGGGAAAAGAACTGAAAATCAGAGAGTTGAATTCGCGACTGTCTTCGCCTCGGTCCAGTCGTTCTGCACCTCGGTCGAGGTGATTCTTGGTATTTGTCAGTCGACCGAGGTAGTCTGACAGTGTGTTTTGAAGATGAGTTCAAATCGCCGTTTAGCTCTTAGAGATAGATCCTCCCCTTCCCCTTCTCCTTCCGCATCCCGTCCCTACCGCCCGGCCATCCACGAGAGATGCCGGGTAGACTATGAGAGGATAGCTGGCCGTCCAGTCATCGCACCACGATTTCTGGATGTGTCAGCTTTTGACTGCCTAGGGTTAGATGCTGACCTTAGGAGGATGATTGCTACAGTGGGGCTAGATCAGTTCACTGAGATCCGAGCCCCAGCCTACTTAGAGCCGACACTCGAGTTTGTTAGCTCCTTCTCCTACCTTCCCACAGAGCGGTCTGTGAAGTACCGGTTGATGAGCCGGAACTTCATAGTTCCTTTAGAGATTTGGAGAGAGATCTTTGGCTTTCCTGACCCCACTGCTGTAGACTTCCCCTCCCGATCCGTAGCTAGGGAGTTCTGGGGACAGATAGCCCACATTACTACACACGCAGACAGATGGCGCCCTGGAGATTCCAGGGAGAAGGTCATCTTTCACCCAGCCTTCAGACTTGCCCACAGGATCTTCAGTGAGACACTTCTGGCGCGTACGGAGACGCCCCAGAAGATCAGACAGGGTGAGCTCTTCAGCCTCTATTGCATGGTTACAGGAGGCTTCCCAGACTTTGGCTTGTTCCTAGCAGAGGATCTGCATAGGATCAAGGCCAAGGCGAAGAGAGATATTTGCTGTGGAGGTCTAGTCACCCACATCGCTACTTACCACGGGATGGACCTCAGAGTTTGCACGTTGGCGGCGGCTCCGAAGCCGCTGGGATTGCAGGAGATGATCACACGGAGGATTCTAGTTCCCCGTGGTTTGACCACTCCATACGTCGCCATGCCTTGGGAGCGGACTGCACCTCAGGGCATCCGCTGGTCTGCGCAGTTCACAGTCTTTGATCCGCATTTCTGGCAGACTGCTTGGGATACACTGATAGAGGATCACAGAGAGGCAGCAGCTGCCCCTGCTGCAGCTGCGGAGGAGGCTGAGGATGAGGATGACAACGATGATGAGACAGTGGATGAGAGAGGAGGTGGCGTCCCGATGGACACAGGTACAGATACAGCTGGGACGAGCGCGCCACCTATTATTGATTTAGATGATGAGGAGGACACTGAGCCGGCGCCAGCCGCGACATCTCCAGTCAGACCTGCTGGACGCAGGAGGCGTGGAGTGAGGGACAGAGCTGCACACCGACGGATCGATGACCTGACGGATCAGGTTATCGACTCATATGCTGCACTTTCGCTGGATATCCGCGAGATGCAGGAGCGGCAGCATCATCATCACATGATGGCTCAGCTACAGTTTGAGCGTATCATGGGCCATCCCTATGATCCGACTCAGTTCCCCTACATACCACCACCACCGCCGGATCAGGACTACTGAGGAGCTGCAGGGTTTCTTTATTATATTTTTTTATGCAGTTCGGCTCTTATCCGGTGAGTTCTCCTGTTTTAGACTTTTATTATACCCACTGGGACAGTGTGTCTCAAGTATGGGGTGTTTGTTATTTGACTATGTGGCTACCTTTGATGTATTCGACACTTTTGATGTATTTTATTGACCGGATATTTATATTTATGCTTCACTTCTGCATTTATATGTTTATCTGAGATTGCATGCATACTTACAGGTTATTTGATTGAGAAAAACGTCGAAACTGAAAGAAAACTGGTTTTAAAAAAAAAAAATTTTGACCTCGACCGGGGCAGTTCTGGCCGAACGAGGTGTTTCACCTCGGTTGAACCAAGAACACCTCGACCGAGGTGGGTTAACTGAGAGTTTTCGAAAACGATTTTTGTACTACTTATCTGGATATGACCTCAGTGAAGATTTTGTTTACCTACTGGTTTTAAATTCTTTATGTGTTTGAAAGGTTTTATAATATGTTTAAGTTGCTAAATGCTTTGTTTGAAATTATTGGCATGTTTAATACTTTGTTTTTATCCAAATTATGTTGGATTTGAAGGTTGACACCGCAGGATAAGTTCTCTCACTCTCTTCTTGGAAAGATCAAGGCAATTCACTCTTTTCCTCTTCTTCTTCTTGATCATGCTTAACCCCTCATATACATTTTGCCTCCCTTTACCTATCCGGGAAATAGGAAGCAAGCAAGTGGTGAAAGCAAGTTAAAGTTGAGAAGTGAGCTGGAAGTGAAAGTCTTAGAAAACAATTATAGGTTTGGGGAAGTCAATCATGAAGATGAGTAACTCGGCACCATTCACATAGCCGGGTGTTTGTGTCTTGCCAAAGTCGGATTGAGCGATATTCCTAACGGGTCATGGTATGTGCATCAAGGGTTTGATGCATCTCAAGAAATTGATGATTGCAGATTTCCTAGGCTTCGGTTATTGTGCACCTCTGTCCATGCATTCCAAAAAGTAAAGTAAAAGAAAAAGTGCGAAATAAGCAAAGCTTATTGGTGGAAGATGTTGCAAGTCAAAGTGAAAGTAAAGTTCATCCTATTCCCGGATTCTAGCACCACATTACCTTACAAACATCCCTACCCTACACGTTTCTTAACCTTTTCTTTTGGGAAGCCCTTGAGACCTTGAGCTTGTTGATAGACTTAGCGGTCTAAATCGGATTATACATGATTAATTTTGATAATTATGATTTATTATGCATTCTATGATTTTGTGCAAAGATGAACAACTTTCCTATATTTATAAAATGTTTTAAGCATATTGAGTTTTTAAATTCCAGGAAGTATTCTCTTAGAGTGATCTATGATTGTTGCACACCATAAAATGTTTTTGAAAAGCTTTTTCATTGATTTTATTGACTTATAATCCATTCTATCTTGTCTTCTATATGCGGAACTTGCTTGGGGACAAGCAAGGGCTAAGTATGGGGTATTTTGATAGCATGAATTATAGTCTATATTTTGGGGTTTGTTTGGACGTTTTATCTTTCATAATCTGCATGTTTGTATATACATTACGTGATTTTACTACCATTTCATCTACCTTTGCGAGAATCGAGGTCTACACCTAGTTTCGTTGTAATTGCAGGTAATATGGTACGTTTTGCATCAAAAAGGAGCAAAAGGAGTCATGAGTCATTTGGAGCTACATCCAGGAAGCACAACCATGAATTAAAGATTTACTTTGGACCAATTTTGAGAGATTTCACATCCAGTTGAGATTCACCTCGGTTGACTACAGATTCACCTCGACCGAGGTGATCCAGAGACGCCGACTCGACCGAGGCGAACACCTAGGACGCGGCGAGAATATTTTATTCTTGGAAGAGATCTTTTAAATTTGGAAAGTGATCTTATATTTTTTGGGCTTGGCTTCTAGAAGGAAGGAGATATGCAGAATATATATTTTACCTATATTTATGGGATAATATCTTCTTAAGATTTATTATCTTTGGAGGTTTATTTTCCTATAAAAAGGGTTGGATTTCCACAATTCCAACATCACGCGATATCGTCGATCAGGGTTTACACACGCAGCAGCCGCAGCCTACTCCAAGTTTGGAGAATTGAAGAACCTTTTTGAAGGTTGAAGGAAGATTGAAGTCCATAGCTTTTATAGCTTTTATTGAAGGGTTTTGTAAGATTGTCTTCAATTCCCTCAATTGTTGTCTTGTCTTTTTGGATTGCTATCCAAGGAACACTTTGTTGTGATATTTGATTCAGTTATTGAAGTCTTTTCATTAAATTCTTCTTTGTTCAATATTCACCTTCTTCCCTTACAATTAATACTTTCATAATGATGATGAGTGGCTAATTTCCTTGTGTGATTCTAGGGTGATTGGCTGAAGGTTGTGGGAAAAACAATGATAGAATAATCTTAGATTCCAGTAGGATCCTGAAAGTTCGAGTCTTTAACCTTAACCCTAAGCATCTCGTTCGGTTGATGAACATCTCGGCCGGGGTGGACTTCTTCTGACCGAGGTGACTTATTCGACCCTAAACTGAGAGTTAAGTGTTAGAGTTTGCCAAATCCTATTCTTATTACACCTTTCCTGGTTCAATGCAAGCTTAGGATGAGACTTACCCGGTAATTCCTTAGTTTGTATACTAACGATCATAAGTGTAGGTAATAAAGGTTTATCCTTTATTGGGGTTTGAGTGTGCTTCCATCCCATCTTTGTGAGTTAGCCTGAGACTTACCCGGTAAAGGTTGATTCTATTCCCTTAGATGGTATGTTAGTTTGAGGTTATAGTTCTTTATCTTAATTCCTTGAGACTTACCCGGTAATAGGAGTTACGGTTTAGGATTAGTGTGTAGTGAGACTTACCCGGTGATCTACTCCACTTTAGAAACACCTTCCCCACGCAAAAATCTCAGCTTTGTCCGCTTATCTATAGATCTTGAGTTGGAACCACAACTAGATGCCTTAATCCCTAGAATTGCATGTTTGCTTTATTTGACATCTTATTCATCTTTGATTGTGTTAATTGCTCTTGTGGTTAGTATTGATAAAAGCATACCGTATTGACTTTGTTTCACCAAGTCCCTGTGATCGACCCCTGGAATTTTCTTGCTTTTACTACGATTGGCCCGTACACTGCGGGTTCGCATCCTTGTTTTAAGCTTAAGTCTAGGGTTATAAATTTAAAGCTTGCACACACCGTTTGGAGCGAACAAGTATACAAAAATGACCCCAGATCTCTCAGCTTTGGGGGCATCTTTTCAATCATCGTTTTGATGAGCTCCGAAGATTCCGAACTCATCTTGACTTCTCCAAAGTCTTCCAACTTCCTCTTGTTAGAGAGAATCTCTTTTAAGAACTTCCCGTAGGCGGGCATACCTAGAATTGCATCAATAAAAGGTATGTTAATATGCAGTTTACTCATAAGATCAACAAACTTACCGAATTGCTTGTCTAGACGCACTCTTAATCTAGATTGCGGGAACGGCAAAAAGCTGGAGGAGGAACATAGACATTTTCCTTCTCCTTCTCCTTTTCTTTCTCTTTTTCAGCGGGGACTTCAATGACCTTAGGCTACGGATCGGTGGTTGTTGCACCACTTCTTGTTGTGATCAGCATCACCTTTCCTTTCGGATTGTCCTCCGTCTTATTGGGAAGCTTTTCTTGGTCTCTAGGAACTTCTCCGGCCTTGCTGAGTACTTGATTTTCTAAAGCTTTTTGTGCTTTATCAACCGAAGTAATATGATTCTCCAATCCTTGGAGCTTTCCCAAAATTGTCTCCAGCAAAACATCGTGTTTATCCTTCTCCGGTTTGCTTGAACTATTTGAAGTTTGCCCCTGACTTTTCAAAGGAGTAGAGGAAGATTGTGATGTTAATGAATTTCCAGCATGTGAATAGGGATTACCGGGATTTTGTTGGTTGGATCTCCAATTGTTGTAGTATTTCCTGTTATTGTTGTTGTTGTTATTTTTGTTCCAATTATTGTTCCGGTAATTGTACCTATTTCCTTGATTGTTGTTCTCCCTTCCTAGATAGCCAACGTCCTGCTCCTTCGTCCGTGAAGAGTGGATTTTAGGACTTCCTTCAGCTCTTTAATCTCATTGTTGAGGGAGAAAATTTGAGCTTGAGCTGCTGGATTTAATTTTGCTCCTTGATCTCCGGAACTTCGATTCCCATCATCAGCTTTCCTATGGGAATATCTCTTAATCACTTGGGCTTGCTTCTCAATGAAATCCCAAGCGTCATCTTCTCTCATGTCCATGAATGTTCCACAAGAAAGGGATTGAAGTTTGAATTGTGTTTCCACATCCGACCCCTTATAGTAGATCTCTAATAAGTCCAGCTTTGAAATGTCATGGTGCGGGCAATCCAATAGAAGATCGTGAAACCTTTCCCAAGATTTAAACAAACTTTCGTTAGGTTTCATATAAAAAAACATTTATCTTACCTCTTAATTCCGTTGTTTTGGATGGCGGAAAGAATTTGGTGAGGAATTCCGAAGTCAAATCCTCCCATGTATTGAGTCTTCTAGCTAGAAGAGCTTGATACCAAGCCAACGCCTTGTCCTTCAAAGAGAAGAAGAATGGTTTCAGCTTGTAATTGTTGTTGACAACCCTCTTTGGTTTCATCGTCTCCATAAGAATCTCAAAGTTTTGCAAATGTTGGTGCGGAGATTCAGCATCCGTTCCACCAAACTGACTTTGACGGATCATGGTAATCACTTGCGGGCTAAAACCGAAATCATGGGTGTCTTGACCTCCAAGATTCACACCTAAATAGTGTGGTTGCTGAATTGAGTCCATTCTTTGCCCAAGAGTTCGTGGTTCATCCACGACTTTAGCAGCTCTCGCATCTCTAGCGGGAATGCGAGGATCAACATAGGCTTGAGGAATAAATAGTGGTATTTCCTCTAGCTCCGACATATCATCATCATCGGATGATTCAGCTCTAAAAGATTTAGCTTTCATACTCCCGGCGCCTTTATTCTCCAATTGTATTTGTTGAACCATCGCCCTAAGCTCCTCAATTTGAGCTTGACTTCGCTCTCTATCAGCACGAGCAACAACTTGCTCTTCAAGACGTAATCTTTCACTTGTATTGAGTTGAGCTCTAGTCCCATCCAACTCTTGTTGGTTGTGCCTTTTGTTGTGTTCAACCATCCTTTTCTCCGTTAACTTTTTCTTTAAAGTTTTCTCCGGTTCAGGATCAAAAGGAATGAGGTCTTTCGCTGATCTATACCTTCGCATATACCTAAAAATTCTGCACAATCACTCAAATAGATAGATCAAATAACAAGAGTAAAAGCTCCCAAGCTCGACAACCGAGAGCCGAATTTGGCCTAAACCAAATTCCCGGCAACGACGCCAAAAACTTGTTCGCTCAAAAGTGTGCGTCAATAAGTCTTAAAATTATAAAACTGAAATCAAAGCAAAGCGAACCCGCAGTGTACGGATCGATGTAGTAAAACAAAAATTTCAGAGTATCGAACTCAGGGATTTGGGGGGAACAAATTTAGTTTGCAAAATTGTCAAGCAATAAAATAGAAAGCTTTTGCAAATAATTGGGAAAACAATGATTCTAAAGATTCAGGTATCCAATTATGGCAATCGATTCAAGATATTCTAAGGATATAAGGACAAAGTCGGGATTGCAAAGGTATATTTAAGGTAGGGAATTATACGGTGAAGTTCCAAAACCCATACGTCTCATCCAAAGGCTCTCTCTATAAAGGTTGTTGAGGCTGCAATATAGAAATGATCAAAGGATAAGAATTACTCTCAAATACCCATGCCCAAACCCAAGGGAATCAAAGATAAGACAAAACGATTAAGGTTGTGACACTCGAAACCAAAGTAGAGGATGTTGAGTCTCACTACTACCTAGAAAAGGTAAGCCAAAGCTAGGTTAAAGCAAATCTTTAAATTTGGTTCAAAGCAAAATCAAAGGACGTATGACAGGGGAAACCACGGTCGGATCTTGAAGAACCACGGCCGTGGAACTCAAGAACAGGCCGTGGAAAGCCTCGACGACGAGGTTTCTCGCAATTCTCAGGGTCCAATTTGTTTTGGTTCAATATATCATCATCATATATGCCACAACTATCAACCCTTCACCTTTGAATCGCTTAGGGTTTTTAGCCAACAATCATCATCATCAAATCAATAATCAAGTATGAAAGGAATAAAAGATAGAACTTTGAAACCTCAATGATAAACACCCAATCAATCTCAATAAAACTCAAAATGTGTAAATCGTGTTCAATGTATGTGGAATAGAGTAAGAATCTTTCACAAATCTCAAGAACAAAGGAAGAACGGGATGTCAATCCGCCTTCTATTGGAAACCTAAGATCTTTTCCAAAGTACACAATCTTCAAGTGCGTACTTCTCCGAATCTTCCCTGTACGCAATAGAATCTCCCGAAATCTCTCTAAGCAATGCTCTCGAAATGCGCTGGATACAAGACGTCCATTTTTCTCCTTTCTTCAGCCTTCTTATAGGAGGAAAATAGGGTTACAAAAGCCCAATAACCGTTGCTGACGTGGCAAAATGACACGTGGAAACCGTTACAAGAATCACGGCGTAGTACAAACTTCCACGCCCGTTGAATGAGCCGTGGAACCTTTATGTTGGTCTCGACCTTGTTTCCCACGATTGGAATTAAATTAAATTGCAAAACCACGACCGTGGAAACTCATGTATGACCGTGGAATGCTTGAAACGTGCATGAAATCTCTTGTTTCCGAAAGCTTTCCACTCCTATCCTTTCGTTGGCTTCTCCAATGCATCTCCTTGATGCCTAGCATGATCAACTACTCCTACATACTCCATTCATGCTCCAATATATGCCTTTATTCACCTAAAAACACAACAAAGCTTGTGTAGATCTCTATATTGACAAAATAGGTGAATGTGCTCATAAGTGCTTCAAACTTGTATCCACACACACAAAAGAAAGGGAAAAACAACTAAAACATGAGCCTAAAATATCGTCATATTTTCATGCTATCAATTACAAACCTTTTCTTGAACAAAACATCTAGTATGAAAATGGTTTTCCCCTAACTATCCTCACATTGAGCTATTTTATTATGCAATGTTCGTCTAGCAATTAAAGAATTTCCATGCTCATATTCACAATCTTCATCATTTTCACAATTACTATTATGTTCATGCAATTCATTGATATGGGTATGATCATGTTCATGCTCTTCTTCACTTTCTTATTGCTCTTCTTGATTTAAAAACAAAACCCTTTTATTAGGACAATCTCGCATATAAAGACCTCTACCTTGACATTTAAAACATACGATATCTCTAGATTGTGAGGTAGGGTTAGAAGCACTCTCTTTGTTTTCCTTTGATGGCTCAATCAAAGGTCGCGATTGAGTAGAAGATTTGTGGACCCCTGGATCAGGAAGGGATCTCTTTCCTTTGTCTTTTTGGGGCAAATATCTGGTGAAATCTCGGCCGAGATTCCTGTAGGATGGCCAAGATTTCTTCTTTGTCGTCCAAGAGCTTGATCCTTGATTCCGTCCTTTGATCTTCTTCTCCACCCTGATAGCCAGATGCAATAAGTTAGCCATTGAAGCATAGAAATATAAATCAATCTCATTAGCTAAAGAAGGGTGCAAAATTTGTAAAAACTGAGCCATGATAGACTCCTCATCCTCTTGCACGTTAGCTTTCATCATCGTCATTTACATGGCGGTATAACTTCCTCCACCATCATGGAACCTTGCTTGAGGTTCTCCAATTGTTGCCTCACTTCCCTTCCATAGTATTGAGATACGAATCTAGTTTTCATTAAGGCCTTCATTTGTTCTCAAGAGTTGATGTCCGGATCTAACATTCTTCTTTGTTCTTTAACGAGATGATCCCACCAAACTAAGGCATATCCTTGGAACTCCAACGCAACAAGTTGGATCTTCCGTTGCTCACTAAAGTTATGACAAGACAAAATTTGTTCAATCTTAGTCTCCTATTCCATATAAACGTCCGGATCGCATTTGCCTTCAAAACTTGGAATCTTGACCTTTACTCTTCCAATTCCGCCATTATCTTGAGGGAGTCTATGCTGATCATTGTCACGTCCTCTCCGTGGATTATAATGACGTCGGGTGTAGTCTCTCCACATGCACTCATCTTCTTCATCACCTAAGTCTTGAAAGTCTCCACCAAAGTGCGGATGGTGATTAGTATATTAAAAGAGGGATTAGGGTGAATGATATGTGGGATTGGAGGGGGATTTGGAGGTGGCACGGGTGTTGGTGGTGGCGGAGAATGTAAGGAGATGCCGCCTACTTCATATACGGATCTCGGATCAAATCTCGGGCAAGATTCTAGCCGAGATTCTTCACTGGGCCTCGCTTCGATCTTTTCTAATCGTTTATCGAAGGTGGAAACAGTAGCTATAAGTTGTTTGAGCAACTCTATGACATCGGGCCATAGAGAATCACTCTTTTTGGATGCTCATGGACAATCTCTTCCTGACATCTACACAAACACTCAAAGTAGCAACACACTTATGATGTTTAAGGAAAACAGAAATACCTTCCTTGTTTTCTCTCGCACTCACGCTCTGTTGTGTTATCGCAAGCTGGTTTGATGTAATTGTCTTGGATGAAATAATGCTTCTTTACCAATCGGTGCCTTCGTCGCACTAGAACTCCTTGGTTAAAACAAGTAGTCAGCTTAGTTCGGATAAAGGTTCTTGTGTTGTGAGATGGTTAAGGAACTCCTACTGGAAGTTTACTCCACACAACACAAGGCAGAAAGAATATTGAGGATAGACAAACTACTATGTTAGAAAGTATAAATACTAACTAACACACCGAAAAAATAAGACCCAAGTGTTTAGAGTAGAAAGATGTTAAGAAAATGGCACACAGGAGATTAAGAAGAGAGAAAGAACGTACCTTGAACCTGTACAGTTGGAGAGAGAGATACCCGGGATTGGTTTTGGGAATGGCTAAGACTCTTAAGTGGATCAAGGTGGGTATATAAACTCTTCTTTTGATGAACTCTTGCACAAGGTGCAGTTTGATACTTCAGATTATGCTTTGAAAATTTTCTTGAAACTGGACAACAATAGCTTTTTCGGATGAAATATCAGCCGAGATTCTTTATGAGCTGGCCGAGATTGTTGAAAAATAGATACTTTGATGTCGATGTTCATCAATCACTATTGGGGATGCTACTTCTTGGTTGCCTTGGGATCCTTTATTGTTGGAGAAGCGTATATATCATTGTTTGAAAATAATGGATAAGATCTAACCTACTAGATAAGATCTCAACTTTAAGCGCAAACTTTTAAGCACAATCTTTGAAGGGTTGGGATAGGTTTCATTGTTAATGGTTGACTTGTGTTTGACTATGGCATTTCCCTCTTCCAAACTTTCACAAGTCAACGTATGTTAAACATAAATAATCTCGAAAAAATGGCGAACAAGAAAAGACTCAATTTTTGTATGACTCAAAGAAGAATCAAAATATAAACTTGAGACGGACTTCAATCGCTTAGCTCTGATACCACTTTGATGCGGGGTTGAAACTACAGTTCTCGATCTAGATTGAAAGTCCTCATCTGAAGCAAATCTCGGTTGGATAATGAAAATATCGGGAGAGATTTTGAGAAGAACAAACCGAGATTTGGCAAAACTCAGAAAATGGATTAATGAATGATTTGGAAAGATAAGAAGAAAAATAATGGAATGATTGATAGAAATTTTGGAAGATAAATGGAAAAAGTGTAAATTTGAAGAGGAAGAACAATTGTACTTTAAAACTCTAATTCAAATGTTCATCACAACTTGTTTTAATCAACATTACAAAGTTCCTTTTATAGGATTATAGGAACATGAATCTAGCATAAGTTTTCTAAGAATTAAATATTAGAAACTTAACAACATAAATTTCTAATTTATTCTAATGCAAAGATGCTTTGCATGTGAAACAATTCTTATCTTAATTGTCTAATTCAAATGCATGTATTTTTAACTTCTAAGAAATTAAGGTTATTTTCAACACTCTCCCTTAAACTTAATTCTTAGTTATTCCAAGCATTTCATGAACTTGATAAATATCTCTGACTTAAGAGGCTTCGTAAAAATATCTGCAACTTGGTCTTGAGTCCGCACATACTTAACTTCAATCTCGTTCTTGGAAACACATTCACGAATGAAATGATACCTCGTGTCAATGTGTTTGCTACGGTCATGGAACACTGGGTTCTTTGCTAGTGCAATAGCAGATTTGTTATCAACAAGGATCTCCGTGGCTTCCTTATTTGACAATTGCAAATCTCCTAATAATCTTCTCAACCAAATTGCATGACACACGTAAGATGTAGCAACAACATACTCAGCTTCACATGTTGAAAGAGTAACAATAGACTGCTTTTTTTTTTTTTGAAGAGGTATGTTCGCCCCTAAACGTGCGTGCAAATAAGCTTTAAATTTATAAAACTAGAATCAAGCAAGCGAACCCGCAGTGTACGGATCGACGTAGTTAAGCAAGAATTCCAGAGTATCGAACACAGGGATTTGGGGAGAATAAATCCGATCGTAGGTTATCAAGCAATTTAATGTAAGAGCTTTGCAAATTATTGGGAAAACAACAATCCTAAAGATCCAAGTATCCAGCTGTGGCAATCGATTCAAGATATACTTAATGATATAAAGACAGAGTTGAGATATGCAAGAGTACACTAATGTAAGGTAATCGTACGGTGAAGTTCCAAAAACCTTATATGACTCACCTACAAGAAACTCTCTATACAGGTTGTTGAGGCTTCAATATAGAAAGATTCTAAAGGCAAGAATTAATGTCAAATACCCAAACTTGTAATCCAAGGATCAAGACTAACTAAATCGATTAAGGTTATGACACTCACAATCGAGGTAGAGGTTGTTGAGGCTTCACTACCACCTAGAAAAGGCAAGCCTAAACTAAGTTAAAGCAAATCTTTAACTTTGGATTAAAGTAAAAGTAGGTTCGTAAACTTAAGGGAAATTACGGGTGGATCTTGAGATTCCACGGTCGTGGAACTCAAGAACAAACCGTGATTTGGGGTTTGTCGACGATTCTCTCTAACCCTTAGGGTCTAATCTGTTTACGATCGATCTATCATCATCTAAGCCACAACTATCAACCCTTCACCTTAGAATTGTTAAGGATATTTAGCCAACAATCATCATTATGATATCAAATTCAAAGATTTAAAGATTGAAAGATGAAAACTTTCGAAAACTTCCAATAAACTTCAAATCAATCTCAAAGTCACAATCAAGAACGAATATCGTCAATGGATTCAGAATGAAACAAACAAACACAATCTTAGGAAAGAAGGAAGAACGGGATGTCAATCCGTCTTCTAAATCAAACCTAAACAAGAAGAGAAATCTTCTTGCAACAATCTTCCAAAAACTTCGATCTTCCGTCAATCCGGAAATCTCCTCAGCAATCTCCACCAAAAGTGCGAGATTAGGGCAACTCCAAAGATGAGTGCAAGTACGTCTTTTGCAATGTCGCAAAATCTCCAAGTCGAAATGTTGTAAGTGTAAACCTAAAGCGAGGTCGCAAAGTGCGTCTAAGCGGGGATTATGGAATCTTTCTTCGTCCGTCTTTTTATAGGGCAAGATAAAATATCGGCCCGGCCCAATCTTCAAAAGATCGTGGCTTTAAAATGTGGCGAAAAAGATCGCCAAGATCACGGTCGTGGAAGAGCGTGGGAATCAACACGGTTTGAATCATGGATTCCACGACCGTAAAAGCTTCTGGAATGAATCACGCTTCTCCTGCAGGGTTCCACGGTCGTGGAACTGAACGTGGTTTGTAGTACGGCCGTATTTTAGAGCGTGGTTTAGGGCAAGAACGTGATTCTTCCTAGCCTTGTGCATTCCTGAAGTTGACATCCATTTTGCTCCTAAGAATGCCCTCAATCCATGGACATACTCAATCAACTCATCTTTGCTCGATTCCGTTCGGAAATGGCTCTCAATCACCTATAATCAACATAAAGCTAGTGTAGACATCCATATCGACAATATAGGCAAACTAGCTCACAAATGCAATAATGCTAAATCAAAGACTATGAATATGAATCAAATACACTTAGAAAACGTGCCTAAAATATCACAATATTTCATGCTAACAAATAACCCCATACTTGTAACTTGCTTGTCCCTAAGCAAGGTCTTTCAAAAGCTTTTAAACAAGAGTTAGGATGAAATATGTGTACCTTCTTCAAAGTAATACTTCTTTTGGATGAATGTGCCTTCTAAAGAATAGATCATTTGCAAATCTTGCTTCAATCGTTTATAAGACTTTCATACACTTAATCAAAGAGTAAAAGGCAAAGAAAACTCATGAATCAATTAAACTTCTATACAAGCATCATAACCCTTAAACATTATCAAAATCAATCATAAGAAACTTCAATTTAGATCACCAAGTCATGTAACATTCTTTTGATCTTAAGGACTTTCAAAGAAAAAGGTCTAGAATGTGGAAAGGGAAGGAAACTTTAAGGAATGTGGTGCATGAATCCGGGAAAGTGGACAACTACTCCTTCTTCTTCTTTTGCGGTTTCCGCAACACCTTCAACTTAGAGCTTCACTCTCTTCTTTTCATTTTTCGACTTTACTTTTGGAGTTATGGACAGAGGTGCACAAAAACCGAAGCCTAGGAGATTGGCGTTTCTCAATTTTTACGAGATGCCTCAAACCTTTAGCGCACATACCATAATCCGCTAGGAATATCGCTCAATCCGACTTTGGCAAGACACAAACACCCGGCTATGTGAATGGTGCCGAGTTACTCATCATCATGATTGACTTCCCCAAACCTAGAATTTCTTTCTATTCTTTTGATTGCAAATAATTGCTCTCATGGCCCTCCCACATCAAACATGCCTTTTTCATTCACTTCTCCAAATTCCCGGATAGGTAAAGGAGGTCAATATTTCAATGAGGGGCTAAAATGATCAAAGAAAGAAGAAAGAAAAATCGAATTGCCTTAATCATCTCAACAAGAAGTATAAGAACTTATAGTGTGATTTCAACTTCAATTTCTCAACATGATTTAGGTAACATTCATCACATTATGAAACTTGCAAAAGAAGCACAATCAACACATTCAATTTCTTTTGAATTCACTAATCGTTTAAGCATGCAATTGTCATCAAACTCAATTCACAAGTAGCGATTATCATGGAAATCATCTCAATTCCTTAGAAGCACAAAATTTTCAAAATTTTTCAATTTTTATGGGTTTTTCAAGTTCTTTTTCATGCAATGCAATAATGAAACGTGCAACAGTATAATGAACATGCAATGATAGTCTCGAATAGAAGCAAACATAGTGAGTAAGAGTTATTACAAACTTTTAGTACATCCCACCCCATACTTAGGACGAACATTGTCCCTAATGTTCAAAAGAAAGAAAGAAAAGAAGAAAAGAAAAAGAAACTCACAAAGTGGTGGTGGAATGGCTAAAGCAAACGGTCATGTAATCAATCACTGCGGCGCTGGTGGAGGCGGAAATGGAGAGAAACTAGGATCATAAAACCGCCCAAACTGCTGGCGGTAGACATCCCTCATCATGTGGTAGAGGTCGTCTAAGCGTCCATCTCTAGCATCGGCTCGGATCTCCAATGCTCCTACTCTCTCCGAAAGGCCAGTAGCCCAATCCGGCATCTGCTCATACCATCCCGGAGCCTGACTGTACCATGCTGGAGCGTCGGATGGTGCTAGTGCTGCTGTCTGCTCTGTGGACCATGGAGGTGGAGCTCCGTACCATGTAGGAGGTGTGGTCATCCATGTAGGTCTCTCACTCACGCTAGCGCGGCGAGAAGACGAGCCTGAAGCTCTAGCTGGACGTGGAAAACGTCTAGGTGCATCGGGGGCCGCCTCCGGCTGATCCGGAAACATGCCAAACTCCTTCTCGGCTCCTCCTCCACCCTCAAACTGATCTCCCATCTCCTCCTCCTCAACAACTGGTGGTGGGACATATGAGGGAGCTGCTATCTTGTTCGCATGCATAGCAGCGAACGTCTCCTTCCAATTATGGCGTCCCGCCATAATGGAGTACTCTGGTAGCCACTCTATACCCCTACCCGTCCTGCTCTCCCAAGGCATGGCCGCATAAGGCGGACCTCTATGTGTGGGGAAGATGAGACCCCTAGTCATGAAGGCATGGAGTCCTAAGGGAACGGCCGGTATGCGGGTACAAGCAGAAAAATCAACACCCAAGCTCCTAGCAAGGTGGGTAACTATCCCACCATATCCGATGTTGCTCTTCTTCTTGTTCTTGAGCTTGCTCATAGTAGCAGCCAAGAGAGTGGCACAGTCAGCTCGGCGCCCGTACAACATGGAGTAAAGCAAAAAGAGCTCATCCGTCTTGATCTTTTGGGGCGTCTCCGTCCTAGGAAAGAGACACTCCGAAAGAACACGATGAGCAATCTTCAAGGCTAGGTGGTACATCAACCTAGCCTTGGTGTCAGCGGGCTGCCAGCGGTCCTCGCTGGCGTAAATCATCGCCACCTCCTCCCAAAAGTCCTTGGCGTAAACGCCACTAGGAAAACGACCGTTAAAGGTCTCCTGAAACCCAAAGAAGGTCCCGAACTCACGGATGGTAAAATGATAGTCTCTTTCCATAAGACGGAAAGAGACGGTCCTGTCTACATGGCTGTGCTCAAAAGACGTCACAACCTCCCGTGTAATCTCCTCATAAGCGTCTTCTCAGATAGCCGAGAAGACAATAAGTCTGGCTCTATCCAAGAGCCAAGTGAGGTCATCAACTATGTTAAGAGGGGTTAGATCCTCTAACAAAAGGTACCTAGGTCCAATCACAGGTCTCTCATGGATCCTCTCGAGTGCAGCAAGGTGATCCTCATGAATGGTCGGTACTCGAGGGCTAGGTGGTGAGGGTGAGGAAGGTGATGATGGAGGTGAAGGGGAAGAGGGTGGTGGTGCTCTAGAGGATGAGGAAGAGGAGGGATTACCCTTCCTCTTCTTGTTCTGGTTATCCTTCTTCTCCTTAATCCTCCCCGAAACTCTTCTCACAAAGTCCATTCTGTCAAAAATTACGGGCTGTTCTAATGATTCCACGGCCGTGGTTCTCCCAGGGACCGTGATTCGTCTCAGAATTTCGCAAATCTCAGAATTTAGCACTCAATCTCAACAAACAGGCAGCCCTAATCTAATTTCCTCCAATTTCAATCAGTTCTTCCTAAAATCTCTAACAAAAACGAATCAAAATCGACAAAGATCAAGAAGAGTGGAAAAACCTATTTTTCGGATTTAAAAATCCGAATTGTGCGTTCCTTGATGAATTTCCGCTCGATTCGTCGCTTGGATCTTGTTGATGGTCGAATTTGCTTCAGTTTGGGAAGAAGAATCGTTAAAAACGATTAAGAAACGAGGATTTGAGAGAGGGTCGTGGATTTCGGCGTTTAGGTCGTGGAAGAGGGGTTTGTGGGTGATTTTTGTGAAGAACGTGGTTTATATAGTCTCAGGCAAAATTTTGAAAATCACGGTCTGTCGGGGTGTTCCACGGCCGTGGTTTTGTACGGAACCGTGGTTTTGGTGATTTTTCAAAGGCTTTTGGAAATTACGGGCACTGTAGCTGTCACGACCGTGGTTTAGGCCGTGGAATTCTCTGTAAAGCTCCAAAGTCCAAATTTCGTCACTTTTCTTCAACATTATCCTCTCCTTTTCCTTTTCCATCGTTCCTACATCCAAAAACACGAACATACCGGAAGGAATCGAAGGCAAAACAAAGCAAAAAGTCTATACTAAGCTAATCTATGAATCGAAGACAAAAACAAAAATGCAATACCTTGGGTTGCCTCCCAAGAAGCGCTTTGTTTAAGGTCCGTAGCTAGACCAATCTCGCACTTATTCGAGTGCGGTAGGCGCGAACTCTTCGGTTTAGAGTTCCGGCGTATACTTCTTGAGTCGTTGGCCGTTCACCTTAAAGCTTCCGCCCGTTTCACCCCATACTTCAACTACACCATGGGGGAAAATATGCTTAATTAGAAAAGGTCCGGTCCAACGAGATTTAAGCTTACCTGGAAAGAGACGAAGCCTTGAATTGAAGAGGAGAACTTGATCTCCTTCTTTGAAGTTCTTTGGAATGATATGCTTATCATGCCAACGCTTTGCTCTCTCCTTATAGATCTTAGCGTTTTCATAAGCATTCAAGCGGAGTTCATCCAGCTCATTGATGTCTAGGAGACGCTTCTCTCCCGCTTCCTTCATGTTGAAGTTCAACCACTTGATAGCCCAAAACGCTTTGTGCTCCAACTCTACCGGTAAGTGACAAGACTTCCCATACACAAGGTTGTATGGTGTGGTTCCTATGGGAGTCTTGTATGCAGTCCGGTACGCCCATAATGCATCGTCAAGCTTCAAAGACCAATCCTTCCTAGTCCTTGAAACCGTCTTCTCTAGGATTCCTTTGATCTCCCTATTTGAGATCTCAACTTGTCCACTTGTTTGTTGATGATAGGGGGTAGCAATCTTGTGAGTAACCCCATACTTAGCTAGAAGAGCTTCAAAACGCCGGGCAATGAAGTGAGAACCTCCATCACTAATGATAGTCCTTGGCGTCCCAAATCGCGGGAAGATGGTCTTGTTAAAGAACTTAACCACCACTATGGCATCATTGGTGAGAGAGGCAATTGCTTCAACCCATCTAGAAACGTAATCTACCGCCAATAGTATGTATTGGTTTCCACAAGAGGATGGGAACGGTCCCATAAAATCAACTCCCCAAACGTCGAAAATCTCCACCTCTTGGATGTTGTTGAGGGGCATCTCATTCCTCCTAGAGATATTGCCTGTTCTTTGACAAGCATCGTAGCAAGAAACAAAGGATTGCACATCTCTAAACAAAGTAGGCCAAAAGAATCCGGATTGCAATACCTTTGCGCTAGTCTTGTTCGAACTAGCGTGTCCTCCACAAGGTAGTGAATGACAATGACGGATGACACTTTGCATCTCATCTTCCGGCACACGTCGCCGAATGATGCCATCCGGACCTCTCTTAAAGAGGAGAGGCTCGTTCCAAAAGTATTCCCGGACATTCTTGAAGAACTTCTTCCTTTGTGCGTAGGATAATCCGGGCGGTATCTCCTGGCAAACCAAATAGTTAACAAAATCAGCAAACCATGGTTCGTTATCTTTGGAGATCACGTCGATGCACTCCTCTATAATGTGTAGGTGTTCGTCCGGGAAGGAGTCATCGATGGGTAAATGGTCGTCCTCTAGATGTGTTAGGCGACTTAAATGATCCGCAACAGAATTTTCTGAACCTTTCTTGTCGATGATCTCAAGATCGAATTCTTGTAGGAGAAGAATCCATCTAATTAGCCTTGGATTCGCATCTTTCTTCGCAAGGAGGTACCGGATCGCAGCATGATCCGTGTAGACAATCACCTTTGCACCTACAAGATAAGAGCGAAACTTGTCAATAGCATAGACAATGGCTAAAAACTCTTTTTTGGTAGTAGCGTAGTTGAGCTGCGATTCATCTAGCGTCTTGCTAGCATAGTATATGGCATGGGTTCGCCCTTCCTTTCGTTGTCCAAGAACAGCTCCAATAGCTACGTCACTAGCATCGCACATAATCTCAAAGGGGAGAGTCCAATCCGGAGGTTGGATAATAGGTGCTGAAATTAGAGCTTGCCGAATGGTGTTAAACGCATCCAAGCATTCCTGCGAAAACTCAAAAACCGCATCCTTCATCAATAGATTAGTGAGGGGTTTTGATATCTTAGAAAAGTCCTTAATGAAACGTCCATAAAATCCAGCATGTCCTAGGAAACTTCTTATCCCTTTCACCGAAGTTGGGGGAGGAAGCTTCTCTATGGTCTCTATCTTAGCTTTATCTACTTCTATCCCTCTACTAGAGACTAAGTGACCTAATACGATTCCTTCCTTAACCATAAATTGACACTTCTTCCAATTAAGAACTAGGTTAGTGTCTTCACACCTTTGCAAAACAAGAGAAAGGTTAGAAAGGCAATCGTTAAAAGAGGAACCGTATACGGAGAAGTCGTCCATGAAGACCTCCATGATTTCCTCTACGTATTCGGAGAAGATTGCCATCATGCACCGTTGAAAGGTGGCTGAGACGTTGCAAAGCCCGAATGGCATTCTCCTATAAGCAAACGTACCCCATGGGCACGTGAATGTGGTCTTCTCTTGATCATCCGGGTGTATCGGAATCTGAAAGAAACCACTATAACCGTCAAGGTAGCAAAAATGTGAATGTTGTGCTAACCTTTCAAGCATTTGATCAATGAACGGCAATGGGAAGTGATCCTTCCTCGTTGCGTTGTTGAGCTTGCGGTAGTCAATGCACATCCGCCATCCCGTCACAGTTCGGGTAGGAATGAGTTCGTTGTTCTTGTTGGTGATGACCGTCATTCCTCCCTTCTTCGGAACTACTTGAACTGGACTCACCCACTTACTATCGGAGATAGAATAGATGATACCTGCATCAAGAAGCTTAAGAATTTCCTTCTTGACAACCTCCTTCATGGTCGGATTTAACCGCCTTTGAGGTTGTCTTGAAGTTCTAAAATCTTCCTCCATTAGTATCTTATGCATGCATAGGGAGGGTTTAATTTCTACTAAGTCCTCAATAGTGTAGCCTAAAGCTTTCCTATGTTTCCTAAGGACAATCATGAGCTGATTATGTTCATCTATGCTTAGATCAGAACTAACAATAACCGGGAAGGTAGAATTAGGTCCTAGAAAAGCGTACCTTAGATGAGTAGGAAGTGGTTTTAGTTCCATCGCTTTCGGAGCTCCCAATGATCCTTGAGTAGCATCCGATGTCTCCTTAAAAGTTTCTAAGGGTGTTGAATGTGTGGGAGAAGAATCAGAAGAAGTTGAAGAAGTGTCTCGATCACCTCTTTCCACGCCCAAAATTACGGGTTCCTCATGGCCTCCACGGCCGTGGTTTAGGGCGTGGAAAGGAAATACGGTTGTCGTGTCTTCTCCACGACCGTATAACCCCCTGGAGTGGGACACGGTTTTGGTTGTGAAATCCACGGCCGTGGAATATAGTGTGTGGCCGTGGATTCTCACGTTTTCTGCCTCATCGTGGAGTTTTTCAAACTCCACTTCATGCATCTCTTCTTGTGCTTCTAAGGCTTCAATTGCCTCATTACACTCTTCTTCTTCTTCCTCTACATCTGTTAGACTCATAGTAATGACTTTTTGTAAAGGATCGTTAAAGAGAATCGCACTTACCTCTTCTCTAGACAAACCTTCTTCGTCTTGGATATCGAATATATCCTCATCGAAGATTGGCTCCTTTACTAGAGTGGAAAGAACGAACTCTACTTTCTCTTCTCCTATATCAAAAGCGAGTCTACCATTCTTGCAATCGACTATGCAGCCGGAAGTTGCAAGAAACAGTCTTCCGAGTATGATCGGGACCGGACTATCTGCAGGAATATCAAGCACGACAAAATCAATGGGAACAAAGAATTTACCTAGCTTGACCGGGACGTCTTCTACAATACCGACGGGGCGAGTGATGGATCGATCCGCCATGTACAACGTCATTTTCACCGGTTTAGGGTCGCCTAAACCGATTTTCCTGCATAATGCAAGTGGAATGATGCTCACACTTGCTCCTAAGTCACATAACGCATCGTATGTGACATCTCTCACTTCTATGGGAATGCAAAATGACCCCGGATCCTTTAGCTTTGGGGGCATTTTCTCCTTCATGGTCTTGATGAGATCCGAAGAATCCGAACTCATCTTAACCTCTCCGAAGTCTTCTAGCTTCCTCTTGTTAGAGAGGAGCTCCTTCAAGAACTTGCCATAAGCTGGCATACCTACAATAGCATCGATAAAGGGTATGTTAATATGCAGCTTGCTCATGAGTTCTATGAACTTACCAAACTGTTTATCTAGGCGCGCTCTCGCTCTAGATTGAGGGAATGGTAGGAGAGGTTTGTAAGCTGGAGGAGGAACGTAGACATCTTCCTTCTCCTTCCCCTTCTCTTTGTCTTTCTCTACGGGGACTTCAACGAACTTAGGTTGCGGATCGGTGGTAGTCACCCCGCTCCTAGTTGTGATTGCCATTACCCTTCCCTTAGGGTTGTCCTCCGTCTTTCCTGGAAGTTTTCCTTGATTCCTAGGAACTTCCTCCGCATGGCTGAACATTTGGTTTTTTAAAACCTTTTGAGCTTTATCAACCTTGGAAATTTGATCATCAACCTTAATGATGCGGTTCTCCAGCCCTTGTAGCTTTCCCAAAATCGTTTCCAATATGGGATCGGGCTTCTCCTTCCCCGAAGTATTTCCTCCATTAGATGATTGCCCCTGGCTTTTCAAAGGAGTAGAGGAAGAGGAAGGTGGAGTTAGTGAATTAGAATTGGAAGGATAAGAGTTACCAGAATTTTGTTGATTGGAGCGCCAATTGTTGTTGTTTGAACCCCTATTGTTGTTCCAATTGTTGTTCCGGTTGTTGTTTGTTTTCATTCTAATTGTTGTTCCGGTTATTGTTGTTGTTGTTGTTGCGGTTGGTGTTATCACCGCCATTGTTGTTGCCCAAATATCCAACATCCTTGCCTTGTTGCTTTGGAAAGTTGGTCTTGATAGCCTCCTTCAACTCTTTGATCTCATTGTTGAGGGGGAAAATCTAATTTTGAGCTTCATGTGTGAGCTTCGCTCCTTGCTCCACACGATTTCCCTCCACTTTCCGGTGGGAATACTTCTCTATGACCATTTCTTGCTTCTCAATAAAGTCCCAAGCGTCATCTTCTCTCATGTCCATGAATGTTCCACATGAGAGAGATTGGAGGTTGAATTGTGTCCCCGCATCCAACCCCTTATAGTAGATCTCCAGCAATGCAAGTTTGGATATGCCATGATGAGGGCAATCCAATAACAAGTCCTGAAACCTTTCCCATGATTGAAACAAACTTTCGTTAGGTCTCATGGAAAATGCATTGATCTTAGCTCTAAGTTCCGCCGTTTTGGATGGCGGAAAGAATTTGGTGAGGAACTCCGCGGAAAGGTCTTCCCACGTGTCTAGTTTCCCACTAGGAAGAGCTTGGTACCAAGACAACGCTTTCCCCTTCAAGGAGAAGAAGAAAGGCTTGAGCTTATAGTTGTTGGTAGTAGCACTCTTCGGTCTCATTGTCTCCATCATACACTCGAAGTTTTGCAAGTGTTGGTGTGGAGATTCAGCGCTTGTCCCGCCAAATTGGTTTTGGCGAACAAGAGTAATAACTTGAGGGTTGAAGCTAAACCCTTGCACATCATCAGCTTCAAAATTCACGCCCAAACAGCGCGATTGTTGTGTTGGATCCATCCTTTGGCCAAGAGTTCTTGGCTCGTTATCTACACGTTCGATCCTCGCGTTCCTAGGTGGAACACGACGATTAGCAGCTCCCCGTGGATGGAAAGGATTCACATTGATCGTGGGATCAATCTCTTCTAACGGTGGCATGGAAGAATCACTATCATCAGCGGATGAATGGCTTCTTCTTCTTGATCTTGATCCTCTCCTTGAGGATTTCTTGCTTCCCTTATTCTTAAGGTCGCTTAGTTCTATCCTCATTTGGAAAATCATATCCTGCAGATTGTTAACTTGAGATTGATGACGATCTATTTCATCCCGGCGGATGTTCTCATTCCATTGGAGTTGAGCTTCCTTCTCCGCCAACTCCGCTTGAAGATCACGTTCGTGTTCTTCAGCCATCTTCTTTTCTTTGCGCTTTTACCTTAAAGTCCTCTCAAGCTCTTGATCAAGAGGTAAGAGGTCTTCGGTGTTCCTAGACCCGCGCATGCACTCAAAAAGATATCAAATAACGAGAGCAAGCTCCCAAGCTTGACAACCGGCTACCGAATTCGGTCTAGACCAAATCCCCGGCAACGGCGCCAAAAACTTGTTCGCCCCTAAACGTGCGTGCAAATAAGCTTTAAATTTATAAAACTAGAATCAAGCAAGCGAACCCGCAGTGTACGGATCGACGTAGTTAAGCAAGAATTCCAGAGTATCGAACACAGGGATTTGGGGAGAATAAATCCGATCGTAGGTTATCAAGCAATTTAATGTAAGAGCTTTGCAAATTATTGGGAAAACAACAATCCTAAAGATCCAAGTATCCAGCTGTGGTAATCGATTCAAGATATACTTAATGATATAAAGACAGAGTTGAGATATGCAAGAGTACACTAATGTAAGGTAATCGTACGGTGAAGTTCCAAAAACCTTATATGACTCACCTACAAGAAACTCTCTATACAGGTTGTTGAGGCTTCAATATAGAAAGATTCTAAAGGCAAGAATTAATGTCAAATACCCAAACTTGTAATCCAAGGATCAAGACTAACTAAATCGATTAAGGTTATGACACTCACAATCGAGGTAGAGGTTGTTGAGGCTTCACTACCACCTAGAAAAGGCAAGCCTAAACTAAGTTAAAGCAAATCTTTAACTTTGGATTAAAGTAAAAGCAGGTTCGTAAACTTAAGGGAAATTACGGGTGGATCTTGAGATTCCACGGTCGTGGAACTCAAGAACAAACCGTGATTTGGGGTTTGTCGACGATTCTCTCTAACCCTTAGGGTCTAATCTGTTTACGATCGATCTATCATCATCTAAGCCACAACTATCAACCCTTCACCTTAGAATTGTTAAGGATATTTAGCCAACAATCATCATTATGATATCAAATTCAAAGATTTAAAGATTGAAAGATGAAAACTTTCGAAAACTTCCAATAAACTTCAAATCAATCTCAAAGTCACAATCAAGAACGAATATCGTCAATGGATTCAGAATGAAACAAACAAACACAATCTTAGGAAAGAAGGAAGAACGGGATGTCAATCCGTCTTCTAAATCAAACCTAAACAAGAAGAGAAATCTTCTTGCAACAATCTTCCAAAAACTTCGATCTTCCGTCAATCCGGAAATCTCCTCAGCAATCTCCACCAAAAGTGCGAGATTAGGGCAACTCCAAAGATGAGTGCAAGTACGTCTTTTGCAATGTCGCAAAATCTCCAAGTCGAAATGTTGTAAGTGTAAACCTAAAGCGAGGTCGCAAAGTGCGTCTAAGCGGGGATTATGGAATCTTTCTTCGTCCGTCTTTTTATAGGGCAAGATAAAATATCGGCCCGGCCCAATCTTCAAAAGATCGTGGCTTTAAAATGTGGCGAAAAAGATCGCCAAGATCACGGTCGTGGAAGGTTCCACGACCGTAATTTAGAGCGTGGGAATCAACACGGTTTGAACCATGGATTCCACGACCGTAAAAGCTTCTGGAATGAATCACGCTTCTCCTGCAGGGTTCCACGGCCGTGGAACTGAACGTGGTTTGTAGTACGGCCGTATTTTAGAGCGTGGTTTAGGGCAAGAACGTGATTCTTCCTAGCCTTGTGCATTCCTGAAGTTGACATCCATTTTGCTCCTAAGAATGCCCTCAATCCATGGACATACTCAATCAACTCATCTTTGCTCGATTCCGTTCGGAAATGGCTCTCAATCACCTATAATCAACATAAAGCTAGTGTAGACATCCATATCGACAATATAGGCAAACTAGCTCACAAATGCAATAATGCTAAATCAAAGACTATCAATATGAATCAAATACACTTAGAAAACGTGCCTAAAATATCACAATATTTCATGCTAACAAGGTACTTAGATCACCCGGTTCGATCGGTTTTGCCGATCTGCGTCCGGATCGGGTAGTAAATTGTGGCTCATTGCTGGGGGATACCCTCCAATAGACTGCTTTTTTGATCTCCATGTGAAAGCAGTTTCTCCCATGTAGAAAACAAACCCCGTAGTACTCTTTCGTTCATCAACATCTCAAGCCCAATCACACTATAACCCACAAGCTTATATTCATCGGTAGAAGAATAAAGCAAACCATAACTAATAGTACCTTTAATGTACTAGAGAATACGCGTTGCTGCTTTGAAATGTGTTGTAGTCGGTGCCTCAACAAATCGACTTACAAGCCTGTAATATCCGGAAATTTTATTCCGTATATTTCCGTTATAAACTCGATCTCAATCAGTTTAGGCATATCCGTCTATTAGTTAGACATACTATCATAAGATTTATCATTTTATGTAGATTCCTTCACATAAAATGATAGAATCTTTTAAATGATTTATCATTTTATGCAAACTACTTCCGCATAAAATGATAGAAATATTAACCGAGCTTAATCTATAATAAAACCCATATCCGTCTAGTCCGTATATTTAGGTGTCAGAAACTCGTCCAGCCAGAATATCACTAATTTAAGCAGCCAGTTTAGCCCATCTATACTCTATAATTCAGCCCACTGCTGCCTTGCTCCTCTGCGGCCCAGCTCCTCTGCAGCCCGGCGCCCAGCTTGCCAATCTTCAACCAGTCCGGTCCTGCAATCTTCAGCAACCCAGCAGCTTGCAGCCTTCCAGCCCAGCAGCAGTGCCATTGCCAGCCCAGAAGAGTTCCGCCTTCTTCAGCCCAGCAGCAACGTCAACTCCAGCCGTTACTCCAGCCATTCGGATGTGCAGAGAGCAGCCCAACCAACTGTGAGAAGGAAACCGTTCAGCACTTATACAGAATTAATTAGAGCAGATCTTCTTACCTTAACCGTTTCCTAAAATCAAGGGATACAGCTGCTCACCTTCCTTCTCCTTTGTGTCCAGATTCATCAGCAACTCTCTCCCTCCTATCTTCATACGTTTGGATTTAGACTAGGAAAACAGAAGCACAACCGACGACTGCATACACAGCCTCCGCCTGCACACGTCCAGCGATTTCAAACGCATACGATCACCCTTTGATCTTTCCACCGAATCAAGGTTAGTACAATAATCATATTTGTTTTCCCGTCTTCACTGTAATCTCTTGATCGACCCATCTGCGTACAACACTCACTATCCTCCTCTCCTTGTCTCTTCGACCGGCGCTGCTGTGCCTCAACTGCATCCATCTACGGAATCAAAGGGCTGAGTCCATCGAATTACAGCCACCATAGCCAGCCGCAAGTTGCTTAAGACGGAACAGAAACTTGCGAGATTTTCTGTGTATACCTACGGTAGGCCCTTCGTCATTCTTCTTACCTCACCCTTACCAATTCAGAATAATGATTTCCTTCTGTTTAAGCCTCAGTGACGCCGGCCAGCCTTCCCTGTTACGAATCAGGAACTCAGGGACGCAGAGCCACTCTACTGCAGCGAGTAAGTCATTGTTGTCTATTGTTTTGTTGCTCCCTTTACAACTAGGTTGTAATGTCTCTAGCTATATTGATTCATAATATTGTTTAGGTTGCTGTTGTTCGGCCTTAATCATAGTTAATATAGTAATAGGTAGCTGCTGGAGTTTATAAATAAAATGATAGACATAAGGGCTGCTGTAAAATCCAATTTATTCCTTCAGCTTTTAGGGTATAAACTGTCTATCTTGTCGGCCAATTATTGAATGTTTGGATAAAGATCCACCGTTGAATTTTGGATATATTGTAGATGGATATATGTAGTTTAGCATATTAAAATTTGGGAAGAAATGAACGGTCGGATTAGAAGTTATGAGTCCCCGAAGTTAAGTAGTTGAGCAGTTTTAGAAAACTTAAAATTTTGACTAAGTATAAGATTTGTGAGTGAAGTAGTCAACTTGGTGAATTATTATAAAAATTATGGCTGAATAGTTTAGAGAAATTTTTCCTCCTAAGGTTAGATAGAACCTCATAGATGATCTGGAGATTTAATTCGGAATTATATTCAGCTGTTAAGAATTTTATATTTAGAACCGAAGTTAGACCTTTACGATTCTTCCGGAAAATAGAAACATAGGAAAAATGTCAGTTTGGAACCAAATAAAATTTTAGGAGTTAGAATATAAATTTAGAACCTCAATTAGGAGTTTAGACATGAATTCTAGATTTTTCGAGAATTTCGGGACCAAGGGTAAAATGGTCATTTTACCCTAAATTAACACTGTAACTAGTTAGGTCTTAATACATCATTCGATCTTAGAAGTTTTAGACTTCTAACTACGTGAGAGTGTGCTAATACACTTATCGCCTTGATAGGCAACTGAGTTGCTACAGTTTACAGAACGAGTGGTTTACAAAGAGTCGAGCTGTATATCAGGTAAGTCCTTTGGGCTTACTTAGCTGACTTCTAAATATGAGTATAAATGATGATGGTGGTGTGTGATTGAAATGTTAGAGAGATAGGTTGTGATATATAATTACCGACCTATATTTTGGCCTAAGAGTAACGGGCGGTGGCATTCCGCTCAGTAGCTCGCGGGGCGCTGGGGGTTTCTTTCGGGACTAGTCCATACATGGTTTGTAGTGATGCTACCAGTGAAAGTCAGCTAGACCTACACCAGTTGGATAAGGAACGGAGGCGAGAACTAATAATAGTTCTCGTGCCACAACTTAAATTGAATAATGTGAATCACTTAAATAATAGATAATAAACGATTTAGTGTCAGCATGATGTTTGTTTATTTTTGTTTCTGCGTGTGCTTGTGCTGTTATCATTTTGCTTATATTTGGATAGTTAGCTAACTGTTGATATGTTGTTTAGATTTGACACAGGTTAGAGCCGATGCCGAGTGATCCAGATGGTAGTGGTCAGCCGGGGTGTCGTACTTTAGGACGTTTTACAGTTTCTGCATTTGTGGGTTTTACAGTTGAACATTGTTTCCTTTCGTACCTTGTTATATTCCGTTTTCCGGCTGTAGTCGATCAGGTCACATTCATGCATTATTAAGAACTATTTTATGTTTTCTGATTTTCCTTATCTGTGCCTTGTTGTAAGATCTCGTTAAGTTGTTGTCAAATTAAAGTCGGGACCCACTGTGCGGTCCTAACCAGTAACTCCCTAAGTTGTAAAATTTGGGGTGTTACAAAGCCCAACACTATAGAGAATATCAGGACGAGTGCATGTCAAGTACCTCAAGCTTCCAACTAAGCTCTTAAACATTGTAGGTCAACCCTCTCCCCTTCCTCGTGCTTTGATAGCTTGATCCCACAATCGACTGGTGTACTTACAACTTGGCAATCATCCATTTTGAATTTCATCAAAATCTCCTTAGAAAATTTCTCATGGTAAATGAAAACCCTTTCAATTGCTTGCTTAATCTCAATGTCGAGATAATAGAACATGAGACCAAGATCTATCATCTCGAACTCTCTAGTCATTGCTTGCTTGAACTCTCCGAATATACTCGGGTTATTACCCGTGAAGATCATATCATCAACATATAAGCAAACAAACAACACATCACCATTTTCACACACCTTGGCATGAAGAGCATACTCGTTTGGACATTTGGCAAACCTATTATCTTGAAGATACTTGTCAATCCGACTATTCCATGCCCTGGTGCTTGTATTAAGCCATACAAAGCTTTCTTCAACTTTAACACTTTACTTGCATGACCTTTGATCACATAGCCTGGTGGTTGTTCAACATAAACATCCTCTTCGAGCACACTGTTTAGGAAAGCAGACTTCACATCCAATTGATAAATATTTCACTTTTTTCCATAGTCGACCCCCGGATGTTGACTATAACCTTTTGCTACTAATCTTGTCTTGTACCTCTCAACTTTTTCTTGAGCGTTCTTCTTCTCCTTCAAAAACCACTTTAGACCGATGGGCTTTTCACCTTTTGATAGAGTTGTCAACTCCCACCTGCCATTTTTCTTGATCAAATTTATCTCTTCTACCATTGCGGTTCTCCATTTTTTTTTATCATTCACAGCCTCTGCAAAATCTATTGGTTCAGAATCAACAAAATAGCAATAAAGAGCTAGATCATCATCTAGTTCCTCATAAATTTCTTCAAGGCTTTTCATGTTTGGTGTTCTCCCCCTCGAACTTTGATAGAAAGACGAAGATGATGATGACGACGGTGATGACGATGGTGTTGCTGTTCTTGAAGATGAGGGTGAATTTGAGTAATTGGCGAGCGGTACAGTGTCATAGGCTCTTGTTGAACAACTTCCTCTTTCCCTTCTGTATCAAGAGCCGGAAAGAAATCATATCTCTCCTTGTCTTCAAAGCTCCAATCCGATGTATCCTCTTCATCAAAGTGAACATCTCTATTTACAACGATCTTTCCTACGACGGGGTCGTAGAGCTTGTAGTCTTTTGAAGTCTGAGCATATCCGATAAAGACATGTTTCTTGCTTTTGTCTTCAAGCTTCGATCTCACTTGATCTGGTACGTGAACATAGCCAATGCTCCCAAACACTCTCAAATGAGATGCACTTGGCTTTCTTCCACCCCATGCTTCTCGTGGAGTTCTATCTAACAATATTTTTTTTGAACTTCTGTTAGATAGATAAACTGCACAATCAACTACCTTTGCCCAAAACTCCTTAGGCATCTTCTTTGTCATCAATATGCTACGGGCCATGTTAAGAATTGTCTGATTCTTTCTTTCAACAACACTATTTTGTTGAGGTGATCTTGGAACTGCTAAGAATCTTTTTATGACATTCAAATCACAAAACTCATTGAACTCGTTAGTAGTATACTCACCACCTCTATCGGTTCTTAAAGACTTGATAATGACCACTTTATTTTTCAACAAGAGCTTTGAAATTTTTTTAAACATAGAAAAAACTTGAGATTTTTCTGCGAGAAAATAAACCCAAGTCTTTCTACTAAAGTCATCAATAAAGAGTAGAAAATACCTGTTCTTACTAAACGATGCAGGCTTGATCGGTCCACAAACATCCGCATGTACAAGTTCTAGTGGTCGATTTGCTCTTGTGGTGCTCTCTTTCGGGAAGCTATTTTGGAATTGCTTTCCTACAAGACACCTCTCACAAAGTTAGTCTAGTTGGTCAATTGGTGGCATCCCGTTCAACATCCTTCTTTGTGACATTGACTTTAAGCTTCCAAAGTTCACATGTCCAAACCTTAGATGCCATAACCAAGGTGTCTCTTTCACACAAGGTTTGAGACATTTGGCTACATCTGTATGAATGTCAAGCAATAACATTCTATTTTTCGCCATGGGTACCTTGACGATCACATTCTAATATATCTTGGAGAAATAGGCTACGGTTTTTCATGTGCACTTTGTTATTCTTCTCCAAAAGTTGTCTCAAACTCAAGATGTTGCTCTTCATGTTAGGAATGAAATAAACATTGCTAATGAATTGATGACCACCGTTCTTCATTCGAATCAAAATCGTACCTTTTCCCTTGATGAGAACTTTGGAGTTGTCTCCAAATGTAACACACCCTCCCATTGACTCGTCAAGCTTCACATACTTGCTTTTATCACCACACATGTGATTGCTTGCCGCATTGTCAAGGTACCACACATCACTTTTGTCTTTCTCACCGCCTTGGTTGGCTAACAATAAAGTGGCATCATGCAATTTTGTTTCCTCTACGTAGTTGACCTTTTTTTTCGGGTTGGCTAGGAGCACTCCAACAATCTCGTGCATAATGTCCATGCTTTTGGAAATTATAACAACGAACCTTTGATTCATCAAAAGTCCCTCTTCCACGTCCTCTTGAGGATTGACCATTTTCTCCAATATTGGAGTCATGATATGATGATTCACCTTTTCCTCTTCCTCCTCTCCCATGAAAGGATTCATGTCCTCGTCCTCTTCCTCTATGTGACTTCTCTCGATCACCACCATTATCGTTTGTTGAGTGTTTTATGGCTAGGACTTGCTCAACCGGTTTATCTTGTCTCCTCTTGATTCTCTCCTCATGGGCTTGTAAAAAACCAATAAGTTGATCAATTGACATTGAATCTAAGTCTTTTGACTCTTCAATGGTGACCACAATATGATCAAACTTTGTTGACATAGATAGAAGGATCTTCTCAACAACTCGAGCATCCTCGATGGTTTCTCCATACCTCTTCATTTGGTTGATAACGGCCAACACCCTTGCAAAATCCATAATTGATTCAGATTCTTTCATTTGTAGGCCTTCAAATTCTCCTCGTAAAGATTGCAATCACACCTTCTTCACCTTGTCAACCCCTTGATTAGAGTTTTTTTAAGATCACCCACGCTTGCTTTGAAGTGGTCGCATTTTCCACTCTTTCAAACATCAATTCATCCAAACATTGGTGGATGAGAGTAAGAGCTTGTTGATCCTTCTTTCGGGTCTTTTGAATAGTCTCCTTCTGAGTAGGATTCAATAAAGCTTTGTCTTGAGGCACCTCATAGCCTCTATTGACGGATTCTCACACATCTTGGGAACCAAGCAATGCCTTCATGCGCATGCACCAATTCTCATAATTATTGTTCTGAGACGAGGAAAATGGAATGGAAAACTCGTATTCCCATATCTAGCTCTGATACTAATTTGATAGAAATTTTGGAGGATAAATGGAAAATGTGGAAATTGAAGAGAAAGAATCATTGTACTTTGAAACTCTTATTCAAATGGTCTTCACAACTTGTTTTAATCAACATTACAAAGTTCCTATTTATAGGATTATAGGAACATTAATCTATCAAAAGTTTTCTAAGAATTAAATATTAAAAACTTAACAATATAAATTTATAATTTATTCTAATACAAAGATGCTTTGCATAAGAAACAATGCTTATCTTAATTGTCTAATTCAAATGCATGTATTTTTAAACTTCTAAGAAATTAAAGTTATTTTCAACAATGATATATGATAAGTATAGGAAGATATAAACCAAGATATTCCAGCAAAGAACCTTGATCAATACGTGTCAAAATTAGACCTGTTCAAGTCCGGGCAGCCCGCCCGGACCGGCCCGTCCGCCCACAAAAACGGGCGGGTATGAACAAAGCATTAGGCCCGACCAGACCTCTAGGACCGGGCCGGATACGGACATGCAATTAGGCCCGGCCCTAGTCCGGTTAAATTTAATATATATATATATATATATATATATATATATATATATATATATATATATATATATATATATAACTCCCGAGTCGGCGCCGCTCTTCTCCACTTCTCCCCTCGAGCTTCTTCATTTTCTCTCCCCGACGGCCGACGCTCCCCGATGCTCCGCGACGGCCGTCGCTCTTCTCCCCTCGAGCTGGTTCAGTGGTTCCCTCTTCGGCTCTTCCCATTTGGGTTCCGAGTCTTCTGACTTCCGGATCTGTCTTCCTCTTGTCTTCACTGCGCCGGCCTGGGTTCCGACATTCGAGTCTTTCAACTTTCTATACCGGTAAGCTTCCTGCCTCACTCTTCAGTCTTCTTGATTTTGACAGCACCAGATTCTTTCCTGATTTGTGTCACTCATCTGATTCGTCTCTGACTCTTTCCCTCTTCCCATTCCGACATTCTTTCGTGATGTAGTCACTCCCAGTCATCCACCAGCAGGTCCTGCACCGGATTCCCTCTTCTTTCCTAATATGCGTTTGTATTTAGGTTGTGTTTCTTTTATTGAAATGAAATGTATGTGCAGATTTTCATTGAAACTGAGGTGTAGATTGGTATTGCTGCTATTGCAGAATTTGCATTAATCTGATTTTCTGAACATTTTTTAAAAAAATATTAAATAAAACGGGTACCCGGCGGGCAGCCCGGCCCGCGCGGCCGGACGGGTACGGCGCTCCCTACAGGCCCGGCTCGGGTCCTGATAAACGGACCTTTTTTTAGCCAATGCTCGGCTTGAGTCCAGCCCGAGTCCGGATATGAACAGGTCTAGTCAAAATATCTTAACGAAGAGCTTACCTTAACCCTCACTTCTTTAACCTTACACAAGTCTTCTAAGTAAGACAAGAACAAGGAAGAACTAGTATTGACCAGGAGCACCAACCTTCAAAAAGATTAACACACACAAGCACAATCTAGCAATGACTTCACAACGATTCAATCAAGGCTCTCTCTTTGATTGAATAGGAACGAATAAAACACAAACTTCATAAACGAAGTTGCGAGTTCAAACAATATTGTGGAAAATAATCAAACCTAATCTATCTAAGAATCTCTCTTTCTAAGACAATTTATAAGAGAGACTTTCCTACTTTAACTAGGAAGATATTTTTAAAAGATAATGTAGGAAAGATATCTTTTTAAGATAATCTAAAAAATATAAAACTAACAATTACCATAAAAAAAATTGTTTAAGAGCTTTAAAGTAATAAAATAAAAGATAGTTGCCAAAATTAAAAGATCTTGGCCGGATGTTCAAACACGCGTCAGAGACCAAATCTCGGGTGGATATCTCGACCGAGCTTCTTGTAGGTTGACCGAGATTTCTTCTCTGAAGCTCTTTCTTCGTCCTAGCCACCTTCTATGCTTGCTAGCTCTTCTTGGTCGTGGCTTGACTCTTCTATACTATCTAACAATCTCACCAAAGGATTCCTAAGAGTGAGTAGGGTTTTCTTGAGTGTACATGTTATTAGTATGCTTGTAACTTCATCTTGAATGACCTTTGCTCTTCTTTGTGATTGTTTCTTTCATGATGGGATTTGAAGAAGGTGTAGATGGATTGCCCTTCAATACCTTATCCCTTGATCTAGTGATTGATCCTTGAGATAGTATTGGGGATGATCTCTCATCACAAATGTTACAACATATCCTTCATCATCTAACTACCATATTGAATGCAAATTTTTCTATAGACTAATGGTATGCCAACTCCTTGTCGTTTCAAAACTAATTCGTTTGACATCTTGATTCTAATGTCCCCTTTTCCACAATTTTAATGACCCATTTTTTTATCCTCGCTTTATCACATTAGCATCGCTTCACGAAAAAAAAAATATGCTCTAGAATGTAGCCACCATGACTATAATGGCCTACCTCGCGCTTTGGATCAATGTAATTCTGATCTCTTACGCGGTCACATTCTTTGTTTCATTCTTTGACGGTGTCACACACTCATTCTTGTAATGACATTGATCACAACTAACACTTGACTTGCCACAATACAATCTAGAACTTGAGGCCAATATGTCAATGTTTCTTGATATAAGGTTGATCCCATAGTACTTGACTCTTCATGAAAACTTCTTCACTAACACTAGGGTTTCTAACTTCATCAAACTTGAGTTTTTCCTTCGTTGTTCGGCACTTACAATCGTAAGCATCCTGCTCCAGTTTTCTAGAAGAGAGGATAGCAAGATCGGAGCTTGAACCACATCATCAAAATTTATCTCCAGATAGCTCAAGTTTGCGTTATCATATTAAACTCGTCAAGGTGGTTGATTACTATTGTCTTCTCTTTCTTCCACATGCTGAACACAGGTGAACCTGATTCGTTGCTTAAGGTTTCTCATACATTGGATATTTGATTTATAACATTTCCTTCGCCATTTTTAACTTGATTGTATGGTGTAACATATTTGGACAACAAGCGGATCATGCTCAATGCTTTCATGTCCAACAAATTACAACCATCGACCTTCATGTCTCTTGATTTTTCTTTCAAAGCATGGTACTACAAACCTTTACCATATAGATAATCCTCAATCAACATAATATTCTAGATCCAAATCCGACCAACCAAGCTCGGATCCTAGTTGTTAGAATTTAAGTAGAATCAATAAAAGAAAACAAAATGAAAATTAGTAACCCAATTTGCCACGAATTTGTTACTACAAGTTGGGATGCTCCAAGCTAAAGATTAATCCTATTTTTTGAGATAGCGATGACATGATCAACAAATTAGTGAACCCAATGACAAACAGCAAGCTCATTTATTTTAGCATTCCTTTTACCTATAGGCTAAAGCTCATCATGATCAACGTATTGTTCTTTAGGATCGACTCATCCCGTATCAACGAAAATCAGTTGTCTTGCCAGAGCAACTATTTATTTTGATCAATAAAACATAGTGCATCACTCTTACGACATTCATAAAAACAAGAAAGCACACAATGTTCTGCGGTCATCTGGCTCATATATGCAGATTATTCCCAAATTTCACAATCCTCATAACTCCCAACTCAAGAGAATTGAGTGGCAACAAATTTCACACCAAACGGACCTCAAAGAGCACATAAAAATACCCATACTTACACTCTGATATTGCCAACTGCATGTACTTGACGACATACATATACATATATCTTTTTTCTTTTCCCTTTGCTGTTTAAATCTATTTGCCTCCTCTTTATAGACAATGAAAAGAAAGACGCTCAAATCTACAATCAATGTGAAGGATAGTAGAAGAAGTACTACCTCACATATAGGTTTGTAATCCCGAATTAGCAAAACTCCAATGATTAGTGCAGCTCCATGGGTTCGGCTCACCTGTTGAGTGTTGATTTAAACAGAAAATATCCTGCGAATCTTCTTCATTGTTCGTCGGCAAATCGGGCAAGTCCCAGCTGCTTCTCCAATCCTGTGATTCCAATAAAGTTATATCATCTAATTTAGATCAAAGTCATATCTTATAAATCAATATTTGTCACTAGGATTCCTTTTGGCTTTTGCATATAATATTTTCTGTGTTATTACCTCTGGTAAGTAACACGACCAGTTGTGCTAATTGCATTGCATGGCACATCAGAGTCATTATTAAGTTACAAAAATTTATCATGCCAAAAACTATATGCCCCTTAAGAACCCAAGTTGCACTCAAACGATACCGTTACAGGAAAACGTCATACTTTCAAAAGTTTTATACATAAGATTCGTGTTTTTATGTGTCCGTGTTTCCGTTTCCCTCGGAAATAGGAAGCAGATAGCTGTCCTTTTGGAGTTCTCATTCTACATAGCTAACACCAGTTGAAGAAAGAAGACGGAGTGCACCACACTCAAGAATTGTAAATGTGTGGAATATAGAAATTATACAGAAAAGAAAAGAGTTAAATGTACCTCGTGGCGCATTCAAAACAAGCAGCACTGTGTCCACATGGAAGGAAGAAGCAATCTCTAGGAGCGTCAAAACAAATAACACAAAGTTGCCTAGCAGTGATGTTGCTGTTTCGACCATCCTCAACAGCCTTTCCTTCAAAGAGTCTTGCTTCCAGGTCCTCTAGATTTTCCTCGTCACTATTTGGATCGGAATCATATGATGAACCCAAGCTTGACAGATCCTCATCTTTTGGTATCAGGAGTGGATCTCTTTCAGCTTCCAACCCCATAGCCTGTGTCCTATTTCTATTTTCATCCTCATTTTGGAACTTACTTAAGAAGTTGAAGCCTAGCAACATGAGTGCCGTCATACCTCCTGTAAGGCCAAGTTGCGAGTCAACAATATATTAAACCAGAAAACTATCTTTACTTATTTATATAAAAACCACGCTATCTTAGGCATCTGCTGATTCTGCTATCAGTACCAGAAATTCATCAAGGCCCTAACTTGAAGCATAAATTTTATGATGCAAGCTCACATGGTAGTTACATTAAATTTAACATAAAGGGAAAGCAAAATGTATGTTCCTACTCATGACAAGTATCAAGGCAGGAACAAAAATATCTGTAAATTCATCTGTCATCAGATGGAAGCAAACACAGAATTTCTGCTTTAAGTTACTGATATGGTTGGATTTAGGCAGATATGATTTAGGATAATTTATATTTTCTAGTTTATAGCTTTGATAAATTTTAGTATATAGTTCAATAATCTTTGCTTAACTTATTTATAATTTATATTGTTCCAGGAGGCAATGTTAAACCAAGAGGGCAAGAGGCTTACACTTTAAACCTAGAAAGAGGCTCTGTCAAGGACGAGTCCACTTTCATCTATTTTGTGTTCATGATTCTTTTATCTGAGATTTGATCCTACTTCTGAGATTGTAACAACTGGTATCAGAGCCAGATCTCATGGATGACATGACAAATTTAGCAGCCACACTGGAAGCTTTTATGCTGGAGATGGTTACAAGTCAGGAGGCACTAGAGAACTGAAAAATTCCTTTCAGGAAAAAGGCTCTAACAACACACGGAGTTTGGGATCGGTAAACATATCTCAAGAGCATTGGGGAGGATTGGAAAATCTCAAGCAAAAAGGGTTTGTGGAATAATATCAAAGTCAGTTTCAGGAACTATTGGCAAGAGTTCTGGTGTGACCACAAGGCAAAAGCTAAGCCTATTTATATAGCTGGATTGAAACAGGAAATCAAGGCAGACCTTCAACTGCAACAACCGTCAAATCTCGGAACTTGAAGTTCTGGTGTGACCACACGGCAAAAGCTAAGCCTATTTTAGCTCAGGCATTAGAGCGGCAGCAAATGATTTCACAAGAGGTTGTGACCCTGCAACTTGAAAAGCCAGTGAGCAGTGACCAAGACTAAGCGACGGAATTTGAAATGCCTCGAAATTTCACCGAACTAAACCAAAATATCCCAAAAGTGCAGCCTACTATACAATTATTAGGAGGAGGTAGCAGGGATGATTTGCCACTTCTTGGTAAGACAATTGTGCCTGCTGAATTTTACACTTTAGAGTCAGAGGGGTTTGCTCTTGGACCAATTTTGTGGGATTTCAGTTCCTCTTCTAAGGAATTCCTCCTACATGGAAAAACAGCCTTGTGGAAAGGAGAGACTGTAGGGGAAAAACAGAGCTTAGTTTAAGGCAAATGAAGGAGAATGCAACATGGAAACCAGGTGCACACTTCCAAGGAATTGATCAAGTATTTGAGCTTGAGGGCAAGCTCAAAGTCAAGAGGAAATGTGATGATAGAGTTGGTTTAGGCAGATATTGAGGAAGAAGATATTCCAATATTAAAGATATTATATCTATTAGAATAGGGTGATCTATACTTTCTAGTTTGTAGCTTTGATATATACTTTAGGATACAGTTTAATTATCTTTCCTTAGCTTATTTATATTTACTCTTCTTAGGATATAATTTATACGTTACAGAAGCCTGCCTGTATTTTTGTTCATCTATGAAGATAAGCAGAAATAGTTATCTAAGGAGGCTAATGTTAAACATAGGAAGAGGCTATTTCAAGGAGGGGTCTACTTTTATCTATCTACCCCAATCTACTTTCATCTATCTTGTTTTCACGTGTATATCTGAGATTCGATCCTACTTATAGTGCCGTAACAGTTACTTACATGAAGTACCAATTAATTTTAGGAATTATCGGTAAAAAAGATTAAGGAAAACATGTTATCTAATCTTACAGCTCCACTTTCCTGACTAAGAATATTAACTGTGTTTTTTTGCAGATAATTTTAGGGACTTCATAGAAATTATAAATTGTCATTCCAGTCCTTTCTTGTAGGCATGATCCTTCACTCCTTTTCCATTAACTATCGCTAAAAAGCTTCTACCTCCCCTCAAGAAAAATGTGAAAGATGAGCTCATAAGGAGAATTCAGTACCTATACCAACAAAATAAGTGATCCATCGAGGTTCATATGAAAGTTCCACATACAATTTTTCCGTCTGTTTTCCCTACAACAGAAAAAACAAAGGTCTCAGTTCCGAATGAGATAAGTCACCGTCCCTCCCAAGTGAGTAATAAGAATCAAGAAATCCATCCTGAGGTAAATCTATTTTTTATTGACAGTCTCAAACTACATATAGAATTCACAGATATATATATTGGGGCATATGTAAGCACGTGTTGTGGGATAATAAGGTCATACCACTTGTAGTTCAGGGGAAGTCAGGATAGCAGAATTCCCTTTTGGAAAAAGAACCTCCAAGCTGCAAAGTCCACGAGCCACACTGCATTTATAATATGCGCCTGTTGTGTCATATGTTGAAGATTTGACGTGAATCTTCAATTGAACCTGATCAGCAAAATGTCTCACATAGTGGATATGATTGTAAGCGAGAAAAAACTTTTTCTAGTGGAAGTAGAAGGCGGGAAAAAACAACAAAAAACATCCTATCTCACATACTGTCATGTTATCTAGCAAGGTTCCCACCATCTTTTTGAGAGAATGCAAAAATATATTCTACATAGAAGAGCTTGTAGGCAATCACTACACAACGGACCAGATGATCATTCGATCAATAAAAACACAAGGAAAAACCAGAAGCAAGCATTGAATTGTAACATCTGTAAGTCATCTATGACAATAGGAAAGAATAGTGTGCACCTCCCTTTCTAACATCAAATTTTATCTATGAGCATCTGCAAAACTATTTTCCCTAGTCCTTCCCTTGTTGTGCATTCACTGTAAATCCAAAGACCAAGAATCTCAAGATTCAAGGTGCAACTTCGAGAGTAACTATTACTCCCTTCCCTTTCATCTTTGCCTTTCCCATTTCTTTTTCTGGCCTTACGCAAAATGTTAGTAAACAAGAGAGGAAAAGATAATACTTCTATTTGTTTCAATTACAATGCCAAGAGCCAAAGAATAAATACAAATAAAAAGGAAACCAAAAGACAAATATATTTGCAAAAAAACCTACAAAGTAACCTAATACCTGTAGCAGAATCTACAGACATAGCAGAATAATAAAGTAGGCCAGCACAACCTAAGAAACAAAATACAGATTCAAATTGGCTAATTCCAACACTCCCACCAAGCTGGGTTCGTTGAGCATCTTTATCTCAGAAACATCAATTAGATTTCTTATCTAACTTTTTTAATATCTTTTTATTCTTTTTATCATCTTAAGAAACTTCTTCCTTCATCCCCATAGTTTCCTAAAGCTTCTGAAGTTTTAGAAACACAAATTACATGTAAAAAGTAAAATATAACACAAAAAGTGAACATTTTAAATCACTAAAAAGTTAGGTTTGGCATAAACTTATGTCATACTGAATTTCTTCCCTGGATACTTCTCTTCACTCATTTCCTCTATTCTCTCACCATATCTAACATATATCTTTATTATTTCAATTTAAATAGCTAATGAAACTCTCGGGATCTAAATGAAGATGCATCCCTCAAAGTCTCATATATTTCTAATATATTTATGAGACTTTGAGTAACAAAAAGAAAATCATTTATTGGAGATGCTTGAAAAGTAGGCTAGCACAGCCTAAGAAAAAATACAACAATTCAAAATAGCTTTTTTTTCTTCTTCGTTTCTATTATAATGCCAAGAGACAGAGAATAAGTACAAAAGAAAAGTAACTAAGACAAATAAATCCGAAAAGTAGCCTAGGATTTAAAGGCATGGTGCATAGTGATTATTTTAATCAAAAGGAAATTTTCAAAGCATTTATCATGATGAATGTAAATATAGAAAGTTACCTTCACATTTTCCATATTTAGGTTCCCCACTGCAACATAATAGTAAGAGGATTTTGATATGTCCTGTTTTATGATGCCGCTACCTGTGGAACAGAGACGAAGTTGGTATCAGTTTGAAATCATAATGCATCACCCCTATATTCATGCAGTTTTCCATCTTACCATCGATAACATTCCATGATAATGTGGTGCCGGGATATGAAGGATCCTCAAGCCATTCAGCCATTTCTTCTTCTCCTATTATATAATATTTTGGGATGAGAAAATATTTTTTGCTTTACTTTTCATAAATATAAGAACTATCAGATATACAATAACTGGGAACAGCTCAACAAGTTGAAATTTAAAATTACTAGTCCTATGATGAACACAACAATTGTCAAGTACGGAGAACAATGTGATTCGTGTAGATGTACTAGAAAGTGAATCTTTTCCAAAATACTAAATGGTTGGCCAACCTTGTTTTCCCCCTTTGGTAAGTGACCGCATCACGTTTTGCTACTTATAACTACCTTTACCAAGTACGGAGAACAATGTGATTCGTGTAGATGGACTAGAAAGTGAATCTTTTCCAAAATACTAAATGGTTGGCCAACCTTGTTTTCCCCCTTTGGTAAGTGACCGCATCATTTTTCAGGTGTCACTTGTTAGTTATTACAACTACCTTTACCAGGTAAGCTGACTTTTTAATGTTCCTCAAAGACATTAAGGCAATGCTGACAGTTATACCTGGATCAATTTTAAGGTCCAGAATTTACAACTATACCCTCCATTCTATACTACAGATACAATATGAGCTGAATCTGTCATTTACAGCAATTACATGCAAGCCGCAGTACACGACACAGAACAGATAAACTGCTAGCAGAATTCTATCAAACAAAAGGCCTGACAAATAACTAACAAAATGACAGTGCTACAAATTTTCCAACTGAACATTTAATATATATACCTTGAGCAATTACAAGCATCAATGAGGAAGACTTCCGCACGTCGTAAGAAATTTTTAATTCGGATCCTTTGTTCAAGAAAAATGCCCATTCCTGTGCAGTTGAAGAACAAGAAACTAAGATTTGATAGTATAGGACACATAAGGTCTTAAGAGTAAAACAGGTAGCACTGACCTGAAATGTAAATTATCAGCTTGTAAATCTCACCTTGATAGATTTAGCATCCATGGAGACATTCATACTCTCCGACCATGTTTTGGAGTCATTTAAAGTAGGAGTTTTATTAATTCCATATAGAATGGCAGCACTCTTTCTTCCATCAGATTTTTCCACCTAAAAAGCACCAAAACCAAAAGATTTAATGTGCAAGTGCTTTGAACCGAAGATTCACAGTACTGCTACAAGATTTGAGATGTTATGATTCAGCATTTTGATCGTTTTCCTCATATGATCAAAACTTAGATCCTTAACTCACAGTTCTTAAAAATCCCAAACTTCTAGATAAAAATATTTGTAACCTAGATTTTGAAAAACAAAGCTTGCCAATTTCCATAAAAGAAAAAAATAAACGTAGAGGCAGTTTTAGTAACTGCCCAAAGAAGGTAATATCACCTTTAGGCTCTTAGTAAGTTCCAATGAGGATGCAGCTGAACTCTTTCAGACCAATGTGAAAATTATAAAAATGTGAAAGGAAATGCAATTGTCGAGAGGGATACGGTTTGAAATTACCTTTACATATTGCACAAACAAAGGGTTAGGCTGAAGCAGAATGGAGCTATACGGGCTAATTTCTATGGTCTCAGATCCATAAATTCCCAATATCAAAGTTAGAGACACTGCAATAAATAACCAAAATTTCAAAAACCGGATATCAGCACAAGCTGATCAAATTACTTAAAACGTATTACATCATTGTGTTGAGCTAATCTTAGTTCTCTTTTTCCATGTAAACTTCCATAGCCAATCAGAGCTAGAATACCAGATAACCAAGCAGATGAATGATGAATCCAAGAGGACTCTTAATCAATGAATTGCAATGATATAAGAAGCTACATTGCACCAAAAGAACAGGATAAACAAAGAAAAGTTTGGGGACGAAAATAGAGGCAGAAACAGGCAAATTACTCGATTAAATTATTAAAGTAGTTACCGAAGAACCAGAAAGTGAGGATGACGACAATGCATGACCAGGTATCTTCTCTGATAAACAACGAATTTGTCTCCTCCTCCATTGGAGGGTCAACAGGCCGCGGCTGGCGTCGCCACCATCGCTGCGGCGAGAAGTAAGACCGGTGCGAAAAAATCGATCGCCGGTGTATCAACGCATCCATCGGTTCCGATTCTTCATCTACTATGGTATCTTCTTCTTCTTCCTCCTCTTGAACCTCCGAAGATGTGGACGCATTTTCGGAGGACGAGGACGTCGAAGGCCGATCGGCGCTGGGGACTGGCGATTGAGACGACGAAGAAGATGCCGATGATGGCGGAGAAAGCATTGTTTCTGGTTCTTCTTCCATTTGAGGAGAGAGAGAGGGAGAGCGCAAATGAGAGAGGATGAAGACATGAGAAGCAAGAAGACGTGTGATTTTTGCAGAATAGAGACGACTGGTAGTTGGATTTGCTGAATAGGCGGTTAGTCAAATTCGCTCTTCCAACTACTCCCCGCTTCACCTCATCATATACTCAACCAAAGGCTCATTTCTTTTAAGAAATAAAATTGAAAGTTTTGAATTTTGCAAAATAAACAGCTTCATTTTTTTCTCTTCTCACTGAATGCAGTTTCAAATTCTCTCACCTCTCCTCTCGAACCGAGTAGTTTTCGCAATTTATATCTTCCTCCAAGTATCTTCTTTGTCATCTCTACTTCCCATTTCTACCATATCCAACTACGATTGCTCTTCGTCATCTCTACATATTCAACTCTTTACTTGTTGTATTATATGTTCGGAGGAGTATTGCTACTACCGTACCAGAGTCATGTTGGAAATGGGCCTAATATTGCTGTAATTTTATGGGATTGAGTCGATTTTAAAGGAAGGGAGTTTTCATATAGAATTGCAAATTTGTAGAAGAATTGTTGTTCAATCCAATTTTATGGCTTTTCAGCATCAAGCCTTCATTTTTCTGTAACGAGAATCGAAGAGTGTGCTTTGATTGGATTTCATACTCAAGAAGATGACTTCTATATGCTATTGTATTGTTCGAGTTGTTTTTTGGGAGTTGAGTTTCATCTGAATTATCGAGACGTCGAATCTACTTGTTTATATCTTGAATTATTACAATAAAATAAAATGAAGCAGTGAGTTGAAAGATTGAACATTTAAATTCTCAGGTTCAATAGTAAAGAAGTTGTTAAGAAAGTTGAAAATTGCTGAAAGGGGCATAACAGTGAGGAGAGGAGAGGAGAGGAGTTCTATGGTTGCCGTTCCTTTATATTTGATCAATTCAGCTCAGTCACTTGCAACGATAGGCAAATACAATAGTAGAGGATATATAAGACATAGTTGTTTGATCTAGGAAGAAATTATCAAAATAAAGACCGATTATCTCCATTTTCATGGGCACGTTGACATTTTTAGAATGTCAACAAGGTTTGGATTGTCAACAAGTCTTTTTGTAAACTTGTGGACTGTCAACAACGGAGCTTGTTAACAGTTTGCTGATTCTACCAAATTTTTTCCTCAAACAATATCCCTATTTAATATTCGGGACTACTAAATGTCGGTATCAGATTTACTACAATATACATCTGACGCACACTGAGAATATGCGTCGGGGCTCACCCTAATAAACGTGTTCGCAGAGAACCCGCTGTCGCCGCTTAAAAAACTTGGGGGGTTAATGAAAACAAGGAGTTTTTTTCTTGATTTCGACCAAATTCTTACACAAATCATCGAAATGGACAAAGATGGGAAGCGGGGGGAAGGTCGAGGTCGACGTCCATTCGAAAAACACAAGAAATTGGCGGAAGAGGTATGTCTTTGTACTAGTTTTAGGAAAGATTATGGTTCTCGCGTAGCCAATCAATTAATCCCCCAAGCCGGGGTGTTTTTGGTCATTCTTTGTCGATTCTTCTCAATTCTTCAATTATATATGCTTAAGTCACCGGGTCTTCGCGTTAATGACCCTTAATGAGAACTCAAGTTTCGCGCTTATCTACTCCAATATTGCGCTTTCAGCTCAACTTGACGTAAACTCTTTATCTCCGAAAAACCTCATCCGGCTTGAATTTAGCGCATCGACTCTTTATACTTTATTGGCACGATTACGAATAGAGTGTAGCCTTTGGGATGCCCTTTACCGACGGGTCTACCAGGCAATTCGAAACCTAGCGCTTCTGAAGAACCGTTAGGTGAATATAAAGGATAAAGATACTCTAGAAGGGGGGTTGAATAGAGTATGAGAACTTTTCGCAAAAACCTATCTCAAGGCTATGAAACTGATTTCAAAGGCCTTGATGTCGATCAAAACTCTTTGTGGCACACTTTGATTTCAAGGGCTTTGAAACCACTTTCAAGGGCCTTGACTTTGTTCACCTGCAAAACAAAGTTAGTCACAATAAAGCAGATAAAGTGTTGAATGTAAAAGATCGGCACGAGGATATTGTTACACATTTCGGCTCTAAATAGCCTACTCTCCGGCATAGCTGTAGGATCTAACTATCTATTATCAGCTTCAAAGAGTCCTAGATACAAACTAGAAGAAATCCCCTTCTTCTCTCACTGTAGCCAACACTACGATCTAGCTCCAACTCTTCACCTTGCTATAATAGTCTAGTTACTTCGCAGAGTAACACGCACTCTAGTATAACACTCTTTAGATATTCCAATGGAGCTCTCGAGTTTTATCTCTCTTTAGGGGATAAAACTTTTTGTAAAAGAGAGAAAGAAAACTTGTTTGATCGAATGAGGATGCTTTGGTTCGCTTGAAGACTTTGAATGTTTCCGTGTAAGCTTCTATCTTTCTTCTTTAATCAACATCTTCATTTATAGTCTTCGATGGATAGGTCTTCTAGCCGTTGGGAAGATGACCATTGAAGATGATTCTTCTTCTCCATGAAAGTCGCTTCTTGGTTGAGATGAGGTAGACGTCGTAGATCTTTTATCGTCTTCATCTTCTTAAAGCACGTTGATCTCCCTTGTCCGTAATCTTCTCATACTTGTTGTGAAGATATCCGAAGTTCGTTGAGAGAGGATCTTTGCGCTTTTGTTGAGGATCTTTGTGAGATCCTGTTTTGAATCAAATCTACTTGGTCGGTTGAGATCTTCTTTGAGCGTATCTTCTTGTTGGGCATGTCTCTTTGGAATATCTTCTTTGATCCTTGGTAGATTTGGTTTGTTGGATTTTTGAATTCCTTCCGGCCTCTTGTGTTGTTCCGATTTCAAGGCTTTGCTTCTGATCCCTTGAAATGGCTTTCAAGGCCTCCTTGTAGAAACTCTCTAAACTCTTCGTCTGTCCCTTGCAAGGCCTCCGAAGGTCCCTTGAAATATGTTTTAAGGCCTGCATACATTCTAGACAAAACACTAAAACAAACCAAGCAACTCGATATACAATCGAAAAATGTTAGTATTAAAAAGCACTTCATTTGTGTTTAAGTCTTCCATCATCATCACCTAGAAAAATATATAATCAAGCTGGAATTTTCAATCTCCCTCTTGATGGAAGACAACACAAATATCGTACCTGCATTGTAAAGTTAGCGATGCATATATAAATATCAAAACAAACTTAAAATGTAGAATGTAGAAATATCGAAAATGTCGGATCATTTATTTCTCCCCCTTTGTCTTTCAACAAGGGAGAAAAATAGTTAAAGCAAGGAAGTTTAAAACAATTACAACCCCAGAAAAGAGTATTTCAAAAACCACAATAAACCAAGTCTTTTAAAAAACGCATAGCAAGGCTTTGATATCGAAATCAAGGGTCTTGCAATCCATGGTTAAGCAAAGAGTCTTCATTCATGGTACCACCGCGGATTAAGACGTCCCTTCCTGAAATGCTCCCTCATGTACATTCTTCTCCAACGATTGGTAGCATTCGAGACTTCATGATTCATGATGGATATGTCAGTTCATCGTTGATCAGTGTTATCTTTGTATTTCTTGACAACCCCAAATTCTTCGATCTATAAGACATTTGGATCTTCAGATGACGGTTGACCAATGAGATCTTTGATAATTTTGTAACATTGAATCATGACCTTCTCAGCATCTTTGGTGGTAGCTTGACCATCTTCTTTTGTCACAGGCTTAATGTTATTGGTTGCTATAAGACAAAGAGCGTTAACGTGAAACATCTAGTTGATCTTTTGATTTAAGATTCCTAGTAAGTCCTGTGTTTCATCTAGAAGATCAGTTAAAGTAGATCTAAAGGTAATAAGATCATGTCGCACCGAATCCATTCCTCGTTCTACAGCCTCCAATCGCTGCACAGTGGTATAGTTCCAGGCCGGTTGATCTTTTAGAACCCACTCCCCTGTTGCTGTTTTCTTAATTCCCATGTTGTCAAAAAATTCTTCATCTAGTTCTCCAACAATATAAACTTGTTCCTCATTAGAATAATCAATAGAAAAGTATCGAAAAATTCTAGGGAGCAAGTTTCCATAGGGTAAATGGGAATCACTAGGAGAGTTGATGGTGCGAAGCATATGGGACAAAATAATTTCTGAAAGGTTAACATCCAGCCCATTTAGTACATGGTACAGAAAAGCAAGCAATTGATTTGTAAGCACATCCCTATTGTTAATCCTTGGCACCACACATCTTACCAGCAATGTACACACAATTCTGGCTTCAAGACTTAAGTAGGTAGTGTTAGGTTGCGGTAATGAGTTGGGTAGAAGGAATTATTCTTTGGCCAATTTAACAGTTCTAGAGGGGGTGGGGTGGTCAAACGAGTTGTAGCAATGAAGTCCTAGAATCTCAGCAATAATCGAAGATAAAAGGGTAATTTTCTTACCTTTAACAACAGAATAGCCTGGTTAACCTTGGGTAAGCTATCTCCCCTGGGTTGAGAATGATCCAGATCGAACTGGCTTGAAGCACACTGAGACCTGGTAGAGACAGACAAGTGAAGAGTTCTCGATCAACTAACTCACACATGCATAGACCTCTTTCATTGAACCCCTCAAACCACTTTTTCACTACAGTTTGGCTTCCGAACCAGTGTGAAGGAAGACCAGTTTTAGTACAAATTTCTGTGTTGTCCATGTGGAATAGGGAACTGGAGCTTGAGTCAGAGTCGGAGTCAGAGTCGGAGGAGAGATGAACGATCCTCTAGCGTTTGGGAGTAGAGGATGTAGCGTCATCTACTGAAGATCTCTTGGAAGCCATGGAAAATCTGTTGAAAGAAGTTGAAGCAGTTTATGAAATCGAAAGATTAAAGCAAGGGTTTTAGGCAAGGAGAAGATGTAGCGTAAGAGATAAAGAAAGAAGAAAGATGGTATTTAAGGGAAGAAGTCACATCAACGTTAGTTCACTAAGATCTTAAGAGACTCAAAATCTTGGGAGAATCAAACTTGATCAGAATTCTTTCCATAAATTTTGTAACCACTTCTCAAAATTCTTTAAAATAATTTTATGAATCAAAATATGTAAAAGATATTAATCCCCAAATAGATCCGTGATATTCAATTTTGCCCTTGAATCTCGTTTCAAGGCCTTTGAATTGTATTTCAATACCTTTGAAAACGAAAATGGGCTGCATACGAAGGAGAAAATAAAACGATTTACTCCCCCTACATTAATGCTTCCTTGTTCAACATACCAAACTCTAAACGAATAAAATTAATTTGATCTTCAAGGAGAGGCTTGGTAAAGATATCTGCAAGCTGCAAGTCAGTTGATATAAAATAAATCGAAACATCACCTTTCTCAACATGATCACGTATGAAGTGATACCTTACATCGATATGCTTAGTCCTTGAATGCTGCACAGGATTTTTAGTAATAAAAATAGCACTAGTATTATCACATTTTATCGGGATACCTTTCAAATTAAAGCCAAGATCACGAAGTTGTTGAGTTATCCATAGTATTTGTTCCCAACAGGCTCCCGTAGCTATATATTCGGCTTCAGTTGTGGATAGGGCGACACAGTTTTGCTTCTTGGAGTGCCAACTAATTAGGGATGCCCCTAAGAATTGGCAACATCCAGAAGTGCTCTTTCTATCAACCTTATAACCTGCAAAGTCTACATCCGAATAGCCAACGAGGTGAAACGAGCTTTGATGTGGATACCATAACCCTAAGTCCTTAGTGCCATTGAGATACCGAAATATCCTTTTCATAACTATCAAGTGTGACTCTTTAGGATCAGCTTGAAATCTTGCACACATGCACACGCTAAACATAATGTCCGGTCGACAAGCGGTTAGATATAACAATGGACTGATCATACCTTGATACTCCTTTTGCACAACACTTTTGCCATCTTTGTCATGGTCAAGCGAAATTGTAGAACTCATAGGAGTCTTTACGACCTTAGATTGATCCATCTTATACTTCTTAAGCAAGTCTTTGGTATACTTACTTTGATTGAAAAAAATTCCTTTCTTTGCTTGTAACTTGAAGTCCAAGAAAGAAACTTAGCTCACCCATTAAGCTCATTTCGAATTCCCTGTACATGATAACTGAAAATTCCTTGCATAGGGAATCATTAGTAGCACCGAATAATATATCGTCAACATAGATTTGTATGATAGCATGTATTATAGTCTATATTTTGGGATTGGTTTGGACGTTTTATCTTCATAAATCTACATGTATGGATGTATATTCTTTGATCATTATGTTGTTTTGTTTATCTTTGCAAGAATCGAGGTCTACACCTACTTTCGTTGTAATTGTAGGAAAAACAATACGTTTTGGAACGATATGGAGCTAAGGAAACTAAGGAGTCATTGGAGCTACAATATGGAGCATTAAGGAGCTACAGGAAAGGCTCAAGAACCATGGAAATGAGATGGAAGAATAATTTTGGATCATATTAGATAGATTTACACTCAGCTGAGATTCACCTCAGATGGCTACAATACCACCTCGACCGAGGTGATCTTCCTGATAGGCTGGACCAAGGCGAGCGTATGACCGGACACGAGATCTTTATTTTTGGCTGAGATCTTCTATTTTTGGCAAGTGATTTTCCTATATTTTAGGATTGATTTTCTGGATGGAAGCAAGATCTTTTTTGCTGACTATTTGGAAGTTTGGAAGATTGGAAGATATTCTAAGGAAGGAAATTATCTTTTGAAGATATTTTATCTTAGGAAAGTGATTCTCCTATATAAAGAGGTGTTTTTCTTTGGAGAGAAAGAATCTCGAAATGTGGGAGATCTTGGAGCTGCAGTACTCCAGTTTGGAAGGAAGTTTGGAAGGTTGAAGATTCAAGGAAGGAAGGAAGTTAGCTTTGAAGGAAGGTTGAAGGAAGTTGTAAGAATTTCTTAGTTTGGATATTGATTTGTTGTTTTTCTGGTTGTGATTGAGGAACGCAGTTTGATTTTTTGTTTGATTGTTTAATTGAGTTATTGAGACCTTTGTGTTAAGGCTTTCTTATTTGAATATTGATTCTTTTCTCATATATTTGATTATTGTTATCACGATTATTGTTGGCTAAGTTCTTTATGCGATTCTAGGGTGATTGGCTGAAAGTTGTGGGGAAGACGATGAAAGAATGAGCCTTTAACCTAGTGGATCCTGAAAGCTCGAGCATTTACCTTAACCGACGAACACCTCTGTTAGTCGTAGAACATCTCGACCGAGATGGGATACTAACTGAGCGAGGCGAGACCTTTCCTGATCCTTATTTGAGTTGAGGTTTCAGTTTGTCAAATCCTATCCTTGTTATACCTTTCCTGGTTCAACGTAATCCTAGGATGAGACTTACCCGGTGATTCCTTTGTTTGTATACCCAAGATCATGAGTGTTAGGTAATAAAGGTTTATCCTTTATGGGGGTTTGAGTGTGCCTTCATCCCATCTTTGAGAGTTAGCCTGAGACTTACCCGGTAAAGGTTGATTCTATCCCTTGGGTGGTGTGTTGGTTTGATATTATAGTTCCTTTTCTTAGTACCTAGAGACTTACACGGTGAGAGGATCTTTGGTTTGGGATAGTGAGTAGTGAGACTTACTCGGTGATTTATTTCCACCTTAGAAACACCTTCCCTTTGCAAGCCTCAACCTTGTCCACGTTATCCTTTGAGATCTTAAACCGGAACCACAATTGGATGCTTTAATCTCTAGTATCCGCATTTTCTTTACCTAGTTATTACATCATCTTTGATATCTTTGCTTTGTTGCTTGTTTTTAATTGACAACCTGAATTACCGATCTTTGTTTCACCATAGTAACTGTGTTCGACCCTGAAATTCTTACGTTTATACAATCGATCCGTACACTGCGGGTTCGCTTCATTGCAATTATTCTTGGTATAAATATTTAAGCTTGCACACACCTTTTGGAGTGAACAAAGTTTTGGCGCCGTTGCCGGGGACTTGGTCAAGACCAGGTTCGGTTTTGGTTGTCTTTTGGGCCTGCTGCCTTGTTGCTATTGATTGCTTTACTTGAGTGATTTCGCAGGATCTTTCCTTAGTTTTATACGGAGAACTCGTACTGGAAAGGAAATCGTTCCTTACGATCCCGAACCAGAAAAGACATACAAACGAAGATTGAAAGAAACTAAGATGGCCGATCAAGATAATCGAGATCTTGAAGCCGAATTGAAGGAGGCATTGGAATAACTTCCCCTTAGTCAAGAAGAATTGCAGCTAGAGAAAGACAAGACTCGTGCAAGAACTGAAGAACTTCAAGCTGATATGACCGCTCTAAGAGCTCAGGTTTTACCTCGACCGATCCCAATTGCTCGACCGAGGCAGGATCCAGTCCTAGTTGCACCGTCCGAGATGCACCCACCGCCTCGGATGCCGGTCATGGTAGACCGAGATGATCTTTTTGTTGGAGTTCCACAAACCCTAGGTCAAACGATGGACCCAAATTAGCAAGTACGGCGTCCAAGAGTTAATCTAGGAGATCCAGCTGAGCAAGATTATGAATTCGACCTCAAGTTCTAACCATAATTCGACAATGTCAGTTTGGAGGTTTGGAAAGAGAATCTCCACATCAACATTCACAAAATTATGAGATTCTGATGGAGACTTTGAGACCAGCAAGAGTGGAGAACAACAATTAGAAGTTAAGGCCTTTCTACTTCTAATTGAAAGACAGGGTGCTTGCTTGGTATCAATCTCTTCCAGCTGGAAAGATCAACACCTGGAAAGAGATGAGTACGGAGTTTCTTACTAAGTTCTTTCCCCCTTCAAAGACCACTGAATTGAGGGATCAGTCAATGCTTTTATCATGAAAGGAAATGAATGTTTGTCCAAGTCATGGGAAAGGTTCAAGGACCTTTTGTTGGGTTGCCCTCATCATGGGATTCCAAAGGTCGAGCTGCTGGAGATTTACTTCAAGGGTTTAGATGGAGATACTCAATTCAAATTCCAATTACATTCAGCCGGAACTTTCATCGATATGCCATTAGATTAAGTTTGGGAATTCATAGAAAAGCAAGCTTTACACATGGAGAAATATTCCCATCAAAGGGTTGAAGATGGAGCAAGACGAGTTAGCTTTCTGGATACAACATCAAATGTTGCTCAACTCACCGCACTCAACAATGAAGTCAAACTAAGAAGGAGAAAGATGTTGGATATGTAGGAAATGAAATTTTCAAGGGCCGCGGAATAACAACAATTACAACAACAATAACAACAAGAATTTCAACAACAATTGGAGATCAAATCAACAAAATCCCAGTAACCCTTATTTTTATGCTGAAAGTGCTCTTAACACTGCCTCTTCTTCTTCTACTCCATTGAAAAGCCAAGAGCCATTATCAAGCTCGTCCCAGCCACCCAAGAAACCGGACACTGTGTTGGAGGCTATATTGATCAAGCTCAACGCTATGGAGACTTCTATGAACTCATTTTCGAAGGCACAAAAAGCCTTCGAACAATAATTTTTCAACAAGGCTAATGAAGCACCAAGGGATCCTGGAAAACTTCCAGGAAGGACAGAGAAAAACCCAAAAGGGAAAGTCATAGCTATTACAACACGCAGTGGATTGAAGACTGTAGATCCAATACCTCGGTTAGACCACGATCAGACGAGAAACACCTCGGTCGAGGTGCCAACTGAGATAGAGCCCCAGAAAGCAAAAGAAAAAGCTGAAGTTTATGTTCCACCACCTACTTATAAACCACCACTCCCGTTCTCTCAGTCAAGGGCGCGGGCACATCTAGACAAGTACTTTGGTAAGTTTCTTGACTTTATGGATAAGCTACATATTAACATCCTTTTCATTGATGCTATCCTAGGAATGCCCACCTATGAGAAGTTTTTGAAAGAAATCTTGTCAAGGAAGAGAAAGCTGGAAGACTTTGGAGAAGTACGGATTACCTCTAGATCTTCGGAGCTCATTCAAATCATGAAGGAGAAGATGCCACCTAAGTTAAGAGATCTCGGTTCTTTTTGCATTCCTATCCAAGTTAGGGTAGTGACTTATGATGCACCTTGCGATCTAGGAGATAGTGTGAGCATCATTCCTCTAGAGCTTTGTGAGAAAGTCGGCCTTGGAGAGTTCAAGCCCGTGAAGATGACGTTATACATGGCGGATCGCTCCATTACTTGCCCCGTTGGTATCTTGGAGGACGTTCCCATCATGTTAGGTAACTTCTACATACCTATAGACTTTGTTGTGTTGGACATTCCCGCAGATTATCCCATTCCTATCATTCTCGGAAGACCATTTCTAGCAACGTCAGGTTGCAATATTGATTGTAAGAACGTCAAGTTGAAGTTCAACATTGGTGGCAATCATGTGGAGTTTGCACTATTGGCTGCAATGAAGGGAGAGCCTTTGGAAGATGATATCTTCAAAATCTATGATGAAGAAGATTCTCGAGAATTGGTAAGCTCTATCCTTATTAAAGATCCTCTTGTAAAAGTTTTGAGTTTTAGTATGATGGAGGAAGATATATATGTATTGTGTAATGCAGATGTGCAAAGCTTGGAAACATTGGAAGCAGATCCAGGAGCTAGATTTGATAAACTGATTCAGGAGAAGAAAAGCACATTAGGTTTCGGTCCCAATTCAAGTACCTCGACCAAGATAGTTTCTGGAGCAAGCGAGGTGATCTTATCTGAAGAACACCTCGGTAACACACCTCGGACCCCGACCGAGACAACATGCGAGATAAAGTCAATTAAGGACGACGATCTTTCTGATTCATTTTATGATGATCAATCACAGTTAGTAGAGCATTGGCTTCACCAAGTTTCTGATGGTATAGAGCCTTGGTATGCTGACATCGTCAACTATCTTGTTTGTCAAGAAGTACCTCCCGGATTGACATACACTCAAAGGAAGAAGTTCTTCAAGGATGTTCGTCACTACTATTGGAATGAACCTCTACTCTTCAAGAGAGGTCCAGATAGGATTCTTCGACGATGCATTCCAGAGGATGAAGCTGCTAGTGACATACGACATTGTCACTAACTCCCTTGTGGAGGACATGCTAGCGCTCATAAAACATGCGCTAAGGTATTACGTTCCGGTTTCTTTTGGCCTACATTATTTAAGGATGTGCAAGCGTTTGTTGTCTCTTGTGATGCATGCCAAAGAAGAGGAAACTTATCTAGAAGGAATGAGATGCCGCTCAACAATATTCAGGAAGTTGAGATCTTTGAAATATGGGGAGTTGATTTCCTGGGACCTTTCCCATCATCCGTAGGGAACCGCTATATCCTCTTAGGTGTTGATTATGTTTCTAGGTGGGTGGAAGTCATTGGTTCTCCCATTAATGACGCCAAGGTGGTTGTAAAGTTCTTCAATTGAACTATCTTTCCACATTTTGGGACACCGCGTATCATCATCAGCGATGGAGGGACACATTTCATTAAACGGAAGTTTAAGGCACTTTTATCGAAGTATGGGGTAACCCACAAGGTAGCAACCCCTTATCACCCTCAAACTAGTGGGCAGATGGAAATCTCGAATAGAGAAATCGAAGGAATATCAGAGAAGACCGTTTCAAGGACAAGGAAGGATTGGTCCATGAAGTTGGACGATGCTCTTTGGGCTTATAGGACCGCATTCAAGACTCCCATTGCTACCACCCCTTACAATTTGGTATATGGGAAGTTTTGTCATCTACCCATTGAGCTGGAGCACAAGGCGTATTGGACAATCAAGTGGTTGAATTTCGACATCAAGGAAGCTGGAGAGAAGAGACTTTTAGACATTAAAGAGCTGGAGGAGTTGCTCTTAAACACTTACGAGAATGCCAAAATCTACAAAGAAAGGACGAAGAGATGACATGAAAAGCATATCATTCCTAAGGAGCTCAAAGAAGGAGATCTTGTTCTACTCTTCAACTCCCGCCTCCGCCTCTTTCCAGGTAAGTTATTATCTAGATGGACAGGACCTTATGTTGTGAAAAATGTTTTTCCCCATGGTGCAGTTGAAATATGGGGTGAAGCAAGCGGAAGCTTTAAAGTCAACGCCCATAGGTTGAAGAAGTATCGAGCGGAAGTCCCAGCTAAGGAGATTGTACCCTTATACCTTGTTTGAGGATGACGTACGGTCCAGCTAGCGACCTTAAACCAAGCGCTTCTTGGGAGGCAACCCAAGGTATTGCTTTCTTTTCCCTTTTTCTAGCTTAGTTTAGATAGTTTGCTTCGTGTTTTTGCGTCCTCCTAGACAGGAATCAGGTATTCTCTAAGAAGGAATTACAACTCAGGAGCTACATGGTAGGACAGAAGTTCGAAAATTTGAGAAGACGGAGTTTGACTGAGGCACATCTCGGTTGTTGTCACCGTACCTCGACCGAGGTGTTCTCCGTCAACCGAGGTGATTAGGTCTAACATCCACTCTGACACCTCGGTCCGCTCAGGAACATCTCGACCGAGGTGTAATCAAATTCAGCGAGGGGTATAAAAAGGGCGACGGTTTCTCACTCCTCTCACTTTTCCCTCTCTTCACTCACCTCGACCGCAGCTGCCTTTATACTCAAATTCTCAATTCTCGATTTTTTTCCACGATTCTTGGCTCCAAATCGTCAGAGGAAGCAAGAGATTCAATTTCCAAGCAACAAACAGCAAGAAAAACGCTTCAATTTTGCAGATTCAGGGGTATTTCGACATAAACCCTAACTCTTTCTATTTTTATCGATTCTACGTAAATTTGGCTTAGGTTGCCATAGGTTGTTGTTGAAGAAGATATAAGTATCCCATAGGAGGATTTTGGTAGTGTTTTTGGGGGGAAAATCTTGCAGATTCCGGAGTTCAGTTTGCGTAGTACTTCGCCTCGGTTGACTCGGCTACGTCTCGGCCGAGGTGTTTTTGGCCGACCGAGGTGACTCCCAGTCATGAGTAGTCCACGCAGATCAGATCGTTAGTTGGCCTTGAGGGATAGGCCTAGCAATTCACACCACTCCTCCCTTTCTTCTGCAACACAGTTTACCATCCCGGTGATTCATGAGAGACATCAGCGGGACTATGACCGGATTTGTGGGCGCCCCATCATTGCCCCACGATTCCTTCATGTTGATGCCTTCGGGTGCTTCCATGTGGTGGAGGACTTGAAGAAAATGATATCGATGGTTGGCCTGAAGGACTTCATGGCCATCAGAGTGCCGACTTATCTGAAGCTGACTTTGGAGTTCCTTAGCTCAATTACCTATGTGCCGGAGCATCAAGAGATCAAGTATAGGTTGTTGAACAGGAACTACGCAGTTCCTTTGGTTCAGTTTGGGGAGATATTTGACTTCCTACCCCCTACAGTGATGGATTTTCCTTCCCGAGCGGTGGCTCGGATTTTCTGGGGCGAGATAGCCCATGTTGATCACAGAGACAGATGGCAGCCTGGAGATTCCCGGGAGCGGATCATCTTTGACCTCTCCTTCCACTTAGCTCACAAGATTTTCAACGAGACACTTCTGGCGCATACTGAGACTCCCCAGAAGGTTAGACAGGGTGAGCTTTTGAGTCTGTTTTGTATGGTCACCGGAGGAGTTCCAGATTTTGCTGCCATGATGGCAGATGACCTTCACAAGATCAAGGGGAAGTCGAAGGGCAATATCTGATGTCGTGGGCTGGTGACCCACATCGCCACCCATGGGACTTGACTTATCTGGTTGTACATTAGTTGCGGCTCCGAAGCCGCTAGGATTGGAGGAGATGATCATACGACGCATACTCGTTCCCCGTGGCCATGGCACACTCTACGTTGCCATGCCATGGGAAACAAAGTTTCCTCAGGGTATTCTCTGGTCCTTCCAGTTTTCTGTTTATGACCGCTAGTACTGGTTGGCTGCGTGGTTTCCTTACATGCAGGATGATGCTGCTAGGGAGGCAGCTGAGAAGGAGGATGATGATGACGCCGGCTATAGAGGAGGTGTTATAGACACCGGTACTGATACCGGCGGGCCTAGTATTCCCACCGTTGACCTTGATGATGAGGCCATGGAGGTTGAGAGGGAGGCACCTGCACCACCACCGCCACCTCAACGCCGATCCCCGCCATAGAGATCCCAAGGCACACCGGAGGATCGATGATCTTACAGAGCAGATGATAAATTCTTACACCGCCATGACAGTTGATATCTCCCAGCGCTTCGATGTTCAGCGCAGATACATTGAGGGATGGACACGTCGTATGGAGGAGAGCCAGCATTACCAGCATCGGATGATGGAGCTACAGTATCAGCACACCATGGGCTATCCATTCGATCCTTCCTAGCATCCCTTCATTCCACCTCCACCACCGCCAGCTGACAAGGATTGAGAGCTTCATAGAAATATTTTCTATATTTATTATGTAGTTTTGCTATGTCTGGTGAGTACTCTGTTCTCATGAATTATATTTGACCCATTGGGACAATGTGTTCCAAGTATGGGGTATTTGATGTATTATGTAACCTACTTGACAATGGCTTGTATGACTCTTGGATATTATCTTTTATTTGGCTCTATGTGCTTATCTGTCATTACATACATACATACAAGTTTTTGTTTGAGAAAAACATCAAAAACTAGTTTGAAAAATTTTTTTAGCTCGACCGAGACGTTCTTGACCAAACGAGGTCGTGAAAACCGAGGCACATCTCGGTTGAACACCTCGGACACCGTCAGATCACCTCGACCGAGATGGGTTTTTAACTGAAAGATTTTCGAAACGTTTGTGCTTCTATTCTGGATATGACCTCAATGAAGATATTTTTTTACAGATTGGTTTTGAAATCTTTATATGCTCGAAAGGTTTTATGATATGTTTAAGTTGCTAAATGCTTTGTTTGAAATTCTAGCATGTTTAATACTTTGTTTTTATCAAAATGATGTTGGATTTGAAGGTTGACACCACATTATGAGTTCTCTCACATTCTGGGGATGACTAAGATACTTCATTCTCTTCTTCTCCTTCTTGACCATGCTTTAGCCCCTCATATAAATATTTGCCTCCCTTTACCTATCCGGGAATTTGGATGCAGTTGACGAAAAGCGTGTGAAGTGAAGTTGAGATCTTGGCTGAAAGTGTTAGAAAGAAACAAATTAGGTTTAGGGACATTGATCTTGATGATGAGTAACTCGGCACCATTCACATAGCCGGGTGTTTGTGTCTTGCCAATAGTCAAATTGATCGATAGTCCTAACGGGTCATGATATATACATCAAGGGTTTGAGGCATCTCGAGAAATTGATGATTGTTAATCTCCTAGGCTTCGGTTATTGTGAACCTCTGTCCATGCTCCCTAAAAGTAAAGTAAAAAAGTGAAAATAAGCAAAGCTTATTGGTGGAAGATGTTGTGATTCAAATAAAGTGAAAAAAAGATCCTATTCCCGGATTCTAGCACCACATTACCCTATATACATCCCACCCTGACACGTTTCTTGACCTCTTTTGGAAGCCCTTGAGACCTCGAGTATGTTGATTGACTTGGTGGTTTAAACTGGATTATACATGATTGATTGCGATAAATATGATTTATTTTGCATTCTATGATTTTATGCAAAGATGAACAACTTTCTTATATTTATAAAATGTTTTGATCATGTCTTGATTTTATTTGCCATGAAGCATTCTCTTAGGGTGATCTATGAATGGAGCACACCACCAAAAGGTTTTGAAATGTTTTTCATTGATCTTTTTGATGACTTATAATCCATTCTATCTTGTATCTAAGATTTGGATCTTGCTTGGGGACAAGCAAGGGACAAGTATGGGGAATTATATAGCATGTATTATAGTCTATATTTTGGGATTGGTTTGGACATTTTATCTTCATAAATATGCATGTATGGATGTATATTCTTTGATCATTATATTGTTTTGTTTACCTTTGCAAGAATCGAGGTCTACACCTAGTTTCGTTGTAATTGTAGGAAAAACAACACGTTTTGGAACGATATGGAGGTAAGGAAGCTAAGGAGTCATTGGAGCAACATTATGGAGCATTGATGAGCTACATGAAAGTCTCAGGAACCATGGCAATGAGATGGAAGATTGATTTTGGATCATATTAGAGAGATTTACACTCAGTTGAGATTCACCTTGGATGGCTACAGTACCACCTCGACCGAGGTGATCTTCAGGATAGGCTGGACCGAGGCGAGCGTATGATCGGACACGAGATCTTTATTTTTGGCTGAGATATTCTATTTTTGGGAAGTGATTTTTCTATATTTTAGGATGGATTTTCTGGATGGAAGCAATATCTTTTTGACTGACTATTTGGAAGTTTGGAAGATTGGAAGATATTCTAAGGAAGGAAATTACCTTTTGAAGATATTTTATCTTAGGAAGGTGATTCTCCTATATAAAGAGGTGTATTTTCTAGAGAAAAAGAATCTCGGAATGAGGGAGATCTTGGAGCTGTAGTACTCTAGTTTGGAAGGAAGTTTGGAAGGTTGAAGATTTAAGGAAGGAAGGAAGTTAGCTTTGAAGGAAGTTGTAAGATTTTCTTAGTTTGGATATTAATTTGTTGTTTTTGTGATTGTGATTGAGGAACGTAGTTTGATTGTTTGATTGTTTGATTGAGTTATTGAGACCTTTGTGTTAAGGTTTTCTTGTTTGAATATTGATTCCTTTCTCATATATTTGATTATTGTTATCATGATGATTGTTGGTTAAGTTCTTTATGCGATTCTAGGGTGATTGGCTGAAAGTTGTTGGCAAGACGATGAAAGAATGAGCCTTTACCCTAGTGGACCCTGAAAGCTCGAGCCTTTACCTTAACCGACGAACACCTCGGTCATTCGTAGAACATTTCGACTGAGATGGGCTACTAACTGAGCGAGGCGAGACCTTTCCTGATCCTTATCTGAGTTGAGGTTTCAGTTTGCCAAATTCTATCATTGTTATACCTTTCCTGGTTCAACGCAAGCCTAGGATGAGACTTACCCGGTGATTCCTTTTTTGTATACCCAAGGTCATGAGTGTTAGGTAATAAAGGTTTATCCTTTATTGGGGTTTGAGTGTGCCTTCATCCCATCTTTGAGAGCTAGCCTGAGACTTACTCGGTAAAGGTTGATTCTATCCCCTTGGGTGGTGTGTTGGTTTGAGATTATAGTTCCTTTCCTTAGTACCTTGAGACTCACCCGGTGAGAGGATCTTTGGTTTGGGATAGTGAGTAGTGAGACTTACCCGGTGATCTATTCCCACCTTAGAAACACCTTCCCTTCGCAAATCTTAGCTTTTTCCACGTTATCCTTTGAGATCTTGAGTCGGAACCACAATTGGATGCTTTAATCTCTAGAATCCTTATTTTCTTTACCTTGTTATTACATCATCTTTGATATCTTTGCTTTGTTGCTTAATTTTTATTGACAACCTGAATTACCGATCTTTGTTTCACCATAGTCCTTGTGTTTGACCTTGAAAGTCTTACTTTTATTACAATCGATTCGTACACTGTTGTTCTCTTTATTGCAATTATTCTTGGTATAAATATTTAAGCTTGCACACACCTTTTGGAGCGAACATTGTACTACTAAAATATCGTTGCTTCTGGTTTTGATAAATAAAGTTTTATCAATCAAACCTCTTTTGAAATTGTTTTCAAGGAGATACTTGGATAATCTTTCCTACCAAGCTCGATGAGCTTGCTTAAGACCATAAAGAGCCTTGTCCAGTTTAAAAACATGATTAGGAAATTCATCATTTTCAAAACTAGGTGGTTGAGCAACGTAGACTTCTTCTAAGAAGCCGTTTAAAAAAGTACATTTTACATCCATTTGAAATAACTTTATGCTCATGAAAGATGCAAATGCAAGTAGCATACGTATGGCTTCTAACCTAGCAACCCGGAGCAAAAGTCTCCTCATAATCAATACCTTCTTCTTGGTTATAGCTTGAGCTACAAGTCGTGCTTTATTTCGAATGACTTTGCCATTTTCATCCAACTTGTTTCAAAAAACCCATTTTGTGTCAATGACGGATTGATGCTTTGGTCTTGTCATAAGAGTCCAAACCTTGTTTCTCTTAAACTCATTTAGTTCGTTTTGCATGGCAATGATCCAGTCGGGTTGAAGAGCTTGAACATAATTCTTTGGCTCAATAAAAGACACGAACATAGAGAACGCACATAGGTTGTTTACTTTGGATCGAGTTTGGACTCCTGCGTTTGGATCTGAGATCACATTCTCTTGTGGATGGTATGAAGGGTGTTGAAATTTCCTTTGTTTGTACGATAGAACAGATCCTGACGATTGAGGCTCATATGCTTGACTAGATTCAGGTACCATTGGAGTGTTGCCCTTGGATCCTATCTCAAGGCCTTGAAGTTGGGTTTCAAGGTCTTGAAACGAAGTTCTGACATTGCAGTTTTCTGTTTCAAGGTCTTGAAGATGTGTTTCAAGGTCTTGAGAGTTTTCTCCGGTATCTTGAATCTTCTCTTGCATATTCTTTTCTTGATCTTTAGGATCTTCTTCTTCATCAGAATTGTGATCTTCTCGTTGATTCAGATTAAGATCTTGTGTACAAGCTTTACATAGTTCATCTACCTTGAAGTTTAGGTTTGGCAATCCGCATACCAAATCCTTTGAAAGTAACTTCTGCATTGTATGCATGCTTATGTGACCAAGTCTTCTATGCCAAAACCTTGGATCATCAGTGAAGGTCTTGAGACACTTTAGCTTAGTTCCTAAAACTTGGTTAATACTCATAGAATAAACATTGTAACATCTAGGAGCAGTAAGCACAATGTCACCCGTCGTCTTGTCTTGAACTTTACATTTTTCTGAGTCAAACATTACCTTGTTACCTTTATCTCATATTTGAGAGATGCTAAGCAAGTTATACTTCAAATCGTCAACAAGATATACATCATCAATAAAGTTAGATGAATTATAACATATTTTACCGATGCCAATAATGTCACACATTCCTTTATCACCAAGCGTAATGGTTCCAAATGATTGCTTCTTTAAATATGAGAATAGTGAACTTTCTCATGTGTCTTGAGCAACCACTATCTAATATCCATTTATGCTCCTTTACCTTGGTGTTATCCTGCAAAACAACAAAAATCAACCTTTACAGGTCGACCAAATGACGTATTTTGGTCCATATTCAAGCTCGATCATGTTTGGTGGTCTAGTACCTTTAGGAACCCAGAGTTGCTTGACCTGTTTCCTTAAACATAGAGGATAAGTGTTTCTAATGATGTAAGTATCATTTCTTCTATATGGACATGTGGATTTTACATGACCCTTTTTACAACAGTAAAAACATGTGGGCATATGAATACTTCCTTTAGCCTTGACAAAGGTGGTAGTTGGTTTTCTAGGAAAACACCTATGTTAACCTATACCATTTTTGTTAAGTAAGGACTGTTGTTCACCCATCATTCTTTTCAGATTGGCTTTTGAGCAAGTGAATTTGATAAGTGCAGTCTTTTGGTCTTGACACGTCAAAGTTAGATCAACTTTCTCTTTCTCTAGATCGATATAGTTTTGATGAAGAGAAGAGAGGTTGTCCTTGAGAATCGCATTTTCCGATTCCAAGGCCTTGATACTGTTATCAAGGTCTACCTTTTCCGTGTTAAGATTTTCAATCTCCAGAGACATTTCACTTAGTTGTTTCTCTTGTTCAAGAAGCTTTTCTTTTAAGGAATTTATCCTTATCCTATGTTCTTTGTCACATATAATAATTTCTTTAAGGAATTGTGTGAGATCAGATTCAGGTTGGGACATGATAGTACTTACCACATTATTAACATAGAGATTTGAGTCTTCTTCATGATCGGCCATAAGACAAAGGTTTGCTTGTTCTTTTTCGTCTTCTGAATCATTTGAGGAGTTTGAGTCACTCTATGAAGCTACCATAACTTTCTTCTTTTGATCATTATTTTTAAAGCTAGTCCTATTCTTTTGTGGACAGTCCTTTTCAAGATGATCTGTTTCACCACATTCAAAACAAGTCAATACTTTAGCTTTCTTGTTAGAGTTAGAATACTTACCTCGAGGTCTTGATGTTCGCGGATATTCTCTATTGTTTGCAGATTGTTTCTTTATTTTGAGAATTCTCGCGAGACCCTTAGAGATCATGGCAATTGCATCTTCATCTTCTTCATAATCATCGTCATCGTCATCATCATCGTCATCGTCATCGTCATCGTCATCGTCATCGTCATCGTCATCGTCATCGTCATCGTCATCGTCATCGTCATCGTCATCATCATCATCATCATCATCATTGTCTTCCTCTTCAGATTGTAACTCATCTTTTTTAGATCTCAATGCTAAATTCTTTGTGTTGGATGGGAGCTCTCCATCTTCTTCACAAAGAACCATTTCGTTTGTGATGAGTTTTCCAAGAAGGTCGTGAAGAGGAAGAGTTGACAAATTATGAGCTTCTTCGATGACAGTCATCTTAGGTCCCCATTTAGCTTTAGGCAGGCTCCTTAGAACCTTCCCAACTTTTTCTTCGTTTGTGAAGACCTTTCCAAGTGAGTCCAGGTTGTTCACAATCTCGAAAAATCTTGTGAACATTTCTTTGACTGGTTCATTTAGGTTCATCTTGAATAGCTCATACTGTCTGAGGAAGATGCTAATCTTTTTTTTCCTTGACTTGACTTGTTCCTTCGTATGTGACAACGATTTTGTCCATATTTCGTTTGCACTCTTGCCTGATGAGATGCGGCTCAATTCATTTGCATCTAATCCACAATAGAGTAGGTTCATAGCTTTGCAGTTCTTTGACACACCATCCAAGTCAGCTTGTGTGAAGTCAGCTTCCTTCTTAGGGACTTGGACACCTTCAACTGTGGTAGTTGGGACTTTGGGGACATTTTAAAGATGCTCCATGGTTCCATGTCCTGGTCAATAATCAAAATGCGCATGAGTGCTCTCCAATGGGCAAAGTTGTTGCCACAGAAGAGTGGTGGTCGAGATGAGGATCTTCCTTGAGTAAATCCTCCATCACCTACAAGATTCATGATTAGTCTCACTGGTGGTTAAATCAATATACGCGAGTCTAGCTCTGATACCAATTGAAGAACCGTTAGGTGAATATAAAGGATAAAGATACTCTAGAAGGGGGTTTAAATAGAGTATGGGAACTTTTCGCAAAAACCTATCTCAAGGCTTTGAAACTGATTTCAAAGGCCTTGATGTTGATCAGAGCTCTATGTGACACACTTTGATTTCAAGGGCTTTGAAACTACTTTCAAGGGTCTTGACTTTGTTCATCTGCAAAACAAAGTTAGTCACAATAAAGCAGATAAAATGCGTAATGTAAAAGATCGACACGAGGATACGTTTACAAAGTTCGGCTCTAAATAGCCTACTCTCCGTCCCAAGGTATAGCCGTAGGATCTAACTATCTATTATCAGCTTCAAAGAGTCCTAGATACAAACTAGAAGAAATCCCCTTCTTTTCTCACTGTAGCCAACATTACGATCTAGCTCCAACTCTTCACCTTGCTATAATAGTCTAGTTACTTCGCAGAGTAACACACACTCTAGTATAACACTCTTTAGATATTCCAATGGAGCTCTCGATTTTTATCTCTCTCTAGGGGATAAAGCTTTTTGTAAAAGAGAGAAAAAAAACTTGTTTGATCGAATGAGGATACTTTGGTTCGCTTGAAGACTTTGAATGTTTCCGTGTAAGCTTCTATCTTTATTCTTCAATCAACATCTTCATTTATAGTCTTCGATGGAGAGGTCTTCTAGCCGTTGGGAAGATGACCGTTGAAGATGATTCTTCTTTATGAAAGTCGCTTCTTGGTTGAGATGAGATAGACGTCGTAGATCTTCTATTGTCTTCATCTCCTTAAAGCACGTTGATCTCCTTGTCCGTAATCTTCTCATACTTGTTGTGAAGATATCCGAAGTTCGTTGAGAGAGGATCTTTGCGCTTTTGTTGAGGATCTTTGTGAGATCCTGTTTTGAATCAAGTCTACTTGGTCAGTTCAGATCTTCTTTGAGCATATCTTCTTATTGGGCATGTCTCTTTGGAATATCTTCTTTGATCCTTGGTAGATTTAGTTTGTTGGAGTTTTGAATTCCTTCCAGCCTCTTGTGTTGTTCCGATTTCAAGGCTTTGCTTCTGATCCCTTGAAATGGCTTTCAAGGCCTCCTTGTAGAAACTCTTTAAACTCTTCGTCTGTCCCTTGTATCCTATTTCAAGGCCTCCGAAGGTCCCTTGAAGTACGTTTTAAGGCCTGCATACATTCTAGACAAATGACTAAAACAATCCAAGCAACTCGATATACAATCGATATAATGTTAGTATTAAAAACCACTTCATTTGTTTTTAATTCTTCCAACATCATCACCTATAAAAATATATAATCAAGGTGGAGTTTTCAGCTTCAACTCCCATGAACGAAGGACATTCTCTCTTTCCGATGAGATAAAAGGCCTAGCTTACTTGCAATGGCCTATGCTATTTAGGATTCAACCAATCTCTCAAGTGAAACTGATGAGGGATCATCCCCAACACCAACTCAAGGACTAATTACAAGGTCAAGGTCTAAGACATTGAAGGATAATGCAACTACATCATTTTTTAGTCCTACCATGGAAGGAGCTGTCACTAGAACAAAAGCAAAAACCATCCATGAGGAAGTTTCTAGCTTATAGGCAACATGTGCACTTAAAGAGACCTCCCTCATATCTAGGTCTCCTTTAGTGACTTTGTTGACTACTATGGAAGGACCATACAAAACCCAAGATGATACAACAAGCATAGAAAGTGGCTAGGACGAAAAACAAGCTCTTGAGAAGAAATATCGGCCATGAGGACCAAAATCTCACCCGAGATTTTGCTCATGTCGAGAGTTATAAGATACAACCGTGATCTTGTTAGTTATATATATTTTTTTTTATTTTAATACCTTTAAGACTATAAAACATTCTAAAGATATTTGTTGATTTTCGATTCTATCTTTTAGGATTATCTTTTAGTTAGATTTATTATCTTTCGTAGGAGGATCTCCCCTATAAATAGCCTTAGAGGGTGAGATTATTAGGTAGATTTGATATGATTAATATTTTCACTATATTGTGTGAACTTGTAGCTTCACTTACAAAGTTTGCGTTTTATCATTCCTATTAAATCAAAAGAGAGAGCTTTTGATTGAATCGTTGTGAGTCCTTGCTAGGTTGTGCTTGTGTCTGTTAATCTTTTTAAAAGATTGGTGCTCCTGGTCAATTTTAGTCTATCCTTGTGCTTGTCTTATTTAGAAGGCTTGTATAAGGTTAGAGAAGTGAGGGTTAAGGTAAGCTCTTCGTTAAAGGGTTTTGACACATAATTGGTCAAGGTTCTTTGCGGAAATATCTTGGTTCGTATCTTCCTATATTTCCTTTAATTTCATTCTATATAATCATCTTCTTGTCTTTCCATTATCAACCCATCAAACTCATGTTCTTCAATTCAAAGTTACATAAATCTCGGCCAACACTAGAATCTCGTTCGAGATTCCTGACCGAGATTCCTTCTTTGAGATTGTTCGTGGACTTTCAATCTAGATCAGGCAATCGTGGTTACAACCCCACATAAAAGTGGTACCATATCTCAGTCGATTGAAGTCCGTCACAGGTTTGAGTCAAATTTATTTGATTCTTCTTTGAGTCATATAAAAATTGAGTCTTTTCTTGTTGCGATTATGTTTGCGAGATTATTTGAGTTTAACGTGTCTTGACTTGTGTCTTTGGACCAGATAAACACCATAGTCAAACACAAAGCCATCTATTGACCTCAACGAAACCTTGTCTGGCCTTATCTTAAATATCGCTCGAGATTTTGAGCATAAAGTTGAGATCTTTACGTTACTTGTTCCCCAAGTTTTGTAAAATTTTCTTTATCCAATTGAAAATCATATATTTATTCGATTTGAGTCAAATCTAATAATATCCAACTGCATATTCAAGGAGGTAGAAGATTTACAAGATATTAATGTTTAAATCTTATCTAGTAGGTGAGATCTTATCATATTCATTGAATCCTAACCAAATATCTTTTCCAACATCTATATATTCACCCCTCCAACTGAAAAGGATCCACAAGGCAAACAGGAAGTAGTATATCACATAGGTTATTGTTGATTGTCGTCATTCATCATCGAATCCACAACCTCGGCGAGATAGTGCAAATCTTGGCCGAGATTTTGACGGCGGTTTGCTATATTTGCAAATTTTCAAGAAATGTTTTATGCATAAACCGAAGAATTCAAGTGCATCCTGTTTAAGAGTATATCCAAAGAAGTTCTATACCATCCTTGACCTAGTTATGAGCCTTAGCCGACAACAAACATCGATCTCGCCCAACCTGAGATAATCTTGGTCGAGATATTCCAATTTGGACCGAGATTTTCCTTAGTCAAGATCAAAACCAAACCTGTCTATCTCTCTTTCCATCTACGTGCGTTCAAGGTATGTAATTCTCACTTCCTAATCTTTTGTGTGCATTTTTCTAGCCTCTTTCTACTCTAAACACTTGAGTCAATTTATTTGGTTGTGTTAGTTAGTATCTATACTTTTTGATCATACTAGTGTGTCTACCTGCATTATTCCTTCTTCTTTGTCAATTGTGTGAAGTGACCCCAAATAGGGGTTCCTTAACTAACTCACAATATAAGACCCTTTACTAAACCAAGTTGACTACTTGAGTCATCCAATGAGTTCTAGTTGAGACACAAACATTGACTTTAAAGGAGTATTAATCCATCCAAGACAATTACATCAAATTAGGTTGCGATATCACAACATAGCGTGAGTGTGAGAGAAAATAAGTAAGGCGCTTTCGTTTTCACTAACATCACAAGTTGTTGTTGATTTGCGTGTTTGTGCAAATGACAAGATCACAAAAGAGTAACTCTTCATGACCGGAATCCATTAATTTCCTATAACAATTCATGGTTACGGTTTCCACATTGGTTGAACGGGTGGAAAAGCTTGTAACCTGCCCCAATGAAGAGTCTCAGCCAAAATCTCGCCCGAGATTTGACCCGAGATTTGTGTACATTACCTACCTGCCACGGCCGCTACCCTTCGGAGATGAGCTCTCCGAGATTTACATTGCCGTCGACCCCTATGTCCCAAGGCACTCTCACGTCGCCATCATTGAGAGGCATGCGGCGAGCTCCAACAGGGCCCCATATAAGGACCACATGCCCATTAATGAGGATGAGGAGATGCCCACAGCGGAAGAAGAGGATGGCCCCATCCATGAGAGTCTCCGAGCGCAGATGGCTGCTCTGACTACTCAACACCAACATTGGAAGACCGACTACTAGAAGACTATGCTCGAGCAGTAGTAGGCTTGGCAGTCGGATTTTGAGGGGAGGATGACCATGCATTTTGACCAACGTCAAGATGCTTGACAGACAGCCCATCAATAGAGGATGGAGGATCAGCAGTTGGTTTGACAAGCCAGCTTTGAGACCTCTTTTGGAGCTCAGATGGCCACGCAGTAGGGCCGGATTGATGAGATTTACCGAAGACAGGAGCACTTCTTCGGTCATTTCGCCTACCCACCGAAGTAGGGTCCGGATGGTCCAGCCGGACCATCCCACTTGTGAGTTTCTCCTCCTTCCCTTCTCCACATTATTGCCTTTGCTATCATTTTCACACTTTGAGGGCAAAGCGTTCATCAAGTATGGGGAGGGAACATATCATGCATGTACAGTTATTTGTGTGTTTGTTTTGAGAATTCTAACTTGTAATCCATGTTTAGGAAAAAAGAAGGTAGTCCTCCGGAAGAAGCGAAGCCGGCGCCCCTGCACCTTTGCCTGCGCCCCTACATGCGGACCTGTGAAGCCGAAGAGCCAGTGTCGCCGCCCCTACGGATCGTCATTAGAAACGACACGAAGATGAAGAGTCAGACGTTCAAGAAGCATTAAAGACCCGCCCCTGCGGGATTTCCATGCCGCCCCAATGGCCAAGAAGAAGACCGAACGTTCTGGCCTAAACCGCCCTTGCAGCCCTGAAGCCCGCCCCCGCGGTTTAGCACCAGAGGACTTAACTCCGGTTGTTTACACCACCTTTATGACATTTAAGGTGACTGTTTAGACAGCCCATTTACTCCCTTTTTATGCATTTTGTAGTATAAATAGAGTCCTTGGCTGATTGCTAGAATCATCCACATTTTTCCCCAAAAGCTCTATTTTCCTAATTCTCATATTGTAATGAGTTTCTAGCTTCCTTTGCTACATTGGGTTGATTGAAGATGCATTGCTATTTGGTTGTAAGTCTTTTATAATATAAGTTTAATTCAGTCCAATTGTGTTATATTTCCTTGAGCTTTCACTTATGTTTGCATGTCTTTTATCACTTATATTGATCACATTAAGTGTACATTTGCATGCAAAGTGCTAGGATTAATCGATTCCGGGTTCGGGTCCTTAATCTAGTAGTAAACATTTAGCTAAAAGCTAGTTATGATTATTTAAAGGAAAGGAATATAACTATAAAGAAAGATTAACGGTTTGTTTATTCATTTTTTATATCTCTTTATCTTTACTAGAATGCTAACTTGTGCTTTGATCTTGTAGGTTTACGGATCAATAATCTAGTTAAGTTGTGTTGATGTCGGTTAGCTCAACACGTATCTAAGATCAAGATGAGAACTTTGGCGAATTAACTTATAAAAAGCACCAACTAAGTAGTATGCATGCTAAGATCCAACCTAGTGTAGTTCAGCCATATCTATTATCACCATCTTTGCTTACTTTCTAATCGCTTTTGTCTTGTTTGTGTTACAATCCAACGCCTCCCCCCCCCCCCCTTATTGGTTACAATTTGGTAATTGAATCTAATCAAACTCGACTAAACTCTCTTGGGTTTGACCCTTACTTACACTATACAATCCGGTTAAGTGTAATGTTAGGACTCTACTTTGACTAAAGCTAAAAGACAACGACCATAGGTTTTTAGCCTCGTCACTCACCCTTCTTGTAATACTTTGTAAAAATGTCGGATGTAAGCATTTTCAGTTAAGGAACTTGTCGAAATGCCTCTTGTGACATTTCGGGCATTTAATTTTTGCTTTCTTGGGTGCTAAGGAAGAATTGGGAAGGAATGTTGTTACTCGGGTAACTCGGGTTTGCCATTACGAGATTGAGGCTACAAGATTGAGAGATGAATTTGAGAAAGAGGAGAAATCGAGAATTATGAGAATACAAGATTGAGACTTGAGAGTAGTAGTAGAGACTAGAGAGAGTTGAGAATCTTGGTGTGAGATAAATTGGAAGAGAGGTTGTGTATTTGTAGGATAGCCTTATTCATTAATTAAAAATATAAATATATATATATATATACAAAAACACATTCCAACGGCTAGTAGCCGTTGTAAATGTGGGGCCCGCTAACGCGGTTTACTCAAACCGGCGGTTTAGATTTGCTGGTTTGAGTAAACCGTTGTTAGCTAGACTAAACCAAAACCGCCAACCGGTGGTTTACTCAAACCGGCAAACCTAAACCGGCGATTTGAGTAAATTGGTGGCTTGTGTAAACCGATGGTTTGAGTAAACTGACAGTTTGATCCGGTTTGAAAACCGCCAGTTCGGTTGTTTATCTCAAACCGGGCCCATATCTACTTTAGTTTATATATATAGGGTCAGGCTCAAGTGAAAACATTTCTTACGGTAGGGAGTAGGAACCTATACATATCATGATCGAATACATTATTAGTAACGCTTGTTAAAAATGGAAATACAATATTTTTATATAAAATTAGTCAATATTTATCATATAGATAATATAATCTTGAACGTTCATTTATGTAGGTCATGTGGGTGATATAAGTTCCTACTCCCTATTATAAATTATGTTCTTTACTTTTTATATATATATTTGTATATATATTTATAACTCAATTGAATATTTTATTTAAAAATAAATTGTGAGGTTGCGATTTCAGGAAAGTGTATTTTGCTTTAGTTAATATAATGGGGTGAATTTGCTATGTAGCATTAGTTCATTAATTTTGTTTAATATTTGTCCACCTCACTAATTTTGTTAGAATATGACATCTTTTGAAAATTTAAGACTAATTTACCCTTATACAAGAATCTACAAGCTTACGTTTTATTATTGCCTTTTAATTCACCCACATTCCCTAATCGAAGAAGGTGTATTGTTAAAGAGTTAATAAATTTGATTATCGTAATCAATCAGCAATTAGCATATCAAAACATTAAATATTGCTTTTTTAGACTGAAATCGTGACTACTCTTCGTCTTCTACAAGTCTACATCTTGAACATTCATTTTTTCGATCAAAGAGGTTTGTTGTATAATCTGTGGAGTTCTACAAAATGAAATCGTTGAATGAAGGTAATTCTTCTAATATGCTTATAACTATGGGGATTATTGTATTACTTTCTTCAAAATTTGAAATTCCTGTAAATGGCGTGGAAGAATATGATAGTTCTGGAAACTTTTGAGATTCGTGTAAATAGCGTGGAAGAATATGATAATTTCATGTCAATCTTGTATCTGAAATCATGTATCTTTCTTTTGTATTTAATAGTTTCTTGTACTATTTGATATCTATCCATATTACTAGATTAGTGTATTTTACTGATCGTAGTTCATGTAACATGCTACCTTTATAAATTCTTGTAAGACATGTATAATCGTATTACTTTAGGTAACGTGTGTGATTCTTATATATATATATATATATATATATATATATATATATATATGCTTGTACATGCTTGTACAAGAATGGATCTTGTACATTGCTCTCTAGAAAGAAGTTGGATGCAACTATTCAACTACTTAAGCAAAGAAGGAAAAAAAAGTTGATGCTTCAACTTCTCTCGCTAGAACAACTACTTTTGGATGAACGCTTCAACGGTGTGATGTTTTGTTCTTTATAATGATATCAAGTAAATTATTCTATAAATTATTTACCTTCTTAAATTAGATTATTGTATAATAATTTTTCAGATTCTCTTGTAACTAAATTAGATGAAATTGAGATATGTTAATAGGGACAAATCTAGTATTATTGATTAAAAGATGCTCTTTAGTTAATAAATTATATGCCTATGTTATTTAGTTAATGAATTTTATGTTGGAGTGTATTTCATCCAATTCTCTCTAATATATATACAAATCGTCAACACATTGACCCCTCAATAGGTCATTAATCCCTTATGAGTATGTACTTGTTTGCCACTTAGCGTGCGTGCAAATAAGTCTTAAATTTATAAAACTAGAATCAAGCAAGCGAACCCGCAGTGTACGGATCGGTGTAGTAAAGCAAGAATTCCAGAGTATCGAACACAGGGATTTGGGGGGGGAACAAATTCAATTGTAAAGTTGTCAAGCAATAAAAGGTTAAGCTTTGCAAATATATTGAGAAAACAGCAACCCTAAAGATCCAGGTATCAAATTGTGGCAATCGATTCAAGATATACTAAAGAACTAAGGACAAAGTTAAGAGTTGCAAAGGTATGCTAAGGTAAAGCAATGTACGGTGAAGTTCCAAGGCTTTATATGACTTATCTAGAAATACTCTCTATAAAGGTTGTTGAAGCTTCAGTATAGAAAGGATCTAAAGACAACAATTAATATCAAATACCCAAACTTGTAACTCAAGGATCAAGACTAACTAAACCGATTAAGGTTATGACACTCGAAATCGAAGCAGAGGTTGTTGAGGCTTCACTACTACCTAGAAAAGGACAAGCCAAGACTAGATTAAAGCTAATCTTTAACCTTGGATCAAAGTAAAAGCAAAGTTTGTAAACTAATGTAAATTACGGGCAGATCTTGAGTTCCACGGCCGTGGAACCTCAAGAGCAGGCCGTGATTTTGGTTCGTCGGCGAATCTCTCTAACTCTCAAGGTTCAATCTATTTACGATCGATCTATCATCATCTAAGCCACAACTATCAACCCTTCACCTTAGAATTGCTAAAGGGTTTTAGCCAACAACAGTCATTATGATATTAAATTCAAGTTTAAGAAGAATGAAAGATAAAAACCTTCGAAAACCTTCAATAAACTTCAAATCAATCTCAAATCCACAAACAAGGGTAATAATGTATAACAGATTTGGAATCACACAAACCAATAAAAATCCTTGATAAGAACGAAGAGCGGGATGTCAATCCGTCTTCTAATCAAACTTAGGAATAAAAGGCACAACTTCTGCCACACACAACTTCCAAATCTTCAAGCCTTCGTAAATCTCCGTTGCAAAAATGCAATTCTCCGCACGTCCAATGAAACCCTAGGAACGTGTAAGTGAGCGTAAGCGAAGGTGCCGAATTCTCCCTCCTTCAGCCCTTTTATAAGGAAGGATAAAATAACCGTCCGGCCCATATGCGTAAACAATGAGTCCATATTTTATTCGTCAAAAGATTGCCTAAATCACGGTTTCATAGAGTTCCACGGCCGTGGTTTAGAGCGTGGAAGTGGATTACGGTTCTTCACAACTTCCACGACCGTACTTTATACCGTGTAACTCTCTGGAATGCTCCACGTTCATGTTGCCAAGATCCACGGCCGTGGTTTTGGGCGTGGACTTCTCTACGGCCGTATTTTAGAGCGTGGAAGTGTAAATTGCTCGTAGTTTCCTTTGTGTCGTGCCATTCCTCCTCCTAGCATCTCCCTTGGCTTCTTTGATGTGTCCTCAATCCTTGGATGTGCTCAATTCATCTCCTTCCTCTCTTAATTGGTTCGGTTTTAGCTCTTATTCACCTATAATCAACACAAAGCTTATGTAGATCTCTATATCGATAATGTAGATAAACTAGCTAATAATTGCTTCAATGCCTTATCAATGAACACTATAATGAGTGAAAAACTACTAGAAAGAGTGTCCAGAATATCGCAATATTTCATGCTAACAAAATACCCCATACTTGCCACTTGCTTGTCCCCAAGCAAGGTCTTTCAAAAGCTTTAGAACTCAAGTTAGGATGAAATATGCATGCAATCTCAAAAACAAAACATCTTTTAGGTAAATGTGCTTCTAGTCAATAGATCATTTTCAAACCTTGCTTCATTCATTCACGAGACTCTCATATACATAAGCAAAGAATAAAGAGAAAGGAAACATCGTGAATTGATCAAACTTCAATGTAAGCATCATAACCTTCAAACATTATCAAAATCAAATATAAGAAACTTCAATTTAGATCACCAAGTCATATAACATTCTCTTGATCTTAAGGACTTTCAAATAAGTTCTAGAATGCGGGAAGGAAGGGAAAACTATAAGGAAGGTGGTGCATGAATCCGGGAACATGGACAACTAACTCTTTTCTTTTTCTCTTGCGGTTTTGCAACACTTTCAACTTGGAGCTTTGCTCTCTTCTTTTCACATTATTTTTCGACTTTACTTTTGGAGTTATGGACAGAGGTGCACAAAAACCAAAGCCTAGGAGATTGGCGGTTCTCAATTTTGCGAGATGCCTCAAACCCTTGATGCACATACCATAATCCATTAGGAATATCGCTCAATCTGACTTTGGCAAGACACAAACACCCGGCTATGTGAATGGTGCCGAGTTACTCATCGTCATGATTGACTTCCCCAAACCTACAAGTTCTTTCTATTCTTTGAATGCAAAATTTTTCTTTCATGGCCCTCCCACATCAAACATGCCAAATATCAACTCCTCCAAATTCCCGGATAGGTAAGGGAGGTCATTATTTCATTGAGGGGCTAAATGATCAAAGAAAGAAGAAAAAATCGAATTGCCTTAATCATTTCAACAAGAAGTATAAGAACTTATCATGTAATTTCAACCTTGATTTCTCAATATGATTTAGATAAAACTTTTCACATTATGAAACTTGCAAGAGAGGAATAATCAACATATTCAATTTCTTTTCAATTCATTATTTGTTTAGACATACAATTGTCATCAAAAACTCAATTCACAAGTAGTGATTATCATAGAAATCATCTCCATTCTTAGAAGTCCAAAATTTTCAAAATTTTTTGATTTTTATGGGTTTTTCAAAAGCTTTTTCATGCAATGCGATAATGAAACGTGTAACAATGGAATGAAACATGCAAAGTGTTCTCAATCAAGGCAAGCAAAAGTGAGTAGAGTTATTACAAATGATAGTCACGCTCCACCCCATACTTGAGACAAACATTGTGCCTAATGTTCAAAAAGAAATAAAGAAAAGAAAGAAAGAAAATGAACTCACAAGACGGCGGTGGAGCGACTAATGCTACGATCATCCATGATCATCACTGAGGAGCTGGTGGTGGTGGAAACGGGAAGAAGCCGGGGTCGTAGTTCTGCCCAAACTGCTGGCGGTAGATGTCTCTCATCATCCTATCATGTGCATCGGCTCGTGCATCCCTAGTGTCCTGCCGGATCTCCAAAGCACCGACTCTCCTGGAAAGGTCAGTGGCCCACTCCGGTAGCTTCTCGTACCACTCCGGCGCCTGACTATACCAAGCCGGTACATCTGATGGTGCTGGTGCAGGCGGTGGCTGTGCATGCCAAGTCGGTGGAGCTCCCATCCACTCCGGCTGCGTGCTATACCAATCGGGAGGGGTCGCCATCCATGTTGGCCTCTCACTCACGCTGGCACGGCAAGAGGAAGAACCGGAAGCTCTAGCAGGGTGGGGGGACTGCCTAGGGAGGTCGGGAAATGTGTCCGGCTGATCCGAAAAACTGCCAAAGTCGTGCTCCTCACCTCCTCCCTCAAAACCGTCATCCCCTCTCATCTCCTCCTCATCTGCAGCTGGCATCTTTGGGGGAACATACGGAGGTGCTACCAATATATTCGCATGCATAGCAGCGAATGTCTCCTTCCAGTTATGGCGTCCAGCCATAATGGAATACTCGGGAAGCCATGTAACACCTCTACCTCCTCTACCCTCCCAAGGCATGGTAGCGGTAGGTGGACCTCTATGCCTAGGAAAGATAATACCTCTAGTCATGAGGCTCTGAAGTCCTAGAGGTCTAGCTGCTATCCTAGTGCACGCGGAGAAGTCAATACACAGCTGTCTAGCAAGGTGGGTGACCATCCCACCATATCCAATATTGCCGGCCCTCTTGTTCTTTAGCTTACTCATGGTAGAAGCTAAGAGGGTGGCACAGTCAGCCGGCCTACCATGCAGCATACAATACAACAGAAACAACTCATCTGTCTTGATTTTATGAGGAGTCTCAGTTCTAGGGAAGAGACACTCAAAAAGTACTCGGTGGGCTATCTTCAAGGCTAAGTGATAAATCAACTTAGCCTTGGTATCAGCAGGCTGCCAGCGGTCCTCGCTAGCATATACCATGGCAATGTCCTCCCAAAAATCTTTGGCGTACACGCCACTAGGAAATCAACCATTGAAGGTCTCATGGAACCCAAAGAAGGCTCCAAACTCTCGGATCGAAAACTCATAGTTCTTCTCCATCAGCCTGAAAGAAATTGTCCTATCCACATGACTATGCTCAAAAGAGATCACAAACTCTCTAGTGATCTCCTCATATGCATCTTCCCGAATGGCAGAGAAGATGATCAAGCCTGCCCTCTCTAACAACCAAGTAAGATCGCCTACCACATTCAGTGGCTCTAACTCCTCAAGCAGCAAATATCGTGGTCCTATGACCGGTCTCTTCTCGATCCTCTCTAAGGCATCGAGGTAATCCTCATGAATCTTAGGAATTCTAGGAGGTGGGGGTGATGGTGGCTCACTAGGAGGTATTTGGGAGGAGGAGGAAGCATTACCTTTCCTTTTCTTATTCCTATTGGACATTCTCCTAACCAAATCCATATTCTGTCAAGAATCACGGCCTGTTCTTCAATTTCCACGGCCGTGGAATGCCCAGTGACCGTGATTCGGCTCGTAATTTCTCAAAATCCACTCAATCAACACCAAAATCAACAGACAACAACCCTAGACTAATTCCAATCCAGTTCCAATCAGTTCTCCTAAAAATTCTTGCGAAAACTGAATCAAATCGACAAAGTGAGAGAAGAGAAGAAAAACCTAGGTTTTGGATTTTTAAAATCCAAATTCCGTCTTCTCCGGTGATTTTCCACTCGAATTGTTGCTTGGATCTTGTAGGTGGTTGAATTTGCTTCACTTTTGGTCAAAGAATCGTTCGAAACGATTAACGAATGGAGATTTGAGAGAGGGGGATCAAATCGGCGATTTTGGGCGTGGAATTGGGGATTTTTAGTGTTCTTTGTGAAGAGACGTGGTTTATATAGTAACCGTAAAATTTTTGGAAAATTACGGTCACTCGGGGGTTTCCACGGCCGTGGAAATGTACGGAACCGTGGTTTTGGTGATTTTTCTCAGGCTTTTGCAAATTACGGTTACTGTAGTTGTCACGGCCGTGGTTTTGGCCGTGGAACTCTCTGTAAGGTGCCAAAGTCCAAGTTTCGTCAATTTCTTTTAACATTTCTTTCTCCCTTGCCTCTTCCATTGATCCTACATCCAAAAACACGAACATACCGGAAGGTATCGAAGGCAAAACAAAACAAAAACGTCTAAACTACTCTAAACTACGAATCAAAAACAAAAACGTAAGTGCAATACCTTGGGTTGCCTCCAAAGAAGCGCTTGTTTAAGGTCCGTAGCTAGACCGTACTTACACCTATTCAAGTGCGGTAGGTGCGAACTCTTCATCTTGGAGTTCCGATGAGTATTTCTTGAGTCGTTGACCGTTCACCTTAAAGCTTCCGCCCTTTTCACCCCATACTTCAACTGCACCATGGGGAAAAACATGTTTGATTAGATAAGGTCCAGTCCAACGAGATTTAAGCTTACCTGGAAAGAGACGAAGCCTTGAATTGAAGAGGAGAACTTGATCTCCTTCTTTGAGGTCCTTTGGGATGATATGCTTATCATGTCAACGCTTCGCTCTTTCTTTATAGATCTTGGCGTTTTCGTAGGCGTTCAAGCGAAGTTCTTCAAGCTCGTTAAGGTCCAAGAGACGCTTCTCTCCCGCTTCCTTCATGCTGAAGTTCAACCACTTTATTGCCCAATACGCCTTATGCTCTAATTCTACCGGCAAGTGACAAGACTTCCCATACACAAGGTTGTATGGCGTCGTACCTATGGGAGTCTTATACGCAGTCCGGTATGCCCATAATGCATCATCTAGCTTCAAAGACCAATCCTTCCTTGTCCTTGAAACCGTCTTCTCTAGGATTCCTTTAATCTCCCGGTTCGAGATCTCCACTTGTCCAATAGTTTGTGGTTGATAAGGGGTGGCGATCTTGTGAGTCACCCCATACTTAGCTAATAGAGCTTCGAATCGTCGGGCAATAAAGTGAGAGCCTCCATCACTAATGATAGTCTGTGGTGCCCCAAATCGTGGGAAAATGGTCTTGTTAAAGAACTTAACCACAACCATGGCATCATTGGTGGGAGAGGCATTTGCTTCAACCCATCTCGAAACATAATCTACGGCTAAAAGTATGTATTGGTTTCCACAAGATGATGGGAAAGGTCCCATGAAGTCTACTCCCCAAACGTCAAAGATCTCCACCTCTTGAATGTTGTTAAGAGGCATCTCGTTTCTCCTAGATATGTTCCCTGTTCTTTGGTAAGCATCGCAGCAGGAAACAAAGGTTTGCACATCTTTAAATAAAGTAGGCCAAAAGAATCCAGATTGCAATACCTTAGCGCTAGTCTTGTTCGAACTAGCGTGTCCTCCACAAGGTAGTGAATGACAATGACGGATGACACTTTGCATCTCATCTTCCACCACACATCGTCGAATGATGCCGTCAGGACCTCTCTTAAAGAGGAGAGGTTCATTCCAAAAGTATTCCCGAACTTCCTTAAAGAACTTCTTTCTTTGTGCGTAGGATAATCCGGGTGGTAATTTCTAGCAAACCAAATAGTTAACAAAATCAGCAAACCACGGTTCGTTACCTTTGGTGATCACGTCGATGCACTCCTCTATGATATGTAAATTCTTGTCCGGAAAGGAGTCATCTATAGGTAGATTGTCATCCTCTAGATGTGGTAGACGACTCAAATGATCCGCGACAGAATTTTCCGAACCCTTCTTGTCACGGATCTCTAGTTCGAATTCTTGTAGGAGAAGAATCCATCTAATTAGCCTTGGTTTCGCATCTTTCTTTGCAAGTAAATACCGGATTGCAGCATGATTCGTGTACACAATCACCTTAGCATCTACAAGATAAGAGCGAAACTTTTCAAATGCATATACAATTGCTAAAAATTCCTTCTCAGTAGTGGCGTAGTTGAGATGCGCTTCATCTAGCGTCTTGCTAGCGTAGTAGATAGCGTGGGTTCGTCCTTCCTTTCTTTGCCCAAGCACAGCTCCTATAGCTACGTCACACATAACCTCAAATGGAAGATTCCAATCCTGAGGTTGAATAATCGGGGCTGAGATTAGAGCTTTCCGAATCATATTAAACGCATCTAAGCATTCCTGCGAAAAATCAAAAACTGCATCCTTCATCAATAAATTAGTAAGCGGTTTTGATATCTTAGAGAAATCCTTTTTAAAACGTCTATAAAATCCAGCATGTCCTAGAAAACTTCTTATCCCTTTCACCGAAGTTGGGGAGGAAGCTTTTCTATTGTCTCTATCTTAGCCTTATCCACTTCAATCCCTCTACTAGAGATTAAGTGTCCTATACAATGCCTTCTTTCACCATAAATTGACACTTCTCCCAATTAAGAACTAGGTTAGTGTCTTCACACCTTTGTAGCACAAGAGCAAGGTTAGAAAGACAGTTATCGAAAGAGAAACCATAAACAGAAAAATCATCCATAAAAACCTCCATGATCTCCTCTATGTACTCCGAGAAGATAGCCATCATGCACCTTTGAAATGTGGTTGGGGCGTTGCAAAGCCCAAACGGCATTCTCCTATAAGCAAACGTTCCCCACGGGCACGTGAATGTGGTCTTCTCTTGATCGTCCGGATGTATCGGGATCTGAAAGAAACCACTATAACCGTCGAGATAGCAAAAGTGTGAGTGTTGTGCTAACCTCTCAAGCATTTGGTCGATGAAGGGTAGTGGGAAGTGATCCTTCCTCGTTGCGTTGTTTAGCTTGCGGTAGTCTATGCACATCCTCCATCCTGTAACGGTTCGCGTAGGAATGAGTTCATTGTTCTTGTTGGTGATGACCGTCATCCCTCCTTTCTTTGGAACTACCTGTACAGAACTCACCCATTTGCTATCGGAGATAGGATAGATGATACCTGCATCAAGTAGTTTAAGAATTTCTTTCTTTACAACCTCCTTCATGGTCGGATTTAACCGCCTTTGAGGTTGTCGCGAAGTTTTAAAGTCTTCTTCCATTAGGATCTTATGCATGCATAGTGAAGGTTTGATTCCTACTAGATCTTCTATAGTATACCCTAAGGCTTTCCTATGTTTCTTAAGAACAACCATAAGCTTACTATGTTCATCTATACTCAAATCGGAACTAACAATTACCGGAAAGGTAGAATTAGGTCCTAGAAATGCGTACCTTAGATGTGCAGGAAGTGGCTTCAAGTCCATCACTATAGGAGTCTCTAATGGCTCTTGAGTAGTATCTGATATTTCCTTAGAAGTGTATAAGGATGTAGAAGATGTTGGAGAAGAATCAAAAGAAGTGGCGGAGAAAACACAATCTCCTTCAGATTCACCTAAAATTACGGCTCCCCTGTTTTCTCCACGGCCATGGTTTTGGGCGTGGAAATCAATTACGGTGCCTCTGTTTGTTCCACGGCCGTGGTTTGGCCGTGTAACTTACTGGAGTCCTCTGAATAGCTAATTACGGTCATGTTGGTGGATTCCACGGCCGTGGAATAGCACGACTGGCCGTGATTTCTTATTTTTCTGACCCATCGTAGAGTTTCTCAAATTCTTCTTCATACACTTATTTTTGCTTCTCTAAAGCTTTAATTTCCTCATTGCATTCCTCTTCTTCCCCTATATCCATAATGCTCATAGAGATAACCTTTTGCAAAGGATCTTTGAAGAGAATCGAACTTACCTCCTCTCTAGATAGCTCTTCGTCGTGGATGTTGAATATATCTTCATCAAAAGCTGGTTCCTTCACCAAAGTGGAGAGAACGAACTCTACCTTTTCTTATCCTATGTCGAAGGCGAGTCTAGCATTCTTGCAATCAACCATACAACCGGATGTTGCAAGAAACGGTCTTCCGAGTATTATCGGGACCGGACTATCTGCAGGAATGTCAAGCACAACAAAATCTATAGGAACATAGAACTTACCAAGCTTGACCGGGACGTCTTCAACTATGCCGACGGGACGAGTTATGGATCGATCCGCCATGTATAACGTCATCTTCACCGGTTTAGGTTCGCCTAAACCGATCTTCCTGCATAAGGCAAGCGGAATGATGCTCTCACTTGCTCCTAAATCACATAATGCATCATATGTGACATCTCCCACTCCTATGGGAATAGAAAATGACCCCGGATCCTTCAGCTTTGGGGGCATATTTTCCTTCATTGTCTTGATGAGATCCGATGAATCCGAACTCATCTTGACCTCTCCAAAATCCTCTAATTTCCTTTTGTTAGAGAGGATCTCCTTTAAGAACTTCCCATAAGCAGGCATGCCTACAATTGCATCAATGAAAGGTATATTAATATGCAGTTTGCTCATGAGTTCAATAAACTTACCGAATTGCTTGTCTAGACACGCTCTTGCTCTAGATTGCGGGAATGGTAGGGGAGGTTTGAAAGCTGGAGGAGGAACGTAGATGTCTTCCTTCTCCTTTCCCTTCTCTTTCTCCTTCTCGACGGGAACTTCTACAAACTTAGGTTGCGGGTCGGTGGCTGTTGCTCCGCTCCTAGTTGTGATAGCCATCACCCTTCCTTTTGGGTTATCCTCCATCTTTCCTGAAAGTTTTCCTTGATTCCTAAGAACTTACTCAACATGGCTAAACATTTGGTTTTCTAAAACCTTTTGGGCTTTATCAACCTTAGTAATGTGATCATCGACCTTAATGATGTGACTCTCCAATCCTTGAAGCTTTCCCAAAATTGTTTCCAACATGGGATCGGGCTTCTCTTTCCCCGAAGTGCTTCCGCTATTAGATGCTTGTTCCTGACTTTTCAAAGGAATGGAAGAAGAAGGTGGAGTTAGTGAATTTTCTGAATTGGGATAAGAATTACCGGAATTGTGTTGTTGGTTGGACCGCCAATTGTTGTTGTTTGAACCCCTATTGTTGTTCCAACTGTTATTCCGATTGTTGTTGTTGTTCCAATTGTTCCGGTTGTTGCTCCGGTTGTTGCGGTTTGTATTCTCATTCCCATTGTGGTTATTGTTGTTTCCCAAATAACCCACATCTTGTCCCTTTTGCTTTGGAAAGTTGGTTTTAATGGCTTCCTTCAACTCTTTAATCTCGGTATTGAGAGAAAAGATTTGAGTTTGAGCAGCTTGTGATAGCTTTGCTCCTTACTCCACATGATTTGCTTCTACTTTCCGGTGAGAATACTTCTCAATGACTTGGGCTTGCTTCTCAATGAAGTCCCACATGAAAGGGATTGGAGCTTGAATTGTGTTTCCACATCCAGCCCCTTATAGTATATCTCTAATATCTCCAACTTGGAAATGCCATGGTGTAGGCAATCCAATAGTAAATCCTGAAATCTTTCCCAAGATTGAAACAAACTTTCATTAGATCTCATAGAAAATGCGTTAATCTTACCTCACAACTCCGCCGTTTTAGATGGCGGAAAGAATTTGGTGAGGAACTCCGAAGAAAGATCTTCCCATGTGTTAAGTCTTCCATTTGGAAGAGCTTGATACCAAGATAGAGCTTTCCCTTTCAAAGAAAAGAAGAATGGCTTAATCTTGTAGTTGTTGGTGGTTGCGTTCTTTGGCTTCATTGTCTCCATTAAGATCTCAAAATTCTGTAAATGTTGGTGTGGGGACTCGCTATTCGTTCCTCCAAACTGACTTTGGCGAACGATGGTAATAACTTGCGGGTTGAAGCTAAACCCTTGCATATCATCAGCATCAAAGTTCACACCTAGACGGCGTGGTTGCTGAATTGGATCCATCCTTTGGCCAAGAGTTCTTGGCTCTTCTTCTACACGAGCGGCTCGCGCGCCCCCAACCGGGACACGATAGTTGGCAGCCGGTCTTTGTCTTGGATTAAATTGATTCATGTTGACCGTCGGGTTAAGGTCTTCAAGGGATGGCATGGAGGAGTCGCTATCCTCATCGGATGAGTTGGCTCTAACCGATCTTGTCAGTTTCCTCCTCTCCTTCTTCTTGAGGTCGCTTAATTCCAGCCTCATTTGAAACATCATATCCGATAGCTCATCAATTTTCGATTGATGACGGTCCGATTCTTCCTTGCGAGTCTTCTCGCTCCATCTAAGTTGAGCTTCGGATTCCGCTAACTCTGTTTGATAATCCCGCTCCTTTTCTTCAGCCATCTTTCTTTCTTTGAGCTTCTTCCTCAAAGTCTTCTCAAGTTCTTGATCAAGAGGTAAGAGGTCCTTGTTGTTCCTAGACCTGCGCATAAACATAAAGTAACCTGCAAATATCACTCACAAAAGATATCAAATAACAAGAGCTAAGCTCCCAAGCTTGACAACCGGTAACCGAATTCGGCCTAGACCAAATCCCCGGCAACGGCGCCAAAAACTTGTTCGCCACTTAGCGTGCATGCAAATAAGTCTTAAATTTATAAAACTAGAATCAAGCAAGCGAACCCGCAGTGTACGGATCGGCGTAGTAAAGCAAGAATTCCAGAGTATCGAACACAGGGATTTGGGGGGAACAAATTCAATTGTAAAGTTGTCAAGCAATAAAAGGTTAAGCTTTGCAAATATATTGGGAAAACAGCAACCCTAAAGATCCAGGTATCAAATTGTGGAAATCGATTCAAGATATACTAAAGAACTAAGGACAGAGTTAAGAGTTGCAAAGGTATGCTAAGGTAAAGCAATGTACGGTGAAGTTCCAAGGCTTTATATGACTTATCTAGAAATACTCTCTATAAAGGTTGTTGATGCTTCAGTATAGAAAGGATCTAAAGACAACAATTAATATCAAATACCCAAACTTGTAACCCAATGATCAAGACTAACTAAACCGATTAAGGTTGTGACACTCGAAATCGAAGCAGAGGTTGTTGAGGCTTCACTACTACCTAGAAAAGGACAAGTCAAGACTAGATTAAAGCTAATCTTTAACCTTGGATCAAAGTAAAAGCAAAGTTCGTAAACTAATGTAAATTACGGGCAGATCTTGAGTTCCACGGCCGTGGAGCCTCATGAACAGGCCGTGATTTTGGTTCGTCGGCGAATCTCTCTAACTCTCAGGGTCCAATCTGTTTACGATCGATCTATCATCATCTAAGCCACAACTATCAATCCTTCACCTTAGAATTGCTAAAGGGTTTTAGCCAACAACAGTCATTATGATATCAAATTCAAGTTTAAGAAGAATGAAAGATGAAAACCTTCGAAAACCTTCAATAAACTTCAAATCAATCTCAAATCTACAAACAAGGGTAATATTGTATAACAGATTTGGAATCACACAAACCAATAACAATCCTTGATAAGAACGAAGAGCGGGATGTCAATCCGTCTTCTAATCAAACTTAGGAATAAAAGGCGCAACTTCCGCCACACACAACTTCCAAATCTTCAAGCCTTCGTAAATCTCCGTTGCAAAAATGCAATTCTCCGCACGTCCAATGAAACTCTAGGAACGTGTAAGTGAGCGTAAGCGAAGGTGCCGAATTCTCCCTCCTTCAGCCCTTTTATAAGGAAGGATAAAATAACCGTCCGGCCCATATGCGTAAACAATGAGTCCATATTTTATTCGTCAAAAGATTGCCTAAATCACGGTTTCATGGAGTTCCACGGCCGTGGTTTAGAGCGTGGAAGTGGATTACGGTTTTTCACAACTTCCACGACCGTACTTTATACCGTGTAACTCTCTGGAATGCTCCACGTTCATGTTGCCAAGATCCACGGCCGTGGTTTTGGTCGTGGACTTCTCTACGGCCGTATTTTAAAGCGTGGAAGTGTAAATTGCTCGTAGTTTCCTTTGTGTCGTGTCATTCCTCCTCCTAGCATCTCCCTTGGCTTTTTTGATGTGTCCTCAATCCTTGGATGTGCTCAATTCATCTCCTTCCTCTCTTAATTGGTTCGGCTTTAGCTCTTATTCACCTATAATCAACACAAAGCTTATGTAGATCTCTATATCGATAATGTAGATAAACTAGCTAACAATTGCTTCAATGCCTTATCAATGAACACTATAATGAGTGAAAAACTACTAGAAAGAGTGTCTAGAATATTGCAATATTTCATGCTAACAATACGTGACTCCACACGTGAATACGTAGGTCATTGACATCCGTATACCTACTAACTCATGACCTCTTGGTCAATGACCCCACATTTTAGTAGGTCAATGATCTCATATATCAACGCATCAATTACCCCATTTGAGTAGATTAATAACTCACCTATCAAAAATATCAAAAAATTGGGTAACTCTAAGATTAATAATTTGTTTTTTCAAAAATTTGCTATTTTGTATAACAAGTATTGTACGGTTGTATCATGGTAGATATTTGTTTTACATTTCAAAAAAAAAAATCCAACTTTTCTCAACCTCAAGTCTCTGAAAAGTGTTAAAAATCCACTGATTATGATCAGCTGATACAATCTTCAACAAACCACAGCAAATAAATGGCTTGGTGGAATTTCAATCTTGACAAATAAATGGCTTGTGTTGCACTATCAGACTTGTCTGGCAAATGTCCCGCGTACTTCTGTTTTATGAAGTAGCAACCTGCATTGCTGGCAGGAGTCTCCTTAATCCAAGTACAACACGGAACAAAGATACTGCTTGCTGCACACCCGAGAGCATCCTAACCTAATCCATCATGTCAGGTTCCAAAGACAATCTCGTATTCGTCCATGACAGTAGCTGCTTGATGCAGAAAATCCTCATTATCTGCTTTCCAAAGACTGATACTTGTATGCAACAATTCTGCAGAAAATCATTCAGCCAAGTTGATTAACTATTAGCAACATAAGCTTTAAGGGCACATTTGATACCGATATCAGGTATAGACATCAATATGAGATATGAAGCATTTGATTCTGCGGAAATTCGTTCAAAGAATGTGAAATTTAAGATACTTAATGCCAGATATCAGTTTGATATCTATATCTGCATTTACCGATTACAGATAATTAGCATTTGATATCTGATACTCGTATTGTAGAATGCTGATACCAAACAGCTCTAAATTAGTAATTCACAGCTAAATGTAGGGAGAAAGCTAATTGACGATCTGCTCATAATTGGAACAAGGAACTTACACATTACACCAGCTGTTGAAATTGGTACATGCTCATCAGTCTTCACTAGATGAGCTATGATGCATATGGGTAGCTCTGCCTGAAACAGTTTCAATTTCAGTTTCAGCACCTAAATCCAACTACGACCAGGTATCTTTCTAAGACCTCTATCTTTTAGTTGGTGTCTTATTGCAAAGACATCCAACCATCGATTTGCTGATGCATAGATGTTAGACATAAGCACATAATTACCAGCACTTGAAGGTTCAAGTTCACGGAGTTGCCTAGCTACCAACTCACCCAACTCGACATTATCATGTAGACTGCATGCCCCAAGCAACGCACCCCAGGCTTCGGCATGGGGATCAATGGGCATAGACTGTATAAGATTATATGCTACCTTCAAGTAGCCAGATCGCCCCAGAACATCAACCATACAAGCATAATGATCAGGAGACGGATCAATGGAGAACTTTTTTATCATTATATCAAATAAGTGAAGACCCTCCTCCACAAGTCCTGCGCGACTACAAGCTGCCAATACTATCGTGAAGGCCACGCCATCCGGATGCAGCCCTTGGTTGAGCATCTTATAAAATAGATTCACTGCATCAGCTCCTTGACCGTGAGCTGATAGCCCTTGGATCATGGAACAGTAGGAGACTAAATCTTGATCATGCATTTCATTGAACAATTTCATGGCTCTATCCATGTTACCACATTTGGCATTCATGTCTAATAAAGCAGCAGCTACATGAGTCTGATTAAGGTTGAAAGAATCGCTACTTACATAAGAATCAACCCATTTAGCAAGTTCCAACCTACCTAACTGTGAACATGCTGAGATTAAGTTCACCGTTACATATACATCCGGTTTCACACCACTCGACTCCATTTCCCAAAATACATTCACAGCTTCCCTCGGCATTCCATTTTGAGTGTACCCTGACATCAATGCCGACCACACAACAACATCTCTTTCGTGGCACTGATCAAATAAAGCTCTTGCCATGACCATCTCCCCGCACTTAGCATACCCATCAATCATTGCGGTGTAAGAAACAATATTTCTATCTGGCATTTCATCAAACAACACCCTAGCACTCTTGACGTCCCCAAATTTCACATACACACCAATCATCGCATTCCAGGTTGCCACATTTCTCTTGGGCATCACATCAAACATCCTCTTAGCCTCAACCAAATCCCCAAAACTCGCATACCCAACAATCATAGCCGTCCAGGAAACCACATTTCTGACAGACATACTATCGAACACCTCTCGTGCACACCCAACTTCCCCGCACTTGCCATACATATCCACCAAGCTTGAACACACGAACAAATCCGCACCAAGACCAAACTTAAACGTCAACCCATGAATCCCTTTCCCTAAACAACTCACTAATTCGGTCGAACAGCGCTTGATAATCGGAGGAAAAGTGTACCCATCAGGCTCAGCGCCAGAGACCCTCATTTGGGAGAAAAAGGAGAACAGCTGGGGAACAGAAGAATGCTCACAGTAGGCTTTGAGAAGAGAGTTCCAAAGGCAGGTGTTTGGATAGGGGACGCATTGGAAGGTGGAGACAGCGTAGCAGAGGAGAGAGAAGGATGTGCAACGAGAGATGAAGCGAGAGAGTATATAGTTGTCAGCTTCAAGACCCTTCTGGATAATGTGAGCGTGGATTTGCTCAAGGGTCAGGCTAGTCTTGCACGCGGAGAGGAGGGTGGCGATGGCGGGGAAGGAAGGAGGCTCCGACAGCGACGCCGAGGAAAAGCTGCGGCGGATGGGCGTCATAAGAGACACCCTCATCGCATTGCTTTATTTGGCTTATTCTTTTAAATTACAGGCTATGTTGCTCAAGACTGTATCATATTGGATGAGCTTCGGCGGCGGTGGCTCGGTGTGGACACTGCAACGGACGGCAACATCAAAATATGGCACGCGAACGATACTACGGCCTAGGGCTTGCGAAGCTATGTCACGAATTGAAGGCAGGTAATGCCGGCCGGCTTGGCTGCTGGAAGGCGATTTCCCACCGGAAAAGCCTACATACATATGTAGAAGCGAAAGGCATACAACGAGAATCTGGAAAACTTTAGGGGGAGAATTGTATACTGCAGAAAAGTCATGTTTTATTTTTTAAAATAAGGGAACAAATGGCAAAGTTACGTGAGTTTGGTGGGATGTTAAAAGGAGGTTAATTTATATAAAAATTTAGGAGATTAAATTTGTGTTAGTGTTTAATGAAAATTGAGATTATGAGAAAGATTATAGAAAGATATTAATTGGTATTAAAAATAGTCAAAAAATAATATTGGTGATACAAGGTTAATGGAGATTAATTTAATTTGGTTAATTACTATTCCACTCCTACCCTTCTTAACAAAAAAACGATGTGAAAAATATAGAGAATAAGTCGAAAGAAGTTGTTCATCACATCACCACTGCTCAACAAATGATTTCTCTCTTGTAAGTGTTGCGAAATTATGTGAGAGCAGAGAATTGTTGCCTATGAAGAAGCTTAACTACTCTTTCCAGTGAAATGATGAATTGCATCAGATCTTGTTTGGTCTGATCAAATTTGAAGTTTCATGGAATAACGTTTGTGGAATAAACTACTTGAATGAACTTCAAGTTATTTTCTTTATTCCTGAATACAATACCTCCTATAATGTGGAAATATGCTTATACCTTTATATGTGCAGACAAATACATCAATGAATCTAGAAGCTAAATACATGAGACAGTGGGAATTTGATAGTATTACTCGAGTTGCAAATTGTATGGCATCAAGGTTCTTAGGAACGGTTAGCAAAATCAATTGAGGGAGTATCTTCTTTCTAATGCAGGTAACTCTCTTATATTGTGGGTGTTTGTTTTGTATTACTTTAAGATTGAAAACTTTAGTTATCAAGAAGGCATATCGAGTTTCATTTATTTCTTTTTTGGTTATGCATTTTTTATATTGGTTATGTACTCGCTATATCTTTTTTTGTTATGTATTTTGTAACACCCCAAGTTTTGGGAACTCAAAGCGTTACAGGGTAGGACCTCACAATGGGTCCCGACCCTAAGAGTAACAACAACAACATCGGATCTTGCAACAAGGCACAAATAAATAAAAACCAAAACTATATAAAAACCAAAGGTTTAACAAAAAGGAAAAAACAAAAGACTCCAGCCGAGTTCAACAACAAACTGAAAGGATAACAACAAATATAAAACATAATCCCGTCCTATAATGTACGGGAACCCCGGCTACCTACTCCATCCAGATCACTAAGCAGCATCCCTAACCTACAAGGCATCTACAACATCGGTATAAACCGTTAGCTAACATTCTAGATATCACAAAGACAATAAATACACAAACACATATAAGAACATAAACATATAGCATGCTCTCACACATCTAGTTATTATCTTTATAATAAGTTATCCATTACTAATTCAACTTCTTTTGTCACAAGAGAATCTCCCGAAACTCGCCTCCGTTTCCGTTACCGACAGGAATAGATCAGATGCATACTATCCATTACCTGTGGGCCTGGTCGCAAAAGCACCTCCCAGTCTCCTGCAGAACTAGACAACTGGTCGCTGCCCGGTTATATTACACTTTGGCCAATTAATGTATAAGGTCAATCTTAGTCTGGTTTTTTGTTATAACAATAAAGCAACAAGCACAACCAATAAGGTCAAACTAATACACGGAACGCAACTATGTAAGTCCAAGGGACTTACCTCACTTGAAAGTAAACTCAAGAATTAGCTAAATGCTCGGTTTCCCGAAGGAAAGGGTATCGGTAAATGCCTGCTCAGACAAGGCATTGCGAATCAGAAACTATACAAATGCTAGAAGTCTACATGCTTCTAGTCTCAATGATCTCTAACAAATCTATTGCAGCGTGCTAGAAGTTCCCTACTTCTAGTCTCGATGATCGCTAGCTGATCTCAACATGTTAGGAGAAAGATTCCTAGTCTCAAGGTTCACAAGGAACATCATCATCAACACAAATCAAGAAGCATAACCAACTCATGGGGATCAACAACCACTAATTGGCATTCACATTAATCATCTAGGTCCAGCCTAGCATGATCTAGCATAAGGAAAGGGCAAAGGAAGCAAGGAAGAAAGCAAATCACCAAAGACGGGAGTTACTATAGGTAAACCGTAGGGGCGGCGGACAGGTGGCGCGGGGGAGGCAGAGCTTGCAGCCGCAGGGGCAGTCTATTCTAGGCATGGGGCGGTTCTACGATAGAGGCGACATCGGCTCTTTTGACAATAATATCACAACAAAGGGATCAAAGCTCCACTCCTTCAATCTACACACACGTCAACACTCAACCAAGGAGCCTGGAAACACATACTCGTCAACCACGAAGGACAAACAATAATCAAGACTCGAAGAAGAAGAAGAAGAAGAAGAAGAAGAAGAAGAAGAAGAAGAGAAGAAGAAGGAGAAGCATGTATCAGGTTTATGAATGTTAGAAGGATCAAGGGGATGAAGAACTTACACGTTCTGCAGAGAATCACAAGGAAAGGACGCAGCTTTGCTCGAGGTTGAAAAAGAACGTAAGCAAGAAGAGAAAAACGGAAGACAAGGCGGGAATATATAGAGAACGGTTGGTAAAGAACAAAGGAAGATCAGATTAGGGTTAGAAGATAGAAGGAAAGCCGGCCCAAAAGATATAAGATCGGATCTTCTAAGAAAGGAAAGAAAATAAAAGCCGGAAATATAATAGATATCGCGATCTGGGGTCAGCCGCAAGGGCAACCCCCTTCACCGCGCGGGTGGTGAAGTCAAAAACCGTTTGTTACATCAAATCCTCATAAGAAAATTTTCATCCCGAAACTTGTAACATACCACACAAGATCACACAACGACGTAGCAGAAACATGGATCTCAACTCATATTCCCTCGCGGGGTACAAAACTCAAAACGTCACACAAGCGTATACACAACTCAACAAAAAGGAAACTGAAACTCAACGTCTATGATATAGGTACACACAACTCAACATAAAACACCGGATACTAACCTTTGTCTCCCAAGTCGCCTCATCAGCTCCTCGCATTGACCACTGAATCTTTATCATCGGTATGTTCTTCGATCGCAAGCGTCTCGTACCATGCTCTAAGGCCGCTACCGGGTGATCTACGAACATATGGTCTGGCTCGATTACTAGATCATCATGGCTGGCGATGTGTCTCGGGTCGGGTACGTACTCCCGTAACTGGGACACATGGAAGACTGGGTGAACATTCTATAGTCTAGGTGGTAGAGCAAGTCTTTATGTTGCCTCTCCAACTCGCTCCAAAATCTCAAAGGGTTCTACATATCTGGGACTAAGCTTCCCTTTGACGTCGAAACGTTTGACGCCTCGTGTTGGGGATACTCTCAGCCATACCTAAGCTCCTACTCTGAACTCTAGAGGTCTGTGCCTCTTATCCGCGTAGGACTTCTGGCGACTCTGTGCTGCTAGCATCCATTCTCGGATCATCACTACTCGAGCCATATCATCCTATATCTGCTCAGGTGCTACACCGCTAGCACTACTCGGCTCGTCGTAACATAGCAGGGTACGATATCTCTGTCTGTATAAGGCCTCATAAGGAGCCATTGTTTGCTCTAAAGTGTGTGTCACTAGTTTTAAAATTTATAAAACTGAAATCAAAGCAAAGCGAACCCACAGTGTACGGATCGGCATAGTAAAGCAAGAATTCTAGCGTACCGAACTCAGGAATTTGGGGGAAACAAAATCAATTCACAAATTGTCGAGCAAGTAAATAGAAGCTTTTGCAAATAATATTGGGAAAACAACAATTCTAAAGATCCGGATATCCAATTGTGGCAATCGATTCAAGATATTCTATAGATGTAAGGACAGATTCGGGATTGCAAAGGTATATCTAAGGTAGGGTGTTGTACGGTGAAGTTTCAAACCTATAAGTCTCACCCAAAGGCTCTCTCTATAAAGGTTATTGAGGTTTGCAATATAGAAAGGATCTAAGGATAAGGTTAAACTCTCAAATACCCATGCCCAAACCCAAGTGAATCAAAGATAAGCCAAAAAGGTTAGGGTTGTGACACTCGAAAACCAAAGTAGAGGATGTTGACTCTCACTACTACCAAGAAAAGATAAGCCAATGCTAGGTTAGGGCCAATCTTTAAGTTTGGATCAAAGCAAAAGCAAAGAACGTACGACAAAGGAAAACCATGGTCAGATCTTGAAGAACCACGGCCGTGGAACTCAAGAACAGACCGTGGAAAGCTCGACGACGAGGTTTCTAGCAACTCTCAGGGTCCAATATGTTTTGGTTCAATCTATCATCATCTATGCCACAACTATCAACCCTTCACCTTAGAATCGCTAAAGGTTTTTAGCCAACAATCATCATAATCAAATCAATAATCAAATATGAAAGGAATAAAAGAGACTTTGAAATCTCAATAATAAAACAAAACCAATGTCAATAAAACTCAAAAGTCGTAATTTGCGTTCAATGGATATAGAATAGAATAAGAATATCTCACAATACTCAAGGAACAAAGAAGAACGGGATATCAATTCGCCTTCAAGTGAAACCCTAAAATCTTTCAACTCCGTAAATAGGAAAGTGCATCTTTCCCAAATCTTCCTTCTTTCCCTGGGACATCCCTACTAGTGACCAAGTCTTCAAGTCTCCCTTTTGGAGATTTTTGGCTTTCTCCAGCTTCGGGTCTGTCATCGTCCTTGATAACACGATTTATAACATAGTTTTAGGTGTACATTTAGATAGAATTCTAGCTCATTCATGCATGATCTAGCATTAGTTCAAGACGTTTTTCACCCAATTCACATATTTTGTCGAGATAGACGTCTACACGGACTTGTGCGCGTTTTGTAGGTATTACGAGAAATTTAGGAGCTTAAACGATGCGTTTGAGGATCGTTCATTTAAATAACGCACCCTCGGAATCATTAGGACACAAGCCAAGAGCTAAGAAGGACTCATGGAACCTTGCCAACACAAGACATGCACCAAACCACAGCTTAATGATCCAAGGCGAAGTTTCTGCATAGAATCACGGTTCTCTGACGAACCACGGCCGTGGAAATGACCGTGGATTTTGCCAGATTCTCGTGACAGCTGTGCCACGACTCTCATGGCCAGCTCATGAAGGATTTGTTATAAAAGTGGTCCTTCATGGGTTGTTTGAGGCAGCTGGGGTAGTTTGGGGAGCAGCTCATCCATTATCCATTTCTCTAACAAATATATTCTCAAAAATCAAGAGGTTTTTCTAGGAAGGAAAGTGCCAAAGAGAAGGAGAAGAACTCCATTGAAGAGGAGGAGAAGAACACACCATAGCTTTCTTGTATTTCGGATTTCGTTTTCTAGAGATTGTATGAGTCTTTGAACCTTCTTTTGGAAGGGTTGTAAGTGGTCTAATTCTAATCTTCAGCTTAGTTTTGAATTAAGTTCACTTATTCATCCCTTTTCTTTCATTATCTTGCAATGGATATTTTGATTTTATGTTTGTTTGTCTCGATTTCCATTATGAATGTTGTAGGCTAAATTGATGTGGTTCTAGGGTAAGGAAAGGATGGTTATGGCTAGAACTATGATAGGACGGACTTAGATTTACCTTTGGATGACTTTTGCTTATGAACGTAGTTCCTGTTAGAAATCACGGATAGTTCTTGAAGAACCACGGCCGTGGTTTCGGTAGAACAGACCGTGATTTTCCCTGGTTCGAAGGACTTTGCCTTAGACCTATGAATTGTTGAAACCCTAAGTGTTTGCTGAGTTTAACCTATCCTAGGGTGATCTAGTGTAGTGACTAAGTGTTAGGAGAGACTTACCCGGTAATCCTTGCCCTTAGAATCTAAAATAGCAACCCTTAGGTAGTGGTGAGCCTAATAAGCCGCCATTGGATTAGATGTGCTAGGATAGTTTTTTAGGACTTCCCCTTCCAAGACTTACCCGGTAAGGATAGGTTAGATCCCTAATCAACAACCCGGTTTGTGTAGAATTCCTATCCTTAGGTTCTTAGAGACTTACCCGGTAATGAGACCTTAGGTGTGGACTATTTGGACCATGAGACCTACCCGGTAATTGGTCCTCAAATTAGATACACTTAATCCCAACATATCATAGTTAATCCAAAGAACGATTAGATAACTTGAGTTCTATGCCATAACCGGAACTTCCGACCTCTAGAATCCGTCTTTTATTTCCTTGATCGTTATCTTGTTTCATTTGTTCATTTGTGCTGATTTTTAGTTTAGTTTGATCGGTTAATTTGCATGAATCGTGATCTTTGATTGATCACCAAAAAACGACCAAAAACAAATTGTGATTTTCATTTCTTTGTTTCCCCCTTTTTCTAACTTTGGACCTTCACTAAACTTAATCACAAAACCGAATCAATTTCACCTTAGTCTTTGTGTTCGACCTCGGAATACTATCCATACTACAAACGTTCCGTACACTGCGGGTGCGCTAGAAGTTAGGATAAATATAACGAGTATAAATTTAAGGCTTATTGCGTGCACACTTTTTAGCGTAACAAGTTTTTGGCGCCGTTGCCGGGGACTAGGTCTAGATTGAGTCTATTTTGTGATTGTTTCTAGTGTAGATCTTTCTTGTTGCTTTTGATCTCTCTTTGGTTGGTGTCTTTGCTTTTCAGGACATCTATTACTCTTTAGGTGTATGCGAAGATCTCGTGGCAAGGATTTAGCTCCATTCGATCCCGAACCGGAGAAAACCCTTCGATCTAGATCCAAGAACACCCGAAAAGAGAAAGAGATGGCCGGTAGAAATCTCCAAGCTGAGTTGGATGAAGCCTTAGAGCAAATAAGGCTAAGAGATGAGCTCTTGGAGGAAGAAAGGAGACTTGCCAATGAGAGGCAAGAGGAAACTAGGAGGGAGATTGAGGAGATTAGGCAAGCCCTTGTTCAAGGAGAGCTTAATCGCCGACAACCTCCACCTCCTCCACCACCGATGGTACAACCGCAGCCGGCGGCCAATGTTAGGGTTGTTCCCATTGCTATCGAGGAGCCACAAACCCTGGGGAGACGTATGGATCCGGCACAAAGAGCACACCGACCGGGTGTGAATCTAGGAGATCCCGCAACCCACAACTATGAGCTCCGCCCTCAAGTTCTACAAATGATCCGGCACAATCAATTTGGAGGGATGGAAGGAGAGTCTCCTCACCAACATTTGATGAACTACGAGATTTTGATGGAGACTCTTAGACCGCCAAGATTGGAGAGCAACAACCATAAGCTTAGGGCTTTATCCTTCTCTCTTAAGGATAAAGCCTTGGCTTGGTATCAATCTATTCCACAAGGGCGAGTTGGTACTTGGGAGGAGATGACAACCGAGTTCTTGACCAAATTCTTCCCACCTTCCAAGACCACCGAATTAAGAGGGAAGATCAATGCCTTCGTGATGAGGGATAGAGAAAGTTTGTTCAAGTCTTGGGAGAGATTCAAAGACCTTCTCCTAGATTGTCCACACCATGGCATACCAAAAATTGAGCTATTGGAAATCTACTTCAAGGGACTTGATAAAGATAGCCAATTCAAGCTTCAATCCCTCTCCGGTGGGACTTTCATGGAGAAACATGTAGATGATGCTTGGGAGTTTGTGGAGAAGCAAGCTCTAGTGATTGAGAAGTACTCTCATAGGAAGAGTGAAGGAAGAAAGGCGGGAGCATATGAGGTGAGCGAAGTCACCATGAGCAATTTCAAGCTTGACGCCATCAACAACGAATTGAAATCCTTGAGAGAGTTGTGTACTACAACCTTGAAGAGCCAAGCAACTCCTCAAGTGCTTCCACAAGCTAACTTGTCTTCCAAGGAGGAGGATGTGAATTATATGGGAAGGGGCAACTTCAACAATTACCAAGGCTCAAGAAATTTCAACAACAACCGGCAATTCAACAATTACCGGCCCAACCACAACCATCCCGGGTTTTCTTACTCTAACCCGGATGGAGCCTTGAACCCTCCCGCCTCCTCAAGCACAACTCCACCACAAAGAGCTTCACAAGAACCTCCACCCGGTTTTACTCAACCTCCAAAGGATAGGACCGAAGTCATGTTTGAAAAATTGCTAGGAAGATTGAGTGGACTTGAGAGCACCGTGACTTCAATTTCTAAGGCTCAAAAGGTCTTGGAAGCACAAGTCTTTCAAAAGGCGGGTGAAGCACATAAAGATCCGGGGAAGCTTCCGGAAGAACCGAAGACAACCCAAGAGGCCAAGTGTTGGCTATCACAACAAGGAGTGGGATGAGTATGAAGGATCCTTTGCCCAAGGATCAAGCTAAGGGAAAGCAAGTAGTGGTAGAAGAGGGAAGAAAGCAAGAAGATGGAGGCAAGAGCAAGGATGTAGAGCCAACCTATGTGGCGCCACCTCCATACAAGCCACCACTACCGTTCCCACAATCAAGAGCAAGAGCTCGTTTGTACAATCACTTTGGTAAGTTCCTTGAACTAATGTCCAAATTACATATTATCATTCCGTTCATGGATGCCATCTTAGGAATGCCGGCATATGAGAAGTTTTTGAAAGAAATACTCTCCAACAAAAGGAAGTTGGAGGAGTATGGGGAGATAAGGATGACCAAGAGATCCTCGGAATTAATCCAAACCATGAAGGAAGAAATGCCCCCCAAGCTAAGGGATCCGGGCTCCTTTTGCGTCCCAATAGGAGTGGGAGATGTGAAGTACGAAGCCCTTTGTGATCTTGGGGCGAGTGTAAGCATCATACCGCTTGCACTTAGCAACAAGGTCGGGCTAGGAGAGCCAAAGCCGGTCAAGATGACCCTCTATATGGCGGACCGTTCTATCACTCATCCGGTTGGGATTCTAGAGGACATTCCGGTGCAGCTAGGAGGATTCTACGTGCCTATTGATTTTGTAGTTTTGGACATCCCGGCGGATTATCCGGTTCCTATCATCTTAGGAAGACCTTTCCTAGCCACTTCCGGATGCTTAGTGGATTGCAAGAACGGGACTCTCTCCTTCAACATCGGGGAAGAGAACATCAAGTTCAAGCTATCCACAATGATGAAAGGGCCAACCCTTGATGAAGATATCTTCAACATAGTCGAGCAAGAAGAATCTAGAGAAATTGTGAGCTCGATCTTGATCAAGGACCCTTTGGAAAAGGTTCTCGCCTTGAGTATGATGGAGGAAGGTGTTGAAGAGGCCTGCAATGAAGAGATCAAAGCTTTGGAAACTTTGGAAGAGGAGCCAAGAGTTGGATTTGAAAGCCACGAAGAGGTGGTGAACAGCTGCAAGTTCCACGGTCGAGATTTACAAACCACGGCCGTCAAACTTTCTGGACAACTCCGAGAAGCAAGCTTGCAAGGAACCACGGCCGTGGAAGATGAGCAACCCGTGCTTCCAACCGTGGTTTTCCTTGAATCAGCTCTTGATGATGAAGCTTTTAGGAGCCATGGGGAGTCTTCCCTTGCTTTGGATTCATCTCATCCAATCTTATTTGGATCGTCTTCAACCGAAAAAGGTCCTCCCTCACTTGAACTTAAACCCCTTCCCTCTCATTTAAAGTATGCATTTCTTGGTGATAATTCTACATATCCTGTGATTGTTAATGCATGCTTGAGTGATGATGAACTTGCTAAGTTGTTGCATGAACTAAGATTGCATAGGAAGGCCATTGGTTATACTATTGATGATTTGGTTGGCATTAAGCCATCTTTGTGCATGCATAAGATAATGATGGAAGATAACCACAAACCCTCTATTGAACATCAAAGGAGATTGAATCCTATAATGAAAGAGGTGGTAAAAAAGGAAATCATTAAGTTGCTAGATGCGGGAATTATCTACCCTATCTCGGATAGTAAGTGGGTTAGCCCCGTTCATGTAGTGCCTAAGAAGGGTTGAATGACGGTAGTAACTAATGAGAATAATGAACTAATACCGACTAGGACGGTTACGGGGTGGAGAATGTGCATTGATTATAGGAAATTGAACATGGCCTCTAGGAAAGATCATTTCCCCCTCCCCTTCATTGACCAAATGCTAGAAAGGTTAGCTCAACACTCTCATTTTTGCTATTTGGATGGGTATAGTGGATTCTTCCAAATCCCTATCCACCCCAATGACCAAGAGAAAACGACTTTTACATGTCCATGGGGTACCTTTGCATATAGGAGAATGCCATTTGGGTTGTGTAATGCACCCGCCACCTTCCAAAGGTGTATGATGGCTATCTTTTCAGAATATATAGAAAATATCATGGAAGTGTTCATGGATGATTTCTCTGTTTATGGTTCTTCTTTCGATGATTGCTTGGCTAACTTGTCATTAGTGTTGCAAAGATGTGAGGAGACAAATCTTGTCTTGAATTGGGAAAAATGCCACTTCATGGTAAGTGAAGGGATTGTGTTAGGACACTTGGTGTCTAACCGTGGCATTGAGGTTGATAGGGCTAAGATTGAAACGATAGAGAAGTTGCCACCACCTACTTCGGTGAAGGGGGTAAGGAGTTTCTTGGGGCATGCCGGTTTTTACCGGAGGTTTATTCAAGACTTTTCTAAAATTTCTAAGCCTCTCACTAACCTACTAATGAAAGATATTGATTTTGTTTTTTCCAAGGATTGTCTTGAAGCTTTTTGTAGGTTGAAGAACGCCTTGATCTCCGCACCAATCATGCAACCTCTGGATTGGAGTCTACCATTTGAGATCATGTGCGATGCAAGTGATGTGGCCGTTGGGGCCGTTTTAGGGCAAAGGAAAGAAGGGCACACTCATGCTATTTACTATGCTAGCAAGACGCTAGATGATGCCCAACTCAACTATGCTACCACCGAGAAGGAGTTATTGGCGGTGGTGTATGCATTTGAGAAGTTCCGCTCATACCTTGTTGGAGCGAAGGTCATAGTTTATACGGATCATGCGGCGATCCGTTATCTACTTACAAAGAAGGATGCCAAACCAAGGTTGATTCGGTGGATCCTTCTTCTTCAAGAATTTGATTTGGAGATACGGGATAAGAAGGGATCCGAGAACTCCGTGGCGGATCACCTTAGTAGACTCCCACCATTAGAGCTTGGGAAGGACAACATCCCGATAGATGATTCATTCCGGGATGAACAATTGCAAATGGTAGAGGAATGCTTGTTCCAAGTGGCTAGAGGAAATGAGCCATGGTACGCCGACATCGTGAACTACTTAGTATGTGAGGAAGTGCCTCCGGATTTACATATGCACAAAGGAAGAAGTTCTTCAACGATGTAAGGCATTACTATTGGAGTGAGCCACTTCTATTCAAGAGAGGCCCGGATGGGGTGCTTAGAAGATGCATACCGGAGGATGAAGTGGAAAGTGTGATCCGGCATTGCCACTCCTTACCATGCGGAGGCCATGCTAGCTCACACAAGACGTGTGCAAAGGTATTGCAATCCGGTTTTTATTGGCCTAACTTGTTTAGGGATGTGCAAGGTTTTGTAGCGGCATGTGATGCTTGCCAAAGGACGGGCAACATCTCAAGGAGGAATGAAATGCCTTTGAATAACATCCAAGAAGTTGAGATTTTTGATGTGTGGGGTGTAGACTTCATGGGACCATTCCCTTCTTCATGTGGAAATCTCTACATCCTATTGGCGGTGGATTATGTGTCAAGATGGGTAGAGGCAATCGCTTCTCCTACAAATGATGCCAAGGTGGTAGTGCGATTCTTCAACCGGGTGATCTTCCCTAGGTTTGGAACACCGAGGGTAATCATTAGTGATGGAGGGAAGCACTTCACGAATAGGAACTTTGGAGCACTTTTGGCCAAGTATGGGGTGACTCATAAGGTGGCAACACCCTACCACCCCCAAACTAGTGGTCAAGTGGAGATCTCCAACCGAGAGATCAAGGCCATCCTCGAGAAGACGGTGTCTAGGACAAGGAAGGATTGGGCTATAAAGCTCGATGACGCACTATGGGCATATAGAACCGCCTTCAAGACACCAATTGGAACCACTCCCTACAAGTTGGTCTATGGCAAGTCTTGCCATCTCCCGGTGGAAATGGAGCATAGAGCTTATTGGGCCATTAAGTGGCTAAATTTTGACCTCAAGGAAGCGGGAGAAAAGAGGTTGCTTGATATCAATGCCCTTGAGGAGCTCCGGTTGGAAGCTTATGAGAATGCCCGGATCTACAAGGAGAGAACCAAAAGGTGGCATGACAAGAGGATCGTTCCAAAGGAGTTGAGTGAAGGAGATCTTGTCCTTCTCTTCAACTCAAGGCTAAGGCTCTTCCCCGGAAAGCTCAAATTAAGATGGACCGGGCCATATGTGGTGAAGAAGATCTTTCCCCATGGAGCTATTGAAATAGGAGGGGAGCATTGCGGAAATTTCAAGGTGAATGGGCATCGCTTGAAGAAGTATATTCCGGGAGCCCCGGTAGACATGATTGCCCCGCTTCACCTCGAATAGACGCTCCCGAGTTTGGTCAAGCTAATGACCTTAAAGAAGCGCTTGGTGGGAGGCAACCCATTGGTAACATTTTTTTTCCTTTTCATTTTTGCTTAGATTTTTTCTGTTTTTGTGTGCTTTGTGTGTGTTTTGTCTACCTTCGTGTGTGTGCTAGAGCATTAGTGGCATTGGAAGCCTCTCTTGGCAATGAAAATGATGATGATGACACCCTCACAAATTATGGGTGGAGAGGACGCGGAACTTGGACGGCTAGCGGTGCCTAGCGCGGGTTCCGAAGCTTTGAAGGATGCTTAGAGCTCTCTACCATGGTTGAAAGGATCATCCAACATCAATTCACTTGAGAATTCCCAAATACCATAGCAAACAATTTTACATTGTGAGAACCTTCTTTCACTCTCTCTACTTCATTTACACATTGGGGACAATGTGTTTCTAAGTATGGGGTGGGGTTTGCATGATCCTTTGCATGATGAGCATCTAGGATAGGTTAATATTTGCACATGTCTTGCATTGTACGTACACATTCCAAAAATTCCAAAAAAATCAGAAAATTTAAAAAAATTTTGTGCTTTCTAGGCTTGGATATGACCCTAATGATGAAACTTGTCTTGTGATTGGCTATGGATGGCCTTATGTGTTGAATTGATAAATGCATATGTGGACTTGAACTACTTCTCTTAAATTCTATGAATGACTTGTGATCATGATGATTGCCTAGAATGGATTGAGTATTGAAAGTCGAAATTACATGATAAGTTCTTGCATACCATTTAGGAATGAATAAGGCATTTCATCTTTCTCTACTTCTCATCTTGATCATGATTGCTTGAGCACCTCAATTGATATAAAATCGACCTCCTTTAAACCCATCCGGGAATAGGAGCATGCTAGTGTGTTGAAATGTGCGAAAAGCAAGTGCGGGGTGAAGATGTAATGAAAAGAATGTCGTGAACGAAATGCTGAAATTATTGTGGAAGTGTAGCCAAAATATAGGTTTGGGGGCGTTGGTTTAAATGACAAGTAACTCGGTACACTTCACATAATCGGGTGTTGGTGCCTTGCCAAAGTCAAATGAACCAATAGCCCTAACGAGCTTTGGTATGTGTGCCTGGTGTGGATGCACCTCGAAAAAGAGAAAAAGCCCGAGGATGGCTAATCACCGAGGTTTCGGCTATTGTACACCAATGCCATTGTCTCAAAAATGAGTTAAAGAAAAAGAAAAGAAAGCAAGATAGGGAAAAATATACACTTGGGGGAAGTTGATCGAGGACAAGGATGTGGAGTTAGTTCCATTCCCGGATTAGCATCACATAACCTAGAGAATCCCCCGCCCAATTGCAACGTTTCTTGGCCTTTTATGTCACAAGCCCTTATGACCTACTTGCATGTTTGTAAGACTTAGTAATCTAGATTGGATAGACTCTTGATCTTCTTGACCTCTTCATCTTCACATTTCATGCATGCTTTTGAGTTAAGTACAATTGTCTTTCCATGCCCTTATTGATTGATACATAATTGCTTATCCAATTGCCATTGATCATGACTATGAAGGTGATCTAATAGTAGAAGCACAAACCCAAAAAGATTTTGCCATTTTTCTGCATACATAAATCATGTCATCTTCTAGTCTATATGTGGGAATTTGCTCGGGGACGAGCAAACCTTAAGTATGGGGTATTTTGATAACACGATTTATAACATAGTTTTAGGTGTACATTTAGATAGAATTCTAGCTCATTCATGCATGATCTAGCATTAGTTCAAGACGTTTTTCACCCAATTCACATATTTTGTCGAGATAGACGTCTACACGGACTTGTGCGCGTTTTGTAGGTATTACGGGAAATTTAGGAGCTTAAACGATGCGTTTGAGGATCGTTCATTTAAATAACGCACCCTCGGAATCATTAGGACACAAGCCAAGAGCTAAGAAGGACTCATGGAACCTTGCCAACACAAGACATGCACCAAACCACAGCTTAATGATCCAAGGTGAAGTTTCTGCATAGAATCACGGTTCTCTGACGAACCACGGCCGTGGAAATGACCGTGGATTTTGCCAGATTCTCGTGACAGCTGTGCCACGACTCTCATGGCCAGCTCATGAAGGATTTGTTATAAAAGTGGTCCTTCATGGGTTGTTTGAGGCAGCTGGGGTAGTTTGGGGAGCAGCTCATCCATTATCCATTTCTCTAACAAATATATTCTCAAAAATCAAGAGGTTTTTCTAGGAAGGAAAGTGTCAAAGAGAAGGAGAAGAACTCCATTGAAGAGGAGGAGAAGAACACACCATAGCTTTGTTGTATTTCGGATTTCGTTTTCTAGAGATTGTATGAGTCTTTGAACCTTCTTTTGGAAGGGTTGTAAGTGGTTCTAATTCTAATCTTCAGCTTAGTTTTGAATTAAGTTCACTTGTTCATCCCTTTTCTTTCATTATCTTGCAATGGATATTTTGATTTTATGTTTGTTTGTCTCGATTTCCATTATGAATATTGTAGGCTAAATTGATGTGGTTCTAGGGTAAGGAAAGGATGGTTATGGCTAGAACTATGATAGGACGGACTTAGATTTACCTTTGGATGACTTTTGCTTATGAACGTAGTTCCTGTTAGAAATCACGGATAGTTCTTGAAGAACCACGGCCGTGGTTTCGGTAGAACAGACCGTGATTTTCTCTGGTTCGAAGGACTTTGCCTTAGACCTATGAATTGTTGAAACCCTAAGTGTTTGCTGAGTTTAACCTATCCTAGGGTGACCTAGTGTAGTGACTAAGTGTTAGGAGAGACTTACCCGGTAATCCTTGCCCTTAGAATCTAAAATAGCAACCCTTAGGTAGTGGTGAGCCTAATAAGCCGCCATTGGATTAGATGTGCTAGGATAGTTGTTTAGGACTTCCCCTTCCAAGACTTACCCGGTAAGGATAGGTTAGATCCCTAATCAACAACCCGATTTGTGTAGAATTCCTATCCTTATGTTCTTAGAGACTTACCCGGTAATGAGACCTTAGGTGTGGACTATTTGGACCATGAGACCTACCCGGTAATTGGTCCTCAAATTAGATACACTTAATCCCAACATATCATAGTTAATCCAAAGAACGATTAGATAACTTGAGTTCTATGCCATAACCGGAACTTCCGACCTCTAGAATCCGTCTTTTATTTCCTTGATCGTTATCTTGTTTCATTTGTTCATTTGTGCTGATTTTTAGTTTAGTTTGATCGGTTAATTTGCATGAATCGTGATCTTTGATTGATCACCAAAAAACGACCAAAAATAAATTGTGATTTTCATTTCTTTGTTTCCCCCTTTTTCTAACTTTGGACCTTCACTAAACTTAATCACAAAACCGAATCAATTTCACCTTAGTCTTTGTGTTCGACCTCGGAATACTATCCATACTACAAACGTCCCGTACACTGCGGGTGCGCTAGAAGTTAGGATAAATATAACGAGTATAAATTTAAGGCTTATTGCGTGCACACTTTTTAGCGTAACAGTCCTCCCCAAGTTGGAGATTTCTGCTCCCCTTCAATGTTGAAGGCTACCGAATATTTGTAAAGATAAATCTAGGGTTTAAAGATAAAACCCTAAATATTTGGGCTGAAAAGAAGTTGAGCCCGCTAGTATCAGAAAATACTCTGGGCTGCGTCAGAAGGCATCAGAAAATATTTTGGCGCGTCAGACAGTATCAGAAGATACTTTGGCACGTTAGACAGTACCAGAAGATACTTTGGCATGCCAGACGGTATCAGAAGATATTTTGACGCGTCCTACCTTCCTTTTATGCTCCTTTTTGTCCCGCTTCAAGGCTTAATCCTTAAATATACCGTTTCGCTCCATAATTCACCAATTTATCTACAAATGTAATAAAACTCTGTGTAGACCTCTATTCTTGCAAAGTAGGTGAATATAACCATAAATTGTTATGAATGTATGTCTATGCATGCAAAATAAAGAAAAATTCTATATAAATACATACCTAAATATAGGTCATAATTCATGTGATCAAAATACCCCATACTTACATCTTGCTTGTCCCCAAGCAAGGTTCAAACTTAAGATACAAGATGATATGGATTATGAATATGCAAAAACAAAGAAAAACCACAATATTTTTTGTTGTGCTTCTATTCATATATCACCCTCAAATAATTACTTCACAGCTAATGAGAATCATCATATGGTCAAAAGGAATTACATCATGACAAGGATAATCACACTTTGCAAGAAAATCATAACATGCATCATAACCTGCAATATATCAAAATAAATCATGAGGAATCCAATTTAGACCACAAAGCCAAACAACATACTCAAAGATCTTAAGGTCTTTCAAGAAAAGGTCAAGAAACGTAAATATGTGGGACTTTCATAAGGTAATGTGGTGCAAAATCCGGGAAAAAGGAACAACACAAACTCTTTTTCTTTTTGTAACTTGAATCAACCACCATTGAGAGCTTTGCTCTCCCTTTTTAGCACACAAAATTCTTTTTCTGACTTTACTTTTTGGAAGTATGGACAGTGGTGCACAAAAACCAAAGCCTAAGAGATTGACGTTTCTCTATTTTGAGATGCCTCAAACCCTTGATGCACATACCATAATCCGTTAGGAATATCGTTCAATCCGACTTTGACAAGACATGAACACCCGGCTATATGAATTGTGCCGAGTTACTCATCATCATGATTGACTTCCCCAAACCTATTTTCTATACTTTGAATACACAAAATTTTCTTTCATGGCCCTCCCACATCAAACATGCCAAAATTATACTCATCCTAATTCCCGGATAGGTAAAGGAGGCAAAAATTTCATTGAGGGGCTAAATGAATAAAGAAGAAGCAATAAAAATCGAGGTGCCTTAATCATTTCAAAAAGATGTGTAAGAACTTATCATGCGTTTTCAACCTTCAATACTCAACACAATTTAGAATGAAAGCAAATTATCATTCATGCATGAAATTTTAACAAAGTATTCAAATCCCACATATGTCATAAATCAATTCAAACATACAAGAATCATCATAGATATTCCACAAAACAATATTCATTATAGAGATCATATCCATCCTAGAAGCACAAAAATTTTAAAATTTTTCAAAATTTTCAAAATAAAAAAATTGCAAGACATAAAACATGCAAATGGTATTGCAAATACCTCCACCCCATACTTAAAACTCACATTGTACCTAATGTGAAGAAAAGAAAAGATAGAAAAAGGTACTCATTGTGTAAGATGGCGAATCAGGCAAGGCGAATCATCAATCGGACGACGGTGGTGGGAATCAATAGAAGCTCAATAGGAAACTCTGAATACTCCAATTGGTGTCGAAGGATAAAGAAGGGGAACGTCTTTCGGCCGAAACAACTTTCCGGAATTTTATTTTATTATTTTTTTTTGAAAAAAATCGACCGAGTTTTTAAAAAATCGGTCGAGTTTTCTACCCGATTTTCTTCTATTTTTGCTCACTAAGGCAGAAAATCGACCAATTTTTTCAGAGGGGGTCGATTTTTTGGTCGAATTTTCTCTCTGTTGCCAAAAATCGACTTGCTCTGAAGCTTAAATCGACCGATCTTCTTTTGGTAAGTCGATTTCCTGCCTTTTGTTCCTTGAAAACGTCCTTATGCACACTTGTATCGCCTTTTTCCATCAATTCCTCAAGATTATACCTAGTTCCTGCAATCTTTGACACAAACATACCGAGAGCGCATCGAGGAAAACAAAAACAAAGGAAAAGAATAACAAACAAGCTAACTATCCTAAGAAAAAGAAAAGGGAGAAAAAAAATGCATTACCTTGGGTTGCCTTCCAGGAAGCGCTTGGTTTTACGTCGCTAGCTGGACCTATCTCCATAGATGATTCAATGCACCTTGAACATCTTGGATTGCTCTTCAAATCCATCATTAAACTCTTCCAAAAAATTTCCGGTTCCTAATTTCACCGGCAAGTGGTAAGATCTCCCACGTACAAGCTTGTACGGTTTGATTCTTACCGGAATCCTCCTAGCTTTCCTGCATTTTAATGGGACATAATCTAACCTTGCGTCCCATCCTTTCCTAGATCGAGAAATCAGTTTCTCGAGAATCTTCTTAGCTTCCCCATCTCCAGCTTGGGGATGATGTATGGTGTTCGTCATGTGAATGACCCCATACTTGAACAAAAGACACTTCATCGCCTTAACGGTGAAGTGCTTGCTAACTCCACTCCTTGTAGTCCATGGAGCATCTACTTCCAGCCGTTTTAATGGAGGTTTCATCTTCACCTTAGGAGGTTCTTTTGGAAGAGACCTCCAACTCTCCGGTGCATTCCTGAAAAATTAGAAATTTTAATATGAATTTCAAAGGGAGTAATAGAAAGTACCTTGTAAAGTGTTTCAAAACTTGGGACGAGATTTGTGTTAGGATGACAATCCCCACATAAAAATTCTCCCAACTTAGTTGATCTTTCTTCAACCTTGGCCACAGTTTCAGTAATTTGGCCAAGGTTCTCCACATCTTCCTCTTTTTCCAGTACAACCGATTCTTCCTTCACCTCGACCGCAGCAACAACAGTTGGTTCGAGGTCTTCCACACCTTCCTCTTTTTCGTTGAGGACTTCAAGAGGGGCTTGAAGTTCAATAGGAGGAAGGCTTAAGACTTGGAATTCTTCCTCGCTGGATAAATGATTTTCCAAGGCTTTTTGAGCTTTTAAAATAGCATTTATGCTGTCTTCCATCTCTTCTAACCTTCTTAACATCTTTTCCAGCATCATCTGCATCCGATCCTCAGAGGTTTGATGTGGAGGTTGCACTTAAGACGTAGAAGAGATGGCTCCTTGCTCATAAAATGTATGAGGGGATTAAGCTCATCCCAATAGGCAGCTCATCCTCAATGACTTCATCTCTTTCTCTTTCACTGTCGAAACAATAATAGGCATACTTTTTCTCCAAATATTCATAATGGTCCGCCCTAGCACCTTGCCATGCTATCCAGGCTAGATCAAATGCAGGTTCATAGCTCCATGCAGCCATTGGTGACCCTGAAAACTCAAAAACTCATATCAAAAGATTAAACGAAAAAGCAAAAAGCTCCCAAGCCCGACAATCGAAAACCGAATTTGGCCTAAACCAAATCCCCGACAACGGCGCCAAAAACATGTTCGCTCTAAAATGTGTGTCACTGGTTATAAAATTTATAAAACTGAAATCAAAGCAAAGCGAACCCGCAGTGTACGGATCGGCGTAGTAAAACAATAATTCTAGAGTATCGAACTCAAGCATTTGGGGGGAACAAATTCTATTCACAAATTGTCGAGCAAGTAAAATAGAATATTTTGCAAATAATATTGGGAAAACAGCAATTCTAAAGATCTGGATATCCAATTGTGGCAATCGATTCAAGATATTCTATAGATGTAAGGACAAAGTAGGGATTGCAAAGGTATATCTAAGGTAGGGTGTTGTACGGTGAAGTTCCAAACCCATAAGTCTCACCCAAAGGCTCTCTCTATAAAGGTTGTTGAGGCTGGAATATATAAAGGATCTAAGGATAAGATTAAACTCTGAAATACCCATGCCCAAACCCAAGGAAATCAAAGATAAGCCAAAAAGGTTAAGGTTGTGAGACTCGAAACCAAAGTAGAGGATGTTGAGTCTCACTACTACCTAGAAAAGATAAGCCAAGGCTAGGTTAGGGCCAATCTTTAAGTTGGATCAAAGCAAAAGCAAAGAACGTACGATAGAGGAAAACCGTGGTCAGATCTTGAAGAACCACGAATATGGAACTCAAGAACAGACCATGGAAAGCCTCGACGACGAGGTTTCTCGCAACTCTTAGGGTCCAATCTGTTTTGGTTCAATCTATCATCATCTATGCCACAACTATCAACCCTTCACCTTAGAAACGCTAAAGGTTTTTAGCCAACAATCATCATAATCAAATCAATAATCAAATATGAAAGGAATAAAAGAGACTTTGAAATCTCAATAATAAAACAAAACCAATGTCAATAAAACTCAAAAGTCGTAATTTACGTTCAATGGATATAGAATAGAATAAGAATCTCTCACAATACTCAAGAAACAAAGAAGAACGGGATATCAATCCGCCTTCAAGTGAAACCCTAAAATCTTCGAACTCCGTAAATAGGAAAGTGCGTCTTTCCCAAATCTTCCTTCTTTCCGTGAGACGTCTCTAGCAACCAAGTCTTCAAGTCTCCCTTTTGGAGATTTTGGCTTTCTCTAGTCTCCGGTCTGTCACCGTCATCCCCCAAGCTGGAGATTTATACTCCCCTTCAATGTTGAAGGCTACCGAATATTTGTAGGGATAAACATAGGGTTTAAAGACAAAACCATAAATATTTGGGCTGAAAAATAGTCGAGCCCGCTCGTATCAGAAAGTATTGTGGGCCGCGTCAGAAGGTATCAGAAAATACTTTGACGCGTCAGACGGTATCAGAAGATACTTTGGCGCGTCCTAGCTTCCTTTCATGCTCCTTTTTGTCCCGCTTCAAGGCTTGATCCTTAAATATGTCATTTCGCTCCATAATTCGCAAATTTACCTACAAATACAATAAAACTCTGTGTAGACCTCTATTCTTGCAAAGTAGGTAAATATAACCGTAAATTGCTATGCATCTATGTCTATGCATGCAAAATAAAGGGAAAATCTATATAAATACATACCTAAATATAGGTCATAATTCATGTCATCAGTCGTCCCGATCGATGCGTGCCAACTGTTGGTGTACGAAAACTCTACTAAGGGAAGGTGATTTGGCCACACCTGTCCCCAGTCTAGCACACAGGCTCTCAACATATCCTCCAAAGTCTGGATGGTCCGCTCAGACTGACCATTGGTTTGAGGATGATAAGCGGTCATGAATCACTTGCATCCAAAACCTCAAACTGAACCATCCGTCTCTATAAGAGACTATAGTCATAGGTACTCAATGAAGTCGTACTATTTGTCTAGTGAACTCCTCTGCCAATCGACTTACCAGGCACGTTTCCTTGATAGGAATGAAACGTGCGGTCTTCGTCAGTCGATCCACTATGACCTAGATGGCATCAAAACTCTGACTCAGTCTCAAGCCGGTAACAAAATCCATCGAGATGTACTCCCACTTCCATTGGGGAACGAGAAGTGGGTGTAGCTCTCCTCCTGGTCGGTGATGCTCGATCTTGACCTGCTGACAGGTTGCACACTAAGCTATATCTCGTCATGTCTAGCTTCAGACCTCCCCACCAAAAAGAGCGTCTGATATCTTGATACATCTTACTCGCACCGGTTAGTGTGAGCCTCCTGTAGGATCCGCTATCTCAACTCTTGATCCGAGGGAACACATATGCACTCTTGGCGTCTCACAATTCCATCGGCACCGATTGCAAACTAGGGCGCCTCTCCTCGAGACATCTTGTCTTGGATCCGTGTCAAAGTCAAGTAACTCTCCTATATCTGTCGGATTTCTACCAATAGATCAGTTAGCATCTCCAAGGTGGATAAGTGGCTGTCGGAATCCGGAAAATGGATATCCATCTCTAGCCATGCTAAGTCTCGCTGTAACTGAGGCTGAGTTGTCAGCCGAACGATTGCCATCTCCTGGGGAGTCTTCTTATTGATGAGCCTAATCTCGCAAAAAAGTATGCACTATATCGACTCGACGACCCTTTGGGAAACGGATCGCCTCCATAGCAGAATCCACGTGGCCTAGCCAAAGCTCCACCTCCAATCTTGTATTTCCTTCGAAAGAAGGAAACTTTAGACAGTTGAAAAACTTCAACCAGCAGTCGGGTCTCGGCTCTCTCGACTCATCCGGTACTCTGGCAACCTTAGCAGCTCTAGCAGGTACAACAACCACCTGCGTCACTCTTTACGAAACCTCAACTGATCTCGCAGGTACTAGCGGTGTTCGGGCAGGTCCTCCAGTCCTGATAGCCTCCTCGACTGTTTACATGTATTCGCGGTATGCAGATACTACGATGGACACTCGACCGGGCTCGGTCGATTGTGCTCTTTGTGCTTCGGACCTAGCTGCGGTCCGGTTTCCTGCTTCGGGAACAACACTCTCAGTAACTTCTTTGGCGAACACCTCAGTGATAGGCGGGTAAACAACAGGTGGATCAACGATAGGGGCTTGGCCCCAACCTTTAGCTAGTGGAAGTCTTCCCGCACGTCCTCGTCCACAAACCGCAGGTGGAAGAGGTGGTCGACCCCTTCCTCGCCCTACAGAAAATGTAGCTCTATACGGGTCATCTATGATATATATATATATATATATATATAAGGCCATTCTATTAAACTACACTATTCAGGAAAAACACATAACAAGCCAACAAAGCTGCTGAGATCCGCGGAGGTAGTGGTGGTCGTCCGTACATCTATCCCACACCGACAAGTTTAAAACTGAACCCGCTTTTTAAAAACGTAAACCCCTTGCGGAATCTGTTTATTTATCTATTCGACCTTTAGAAGATTTTGAGTGCCATTGTTGTAAACCTAGAGCTTTGATCCCATATTGTAACACCCCAAGTTTTGGGAACTCGAAGTGTTACGCGTTAGGACCTCACAATGGGTCCCGACCCTCAGAGTAACAACAATAACATCGGATCTTGGAACAAGGCACAAATAAATGAAAACCAAAACTATATAAAAACCAAAGGTTTAACAAAAAGCAAAAAGCAAAAGAGTCGCAACCGAGTTCAATAACAAACTGAAAGGATAACAACAGAAATATAAAACCCAATCCCGTCCTATAATGTACGGTAACCCCAACTGCCCACTCCTTTCAGATCACTCAACAACATCCCTCACCCATAGAACATCTACAACATCGGAATAAACGTTAGCTAACATTCTCGATATCAGAAAGACATTAAAGGCGCAAACACATATAAGAACATAAACATATAACATGCTCTCACACATTCGGTTATTATCTTTATAATAAATTATATGTTACTAATTCAACTTCTTTTGTCACACGAGAATCTCCTGAAACTCACCTCCATTTCCGTTACCGACAGGAATAGATCAAATGCATACTATCCGTTACTTGTGGGCCTAGTCACAAGAGCACCTCCTAGTCTCCTGCAGAACTGGACAAGTGGTTGCTATCCTGTTATAGTACACTTGGGCCAATTAAGGTATAAGGTCAATCCTAGTCCGGTTTTCCATTATAACGATAAAGCAATAAACACAACCAATACGGTCAAACCAATATACGGAACACAACTAAGTAAGTCCAAGGGACTTACCTCACTTGAAGGTAAACTCAAGAATCAGTAACCGCTCGGCTTCCCGAAGGAAAGGGTAAATGTCTGCTCAGACAAGGCATTGCGAATCAGAAACTATACAAATGCTAGAAGTTTACATAATTCTAGTCTCAATGATCTCTAACAGATCTACTACAACATGCTAGAAGTTCCCTACTTCTAGTCTCGATGATCGCTAACTGATCTCAACATGTTAGAAAAAAGATTCCTAATCTCAAGGTTCATAAGGAACATCATCAACAACACAACTCAAGAAGCATAACCAACTCACGGGAATCAACAACCACTAACTAGCATTCACACTAATCATCTAGGTTCAACCTAGCATGATCTAGCATAAGGAAAGGGCAAAGGAAGCAAGGAAGAAAGCAACTCACCAAAGACGGGAGTTATTGTAGGTAAACCGCAGGGGCGGCGGACAGGTGGCGCGGGGGCGGTTTTGCAACAGAGGCGTCGTCGGCTCTTTTGACAACAGTAACACGGCAAAGGGTTCAAAGCTCGACTCCTTCAATCTACACACACGTCAACACTCAACCAAGGAGCCTGAAAACACATGCTCGTCAACAACGAAGGACAAACAAGAATCAGGAGTAGATTTTGATTCATGTGAAGAAGAAGAAAAGAGAAAGAGGAAGAAGAAAAAGAAGGAGAAGCATGCAACAAGTTTATGAACATTAGAATGATCAAGGGGATGAAGAAGTTACACGTTCTGAAGAGAATCACAAGGAAAGGCCGCAACTTTGCTCGAGGTTGAAGAAGAACATAAGTAAGAAGAGAAAAATGGAAGAGAAGGCGGGAATATATATAGAAAATGGTTGGTAAAGAACAAAGGAAGGTCAGATTAGGATTAGAAGATAGAAGGAAAGCCGGCCCAAAAGATAGAAGATCGGATCTTCTAAGAAAGGAAAGGAAATAAAAACCGCAAATATAATAGATCTTGCGATTTGGGGTCAGCCCCAGGGGCGACCCCGTCACCGCGGGGGCGGTGAAGTCAAAAACCGTTTGTCAGATATTTCAGATTTTGCTTAATGGAATTTCTTAGTTTGTGTTGAATCCATGTTCAAATCATCAAGAAGACATTGAGTTCAATTTATTTCTTTGGTGCATATTATGAATGAAAGTTATAGGACTAAATAGTTATATGTAAAGTTTAGATGATTGACATATAATATATGAAATGTGTTGACCTTGTGTAGACTCATTTGACAGCATGCCATGCATCATCATATGCACAAGGGTATCTTCCTCTCAAGGAATAGAAGATGCATCAAATATCAAGATTGTAAACTATTCATATTTTTAGTGTTTTTGTAATCATTGTTCTTATAGACAAAAATGGAGGAAATCCGTTATAAATTAAGGAAATCATTGTAGTAGTGTTAGTATCTAGCTTCAAGTGGAATATAGACAATTATATATTTTTAATGATTTGCACTAGTATTAAAAAATCATATGATATAATATTTGACAACAAAATGTGAAAGTCAAGTTGAATCTAGACACGTGTAACCAAAGTAAAATGAGACCAATATTCACCATGACATCAAATAATGATAGCAAAACAAAACCATAAAAAGACATCAATTTGTAGCCCATAACATGACAACAATATCATCACGGATTTTTCTTGCCTCTCCACCATATATATCTTTGTTAGTGTCACCTCCTTCACCGTTAGAATCTGGAGATGTGTCCTTGCCATCTACATCATCAACTTCACTTTCTTCTTCCAGATGGGGTTCAATGTCCATTCCCATAAAAAAATAATCATATGTTGGATTTGCAGTCATACGTGATTTTCTTGCGAAGTTATGAAGCGCAAAACATGCAAGATAATGTCAACCTGTGTATCTAGTGTGTAACTTGGCATTACTCTTAGGATCTTCCAACAAGCCTTCAAAACTCCAAACGACCTCTCATAACAAATACGTAGGGACAAGTGCCGCTTGTTGAATGCCTCTTTTGTGTTACCTAGGGGAACATTCTCAAATTGCGATTGATGATAACGGATTTTCGGATAAGGAATCATGTAACCTTGATTATCCGGGTAACCCTTGTGAACTAAGTAGTAACGTCCTAAAGACATGGTAACAATATAAGCTACTTTTAAAATGAAATAAACAACATATATTACAAAGTACGAAGTCGTACCCGGTGGTGGATATGGGAAAGCCAAATATGGGGTATTGATAACATGCTCGAAGACCTTGGCATCATGGGCATATCCCTCCAACTAGCTGACACAAAGGTGAATAACATGTCAAAGTCACGCGCCATCATGACGTTGAATGTACAAATGCCTTTTCAACCTCGATAAGATATCTGGTTTGACTATGGTATACAAGCAATAATATGAGTTCCGTCTATACACCCAATTGCACCATGAAAGTATTGAGAATATCGGGTGTCATCTTGAATGTGACTTGACACTTACGAAAACAACGCTTCTCTTGGTTTAACAATATCTCTTGCCATTTCCCGAAATCCTTTTTGACGACACACTTCAAGCACCTCATGTATTGTGGATGAAGTAGTTGATGTTGATCGTTGGAACCTCTTTGTAACGGTATGATAAGTTAGTCCTTGAGCCATAAATCTATACAAATAACCTGACCTTCTCCACTAGCCGCATCTTTCGAGATCCGCACAAACCATACTTGTTTACTAAGACGTTAAATAAATCATTGAACACTTTCTTTTCCATTCGAAATCCATTCACACATCTTGTTCCTCGTATCTCGAAGAACCAACACTCCTCCTAGCATTGCGTTTCTTCACTCCTTGAGAACTTGTGCCATATGATTTTTCACCTTACCACGAGAAGAAATAGGTGGAGGATATAGGAGATGGTCTTCCTCATAATGAATTTTTTTATCATTATTAAGATCGGTCACGATGTTCAAATCGTCCCAATAAACCCCACCGACACCATCTCTATTTAATCAGTGCAAGTGTTGGGCTTATTTGTTGGTGGGGATCATCGAGGGAGTAAGAAAATGGGATTCACTTGACACCATGCCCTCAAACAGAAATTTCACCATATTCTCATCCTCTGGATGCAACCATGTTTTTTGAAAACTCGGTACTCATAGTTCTCTTACATATATAAGAAAACATTATAGATGTGCATGAATAAGTATATTATACCGTAAATTTCATTATTTATATTGTTCACTAACCTTTAATTTTGTCTCCTACCATTCTACATTTGCTTCAATTCAATTCATTTCGTAGTTACATCCCAGACCAGTTTCATCATTCCTTAATTGAAGCCGAAGTTTCCTTACACCCCTTAAAGTTGCATGCTTGTTCTTCAACGTCTCTTTCATAAACTTATTTTTTATTTTTTCCCCCTCAAATGTTATTCAGTTAAAGATATCCAACTGAATCATTTTTTGTCCATTCATCCGTTGAAATTCACATAATATCTCCAGGAATATTCTTGTTAGGGCATCATTCCATACAAATGATTTTTCCTTGGAATGGTGTGTCGGTCTTTCATTCAAGTCATTCATAATCTACCTTCCTATATGAATATCAAGTCTATAACAATACAAATTAACAGACAGTTCACACCTATCACATAATGATACATATGTTGTTCGAGAAACGACTATAAGTGAATAAAGCAAAGTTCTTTGGTATGTTTCTAACTAGCAAACAACAAAGCATACATACCAAAATCTATATATATATATAGAGAGAGAGAGAGAGTATAAATCTTATGAGAACACCCCCTAACGTGAGAACATGAAAACAAATTTGTAATTATTATTAGTTTTGTTAGGAAGGTGCCATATCGTTTAATGTATTATTCGTAGTTATTGTTGGTTGAGTGAATTATTCGTAGTTATTGTTGAATTCCTAATTATTATTATTCGTAATTATTATTAATTATGATATCTACTCTAAATCTCAACCCTTAATACTCACCATCCAACGGTGTACGATTATTCTCATGTTCTCACGTTAGGGGTGTTCTTATGGGAACCACGCCCTATATATATATATATACTCACATTGAGAATCAAAGAATGAACCTTCACAACAATCACAAATTTCATGAGGACTCAATTCATAGTTCACAAGAGACACATGAATAAAGAACAATATTGTTCTCAAAGGAGTTGAAGCAAGAGAAGGTATGCACAATCGGAAATCGAAGATGATAAGAATACAGATACAAGAAGGAAGGTTGTGTGTTTACTCACCTGTGCAAACAAAAGGCTTCCTAGTTCATAGCTCGTTTGGTTCGCAATTCGTAGGAAACAACTTGTTCGTAGCTCGTAGGAGACAACTTTGTTGCCAGAAGCCGACATTATTTGCTATTCGAAGATGACGGAGTAAGCGTTGTTCCCAGAAGGCGTCAACGATGAGAGCCGCTACTCAGTAGAAGAGCCCATAATATAGCATGAAAAAAAAAATTAAGGTTAAAAAAAGGATAAATTTGTAAATCTTTATTAATTAAACCCATTAATAAAGCTTCTACCAAACAACTTAATATAGATTATTTTAAATTAAATAATTCGCAATAAACCCCATAAAAAAATGTATTCCAAATGAATCTCATCTAAACTAACCTTCAATATAATCTCCATCTCTTACTAAACACACCCTAAAGTTTCGAAATGTAATCTCCATAAACCATGATTCACTCCCACATCGAATCCACATAAAAAATTTGAAGGTCTTTTGCTCCAAAAAAATGTTGGCGATTCGTGTAGAGGAGAAGATTTCTCCAATCTTGGTTGTTGCATGTCTTGGTTAGGTATCGAGACTTTTGCTCTTGAAAAAATATTGGGGATTCGTGTAGAGGAGAAGATTTTCCCAATCTTGGTTGTTGCATGTCTTGGTTAGGTATTGAGACTTGTCTCCTCGATTAACAACTTTGACAAACATTTTTTTTTTTCTTCTCCTCCCTTCATTTCAGACGTTTTATTGTCCTCTTTGTTGAAAATATCCTTTTGTTTTTGCTCCGGGGATTGTTTCTCGAACGATCACAACATCGGAAAATAAAGAACCAATCTAAATTTGCTTAAATCACTCTTAATAACATTTTCTCTTAACTAGTGTGAGGAAACCCTTCTTCATTATAATAAAAAAGAGTTACCTCTCTTTAGAACAATCCTCTATCAATAAAACTTTTTATTAAACCATAATCTTTTATTTTGACCATGAACCAATATAAGTGCAAGTAAATGACGCATCACATCAGGGTTTTTTAGATCCGAAAAATTAAATCTTTTCATTTCCTTTGATTTGCATTTTGACACCGATAGCATCGTCAATGGAGAATCCTTAAAACTAATACAATTCTTGGTAACACAAGTTCCACTAGATTGGGGTTTTCGATTGAAGCTCGCAACCACCTATTATCAACACCTTTTTAAAAAAATCAACCTTTTAACTTGATCACACTTGTGCTCCAAGTATTAGCTAATCCATCATCCTAAGTTAAAAAATCCAATTACCATGAAATCATCAAACACTAAAGTTTTAAGAATTGTACAACCAATAAATATTTCAAATAACATAATGAGACGGTCTACAAACCCTGCATCACTCGATATTTTATTTCACTTCCTTTTATTTGGGAGGTTTTGTTTCACTTCCTTTCTCAATTTAAGTCGTTGAACGTTTGATGGCTAATTCTTCGTCTTGAAAGACGGGTTGACTATGTTCCGTTTGGAGGAATTGTGGACAAGTGATTGAAATCTGAAGGCAATAAAGAGATTCCAAATATGAGCTTTCCACCGGAGTCCCTATGAGCATTCATGTGCACTTTTGCAACTTACATGGTCTTTCTGTTTCTCTCTTCTTTGGTCACTTGACGTTCCGTCCTACATTTCTCTTTGATCGGTTGTTCGGTATCTCAAAGTCTCATCGGTTGATGCATTGGTTTGTCTGGTTCCCTTTTCCCTTTTTCTTATTCTTGGTTTGTCAAAGCATGACGGTTAGTTTGTTTGCAACTTCGTGGTCTCTCGACTAACTAGTTTTTTTACCACTGAATCGAATATCTTTCCTTTTTCAAAAAAATAGAGGATGTTTGTTCCCAAGAAAAAAACCTAGTAGCGAATATTTGGTTCTCTAGCTATTTTTTTAGATAATTAGGCTAGTAAGGCCTTTCTTGTTTACTTAAAATAAGCTAGACCCTTCTTCACCTATAAAAAATATATAATTATCTTTAGAAAGAGAAAAATCGTATTTATCTCAAATACCACGTTCATATGCACGTCTTATTGATCCGACTTCAATCAACTTACAAAAGCCGAATGCAGATCTCGATTCGGATCGGCGGTGGCGGCGGCCTTGGTGGCGGCATGCATAAGTTGTTGTGGGTTTGGTGGCGGCATAAGAACCTGGTTTAGTGACGGTAATGTGCGATTCAATTTATCTTGTTTGGTGGTGGTGGCCATAAATGATGAAGAAAAAATACGAATGACGGTTTCCACCGTGAAGTCTTCAGCGTTGTCTTCTTCTTCCGAAGAACCAAGGAACCAACAATTAGGTTTCAAATAACTTTTAAGTAATTAATGGCCAAGTGCAGCAACAAATGATCGTTATCATCAACTTAATGACGATGCCCAGGAACGAGCTCGAGCCGCTCAATAGATTGATGGCGATGTTGAGACAACAAGAGTTGAAGTTGAAATGGGTAGACATGTAATTGGACGAAATACACCTACATACTACCCACCCATGTCAGCGGGGTGGTTACTCCAAAATTGTTGCCCTGAATTTCGAGTTTAAGATCGGGTTGATAAACTTGCTCATAAGTCATGCCTTTTTAGGGTACCAACCAGCGAACCTGTCCGACAAATGGAACGATTCTCGGATTTCGTCAGCATTATCAAATTTCACAACGTGCCACTTGAAACAATTTGAATGACCACTTTAAATTCTCTTTCTTGGGAAAAGTTATTGATTGGTATCGATCCCTCTTCCCGAACTCCATTACTACTTGGGATCAACTGCACGAAGAATTCATGAAAAAAATTCATCCCACTATACAAGATAGCTGAACAAAACATCAAAATCACTATTTTCAAAATGTCTAAAAATGAAACAATTTATGAAGCCTGAGAAAGATTCAAAGACATGGTCCGTCAATTCTCGGCTCACGCAATCTAAAGTCATCCTTGTTCAATCTTTCCATCAAGGAATTGACAACCCAACTCGGTATATGATCGACCACTTCATTGGCGATAGACCTATCGAGATGCTCATTGATGAGGCATGAGAGTTTGTCAAACGTTTGAAAGACCACACCAAAAAATTCTCTTATCCCAAGGATGCTTCCGTTAGGGTCCTTGAGACCATAGTCTCAACAAAATCAACACCAAATCCGATGATACCTCCCGTTGCCAACTCTGTGGTCGGGATGACCATGAAGCTCAATTCTACTCTATTCTAACTAGTATACCTCACAAAGGCCAATCGAAGGAAGAAATATTGTATATGAGGGGATACTATAGGGATTAAAATCTCAATCTACAACAAAGATTCAACCCTTACTCCAACACCTACAACCTAGGGTGGAAGTATCACCCAAACTTCAAATACAACAACACGACCAATGTACACAATCCTACCCCGGAACCTACTGAAAAAACACCCGAAAGATTTCTCCTTACAAAGGAGAACGTTGCCAAATTCTTCGTAAAGTGGGACCAACACCTCGCTAAAAGTCCCCATAGCTCACCAATATTGAACAAATCATTGAACACCTTAAAGATGTAATACAACGTCTTAACATGGTAGAAAACATGTCGCTGAATAGGCTGAAAAAGCACCAAATCCGCAAGGAAAACTACCAGGATAACTGGAAAACAATCCTAAAGGACAATCAAACTAAGAAATTTGGGTCCAAATAATTTCCATTGCGGGCGTGTGCTTACATCTTATGAAAATGATTGAGGCATTCTTTGTTAAGCCCTTTTATTCCTTTTTGAATATCTTACACATTTTCTCCATCTTATTATCCCCTTTTGGCTTATGTTGATCTTTCTTCATCTCCCACAAAAATATCCCTAGCCATATTTTAGCCTCATTTGACCTATCCGGGAATTAGAGGTGATATCATGCATCCAAAGAAGAAATCAAGACTCAAGTATGGGGTTGTGTGTAGTGAATAACATCAACGTATAAATATCCTTGTGGTGTAAGTGAATAAAGTGAATAAGAACAAAGGTCAAATCAAGAAATACAATTGTTCATCGCTTGGATGTAGCTGAAAAAGAAGAAAGTAAAGTATCAAAATCTTACTAAGTGTAAAAGTGTTGAAGTGAAGAAATGTAAAGTGCCTTGAATAAGAGTGATGACATTTGGCTTGCATGAAGATCAACTACCAAAAAACTCGAAGACGTCCTAGTTCTCGTATCTTTTTGCACCACATAGCCAAATAAAACTCCTCAACCTTGTTCATTGCTTGGCCAAGTTACAACCTATAAAAAGTCCACTTGATTCATGAGTGTATTTGTGGGAAAAACTACGTGGTAGAGATTGAGAATGTTTATGTGAGCTTATGGTTAATGGTCATTGCTTATTAGTTGAGGTTGAGCGTTTTCTTTCATATCCCCTAAACACGAGTGAGACAGAGTTATAAAATATCCTCAAGTGGTCATCAAACTTATGAGCTTTGAATTTTACCTTATACAATGATTTGTGTGATGATGATGAGGCTTTGAGTGCTTGGTTTCGGTGCAAAAGAAATAGGTATTTATATCTAGCTCGGGAGTATCAGTGGATCTTATTGAGGACAAGTAAGGTTCAAGTATGGGGTATTGGGTATCACTCCAAATAACGTCTTTTATCGTAATCATTCTATTTTATTGATTGTCCTTTTGAGCTTAATAAACATACCTTATTGATTTATTTCTCTTATATTCCTATTCTTGAAATCTACGAGTTAATTTATGTAATTGTAGGCATTGGAGGCGCTTGCGGAGCAAAAAGGATGTATCTGCCGTTTAATGTCTTGATGTACAACACTAAAGGCTGCCTTGCGGTCATCGAAGTCAAAGTCATTGGCGAAAATGACTGAAGCCCGAGATTGAAGAAGAAGAACATCGGGCGAAGATCCATTATTATTTGACCAATACTTGATCACACGACGGTTTGCCTCCACTCTTTCTTTTGGCCCGGAAATAATCAACCATTTTTGTTGAGATGATCCTAGAACATTTTTGGACCAATCCCACACTCTTGTCCCAAGAGATCGCATGATAACCAATGTGCTCGATCGGTCGACTTCAATGTTTATCTTTACTACTTTGTTTCTATCTCATCCTTAGTCCAATCTTAACTTATAGAAGATAATATCGATTAATTTGATTCTACATTAATAGAAGGCACAGTCCTTGAAGATCTAGAGTTTATGGGTTGTTTTTGGGCCCTATAAATAAGGCTCTTCAGCCATTAGGTTAGATATCTCTTCTTCTATCAATTTACGAAGATTTCGAGCATACTTTATGATGCAGGGTTGAAGTCATAATTTCTGATCAAGATTGAAAGTCCGCGAACTGCCTCGGAGAAGGAATCTCAGTCGGGAATCTCGGGCGAGATTCTGGTATTTGGCCGAGATTTATGTAACTTTGAAACCAAAGAACGTGAGTTTGATAGATTGATAATGGATAGATAAGAAGATAATTATATGGAATAAATTTAATGAAAATATAGGAAGATCCGAACCAAGATATTCCAACAAAGAACCTTGACCAATTATGTGTCAAAATCCCTTAAGGAAGAGCTTACCTGAACCCTTACTTCTTTAACCTTACACAAGCCTTCTAAATAAGACAAGCACAAGGAGGGACTAGAATTGACTAGGAGCACCAACCTTTAAGAATTTTAACACACACAAGCACAACCTAGTAAGGACTCACAATGATTAATCAAAAGTTCTCTCCTTTGATTGAATATGAATGAATAAAACACAAACTTCGTAAGCGAAGCAACGAGTTCACATAATATTGTGGAAATATTAATCAAATCTACCTAATAATCTTACCCTTTAAGGCTATTTATAGGTGAGATCCTCCTAAAAATATAAATCTATAACTAAAAGATAATCCTAAAAGATAGGATCATCAAATACCTTTAGAATGTTTTAGAGCCTTAAAGGTATTAAAAATTATAAAAGTTATCTATAACTAATAAGATCACAACTTAAACTTATAACTCGATATGAGACAAATCTCGGTCAATATTTGTTGAAATCTTGTGAGAGATTTTGGTCTTCATGGCCGAGATTTCTTCTCTGGAGATCTTTCCTCGTCCTAATTACCTTCCATGCTTGTTGGATCATCTTGGTCCTTATATGTTCCTTCAACAGTAGTCAGCAATGTTACTAAAGGATACCTAGATATAAGTGAAGTCTCTTTAAATGCACATGTTTCCAATAAGCTAGCAACTTCATCATGGATGTTCTTTATTGTTGCTCTAGTGATAGCTCCTTCCATGGTAGGGCTCAAAGATGGTGTAGCTGTGTTATCCTTCAATGCTTTGGTCCTTGATCTTGTAAGTGGTCTTTAAGGTGGAGTTGGGGTTGGTCCCTCATCATACTCCCCTTCTTGAAAAGGTTTCGTCCTCGAATCACCAACATGCTCATCTTCAGACTCAAAAGGACTCAAGTCTCCTACATTAAAGGTCTTGCTTACTCCATACTCAACTGGGAGCTCCAAGACATAGCTTTATCACCAACTTTACGCTTCACCCGGAAAGTTTTATCTCCTTTTGGAAACAACTTAGACTTCCTATTCTCCGGAAATCGCTCTTTCCTTAGGTGCAACCAAACTAGATCTCTTGGTTTGAATAGCACTTCCTTGCAATTCCAATTTGCTTTAGATGACACGGCTTTTACTTGGTTTTCTAGCCTTATGCGTATCTTCTCATGTAACTCCTAGATGAACTTAACATGTTTTCCTGCAATGAAATCTAATCGCTCCTCTATAGGCAACGATATAAGATCAATGGGTCAAATGATTTAACCCATACTCAAAAGGCGTTAGATTAGTAGAGGAATGAAAGGTACGATTATAAGCAGATTCTACATGTGGTAAAACATCCTTCCAAGCATTCATATTATCCTTCAAAACAGCCCTCAAGATAGTATTTAAAGTCCTATTAGTGACTTATGTTTGTCCATCCATTTGAGGATGACTAGAGGTTGAAAATAGCAACCTTGTACCTAGCTTTCTCAAAGAGTGTTCAAAAGAAACTAAGGAATTTAACATCCCTATCGCTCACAATAGTCTTTGGTACCCCATGTAACCTAGCAACTTCTCTAAAAAACAAGTTAGCCACATTATAAGCATCATCAGTTTTATGGCAAGCAATAAAGTGAGCCATTTTAGAAAAACGATCAACAACCACAAAAATAGAATCTCTTCCCTTCTTAGTTCTTGGTAATCCTACAACAAAATTCATACTAATATCATGCCATGGTGAAGTAGGTGCAGGTAAGGGAGTATACAAGCCATGTGGTTTTAATCTAGACTTAGCTTTTAAACACACAATGCATCTCTGAAGCATGTTTTCAATATCTTTAAGCATATCGGGCCAATAGAAATGTGAATGCAGCATGTGCTAAGTCGTATCTCTACTAAAGTGTCCCATTAAACCTCTCATATGAGCTTCCTCAACTAGTGATAGTTTGAGAGAACATCTAGGGATACATACTTTATCCTCATAGAACAAAAAACCTTCAAAAATATAGTATTTATCACGCAATAGTGGCAAATCTCGGTCAGAATCTCGGGCTAGATTTCTGGAATATGGCCGAGATTTACACTACGTATAAATATCTCCAAAATCAATGTCATCCACATATAGATCCTTAATATAATGGAAACTTAAAACCTTAGAATCCATAGTGGTGATCAAAGAATATCTCCTAGAAAGGGCAATTGCAAAAACATTGGCTTTTCCTTTCTTATACTTGATGATATATGAAAAAGTTTCTATAAACTCCATTCATCTACCATGCCTCCTATCCAAATTATCTTGACTCCTAAAATCCTTTAGGGACTCATGATCAGTTCTAAGATGAATTCATTAGGCCAAAGATAATGTTGCCAAATTTGAAAACTCAAAATAAAGCATATAACTCCTTATCATAGGTCGAGTAATCCAAGCATGTTCCTTTCAACTTTTCACTATTGTTGGAAAGTGGCTTACCTTATTGCATGAGTACTCCTCCAATGCCAATTCCTGAGGCGCCACACTCAACCACAAATGGTTTACTAAAATCTGGAAGTGCTAGAAGTGGTGTATGGGATAGTTGTTTCTCCAACTCCTTAAATGCTTTCTCTTGAGCTTCTCCCCACTCGAATTGTACTTGCTTCTTCGTGAGAGACGTGAGGCTGGTTGCAATGGTGTTGAAGTCTCGTATAAAACGTCTATAAAATGTTGTTTGTCCATGAAAGGATCGAACATGACCGATTATGGTAGGTGTAGGTCTATTCGCTCCAAACGGTGTGTGCAAGCTTTAAATTTATAACCCTAGACGTAAGCTTAAAACAAGGATGCGAACCCGCAGTGTACGGGTCAATCGTAGTAAAAAGCAAGGAATTCCAGGGGTCGATCACAGGGACTTAGTGAAACAAAGTCCAATTACGGTATGCTTATGTAAATACTAACCACAAAAGGTGATCAAAACAATCAAAGATGATATAGAAGTCAATAAGGAAATATGCATTTCTAGGGATTAAAGCATCTAGTTGTGGTTCCAACTCAAGATCTAAAGATAAGCGGACAAAGCTGAGATTTTTTTGCATGGGGAAGGTGTTACTAAGTGGAATAGATCACCGGGTAAGTCTCACTACTCACTAATCCAGAACCGTAACTCCTATTACCGGGTAAGTCTCAAGGAATTAAGATAAAGAACTATAACCTCAAACTAACACACCATCTAAGGGAATAGAATCAACCTTTACCGGGTAAGTCTCAGGCTAACTCACAAAGAAGGGATGAAAGCACACTCAAACCCCAATAAAGGATAAACATTTATTACCTACACTTATGATCTTAGGTACACAAACTAAGGAATTACCGGGTAAGTCTCATCCTAAGCTTGCAATGGACCAGGAAAGGTGTAATAAGAATAGGATTTGGCAAACTCTATCACTTAACTCTCAGTTTAGGATCAGATAAGTCACCTCGGTCAGCCAAATTCCACCCCGGCCGAGATGTTCATCGACTTAGCGAGATGCTTAGGGTTAAGGTTAAAGACTCGAACTTTCAAGGTCCTACTGGAATCTAAGATTATTCTATCATTGTTTTTCCCACAACCTTCAACCAATCACCCTAGAATCACACAAGGAAATTAGCCACTCATCATCATGAAAGTATTAATCAAGTATATGGGAAGAAGGTGAATATTTGAACAAGAAGAATTTAATGAAAAGACTTCAATAACTGAATCAAATATCACAACAAAAGCGTTCCTTGGATAGAAATCCAACAAGGCAAGACAACAAGGAAGGGAATCTAGGATGATCTTACAAAACCCTTCAAAAGCTATAAAAGCTATAAACTTTAATCTTCCTTCAACCTTCAAAAAGGTTCTTCAAATCTCCCAACTGGAGTATGGCTGCAGCGGTGTAAAAACCCTGATCGGTGGTATAGCATGATATGGATTTATGGGAAATCCGACCCTTTTTATAAGAAAATTACTCTCCAAAGATAGGATATCTTAAAAAGATCTCTTCCCATAAAAATAGGTAAAATATATCATCTAGCATATCTTCTTCCTTCCAGGAGCCAAGCCCAAAAATATAAGATCTCTTTCCAAAGATAAAAGATCTCAGCCAAGAATAAAATATTCTCGCCGCGTCCCAGGTGTTCGCCTCGGTCGAGTCGACTTCTCTGGATCACCTCGGTCGAGGTGAATTTGTGGTCAACCGAGGTGAGTCACAACTGAATGTGAAATCTCTCAAATCTGGTCCAAAGTGAATCTCTAATCCATGGCTATGCTTCCTGGATGGTTCCTTATGTTCCTGGATGTAGCTCCAATGACTCCATAGCTCCTTTTGCTCCTTTTTGATGCAAAACGTGTCATTTTACCTACGATTACAACAAAACTAGGTGTAGACCTCGATTTCCGCAAAGGTAGATGAAATGGTAATATAATCACATATTTTACATACAAACATGTAGAAGATAAAACGTCCAAACAAACCCTAAAATATAGACTATAATTCATGCTATCAAAATACCCCATACTTAGCCCTTGCTTGTCCCCAAGCAAGTTCCGCATATAAAAGACAAGATAGAATGGATTAATAGTCATGAAAATCAATGAAAAGTCTTTCAAAACATTTTATAGTGTGCTACAGTCATAGATCACTCTAAAAGAATACTTCATGGAATTTAAGATCAATGTATGATCAAAACATTTTATAAGTATAATAAAGTTGTTCATCTTTGCATAAAAGCATAGAATGCATAATAAGTCATAATTATCGAAATTAATCATGCATAATCCAGTTTAAACCACTAAGTCAATCAACAAGCTCAAGGTCTCAAGGGCTTCCCAAAAGAAAGGTCAGGAAACGTGTAGGGTAGGGATGTATGTAAGGTAATGTGGTGCTAGAATCCGGGAAAAGGATGAACTTCACTTTCACTTTAACTTGCAACATCTTCCACCAATAAGCTTTGCTTATTTCACACTTTTTCTTTTTACTTTACTTTTTGGGATGCATGGACAGAGGTGCACAATAACCGAAGCCTAGGAAATCAGCAATCATCAATTTCTTGAGATGCATCAAACCCTTGATGCACATACCATGACCCGTTAGGAATATCGCTCAATCCGACTTTGACAAGACACAAACACCCGGCTATGTGAATGGTGCCGAGTTACTCATCTTCATGATTGACTTCCCCAAACCTATTATTACTTTCTAACACTTTCACTTCCAGCCAACTTCTCAACTTTAACTTCACTTGCTTTCGCCACTTCGCTTGCTTCCAAATTCCCGGATAGGTAAAGGGAGGCAAAATGTATATGAGGGGCTAAGCATGATCAAGAAGAAGAAGAGAGAAGAATGAATTGCCTTGGTCTTTCCAGGATGAAAGTGAGAGAACTTATCTTGCGGTGTCAACCTTCAAATTCAACATAATTTGGATAAAAACAAAGTATTAAACATGCCAAAAATTTCAAACAAAGCATTTAGCAACTTAAACATATTATAAAACCTTTCAAACATATAAAGATTTCAAAACCAGTTAGCAACAAGATCTTCACTGAGATCATATCCAGATAAGAAGCACAAAACTTTTTTTTCGAAAACTCTCAGTTAACCCACCTCGGTCGAGGTGTTCTTAGGTCAACCGAGGTGAAGTACCTCATTCGGCCAGAATCATCCCGGTCGAGGTCAAAAATTTTTCTTTAACCTGTTTTTCGACGTTTTTCTCAATCAAATAACCTGTATGCATGTATGTAGTCTCACATAAGCACGTAGAGCATAATAATATCCGAAAGAGTCATACAAATCATCCACATACCCCAATACTTGGGACACATTGTCCCAATGGGTCAAAATAAGTCTAAGGACAGGATACTCACCGAACATAGCTAAATTACATGAAGAAGTAAGAAACAACTCCCAGATAAGACCATCTCGGTTGGCGAAGCACATCTCGGTCGAGGTGTTCTGACAGTACCCGAGATGTATCTCAGTAAAGCTCGTTTCCTCAACTTCTCAAAATTTTGTTCTTCCAGTGTAGCTCCTGAAATGTGATCCTTCCTTTTGGAATACCTGGTTGTTGTCTAGAGGAAAACAAAAACAAAGCAACTATCTAAACTAAACTATAAAAGGGAGAAGAAAGCAATACCTTGGGTTGCCTCCCAAGAAGCGCTTGGTTTAAGGTCGCTAGCTGGACCCTTCTCCATAGAATTACTCAATGTACCTTGAACACCATGGAGTGCTCATCACATCCATCATAAAATTCTTCCAAAAAGGTTCCGGTTCCTAATTTCACCGGCCAATGGTAAGATCTCCCACGTACAAGCTTGTACGGTTTGATTCTCACCGGAATCCTTCTAGCCTTCTTGCACTTCAATGGGACATAATCTAGCCTTGCGTCCCATCCTTTCCTTGATCGAGAAAACAACTTCTCGAGAATCCTAGTAGCTTCCCCATCTTTAGCATGGGGATGGTACAAGGTCCTTAGCATGCGAGGGACCCCATACTTGAACAAGAGACACTTCATCGCCTTAACGGTGTAGTGCTTGCAAACTCCACTCCTTATAATCCAAGGAGTATCTTCTTCCAACAGTTTCAAGGGAGGTTTCATCTTGATCTTAGGAGGTTCTTTCGGAAGAGACCTCCAACTCTCCGGTGCATTCCTGAAAAATTCAGAAATTTTAATAGGGATTTCAAATGAAGTAGGAGAATGTACCTCGTAAAGTTCTCCAAAGCTTGAGACAAGTTTCATGTTGGGTTGATATTCCACACACGAAATCCCTCCCAACTCAGCTGATCTTTCTTCCACCTTGACCATAGTCTCAGTAATTTGACCAAGGTTCTCCGTATCTTGCAGTTCTACAGATTTTTCCTCCACCTCAGCCGATCTCTCTTTCACCTCGGCCGAGGTCTCAACAGTTAGATCGAAATCTTCCGAATCTTCTTCTCCCTCAAAAGCTTCAGGAGAAACTTCTGATTTGATTGGAGGGGTGCTTGGAACTTGCAGCACTTCCTTATGCTCCTCTTCCGGCTTAGCATAGGATAGGGTGCTTTCCTTGAGCTCCTCCACCTTCTTCATCAACCTCTCCCATCTTGATTCAAGAGAATCTTCAAGGGGTTGCTCACAAATCTTTTTAGGGACATTCAGTTCATCCCACGTTGCAAGTTCATGCTTAATAGCCTCTTCTCTTTCCCATTCATTGTTGAACCAATAGAAGGAGTACTTCTCCTCCAAGTATTCATAATGGTCCGCCCTAGCACTTTGCCTTGCTATCCAGGCTGGATCAAATGTAGTCATCGGAAATCCTGAAAACTACAAAACTCATAGAAAGAGTAGTTAGTAGCAACAGGGGCAAGTGCCCCGAAAGCAAACCGCAACCGGCTCGGTCTAGACCAAGTCCCCAGCAACGGCGCCAAAAACTTGTTCGCTCCAAACGGTGTGTGCAAGCTTTAAATTTATAACCCTAGACGTAAGCTTAAAACAAGGATGCGAACCCGCAGTGTACGGGTCAATCGTAGTAAAAAGCAAGGAATTCCAAGGGTCGATCACAGGAACTTAGTGAAACAAAGTCCAATTACGGTATGCTTATGTAAATACTAACCACAAAAGGTGATCAAAACAATCAAAGATGATATAGAAGTCAATAAGGAAATATGCAATTCTAGGGATTAAAGCATCTAGTTGCGGTTCCAACTCAAGATCTAAAGATAAGCGGACAAAGCTGAGATTTTTTTGCATGGGGAAGGTGTTACTAAAGTGGAATAGATCACCGGGTAAGTCTCACTACTCACTAATCCAGAACCGTAACTCCTATTACCGGGTAAGTCTCAAGGAATTAAGATAAAGAACTATAACCTCAAACTAACACATCATCTAAGAGAATAGAATCAACCTTTACCGGGTAAGTCTCAGGCTAACTCACAAAGAAGGGATGAAAGCACACTCAAACCCCAATAAAGGATAAACCTTTATTACCTACACTTATGATCTTAGGTACACAAACTAAGGAATTACCGGGTAAGTCTCATCCTAAGCTTGCATTGGACCAGAAAAGGTATAATAAGAATAGGATTTGGCAAACTCTATCACTTAACTCTCAGTTTAGGATTAGATAAGTCACCTCGGTCAGCCAAATTCCACCCCGGCCGAGATGTTCATCGACTGAGCGAGATGCTTAGGGTTAAGGTTAAAGACTCGAACTTTCAGGGTCCTACTGGAATCTAAGATTATTCTATCATTGTTTTTCCCACAACCTTCAGCTAATCACCCTAGAATCACACAAGGAAATTAGCCACTCATCATCATGAAAGTATTAATCAAGTATATGGGAAGAAGGTGAATATTTGAACAAGAAGAATTTAATGAAAAGACTTCAATAACTGAATCAAATATCACAACAAAAGCGTTCCTTGGATAGAAATCCAACAAGGCAAGACAACAAGGAAGGGAATCTAGGATGATCTTACAAAACCCTTCAAAAGCTATAAAAGCTACAAACTTCAATCTTCCTTCAACCTTCAAAAAGGTTCTTCAAATCTCCCAACTGGAGTATGGCTGCAGCGGTGTAAAAACCCTGATCGGTAGTATAGCATGATATGGATTTGTGGGAAATCCGACCCTTTAATAGGAAAATTACTCTCCAAAGATAGGATATCTTAGAAAGATCTCTTCCCATAAAAATAGGTAAAATATATCATCTAGCATATCTTCTTCCTTCCAGGAGCCAAGCCCAAAAATATAAGATCTCTTTCCAAAGATAAAAGATCTCAACCAAAAATAAAATATTCTCGCCGCGTCCCAGGTGTTCGCCTCGGTCGAGTCGACTTCTCTGGATCACCTCGGTCGAGGTGAATCTGTGGTCAACCGAGGTGAGTCACAACTGAATGTGAAATCTCTCAAATCTGGTCCAAAGTGAATCTCTAATCCATGGCTATGCTTCCTGGATGGTTCCTTATGTTCCTGGATGTAGCTCCAATGACTCCATAGCTCCTTTTGCTCCTTTTTGATGCAAAACTTGTCATTTTACCTACGATTACAACAAAACTAGGTGTAGACCTCGATTCCCGCAAAGGTAGATGAAATGGTAATATAATCACATATTATACATACAAACATGTAGATTATTGAAGATAAAACGTCCAAACAAACCCTAAAATATAGACTATAATTCATGCTATCAAGGTCATTCTTGAATGGCTTTGATCTTCTCCTTGTCCACCTTTAGACTTCTTGTACTCACTACAAATCCAAGGAAAATAACTTGATCAGTACTAAACTCACATTTCTTAATATTATCATATAAAGATTCAGTTCTAAGAGTTCCAAGTACTTCCCTTAAATGTTCCTCATGTTCCTTAAGGGACTTGTTGTAGATGAGGATGTCGTCGAAGTAGACAACCGCAAACTTTCCAGTGAAATGGCGTAAGATATGATTCATCAACCTCATGAAAGTATTAGGAGCATTAGTCAAACCAAAAGGCATAACCAACCACTCATAAAGACCAAACTTAGTCTTAAACGCCGTTTTCCATTCATCACCTTATTGCATCCGGATTTGATGATAGCCACTCTTAAGATCAATCTTGGAGAACAATGTAGCTCTGCTAAGCTCATCAAGCATGTCATCTAATTTGGGAATGGGGTGATGGTACTTGATAGTGATGTTAATGATTTCTCTACAATCAACACACATCCTCCAAGTATTATCCTTCTTAGGTACCAATAGAACTAGAACCACACATATACTAAAGCTTTCTCAAGCATAGTCTTTATTCAAAGCTCTTGTACTTGATCCTAAATTTAATGGCTTTCTTGATGACTCATCTCGTATGTTAGACGATTTGGAAGTGTTGAACCTAGAATGAAATCAATTCGATGAATGCCTCGAAAGAGTGGAAGTAGGAATCTCATCCAGAAATACATCAACTCATCCAAAGTCCTTAAAATGTTTTTTGGTAAGGTAGCCTTGACTTCATCACCCAAAGTCATAAGGCTTTTGCATAGGCTCACTAGAATAGTATCTAAGGAGAAAAATCATTAAGAAATTCTCGTTTGGATGATCTCGGGCGAGATTTGTGTGTTGAGGCTGAGATTCTGCACTGGAATGTGATTTCTCTGAACTGGGGCGAGATTCTTCAGATCTCGGGCGAGATTTCTCTATTTTGCTCGAGATTTCTTCTCTAGAAAGTGTTTCTCGCCTTTTCCTTGTGTTCCTCTTTCTTCTTGTCATAATGTTATGCAATCTACAAGGGAGTCATAGGTTTAAGAGTAGTTGTTTGTCCACTAAACTCAAAAAAATGTTTGTTAGTAAAACCTTCATGTTTGACATTTCTATCGAATTGTCATGGACGTCCTAATAAGATATGTGCTTGCATAGGCACAACATCACACACAACGGTATCCTCATATTTTCCTAAGGTGAAAGCAATCTTAGCTTGTCAGTTAACTTTCAATATTGCAATCATTCATCCAATGCAATTTATAATGTTTAGGATGATAGAAAGTAGTGATTTGCAACTTAGTGATCACTTCATCACTAGCAATGTTGTAACAACTACCACCATCAATAATCATGTTGCACACTTTTCTTGAACAAAACATCTAGTATGAAAATTTTTTTCCCTTTGATTATCTTCACATTGGGCTATCTTAGCATGCAAAGTTCTCCTAGTAACTAAAGATTCTCCACACTCATATTCACAACCATCATCACTTTCGCTAATGCTATCATGTTCATGCAATGCATTAAGATGGGTATGATCAATTTCATGCTCTTCTTCACTTTCATATTGTCCTTCTTGTTTTAAAAATATCACCATTTTATTAGGACAATCTCTCATGTAGTGACCTTTACCTTGATATTTAAAAGCATACAATATCTCTAGAACGTAAAGTAGAGTTAGAAGTGATTTATTATCCTTTGAAGGCTCATTCAAAGGGAGAGGATGGGTAGAAGATTTTTGGGCTGCTGAATCGGAAGTGGAACGTTTTCCCTCGTCTTTTTGGGAATCTCGGGTATCTTCTCGGCCGAGATTTGGTCAGTTTGGCCGAGATTTCCTCTTTGGATACCACGAACTCAATCCTTGGTACCGTCCTTTGATCTTCTTCTCTACCTTTATAGCCAAAAGCAGTAATTTAGTCATTGAAGCATTTGAATATAAATCAATTTCATTAGCTAATGAAGGATAAAAAGTTCTTAAAAATCGAGCCATAAGAGAGTCCTCATCCTCTTGAACGTTAGCTTTCACCATCGCCATCTACATGGTGGTATATACTTCATCTACTGTCATGGAACCTTGCTTGAGGTTCTCCAATCGTTGCCTCACTTCCCTAGCATAGTGTAAGGGCACGAATCTAGCTTTCATTAGGCCTTACATTTGTTCCCAAGTGTTGATATCCAGATCTAGTGTTCTTCTCCGTTCTTTAACAAGATAATCCCACCAAACTAAGGCATATCCTTAAAATTCAAACGCAACAAGTTGGATCTTCCTTTGCTCACTAAAGTTATGGCAAAACAAAATTTGTTCAATTTTTGTCTCGCATCCATGTACACGTCCGGATCGCATTTGCCTTCGAAACTTGAAAGTTTGACCTTAACTTTCACAATTCCGTTATTATCCTGGGGAGGTCTAAAATGATCATAGTCACGACCTCTCCTCGGATTATGATGACGTCTAAGGTAATATCTCCACATGCCCTTATCGTCCTCATCTCCTAATTCCTGAAAATCTCCACCAAAGTGCAAATTGTTAGATGCATTAAAAAGAGGACTGGGATGAGTGATACCTGGCTCTTGGGGAGGGGGTTGGAGGTGGCACGGGGGTTGGTGGCATAGGTGGATGTTGGGAACTTCCATCTACTTCGTACACGGATCTCGGGTTAACTCACAGGCAAGATTCTAGCCGAGATTCTAACTTCTCCATCCGTTCAACTAATGTGGAATCTGAACTTGAAGAGTCACTCTTTTGTGATTCATGTAAGCTATTCCATCCTAATATTTACACAAACGCAAAGTAGCAACAAACTTGTGATGTTATTGAAAATGAAAGCGACTTACTTGTTTTCTCTCACACTCACGCTCTATTATGATATCGCAAGCTAACTTGATGTGATTGCCTTGGATGGATTAATACTCCTTTAAAGTCATTGTCTTGGTCTCAGCTAGAACTCCTTGGATGACTCAAGTAGTCAACTTGGTTCAGTAAATAGCTTCTTGTGTTGTGAGATGGTTAAGGAACTCCAACTGGAAGTTACTTCACAAAATGGACAAAGTAGAAGGAATATTGCGAGTAGACATACTAGTATGCTAGAAAGTATATATACTAACTAGAAACCCAAAGAAATTGACTCAAGTATTTAAAGTAGAAATAGGCTAGAAAAGGCACACAAGAGATTAAGAAGAGAGAATTATGTACCTTGAACCTATGTAGTTGGAGAGAGATAGTCGGGTTTGGTTTCGATCTTGAGTGAGGAATATCTCGGTCAAAATTAAGGAATATCGGCCGAGATTATCTCAGGTTGGGCGAGATCGATGTTTGTGGTCGGCTAAGGCTCGTAACTAGGTCAAGGATGGTACATAACTTCTTCTTTTGATATACTCTTCCACAGGGTGCACTTGAACTCTTCAAGTTATGCCTACAAAAATTCTCGAAAATTTGCAACAGTAGCAAACCTCGGTCAAAATTACGGTCGAGATTTTGTACTATTTGGCTGAGATTGTCCTTTCGATGATGAACGAGGACAATCAGCAATAACCTCTGGGAAATACTACTTCCTGGTTGCCTTGGGATCTTTTTCAGTTATAGGGGCGAATATATTGTTGTTTGAAAAGATATTCGGATAAGATTCAATGGATATGATAAGATCTCATCTACTAGATAAGATCTCAACAATAATATCTTGTAAATCTCCTTCCTCCGTAAATATGCAGCTGGATATTATTAGATTTGACTCAAATCCAATAAATATATGATCATCAATTGGGTAAAGGAAAATTTATGAAACTTGAGTAACAAGTAAGGTAAAGATATCAACTTTATGCTCAAAATCTCGAGTGATATTTTGGGTAAGGTCAGGTGAGGTTTCGTTGAGGTCAAAGGTTGGTCTTATGTTTGGTAATGACGTTTCTCTTCTCCAAAAGACACAAGTCAATGCACGTTAAACTCAAATAATCTCGAAAAGATAATCGCAACAAGAAAAGACTCAAATTTTTTTATATTACTCAAATAAAAATTACGCAAACCTGAGACGGAACTTCAATCGACTGAGCTCTGATACCACTTTGATGCGGGGTTGAAGCCGCAATTTCCGATATAGATTGAAAGTCTAGGAACTTCCTCAGAGAAGGAATCTCGGGTGAGATTCTGGAATTCGGCAGAGATTTATGTAACTTCGAAACCAAAGAACGTGAGTTTGATGGATTAAAATGGATAGATATGAAGATGATTATATGGAATGAATTTAATAGAAATATAGGAAGATACGAATCAAGATATTCGCGCAAAGAACCTTGACAAATTATGTGTCAAAACCCCTTAGCGAAGAGCTTACCTTAACCCTCACTTATGTAGCCTTACACAAGCCTTCGAAATAAGACAAGCACAAGGAGGGACTAGAATTGACCAAGAGCACCAACATTTAAGAAGATTAACACACACAAGCACAACCTAGCATGGACTCACAACGATTCAATCAAAGGCTCTCTATTTTGATTCAGTAGGAATAAATAAAACACAAACTTCATAAGCAAAACAGCGAGTTCACACAATGTTGTGAAAATATTAATTAAATCAAATCTATCTAATAATCTCACCATCTAAGGCTATTTATAGGTGATTTCCTCCTAACAGAATAAAATCTATAACTAAAAGATAATCCTAAAAGATAGAATCAACAAATACCTTTAGAATATTTTAGAGCATTAAAGGTATCAAAATAATAAAATCTATCTAAACTAATAAGATCACAACTTGATCTTATAACTTAACAGGAGCCAATCGGTCAATATTTATAGAAATCTCGGATGAGACTTTGGTCCTCAGAGCCGAGATTTCTTCTTTGGAGCTCTTTCCTCGTCCTAGCCACCTTCCATGCTTGTTGGATCATCTTGGTCCTTGTATGGTTCTTCCACAGTAGTAAAAAATATTACTAAAGGATACCTAGATATGAGTGAGGTCTCTTTAAGTGCACATGTTGCCAATAAGCTAGCAACTTCATCATGGATGTTCTTTTCTCTTGCTCTAGTGATAGCTCCTTCCATGGCAGGACTCAATGATGGTGTGGTTGGGTTATCCTTCAATGCCTTGGTCCTTGATCTTGTAAGTGGTCTTTTAGGTGGTGTTGGGGGTCGTTCCTTATCACTTTATAGACCCGGTCGTGCAACTTGTACCCCGTCGGACAACGACTTCCTTTGACAATCAATAACATACATTCCATCCCTCTTTGTTCTAGGGTCTAGTGAGCCCAACATGCATGATTTATGATATTGGATTGATTCTATGTATTACTTGTATGTATATGAGTTGTGGTAGCATGGTTAATACTATGTGTTTTATAAAGGGTGACCTTAACTCAAAGTGACAATGGAGTTCTCACTTCTTAATTTCTCATTTGATGTGAAGAATTAGCAATCATCTTGATTATGAAATGATAGTCATGGTGACAACATCGTTGTAACGCAAATAACGACCTTTTCCACAAAGTGACGATCAAAGAAGCTGTCTTTATATACCTCTAGAATACTTGTGATATTGTGAAATTTTCTTTTCAAATCTATTATATGCATGTTGTGGTGATCCGGTATCTAGAACGCTTTACCTTTATTGATACCTATTGTTTGACTTTTACCGTCCTTAGATTTGATTTTGAACGTTATAAAGATCCAACAACTATCCGTCTTCTCTGTCTTTTACTTATAAACTGATTTACGAGCTATTAGGGACAATTTCCAAGGACCCATCGGACGAATTACCCTACCTAAGTATAGGGTTTTGCTCTGTTTCACTCTGTGGTTGTCTCTTTACTATTCTCTAATGTTTTGACTGAGTTTTGACCTGGTCTACCTCCTACACGTCGGACGACCTCAACTCTGGTCTTTGGTTTCCATTTTCTTCCAATGATTTTTCATATTTGTATATTTTTCATTTACTTATTTACTTAGTTTTGGTTTCTTATTTATGCAACAACCATGATTTTTAGGTGATCCCGCGACTGCGCCTCGCCATTCCACAGTCGCGGTGAGGTTATGCCGCGGTCGCTAACAAAGGAGACGGCCTGCTTTTAGCTGACTTCCTTTTTCCGTTTCTTCTCTCATAAGTATCCTCGTATCCTTTTTGTTTTAAGGGTTTGAGTAACTCTCTCCATATCTTTTCCTTTTCCTCTCTCACGTTCTTCCCTTCTTCTCCTACTTTGTTCCTCTCTTTCTCTTCCTTCTTGGTTCTTCTTACAATTTGAAGATATTCATGATGTTGATGATAAGGATTGTGTGATTTTGTGAGTTGTGGCAAGATAATAACCATAAGACCTTCCTTCTGCATATCAGTGAAGAGTGGTAAGCCTCTCTTCTTTCTCTTTTCCTTGATCTTCCTTTTTTTCTCCTTCCTTGTTTTGGATTCAACAAGGAGAACCTTATGGGTGTTGTAACCTTTGGAGTATGGTGTGTATGTGTTGAGAAGGGCAGGATTGCCTTTGATGATTCCAGTTGAGGAGTGAAGTGAATCAAGTGATATTTTGTCAAAAGCCAGAGAGAGATGTGCTTTGTTGAGGAACCGCACCCGTGCCTCACATTTGCCGCCCACGTGCCTTCAGGTGTTGTCACCGCCCTCGCACTTGCATTGCTTGTAGTCTCGGCGTTTGGACCTTGTCACCGCACCCGCGCATTTCCTTGTCCGCGCCTGCGCGTTACTTCAGCCTTCAGGACATACCAAGTCCTTTGGTATGACATACTTTCCTCTTGTTCTTATAGTTTCATGGTAGGAGCATGCTAGGTTGGATACGAGTTTGCGAATGGTGTTATGTGGTGATGGAATGCCTTGAGAGGCTTTGAGGTTTTGATGAGATTATTGAGGTTGGTTATGATGTATTGGATCCTTGAGGATCTTATGAGACTAGGAGTGGAACCTTCTAGTATGTTGGATAGTTGTTGATTGCGTGCCTTGTTTTATCAGGCTTAGAGTATATATTCTTGCGGGAATCCGAGATCTGTTTGATAGCTGAGATTACCGTGTGACAAGTAACTTGGGGCTTACTTAGTTGCGTTTCTATATTGTATGAGTACATGAGTGGTGGTTGTTATGTGCGTTATAGCATGTTATATATTGATTTTTACCGATGTATGATTGGCCCACTAGTATTGGGCGGTGGCAGCTTGCTCAGTATACCCAAGGGAATCTGAGGGGTTCTTTGGGACTTGACCAATCCTGGTATACGGGATGGGTATATCTCCACTCCACATGGTATAGGGGAGGTACGCCTGACCACTCCAGATGGTAAAAGAAACAGAGGCGGGAGTTGTAGACTTCTTGTGTCACAACCATAAATTGATTATGATTGTATGACTTTATGAAAGATAATAATACGGAAAATTTGTGATAGCATGCTTGGTGTTTACTATTCTTTCGATATGTGTGTGTGCTCATGATTGGCCCACTAGTATTCGGCTTCTTCTTCTCGCGGCACCGGATTTGGTTTCTTCTTATGACACAACCCGTATTCGCTAGGTGCTACTACTTTGCCTTTGTCTTCTGGATACCGTCTCAACCTCCTCTCCTTCGTATTCTCCTCCTGTGCTTATTGTTTCTCTCTTTATCCAAACTGATACGAAAGAGTGAGGTGCAATCAAAGCTTTTATCACATGTTTATTGTTGAGATTCTTAATTCTTGATGCAAATTTTGTCCTCGATTTCAAATCTCATCTTATTCTTTCTCAGTCTACTGATTTAAACTCAACTGAAGAAATGGGAGCCACAATCTTCTAGTTTTGTTTGCAACGACCCCACCAGATCTCATATCTCCTCCGTCCCAATCCGCGATACAGATGAGGTTGGACTTGATATCAATATGTCACTAACTAATAAAGGTTAGGGTTTTTTTGATCGCAAGTTTCTGCTAACATGTTCTTTGATTTTTACTGCTATTGTTCAATTAAACCTCCCTCCCACGGATGGGATGTGTGTCTCCTCTCTCTCATCCAACATCAGGTTTGTGTGGCATTTTTTCCCTTTCTCATAAACAAAACTATTTAAATTTAATTTTACTAAACATGCATCTATGTGTTTTTTTATAAACTACAAATATAAATAAATCTATTTGAAAACAATAACCATATAACCCCAACTACAAGCCATTTGGCTTAGTACATCCATTTCTATAATCTTATTATTACACTCTACTTAAACTACTTATATATAAATTTGTGTATTCACTCTTTTTATATAATTTTTTTTTACATCTCACGTTCATCTATAATATGGGACGTGTTTGGTATACTAAAATTTCAAGGAACTGAACTGAAAATGAAATTAAAACTAAAAAATGTGAATGAAGGAAATGAAGCGAATTATTTTATATTTATGTTCGTTTAAAATGAGAATGATTGGGATAAATTATGTTTTAAATGAACAAAATAGACTTTTATAAAAATTATGTATACTTGAATTAATAAAAGGAAAAAAGAAGGAAGACAAATTGACGCTTCAACTTCAGTTGAGTTTCTGTAAAGATCCATACTACATAGTCATCCACAAGTATAGTTTCTGTAAATTTTTGAGAATCTTGTAAATTAAAGTCTCTTGGATTGGCTTATTTTCATGTAACATGGTAGATTTATTAATTCATAAATCATGTATCGTGCTTTTGTATATTAAAGTCTCTTGGACTGACTTATATTCATGTAACATGGTAGATTTATCAATTCTTGTAAAAAATTCTTGTACGATCTGATATTCCTTACTGGATTGATGACTGTAACTATTCTTGTAAAGCATGTATCATTATATTACTTGTACGTAACATCTGAGATTCTTATATATGGTTTGTACATGCTTGTACTCTTCATGTAGATCATGTATCAAGCAAAGAAGGAAAAAGAAGGAAGACAAATTGACGCTTCAACTTCTTTACTGGAATGACGTTCAGCAGACGTTCAACAGTGTTGTGAATAAGATATTAAGTAAATGATTCTATTTATTATTACCTTCTTAAATTAGGATTATTGTATAATCAATTAGCAGATTCTCTTGTAACTAATTGTGGTAAAAGTGAGATATAGTAGTAGGGGCAAATCAGGTATTAGAGAATAAAAGATGTTATTTTGTTAATAAATTATAAGTCTATATTAGTTAGTTAATGAATTTTATGATGTGGGACATTTCATCCAATTTTCTCAAAAGACAAAGGTAACTTACCTGGCTATTCAAAAATTAAATTTGAGAAGCACATAACAAGAAAAAGAAATACAAGACAAGTAGATTGTTCTATCCAAGGCCAAAAGCCAACTTCTTCACATGTCTTCTAAAGCTAATCGTAAGCCCAGTCTTGTTCAGGCCTAAATTCGACAAGCTCCAAAAACAAGCATCAATCAGGTAATTAGAAGAACCAGGGAAAATTAAAAACCAAGTTAAGAAGCAATTTGAGGGGAGAAAAACGAGTGACTCCCCTGAGACGGTAATCTGAGTAAACAAAGAAGAAGCCCGCTAAATTTGACTTAATGGAGCATAGAATGAGTTATTTGAACTCGGTGTAGATGAAGCTTGATAATCGTATCTTGCAGCGCTTCTTCTTCAACTAGATAGAACCCAGAACTCAGTAGAAGAATACAAAGTGGAGCCGGCACAATATAGAAACAAAATCAACACCGAAGAGAGTTACGAGCCCAGGGAATCGTCAGGGGAAACGTCAGCGACCTACGTCTTTCTGAAGCTAGGGCCCAAGGACAATAACTCGGGGCAAAAATATGAGATAAGAAGCCGGATTGAAGCCTGAAACTCCAATACAATTGACTAGAGCCGAAATTGGAGCGATTTGAGGATAAGAACACCAAATCGTGAACAAACAAGAAATTAGGTCCGTATCAGTAGAAGAGAGAAGAGTGGGGATAGGAGTGAAGAAGGGTAAATATGTCATCGAAAATGAATTCAGTCGATTAAAATTTTAACTCCCGGCTGAAATATCCAGTCGATTCAATCCAAAAATTCATTTGATTAACTCGACTAAATTTTTGCTCCAAAATTTGCATTAGTTAATTGGTAGGAGTAGGTCCAGTTTAGAAAGTAGACACATAAAATTCATATGATGCGGGTTGTTTTTGGATGAGTATAATAAAAAGTATATTTTTTTCAACAAAGGATATATTTGGTGTAACTTTTGAATATGGATATATATTTACCATTGTATTATTTGTATATAAACTCTGTTGCTTTTAGGAGAATTACAAATTAAAACATGATTCACGAAAGCACGTGCTAAGCTTTTAGCAAGAAATCAGCTTTTGCATGCATTCAGAGGGTACGTATACGGTGACGTTTTGCACTACTCGGAGGACGAAACGACAAGTCCTACAACGCTAACATGTCGATTTATACATTTATATATGGGGGAAGCGGAAATTTCTAAGAACGTTCATGTTTATCATTGCAGTACGTCTCATTCAGTTATTTGCACACCACATAGATAAGTTTGACCCCACATCCATAATTAAATTTTATAAAATTAATTAAAACACCAAATCATCTAAATTTAAGCCATAATAAAAAGCTAAATGGATTATATGGGATATGAGATGTGGTAGATTGAACTTAAACCAATCAAATGAACAACTACAACAAACCCTAGAGCGATATAACCACCATATTCTATGTTTACACAAGCATTACAAGTTGACTTCATTGGTAGATACTAAAGATATAAATGAATGAGTGAACTAGGAATCGAAAGAAAATAAACTAGGAAAGGACATATTAGTAGCTTGGCTTTATGCTTTTAACATTAGTGCATGTTTGAGCCAACTAGCAGAGTCCCCGATACTTGTATAAGCCCGATCCAACATTTGGAGTTTACTTTAATATAAATTATATAATAAGGAAATAAAGGTAAAAATTTTATGATTTAAAAAGTACAAATAATAAAAATATATATAATTTTAAGCGGATGACAACGGATCAGATGAATGGGTGGATGAAAACGTTCACCCGGATCCCACCCGACCCACCACCCGCTTTTACCCATTTTTTAATGGGCTTTCACCCTTTTTCGTTGGATAGGGTGGGTGAATTTTCGTCGGGTACGGGTGTAATTGCCCTCCCTAATTGTTACTGTGAGGTGAGAGAAAATTGTGGTTAATCTTCAAATGATATTTACAAATTTGAATATTGGAGTTGGATTCACCCAACTCAAAAAATGGGGAATTAAAGGTCATGAAAAAAATGACGGAGGTCCTAGAGTGAAGAACATCGAGAAACGTGCAAAAAAATACTCGATCATGCATCTGATCGCTCGACCACCACATGTTCCCTTCTGCATGTGACCTCCAAATGACCTCTTATTGAAGTGTTAAAGTGATGGAGTAAATTATAGACCATGCCCATCAACTAGGACCATCTGGTCACTTGACCAACCAATTTCGACGTCTATTATTCTCACTTTTTATCCTTTTTTCTTGGGTTTGACTTCAGGCCCGTCCACTTGGACGTACGTTTTTGTCTTTTAAATAGATCTTATCTTATTAAAAGGTTAAATCTTAGTAGATCTAGAGTTTTAGGTTAAACACTGACCCTATAATAAGGTTTTTTAGCCATTAGGTTAGATATATTTATCGTCTTTTGTAATTTTACGAGTTTATGATGTGTGAATCCTTTTTCATTCATTATTGAAACATTTAAGTTTTGTTCAAGTATGTCTAGTTAATTAATCTTTTCTAGGGTATAGAGAGCTTGGCTACATTGATCTATGATATTGAAGTGATTCTAAGTATTATATGTATTGTCTAGATGAGTTATGGTAGTATTTGAAATATTTCTTCGCTATATGTTCGCCTAAATGATGATGGCTTAAGGTGACAATCTTGTAACACCCCCAATCCGCGGGACTTGGAGTTGCACATTGGGCTAGGATCTCACAATGGATCCTGACCCTAGCCTGACAACAAGTTCACTGGATCTTACAACAAGGCACATGTAGATTAAAACCAAATACATAAAGCTGTATAAGATACATCAAAAGGGTTTACAACATACAAGCTGAGTACAAAACAACATCCATAAACAACAACCACAAAAGACATCCCATATCTCACGCAATCCTAATGTACAAAAGTCCTCGGCTGGTCACCACATCTGGCTCACTCTGCAATCTTCCTAACCTGCAGGTCATCTACAACATGGTATGAAACCGTTAGCTACAGTAATGAATAAGTATGAAGGTAATAGCACATACACACATCAGCAACTCATACATGCAATGCCACACATTCATTTATTACCTTTCAATTACGTTATTCCATTACTAATTCAACTTATTTTGTGACACGTTGAGCCTAAAGAACCTCGTCCCTTCCCCCGTTAACACAGGGGTTTTGCATGGGGGTGGTCATCACTCGTCCCCCCCCCCCGTGTTACTGGCTTTCAAGCACCCCCTCCTACCCTCGAGCGGAGGCATATGTGGTCACAACCCGTTATAATACACTTGGGTCATTTAATGTAATAAATGGTCATCCTAGTCCGATTTAGGTTATAAATGCACAATCATATGAACACACACACAACCATCACAATCACACAAACCCACAACTGAACGCTAAGTAAGTCCTATAGACTTACCTGAAATACTTGTAACCTGTACCACGTCACAGCTTCCCCTTGGGAAAGTAATCAGCGCCTACAATAGCAAGGCACACATCATCACTTACTCAAAAGGTTAGGAGACTCGTCTCCATAACCACAACCAACTATATCTCAAATCTAAACCTCAGATCCTCAACACATTCATAAATGCCTAAGGCATATCCTCAACATAACATCTCATCATACTCGTACACATACTAAACCTTAAAGCCATAACCGATATCCATAACATCATCATGATCCTCAACTCATTCTGATACCTAGCATGCATCTAATCAGTATTTGTCAATCTCAAATTTAATCCTAATTTAATTAATTAACCTTTAATTAATTAATTAAATTTCACCAGAATAACGTTTTACCCGCACGCTAGTTCTAAACTCATTTGTCATCAGATTTCATCAAACAAACAACCCATAAACAACAGAATAATATAATGATCATAATGGAATTTCTAATTATCCATTTTGACAAGCCTAAGGTCAATTTAGGCCAAATCACAGTACGGAAAACGAATAAATTCATAACTTATTCGTTACTAACCCGATCGACGATCTGAAAGAAGATTCGGAATCACAATGACGCAGGCTACGCATGGACAACATCAAATTCACCGGAATCTCAGCGACGGAACCGTCCTAGTGACATATATGCTCTACTAGGTCTTCATCTGCTCGGAAATGCAGAAACTCGGTACCGATATGAAGAGAATGAAGAGAGGAATCCAGAAACTCAAACGGAATTGAAATCGAATTAGAAACGGAGAGTAGATCTGAGTTTGAAGTTTGAGAGAAATCAGAGCTTTTACGAGGAAACGTGAAAGGAAATGAATTAATAAACGGTTTTCCGCTATTTATAGTGAAGACGATAATTATCCTTTAGCGAAGTCGATAATTATCCTTTAACCGATCCAAAGGCGGGTTGAACCCCCTTCTCCAAACTTCTCGAAATTGGAATAATAGATCTTGAATATTGTAGGGATAATTATTCCACAATTGCCTTGGAAAACATGTATTCCTAAACCGTTTTTCTTATCCGTTAAGAAACGAAATAGCGACTCTTTTGTCCGTTTTGCCTTTCCATGTGTTTCATATCTAGGACATGTCTGATGTCCTAATCATTTCTCTCAACTGCATTTTTATTCATTGGAGCTCTCAAATGCTCCAAATAACACCGGAGGGTAAAAAATATTACCTGGGGAAAAAGTGAAAATTTTCCCATAAGCCCAAAATTGCGCCAGGAACAAAGCGGTGTGACTTATGCTCATCACTTACGCAATCTTCGCGAGTTATATGTCAACTACTATCAATGATTAAATTAATCAACATTAGTTAGAATTCGGAAATCCTAGCTATTACATCACACACCCCTTAAGAAAATGTTTTATCCTGAAACTTGAACAATACCCAAATCATTTCGGAGCCATATGCCGAGGTATAAACACTCTCTCTATCGGAGGTATCACATCTCCGTTCAAAGGTATCAAACTATAATACTCTATAACCTCAAAACAGAGCATGGAGGAATCACCAACTCCGGCAACACCATCACAACTCTTAACAAGGTCTAGAGGAAGATCATCTCTAGCAAAACACTAACCACATCACACTGGCATGGAGGAAGACCATCTCCAGCCAAAACGTACACATAATATACTACGTGGAGGAAAATCATCTCCACTCACACTACGTCCATCAATGGTAGCATGGAGGAAAGAACCATCTCCAGCTAATCCAACACATGTACAATAGCATGGAGGAAAGAATCATCTCCAGCTATACCTATGTCGCGCTAGCAAACAAGATCTATCATATCATATGCACATATCACAACTAGCACGAAAAGCACATCATAACACATAGCATAACATGCACTCACCAAGATGACACTAAGATCTACTCGTGGATCCTACAGGTTCATCTATCTCGGCGTAGAACTCTGGATAGTTCCTCCGGATACTATCCTCAGTCTCCCATGTAGCCTCATCAGGTCCTCGTCTGGACCACTGTATCCTCATCATAGGAATGTCCTTCGAACGCAGGCGCCTCACACCTCGTTCTAGGACTGCAATAGGGTGCTCTGCAAAGGTGTGGTCCGGCTCAACCACTAGATCATCATAACTCACAATGTTCCTCGGATCTAGTATGTACTCCCTCAACCGAGACACATAAAACACAGGGTGAACACCCTCTAACCTCGGAGGCAATGCTAATATGTAGACTGCCCTCCAAACTCTGTCGAGTATCTTTAAAGGATCAACGTATCGGGGACTCAACTTCCCCTTTATGCCAAAACATCCGACGCCTCGCGTCGGAGATACTCTCAACCAGACATGAGCTCCTACTTTGAACTCTAGAGGTCGACGTCTCCGATCTGCATATGACTTCTGGCGACTTTGTACAGCCAGCATCCTCTCTCTGATCAGCGCTACCCGAGCCATATCATCCTGAATTTGCTCTGACGCTATCCCACAATACTTCTAGGCTCATCCCAACATAAAGGTGTACGGCACCTACGCCCATACAATGCCTCATAGGGAGCCATCCCTATGGATCCATGCCAGCTATTGTTGTATGAGAACTCAACGAGTGAGAGGTAATCAGACCATCCATGTCCCCAATCCAACACACAAGCTTGCAGTATGTCGTCTAAGGTCTGGATGGTCCTCTTAGACTGACTATCTATCTGGGGGTGAAACGCAGTCGTGAAGTGTAGACTCGTCCCCACTCCAGTCTGAATTTGCTGCCAAAACCTTGAGGTAAACCGTCCATCTCGATCAGAGACGATCGTCCTCGGAATACAATAGAGTCTCACTATATGTCTAGTGTACTCCTCAGCTAATCTGCTCACCGGCCACGTCTCCCTGATAGGACTGAAATGTGCCGTCTTCGTCAGTCTGTCAACCACAACCCATATGGCATCAAAACTCCTACTAGCCCTCAATCCGGTCACAAAATCCATGGAGACGTCCTCTCACTTCCACTGCGGTACTAGCAGTGGGTGGAGCTCACCTCTAGGCCTAAAATGCTCTATCTTGACCTGCTGACAGGTCGCAAACTGAGCCATAAATCTGGCTACATCGGGCTTCAGTCCTCCCCACCAATATGAGCGCCTCACATCATAGTACATCTTACTCGTATATGGGTGCATTCAGTAAGGTGTAGAGTGGGCATCCTGCAAAATCCTCTACCTCAAATCCGCATTAGCGGGTACACGGACGCGGTCGCGGCGTCTCATCACTCCATTTGCTCCTATGGAGAACTGTGGTGCCTCACCACGAGTCATCCTATCTCGTATCCTCATCAGCGTCGGGCAGGTCCCCTGCTTTTGTTGGATCTCATCTAACAGACCAGGTAGAACCTCTAAAGTGCTCAACTGGGTATCCTCATCAGGAACTAGATGTTCATCTCTAGCCACACTAGATCTCTCTATAATTGTGGTTGTACAGTTAGTCTCGCAATCGCCTTCTCTCAAGGTGTCTTCCTGCTTAGGGCGCCGGCGACAACATTTGCCTTCCTTGGATGGTACAAAATCTCAAGGTCAAAGTCCTTGATCGGCTGAAGTCATCTTCGTTGGCGGTTATTCAATTCCCGCTCCGTGAAAATATACTTCAGACTCATATGGTTTGTAAAGATTTGACATGTAGCACGATACATGTAATGTCTCCAGATCTTCAATGCATTAACTACCGCTGCTAACTCTAGATAATGAGTCGGGTAGTTCTCCTCATACGTCTTCAGCTGTCGAGACGTATATGCAATAACTCTGCCTCTATGCATCAGTACGCATCCCAAGCCTAGGTTGGATGCATCATTGTAGACCACAAAATCCTCAGAACCCTCTGGCTGTGCCAAGACAGGAGCAGAAGTCAAACGCCTCTTCAACTCCTCAAAACTCTGAGCACACTGGTCAGTCCATACAAATCTGGTAGTCTTCCTTAGAAGACTCGTCAGTGGACGGGCAATCACAGAAAATCCCTCCACAAAACGTCTGTAATAACCGGCTAGGCCAAGAAAGCTACGCACTTCCTTGACGTTCGTCGGTGTCGTGCATGCAGCAACAGACTCAATCTTCGCCGGGTCAACCATAATCCCGTCGGCGGAGACGATGTGTCCAAGAAAAGCAACCTCAGATATCCAGAATTCGCACTTAGAGAGCTTGGCATACAACTCTCTATCCCTCAAAATCTGCAAAACTGTCCTTAGATAACCGGCATGCTCCTCTCTACTACGAGAGTATACCAGAATGTCATCTATAAAGACCACCATAAACTGATCAAGGAAGTCGATGAAGATAATGTTCATCAACTCCTTGAAAACTGTTGGGGCATTCGTCAGCTTGAATGGCATCACTACAAACTCGTAATATCCATAACAGATACGAAATGCCGTCATGTGTACATCCTGTGCTCTCACCCTCAACTGGTGATATCTTGAACACAAGTTAATCCTGGAGAACACTGTCGCACCCTGAAGTTGATCAAGCATATCATCAATACGAAGCATATCTCAACGATCCGTCCTTCTTCGGCACGAGGAGGACAGGTGCTCCCCACAGGGATACGCTAGGGCGAATAAAGCCCTTCTCAGCCAACTCATCGAGTTGCTTCTTAACCTCCAACATCTCGAAAGGCGTCATACGGTATGGGGCCTTCAAGATCGGTCTTGTACCAGGCTCCAACTTGATACCGAAGTCCATGCTCCTCTGATGCGGAAAACTGGATGGCTCAGGAAACACATCCAAGAACTCACAGACCACTTGGACGTCCTCCAACACTGGACTCTCGCTCTTGTTCGCTCAAAAGTGTGTGCGTCAAAGTCTTAAAAGTTATATCTAGAACTTAAAGAAAAGGGAACCCGCAGTGTACGGATCAGCTGTAGTAAGGCAAGAAATTCCAGAGTCGAACTCAGGGATTTGGTGAGAATAAATTCGATTTCAAATATCCGACAAAGTGCAAAAGCTTTTGTGATTAATAAAGAGACAAATGATTCCAAGGATTCAAGTATCCGACTGCGGCTTTCAATTCAAGACACTTCTAAAGATGAAAGGACAGAGTTGATGTTACCAAGGTTATGTGTTTCAAAGGTAGGTATCGTACGGTGAAGTTCCAAAATCTATATGTCAAATCCAAAGGTTCTTTCTATAAGGGTTGTTGAGGCTGCGATATAGAAAGGTCTAAGGACGAGAATTCCACTCAAATTATCCACTTAAACCCCAGGATATGACTCTCAAAGGCAAAGATGGAAAGCACACTCAAACCTTAATAAAGGATGTTGAGTCTCTCTATTACCCAAATCTTACAAACTTTAGTTATCAAGTGAAGAATCAATGATGAAGTCTCTTCTAACACTTGAATAAGGGTTAAAAAGGTTAAGCAAGGTTGGGATTTAGGCAAGGATTAACTTTGGTTAAATAATAAATCAATTAAAGATCGTCAGAGGGATAAATCGTGCTGTTCATAGATAAATTGGACGATTTTATCAAGAACAGGTCAATTTTCCTGTTGTCGCGAAGTTAAATCTCAACTCTTAGGATCCAATTGGTTAAATGAGTTCAGTCTATCATCATCTAAGTCTCAATCATCAACTATTTTCCCAGAATCACAAGGTTTTTAGCCAACCAGTTTCAAAATCAAATCAAAATCAAGATTAAATGAATAAAATCAATTAAAACCGAACTTTGAATAAAAACCGAATAATCTCCGAATCTGTAATCAAATCTCAAAACTTATCAAAGTATCTCTCAAAATACCCAATAATGTGTTCACAAATCACAAGAATCGGAAGGGAAACAAAAGATCTCACAACAATGGTGTAGATTGACTTATTGGCATTTTCCTTCAATCTCCTCTCCAAAAATCTTCAATCCCGCAAAATTGTGTAAATCTTTCCCGCTGCGAACTCTCGATTTTTGTTGCTAGGGTTCCAATGTATACTTCCTTGCTAATGGGCCACTTGGCAAAACACGTCTCAGGTCCACAAGTGATGGGCTTTGGGTCGTGATATTTCTTTGGCCGAAAGCTGTAGAGAATCGTGTGGATTAATTTGTAAAGAAAACCGTTCGATTTCAAATGAATAAAATCGTCCGATTTTCTATATAATTGACTCGATTTTCTTCAACAGAAAGTGCTCGTCTCTTGCCTTGTTTCCTTCCTTCCTTTGGTGATTCTTTTATACACTTCCTTTGCTCCTTGTGACTCCTCTAAGACTCCTTATGCTTCCTTATTAGCCTTAGATGCTCCTTGCTCGACTTTTGCTTCCAAATCCACCGAATTCACCTATAATTCAACCAAAACTCGTGTAGACCTCTATTTCCGGAATATAAATGACATAAACCTTAAAGGTACACAAATTCTCTCCAAATACAAGGTAAATTGTGGTAAACCTCTACAATATGCATGATTATAATGGTATATAATTCATGGCATCAAAATACCCCATACTTGCCCCTTGCTTGTCCCCAAACATAGTTCAAACTTAGAATACAAGATATCATGGATTATATAATGTGAAAAACTCAAAAACCTTTTGAAAAGTGCTTCTTCTTATAGGATCACCCTCAAAATGATGTTTCAAGACATAAGAAGAACAAATATGTATCAATAATAATTATATTATGAACCAACTATCCTTTCTTTCTCAAGGACACAAATAAAGGACATGATAAAGATGTAAAGATAATCAAAGTCAAACAAATCTAAGCTATAAAGTCATAAACATATAGGTCTCAAGGTCTTCCAATCAAAGAGAAAGGTCAAAGAAACGTGTTAAGGGTGGGAGATCTTTAAGGTAATGTGATGCTAATCCGGGAAAGAGGAACAACACACTAAAAACATTTGGAGCTTAACTTCACCACACATGCTTTGCATGTGAAAATTTTTGCTTTCTTTATACTTTACTTTTTGAGAGTATGGACAGCGGTGCACAAAAACCGAAGCCTAGAAAATTCGGCGATTCTCAATTTTCGAGATGCCTCAAATCCTTGATGCACATACCATATCCCGTTAGGACTTGTCGTTCAATCGGACTTTGGCCAGACACAAACACCCGACTATGTGAATGGTGCCGAGTTACTCATCCTCATGTTCAACGTCCCTAAACCTATAATTTGCTAAACTTTCACTTAAAACTTTAATATTGGCCCTCCCACATCAAGCATGTCTTTTACAACCACTTATCCTAATTCCCGGATGGTCAAAAGGAGGTCAAATATTTCATTGAGGAGATAGCATGAACAAGATATGAACTAGAAAAGAAGTGATTTACCTTGGTCATTTCTATATGATGCAAAAGAACTTATAATATAGCTTCGATCATTATTTCATTCTCCTATCAAGACATCAAGATCATATGAATCATTCATTCAAGTAAGATATTCAAGTTCATTCATGCTACAATTGAAATCTCAACATACTAAGCCATCTTTTTGCCTTTTCTACATCACAATTATCATCATAGAGGTCATTTCCATCATAAGAGGCACAAAAATTCTTGAAAACTCACAAATTTTGGATGAAACATGCAAATGCGAATGTCATAGTGGAAAGAAAATAGTGCAAGAGTTATTACAAGCCAAATCATCAAGTGCAAAGCAAAGTACATAGAGTGCGAAAAAAGGTAAAAGAGATTGTAAGTACCCCCTCCCCATACTTAACCTTCACATTGTTCCCAATGTGAAAAATCAAGCATAACATGGAGAAAAATACTTACAATATAAAGTGAAGTGGAAACTCAATCCTCAGTCGGTGGCGGCGGTGGATATGGATATCTCGGTGTGTTGGAATCATAGAATTGGCCAAATTAGTGATAGTACATGTCCCATATCTGGCCATCGTAAGAAGAGTGTCTAGCATCCGTCTCCTGGCGGTACGCCGTGAATTGAGTGTTCAGGGTAGCGTAGTCGGTGTGGAGGGCCCTGTAATCTGCACGGAGTCCCTGAAAGCTAGAAACCAATGCTCCAATATGTCGGTGGAGCCTATGTCCGCGCCCATGTCCTCGACCATGGCTAGGAGTATGTGCAAAAGAATGACGAGGTGGCTGCATCTCGTCCTCCGTCTCCTCAGTACCTCGACTAGTCCGGCTAGGTCTAGCACCATGAGTATCGGTATCCATGGCATCCGTAGCATGTCCACTATAGGTATCACTCTCAAACTCTAGCATGTTCCCCTGGTACGCTCCATCCTCGTAGTCCTCCTCCTCCTCTGTGTCACCCGCATCATCATATTAACCAGATGGAGGGGCTACCTCCTCAATCATAAGTACAAAAGTCTCCTTCTAGTTCCTCTTATTCCGAATGGTATATTCGGACTTCCATACTATCTCGGCTAGCTTCTTGGATGGATCTTTTGCCCATGACATGGGCACATGCAGAGTACCTCTACCTCAAGGAATCAGAACCTGTCGCGCAACCAATCTATGTGAACCTAAACGCTGGGCACTCTCAGCTAAGCTGCAATCTAAAAAGTCTAGCTCTAGTGCCTTCTCCACGTGAGTGACAAGGCCTCCAGCACATAGGTCACCCTTCGCCTTGTTGGCTATCTTCCCAAGATAGTCAACAAGCATGGAGGTGATGTCGGGGATAGTGCTACTAGTCATGCAATAGAGTAAGAAGAGCTCATCTGTCTTGAGCTTCTGTGGGGTCTCACTAAGGATCCTATGAACTACCTTAAAGGAAAGGTTGTACATACTTGCTTCCATGGAGTTCCCGGGTCTCCACTTATCTCCTCCATATTCTCCAACTGAAATGATTTCCCAAAAAGTATTAGTACTCACCCCTCTTGCAAACGTGTCTGCAGAAGAAGAAGGAAAGCCAAATAAATCTCCAAAGTCATCAATGGACAAAGCATGGTTTTGGTTCATGAGACGGAAAGTGACCGTCCTCTCTCTAGGATCATGCTCGAATGTAATCAAGAACTCTAGAGTGATCTCCGTGTAGATATCCTCCCTAATCAGGGCAAACTGACTCAATCCCACTCTATCTAGCATCATATCCACATCCTCTCTAACAAACAAAGCATTTAATTCATCTAGGACAATGTATCGAGGAGGGGTGAATGGATGGTCTAAGAGACGTTCGTATCTCTTTTTATGTTTGGAAGGGGAGGATGAAGTTTTAGTTTAGCTTGGGAAGGTGGTGGTGGGGTGGGGGAGGTGCTTTGGAAGAAGATCCCTTCTTCTTCCCTGCATTCCTAGTGATTCTCTTCAATGTCTCCATTTTGTAAAAGAAAATCGCCCTGTTCTTCACAAAAATCGGTCGATTTTTCTGGGTAGGGTCGATTTTTCTATCGATTTCAACACAACTCACAATTCTGTAAAGCTTTGATCAAACCAACACCTCACACAATCTCCTAGAGGTATTTCTAAGCACATCCCTCTATCAATCTCAGCAATACAACAACTTCAATGCAATAATCAAAATCGAACAAAAAACATAGGTTTTGAATTGTAAAACCTGAATTCTGGATGAATGAGCAGTTTGCCGAGCTTGTTGTTGCTAGATCCTTGTTCCTTGTGGAAAGTGCTTCAGTTTAGGCTTAAGGATCATTCAAAACGATTAGGAATTTAGGAGATGGGAGGGTAGGCGATTTTCGGCTCTTTGAAACAAAGGGAAATCGAGAATGGTGAAGTATAGAATGAGGGAATCGAGTGGAGAAGGCTTTATATAGGCAGGAAGATTTGCAAAGAAAATCGTCCAATTTTCATGGGCGATTTATTTGTCGGCCCGATTTTTCTTTACTTTCTCAACTCAACACTAAAAATCGGACGATTTTTCTATGGTGGAACGATTTTTGGTCCGATTTTTCCTCCTGTTACCAAAAATCGTCTTGCGTTGTTCTTGAATCGTTCGATTTAGTATTGGTATGCCGATTTTCTTCCTTCTTTCCCTTGAAAATTGTATTTGACCCATTTTAGTTCCACTTTCTTCATTGATTCTCCAAAGTTGAACCTAGTTCCTGCGATTTTTGACACAAACAACCCAAGAGTGTATCGAGGAACAAACAAAACTAAAAACAAAAAGGAAACAAACAAAGAAAACTAACCTATTCTATGATGAAAAGAAGGGAAAAGAACTATACTACAATGGGTTGCCTCCCAAGAAGCGCTTGATTTATCGTCTTTAGCTGGACGTTTCTTATCTTGATGTTCAATGGAGGAGAATAGGAGCTATCTCCTCGACCGGAACTTCCGGTATGTACTTCTTCAACCATTGGCCGTTGACCTTAAAGCTTCCGCTTTGTTCACCTCATACTTCAGCTGCACCATGGGGGAAGACACGTTTAATTATGTAAGGTCCTGTCCAACGGGATTTAAGCTTACGTGGAAAGAGTCGAAGCCTTGAGTTGAATAGAAGAACTTGGTCTCCTTCCTTCAAGTCCTTTGGGATGATATGCTTATCATGTCACCGCTTCGTTCTTTCCTTGTAGATCCTTGAGTTCTCGTACGCATTCAGCCGGATCTCTTCTAGCTCGATGATATCCAATAGCCGCTTCTCTCCGGCTTCTTTCATGCTAAAGTTGAGCCACTTGACGGCCCAATATGCTTTGTGCTCTAGCTCTACAGGAAGATGACAAGACTTTCCATACACAAGGTTATATGGAGTTGTACCTATATGTGTCTTAAAAGCGGTCCTGTATGCCCATAATGCATCATCTAGCTTCATTTACCAATCCTTTCTTGTTCTAGAGACAATCTTCTCTAAAATTCCTTTAATCTCTCTATTAGATATCTCGACTTGCCCGCTTGTTCGCGGATGGTATGGTGTGGCTATCTTATGGGTTACCTCATACTTAGCCAATAGAGCCTCAAATCGACGGGTTGTGAAGTGCGTTCCTCCATCACTAATGATGGTTCGGGGAGTTCCGAACCGTGGAAAGATCATTCTATTGAAGAACTTTACCACTAACATTGCATCATTAGTAGGGGAGGTGATTGCTTCTACCCATCTTGAGACATAGTCTACGGCTAGAAGTATGTATTGGTTTCCACAAGAAGATGGGAATGGTCCCATGAAGTCTACTCCCCATACATCGAATATCTCTACTTCTTGTATGTTGTTGAGGGGTATCTCATTCCTCCTTGAAATATTACCTGTCCTTTGGCAAGCATCACAAGCAACAACATAGTTCTGCACATCTTTAAATAAGGTAGGCCAAAAGAAACTGGATTGGAGTACCTTTATGCACACGTCTTGTGGGAACTAGCATGTCCTCCACAAGGTAAAGAATGGAAATGGCGGATAATGCTTTCCACCTCATCCTCCGGAACACATCTCCTGTATATGCCATCGGGACCTCTCTTGAATAGAAGAGGTTCGTTCCAATAGAAGTGTCGGACGCCCTTAAAGAACTTCTTTCTTTGAGCGTATGAAAGTCCGGGTGGGAGTTCCTGACAAACAAGATAATTAATTAACAATGTCAGCAAACCATGGATCATTACCTTTCGAGATTTGTTGAAGGCATTCTTCAATCTCGTGGAGTTGTTCTTCAAGGAATGAATCGTCGATAGGAAGTTCGTCCATCTCATCGGTGAGGTGTGGGAGACGGCTAAGATGATCGGCGACTGAATTTTCTGAACACTTCTTGTCCCGAATTTCTAGATCGAACTCTTATAAGAGCAAGATCCACCGTAGAAGCCTAGGCTTCGCATCCTTCTTCATGAACAAGTAACGGATTGTTGAATGATCCGTATAGACTATCACTTTCGCACCTACAAGATAGGAACGAAATTTCTCAAAAGAATAAACTACAGCTAGGAGCTCTTTCTCCGCGGTAGCATAACTCAGCTGAGCTTCGTCTAGCGTCTTGCTAGCATAGTAGATGGCATGAGTACGACCATCTTTCTTCTGTCCAAGTACAACTCCTATAGCTACATCACTTGCGTCGCACATGATTTCGAAAGGAAGAGTCCAATCGGGTGGTTAGATAATAGGGGATTGAGATCAAAGCTTCCTTGATCCTGCAAAAGGCATCTAAACATTCTTTCGAAAATTCGAAAGTTATGTCCTTCATCAAAAGATTAGTTAAAGGTATTGAAATCTTAGAAAAGTCTTTTATGAACCTCCTATAGAAATCTGCATGTCCTAAAAAGCTTCTAACTCCTTTCACCGAAGATGGAGGAGGTAGTTTTTCTATGGTTTCAATATTAGCTCTATCAACTTCTATTCCTCTATTCGAAATTAAGTGACCTAACACAATTCCTTCAGTGACCATAAAATGACACTTCTCCCAGTTTAAGACTAGGTTAGTGTCTTCACACCTCTTAAGAACAAGTGAAAGGTTAGAGACACAATTATCAAAGGAAGAACCATATACCGAAAAGTCGTCCATGAAAACTTCCATAATGTTCTTTACATACTCGGAAAAGATTGCCATCATGCACCTTTGAAAGGTGGCTGGAGTGTTGCATAAGCTAAATGGCATCCTTCTATAGGCAAACGTACCCCAAGGGCACGTGAAAGTTGTCTTCTCTTGATCATCCGGATGAATGGGAATCTGAAAGAAACCGCTATATCCATCTAAATAACAAAAGTAAGAGTGTTGGGCTAACCTTTCCAATATTTGGTCGATAAAAGGAAGGGAAAAATGGTCCTTCCTTGTGGCAACATTCAGCTTACGGTAGTCGATGCACATTCTCCATCCCGTAACTGTCCTTGTAGGAATAAGCTCGTTGTTCTTGTTTGCAACAATGGTAATGCCTCATTTCTTTGGTACCACTTGTACGGGACTCACCCACTTGCTATCGGAGATAGGGAAGATGATACCTGCATCAATTTGCTTAAGGATTTCTTTCTTCACGACCTCTTTCATGATCGGATTTAACCGTCGTTGAGGTTGACGTGAAGGTTTGTAAACCTCTTCCATCAAGATTTTATGCATACATAGAGAAGGTTTGATGCCTACTAAATCATCAATAGTATAGCCTAATGCTTTTCTATGTTGTCTTAGAAAACTCATAAGCTTCTCAAGTTCCTCATCATTCAAATTTGCACTAACTATAACAGGATATGTAGAGTTAGGCCCAAGGAATGCATACCTTAAGTGTGTAGGAAGGGGTTTCAATTCTAATGAAGGAGGCGCCTTGGTTGATGATTCATGATTATCTAGTGTCGTTGGAGAAGACTCTGAAGGTGGAGGAAGTGTTCTACTACGGTAAAGAACAACTTCAATTGAGTTCGTAGAAACCGGAGAAATTGCCGAAAAATTGACCTCCCCTGTTGTAAATCGTCCGATTTTTGGGACGATTTTTCTTCCTGTTGTCAAAAATCGACTTGCCTCTTCAGAAATCGGGTGATTTTCTTTGTGTAGGTCGATTTTTCCAACAGATTCCGGGGTTCTTCCCAACTCTTCAAATCTTCCTTATGGCTCTTCTTCTCCATCCTCCAATGCTCTAACCTCATCATCACAATCATGCTCTACTCCTTCCTCCATGATACTCATGCTAAGAACCTTTTGAAGTGGAACTTTCATCAAGATTAAACTCACCACCTCTCTAGACTCTTCTTTAACAAAGATGTTAAAAACATCTTCTCTTAAAGCTGGCTCTTTGATTAAGGAGGAGAGCACAAATTCTACTTTCTCTTCCCCTATATTGAAGGATAGCTGCCCATTCTTGCAATCAACCATGCATCCGGAGGTTGCAAGGAATGGTCTCCCAAAAATGATGGGAACTGAATAATCTGCAGGGATGTCAAGAACGACAAAATCTATAAGAATGTAAAACTTACCGAGTTTCACGGGAATGTCTTCTATTATCCTGACTGGCATAGTAATGGAACGATCGGCCATGTAAAGTGTCATCTTCACCGGTCTAGGTTCTCCTAGACCAACCGTCCTGCACAAGGCAAGTGGTATGATTCTCACACTTGCTCCAAGGTCGCAAAGTGCATCATAGGTGACCTCTCCTAAGGTGATGGGTATGAAAAATGATCCTGGATCACGTAGCTTAGGTGGCATATTTTCCGTCATAGTCTTGATAAGCTCGGATGACTTTGTACTCATCTTGACTTCGCCGATATCTTCTAGTTTCCTCTTGTTAGAGAGGATTTCCTTAAGGAACTTCCCATAAGCCGGCATACCTAAAATTGCATCCATGAAAGGTATATTAATATGCAGCTTACTCATAAGATCAATGAACTTACCAAAGTGTTTATCTAGACGCGCTCTTGCTCTAGATTGAGGAAAAGGTAGAGGCGGTTTGTAGGCGGGAGGAGGAACATAGAAGTTTTCCTTCTCCTTATCTTTCTCCTTTTCCATTTCAATGAGGGCCTCGACTAGTGTGGGTTGAGGATCGGTGGTTGTTTTCCCACTTCTAGTAGTAATCGCCATTACTCGCCCCTTTGGGTTGTCTTCCTTCTTTCCGGGAAGCTTCCCTTAGTCTCTAGGAACTTCTCCGGCTTTACTGAATACTTGATTTTCTAAGGCTTTTTGTGCCTTATCAACCGAAGTGATATGATTCTCTAATCCTTGGAGCTTCCCCAAGATCGTCTCTAGCATAGCATCATGCTTATCCTTTTCCGGCTTGTCCGAGCCATTCGACGTTTGACCCTGGCTTTTCAACGGAGTAGAAGAAGATGGAGGTGTTAGAGAGTTTTCATTTTGTGAATAGGAATTACCGAAGTTTTGTTGGTTGGATCTCCAATTGTTGATGTTGGAGTTCCTGTTGTTGTTGTTGTTCCAGTTATTGTTCCGGTGGTTATTCCTATTGCCTTGGTTGTTGTAGTTTCCTCAGTAGCCTGTGTCTTGCTCCTTCAGCTTTTGAAGACTGGCTCTTATGACTTCCTTCAACTCCTTGATCTCATTGTTGAGGGAAAATATTTGAGTTTGTGCAGCTTGAGTCAACTTAACTCCCGAATCTCCTTGATTCCGATTCCCATCATCTACCTTTCTATGAGAGTACTTCTCAATTACTTGGGCTTGCTTCTCAATGAAGCCTCAAGCGTCGTCTTCTCTCATATCCATGAATGTACCACAAGAGAGAGATTGGAGTCTGAATTGTGTCTCTTCATCCAATCCCTTGTAGTAGATCTCCAACAATTCCAGCTTTGAGATGCCATGGTGTGGGCAATCCAATAGAAGATCTTGAAACCTTTCCCAAGATTTAAACAAGCTTTCGTTAGGTTTCATAGAAAAAGCATTAATTTTACCTCTCAATTCCGTTGTTTTGGATGACGAAAAGAACTTAGTGAGAAACTCCGAAGTCAAGTCCTCCCATGTGTTAAGCTTCGCAGCCGGAAGAGCTTGATACCAAGCTAAGGCTTTATCCTTCAAAGAGAAGAAGAACGGTCTCAACTTGTAGTTGTTGTTGTTAAACCTTTGAGGCTTCATAGTTTCCATGAGAATCTCAAAATTCTGCAAGTATTGATGTGGAGATTAAGCTTCCGTTCCACCAAACTGATTTTGGCGGATCATAGTGATGACTTGTGGACGCGTCCCAAAGTCATGATCATCTTGCTCTCCAAGATTCACACCTAGACGGCGTGGTTGTTGAATTGGGTCCATTCGTTGCCCAAGAGTTTGTGGCTGTCCCACGATATCAGCAGCTCTTGCCCCTCCAGCACGAGGACGAGGATCAATGTAAGGTCGAGAACGTGGATCGACATAAGCTTGAGGGTTATGTGGTGGTATGTCCTCTAGCTCCGGCATCTCATCATCATCGGACAATTCAGCTATGGACGCCTTAGCTTTCTTTTTCTTCTTATTAGAATCATTTATCTCCAGCTTCATGTCTAGCATCATAGCCTTGAGCTCATCTATTTGGAATTGATGACGCTCTAGTTCTTCCATACGAGCCTTATCACTCAATTTGAGTTGAATTCGGGCTTCATCCAACTCCTCTTGGATGTTTCTCTCATTGTTTTCAGCCATCTTTTTCTCTTTCAACTTTCTTCTCAAAGTTTTCTCCAATTCGGGATCAAAAGGAACGAGATCTTTGGTAGATCTAGTCCTTCGCATATACCTAAAAGAATTCCTGCAAAAATCACTCAAGTAGTCAGATCAAATAACAAGAGCAAAAACTCCTAAGTCAGACAACCGAAAACCGAATTTGGTCTACACCAAGTCCCCGGCAACGGCGCCAAAAACTTGTTCGCTCAAAAGTGTGTACGCCAAAGTCTTAAAAGTTATATCTAGAACTTAAAGCAAAGCGAACCCGCAGTGTACGAATCAGCTGTAGTAAGGCAAGAAATTCTAAAGTCGAACTCAGAGATTTGGTGAGAATAAAATCGATTTCAAATATCCGAAAAAGTGCAAAAGCTTTTGTGATTAATAAAGAGACAAATGATTCCAAGGATTCAAGTATCCGACTGCGGCTTTCAATTCAAGACACTTCTAAAGATCAAAGGACAGAGTTGATGTTGCCAAGGTTATGTGTTTCAAAGGTAGGGATCGTACGGTGAAGTTCCAAAACCTATATATCAAATCCAAAGGTTCTTTCTATAAGGGTTGTTGAGGTTGCGATATAGAAAGGTCTAAGGACGAGAATTACACTCAAATTATCCACTTAAACCCCAGGATATGACTCTCAAAGGCAAAGATGGAAAGAACACTCAAACCTTAATAAAAGGATGTTGAGTCTCTCTATTACCCAAATCTTACAAACTTTAGTTATCAAGTGAAGAATCAATGATGAAGTCTCTTCTAACACTTGAATAAGGGTTAAAAAGGTTAAGCAAGGTTGGGATTTAGGCAAGGATTAACTTTGTTTAAAGAATAAATCAATTAAAGATCGTCAGAGGGATAAATCGTGCTGTTCGTAGATAAATCGGACGATTTTATCAAGAACAGGTCGATTTTCCTGTTGTCGCGAAGTTAAATCTCAACTCTCAGGGTCCAGTTGGTTAAATCAGTTCAGTCTATCATCATCTAAGCCTCAATCATCAACTATTTTCCCTAGAAGCACAAGGTTTTTAGCCAACCATTTTCAAAATCAAATCAAAATCAAGATTAAATGAATAAAATCAATTAAAACCAAACTTTGAATAAAAACCGAATAATCTCCGAATCTGTAATCAAATCTCAAAACTTATCAAAGTATCTCTCAAAAGACCCAATAATGTGTTCACAAATCACAAGAATCGGAAGGGAAACAAAAGATCTCACAACAATGGTGTAGATTGACTTATTGGCACTTTCCTTCAATCTCCTCTCCAAGAATCTTCAATCCCGCAAAATTGTGTAAATCTTTCCCGCTGCGAACTCTCAATTTTTATTGCTAGGGTTCCAATGTATACTTCCTTGCTAATGGGCCGCTTGGCAAAACACGTCTCAGGCCCACAAGTGATGGGCTTTGGGTCGTGATATTTCTTTGGCCGAAAGTTGTAGAAAATCGTGCTAATTAATTTGTAAAGAAAACCGTTCGATTTTCAATGAATAAAATCATCCGATTTTCTATATAATTGACTCGATTTTCTTCAACAGAAAGTGCTCGTCTCTTGCCTTGTTTCCTTCCTTCCTTTGGTGATTCTTTTATACACTTCCTTTGCTCCTTGTGACTCCTCTAAGACTCCTTATGCTTCCTTATTAGCCTTAGATGCTCCTTGCTCCACTTTTGCTTCCAAATCCACCGAATTCACCTATAATTCAACCAAAACTCGTGTAGACCTCTATTTCCGGAATATAAATGACATAAACCTTAAAGGTACATAAATTCTCTCCAAATACAAGGTAAATTGAGGTAAACCTCTACAATATGCATGATTATAATGGTATATAATTCATGTCATCAGCTCTCCTTCATGGCATAACACTAGAAGCCATCTCAACCTTGTGCTATCAACCTCGCTACTTGTACTACACTAATAACCATACCCGCCTTCCCAAGGTCCTAACCTCAGAAAATCTCTATCTGACCTAACTCGGTAGAAACCGTCACGGTCCTACTACCAACATCTAACACAACATGATGTATATCCATCCAATCCATACACAGAATGACTTCCTCACGCACCAGCGGCATGGAAAGAAGTCCACAAACAAATCACAAATCCCAAATGTATAGGACAACTATGTACCTCTTACCTAACCCCCATCTGGTAACCCTACCAAGAGAGGTATATCCTCTACTGTATCTAAGATCAGTCTATCAACACATGCATCAGAAAGCAAAGAGTGTGTAGCACCCATATCAAACAAAACGCCAACGGCTCCATTGCATATTATTACTCAAAACTCGAACATATTCTCCTCAGGTATTATTGAGGTCATCGTCATAGTCTTTGCCTCTACTTCTTCTAAAACCGAAAGGCGGTGAGTCTCTCTGAGAAGGAATACTACCTTGCTGACAAAAGGGATCCAAATGACCTAATTCACCACATGTAAAGCACATCACTAAAGATCTCTTACACTCCGGTCGCAGGTGTCCAAACTCTCCACAATTGAAACAGGATCTCATCCTATCAAAAGTCCGTGTGGAAGAAGGAATCACTCGAACGTCCATGTGTCAAACTCTGCCTAACACTTGAAGGGTTTGCTTCATCACTCACTAGTTCGGTCCGTTGTTTCTTCTTTGATCCGGAAGCTTCAGTTGGTCCCATAGATGTTGGTAAACCCGGTGTAGCTCTACCCTCTCTTGCATCCTCTTGTACTTAACGTATATATTCTCGAAACTCGGGTCCACTCATCGAGAGGTAGTCAGACTCCTAAGGTATGCCCTCTTCTACAGGCGGAACAACAGTGGAAACCGGTCCCTGACCTAACACTACCGGAGGAAGAGGGGGTATACCACTACCTCGACCTACAGCAACAGTAACTCTAGTCCGAGCCAACCGCGGGGTATGCACACCTACCTTATAAGGCTCTATATAGGCCATATGTATAGATATATATATATATATATATATATATATATATATATATATATATATATAATACTTAATATTACATGCATACACATCAGCACATAGAAGATAGCTATATATATACATATATGTCTGTACTGTCGAGATCCTCAAAAGGGTGACGGCTTCTGTACATACTATCTCAAAACATTTGCACTCGTTTTAAAACCAAAACCTTTTCAAAAGTCAGACCCCTTTCGGGTTCTGTTTATTTATCCACTCTACCTTTGCCATTGTTGTCAACCTAAGGCTCTGATACCAACTTTGTAACACCCAAAATCCGCGGGACTTGGAGTGCCACTTTGGGTTAGGATCTCACAATGGATCATGACCCTAGCATGACAACAAGTTCACTGGATCTTACAACAAGGCACATGTAGATTAAAACCAAATACATAAAGCTTTATAAGATACATCAAAAGGTTTTACAACATACAAGCCGAGTACAAAACAACATCCATAAACAACAACCACAAAAGACATCCCATATCCCACGCAATCCTAATGTACAGAAGTCCTCGGCTGGTCACCACATTTGGCTCACTCTGCAATCTTCCTAACCTGCAGGTCATCTACAACATGGTATGAAACCGTTAGCTACAATAATGAATAAGTATGAAGGTAATAGCACATACACACATCAGCAACTCATACATGCAATGCCACACACATTCATTTATTATCTCAATTACGTTATTCCATTACTAATTCAACTTATTTTGTGACACGATGAGCCTAAAGAACCTCGTCCCTTCCCCGTTAACACAGGGGTTTTGCATGGGGTGGTCATCACTCGTCCCTCCCCCCCGCCCCCCGTGTTACTGGCTTCCAGGCACCCCCTCCTACCCTCGAGCGGAGGCATATGTGGTTACAACCCGTTATAATACACTTGGGCCATTTAATGTAATAAATGGTCATCCTAGTCCGATTTAGGTTATAAATGCACAATCATATGAACACACACACAACCATCACAATCACACAAACCCACAACTGAACGCTAAGTAAGTCCTATGGACTTACCTGAAATACTCCTAACCTGTACCACGTCACAACTTCCCCTTGGGGAAGTAATCAACGCCTACAATAGCAAGGCACACATCATCAGTTACTCAAAAGGTTAGGAGACTCGTCTCCATAACCACAGCCAACTATATCTCAAATCTAAACCTCATATCCTCAACACATTCATAAATGCCTAAGGCATATCCTCAACATAACATCTCATCATACTCGTACACATACTAAACCTTAAAGCCATAACCGATATCCATAACTTCATCATGATCCTCAACTCATTCTGACACCTAGCATGCATCTAATCAGTATTCCTCAATCTCAAATTTAATCCTAATTTAATTAATTAACCTTTAATTAATTAATTAAATTTTACCAGAATAACGTTTTGCCCGCACACCAGTTCTAAACTCATCTGTCATCAGATTTCATCAAACAAACAACCCATAAACACCAGAATAATATAATGATCATAATGGAATTTCTAATTATCCATTTTGACAAGCCTAAGGTCAATTTAGGCCAAATCACAGTACGGAAAACGAATAAATTCATAACTTATTCGTTACTAACCCGATCGACGATCTGAAAGAAGATTCGGAATCACAATGATGCAGGCTACGCATGGACAACATCAAATTCACCGGAATCTGAGTGACGGAACCGTCCTGGTGACATATATGCTCGACCAGGTCTTCATCTGCTCGGAAATGCAGAAACTCGGTACCGATATGAAGAGAATGAAGAGAGGAATCTAGAAACTCAAACGGAATTGAAATCGGATTAGAAACGGAGAGTATATCTGAGTTTAAAGTTTGAGAGAAATCAGAGCTTTTACGAGGAAACGTGAAAGGAAATGAATTAATAAACGATTTTCCGCTATTTATAGTGAAGACAATAATTATCCTTTAGCGAAGTCGATAATTATCCTTTAACCGATTCAAAGGCGGGTTGAACCCCCTTCTCCAAACTTCTCGAAATTGGAATAATAGATCTTGAATATTGTAGGATAATTATTCCACAATTGCCTCGGAAAACGTGTATTCCTAAACCGTCTTTCTTAGCCGTTTAGAAACGAAATAGCGACTATTTTGTCCGTTTTGCCTTTTCATGTTATTTCATATGTAGGACATGTCCGATGTCCTGATCATTTCTTTCAACTGCATTTTTATTAATTGGAGCTCCCAAATGCTCCAAATAACACCGGAGGGTAAAAATAATTACCCGGGGGAAAAAGTGAAAATTTTCCCATAAGCCCAAAATTACGCCAGGAACATAGCGGTGTGACTTATACTCATCACTTACGCAATCTTCGCGAGCTATATGTCAACTACTATCAATGATTAAGTTAATCAACATTAATTAGAATTCGGAAATCCTAGCTATTACAAATCTAGCCCCAATAACTCCATATTGAGTGATGTGAAGCGCAACCATCGTCTTGGGTACATGATAATCGGACAAAGTTGTCTCCCGCAAAACTATGACTTACATTCAATTTTTGAGATTGTCATTTGAGATCCTCTCTATGTACATGTTGTGGTGATTTTGATTTTGAAATTGCTTTATTTGTTGATACTTATTCTTTATTTTCTCCTTTCAATCCGGTTGATTTTGAATCATATAAAGCTCTAAACTTTCATCTTTGTTTCTCCCTTATCTTCTGAGTTATTTTATGAGGTGGTCAAGCATAATTCCTCAGTAAGGTTAGTAGATCAGACTGAGGGTTTTCGCACATGTCGCTCCAATTGCATCTCTAGTTATTTATATTTGTGTTTTTTGTGTCAAAAAATATTCGTGTTTTAACCCGGTCGACCAGATTGTAGTCAGTCGACCACCATTCTCTATCTTTGGTTTTTAGTTTCTATTTATGTTAACCTGCGTTCGATCCTAACCCCTATCCTACAGAACAAAAAGAGGAATTCAATGGCGCATCATATTTGAAGTAGATATGGAGAGTAGTTTTGAGTTTGAACTTTCAGAGAATTTAGAGGTTTTTTTTGTTAACAAACATAAGAGAAATTTAATTTATAAAAAATTAACACTATTTATAGGAAAATTAAGTCAAAATAGCATCGACTATCAACATTGAATCCAAAATAATACCAACTTTAAATATTACTTAGAGCCATACAAATTATCAACGTATTTACAAAAAATAATACGTCTTATTTTTCCGACAAAAATTTTAGCTCCTTCGATGACGTGGCAATATATTGTTTACATGTCATCAAAAAATTAGGATGAGTTGTATGATGTGAATTTTATATATTAAAAAATTAAATTAATATTATTTAAAATGATAAAAATCTAGATAAAGATATTTTTAAATTTTAAAAATAATTGATTTTTTCGAAAAAAGATTTGGAAACTTTTATTTTTGAAACATTTTTATCATATTTATTTTCAGAATTTGTATAAAATGAATTTTTAAAAATTTAGCTTTTACAATACAATCGAGTAAAAAAATAATCTTTTAATTTAATTCCTCAAGATTTTGTTTCGGATTATGTTAAAAAAGATATATGAAATAAAATTCCCAAAAAAGTTTTTGAAAAAATTGAAAAGAAATCGTTTGTTTTAAGTTTTTTTTTTAAAAAAAAAAGTCAGAATTTATGAATTGTAAACGATTCAAATTCATGTGGTTAAGACATAACGATCTTTTATAGAAATTAATAAAAAGTTGGGTATTGTTGGAAATACAAAAATTTCTGCAATATGACGGACATTTGGTATACCTCGTGGTTATTTGGAAGTTAATTACCCAAATTCAAATTTAAGAATTATTGACGAAGTCAAAGTTTTCAAATTTAGGATTCATATACTTTCATGTCCATTCTTAGATAAACAAATAGGTCACAACTTTGTGGATATTATATATCAATCATATATAGGAACTCAAGATGAGGTTGGGTAGCGTTTGAAAACTTATGAAGATTGAAGGTAGATGATGATGAAATATGAAGAGATTGCGGTATTTGGGAGTCCTAACGTTTGAGAGATGATGGTAGATGATAAAAGTTGTGTTTGGTATACGAAAATTTTCTATTTTCATAAGCTTCCTCAAGCAGCAAAATACCCTCAAACCCGACATTAGGGGTGTAATACGAGCTGAACGAGTCGAGCATCGGGATGCTCAAGCTTGACTCGTTTATAAACGAGCCGAGCCTAAAATTTATACGAGTTTTAAATTGCTCAAGCTTGGCTCGTTAAGAAAGTGAATGAGCTCGAGCCGAGCCTGAGTAGCTCGGCTAAAATAATTCTCCTATAGTGTTATTTTAGCCGAACGACCGAGCTTTACCCGAACGAGCCCAGCATTGACATGCTCAAGCTCGGCTCGTCTATAAACGAGCCGAGTCTAAAATTTATACGAGCTTTAAAATGTGCTCAAGCTTGACTCGTTTAGAAAGTGAACGAGCTCGAACTGAGCTTTTAGCGAGCCGAGTCCGAGTAGCTTGTCCCATTTTATAGCCCTACCCGACAGTGGATTGTCCAAGCGAAGCCTCAAACCTGAACCCTCGCAGCCTTGAATTTAAGTCCTCCATCGCAATCTTGAACCAAAAGATGCAGTGTTTGAGCTCTTCAACCTTAATTTGAAAATTGCAAGTTTCACTAGTTTGAGCTTTATTTCATTTTTCATTTGAAATTAATATTAAAAAAAATCTAAAATGTAAATAATTTATATTTCGAGGAAAGTAAAAACGTATTAACACACCTCGTATCATAACTATAAACAAAATAGATTATTAAAAATCTTGGTATACCTCTATATATCCATCTAGCTTCTAATGCAATCTTTTAATTAGGAAAAAACCGAGTTGATGCGTCCTTGGAGGTAACCAAGGATAACTCCGGATCTAGATCAAGCAAAACTCCAACTACTCCTTGATTCTTTATGCAACGTTGTATCGTTTCGGATCCAAAGGGGCTGAAGCAATGAAGAAACAAAGGTTACTTCGATCTAGAGAGATCGAATAAACCTTTTTGTGTGGATCGAAGGTTGATTCTTAAGAAGAATCCTCGAATATGGATTTTTTGGATCAAAGACGAGATCCAAGGAAGAAATTTGAGAGATAGAAGAGAGGTTTTGATGGCCAAGCTAAGTAGGAGGAAATTCTTCTCAAAACTTAGTAATATTGAACATGGAAAATAAGTGAGGCAAGATATCTCTTATATAGAGAGTCTTGCCTACCTATGGGCTAACGGGCCAAACAAAAATACATGAAGAAAAAGCCCAAAAGGGAAAACCCTAAAATGATAAGTTCAAAAGGGAATATTCTTATACGGAATATCCCTTTTATTACATAAAAAGGAAAACATAAAAATATAGTCCGAAAATAAGCTAGCTTCATGCCATTGAGTCGGAAAGACGAGACATGCCGCTAACGGAACCGGTAGCCTATGCCATGGTGGTGTAGAGACATGACATGCCGGTAATGGAACCAAGTGAAGAAGTAATGCGGGCGATGATGGAGCCGGTGGCTCGAGCAATGGCCTTAGCTCGGGATCGGGTGATCGGTCCATCTGAACGAACTCTAAGAGCCTCGTCCTCTTCGTCTATGGTCAACGTAAAAGGGACATCCAAGGGCGCATCAGTCCCCCCATCTTGGTTGTGAAACGTCCCCATTTCACCATCGTCAAAGAGGGGCTCAACATAAGGGGAAAGGTCCTTGACGTTGAACGCCGGGTGTACTCCGTAGGAATCCGGGAGCTCTAACTTGTATGCATTCGGGCCATGACGGGCTAAGATGCGGAATGGGCCATCACCACGGTCCGAGAGCTTGCTCATGCAGCGAGCTGGAAAACGCTCCTTCCTTAGGTGGAGCCAAACAAGATCACCGGGCTCAAAAGAGACATCGCGGCGGCCCTTGTTGCGTTGTTTGGCAAGTTGGGCGGCACGACGTTCGAGTTGTGTCCTAGTCCGCTCATGAAGCTCAATGATTTGGGCGGCTTGGTTCCCGGCGATGATGTGTTCTCCGTCCTTGAGCGGGCGGGGAGTGAAGTCCAACGGTGTGTGTGGATTAAGGCCGTAGACAACTTTAAATGAGGACAATTTAGTTGCCGTGTGCCTAGACCTGTTATACGAAAACTCCACAATAGAAAGTAAGTCCTCCCACCTACGTGGGTTGGTCCTAGTGGTGACTCTAAGTAGAGCACCAAGAGTCCGATTGGTCACCTCCGTTTGACCATCGGTTTGGGGGTGATAACTACTTGAAAACAACAAGTTGGTTCCAAGTTTTCCCCATAACGTTCTCCAAAAGTGACTTACGAATTTCACGTCCCGATCACTAACGATGGAACGTGGTATCCCATGTAAACGCACCACATTGTCAAAGAACAAGGTGGCAACTTCACTAGCATTTTGGGTGCTTTTACATGCAATAAAATGAGCCATTTTGGAGAAGCGATCGACTACCACGAAAATGGAGTCTTTGCCTCGTTTTGACATAGGCAACCCTACCACAAAGTCCATGGATAGATCCTCCCAAGGTCCCATTGGTATAGGCAAAGGAGAGTACATTCCATCCGGACCTTGGCGTGACTTTGGATGATGACATGTGATGCAACCCTTGCAAAACCGTGTCACATGCATACGCATCCGGGGCCAAAAGAAATGCTCTTGGAGAGCGGAAAGGGTCTTGGTAGCACTGAAATGACCACGGCCCTCATGAGCTTCCTTGACCAACAAATGGCGTATAGATGAGCGCGGAATGCAAAGTTTGCCCGCTCGGAAAAGATAGCCATCGTTAATAAAAAAAGGCTCGTGCTCTCGGAGGTCGAGGCATTGTGCCCATATGTCCTTGAAGTCAAGATCAGTGGCATATAACTCTTTGATAAGAGCAAAGCCATGTATCTTGGCATCCATATACACAAGGAGGGCATAGCGGCGAGAAAGGGCATCGGCTACCACATTCTCTTTTCCTTTCTTATGCCGAATGACATAAGGAAATGTCTCTAAAAACTCTACCCAACTAGTATGGCGCCGACTGAGATTTGTTTGACTCTTGAGATACAAAAGAGCCGCATGATTCGAATGAATCACGAACTCCTTCGGCCACAAGTAATGTTGCCATGTCTTAAGACAACGAACTAGAGCATATAGTTCCTTGTTATATGTAGGGTAGTTGAGCGAAGGACCGGACAGTTTTTCACTAAAGTAGGCAATTGGACGAGTCTCTTGTAAGAGAACTCCTCCAATGCCCACATTTGATGCATCACACTCCACCTCAAAAGTTTTTGAAAAGTTTGGGAGTTGGAGTAATCGTGCATTACAAAGGCAATCTTTGAGCGCATCAAACGTTCAAGCATGGATATCACGCCACTCAAATGTGACACCCTTGGTAGTGAGCTCATGGAGCGGTGCCGCTACCGTGCTAAAGTCCTTGACAAAGCGTCGGTAGAAACCCGCTAAGCCGAGAAAGGCTCGGACCATGGTGACCGTAGTAGGAGTAGGCCACTCCCAAATAGCACAAACTTTATATTCGTCTACTCGTAGTCCGTCCTTAGACACGACATAGCCAAGAAAGATAGTGGTGTCCGAGCAAAAGACGCATTTGTCAAAGTTGACATACAATTGCTCTTGTCTAAGGCACTCGAGCACTTGGCGAAGGTGCCCGATGTGATCCTCCAAAGACGTACTAAATACCAAAATATCATCAAAATAAACAACAACAAATGTACCCAAGAATCAGCGCAAGACATGGTTCATGAGGCGCATGAAGGTGGACGGGGCGTTGGAGAGGCCAAAAGGTATGACAAGCCATTCATAGAGTCCATACTTTGTTTTGAACACCGTCTTCCACTCCTCACCTTCGGCCATCCGGATTTGGTGGTAACCGCTCCGGAGATCAATTTTGGAGAAGATGGTGGCGCCATGAAGCTCATCCAACATGTCATCAAGGCGCGGGATCGGGTGGTGGTATTTGACGGTGATTTGGTTGATGGAACGACAATCAACACACATCCGCCATAATCCATCTTGCTTTGGTACTAAGATTACCGGGACGGCACATGGTGATAAGGATTCACGCACATGTCCCCGGTCTAGGAGCTCTTGCACTTGACGTTGTAGCTCATTCGTCTCTTCCGGACTAGCTCGGTATGCAGCACGGTTTGGCAAGGAGGCACCGGGCACAAAGTCAATTTGGTGTTCAATCTCTCGGATTGGTGGTAAGCCGGGTGGAAGGTCTTTGGGCATAATATCCTGAAATTCGGACAACAACAAAGACACCTCGTGTGGCACATTACTCGGGTCATGAGAAGTAGATAAACACAATGGGACAAGTAAGAAACATGGGAACTTGCCTTCCATGACCGGTTGCAAATCATGCCAGCGAGCTAAGAGTATCCTCGGCTCACACCGTCCTTGAATTACGGGATCCGAAGATGGTAAAGGTGCGCTCGGGGAAACGATGCGACATTTACTACCTTTGGACTCGGTAGCATGGACAAGAGGGGCGGTGTTCCGGGATTTGGAAGTACTAGCATTGACAACATCGGGACTCCGGGGGTCCGATTTTGCCGGTGCCTTAGCGGACTCATCTATAGTTTGTTGCCTCTTCCGTTCCGCATAGTCAACCAAAATTTCGTGCGGAGTCATAGGCAAAACTGTGACCCGTTTTCCATTATATTTGAACATGTACCGGTTAAGATAACCATCATGATATGTTCGGCGATCGAATTGTCATGGTCGTCCTAATAGGACATGTGTGGCGTCCATCTTGAGAACATCACAAAGGACCTTATCAACATAGGCGCCAATAGAAAACGTCACCCAAGCTTGTTGTGTGACGGTGTCACAAGCCGTATCGGAAATCCATTGAAGTCCGTAAGGCGTTGGGTGGGGGGTCGTAGGCAACTTGAAGTGTTTTACCACTCGTTCGTTGACAATATTGCAACAAGAGCCCCCGTCAATGATGAGAGAAAGGCTCGTATTATTAACCAAGCAACGAGAGTGGAAGAGATTCTTGCGTTGAACAATAGGAATATGCTCTTTAATAGCCAAAATACGACGAGAAACAAGAGCGAATTTACCGGGTTGTGCCGGAGCGCAAGCAAGCTCGTCGTCACATGGTTCCATGCCAAAATGGAGGTCGGTGGCATGGTCATCCTCAATAATGATATCGCCGTCTTGTTGACCTTCTTCATCCTCGAAATATGCTGGGTCGGCAAACAAGACACGTTTGGTGTTTGGGCAATCACGTTGCACATGGTCAAAACCGCTACACTTGTAGCACACGGGCTCCCTTGGGCGAGCCGCCGGTGAGGGTCCTTGTTGACCTCGAGAGGGAGGCGCCGGTGTCGGGCCTCGGGTTGGTGCCTTCTCGGTACCCGCTTGCCTATTGGAGGGACCCGTCCGTTGGGCTCCTATGGAAGCGTCGGTATTTGTAGGACTAGGCGCATCTCGAGAACGTGTGTTAGACGGATAAAGATATGGACTCGAGGAAGAGGTATACCTAGAAGATTGCGGTGTTTCGAGTTGTTGCTTGTATAGCTTCATGGCGGCATGGCATAATGCTCCCAAATCCTTGAATGGAACAATCTCGAGCGGCCGCCGGATTGAGGCATTAAGCCCACTCATAAATTTTGTGCGGAGGGCAGAGGGGGAGGCCGAGACGCCGGCCTTAATGTGCATGTCCTCAAGTTTAGCCAAGTAAGCCACCGGAGTGAGGTTGTCTTGCTTGAACTCGGCAATTTGCAACCGCATATCATTCTTAAAGTCCTCGGGCACGTACTTCTTGGTCATGCAATAGAGCAATTGCTCAAATGTCTCAATCGGTGCCCATCCTTGCCTCTCACGGGTGAACTCATACCGGTTCCACCAAGACTTGGTATCTCCTTCAAAGTATAGAGTTGCCGCCCCGATTTTCTCGTATTCCTCCTCATAATGACAATGTTTTAATGCTCGTTTCATATCTTCGCCCAATCAAGAAAAACACACGGATCATATTCACCATGAAAGGTAGGGAACTTAACCTTACCTTCCCTACGAGCTCGGTAGGGGTCCGGGCGGGGCGGTGGAATGTAAGCATCATCGGCACGGGCTCGCCGGTGGCCGCCATGAGGCCGTTTGATGTGATCCCCGAGAGCCCCAAGATGAAGCCGAAAATGTTCACTCCGAGTGTGGTCAAGTTAAGTCATATTTCGCTCGATCCGGATAAGCTGTCAAATGTATGCACTCTCAGTAAAATGCCTATATCTGGAGCTTCGTTTGGAGTTAGAAGACCTACAAGTACTACTTTCGAAGGTATCTTCAAGATCTACCACTTTATAGTTTATGAGAAGTCGAGACTCCAAGAGGAAGAGGGTGAAAATGACCCGACAATGAAGCAGCGTTTATACTTGAGTGGGTTTTTGACCAAGATCACGCATGGACGTATGAAAGATGGTTATACAAAACATATGCACGTCCACCCAATACACATTTTATGCAGCATATTATCCTCATATTATTCATATATTTTGCATGAATTTATGTATTAATTATGTGAAAGTTGGTGGAGAAAAATAGGTGGAAAAGTAGGTGAGAAAGTAGGTGGTTGAAAGTCCCTATGTTTGCTCTTTGTTTAATGTCATAACTCTTGAACTTGTAAGCCTTTAATGTTGGGAGTAGGTGCTGAATTTTCAGCCTATATAAGGCCTCTCCCACAAACCTTTTTAAGAGGACGAAATAGAGTTGAGTTATCAATCAAAAGTTGTGTTTTCACTTTGAGAAAAACAAAACCCGAATTCTAGGTGAGATGCTTAGTTTTCAAACATCTAGGTGAGATGCTTAGGTGGTTCTAAGGTGAGAGGCCGAGGAACGAAGGTTCGAACCCCAAAGTGAGATTCCGAGGGTTGTTCGTTCGAGTTGAGGGATTCCCAAAGTGAGAGGCCGAGGGAATTTGCTCTTCATATCCAAAAATACAAAATCCAAAAAAAAAAAGAGTTGAGTTTCATTTCACCGATTCCAATCCGAGTGTGAACTTGTGCCGGTGGATCCTCGTGTTCGAATCTAGTTCGAATCACATCACCGTTGGCGCCCATGAACGGGTGGGGCCTGCCTAGGTGGATTTGGGGGAGGCAACCATTCTTCACCTCGGTCTTGGTTCTCATAAGGGTCTATGACGGGTGGGTGCCACGGATGGTTATGTGCTACCCATTCTAAATCGGATTCATCACCGGAGAACTCGTTGAAGTTGTGTTGCTCATCGTATTCATCAAAGTCAAGGGTCCTCGGTTGCCGGGTTGACCGTTGGCGACGGTGTTCGGAACGATCATGCTCACGACCATGATTGGTGGTTGAGTTGGGACGGTACCGGGGCTCTTCCCGGGTTTGACGGTCGGTGCGAGGCACACTTGGTGGAGGTGGGGAAGGGACATGCCGTTGATGTTGATGCTCATAATATTGGTGCCGATGTTCCGTATCGACTATGGGCAAATCATCTCGAGGCGGGTCGGGGAATTCCTCCTCGTCTTCATGGGACTCATTTCCGTCAAGAGGTAAAGGATGGGTGCGTTCAATGACAGATGCAAGCCGGGTAACGTTTGATGGTCCGGCTCCCAAAAGTCCCTTGCCTTTCCGTTGTGCATCGGATGTGGAAGCATTGGCCACGGTCTCATTTGGATATGTTGGGGTGGGACGTTGAGCAATCTGAAGGGCCTTAAGATCTTCTAGCTCTTTTTTCAAGGCAATGTTTTCTCGGGTCAAGGCATCAAACGTTTGTTGTGCCTTCAAGGCTTCCAATTCTCGCCTTATGGAGTCATTTTCGAGGGACAACGAAGCAGTTTCTTGAGCCAAAGGTTCACTGAACTCTTACGGACCAGAATCCTGAGAAGTTTCCATTTCAACGTTAGTCATTGCTCCAAATCAGCACACAATTGCAAGCAATCAAGTGAGCAAGGTGACAAGTTAGGTCAACTTTACCCAAGTTCAAGTGCGTTATCGGGTTCTACTTTGGGGAAGGCCGTTTGGCGGTTAGGCAAGGAAGGCAAATCCAGCAAAATTGAACCAATTACACACAAATAAACAAGTGATATTTTGCAAACGTATGTAAGAAAATGGAGAGACAGAAGATGGACGGATTGTTCACTCGGCAAGCTTTGCTTGCTTTCGGTCTTTGACCGTTTTGTAAAATCCGATTTTTCGGATGGACCGGTTTGCCGGACGTCTTTTCACTTTGTGTGTTTCGTTTCTTTGAAACGTTTTGAGCAACACTTTCTTTTTTTTTTTTTGAACACAAATCCGTATTGATGAAGAGTTTTTTTGCTTTTCTTGGAATATCAAATGCGAAATATCTGAACTTTTCGTTAACAAAAATACCCCAAGAGATTTGGTGAAATTAATTAACAAAATTGTCGGATTGGGTCGGTTTAAGAAAAAGACGGGTTTGATAAATGGTTTGAAGGCAAACCAAATATCTCCTATTTTTGTACTTTTTATTTTGAATTAAACACGGAAAAGAAAAAAATTTCAAGGAAAATGGATGAACATGATGAAGAACATGATGAACAACATGAAGATCATGAAGAACAAATGAAGAACATCATGAACAAACGAAGAACATCATGAACAAAAAAGGCTAAATAGGTTTAAGATAATAACGCACAAAAAAACAAGAGTAAAGTGAACTTAACTTTGATCCCTTGCTCTGATACCAATTTGATGCGTCCTTGGAGGTAACCAAGGATAACTCCGGATCTAGATCAAGCAAAACTCCAACTACTCCTTGATTCTTTGTGCAACGTTGTATCGTTTCGGATCCAAAGGGGCGGAAGCGATGAAGAAACAAAGGTTACTTCGAGATAGAGAGATCGAATAAACCTTTTTGTGTGGATCGAAGGTTGATTCTTAAGAAGAATCCTCAAATATGGATTTCTGGGATCAAAGACGAGATCCAAGGAAGAAATTTGAGAGATAGAAGAGAGGTTTTGATGCCCAAGCTAAGTAGGAGGAAATTCTTCTCAAAACTTAGTAATATTGAACATGGAAAATAAGTGAGGCAAGATATCTCTTATATAGAGAGTCTTGCCTACCTATGGGCCAACGGGCCAAACAAAAATACATGAAGAAAAAGCCCAAAAGGGAAAACCCTAAAATGATAAGTTCAAAAGGGAATATTCTTATACGGAATATCCCTTTTATTACATAAAAAGGAAAACATGAAAATATAGTCCGAAAATAAGCTAGCTTCATGCCATTGAGTCGGAAAGACGAGACATGCCGCTAACGGAACCGGTAGCCTATGCCATGGTGGTGTAGAGACATGGCATGCCGGTAATGGAACCAAGTGAAGAAGTAATGCGGGCGATGATGGAGCCGGTGGCTCGAGCAATGGCCTTAGCTCGGGATCGGGTGATCGGTCCATCTGAACGAACTCTAAGAGCCTCGTCCTCTTCGTCTATGGTCAACGTAAAAGGGACATCCAAGGGCGCATCACGAGTGCCCGGGATAAACCAAACTTCGTTGACACTTTTTGCAAATATTGTCGGAAGCCAACTCCGCCAATATGAAAAAATGTATTCTTCTCATCTCAATTCTAATCAACCTTTTCATTTCCTTTCAAATTTTTATTATTTGATGAGATTGTCCGATGGTACAGGGTTCAACTTAATAAATGTAGAGTAGATTATTTAAGATTTGCATGTGCTTCACAAACACTTGATTTTTTTTGATACATATTAATACCTTTTTTTTCTTTAGTTTATATTCACTCAATTTGGATTGATTGATTTTATTGTGGAGCCTCTACGTATTTTCTGTTATAGAGGGTTGATTGGATACTTTGGGCAATACAAGCCATACAAGACGGAGAGAGTTCTTAGAAGGTTTGGGCGAGTGTAGTATGTTCCCACCCTAGATTTGATTGAGCCTACGAGTTACAAGCGACCAAGGAAGGATGTTTGCAAATTGACGTTCACACAGTGTCATCACTGACAACTCGATATGAGCATCTTTATGACATTTTTTAACATGAGGAGGTGGTTTTAGCTTGGGATGTGGACGAGCACTATTATCATTGGTTTGAGCCACATACCCATATGTATGTCTCGATGGATGCTGTCAGACATGATCCTCCCGTTCAATATCATTCTGCTCCTGTTGCGCATTCGGTTCGGGTATGAGTTTATAATTTTAAATATTAGTACACATTTAAATAGTTTAACTAGCATGAAAATAATTTGTTGTGCAAAGACTCCAAATCTTGACAACTATGCTACACGAACTTAAAAGGGGTCCGTTTTCGATTACCTTAGATGTTGATCAGGTTGATCATATGATTGAGATCACTACTAGAGACACAGCACTAGTATCACCCGCTCCATTCCAGGCTTCATAGCGTGATTGGGTTGGCCTGAGCGGTCACTAGTTATGTAGTTGTACTTTGGACTTATTATTTTGTTGGACTAGTTATTTTGTTGGACTTGGTTTTATTTTTGATTTTGTTGGACTTGTTTTATCTTTGTTGAAATTGGTTAAAGGAGGCCCGACACCCTCCACGCTTCGCATGCGCTTCATTGATATTCAAAAGGGGCTAAGTAGTCAACAAACAGGGGATATCTTAACCTCTTACATCGATTTTGCAAGGAAAATAAGATAAAACACCTTCGAGAGGGTCACTCAAATACATTCAAATCAATGTTCAAATAAAAAGCGAAATAAACCAAATCAATACATTACATAACATCTCTACACTTAAGATAATGATAACGTTCAAATTGTTGTGCAAACGGAGCGTCGAATCCTTCCATACTTGGATCATGACCTTTCCAAGCTAGAGAGGGGGAGGTAGAGGCGCTTGTAGATGTGGCCAAACCTGTAAATTATGTACAATTGTTAAACTACACAATAAAATAATTTATGAAAATATGTAAATATAAATGCTCACCGGGACAAAGTGATTGTCATTTAGTAGGACAATTGCATAAGACCTTAGATGGAGGCCCTTGACCAACCGAGGTCGTGATCATCAATGTACATGGCTCATGCTGACTAAAGAAAACAAGTGCTACTTGGTAAAATGTGGCAAATGCCAATGTAACAATGAGAATCTTCATCCAATACTAGCTACTACAAGAGTTTGGATTTGAGTAATTAACCTGGTCAATCAGACTCGGCAACTCTTTCCCGTAAATGTAACCGTATAGTTCAAAGTGTTCGGTTTAACACTAGAAGAGTGACTAAATCTCACCTTTTGTCTTTGTTTGCTTGTAAGCCGATCCGAAAATGATTGGCATGCTAGTGATGATAGACTATCGTGGTTGTGACTACCGTGAACAATGATAATCTTCCACTTAATCGTCACAACTCCATTGCTCCGTTGTACTTCATCCCCACTATCTTAAATTTATAATCTCTTTTCTTTGACTTCGATCTACGCCTTTTTAAAGGATTAACATCATCCTCTTCATACTCTTCCGCCTCCCAAATTTCTCACACACTAATACAACCTTCCCATATTGATGATCAGTCGGCTTGTATGATTTAATATGGTCATCACCATATGATGTTTTTTGCCTTCCTCACGAACCCAATTATCTAGAGATTCTTTATTTGAAAAATATTGTTCAACTCCAAACACATCCGAATAGTCTAGTTCCTCTATTTCGGGTTGATTTTTCATTTCATTCATAAGCTACAATATATATTAAAAACTTGTAAATATATTTATATCTCACATTTAAAATTATTAATATAAAAATACGACAAAACATACCTCATCAGGGGGTTGCAATTCATCGTCGGAAGAAATACCGCCGGCATCATTAGATGATATTCTTCTTCTTCTTCTTCTTCTTTAAAATATGAGAGAATTATATATATATATATACATGCAAAAAAAGTATTACCGTTACAAATATGACCGTTTTTAATGGTCATATTATAAACTACACTTATACATGTGTAGTTGTAGCGCATTTTTAAAATATGACCGTTGGAGTGTTTTTTTAAATGCACTCCAATTATACATCTGAGGAGCTTAGTTGGAGTAAGTTTTCTCCAACTATGTATTTGGGGAGCGTAGTTGAAGTGAGTCTTTTTTTTTTTTTTAAATTCACTTTAACTACATATCCATATGCCTAGTTGGAGTGTATTCTTTTAGACTAAATGAGGAAAATAGGGCTCCTAAAATTGTACTTTTGCAAAGTGGGCTCCTAGTATAATTTAGGCCTGCAAAAAAATTAATAGCTGTATTTGTGGGCCTCCCAAGAAAAGATGGATGGATGGATGGGCTGTCAAAAAAATTAAATATTAAATGACTGTTGGTATTATTTGGAGAGAACAAAGAGAAAACATTCATTCTCTTTGTAAAGAGAGAGAAAACAGATCTAGAAAGGAACGAAAGAGAAGAAGGAGAAATAGAGGTTGAAACGGAGATCCGCCGGAGTTTCAACGACAGGGAGCACTGTTTCGCCGCCAGTACATTTGGCCACCAAGCCGACACCAAAGGGTGAGCGAGAGATCTAGGGTTTCCTTCGAGCGGGAGAAGGGCAAGCGAGAGATCTAGGGTTTCGCCGTCAAGGTTGACACGAGGAGGGGCTATGCCACTGGTACCACAAAGCCGGCACCCACTTCTCCTTTCTTTACCCTCTCCCTCCGGTGAAGCCGGCGCACTTCTTCTGAAGCCGGCGCACTCCTTCTTCGTCCGCTAAAGGCGGCGCCCACTTCCCCTTCATTTGCGCCCTATTCTTCAACCTTACCCAAACCGCGCCCACTTCTCCTTTCTTTGCCCTCTTCTTCCTTCCCTGAAACCGCTTGGGAACGTTGTTTTAATGGCGGATCTCCCGCTCAGATTCCAGCGCCCTCTTACAGTCTAGGGTTTACGCAGGTTGTTATTGAAGGAGAGGAGCGTAGGATGGCCGGCGAGACTTCGATGGCGGATGAAGCTAGGGTTTCCGCTGATACTAGGGTTACCCAATTGTATGCATACGTAGTTACTTTTTGGGTATGATAATGTTCACTTATTTAGATTATATGAATATCTGTTGGAGTATATGATACGTGCTTACCCAAAAAATGCTTACCCAGTTCCAATTATTTAGATTATATGGATATGGATATGTGTATATTAGTGTTGGAGTATATGGATATGTGCTTACCCAATTGTATGTTTACCCAAGTTCAGTTATTTAGATTATATAGATATGTGTATATTAGTGTTGGAGTATATGGATACCCAAGAAGTTTGACATTACCCAGGAAGATGGGAAGTTTCAGATTATCCCGAAATACATTACCCAGGAATTTTGAGATTATCCACAAATTATTTACCCAAGAAGTTTGACATTACCCAGGAAGTTTGGCTGGTTTAGATTACCCCGAAATACATTACCCAAGAAGATGAAAAGTTTCAGCTTACCCCGAAATACATTACCCAGGAAGATGACAAGTTGGAGATTATCCATGGATACAAACAAACACTGCTTACCCACAAATAGAAAATGTAAACAAGCACTACTTACCCACAAATAGAACATGAAGTTTCAGTGTTTTAGATTCACAAAAACAAAAGATGAGAAGTTTCAGATTACCCACAAATACATTACCCAGGAAGTTTGAGATTGCCCAGAAATAGGAACAAACACTGCTTACCCAGAAATAGAATAGGGATATGTAAGCAGTCCAAATTCCTGCGTTTCAATGGGAAGAAGAAAAGAGCTGCATATGGATACCCAGATATAAATTTACGTTTGAAAGGAGGGAAGAAGAAGAAGGGATAATGGAGGGAAGAAGATGGGCTGGCTGAATTGATTGGTCTATTTTCTGATTTTTTCTACATGTCACCCATCAAATCAGTCTAGATACCTATGTCCCTTACTTTTCTGATTTTTTCTACAATAGGAGCCCATTTTCTAAATGAAATTATGAGAGATCCAAAATCCAAACTCTACATTGTAAAAGGCTTACATTGCAAATTCAGCCATTCTTTTATAATAAATTCACTTAGGCTTCCCAAAAACGTAGTTCATATGCTCTTACCATCTTTACCTCGGCTCCAACTACGCACGCCAAACGCGTAGTTAGAATTTGAAAATGAAAAGCAAAACTATAATGCAAAATGCGTAATTTTGATTATCAATAGCTATGATGCACGGATACTTTTAGAAGGCGAAGTTTCCCGCGTCTTGCCATGTCGGACACGGTCAAATATGATCCGACACGGTCAAGACACGTTTCAGAGGCAAGACATGTCTAGGACATGGCGAGGTCGCAGATTGTGTTTGGTCACGACATGGTCAACGAAAGTTTACCCTATTTTTTAAGGCTAAAAAAAATATTTAAAAAAAATACTTACAGAAATATTTTTTTCTTCTCTCCCATTTTTTTGGACTAAACCTAACCCCACATGACCACCTACGAGTTTGTTGTTGTCGGAAGCAAGATACCGATCTTCTTCTTCTTCTTCTTCTTCTTCTTCTTCTTCTAATGTTGAAATGTTGTTGTTCCGCAAGCCGACTCTTCTCTCCATTCTTTTTATGATTTCATAAATTAGTTTTGAATTTTTGATTACTAATTTATTGTTGAATCTTTCTTTCTTGAACGTTGAAAGTGTTATTCTAATATTTTCACTTTTTCTAATTTATAAAATGTTAATTTTATTTTTCTTGGTTGATCATGTTGTTCGGTTGTCGTTGATTTGCAAAATTAATGGTCGTTTTCAATTTGAAACTAAGTATGTTTATGTAAAAGTGTAAGAATAAATAAGTTTATCTATCTTTTGTAAGATTAAAAATGTTTGTTTGTAAGCTTTTATTTCGCTTATTATTTTGTCATGTTAATATTTTTACCTACTCATATGTAACATCTCTTAACACGTGAACATGTAAACACCGAATATATGTAACTATACCGTCGAATATATGTGACTATACCGCCGAATATATAGAGTCAGGTCCGGCGAATATTTCTTCCATTCATAATACGATTTTTTTTCTTTAATATCGTCTAATCATACCCATCTATTTAACGATCTAACAAATACAATTTGTTCTCATTTTACATGGTAATAGATGTTTACATGGGAGTCAACCTCTCTCTCTCAATATATATATATAGGGTTAGGATCATGTAAGAACCATTGTTACGGTAAGAAATAAGAACACATCTCAGCCACAAGATTAAATAAATTAAAAGTTATGATACTTTAATATTTATGGATAATAATTAATCAATTACCAAATAAGAAATGAATAATTAATTGCCATAAGTAAATATACACAATTTACCTAATAAATAGCAACATAATTAAATCTACACGATTTACTTAATAAGAAATGAATAATCATGGTGACCTAGTTATAAAAAAAATTACCACATGCACATACTACGCACATATAACACGATTAATTAACACACTACACGAGTAAAAAAAATATACACACAATATATGCACGATTATGTTCATTCATAACGTACATGAACACTAATGTGCATAAATTTAGTCGTGTATGTCAATTTTAATTGTGTGGTGCGCGAACACACTATACAAGCACATTGTTGTGCACGAACATCATTGTGCATAATAATACTCGTGTGTATTTTATTTATATAAATTTTTTCCATCGCATTTTTACTAAATAGAAATTTATATGTATTAGTTTATTCACTATAATTGCAATTATGAAAACAATTATTTTCATATAAGCAAGATCATGAATGCCTAAAATAAATAACATATTAAATATAATGCACAATTACCATAATCAAGCTTTTAATCATGAATGTCGGTGATTTAATCCGACGATTTAAATGCGTTCTTATTTCTTACCGTAATATGTGTTCTTACTTGATCCTAACCCTATATATATATATATATATATATATATATATATATATATATATATATATATATATAATTATGATGTATGAATTTTACATTATAATAGGTTTAAAATCATATATTGTTTTCCTTCCCATCTCTCTGTTTCCTGTTATTTGAGAATTGTCGCTTTTACATTTCTCGTCGTATCCGTTTCTCGTATCCGTATATGATATGCAGGTTAATAGAGATCATATATTAATAGAGATGTTGCACGCCGCCTACCAACCCAAAAATATTGGGGCTTGCTATTCTCACCCCTAATTAGTCAAAATCAGTTGAAAATTGTCAATTTAAATGTAATGATGTGATGATTGTGTTTTAATCATTGATTTTTGAATTTAATGATGGCTTTTATTTATGAATTGGTTTAGTTTTAGTTTTATTTCGTTAACGGAATCGATAATCGTATCGGTATTTTTTTAAATTTCGTTAGCGAAATTGATCAGTTTTTATCAGTCGGTAATGTATATATATATATATATATATATATATATATATATATACATATATATATATATAATAACTTTTAAGTTGTATACATTTTTTTTAATCTCGTTAACGGAATCGATAATTGTATCGTTTTTATAAAATCTCATTAGTGGAATCGATTGGTTTTGATTAGTAAGTCATGTGTGTGCATACATATATATATATATATACATATATATATATATATATATATATATATATATATATATATATATATATATATATATATATATATATATATATATATATATATATATATATATAACTTTTAAAGTTGTATACCTTTTTTAATATCTTTAACGGTACCGATATTTGTATCGTTTTTCTAAAATTCGTTAGTGGAATCGATTAATTTTGATTAATAAGTTATGCATACATATATGTTTGTATCTATACAAATATCTATATTATACTAAAAGAGAGAGTTAGCCAAATGGACATCCTTTTTCCTATTTTGCCCTTATAATTGCTTACTTACCTATTTTGCCTTTCACGTTTTGTGTAATTACATGTCAAAAAAATTCACCCTCCGCCTAAATCTTGACGAGTGTTCTTTTGGCTTGTGAGAGCACCACTTTTCTCTTATCTTCTTTCACCGCCTACATTCCTAACCCTACTTTCTTTCTCTTCCGTCGGCTCTAAACCTTGCCTTCCTCATCTCGTCTCCCTCTTCCACAACTTATTTGTCATCGCCACCTTTGGAGCTTCATGTTTCTATCTGCTCACGAGTTCCATATACTCTAATTTCCCCTATCATCTCTTGATTTTTAGAAACCCTAATGTTTTCTCCTATTCTTTGTTTATTCATGAAAGTACTTCTTCCACCACTGTTGTCTGGTCATTATCAAGTTGCACCTAATTTAAGTTTGAGAATGCAGTATTCCCAACTTCCAATTGAAAAAGCAAGGATCGCTTTCAAATTCAGTGTCCTCGGAATGGATCGACTCCATGCGCACCGACTCCGGCTTTCAGGTAAGCTTTTCAACCGCCTCTCTCATTTATGTTGGTGTGTTAGTCTCACTAGTAAAAAGACCCCCTAGACCTCAATTATGTTGGAGCGATTTAAAAGAACCGTGATCAAGGGCATTTTCGGATCACGGTTATTGTATAACCGCAGTCAAAAAATTTTCAAAAAATTCGGACCCCGGTTATTTGAAATAATCGGGTTATAATATTGATTTTTTGCACAATACCACGGTTATCATTAAAAACCGGGGTGATACAACATTCTCGGAACCCAGTTATTAATAACCGTGGTATTTCATAAAAAACACTATATCAAAACGCGTCATTTCGAAATAAATGAAACCCTAGCCTAACGATCGATGCAGATCGACTTGCTTTCTTTGCGGCGCTGCGCTCCTCAATCGACCACATCCTCCAAGTCGGGGTTCCTCATCCCCTCTCCAGGCCGGCGTTCCTCAGCCTCGCTCTAGGCGCTCCCGCGAGTCTCCAGGCGCTTCTCGTCGGCCGGCCATCCTAGTCGTTTTGCTCTCACTCAGTCTCATCCGATGCCTGGTACCCTTTATGATATCAAGAAAGATGATCCTCTTGTCATGGACGAAGAAGAGAAAGAGTAAGATCTATTTTCTTCTATTTTCAATCGTCATTCAACTTGTATGCAACTAATTTCATACAATGCACTCTTGTGGAATAGTCAAGGGCGAGAGCATGCTTAATTCATAATGTGTTGGATGGAAATGCCCTTATGCGAGACTTTGTTTGTCACGATCTTCCAATGCATTCTTGTGTATTTGGATTGGAGTGTGACTCATATAAGCTTCCCGTTAACCATACAAACGCCCCCCGTAGGTGGCCCGACCCCGGGATCGATTGGAATCATCGCTTTTGACAAGCCTCGTAATCATTTTGTTGCGGTAAGTATTATATTTTTTCATTAAGTTAAATCATTAATTGCAATTATCGTAAATAACCTTTTTCTCTTGATATCTCTACATGTTCAAATTTTTATAGCTACAATGTAAACCAAATTGTCCACTGTCACCCGTTCTCGCATATTGGTATCCGTCGCACGATGAAACAGTGGAAGAATTAGACAAGATGTACGAGCCCTAAATTAAAATTTTTAAAACTCTTCGTCAACCATACACTCGACCTACACCTTGGGCAACCCTTATTTATATACGTTAATTGTTAAGATTATCGTCATTCTATAAAATTATTTTTATTATTAATGTTAATTAACAATACAAATAAATATCATCATTACTAATTTAATAACAATTAACATAATTATTTTTATTAATGATACCTAACACTATTATAACCCTCTAACTATTAATGATACTTAACACTAATATATAACACTACCCTCTGACTATAACATTGTAAATGTAAGACAAAAAAAAAACAAAAAAACCCAAGCTCTCTCAGCCAATTTTAACTGCAAAAAAATAAAATAATCTCCCTAGATGCACGTTTGATGCGTCAACTTCCCAGCCAGCCACCAAAATCCCCTCGACCTCCATGTCATTTGTCAAAGTCTGAACATGCACCTGTCCTGCGTCAGCGAGCAGCCTCTATTTCAGGGTGCAACTAAGTTCCCCCAATTAAAAATATAAAATTAGTAGATTATTCAAAATAGCACGAACAATTTAAAAGTTCAAGTTATAACGTCGGGTGTTTCGACATCTATCCAAATTCAATTAGAAGATAGGTTCAACATGAATTTGTTGAACTCGGTCGAATTGACGAGTGACCCTGATGATTTGGTTTGATGAACGGACCTAATTGGATTTTACCGTTATGCATAAAAATGAGTTTCAATACAATTAGGTCGTAGGGGAACCATACTGCCTCATTCACGTCAAAACCCTCAATTTGTGCTTTATAACGACGCAAGCGGTCTTCTAAAATCTACAACGTCTTACTTGCCTCGAAGTGGGGTCCAATCAGTAGGTATTGACCCAACGACAGTCCTTGAACTCTTGCTTTGAAACACGGAAAATGCATAAAAAATCAATGTTGCTTGTGAATATAAAACATTTTTATGATTAAAATGATACGAAAATATTAACGTTAATTACAATAAGTTATAAATAAATAGTTTAATTATTCCAAGAAGAATGGTAAACCCAACCATTAAATGTGTTCACTCCCGAATCGCATCATCCAACTGTCGGTATAGGTACACAAACCGGGGTTGTGAATGCTAGTGTTCGGGTTGTTTTCGCCCACGTAAGTAAATAGTGGTTGTGAATTATCATACTGATAGACATCTCATAGAGATTCTCATTTCTCTCTTTAATAATGGTTTTTTTCTAAAACTTGACCATATATATATACTTTTGAATCTTGATTAGAAATCTTGCTCTATAAGATTCTCATCTCATAGAGTGTTATGGGAGGTTTATTGGTAAGTTCTATTCCCTTTAATTTATATATGCACAGTTGAATATTCTAATTTTCATTCAATTTTTTACAATTGAAATGTAAACCAAATTGTCCAATGTTGTACGTTCTTAACTCTTCTTTCGTACAAGTCATGTCATACAAGTCGTAAATTCAAATGTTTAGAAACCTTCGTCAATAATTTGATCACCTTGTACCTTGAACATTCATATAAAATATATTATTTTTTTCAAAAAAAGTCGCTTAATATATTTTAATAATAATTAAACTAATTATTAATATTGATCATTCATAATAATTAATAATAATTCTAATAACTAATTGTAATTAGTAATTAGTAATAATAACAACAAATAAAAACTAATAACTCTTCATTATTATTATTATTATTATTATTATTATTATTACTAATTAAAAATAAGTTGGGAAAAAATGAAAGCATTATATATTGTTCAGTACGATAACTTTACCCTTAATTTGAAGCTTGTAATCCTGCCTAACATTTACATCCCCTAATTTGAAGCTTTTAAATTTGTAATCATATACATTTATATGGGTTGGATGTTCGAAGTTGAGGCTTTTGTTGAGAGTTGACAGCTTTTCATAATTCCCCCAAAAATATTTGACGATTACAGTTTGTGGGAGCAAGAACTGTCACGTGGCACTTAGCTGAGTGACCGCTCTGGCCCACACCAACATGGAGTATGAAGCTTCGTGGAAAATGCAAAATAACGGAATTTGAACATTTTTTGAAAGTGCGAAATAGCGCTCTTCTCTGTATAAAGGACCCCTAATCTTCCCCTGTTTCATCGCAATCCAAACTCATCTTCCATAGCCAGAACACATGAAGAGCGGCGGGAACGAAGAAGCAGCTTGGGCTACAATGGAGAACGGCGGTGCAGCCACCACGCCATTGCTCAAGGGATCGGGCAAGGAACTCAGGCCTGGCCGAACGGCGCACAACATGTCCTCTTCTTCACTGAGGAAGAAGTCGGAGCTGAGCAATTCGGTCGCCAAAGTCCCGTGCAGGGCTCTCAGGAAGACGCTTGCAAATTTGCAGGAGGTTATTCTCGGGACGAAGCTCTCCGTTCTCTTTCCTGCCATTCCCCTCGCTGTTGTTGCTCAGTGCTATAATTTCGGAAAGGTAAGGCTAGGGTTTACTTTTCCCATTCGGTTGCGCTGAGATTTGATTCGTCTGACGCTTACTCCTACTGGCAGCCATGGATATTTGCTTTGAGCATGCTTGGACTGACCCCTCTCGCTGAGCGTGTGAGCTTTCTGACAGAGTAAGCTACCAATTTCCCATTCTAGGTTTGCACAGCCAATTTTCCTCTTTAATGTGTTTCTGATCTTTGGATTCCCAACTCTACAGGCAAATTGCATATTACACTGGCCCAACAGGTAATGTTTCAACACTATTTCTAAATCTGCTCTGGCTGCTTGTTAGTAACACTAAGCATTGATTCTTATGTCTACAGTGGGAGGACTACTCAACGCGACCTGTGGAAATGCAACTGAGCTCATAATAGCAATACTGGCTTTGACCCAAAACAAGATTCATGTCGTCAAGTACTCTCTTCTTGGTTCCATACTTTCAAACCTTCTTTTAGTTCTCGGCACTTCTCTCTTCTGCGGAGGCCTGGCCAATCTCTCCAAAGAGCAAAAATTCGATAGGGTAACGTAGCATAACTTACATCATAGTAACTAAGATTTAATCAAATTGATGATACAAACTTTATGAACTGTGTGCATTCTTGCAGAGACAAGCTGATGTGAACACTCTCCTCTTGCTTCTTGGATTATTATGTCACTTATTGCCTATGCTGTCTGGATTTGTAACCGGAGGATCCACATCTTCAAGTGAAGGTTTGACCCAAAACCTTCATCTGTCCAGAGTCAGCAGCATTGTGATGCTAATAGCATACTTTGCTTATCTGATCTTTCAACTGTGGACTCACAGACAGTTGTTTGAAGCCCCAGAGGTAATTAACACCTATCCAAGTCAATAAATGATCTGCTTTGTACTAGGAATAGTTAAAAGGTAGGAGGCTTGACTTGGAAGTGTTAAAACTGAAGCAGGATGCTGGAGATGATGATGATGGAGTTGGTTCCGATGAAGTTGCAGTGATCGGTTTCTGGAGTGGCTTTGCTTGGTTGATTGGCATGACCGGTATCATAGCATTGTTATCCGAGTATGTTGTTGCCACAATTGAGGTAATTAGAAGATGCCACAATCTTGAAAGTTGGAATTATATTGTAGTTTGGTAATTGTAATTTTGGTGGTACTTGATTGAGCAGGATGCTTCAGATTCTTGGGGTCTTAGTGTTGGATTCATCAGCATAATTTTGCTGCCTATAGTGGGGAATGCGGCAGAACACGCAGGAGCCATCATTTTTGCTTTCAAAAATAAGCTGGTAAGTTTCCCTCATTATGTTTGACATAGAAGCTTACAAAACAGCTGAGTTTTGATTCCAATCTACTGGCATTGTTGAAACCAGGATATTTCTTTGGGTGTTGCTTTGGGTTCAGCAACTCAGATATCAATGTTTGTGGTAAGAAGTTGATAAAAATTCCATTATATATGCTAATTATCATTTGCTGATCACCAAAATTCTATTATTCCTATTAGGTTCCATCATGTGTGGTCGTTGCTTGGATCGTAGGCACCAATATGGACCTTGTATTCACCCCGCTTGAGACGGGTTCCCTGGCTCTATCCATTGTCATTACTGGCTTGACTTTACAGGATGGAACGTCTCACTACATGAAAGGTTTGGTTCTTCTGTTGTGCTATGTAGTAATCGCGGGCTGCTTCTTCGTCTTGAAAACTCCACTCGAGAATCAAGGTAACAATGGAGTGATAAGAGCCTAGGAACCTCATGGATTTGGTTTCAACCAGTTGTTAGAAAGGGTGAAGAATCATGCACTCAACAGGTTGAATATGGATTCGTTGATATGTTGATTCTTTTATTTGTCTTGCAAAAATGAAGAGTGCTTTGGCATGAGCCTCGTGGGTAATCATCTTTCTTGATGTAAAGTAAGCTGGGTTGATTCATGGCGTCTTTGGGAAGAAAGCATATATATTGTGTGGCCAAGGAGCAAGGGCATTGCCTCTGAAGAATTCTTGCAATGGCAAAAAATGTTCTTGATCCACTCTATATTCTCCAAGGCCCGTCTTCTATTGATTCATGAATGCAATCAACAAGTTCCATTATTATCAAATTTATTCAAGCATGAGACTCACTTGATATCAGATCAACACAGTGGCGGCCGCAGGATTTTTAGAGGGGGGCGAAATTTTTTTTTCGATAAATATACCTATGAAAATAAAGTAGCGATAAAAACAAAGTTAATATGTCATCTACTTACAATAAACAAAAATAAATAAAAAAAACATTACACTTAAGAGTGTGGTCCTAGACGTTGTCTAGGACAAAGATAATAAAAACACAAATAGAAGTGCGGTCCTAGACCGCAGCTATAGTGTAACGTTTTTTAAAGAAAAAAAAAACTAAAGATGCGCGGTTATAGACGCGCCTATAGGCGCGGTATATAACCGCGCCTCTTTAGTTTTTTTTTTTCAAAAACGTTACACTATAGCCGCGGTCTAGGACCACACCTCTATTTGTGTTTTTGTTATCTTTATTTCAGATATTAAAACGTTATCCTCAACAACGTTTTTTACAAATAAGAGTGTGGTCTAAGACCGCGCTTCTAATCCAAACAACAAATCTCGTGCATTTTGGTGAATTATTTCACTCTAGAGTCTAAAACGGAAAATACTTATGAAGTTTCGTTCACTTCGACGAAATATCCAAAAAAAACATTTAAATATAACATAAGAATAGTGATATTTAAAAAAAATAAATTGTAGAAAAAATTTTTATAAACGAGAGAAGCACAACCCATTTTAAAACGATTTTTTTCAAAAAAAAAAAAAAAAAAAAAATTTTTTTTTTTTTTTTTCTCGGAGGGGGGGCGGCCGCCCCTCCCCGCCCCCCCTTGGGCCCGCCCCTGGATCAACATCCTTCTTAGAAAAATGAAAGCTCTTTCTTTCTCTTCCATGACAATGAATCGTCAACCTTAGGTGCTCTCATTTTAGGGAGCCCAAGAGATACATCCTTCAAATAATCATGTACAAGTCTCTGTCAAAGAAAAAAAAAATTCAATCAGACAACCCACAATTATCAAATAGTGGATGTTTTGCATTGAAGAATAGAAAAACAGAGAATAAAGAATTAATTTAAACATTAAACAATTGCACTAAATGCCTCACCTCTTTTAATGGTTCCCTTCTTCAACAAATCAAATATATTTTCTGTTTTTACTATGTCACTTCCTTAAATGATCTATTATTAATGGAAGGGGCCATATTATACATAATCACGTACCATATTTATGATAGGACCCTGTTACTGAACAACAAATCAAATGTATTCGAAATGGTAAGGCAACAACTCTCATCTACAGTAACTTCATTTCCAAGGAGTGTATAGTTTATTAATATTAATGCACACAAACTACGAGTAAAAGGCATATCATGTAGACAGCTTCCTAATGAGGTAGACCTCGGAGTTGAAGGAGAGAATAAAGAACTCTTTTTGGACTTGTTATCTCTGGCATCATTTTCTTCTCTCAAGTAAAGTCAACTCAGGCCTTAGCTTAGGTATTCTGCATCATCAGCATGTGCACAACAAACAAAGTAAATTACTTCGAAGTTCAAACAAAATCGAGTAGATATCCAAATAGATTCGAAATGTACCTCCAATGAGGCATCAAGCACAGAAGCTTCCTCTTCTAGTTTTTCAATTTTTCTCCCAATATCAGGCAAAGCCTGAAAAGTGTAAGTAATATGTCAAGTGCTAATAAATATATAATAAGGATCATCTGATTTGACCAATAGAAGCCTTCTCATATAGGTTTTTCACAAGGAATAAAGTTAAAAGGAAGAGAAGGTGTTAGTGAAAACCTTTTCATACTGAAATTGGTGAAAAGAGTTTTTGATGACATGTTCACCTAATTGTAATAAGTAACACTAAAAAAAGGCTCACTTGAATGAAGAAGACATATACAAAAGGTAAGCCAAATTACTTTGTCTGCAAAATCTTTGCCCAAATCATCAGCAAGTAAAAATGGCAGGGAAGAGGGCTGATAATGAGAAGGAGGAGGAAACTATGAGAAAGCTCCAATTCTAAGTCCAACACTCAAAAGAAGGGGACCAAGGATAAGGGTATGCATAAGAGTGATGGTGTCAAAATTTCTACGTGGAAACGGATGGCGAGGGAATTCAAATTGAAAGAGATAGCAGAGCCTAGAATAGGGAAGCGTAAAGAGAGTACGTAGACCGAAGATGATATGGAGGTTGATGGGTCTATCTTAGGGGACAAGAGGAGGAGGGTTATGAACCAAAATGACTTATCGGCGGGGGAGACGGAGAGTCTCTCTTGCCGAAAACAATGAGTTATATAGGCTACAATTTCCGGAGATTGGGGATGACCCATGCAATTGTAAGACTTGCCAATTTGGTGAGACGTGAAGACCCCAAAATGGTGTTCTTAATGGAAACGAAATGCGAGAGGAAAAAGATGGAAGAGGTGAGGGTGAAACTGGGATTTGAAGGGTGCTTCACTGTTGATTGTCGTGGCAAGTCCGGGGGGCTCTGTCTTATGTGGGGTACTGATGTGCAGGTTTCAATATAATCTTATACACTCCACCATATCGACACAAAGGTGACAAACAATGGAGAGGCGGTTGCGTGGAGATTCACTGGGTTTTATGGGTGGCTGAAATCGCAGGAGAAGCATTTGTCATGGGGACTTCTTGACAGGTTATTTGAGGATGAGCATGAGGAGTGACTTTGTGTCGGGGATTTTAATCAAGTGCTTTTGCCGGAAGATAAAGAGGGGGGCAATGCGCCTCCCTTTGGGTCAATGATCGAGTTCCGGTCAAGTTTGGAGTGTTGTCATTTGTCAGAAATCAAGTTTTACGGGCCAAGATTCACATGGGATAATGGGCGAAAGGACATCGAGTTTATCCAAGAACGACTCGACTATGCTTTCGCAAATGAGCCTTGGATGACGCGCTTTCCAGGTACTAAGGTTATACACCGCACTAGACAAGGTTCTGATCACGTGCCGGTTTTTATCCATATTTTGAGGATTGAAGAGGGGGCAAACGAAAGACGGACTGGATCGAGACCGGCTCGTTTTGAGGTGTTGTGGATTGAAAATGAGGGTTGTGAAGTTGTAGTAAAAAACGCATGGGACAATCCAAGCGCAATGAACAATGCAGAGGGTGTGATGGAAAAAATAGGGAGATGTTTGGATGACTTAAAAGAGTGGGAAAATGTGTTTGGGAATGTGTTGAAAAAATTGGACATGGTGAGAAAAGAGCAACGGTGTTTGCAAAAAAATGGCACGAAGGGTGCCATGGTGGCTAGAAGGCAGGAGCTAGAAGCACAGGAGAATGAACTCATGTCTCACGAGGAAAAGTTGTGGTTTCAAAGATCTAGGGAAAATGAAATCAAATGGGGGGATAAGAATTCACGTTTTTCCATCGGAAAGCGAATGGACGGCATAAACGAAATAAACTGAAGAAGTTGGTGGATGAGAATGGCATAGAGTGAAGGAGTGGAGATGGCATGGCCAACATAGCGGTTGATTAATTCCGAGATCTGTTTAAGACAAACCTTAGTGCACTTCAGTCAACGGCTTCTCAAGGAATCTCTTCGCTCTTGTCGGTTAAGGAGAATTCCGAACTTCTGCTTCCCTTCACCAAGGAGGAGGTAAATGCTGCTCTTTTTTCCATGCATCCTACAAAAGCTCCTGGGCCTGATGGCATGTCAACGATGTTTTTCAACATCGTTGGCATGTTGTCGGACCAGATATTACTTTGTTTGTGTTAGATATTCTGAATGGAGCCCCGTTTCCAGAAAAATTGAATCATACATTTATCTCCCTCATTCCTAAAATCAATAATCCGTCCAGAATGAAAGAGTTCAGGCCCATCAATTTATGTAATGTTGTTTATAAAGTTATATCCAAAGTCATTACGAATAGACTGAAAGTGTGTTTAAGTAAGGTGGTGTCGCCAAACCAGGGTGCTTTTGTACCGGGACGGCTTATTACTAATAATGTCTTGTCTGCTTTTGAGGTATTCCACTTTATGCAGAAACGATGTACTGGAAAAGCGGGGTACCTAGTGCTTAAATTAGACATGGCTAAGGCTTATGACAGGGTGGAGTGGGCATTTCTAGAGCATTACATGACGCGAATGGGATTTCATGAGAGATGGGTTGATCTAATTATGTGTTGCATTAGAAGTGTTTCATTCTGGGTAGTCATTGAGGGAGGGCCATCTCAGGAGTTTGTCCCGTCTAGAGGCTTACGACAAGGGGATCCTTTGTCTCCGTATTTGTTCCTGTTGTGTGCGGAGGCTCTTTCGGGTCTTATTCAGCGGAGTGAGGAAGAGGGTCGGTGGAAGGGTATTAGGATTGCCAGGGGTGCTCCGGTTATTTCTCACTTATATTTTGCAGATGACAGTGTTCTCTTTGCTAAAGCGTCTTGTCAACAGAGCGTAGAAATTGTTCAGATTCTCCAGCAATACGGAGCAGCGTCGGGACAACAAGTTAACTTTAGAAAGTCGAAACTCTCCTTTAGTAAATTATGAGTGAGGATATTAGGGATGCTATCCAAGGTATTTTGGAGGTGGTGGAAGTTGAAAAACATGAGCGGTACCTCGGGTTGCCTACTATGATTGGGCATTCAAAGAAAGTCATAGTCACTCAGATACGGGAACGTGTATGGAAAAAACTGAAAGGATGGAAGAGCTCGGTTCTCTCGAAGGCTGGAAAGGAAGTCTTAATCAAATCCGTTATCCAAGCTATACCCATGTACACGATGTCATGCTTTTATCTTATGGCGGGGATTTGCCATGGTATTGAACAAATGATGTGTAATTTCTGGTGGGATAACGGTGACAAGAAGAGTGTGCATTGGATGACATGGGATAACTATGTGAACCGAAAGAGAGAGGTGGGATGGGGTTCCGGAGCACGGAGGATTTCAATCTTGCGCTCCTTGCTAGACAAGGTTGGCGTGTCATTCATGAGCCTGGTTCTCTTCTAGCAAAAATCCTTAAGGCCCGCTACTTTCCTAGGAATAATTTTTGGGATGCAATAGTGGGTATCAACCTAGCTATGTTTGGAGAAGTTTACTTAAGGGAAGGGATTATCTGTCCAAGGGGTCATGTTGGTTGGTGGGTAATGGTTCGAGCATTAACGTGTTTAACGACCGGTGGTTGCCTAGACCGGCTTCCTTTTGAGTTAGAACGCCACCAGTGGGATGTAATGAGATGACTAAGGTTATTGATTTCATTGATTGGGAAACGTCGACTTGGAAGGCGGACAATGTTCGGAATGCTTTTCATACGGATGATGCGGACCTTATTTTGCGGATCCATTTAGTTGCTCCGGAGGTACAAGATTGCATTATGTGGTACTACGATATTAGCGGGATGTTCACGGTGAAATCTTGTTATAATCTTATTATGGATGGACGTCGTTATGAGACTGGTGCCGAAGGACCGTCCTCGCCTGAGAGATTTGCACGACTGTGGAAGAAAGTATGGAAGATCAAAGTGAGGCCAAGTGTTCGGACTTTCATGTGGAGATGTTGCAAGGGTTCCCTGCCATGTAAGTTCAATCTTTTTAAATGTAAATGTGTTAACGAGCCATACTGTGAGATTTGTGGACAGGTTGAGACTGAGATGCATACTCTATATGAATGTGAAAAAGGCCGACAAGTTTGGAAGCTAGCTTCGATATTGATGGGGATGGGCAAGACGAGGGGGAGTGTGCTTGATTGGTTTGAAGCCGTGATGGATACTCAAGACGATAAGTTGATCGAAGAGTGGGCTGTGATGATGGCTGGAATTTGGTTCGCGCGAAATAAACGAGTTTGACAGCAAATTAGTTGGGAACCATATGAGGTTTGAGAGAGGCAAATGCATGACCATGAGTTATACATGAGAGTCGGTGAGTGTCAGAAGGGCCGACTAGGGACGCGAACTTCGCCGGAAAGATGGAAGACACCATGCAAGGGGTTCATCAAAATCAATTGCGATGCGGTAGCGATGGACCATGAGTGTGGTATTGGAGTGATATCGAGAGATGAAAGAGGCGAGGTGTGCTTCATGGGCTCCAAGAGAATTCAGCTTGGTACACCTCCAGAAGTTGCGGAAGCTGAGGCGGTACTATAGGCGGTGCAATGTGCGAAAGAGATGGAGCTGTCTCATGTGTTGTTTGAGTCGGATTGTCATACGTTGATATTTAAACTGCTGAAGAAGACAACCCAACGTAATGTGGTTGGCTTTTTGGTTGAGAAAATCATATTTGAAGCAAGAGATATCAGTGTGCGGGGTGGAGTTTTGTGAAGCGAAATGGCAATGCGGCTGCTCATGCTTTGTCTCATTTATTTCCGGATTTACCGTTTTTTAGTTCGTTTGATTTGGTTTACCCTCTGGGTATGGAAAACATTTTGTCGAATGATCTTTTGGCGAGTTAATTGAAGGGATTGTTTATCAAAAAAAAAAATCATCAGCAAGTTGTACATGAGATATTCCTATACAAGCTTACTCTTTCGATCAATAATGAAGCATTTTTGAGTTTTGTTCAGGTATCTTTGGCTAATTCTCATACTTTATAGGGTCTAAAGAGCCCGATTACATTGATATATGATAATGAATTTATTATATGTATTGGGTGTATTGTCTATATGATGTATGGTAGTATTTGAAAGCTTTCTTTGTTATATGTTCTTCAAGGTGATGTTGGGTTAAGGTGACAGTTTAGCCATCACACCTCCATCCTGAGTTTGATGTGAAGAAAAGATGTCGTCTTGGGTACTGACAATCAATGGGTGACAACATTGATGTATGTCGAGTAAAGTCCTGACCACGTGACAATTGGACAAAGTTGTTTGCCAAATAGTTGTGACTTACATTAAATATTGTGAAATTGTCAACTGTGAAAGATCCTATATGCATGTTTTAGTGATCTGTATTCTGTATTTTCTTTATCTGTTGATACTTGCTCTCTTCCCCCCCCCCCTTCAAACTATCTGATTTTGAGTTCTATAAAGATCCAACTTTCATTGTTCTTTCTCCCTTATCTTTTGAGTTGTTTTACGAGGTAGTCGAGCATAACTCCTTAGTAAGGTCGGTCGACCAAGCTGAGGGTCTTCGCATTTTTTGCTCTGATTTCATCTCTGGTTATCCATCTAGTTATTTTTAGTCGAATTCGTGTTTTAACCCGGTCGACCACCCATCTCTGTCTTTTGTTTATAATTATTGTTTGCGTTATTTATCTTCTAGTACAAATTTATTTTAATTTTTTTTAATAATCATCAAAGAAAGACTTCACTTTCCTTGTGTTCGATCCTAACTCTCTATTATAGCACGCCTTGTAAGTATTTGCGAGATCTGGGGCTTACACTTTAACCTTCAACAATTTGGAGTCGTTTCCGGGTAAGACTTTGAACTAATTTGAATGATTAATTTCGAAACTTATTTTATTTAATCTCTTCCTTTTTCTTCTAAATGCGCAGAGGTAGAAGTGCAAAAAAACATCTAACACCTACAAAACCCGAACTAGAAAGAATACTACGCTCCAAAGACCCAAGATCCATGGACCCTCAGTAGGAAGACTCCCCGGGAGATGGCTATCGCGCGGTTGAAAGCTCAGCCTCAATTACAGTGAGACTTAGCATGACTAGATATGGATATTCACTTTCTAGATTCTGACAACCACCTGTCCACTTTGGAGATGTTACCTGATTTGTTGGTAGAAATCCGATGGAAATAAGAGAGTTGTTCGGCTTTGACACGGATCCAAGACCGGATGTCTCGAGGAGAGACGCCACAGTTTGTCGTCGGTGCCGATGGAGTTTTGAGATGCCATGAACGCGTATGTATGCCCTCAGATCGATAATTGAGACCGCGGATATTACAGGAGGCTCACGTTACACCTTACTCAGTACCTCCCGGTGCGGTAAGATGTATCAAGATATCAGACGCTCTTTCTAGTGGGGAGGTCTGAAGCCAGATGTGACGAGATATGTAGCCTAGTGTGCGACCTGTCATCAGGTCAAGATCTAGCATCACCGACTAAGAATAGAGCTACACCCACTTCTCGTTCCCCAATGGAAGTGGGAGGACATCTTGATGGATTTTGTTACCGGTTTGAGACCGAGTCGGAGTTTTGACGCCATCTGGGTTATAGTGGATCGATTGACGAAGACCGCACGCTTCATTCCTATCAAGGAAACATGGCCGGTAAGTCGATTAGCAGGGGAGTTCACTAGACATATAGTGCGACTTCATGGAGTACCTAGGACTATAGTCTCTGAAAGAGACGGACGGTTCACTTCGAAGTTTTGGAAGCGGGTGCATGCCGCCCTAGGCACGAGTCTGCAATTCACGACCGCCTATTATCCTTACACAGATGGTTAGTCAGAGTGGACCATCCAGACTTTGGAGGATATGCTGAGAGCCTGTGTGATAGACTAGGGACAGGTGTGGCCAAATCACCTTCCCTTGGTTGAGTTCTTGTACAACAACAGTTGGCCCGCATCAATCAGGATGACTCCTTATGAGGCTTTAAACGGGGAGAGATGTAGTACCCCGCTATGTTGGGATGAGCCGAGTAGTGCTAGCGGTGTAGCACCTGAGCATATACATGACGATATGGCTCGAGTAGTAATGATCAGAGAGCAGAAACTGGCAGCACAGAGTCGCTAGAAGTCCTACGCTGAATCTCTAGAGTTCAGAGTTGGAGCTCAGGTATGGTTGAGAGTATCCCTTACACGAGGCGTCAGACATTTCGGTGTCAAGGGGAAGCTCAATCCTAGATATGTCCGATCCTTTGAGATTCATGAGCGAGTTGGAGAGGCATCATATATACTTGCCTTGCCACCGAGACTAGAGGGTATTCACCCGGTCTTCCATGTGTCTTAATTACGAGAGTACGTACCAGACCCGAGGCAAATCGTCATTCATGAGGATTTAGTGGTCGAGCCAAACCATACATTTGTAGAGCATCCAGTAGCTGTCTTGGAGCATAGTGCGAGATGCTTGCGATCGAAGGACATACCGATGATGAAGATATAGTGGTCGATGCGAGGAGCTGATGATGTGACTTGGGAGACAAATGATAGTATCCGGAGGAACTATCCGGAATTTTATACTGAACTTGATGTACCTTTAGCATAGACGTTGAGTTTTAGTTTCCTTTTGTTGAGTTGTGTATACGCTTGTGTGATGTTTTGAGTTTTATGCCCACAAGGGAATATAAGTTATGATTAGTGTTTCTGCTACATCGTTGTATTGGTCATGTGCGGTTAGCCAGTTTTGGGACGAAACTTCTTTTTAGGGGGATCTGATGTAACACCCCGTTTTTGCCTTCACCGCAAGTGCGGCTTTGCTTCGCTACTACGATCGCGGCACGGCCCAGCCGCAGGTGCGGCTAGGCCCAGCTCGTTTACGAGCTGTTATATCTTCGTCTTTTCCTATCTTGTTCTATCTATGGGCTTTTGGCCCGTCTTCCTTCTATCTTCTAACCCTAATCTGACCTTCCTTGCTCTTTTCCCAACCATTCTCTATAAATTCCCGCCTTCTCTTCCGTTTTTCTCTTCTTGCTTATGTTCATCTTTAACCTCGAGCAAAGCTGCAGCCTTTTCTTGTGATCCTCTACAGAACGTGTAAGTGCTTATCCCCATGACCCTTCTAACGTTCTTGAACATACTGCATGTTTCTTCCTTCTTCTTTTCTTCTTTTTCTTTCTCTTTTCTTCTTCTTCTTCTTCTTCCTCACATGAATCAAGATCGAGTCTTGATTCTTGTTTATCCTTCGTTGTTTACCAGTATGTGTTTCAGACTTCCTTGGTTGAAGAGTTGTGGTGTGTGGATCGAAGAAGTCGAGCTTTGATCCCTTGCTATGTTACTGTTGTCAAAAGATCCGACGCTACCTCTGTCTCCAAACCGCCCCCGCGCCTGGACCATCCCGCCCCGTGGCTGCAAGTTCTGCCGCCCCCGCGCCTCTTGTCTAGCGCCACCGTGGTTTCCCTGCAGTGACTCCAGTCTTTGGTGAGTTGCTTCCTTCCTTGCTTCCTTTGCCCTTTCCTTATCTTAGATCATGCTAGGCTGGACCTAGATAATTAGTGTGAATGTCAGTTAGTGGCTTGTTGATCCCCATGAGATGGTTATGCTTCTTGAGTTGTGTTGTTGATGACGCTCCTTGCGAACCTTGAGACTAGGAATCCTTCTCCTAACAAGTTGAGGTCAGTTAGCGATCCTCGTTACTGGAAGTAGGGAACTTCTAGCACGCTACAATAGATCTATTACAGATCATTGAGACTAGAAGTGTGTAGACTTCTAGCATTCGTTCAGTTTCTGATTCGCGATGCCTTGTTTGAGAAGGCATCTATCCTTTCCTTCAAGAAGCTGAGCAGTTAGCGGATTTTTAGCTTACCTTTGAGTGAGGTAAGTCCCTTGGACTTACTTAGCTGCGTTCCTTATATTGGTTTGACCGTATTGGTTGTGGTTGTGTGCTTTATCGTTATAACGGAAAACCGGACTAGGATGACCTTATACCTTAATTGGCTCAAGTGTATGATAACCGGGCGGTGACCACTTGTCCAGTCCTACAGGAGACTGGGAGGTGTTCTTGCGACCAGGCCCACAAGTAATGGATAGTATGCATCTGATCTATTCTTGTCGGTAACGGAAACGGAGGCGAGTTTCGGGATGTTCTTGTGTGACAAAAGAAGTTGATTAGTAAAGGACAACTTAGTGAAAGATAATAACCAGTTGTGTGCGAGCATGCTATATATTGATGTTCTTATATGTGGTTGTGCCTTTATTGTCTTTCTGATATCTAGAATGTTAACTAACAGTTTATACCAATGTTGTAGATGCCCTGCATGTTAGGGATGATGCTGAGTGATCCGGACGGTGTGGTTAGCTTGAGTTCCCGTACATTATAAGACAGGATCGGGTTTATATTTTTGTTTTCGTTCTTTTAGTTTGTTGTTGAACTCGGCTGCGAGTCTTTTGCTTTTCCTTTTTATTAAACATTTGGTTTATATGTAAGTTTTGGTTTTTTATTTATTTGTGTCTTGTCGCAAGATCCGATGTTATTGCTGTTACTCAGAGGGTCGGGACCCATTGTTAGGTCCTAGCCCATAACGCTTCGAGTTCCTAGAACTTGGAGTGTTACATTAATAAAACAACCATTCAAATTATGATCATATTTATAAACATGTGTATATCTTGTAAACAAAATAAACATGACACATTCATTACTTTGCATAAATATTAGATTATTACCATGTAACATGATCAATTCATTTAAATGAGACCAATTTCTAATTAAAAAATTATTATTATTAAGACCAACTTATAAAAAAAAATTATACCTTACAATGAGATCAACTTATAACAAAAGATTATTATGAACATTTGTTTATTTAAATGATACCAACTCGTAATAAAAAAATTTATATTAAGATCAACTTATAATAATATATATCTTACAAAAAGATCAACTTATGATAAAAGATTATTATGGATATTTGTTCATTTAAATGAGATCAACTTATAATAAAAGATTATTATTGAGACCATATTATAAAATATATATCTAGCAATGCAATCAAATTATAGTAAAAGATCATTATGAACATTTGTTCTTTTAAATGATATCAATTTATAATAAAAGACTATTGTTGAGACCAACTTATAAAATATATACCTTACAATGAGATCAACTTATAATTAAAGATTATTATAAACATTTATTCATTTAAATGAGACCAACTTCTAATAAAAGATTATTATTGATACCAACTTATAAAATTTATATCTTATAATGAGATGAACTTATAATAAAATATTATTATGGAAATTTTGTTCATATAAATGAGATCAACTTCTAATAAAAGATTATTATTAAGACCATCTTATAAAACCTATTTCTTACAATGAGATCAACTTATAATAAAAAGATTATATTGAACATTTGTTCATTTAAATGAGACCAACTTACGATAATAGATTGTAATGGAAGACAACTTATAATCATATCTATAAAAAATCTATATCCAAAAATGAGACTAACTTATGATTAAATATTATTATGAATATTTGTTCATTTAAATCATATCAATTTTTAATAAAAGATTATTATTAAGACCAACTTATAATCATATTTATAAGAATCAATGTCTTAAAAAAAGACCAACGTATAATAAAAGATTATTATGAATATTTGTTCATTCAAATGAAACCAATTTATAATAAAATATTATTATTGAGACCAACTTATAATCATATTTATAAATATATATATCTTGCAATGAAAGCAATTTATAATTTAAAAAAAATGTTATGTATACTTATTCCGAAAGGTATAAATATGTGAGTAAGCACAAAGTTGTATATAATATAGATGTATATATGTTTAATTATATTAAATGTGATCAATGTCACTATGTGAATACGTATACATTATAAAAAAAACCAATTCATTAATATGATTAACTAAAACAGTTTACCATGTGATATTGTATATATGCCAAATATAAATATTAATACAAAATTGCAGAGTGATATAAAATAACTAGTATGCATAAGTTATTAAGTTGTAACAAATTAACATTTTTAATTCGTTACTTTACAGAACTCAAATATTTTCCCATTTAATATATTTTTAAATATAAATATTAGTACAAAATTATAATATACAATTTTGATTTATCCTTCCTAAAACAAATACATTTAATATTATAATTAAAAATTATTTTAATAGCCGGATATTCGAGAATATATAGCGATCCGGGACTATCCGGATATCCGGATTTCCACGAATATTCGCTTTTTAATCCGGGTATCTGCGGATATCCGGATGCCTAAAAGTCTAAATCAACGTATTCGATGGATTTTGCCCACTACTACGGGTGTGTTTAGTTATATTTTTTTTATAATACCTTTATTTGTGGTTGTGGTTGTAGTTGTTGTTGCAGTTGCGGTTTATTTCGAGTTTATTTGACGGTTAGTTTATTTAAAAAAACTAGTTATATGTGTTTAGTTAGAGTTTTTTTAATTAGATGCGAAGTATGAAAATGACATTATTACCCTTGTAATAAAAGTCACGTGAGAAGTACAATGGGCAGACAAAAGAGCTTGTTCTGGACAATTTATCGTCGATTGTACAGAAGGCACAAGGGTAGGTCTTCTTGTTTTAACGATTGCCCCTTTACAATCGAAGAAAGGAGAAGCGTTCAATCTTCAGCAGCAACACCTTGGAACGATTCCGCACGAAGAAGATAAGGCACCAGTAAGGTCTTGTTCCATTTTTTCCCCTTTATCTCTTCTCTCATCTCGTTCAAGCTGTTGTCCATTATTCTCTTATCTCGTCTTGTTCGATTTTTTTGGGTTTGTAGAAATGTTGTTTGTTTCTCTCTAAAAAATGGAATCAAGTGATTTTAGTTATTCAACTACATTTTTAAATTCTGATTAGTTGCAGGAATGCAGAGAGTATTGGTAGCTTGGGTGCTAGTTAGGCAAAGATTTCAGTTATGCTGAGAGTATTCAACTACATTTTTAAATTCTGATTAGTTAAAAAATGGAATCAAGTGATTTTAGTTTGCTAGTTAGGCAAAGATTTCAGTTATGAAGTTTGATAGTTATGCTAACTACTTAGTATTTTTAATAGGGCTCAAAAAAAATTTTCAAGTGATTTTAGATATGCAATTTGCTGCTTGTTTCTCTTTAGACACCAATTTTTGAATTAAATATGTTGATAATTATAACCATTCAAGGGGCAATGCATTAAGATACTGTTAATGCATTAATATACTAAAGAGAAACAAGAGTTAATTCCTTTCTTACATGATGTGTAGTATGCAGAACTTATAACTGTTGATTTGTTAACGTTTTTTTGTCGTCTATATTTTGTCACTTTTTCATTTTAGTCTATCAAGTTTCAATTTGTAATCATGGCTGAGAATATTGGTAAGAATATTGGTAGCTCGGGTGCTAAGGGAAAAGATAAGTCGTTTGTGTGGACGGATGCTCTAACTCGGACTCTTCTAGAAATGCTCACTGAATATCAAAGGCAGAATGGGAAGACTGGATTAGTTGGATTCAGTTGACAAAGACATTTGAGCAGAAAACCAACATGAAGTGCAAGAAAGAAACATTGAAGAATAAGTACAATAATATGAGAGGATCATGGAAACTTTGGACATCCTTAAAGCAAGGGGAAACTGGATTAGGTTGGGATCCTCAGCAACAATGTATTGATGCGACTCTAGAGTGGTGGGCACAAAAGTTGCAAGTATGATGAACATAACATAATCTTCCTGTCAAGTGTCAAATCATTTTGAAAATTACCTATTTATTTTGTTTGTCTCAATTGAGCAGGAGAATGAAGAGTATCGGGTTTTCAGGAAGAATCCGTTCTGCCTTGAGGTCGAGTCAATGATGAAGTCACTTTTCCAAGGAACATTTGCAACAGGTTCTCATTGTGTTGCC